>JAZKJV010008779.1:0-1421968 GCA_037367405.1 Ottelia alismoides | reverse complement strand
TAAATCAACCCAAAAAATACACAATTATATATTGATATAGAGTGGAGTCCGAAGGGGAATATTCCCTCCTCATGGTCGAGGTCATCCTAGGCCCCGTGGAGTTAGAAAGCCCTAATAAGGCACAAGTAGTCATGGACATGAGTTGGAACTCAAAGGAAGTGGAAGTAAAAGCTGGACAAACTGCTAAAAAGGAGAAAATAGGAGGGGAAGGGGCAAAGGGGATGGGGGACTAGTAAGGAGACTGACTTTCTCTTTCTTTCCATTTCTCGCCTATCTTGTCTGGCCATTTCGTTGTGGAGGCGCGAGCAGGCTTTTTTCTAGAATATCAAGCATGGCACTCTTTCTTCGTGTCTTTTCTTTCCGTCTGAGTTCATCTCCCTCCTAGGCGAAGCCCTACGCCACGCACGCTTCTTTCGAGAGTGTCCCCATTCCCCCCTTCCAAACCGATTTAGAGACTCTGGGAATCTAGTAGAACTTACCCATACTAGATGCATCTTCTTTCTGTGTTTGTGGGGAGCGGCAAGGGGAGTGGCAGGTGGGGATCAAATAGCATTTTCATGTGTTAGGAGCATGTACAATAACCTTAAGCGCACAAGCCTCGTCTTCTTCCCCCTCCATCCTTAGAGGAGCCGTATGAGGCGGATGTTCCACGTACGGTTTTGTTGCCGAGCCTTTCCATCAATGGGTCCTAGAGACTAATTTGATGATTGGTTTAGGTAGGGAGGCCGTCCTACTATGGGCACCTATGGGTCTCCGTGCGTGAGATAAACAATCTATTCGTGGCTTGGACATCATTGGACTCACCCTCATGTCAAAGGGAAAAATAACATGTAACAAGAACGAAGCGAGGGGATTCCCCACTGCGAGAGGGGCGCCTCGCGATCCGGGCTTTTCGAGATGTGGCCTTTTGATGAAGCCAAGTCAATTTCGGGCAACCAAACCCTGCAACTGATGAGAAGGACCGGGGAAGCGTGTACGTTGTCACACTCCCTGCCTTTCAAAGGTGCCTAGAGGACGGGCCAGATGCAACAGAGCGATGACCCAAGAGCGGATTCCCCACCGGCAGGGAGACAGGATACGTTCATCTCGAGGCACATCATGACCTACAGGCAAGACCGACGAGACCCCGGAAGGTGACCTTATTAAAAAGAACATTCGGTAGTCAAAGGATCCATAGTACCTGCAACCTCCCCTGATGTGATGCAGCTTCCTTTCAAAGCGAGGGTAAGGGATTCTTTTCTGCTACAAAAAAGAAAAAGCGGGGCTGATGTCGACTCGACACAACCGGAAGATACATCCAATACCAATGATCTGTGCCTACCGATACTGGATTGAATACCTCATACTACTTTATCGAGTCGAAGGTGCCCCAAATATATAGTCCTCCAATAATCAGAAGGCAGAGTACAGAGAACAGAGAAGACGCTTGGGTTTGTTTACGACAGTTCGAATGCCCACTGCTACCTTATCCCGAAAGGAAAGACCGGAAGAAGAGAGAGGAGAAGGTGAGGGTAGTCAGCCCAGCCCCATTCCCCAAACCCTGCAACATTTCCTTCTGCCTTTCTTGTTTTCCTTCCTAAGTCCAGCTCAGTGTCCCTAGACCTGAATCGTCTCTCGTTGGTTCCTGGGATGGGGCCGAAGCCACCTCCCCTCTGCTGAGCTTCGGGTCCTTTTTTTCCTCCTTGAGACCTAGCCCAGTGAGACTATTATATAAGTCAGTTTGTCGCCAACTCGTACTATATATCCAAGCAGCTTCTTGATTTTCTCTTGGGCTATCTATATACTTTCTGAACTAGTTCCTTAACTAGTTTTTACAAGTTTTTTTTGAGAACTTTATATATATATATATATATATTCTACGTAATTATATCTTCTAATTCGAGGGTTCTCACTTCGACCCTGATCTTCTTGGCGTCTCCGCAATTTTTGAGAAAGATATTTAAAAGGAGCTGAGATGGGGCCTATGTTTTTCAGGGGGTCTTTCTAGCAATAGCATGACTACCGTTCTAAAGGCATCTTTTGTCAGTGCTTGGATGAAGTCAAGCAAGCAAAAGGTCCACTCGCCCTCACTAGTAAATGGGCAGTGTCTAAAATCAACAAAGGGAAAGTAGTTATTTCAAATGGGCATGGAAGGGGGCGGGGCTGAAGGATATTGTTAGATCCTCAAGCGTATCACGGAAGCGTGAGCGTCGTATCGAATACGACGAAGAGCGACTAGTCGTACTAGTTGCTCGATGCTGCGGAATTTAAAAAAAAAATTCTTACGACGGAACCACATGATCCAAGAACACTTCTCGGATCGTTTCGTCTAAACACAAACAAGTAATAGGATTATCTCTTGAAGCATGGTTGCGATCGAGTCTCTAAACGAAGAGACCTCCTGTCTCAAGTCCGATCCGACGGAGGAGACGCTTGCGAGCGCGGGGATGAACCGCGTGCTTCTCGCAATCCATGTTGATGATCCAAGCGGCGGATCTCCTGATCTGTACACACGAGATCCGACGTCTTCTTCACAAGCGAGGCGCACCGAAGGAGATGGAGATCCACGAGCAGACGAACGGGCAGCATAACGATGATGCCGCGACGATGGAGAACCTCTCTAGGTCATCCATGGTGGACGACCACATGAGAGGGAGAGAGAGGGCTGTCGAGTAGAGAGAGAGAGAGAGATGCTTCTCAAGCATTGTGTGTGTGTAAAGAGAGAGCATGGGTATGCCTCTCTATTTATAGGGTTTTGGGATCCATGGATCTCAATCCATGGGACATATAAAATCAACGGACGAGATTGATTTATGTCAATCCAGTGGCTAAGATTGTTGTTGGTAAAACCAACAAATTTAAATCAAAATATATTTGACAAAATCAAATACAAATTAATCCAAAATTACACCAAATAAATAAGGAGAGAATATACATGGAGATTACATCTCCATGTACATTCCATATGGGCGGCCACCCTTTCCTATTTGGAATTGGGTGCCGCCCAAGCTTTCCATGAGGAGAGCAATCTCATGACATGTCATTAGATTGCATATCTCGATGGAAATCTCTTTATTTATTTCCAACAACTTTTGTAGGGTTTTATTATTCAAAAATAATTCACAATTATATTTGAGAATATTGCAATCTTGCCATTGAAAAATTGTGAATCATATTCACAACCCAAAACAACATATAATTTACATTGTCAATTAATTACACAATGTGTATCCAATACACATAATAATTAATCAACACATATAAATTATAATTAGCTCTCTCTAATACATTATAAATCACATTTATAATATATTATGAATAATTGGATATTACTATCCACATTATTCTTATCCATAATAATTAAATCACATTTAATTATATTGGATAACTTATTCTCATGTGCCCAAATAATATGAATCACATTCACATTATTCACATCTTTGATAATCAAATCACATTTAATTATCTAAGATAACTCTCCTTATAATACGAATCAAATTCATATTATTTATGATAATTAAATCACATTTAAATATCCATTTTCTCAATGCTCGGATACATATATCAACTATAGAATTATCCATGAACTCTTTCAAGGATAATGCGCTTTCTCCGTGAATACTTGGAGATAAGGACAGGGCGATTGTATTGTTCCACGTATAGTGACATGGATATTGAGATCATATCTCAAATCCAGATCGCGGGCCTCCCATAGATGCTTGATTAAATTAAGACCGCAAATCTAATCTACTCATTGCATCTGAATCACATTCATATCAATGTCCATCATTTGGACTAAGATCAGATTACTTCTCTACTGAGAGGAGTCACTAAAATCCAGACCCGTTTCATCACTCCCTAGGAATGGAAGCGTCATGGTTATACAATCGTTTATGATCACATCACCCTCAGGTATTCCCAATACTTGTACATCTTGCATACTGGAAGACTCAGAATAAACCAGAAGTATTAGATCAACTTTACACTGTCTACTTCAGGGTTTTATCAGGTAAGTTTCTCATTCGATTATTGGAAGTCGGTATCGATCATATACTTTCCGAAAGCATATATCATACCTAGGTCCTGATCATATACTTTCCAAAAGTATATATCAAACCTACAAATTCAGTCAAGCTTCCAAAGCGTGACGACCATGCGCATGGAATTTGATTCATCCCAATATCTCATGAGTGAGCTCATGTCTTCCGGTTCAGTAACTGAACCTGTATGATCCCTTTGAGAGATCGTATTACTCATATGCCCTTATATGCACACCAGCGCGCCGGTGTATAAACTTGATTAGGTCATCAACCTATTGGTCTGCCAAATGTACATACTTAGACATATAGTAACACATCTGTCTCCGGTCAGAGGATGCATGCCTATATCATGACATCATATGATATAGGACTTTGGTTATCTCGATCTCGTTAAGTCAACTCTTTGACCTAACTCATCTGACACCTCCGAATCTCTATTCCTTTGCAGAGGACCTGCATCAAGAGGCCGGTCAGATTTCAGCCTAAATGAGACAGGATTGCCATCTCCTACTCAGGCTGGAGATCATCTCTTGATAATCATTTGACGGTGCTTGATGAGTCCTCAATCTAACTCATTAGATATTTATCTAAGCACCAGCCTCTATGATTCAATAATTGAATCAACAGCTGTATGATCATTAAGATGGCCATGGTACATAACCCTAATTGTACTAAAGGACCTATTATGCAAATTATGTACTCTTTATTTTAGATTAAGTAGTGAATTGCAATAACATTTATTGCATAATGGCTCGCCATGGGCTCGCATGTCCAACAGGGGCGTGGTGACTTTCATCTGTTCCTGGTACTCCAAGCCAACAAGACAAGCCAACCCAAACTATATCTTGACTTATTGAAAAGGGCAAGCTGTTCCTACTACCTTCCGGCTTGCCCGTGTTTCTGCCTTCGAGTTTGAGATAGAAAGTTGCTAGTGGGCTAACTATTTTTATTTGAAGCAAAAAACCTTCTTAGGGAAAGGTCTATTCTAGGGTCCAATTGAAGTGCGACATTTTCTTCCAGACAAATCTTGCTAACATGTAATATTCTAATAGTTGCTAAAACAAATAAACAAATTAAATAGCAACTTCTATCAGATTCTCGGAGAGGAGACGATCCTTCTTCCTTCACTCTCCCTGCTTTTCTAAAAGAGAGTCCCACTAGTTACACAGCTCACCCCGCTAGCTAAAAGCCCACACCCCTCTTATAGAAATATGTGCAGCCTATTCGGATTCAATTGGCGGATGGGGATTCGAAGTCTTCTATAAAAGAGCTGATAAGATCGCAGCAGAAGATATATAATAGTTGCCAAGATCAAAGGTGTCGAGCATGTCGATCTGGTCCGGAAATTTCTCCAAACTAGTTGGAATCACAAAAGAGGGCCTCCTAGTCGTATAGGGGCTTGATAAGGGGGTATTGGGGAGCTTCCCTGAACTTGACTACTCGGAACAAGAAAGGGGAATTTCTCCGTCACGCAACTGATGTGATTCGATAGATGAATAGGCGGGAGAAGAGCGGTCACTATCTATTTCTTTTGTCCAGGAAGCATCTCTTTGGTCTTTAGTTATCCAGAGTAGTGGTCTTAAGCATTTGAGGGCCAAAAAGTCTAAGGCTCTGCACTTAGGAAGTAGACTAAACAAATGGTAGAAGGCCTCATTCGGAGACCTACCACAAATGTCCATAGCTTACCTATTCCTTAGCTAATCATAGCCACCATCGCTACAAGCAAGCATCTTTCGCACGACTCACATCCTGGCCTTGGGATAAGCCTTCGCCCACCTCCGGAGCGAAAGAAAGCAGTTCAGAGACGTCATACTCTTTTGCAATGGTCATCATTCACGTTCGTTTCTTGATTTGACCTTCCCGACTCGACCACCCAGGATCAAAAGTAGACTATCCTTCTCTTATCAAGAAATTCCCCCAAAATATAGATAATCTTGTCGATTCTTCTCTTCTTCTTCTTCTATATTTCTTCTCTTCTATAGAGTTTGCACTCCAATTTTCCACAAGCGGTCAACAACCAACCACAACTCTCTATAGTTCAATGGCGAGCAATTTAATCCAGTAGAAAAATCGAATGAGAATTTTGTCTTGATCTTGGAGACAATCTGTCTTTCTTCCATGCTTTCCATCGGTCAACAACCAACCACAGCTCTCTATAGTTCTTCAAAACTCATACAGGAAGGAGTCTCTTTCTGTCTGGAGGGAAGAATTTCTGATGAATCAATAATGCCTCAACTGGATAAATTCACTTATTTCACGCAATTCTTCTGGTCATGCCTGGTACTCATGACTTATTATACTCCTATATGCAATGATAGAGATGGAGTACTTGGGATCAGAAGAATTCTCAAACTGCGGAACCAACTGCTTTCAGACCGGGGGAACAAGATCCGTAGCAATGACCTTCCCCAAAAAGAGAAAATGGAAGAGGTATCGATCAATGGTTTTAGCACCGGTGTCTCCTATATGTCCTCAACTTTCTTTGAAGTATCCCAATGGTGTAAGGTCGACGACTTATTGGATAAAAAGAGGAAAATAACTTGATGGAAAGAAACATTCTATATTTGATCTTGATGTCCTTAGAGGGTACTTCTTCCAGTCTTTTGACTTGTAGGAATGACATAATGCTCATCCATGTTCCACACGGCCAAGGAAGCATCGTTTTTTAATCCCTCCTGGTACGTCACGCTTGGGAGAAGGGGGGCCAGCCCCAGGAAGGGCTAGTATTCGTATAATGTCAATCATCAATGTTCTCGAGATTCTCAATCTTCCGGGAAGGGAGCGGAGGCCCTTCCCAGCTTGAAAGTGAACTTGTTCGCTCCTCCCAAAGAGTGACATCCACAACCACGGAGGGTGTAATGAGATCATTTCCCAGCCAGCTTAAATACTAATTGGACGCATTCCCGCTGTTCCGACTTATACAAACCTTCGGAGGGTCATCTCAATTCTGGAGAAGCTCACTCCGTGTTTTCCGTGAGAGGCATTTGCACATTCACCGACAGAAAGAACAAAGGGGTGTGGGAGCACCTCATTCTCTTATTTAGTATCCCAACGAAAAATGAAGAGTCGGAGGGACTTTCTCTATTTCTCTTCAGTATAACCCATACCCAAAGAGTTTTCCTAGAGGTGCACACTAGGTCCTCCTACCTCTGACGTGCAGTTCTTGCCTGAAGTCAAGACTAGAGCGCGTGGCCTTCCTCCATGTACTTCGAAGCATCATTGGAAGAGGTCTTTTCACATCCTCTTTCTTGCACGCAGCCCCCGACTCCCGCCCTGAGAAATTGAGATATCTTATAGTATATATAGCATTAAGAATCCGGATTTCCCCAGATGTATAGTGTAAAGGCCATGCTCGATCGAGAAAGTTGTCCAAAAAGCAAGTGGAGTGGTCCGCCTCTAAGTTCTCACAGTCAGATGAAAAGGAACTACTAAGTAAGTAGTAGATAAATGGGCTTGTCTTTTTTAAGGGGAATAGGGGAATGAAACTATTGACAGAGACTCCTGGCATTCCCAGCTTATCGTGTTTATTACTATGTTTGCCCTATAAACCTTTTGAGCCTTCTCTTTCTAATCCTAAGGCGCTCTTCCTTCGTCCTCTATGGCATAGGATCCAATCTTTTAAGGAGAGGGAGCTGAGTGGTTCTCTCTCATAGCCGCACACACAGACAACAGAAGTCAATAAGACCTCAATCCAAGGGGTGGACCATGTATTCATTTACCAACCATCCTTTCTGGACAACAATGCAAGATGCTTTTTCATTGACTTTTTCTTTTCCGCTCTCTCGTCTTCTTTCTTCTTTCCTCTCATCACCCTTTCTGCTACGCCATCCATCTGACAGGTGAAGCAGCTCCTGTTTACTAAGAGATCTTCCACTTCTTGATCTTTTAGTCTTCTCACTGAAAATGTGAGGGGATGAATCTGACCAACTTTCTTTTGCCCGACCTGCTCTATGTATATAAGTTTGCTCCATCCGACCAGGGGAAGACAACAGTAATGGCAAGCTTCCCTGCTTTTTTTAGCAGTCGTATGGAGCCGAAGGAGAAGGTTTCCATCGACATTTGATTTAAAACTACATATTTGATTATCAAAATATAGCTGCGAATGTTCGCTACTATACATATATGTTCATTTTTGAATAAGAAATATGTTGTTAAAAATGGCAAAAGTATGTCATGCTTGGAGGAAGAAGGGGGGAGGTAGCACGCAAATGAGCGCAGAAAAGGGTCTGTGTGTCCCTACGTGTCCGCAAGCTACTATAAAAGCCTTCCAGGGCCAGGAAGCGGGGGCTTCTGAGCACGGCCCTTCCAGTCCTCGAGGACTATCTCATAACAGGGGGATGGCACGTACTAGGATATACAATGGGAATCCAAAAGCTCCAGCCGATCTTTGAGGCCTTAAATATTTAATAAAAGCTGCACTTTACTTCTTTCCTCAGTGACCCCCTTCCCCCCTTATGAGGTTGTTGAGGCAGATTATTGTAAGCGAAGTTGGATGTTTGTTTTTTTGAGTGATTTTATTCTCGATTTTCCCCCGCAGTTCATCGGTCAAACCAACGATTCTCCTCTTCGTGAAGTCATAGAGAGAGTCCTCGCTTTTTCTAGTATTAGTTCTAGAAATGCCATGAAAGAACCATCCCTTCCTATTTCAAATAAGACCTAGAAGCCTTCTATACCACTTCGCGTTAGGGGGCACTTCACTTTAAAGCTCGCTCGACATTTATATGATGTTATTTGTCTTTTTCCCATTCTATAATGATATTGATTTTCTCGGGGGTTCTCACATTGATGCCTAGATATATAGTACGAGTTGGCGACAAACTGACTTATATAATAGTCTCGCTGGGGTGAAGGGGCAGTTTACATACAACCGGGACAAAGTGTTTTATGATTGAATCTCAGAGGCATTCTTTTCATTTGGTAGATCCAAGTCCATGGCCTATTTCGGGTTCACTCGGAGCTTTGGCAACCACCGTTGGAGGTGTGATGTACATGCACCCATTTTAAGGGGGTGCAACACTTCTCTGTTTGGGCCTCAGAATTCTCCTATATACAATGTTCGTATGGTGGTGCGATGTTCTACGTGAATCCACATTGGAAGGACATCATACAAAAGTTGTACAATTAGGACCTCGATATGGTTCTATTCTGTTCATAGTATCGGAGGTTATGTTCCTTTTTTGCTCTTTTTGGGCTTCTTCTCATTCTTCTTTGGCACCCATGGTAGGGATCGGAGGTTTTTGGCCCCCAAAAGGGATTGGCGTTTTAGATCCTCGGGAAATCTCTTTTCTTAATACCCCAATTCTCCCTTCATCCGGAGCTGCCGTAACTTGGGTTCATCATGCCCTCCTCGCGAGGAAGGAAAAAGGGGCAGTTTACACTTTAGTAGCTACCGTTTTACTGACTCTAGTATTCACAGGCTTTCAAGGAATGTAATATTACCAAGCACCCTCCACGATTTCTGATAGTATTTATGGTTAAACCTTTTTCTCAGCAACGGGCATTCATGGTTTTCATGTGATTACAGGTACTCTTTTCTTGATCATATGTGGTATTCACCAATATCTTGGTCATCTGACCAAGGAGAATCACGTTGGCTTTGAAGCAACTGCATGGTACTAGCATTTTGTAGACGTGGTTCGGTTATTCCCATTTGTCTCGATATATTGGTCGGGAGGTATATGAAAGAAGGAAGAATAAGTAGATTGAGGTTATATTCTCTCGAAAAGACAAGCTTTTCCAAAGAATGAGTGTCCCCCCAACCTTCCCCCCTTTCCCCCAAAATCCCTCACATCCCTCCCTGGTAGATCATGTTCACCAATCAATGCCTTTGCCTTGGTTCTTTTTTAATAGCTCTTTTTCTTCGGTTATTGTGAGGATCGAGAAATTTCCTTGGCTGCTACAACGGAAAGAACCTTTTTTGTCAGGGGCTGAGCCCCTATTTGAGTAAGGAGCAAGAAACCCCTTTTACCTTTTTCGGCAGGGTCCTGATCAGATCGCTAGGAGGTATCTTTGATTCATGGTCGGAGATCAAGGCACAGATCAGTCCGATCTGCCAAGGGAACTATCCTCCAGGCATATTACCTAACCAACTATGATTCACACCACGTCGACATATTATTCAAAAGTCACTCGGATCTTGCTTTTGTTTCTGGAACTAGTATCTTCAACTCCACTCTTCGAGGGGGACTCACAATGACTTTTGGGCTATCCCCCTAACCTTCCCCCCAAGGAAAGGGGTGTCGATCTGTTCCACTAAAACTTCGTGTCAGGTCTTTCAGCAACGTCTTTCTCTGGTCGATGTCATGATTTTTGAAACTCTATAAGCGGTTGTCATAGTGAGTGATGGGTCAATAGATGGATCTGTTTCCGGGCAAAAAGAGGATGCACTACAGGGTAGTAGGTCCAAGGATGTAGGTGCAGTATTCGCAAGCACCTGGTATTCCAGCGGCTAGAAAGAGTTCAATCCAACAACCCGAGGCACGTAGTGTTAAAGCAGAGTTTCGCTCTGAGCTATGAAGATAGGGAAGAAGCTCCTTACGGACTCATCTAAAAGATGATTTAATATAGTTCTTACGATCATTACTAGTTGGAAGGCCTAGTATGGATAGGAAGGATGACAAGGAAGTATGCTGGCAGAGCAGGAAGATAGGCAAAGGGGGAAGCGGCTAGAACTTCTCCTCCATCTTTGCGTAGCGCTAATGAGAAGGCCAGTGTCATACTGCGGATCAAGCGATTAGAAACTCATGTCGGTATTTGGTTAGCTTATGTCTACGGCCGCTATTCCTTATCAACAGAATCGTGTTTTAGGATCAAAAGATGACCTCAACACAAGTCCTCTTCTTCCTCCTCTACGCTCCACTTCGAGTCATTGGATAAGGATTCGAACAAGAAACAGAGGGTGGAAAACAGTATCCTCAAGCAAACATTTAGTCTCTGTGGGCCGAGGAGAAAGAAGATAGCCCAAGAAAGGCCTCCAACCAGAGCCATGTAGACAGATAGCCTTGCAGGGACCAAAGGGGAACCAATTACCAAGCCGGTCCAAGCACTGCTCGGTTATTAGACGTAGGGATTGCTCCATCTACAGTCCAGTGAGTTAGACTCGGGCTTCACCATAAGGTGCATGCTGGAGGAGTGCACCAGACCCAGGGTCATTGGCAGGACGTCGTCATTCGCTGAATATCAGTTTGAGGGCAAGACGTCTGTCTCAATCGTGCCCAGAAGCAATAATCACGAGCTAAACTCTAGAAGATATATAATAGCCGCTAAATTCTATCTAAGAGTGCATCCTTTTATTCATAATATTATGTCGTTTTAATTCGATTCAGTTACGCGAAGTAGTAGCAAGAAAAAGCCAAGAAAGCAAAGGAGCCAAATCCCCAGTCTGTTGCGAGTTGAATGCGTAGAGGCTATAGTAGGTACGGCTTCGGTCAGTGCCTTTTCATTTAAGCAATGTAAGAGAGATTTCTTTATGAAATATTTCGAGCTATAAATATATAATAAACTAACTAAAAGCAGAAAGAAGGTCAAGATGTTGACGAATAGGACTAGTTTCAGGCTTATGAGTATATATTAGGTCTGTCGACCCCTCTACAGGTCAACCTAGGCCTTCTCTCTTCTTTTTGAATAGTGTACTTTTTCGAGCTAAGCAAGGAAGCAAAGATCAAGGAGCCGGCCTCTTTCGAGGCTGTCCAGACGAGATTCTCTTCCCTTCCTTATATAGTGTTGATCGGATTGATGATTAGATGGGCAAAGCTGCTATTCTCTGAATTTTAACCTCATCTTAGGCTATCGTGAGCACATATTGAGTCATCTGGTTCCTGGGTGACTATACGATTATGCAAGATGCTACTTGACCAGTCAGTAGTGGAGTGGTCTAATCCAGGGTGTAGCGATAACCATACGTTCAACTCGAGGATGTTGTATAGGCAACTATAAAGACTAGTGCATCAAAGATGAAGAACGGTACATAATCATTGACAAAGAGAAAGGCATAGGGATCGGCTTGCAGCAAATCTCTCGACGCACCTTGGAGATGTCAGCTTTCAGAGATAAACCAAGCCCCCAAAAAAGCCAAAAAAGCACTTTTCTCTAATACCTCTAAGAAACTATATAATATTTATATAAGGCGATCTATCTCTATGAATCTCTATGCCTAAGACATAAGAGGCTTCACCCTTATCTCAAAATTGAGCTTTCGAAAATCCTTATTGTCATGCAGTAACCCAAGATCACTACATGCAAGCAAGATGTCATCCTGAAACCTAAATCTGAACTGATTCCCACTTACCTGAAGATATATACACTGATCAACAATGTTTTCCTTGATGAAATTTTCTTCTTTTTGGTTCTAAGATCAAAAGTCAAGAGGGATGGTTTTTTTGAGAAGGGCCATAGATTGATTTCTTGAACTTGCAATCTACCTCTGAGAAACCTTCATGTATCACAAGCATCAAGATCCCCTGATCTAGAATATTAGGAATGAAAAGATCTGAAATGAAGCTCTAAGTCAAAATGAGCCACCAATGCCCTATAATGACGTCCTCTAAAAGAGTCCTTCTGAGACACAGGAGAGAAGGTCAAAGTCTAATCACCTTTTGACCCTCTACCTGATATCTCTCAATGTTGCCTTTGGAGTCTGTCTTGGTCATCCCACTTGCACCCATCATTTGGCAACTCTACTACCTTAGGTTGGGGAGGCATTGCTTTCATGATGAGGACGCTCTTAAGCTACCTCTTGACATACCTTATGGGGTGGCTCTTGATGTATGTTTTTGATACCCGTCGGTATGCATGGGAGAACTCTTTGGTCATTTGAAGAAGGCTTCTATCATTTGATCAAAAGTTGCTCATAACTCCCACGGATTAAGTCATCGTTAAGAAACATGGCAATGTCGGTCTCATTGATACAAGTAGGAAGTGAAGGACAGTCACATCTATAACCCTCGTCGAAGGTCATATACACACTCACTGTCCTTGCATCGCACTTCCTCTCTTTTAGGTTGTACAATGACGTGAACATCCCCAAGGGTCAAATTAGGTTTCCTTCCTGTCCACAACTCGGAGTCTTTTGAACATCCTTAGCCTACTTATCTATCTCCCTATGATTTTTGAACGGCTCTTAGTTTATGGCAGGAACCCTCTATAATAGGCTACGACCCACAGAAACAAAGGGAGAGAAGTGTTATTGATCATACTTCTGACCAAGGGTACGATTTCCTCTTTCAGCTACTCTAGCTAGAATATAGGGCTCGGTGGATCAGGCATGGAATATTGTGCGATAATGACCTCAAGGTCAAAAGAACCTGCCATCCTTCCAGTTTCAGTGTGCCTACCTTCGTACTCACCACCTCGATCTCATCTAACCACTTTAATAACCTGCCTTAAAGACCTTATTGAAAAGGCATCAAGTGGTTCTTCATTCTCAGATAGCAAGTAGATGTAGCCATATCTGGAGTGGTCATTAGTAGATGTGATGATCTCACCACGGTGGACCACAAATATCTGTATGAATTCATTCTAAAGTTCCATTACACTGTTTTGCACTTTTCTTGATGGTCTTGGTCAGTTTTCCCTTTATGCAGTTCACGCGGATTCTGAGATAAGTGAAATCTCAATTGGGAAGAAGAAAATTATTCACTAGCCTTCGAATCTTCTCCTTTGAAATGTGCCCGAACCTGTTTGAGAAGGGACAAAGCCATCCTAACTCTCTGATTTTTCATTGATCCTCTTTTATCCCTCAATTAAGAATTCCTTATATGTTGTATTATTTAAATGAATCTTATAGATCATCAACCACCATTCCGGATCCATGAGAACGTCCCACTAATTATTATATTGTGATTATGGAAACCTCATAGTCATTCAAATTCAAACGTCAACCTCCTGTCTTGAAACAGAAATGCAGTTTATAGAGGGAATCGAATATACGTTCTCAAGCTCTATAGTCAATCCGGAATCTAGTTGAAGATTGCATCTTCCTACTGCCTCCACGCGTGAACGTAATCCATTGCCTGAGTATACAAAGTGTCCACACTCACTTGGAGTCTTGTGGCATTTGAAGCCCTGCAAGGTGCATGTGACAAGTGGAACCTGAGTCAATCGACCAGGTATATGTAGGAAGTGTACAATTCAGCTTATCACAAACAGAGACAAAGTTTGGACCTTTCTTTGCCTTCTCGTACATAGGACGATTTTTCGCCTAACTCCCACCTTTTATAAGGTTCTTGATAGCTGGGTTTTTCTTGCCTTTCTTCTTAAGTGAATGGTCTTTCGTCTCGGTTCGAAAGCCTAGACTCGATCAATGACCTCAAGCATGATTTGAAAGCAAGAACCGTCGAACAGCTGGAACTCTCCACCGCAACAATTTCTTCTTTTGAAAAACCCAAAAAAATAGCACATCATCTTAGTTGGCTTAATGCCGCTCTTACGGTGTTGCATATGTTTTTGGTTTTGCCTAATCTCGAGAGTTCAACTATGGAACTTTCTCTTCTCAATCTCGATCTCGCGCACCTCAGTTCACAAAAGAATGCACTTGCTAAGCCTACTACTCAACTCAGTCAATCTCTTTTGATCTTAAATATGTGAAGATGCGGTGTCTAATTGTTGATTTTATTTCTCTTTTGCAGGGACTCGGCCCTGAGCTTCACCCTCAGATCCACGTTTGAGCAACTAACTAGATATAACCTTTTGAAGAAGAAGGAGAAGCTTATATGACGGTTGCTTCTGTTGGAGCGAAGACTTTCATCCCCATCCTCTTCATGCTCTGAACTCTTTTCTCATGTCAAGGACTCAGACACTCAGGTGTAGGAGCACCCTCACACTCAAGGGACCACACAGAAATGTGTGCACCATGTAGTGTTGTTGGCTCTTTTTCGTCATGTCATCATATCTTGCAAGAACTTGCATGAGGGTGGTCTTGATGGTCAAGTCTTCCATCCCTAACCATTTTTCTGAATATATAAGCACCAATATATCCAAGCTCAACGAACCAATGTTGAGTTGCAGGACATTTCCTAGCCAGGTTATGTGCAATTAATACCAGAAGTCCGCACATTGGTCTGGAAGGCTTTTCTAGTATCATTGTCCTCCCTCTGTTCTTGCTTGAACCTTCCCTGGTCGCCTGTGATTAATTTTCTCTCTCTCTCTCTACTTTATTAAATATCAAGATGAAATATAAAGAAAAATGATCTCACTTTGATCTATGTTATAAAAAACACTACTGAGTTCTCTCGACAGCTAGAATATATAATTGCGAATATAAAGCTATTTCTATTTTCATCCCCCTAAATATGTCCTTTTCATTCCTATATTTCCTTATTTGAAAAATGATATAAAACAACTCAACTAGATAATATAAGAAACCATTATCTTCAATTAGATTATAGCTTGAACTGAAATAATAGCTTGAAGTTCGGGGGTTATCTTGGCACCCTATAATGACATCTTTCTATTTCATTTGAATTCGGGTGATAGTGATTTTTTCTTTGCTTAAGGTCATGGGGACAGACTGTTTCATAATTGCATAAAAGGATTTGTACCTTCTCCTCCCACCCTTCATCTTGGACTACAGCTCCCAACTATATATTAGGGCTCCATCCTTGCTTCGTCAACCTATTTGAAATACTATATAAAAGGGTTGGAGCATGGTTTAGGATGTGCGGAAGCATTCTGAGGACACGGGGACTGAGATCAAAGCCTATTATAGAGGTCTCCTCTTTCCGTGCTTCTGTAAATCCACAGCTGACTGAGCGGTCTAACTTGTGCAAGGGAGCTAGGTATGTCGGGTCGACGTGAGTGGGAAGGGTGGTAGGAGTGGCATCTGAGGATGACTTCGGGATCAAAATATCTAAGCATGAAGAGTGCGTGGCCAAATAGTCAACACTGACCTGTGAAGCCTTAGTTCTTGCCAAGACCACTCTCCTTCGTTAACTCCTAGCTCGCCGTCCAGATATATAGTACGAGTTGGCGACTCTTGGAGAGGGTCAAGAGACAAGACCTTGTCGCGTCTTTATCTGATTGATTGAGATGTTTCAGTGAGTAGAGAGAAGGACATCCTGGCAGGAAAATGAGAAGACAAAGCCATTGATTGATGGGGTTGAAGAGTCGTTGAGGTAGTTTCAGTAGTAGAAGGCAAGAAGTCAATTCCTATCCCTATTCTCGATCTCACCTTCCTTGCCGTAGGCACTAGTAGCAAGAAGGTCTGACTCCTAGCTTCTAATAGGTAAGGATGGAGATAGAGATTCTTGTCCAACCTATTAGTAGGAACATTAGCTACGAGGTATGATTGAAGGCTTGGTTCCTTCTTCCGGATAGCCGCTTCGCTCTCTGTTTTCTTCTTCACTCCACTCACTTGGAACTGCTGACAAGAAAAAAAGATGTACCCCCTAATTATTAATTGATAGTTGGACCACCCGAAGCCCCGACGCACTTCCACCCCATGGGCCCCCAATGTCCGAGGACAATTGCAAGCTCCCCCTATGTAGTCCTCTCAAATTGACATCATACGAATCGGTAGCCCTACCCGGACATAGATCAAACTAGTTGGTTCATGAGACATGTGAAGTCAAGTGGATGCTGGCAGTTCTTTCGTTCAGCCCCCATTTAGACATACGCCTTTTTTCTCAGCCTCTTTTCTCGTTCTTCTGGCTCGAGTGGGCCATCAGCCTTCTCTTGTTGGGATTGGGTGCTTTAACCAATCGGCCATGGATGCGGGGGAGAGCAAACTAGGTCTTTTTTGCCGCGGAGAAAGGGCCTTCTCCAAATACTAGTGTCTAGTATTCCAGCAAGGAGACCTTGCGAACAACAATCCATTTGGACTTCGGGTCGGCCCCCTTTCTCAGGTCCTGATCATCGCGGGGGACTATCTATCTATTTCTCCAAGCAAAATATCTTGAGTACCTATGATGGTGACTCAATATGATGGCATGTGATGTTTGGACATAGAATCAAGTCCTTGTGAACGGGTAGAGCCAGGTGCTCTTATTTGACAACGGTAGGGACGATTGCTTCCATTACTGACAAGAAAGACACCAAATTCTCCTTTAGGAGCTTCCACTGCGGTATAGGTAGGAGCTGGTACAGAAAAACCCTCTGTAAAAGGTTTGAAATGGTGAATTGAGGTAGAGTAGACTGAGGTTGGTGGTGGAAAGAAAAAGCCGCAGCACCGGTCCCATCTCTCTCCAGACCTAACGTGGTAGTTTCCCGTCATGGGGCTTTCGGTATATAGATTGAGCCATTGCCAAGGATCCCATTCTTGTCGAAGGTGAAGGTGATGTCCTTGATATTGCTCAGTTAATCGTTCAGGCTCCGCGTCCTAGGGTCATCGTCCCTCGGCTCCCCTAAAGCGCTTTGCGGAATCGAAGTCCATTGCATTAGCGAAGCTTCTTCCTGCCCCGGGAGCTTGCTTCCAATGCTCAGCTTAGCAGGAAAGTGAGTGCTCTACACTGATTTCTTTTCTTCTCCCCTGAGCCGCCTTATCATTTGCGCTTCTCCCACGCTTAGCTAAGGGGTCGAACCTTCACGCCAAATATATAAATAATCAAGCTTTCTCAATAGCAAAAGCGCTTCGCCCCTACCGTCAAAGGACAAGAAAGAGCACCCTGCCCGCAAATATCACTTTCTATTAGTCGACACCCCCGGCAATTGCAGGCATTTCGAAACGCAATAAAAGACTGAAAGTGGTCCTTCCATCTTTCTCTTAATATGACTACGTTCCGCAAAAAGTAGACCACTAGAAAGAAAGGTTGTGTTTCAATCGGGGGTGGGTATGTACTTACATACTCTACGAGTTGCAAGTGAATGGGTGCGTGGCGAATGGAACAACCATTTTCTTCTTCCCTCCCTCAAGGGCAATTGCTTCGCACCTGACTACCCCTTATCTGATGTTCACTTCGTCAAGCATGGCCGCGATCTCGCCGTCGCAGAAGCCTTTTCCCGGTGCACGGAGCTCCACCCCAACGAGGAAGGTGTTAGTGCTTGCATTCTCATGGAGTGTAGGAGGAGACCTTTTTTTGTGCTACTCCTTCGGGAAGAATCAAAGGTCTTGGTTTCAGCTTCTAAAGGCTGCCCTCTCTCGGCTGGATGTTGGTCCAGCCTACTACGAGGATCCCCTATCTCGTACTAAGTGCTTTCTCCCTCCTGGGTCCTGTGGTTCCTATGTTGTCGCCT
This sequence comes from Ottelia alismoides, assembly GCA_037367405.1. NCBI lineage: Eukaryota > Viridiplantae > Streptophyta > Magnoliopsida > Alismatales > Hydrocharitaceae > Ottelia > Ottelia alismoides. Next base: position 1,403,783 of record JAZKJV010008779.1, on the reverse strand, counting down.
TTCCCGGTCCTTTTCTTTTAGTGCTTTGACCCATGAAAAGTGGATAAGATGGCAGATCTCCAGCTCACTCGACGAATGGGATGGCAGTGGTCTACCGGCAAGCTTGTTCTGATCATCGGACGCAGCACATTGGAATCCTGAAGCACCACCACGAATGCTACCGCGCGTGCTCCTGAGGCGCGGTAAGGCACCACCCAGTTGTGCCAGCAGCCAACTCCGGCGTGTTAGCTTACTGGTACTCATCAAGCCACAACCATGTCTAGCTTACCAACAGGGGTTCCTTTTCCCCCAGAAGCCCCCTCTGACCCCCTTAAGGGAGAAATTCTTCACCTTTTTCAGATCAGAATCGACTTATATACTAGTTGCGAAGGGATAAAAAGAAACAACACCGAATCAATTGGGGTTCCCAATGCTTCTCCACGCCTAACGAGATGCGTCAACCTCGGGATGCTTGACTCCTAACCCCTGGTTCTGAGATGGATCTTAACCTGAGTCTCGGTTAAGAATGGCGATGACCTACGTTTCACACGGCGCACAATTCCATGGATAGTTGAAAACGGGATCGTGATGGAGGGCATAGCTTACGATCATCGGCTTTGATCATGCCCTCCGGCATTTGCTCCAGACATTGCACAATGATCTGAATACTTTGTCACCTCACTTCGATAGGGATACAATAACGACCACAGCAATCTCCTCTGTTACCTACCGGTACATCAAAATCCAATTGGTCATAAACATCGTAAGGTAGTGCTCTTTGCATATCCCAGCATACCCCAGAACCTCTTAACATTACACCACTGAATCCCCAATCCTTTGCTTGTTGTGCAGTGACAGTACCAATATCCACTAATCGTTATTTCCATATACGGTCCGGTTAACTTCTCTTCTAATTCGTCGATACAAGAAGCAAATTGTTGTGTGAAGTAATCAATATCTCGACATAAGCCAAGAGGCAGATCTTGTGCCACTCCACCAGGTCGTATGCATCTAGCATGCATCCTGGCTCCTGAGACTCTTTCATAGAATTCCAACAATTTCTCCCACTCCTTAAAAGCCCAAAGGAAGGCAGTTAATGCTCCCACATCCATAGCATGAGTAGTTAAAGTAAGTAAATGATTTAAAATTTGAGTGATTTCACATAATAAGACTCGTATATATTGAGCTCATAATGGTACCTCGCAATTCAAAAGTCTCTCTACGGCCAAAGAATAAGCATGTTCTTCGGCCATCATGGAAACATAGATAGGGTTAATGACGGAATGAACAACAAAACATGACGACATCTTTTTTGTACACGTTCACTTGCATCACATAGACAAGTGCTCTCTGAACCATGCAATAAGGTCACCCACAACACGGCTCTCCCACTTGAGTGACCTGGGACCTAGGCCGGAAAATGGCAGCCTTTTTTTGAGGCCCCGCCAGAAAAGGGAGAAGTCTGGAGCTCTACTATATATTTCCCTTAGATCGGGGGCAGGGCAGCTGGAGTTCGAAAGTAGGGTCGGGCGGGAGGTTCTGGCAGAAGAAGAAGAGAGGCCTCTCTTGTGGGGAGAAAAAATACTCCTGACCGGTCACCCCCCTTGTGCCTTGTGGGGGGACCAGGCGCCCTCCTTTCAAATCGTTCTTGTAACACCCCCCCCCCCAAAAGAAGTTCCCAATCGTCTGTCGCGATATATAATAGGCGGTCGGCTTCTACCTTATCTTTCTCTTTGTTGCTGACCCTAACTTGACCTCTCCCCATTCTCCAGTCTCCCGCACTGCTTGACGTGTGCGACTGCGTATGAGGACCTCCTTCCCAATCATTCTTTGAGAATCTGCCCACTCTCCATTCACACGGTTATAAAAGCGGAGGAAGGGTGGGCAGCAGCTACCACGAGACTTCTGTCCCACACATTAGTACAGAAGCGACGTGTGGTTCTCCGGTTCCACCGAATGCTCCGGTCTCTCGGCAAAGATAGAAAGAGTGTGCAGTCTTGCTTCGGATGCTTCGCCAAAGTTGACCTAGTTCCCGTATTTTTCCGGTGCACTCGCTTTATATCTCCGACACAAAAGTCAGGATGCGGTGGGAAGGAAGCAACCCCTGCCTCCGTCCGCCCGATTATTCCGCTGGCATCTCGCATTCACGCCCCTGTTTGATAGCCGCTCGGGGATGTAGTTGTAGATACGTTCGTCTCCGTGGGTTGTTGGCTCCACCTCAGGTATCCTTCTATGACATGTTGTTGTCGTCACCATATATAATATATCAGTTAGTCATATCTGCTTCGCAGCGGATCAACGCCTCCAAAAGAAAGGGAGGAATTCATTCAGTGACTCTATGATCACCCTTTAAACGATCAAAATAAGGTAAAGCTTGATGATAAGTTTTGTACTCTATTAATTTCTCAGTCCCTCTAGTCAGGTGGGCACCGACCAACTGGATCCCCCTCCAAACCGTACATGCGGGTCTCCTCGCATGCGGCTCACGCCATTCGAGGTGGTCTAGAGGGGGAAAGGGGGGGGCCCACTTCTCTATACAAGAACGATGGTAGGCAAGGTTGCCGGACTCCACCCCCGCAGACTCGTTCAAGAAAAGCTGCCCCAAACCCCCCCCCCCCCCTCTAACCTGGAATTTCCGTCAAATGACCCGTCCTCCCCTGGCTCTTCCACCGTCCGGGCTTCTTTTCCTCCCCCTTTTCCCTGCTCCCCCAGCACAGGCCTACTACGCTTCGCGCCTGCGGCCTTTTCGCCAAATGGTATTTGCCAGTAGTTCCGTCCTCCCCACCGGTTGCTACGAATAAATTGGTGGGGTTGTCCCACCCTCGCAACTCTCACTTAAACGCTCCATGTCTCCCCAGAAATTCAGTGGTTGACTTGGACAACAAGCAGGTTACACGTTCCACTGTGCCGAGATGTGAGGTGCAGGTGGTGACAATCACCCCGGGGTATGCGCTAAGTCGACGGGCACTCCAGGACCCGCCAACGCTCGTAAAAACCCGTCGGTCCTCCCCGACCTAATGTGTGGATAATGAGACCACCTTCACAACCTTCTCCCTCACTTAATATTCTGCTCCATGGGCTAAAGTGAGGCCAACCTTGTTAGCTTGAGTTGCTCAACCGGCCCGCCTCTTGCCCGTCATGACGCACAAGTCAAAACATGAGGGGGTTTCAAAGGGGGACGTTTCTGGGGGGCAGGGATTTAGGCGGGGTATCCCCCTCGGCATCAGCAGCTTCGTGCTGCACTGGAGTGATCCAATATGTGGTTCTGCATGTTCCACCACATCTCCATTCAATTCCATATGACATCCAAAGAGTTGGATGAATGCCAATACTTAAATATGCTGGATTGTTGATAGTATGACTATCAAATCTATCTAGAATCTTTAAAGAAGGAATCAGATACTGCATCAGATTAATCTACATATAATCAATGATATTGACTTCCTTATTTGATAAGATAAAGTCTAATAATTGTATCTCAATTTTCTAATGACACTTGCAATTGGTTGCATATGTATTAGAAATTTGAGCTTAAGGTTTATTGCTCATCCATGTTGAAGGTGATGCAAGTGTTGCAACAATTTCCATGAGATCAATAGACTTCATATTTTCAGTGGGAGCCCTTAGTCTTAGAGAATGTCTCTATGACCTAGATATTAGAATACACTCATTGTTTATTTCTAATTGTTGGATATAAACATGAATTCTGTAATAAATCTATCATAAAGAGTTATGATGAAGATATTTCAGATAGTAATCTAAGATCTAGTGGACTCTTTTAAATTAGAAAATTATTGAATGGTTCATTAAGTTTTTTTTATAATACTGAAAATTAAAAAGATCAATAGGAGGATAAAGACCATTTGATAATAATCTGACATCAAATTTTGGACATATGTCTGTTGATGAGATCAATGGACTAGTAAGACATGAAACTTTAGATTGTCTAAAGATTCAAATCTCACATACTTGTGAATATTGTATTCAAAGTAAAATGTCCAATACATCCTTCATTGGGAAAGGTGTATGATGCCAAGGTATTAAGGATCTCATACATATTGATGTATGCAGATCATCTATATCATAATAAACATTATGGATATGTGATATCTGTTAATGATTATGTATGATATGAGATCTCTTCTCTTCACCTAAGAAACCTTTGAAATGTTCAAAGATTTCACAATTTTTGTTTAGAACCAAAGTTTGAAGGAAGATGAAATGAATTTGATCTAACCAAGGTAGCCTGTACCTATTAGATGAATTCAATAAATACCTTATGGAGATATGAATATCATTCCTATCTCAATCCTCCTAATGAACCTTAACTCAACGGAGTTGTAGGGAAATACAATTGATCATGTGTGACATGATTTAATCAATGATTAATCCTAGCATAATTATATCTTAGTTTCCAAGGTATATACGTAGTAGAGATTACATTATATACTTAATAAGGTTCCATGCATGTAAGCTGGAATCTAGCACTAGAGAGTGCTACTTCATTAGGGAAATAAAGGATGGTATTGGATACCTACTTTATGACCTTGAGATTCTTAAAAGATCTCATCTTTGAGAATATGATTCTTATAGGATGACTCTCTTGAGAATCAAGATGAAAATGAAGTAAAGGAACTCATTTAATCTTGAAAAGATAATGAGGCTCCTGAAATCGGAAATTAAAATAGATAATTAAAGATGAAACATTAATACCTCTTCAAATAAGTTTGAGGATGGATTCCATGTGTCAGTTAAATATGAAAATGATCGGACTTCATGTGATGAAGCTCCTGAGGATCATGACATGGAAAGATGGATGTTAGCAATAAAAGTCTAATGTAGACATCATATACAAGTGTTGTATATGGACCCTCGAGGATCCACCTATATGGGTCAGACCCATTAAGGTGTAAATGGATCTTCAAGAGAAAGAGGAAACCTGATGAGAAGGTATAGACCTTCAAAGCACGATTCGTAGCCATGAGCTTCACACCGAAGAGAAGGCATCGCTTGCGATAAGACTTGCTCTCCAGTAACCTTACTTTAACCCATCAGAATATTGCTAACTATAGCTACACAACTTGTCTATGACATCTTCATGGTGTGAGTCAAGATTGCATTCCTCTATGAATACCTCTCTGAGGATATTCATATGAAGTAGCCCCAGGGCTTCATGGTTGAGGAAAGCAAGGTGTGCTAGCTGAAGAACTCCATATTTGGACTCCAATAAGCTTCTTGTAGTTGGAACATAAGATTTGATGAAATTATAAATGTTGTGATTTCAGATAAAATCTTGATGAACAATGTGAAGCTTAGTCGGAGTGCCATTGTGTTCATCGTGCTTAATGTAGATATTATTCTAATCATTTAGAATGATATAGGAATAATAATAAGTATTTTATAATTTGGTTGTTCCATGCCTTGAGATATGATTTCAAGGATACCTCTTAGATCTTAATTCTGAAGTCGTTCAGAAGCAAAGAGAAGAGGGTATTGGGACTGTCGCATTAGTAGTACACCTTGGACTTATTCCATTTTCTGGACAATTCCAAGAAAAGCTTCCTTCCCTTAAGATGTGGTAGTGACCTGTCTAGAGGGATAGCACCTCAAAGAGTTGAGGAAGTTAATGCTAGAACTGCTTGCACTTGTGTATCAGTTATGAGAAGCTGAATGTATGCTGGATGTGTACAAGAACCAGATGTCTACCTTGCAGTGGGAGTAGTAAACTGTTACTAATCCTACTATGGAGATAAAACACTTGATTGCAGTAATAACAATATCTTCAAAGATGATGAAACTTAGAGATAGTAATCTCAAAGTCTTATCTTCAAAGGTTTAAGACCTTGTAGATAGTGATCTAAAAGGGTCTTAACTGTAGATACCTTAGGAGATAGAGATCTCCAGGAATGAAGGTATTCTAATAAGGATTATGGGAATACTGGTTATGATAATTAATAGGATGTATTGTCAAGGACACTATAACCAACAAAATTGAGTATCGGTTGCATGAGATACAACATTCGCATTGGATGCGAGCACTGTTACTAAGAGATATGCAAGTGCCGTAAAAGGACTTGGCGTAGTCTCTTGGGAACTGAGTGACTGATCAGCTTACCTAGCTATTTTCTAAATAGCCTATGATTGTCACATGAGTGTGGGTTTAATGATTAGCCCATTAATGGCTCTTTGGGCTAGTGGGAGATTGTTGGACATGCAAGCCCACGGCGAGCCATTATGCAATAAATGTGATTGCAATTCACACCTTAATCTGAAATAAAGAGTACATAATTTGCATAATAGGTCCCTTAGTACAATTAGTGTTATGTACCATGGCCATCTTAATGATCATACAGCTGTTGATTCAATTATTAAATCATAGAGGATAGTGCTTAGATGAATATCTAATGAGTTAGATTGAGGACTCATCAAGCACCGTCAAATGATTACTAAGAGATGATCTCCAGCCTGAGTAGGACATGGCAATCCTTTCTCAGTTAGGCTGATATCTGACCGAATTCTTGATGCAGGTCCTCTGCATGGGAATAGAGATTCGGAGGTGTCAGATTAGTTAGGTCAAAGAGTTGACGTAACGAGATCGAGATAACCAAAGTCCTATATCATATGCTGTCATGATATAGGCACACATCCTCTGATCGGAGACAGATGTCTTACTATATGTCTGAGTATGTACATTTGGCAGACCAATAGGTTGATGGCCTAATCAAGGTCTATACACCGGCGCGCTGGTGTACATATAAGGGCATATGAGTAATACGATCTCTCAAAAGGATCATACAGGTTCACTACTGAACCGGAAGACATGAGCTCACTCATGAGATATTGGGAAGAATCAAATTCCGTGCGCACGGTCGTCTCGCTTTGGAAGCTTGACTGAATTTGTTGGTTTGATATATACTTTTGGAAAGTATATAATCAAGACCTAGGTATGATATATGCTTTTGGAAAGTATATGATCAATACCGACTCCCAATGATCGAATGAGTAACTTGCTGATAAAACCCTGAAGTAGACAGTGTAAAGTTGATCTAATACTTCTGGTTTAGTCTAAGTCTTCCAATATGCAGGATGTACAGGTATTGGGAATGCCTGAGGGTGATGTGATCATAAACGGTTGTATAACCATGATGCTTCCATTCCTAGGGAGTGATGAAACGGGTCTGGATTTTAGTGACTCCTCTTAGTAGAGAAGTACTCTGATCTTAGTCCAAATGTTGGACATTAATCTGAATGTGATTCAGATTCAATGAGAAGATTAGATTTGCGGTCTTGATTTAATCAAGCATCTATGGGAGGCCCGAGATCTGGATTTGAGATGTGATCTCAATATCTATGTCACTATACGTGGAACAATACAATCGCCCTATCCTTATCTCCAAGTATTCGCGAAGAAAGCACATTATCCTTGAAAGAGTTCATGGATAATTCTATTGTTGATATATGTATCCGAGCATTGAGAAAATGGATAATTAAATGTCATTTAATTATCATGAATAAAATGAATTTGATTCATATTATAAGGAGAGTTATCTTAGATAATTAAATGTGATTTGAATATCAAAGATGTAGATAATATGAATGTGATTCATATTATTTGAGTACATGAGAATAAGTTATCCAATATAATTAAATATGATTTAGTTGTTATGGATAAAAATAATGTGGATAGAAATATCCAATTATTCATAATATATTATAAATGTGATTTATAATGTATTAGAGAGAGTTAATTATAATTTATATGTGTTGATTAATTATTATGTGTGTTGGATACACATTGTGTAATTAATTGACAATGTAAATTATATGTTGTTTTGGGCTGTGAATTTGATTCACAAGTTTTTCTATGGAAAGATTGCTATATTCTCAAATATAATTGTAAATTATTATTTTTGAAGAATAAAAAGCCAACAAAAGTTGTTGGAAATAAATAGAAGAGATTTTCAAGGAGATATGCAATCTCATGGATTTCCATGAGATTGCTCTCTCCATGGAAAGGGGGGGCGGCACATCATTCCTATAAGGAATGTGTGGCCGTCCACTTTGGAAGGTACATGGAGATGAAATCTCCATGTATCTTCTCTCCTTATTTATTGGTTTGATTTCGATTAATTTGTATTTGATTTTGTCAAATATATTTTGATCTAAATTTGTTGGTTTTACCAACAACAATCTTAGCCATTGGATTGACATAAATCAATCTCATCCATTGATTTTATATGTCACATGGATTGAGATGCATGGATCCCAAAACCCTATAAATAGAGAGGCACACCATGCTCTCTATTTTACATACAACACATCTCTCTCTCTCTTTCTTACTAGAGGTCAGCCCTCTCTCTCTCCCTCTCGTGGCCGTCCACCATGGATGCCATGGAGAGGTTCTCCATCGCCGCGACATCGTCGTTATGCTGCCCGTTGTTCTGCTCATGGATCTCCGTCTCCTTCGGTGCGTCTCGCTCGTGAAGAAGACGTCGGATCTCGTGTGTCGAGATCAGGAGATCCGCCACTTGGATCATCAACATGGATTGCGAGAAGCACACGGTTCATCCCCGCGCTCGCAAGCGTCTCCTCCGTCGGATCGGACTTGAGACAGGAGGTCTCTTCGTTTAGAGACTTGATCGCAACCACGCTTCAAGAGGTAATCCTAATTACTTGTTTGTGGTTTAGACGAAACGATCCGAGAAGTGTTCTTGGATCATGTGGTTTCGTCCTATAAAATTTTTAAATTCCGTTGCATCGAGCAACTAGTGTGACTAGTCGCTCCTCGTCGTATTCGATACGACGCTCACGCTTCCGTGATGCGCTTGAGGATCTTACCATATCCTTCAAGTGGTATCAGAGCCTTAGGTCGACGGTTTCGAATATGATTCACAAACCGAGGACGACTTGGGTTCGTTAAGGTCGCGAAAGTTTTCATCGCATTTGATTTCGCAGATCTGTTTAGTGTAATTTTTAGTCCATGTTTAAATTGTTTAAACACAAAAATAGCACTTGTATTTCTTTCCCCATTAAATAAGGAAACCATAGGATCTGAGTTTGCGTAAATCGGATTTCGTAAGCTCGAGATATGGTCGTTTTAATGAACATGTATGCACTGTTGCGGGAACTGTGAATCTGAACGTGATTAAAATGTTAATCACTGTTTAGACTTGCCACGAAATGCGTGAAACATCACTTAGGTTCTGTCCTAAATCAAATTAGCAAACTTTAGAAATTGACTTTGCTTAATTTAGATTTAATATGATTGAGATATGCTAATTTTAGTAAGTAGGGGTAACTGCTGAAATTGCTTTCCTAATCAAGAACCATGTGATTGTCAATTAATGAAATTAATTGTTAATTTCAAGAAATAATTATGGAAAATATTTGTGAAATATTAGAAGATGATTATTTCCTTAATTGACTTGGCCCCAATCATTTAATTGATTAGATTTGATCTAAATCTTAATTGGTATCACAATCATCAAACTTCTTGCTTGAATAGGATTGGGAATTTGCCTAGCAAATTTCCTTATAATCAAAATTGTTTGGTTACTATAAGGTATAATTTCGGTTGAAGAACCGATGATCATCTTAAGTACAAATTAATCAATTTTGCATTATCCTTTCCCAAGGCGGATATGGTGTCTAGTTGGGGATCGCAGGGGTAGCGGGTTGCAACGTATGCGGCCCGTCCTACTCCCGCCGGTACTGGCCGTGAAAGCGGGTAGGGCCAGGATAATGTCTGAGGGATTATGATGTATTTTTCTAATTATTAAAATATGAATTAATACGTACTTTGAGAATAATACCATATATATATAAATTCAAGCATAAAATTAAGTTTGATTGGTTAAATTGGATTGATAATTAATTTAATATGATTAAGTTAATTATATCCAATTAAAAACACTCTAATATGATTAGAGTTAATAATTCCCTTGGAAGAATTAATTATATGAATGTGATTCATAGTAATTAATTAAATTTGAATAAGAGGTGGAGGATCACATAAGTGACATCCATGGTCTCCCGTCAAGGCGAAGGGTTTAAGTTGCCAGGGATTGTATATAGGAGACGCCTGTACGAAGTGACAGCTCCTATATACAAGCGTATCTGGATTGGACTCTTTGCTTCTCGAAAGAGTAAGGCCGTATGCATAGTGACCCCAATATCGGATTCTCATATTATTGGGGCGATATTGGATTGCGCATAGTGAGTTCTATTCCTGTTGACGGTTGGTTCAATTAATGACGGGTAAACATCACCTTAGGGGTAGTGGGCCCGTGATGAATCTCGTATTCATCACTCTAAATCTCATTTCTTAAGCTCAAAACCCTCAAAATCAACAGCATTCTTGCATCTATTCTGCATAATTAGCATTAGTGCATGATTTCATAAGAATTGCATTTTAGCACAAAAATCTGCACAAAATAAGAAGCCAAAAATCCATGCCTAAAATGACCTGTAAATAGCCTAACATCCCGAATTTTTAACCCATTCATGCTAAATCCGAATGAATCATAACCACTTCCACTATGTACATATCACTAACAAGAATAAAGGAAAAATACAAAAAAAATAACTAACTCAAATAAGTGGACCAAAAACCCAAACCCTAATTTCAGGATTTTCGAACTAAAAACCCCATATCTTCCTCATCCAGTGTCCGTTTTAATCCTACTCACTTTTGAACTAATTTACATTTAATTCCGTCAAAACGAGACCAAGTTCAAGTGAATCGGAGCTCATATGTGAAAGTTGGGTTTTGGGCCTCTTTTGTATATTGTATATTTTAGCTATTTTTGACCTAATATTTTTTTTACATATTTTATCAGTTAAAAAAAATCCAAAAAAATTAGATTAAGGTGTCTTTTATTTATCTTTGGTTTTTCCATATTTTTCCGGATTTTTATCTTGTTTAAAAATGACAAAAAAAATTATAAAACCCAAAAATCAAGGTATTCTATGTACATAGGATACCCCAAAAATTCACTTTTTACATTTGACCGAATTTGGTTTTGATGTCTTCATGAAAGTTGTAGATCTCATCGAGTCGAGCAATTTTCGTGAAGAAAGTTTTTCAATCCGAGGTCATTTACTATTTTTTATCCATTTTACAAAATATTTACCTTCGGAATTTTGTGGTGCTGACACGTGGCAGCACCTGGTGCCGCCACGTGTCAGCCATTTTTGTCTTTATTTGTAATTCGTTTTGTTAAAAAATTAATAATAAAAAAAATCAGAGGCACGTGCGTCGCACGTGCCACCAAGGCACGTGCTCTGCACGTGCGCCCGCCTGCGTCTTCCCCTGACTTGACACGTGGCGCAACAAGCGCCATCCGATCACGCGAGATCAGACGGCGCCTGTGCGTCGTCTCCCTCAACACACCTTTCCCCTTTTGACCCACCCCCGCCGATCTCCTCCGAGATCTCCACCGCGCCGCCCCCTCGTATCTCGCTGGCACGAATCCTCTTCCATTATCCGATCTCATCACAGATTCTAATCCCCTTTCCCGCGACTCCATCGGCCGATCCCCCAAATCTCGCGTCGTCCCGCGATCAACCTCTCCCTCCCGCGGTTCTCGCCAACCAGATCTCACCGATCTCCTCCAGATCTCGCCACCCGTTGAATCCTGCGAATCCCTCCACCGCCTTCCATCTCCGATGCACCCTCTCCACCTATTTAAACCGCAGCCCCCCCCCCCCCCCCCCCCGACGTCCCGATCATCCGACGTCACTCGCCTCCGGTCGTGACAACCGTGCCCTCGGCGTGATCCGAGGTTACAACCTCGTCGTAGCAAAGCTTCGCCGGCGCTGCTCGCTCCGGCATCCGCGTCGTCGAGCCCCCGACCTCCTCCAGGTTATCTCTCTCTCTCTCTATCACTCTCTATCTCTCTCTCTCTCTCTCGCCTTCTACTTCGCCGAACACGCCTCGTCACCAACCGCAACCCCGCTCTGCCTCGTCGACTCAGCCATCGCCACCGCGCCGCAGGACCACTCCACTTCCTTCGTCTTCTTCACCGACGCCCCACGGCCGTGTGTCGGCCACCACCGCCTTGGCCGGAGGCCACCTCTCGCGCGCCACCGCCGAGGCTGTATCGCGCCTCCTCCGCCTGGGCAGCCCACGCCAAGGACAACCACCTTCATCCTCCTGCTTCCGGTCTTCATCGACATTCACCAGCCGCCGGCACCTCTGCCTGGAGCGGCCCTCCGCCGCTACCGCCCCAGACGCCTCGCCAACGACGACTACATCCGGCACCGTCCACCGCCAACATCAACGCCTCCTTCTCTGTCTTGCCACCGCCGACGATCGACTACGCCACCGCTTCATCGACCTTCGACCACCGTCGACCACGACTCCAGTCACCTGCGCCTTCTTCGACTTCGCCAACGCCATCTCCACGGCTTTGCCACTCCACCAAAGACGCGACGCCCTTTGCCGCATAACAGCCATCCACAAACTTCATCAAGATCGTCGCCGCCTTCGTCAACGGCCGAACTCCACTCCGCCGAGGCCGGCCCTGTTGCGCCCCTTCCGCCGCTGAAGCCACCGGGCGGCGAGCCCGAGGCCCTCCCGCGTGCACCTCACGTGACGGGAGGGAACGACTTCCCCATTGAGCGCCAACCCCAGGGGTCACGTGCTGCGCACGTGCCCCTTGGGCAAATTGCAACAAGCCCCTCGGCCTTTCTCCTTATTAGTTGATCAGTCCCCGCCGACCAGAGGCACGTGCATTGCACGTGCCCTCTGGTAATTTTGCAGAAATACCCCGGAGTTATTGGTAATTTCAGAAAAGCCCCCACTGCAGTTTGCTTTATTTTTATTTATTTACATATTGCAGACATACCCCTGTGTTCTCTTTTTGATTTGAACCTTCTCTGTACATTATTTTATCAATCTAAAAATCGCATGATGTTTGTTAATTGATTATTTACACTTTGATATGTTGTGGGAAATTTTATGATTGATGGTTAATTAATAAATAATTGTTTTGTGAAAATTTGAATATTTTGCCCATTTCTTGCTCTGAATTTGAAAGTTGATTAACCGTTGCTCTAAAAATTCTCGAAAAATCACATCTTGTAGAATTAATTATTTTTAACATTGTGCCCAAAAAGATTTGCATTTGCATGGATATTTTTTCCTGTAAAAATCATTTTGCTCATTTTAGTATTTAATTTTTAACAGGTATTAAACCCACATTTTCGAGGTTTAGGATTTTTCTAGATCCGTCACCTAGTGATGGATTTAAGATAATTTTGATTCTTGAAAATAAGTAGGTTTGATATTTATTAAAATTAAATATTGAAAATCATTTTGTTTGCATTTAAAAATCCCTAAAACATTCATATTGCATTCAAAAATTCCAAAAAAATTACAGCGCACTCATTTCATCGTCATTTACATTGTGGCCAAGTTTCGTATTTTTCGGACATCGTTTGATTGAAATTTACATTTTAGTCCCTAAAATAGGCCGAACTTGCATGTGCACTCCCTAATACATTGAAAAATTTCAAAAAAAGACTGCCTCGAAAACCGAACACGAACTTTGATAGACTTAATTCTAGGTTGTTCCTTTGCCTCCTTGTGATCGACCTTGGGACATGCCCAAGTAAAACAAACATAAAACCACGAGAGTAAAAATTGAATAACTGATTTGTGGTATTTTCTTGACCGTTTCCGATTACCGCCTACAACGCACGACACGATAAAAACACATTTTTAAAAGCGACGCCGGGGAGGCAAACGGCTTAGATTTTTGTGTAAAAATTTTTCATTCGGTTTTCCGCATTCGGGTAATCTGACCCCCGAAATTTTCATTGTAAATCCCATAAATTTTTTTTCAGCATTTATTTCATTTATTTTATTTTTCATTATTTTCTGAGTCACTCTCTTACATTCTCTCTCTTATTTTTCTTGCGAGGTACCCGGCGCACGTGGAGCGATTTTTCAAGGAACCGACGCATCTTCACCGACACCCGAAGAAAGCGCAATTAAATTAAGATCGAGTCGAGTCGTGAGAGAGCGTAGAGTTTAGGTTTTTAATTTCTGCACTTTTAATTTCTGTTCATTTATAGCGGTGTCCGTTTGGACTCTCGCGTGTGTAAAAAGACCTTGAACTTTATTTGTGGTGTGTCGTGGCCTGTTTCACTCTTCGGAGAGGGTGGGGCCCGACTTGAGTGGCGAATAGGATAGACCTGCACATACGGCTCTCAGAGCAATTTAATTTTTGATTATGCTCGTAGGATTAAGCCACACTGCACTATTAATTGAGACGCACATAGATCATTCAACTTAGCCAAATTTAACTCAATTCTTTCCCGCTAATAGAACTTTCTGCTTAGGTGCGGTTTTCATCGGCTTGCATTCCATATAGAATAAATTTAAATTTCTGTCTAGCATCCCACATGAAGATTGCGAGGTTTCACTGTAAGTCTTCTAACTGAGCATACATCATTATTTTCGCGTGAATCGGCTTTTCCCGATTCCCTCTCTCTTGTTTTATAACATAACTTTAATGAAAATTGGGACTGGACGGTAGACGTGTATTCGTGCTCATCTAATTTTTCAGTGATCACCTCATTAAAATCGGGACTGCTAAATATAGCTGATCTTAAAGAACCCATAAAATCAAGAATTTTTGTGGGAGAGCAACCCCGACCTTGGATGATTTTATTCTTCTGAGTGAGCGAGAGACGACACTTAATGTTAGAGCCAAGCTCCTACACCTAACAGCTCGCTAATTTTTTGCCAAGATTGATTTATCACCAACTAAAATTGAAAAGATAAAAACCGAACACTTACGGCTTCATTGTGTAAGTTGGTGAACCTGGGGTTTGATTTGTGTTTGTATTGGTGTGCGTGAACCGATATCGAAGATCAATAGCCGCACTTTTGATAAATTTTCTGTCCCATACAATCATTTCTCTCATCTCTTGATTTTAATCTCATCATGGAAATTTTTCCAAATTTCAGATCCAACCCATCATTTCTCTCAACTCCTTCAAAAATGACCGAACATCACTATGAAAACAAATCTGTCTCGGTTTGGCCTAAATCAACTTTCAATAATCCTCCAACATTTGTGGGTAACTTTCAACCACAAATGAATTCGACCACCTCATTAAATCCTTTCTCAAATCATCCAACCACACCATCTTGGACTGAACCGTCTTATTCTCACTTTCTCGCCAATGAAGCATTTCAAGAACAAAATCTCTTTAAATCCCATGACTGGCAGAGAACCCAAAACCAGATGGAAAGACATGCGCTTAATGATCATCATCGTTGGATTGACCATGACAGACCCCTTGTAAGACATGATACTCATACAGAGGACTGGACTAACATCCTAGACACATATAAACCCTGTATGTTGACTCCACAATATCAAGAGCTGACCAATCATGATCAAAGGACTGAACCATACTCAGATAAAATACACATGCCTGTACCATATGAGCAGCCTCCTTCCATAATTTTTGAGGAGAAATTTTCAAGAAATGATTGTATAATGGATATTCCAAGAAATTCCCCTCTCCGCACGTACAGAAAAATGTAAGACGGAATCATTGCACAAAATCCGAGTGCTCCCATGATTGATCATGAACAAAATTGTGAGGATAATGTTTCGAGGATAAAAACAAGATTCGAATTGATGGAGGACAAATTTCAAAAATTTGCTAACCGAGTAATCTCATTCTATGGTGGATCGGGTGTAAAACTAAATGAGGAAATGATTGGATCCCATGATGAAAATTTTGAGGATATTCAAAAACCTAGGGATGATTCTGCTTATTATTCCCCTAGGAACGATTATTCCGCTGACCCAAACTCTGAATATCAAGGCCCCTTCTCATCTAAGGAAGACATCACATCGCCACACCACACAAAAAATACAAAAAATTTTGAAAATTTTGAAAACTACAAAAAATCGAAAATTTCATAAAAATTGAATCTGAAGAAGATATGAGGAATTTGGATCCTGCTTTACGGGAAGCACTGGAAAAATACTTGATTTTTGAACTTCCCATTATAAAGGTCATTGAACACGTCCCTGACCTTAAGAAATTCCTAATGGACAGATTAATCGTCAAAAAGTTAGGAAGGATTAGAACAAAAACTGAAAGACACATCTTGTCAATGGCCTCCTCCTTGGTGTTGAGGAGAAAAACCAAGAGCCGCATAGTGAAGCGGTTGCCCAGATTTGACTGCAGAATCAAAGATACAATTTTCACCCATGCTCGTATTGATGACGATTCACCGATCAATATCCTCCCGACCTATGTATTTCACGAACTCAAACTCGGACCAATTCGGAAGATACGAGAGATTGTTCAATTGGCAGACCGATAGATAAAGCGCCTGAGAGGAATCATTTCTGTCATCATGGTATTCCAAGGTGCTCCACTTAAGGTAGAATTCACGATCATTGATATTGAGCATCAAGGAGAATTCAACCAGTCTCCAATCATTCTCGGAAAATCATTCTTGGCATTGGCCAAGGCGAGTATCGATTGCGAGACTCGGGAAATAAATTTTACGGCATTGGAATCACTACGATCTGATACAGTCTTTGAGGAAAATCGATTTTCTGAGGTAACCCACGAAGTCCCCAACAACCGCAACCATGAAATGGTAGAAGAGCCCTACCCCGCTGCTACACCTGAGATTGTGTTTGTTAATGAGACTATTGGTTTAGAGACTCTCCCCGATATCTCGATTCCCGCAGATTTCAAAATAGACAAATCCTTCTACTACGATCCTGAGACATTTGCATGGTCGCACCTTGGAACAACATACTCTGATTATCTTGACCAAATCCTCCCAAATCAAGAGTGCACCAACATTCAGGAAACAAAGAACGAACACGTAGCCCGAACACCGACCAAGGAGAAGAATTTTAATGGCTATTCATCCGGGTACTCAAGTGAACCGACATCTTCACGAAACAAGAAAAAGAAAGTCACCTTCGATCTTTCGGAAGAGGAATTGGTTGATGATCCCTCATCAGGTCCGGAAAAGGTAGTCTACATGAGTGAAGTCTGTTCGGCAGCACTAAAGCCATATCTTCACAAAGATCCAAAATTCGATTCTCGTTGGACAACTCCCGTTCCTAATTATTACTCATCCAAAGCTGAGGCTCCTACCTTCAACAAGTACACTGGAATTATTTCTTATGAGCTGACTGAGACCGGAGCATCTGAATATTCATCTGAGGACAAATCAATTGATCTTAAAAAGGAACGAAGCTTGAGGAAACAATTGAAGAAACAAAAAGACATGAACATCTGGAGTGTGTCCACTTTCAAATACTATTCCTCTGAGGATAACTCTGATGATGGATATCTTTCATCTGACTCAAACATTTCGTCCACTATCCATCATGACTTTTCTGAGGATGACACTGATAATAGTTGGGAATCATATACTTCATCTCAAACTCATTACGATCTCCCACCGCAGGCTCACAAGAAGATTAGCCGAAAACCGTCTTAATCATCGGCTACCCACCCTCCCTACCGTCCACATCGGTCTCCTTGTACAGCTTCTTCCTCTACTTAGGCCAAGGCCTAAGTATAGGGGGGACCGATGCCATCTATATATACCATCACACTCCATCTCCAGATAAACTCGCCTCCACCCTTCTTTTATACTTAGGCTGACCAAAGCCTAAGTATAGGGGGAACCAACGTCCACCTGTATATACTCTCCTCATTCACATACCCTGACCGCTTCATTTTTTCTCTTTCTTTTCTTTTCCGCTCTTCTTCTATACTTAGACTATTCACAGTCTAAGTATAGGGGGGAGATTTTGTAAATCTTGTTCTTTTTCACTCTCTTACGCTTAGCCCGAGCTATGTCTTCTTTACGCTTCTTGTGCTCTGAGGATACAACACTCGCTATGTATAGGGGGGTCTGTATATATACTTTGTATATATTTTAGCCATATCTCGTACTTGTGCGTAAGTCTATATGTATTTACGGGGTGGGTAATTTTTCTAAAAAAGAAACCTTTTTGCCACTAACACTGACTTTGCCCAAAATTTTTGAAAAAAAATGGTTTCTTATCCATTTTTTGCATATAAAAAAAATCATCAAAAAAAATGTGCTTGCAGTCCACACACCTGCACTTCATCCAGCATTACATTCATTTGCATATGTGAAAAGTCATTGGGTTCTGAATCGAGTTATGAGCCGAAACTGAGAGTGGTCAGGACTTGACCTTAATCCACCTATTTTTCAGAGGAACTTCACCGAGAAATAGGATTTTAGAGTCTTCAGGTCTTTGACTTAATTCTTTGAGTTCCACATGACAATGTACAGCGTTTGACTCTTAGTGTCTAACCTGGTCTCTTCATTCTGGGTACAACTCTGGAATAAGGAATTAATCTGTACTCTCGCACTATGCACTTAGCTCAACTCAGACGGGATGTTGGAAGACTATGTGAATTTCTTTTCAGGTAGCATGGAAAACTAAAGACCGGAGTACGGGTTGAAATAAAGCTTCTGAAAAGGGATGGACGGCTGGGCACAATTTTTTCTAAGACCCCAAAAAATGTACGAAAACAAAAGATTCTATATCCGTAGGGGCACAACAAGATCCAAGCAGAACCACCAAAAATTCCAAATACAAAGAAGCAACTACCAAATAAAATCTGACCAAAAAGGTCCAAGCTTCAAGAAACTTGCAGATCTTGGTGGAGACTCGGCTACACTGGCCATCTTCACAAGGAGAGGTGACTACACTGGCCACCCTCCAGTTCTTCTCTCATTCTTCTATCTTCTCCCCCCAATTCGATTGTGAACACAGCACGACATACCTTAGAAGGAAATACCTGACTCCCCGAGGACGAGTTATTGGAGAGGAGGCTTGTGCGGTAGTCCGGCATTATGGGTGGGAAGAGCTAAAATATTTCACACACAAGAGTCGATTATTCAATGTTCATAGGGTATACTTTGGGAAGAGGATTGATCTAAGATGACTTCTGAGCCGAAACGGTAGCAATGATGTGTAGAACTTGAGGGCTGTTGATTTTAAAATTCTAAGTCTCACAGAAGTTCCGACAAACAAATAATCCAAAGGTTGAGTTTAGGTTCACTTTCACCTTCAGCTCATGGTCTTGGTATGGAACCCAATCTCATTTCACCTCATGGCATTTCTTTTTGATACTCAGGGACGAGCATGGTTTAAGTATAGGGGGATGATGAATCTCGTATTCATCACTCTAAATCTCATTTCTTAAGCTCAAAACCCTCAAAATCAACAGCATTCTTGCATCTATTCTGCATAATTAGCATTAGTGCATGATTTCATAAGAATTGCATTTTAGCACAAAAATCTGCACAAAATAAGAAGCCAAAAATCCATGCCAAAAATGACCTGTAAATAGCCTAACTTCCCGGATTTTTAACCCATTCATGCTAACTCCGAATGACTCATAACCACTTCCACTGTGTACATATCACTAACAAGAATAAAGGAAAAATACAAAAAAATAACTAACCCAAATAAGTGGACCAAATACCCAAACCCTAATTTCAGGATTTTCGGACTAAAAACCCCATATCTTCCTCATCCAGTGTCTGTTTTAATCCTACTCACTTTTGAACTAATTTACATTTAATTACCTTCAAAACGAGACCAAGTTCAAGTGAATCGGAGCTCATATGTGAAAGTTGGGTTTTGGGCCTCTTTTGTATATTGTATATTTTAGCTATTTTTGACCTAATATTTTATGTACATATTTTATCAGTTAATAAAAATCCAAAAAAATTAGATTAAGGTGTCTTTTATTTATCTTTGATTTTTCCATATTTTTCCGGATTTTTATCTTGTTTAAAAATGACAAAAAAAAATTATAAAACCCAAAAATCAAGGTATTCTATGTATATAGGATACCCCAAAAATTCACTTTTTACATTTAACCGAATTTGGTTTTGATGTCTTCATGAAAGTTGTAGATCTCATCGAGACGAGCAATTTTCGTGAAGAAAGTTTTTCAATCCAAGGTCATTTACTATTTTTTATCGATTTTACAAAATATTTACCTTCGAAATTTTGTGGTGCTGACACGTGGCCGCACCTGGTGCCGCCACGTGTCAGCCATTTTTGGCTTTATTTGTAATTCGTTTTGTTAAAAAAAAATCGGAGGCACATGCGTCGCACGTGCCACCAAGGCACGTGCTATGCACGTGCGCCCGCCTGCGTCTTCCCCTGACTTGACACGTGGCGCAACAGGCGCCATCCGATCACGCGAGATCAGACGGTGCCTATGCGTCGTCTCCCTCAACACACCTTTCCCCTTTTGACCCACTCCCGCCGATCTCCTCCGAGATCTCCGCCGCGCCGCCCCCTCGTATCTCGCCGGCGCCAATCCTCTTCCATCATCCGATCTCATCACAGATTCTAATCCCCTTTCCCGCGACTCCATCGGCCGATCCCCCAAATCTCGCGTCGTCCCGCGATCAGCCTCTCCCTCCTGCGGTTCTCGCCAACCAGATCTTGCCGATCTCCTCCAGATCTCGCCACCCGTTGAATCCTGCGAATCCCTCCACCGCCTTCCATCTCCGATGCACCCTCTCCAACTATTTAAACCGCAACCCCCCCCACCCCCCGACGTCCCGATAATCCGCCGTCACTCGCCTCCGGTCATGACAACCGTTCCCTCGGCGTGATCCGAGGTTACAACCTCGTCGCAGCAAAGCTTCGCCGGCGCTGCTCGCTACGACATCCGCGCCGTCGAGCCCCCGACCTCCTCCAGGTTATCTCTCTCTCTCTTTCTCTCTCTCTCTCTCTCTCGCCTTCTCCTTCGCCGAACACGCCTCGTCACCAACCGCAACCCCGCTCCGCCTCGTCGACTCGGCCATCGCCACCGCGCCGCAGGACCACTCCGCCGCCTTTGTCTTCTTCACCGACGCCCCACGGCCGTGTGTCGGCCACCACCGCCCTCCACCACCGCCTTGGTCGGAGGCCGCCTCTCGCGCGCCACCGCCGAGGCTGTATCGCGCCTCCTCCGCCTGGGCAGCCCACGCCAAAGACAACCACCTTCATCCTCCAGCTTCCGGTCTTCATCGACATTCACCAGCCGCCGGCACCTCTGCCTGGAGCGGCCCTCCGCCGCTACCGCCCCAGACGCCTCGCCAACGACGACTACATCCGGCACCGTCCACCGCCAACATCAACGCCTCCTTCTCTGTCTCGCCACCGCCGACGATCGACTACGCCACCGCTTCATCGACCTTCGACCACCGTCGACCACGACTCCAGTCACCTGCGCCTTCTACGACTTTGCCAACGCCATCTTCTCGGCTTTGCCACTCCACCAAAGACCGACGCCCTTCGCCGCATAGCAGCCATCCACCAACTTCATCAAGACCGTCGCCGCCTTCGTCAACGGCCGAACTCCACTCCGCCGAGGCCGGCCCTGTTGCGCCCCTTCCGCCGCTGAAGCCACCGGGCGGCGAGCCTGAGGCCCTCCCGCGTGCACCGCACGTGACGGGAGGGAACGACTTCCCCATCGAGCACCAACCCCAGGGGTCACGTGCTGCGCACGTGCCCCTTGGGCAAATTGCAAGAAGCCCCTCGGCCTTTCTACTTATTAGCTGATCAGTCCCCGCCGACCAGAGGCACGTGCAGTGTACGTGCCCTCTGGTAATTTTGCAGAAATACCCCGGAGTTATTGGTAAATTCAGAAAAGCCTCCACTGCAGTTTGCTTTATTTTTATTTATTTACATATTGCAGACATACCCCTGTGTTCTCTTTTTGATTTGAACCTTCTCTCTACATTATTTTATCAATCTAAAAATCGCATGATGTTTGTTAATCGATTCTCTACACTTTGATATGTTGTGGGAAATTTTAAGGTTGATGGTTAATTAATAAATAATTGTTTTGTGAAAATTTGTGTTTTTTGCCCATTTCTTGCTCTGAAATTGAAAGTTGATTAACCGTTGCTCTAAAAATTCTCGAAAAATCACATCTTGTAGAATTAATTATTTTTAACATTGTGCCCAAAAAGATTTGCATTCGCATGCATATTTTGTTCTGTAAAAATCATTTTGCATATTTTAGTATTTAATTTTTAATAGGTATTAAACCCCACATTTTCGAGGTTTAGGATTTTTCAAGATCCGTCACCTAGTGATGGATTTCAGATAATTTTGATTCTTGAAAATAAGTAGGTTTGATATTTATTAAAATTAAATATTGAAAATCATTTTGTCTGCATTTAAAAATTCCTAAAACATTCATATGCATTCAAAAATTCCAAAAAAATTACAGTGCACTCATTTCATCGTCATTTACATTGTGGCCAAGTTTCGTATTTTTCGGACATCGTTTGATTGAAATTTACATTTTAGTCCCTAAAATAGGCCGAACTTGCATGTGCACCCCCTAATACATTGAAAAATTCCAAAAAAAGACCGCCTCGAAAACATAACACGAACTTTGATAGACTTAATTCTAGGTTGTTCCTTTGCCTCCTTCTGATCGACCTTGGGACTTGCTCAAGTAAAACAAACATAAAACCACGAGAGTAAAAATTGAATAACTGATTTGTGGTATTTTCTTGACCGTTTCCGATTGCCGCCTACAACGCACGACACGATAAAAACAACTTTTTAAAACCGGCATTTTCGGATTCGTCAGCCCGGGCATTAAAGACCGAATTGGGAAATGCAAGTTGGACTTGCAATGCGGAATGTGTTCCCGCTTCTCTTCATTGGAGTTGCAGTTTCTCATATTATTGGGATGTAACAAAGATAAAGAGGAGATCCCAGATCTTGTTGAGATATAATGGTAAGTATATCTCTTACATTGAAAGTGATTAAGGGAATGAACTTTCATTGTTGACATGGCAAGGCAACTTTGATATAAAATTCCTAATTCAAAGTAAAACATGTATATATATAAATATATACCCTTATGCAAATTACTTATTTCAGATAATCCTTCATTAAACCCACTCAATGTTATACTCAATAATAACCAGTAAAATATCATGGATTGGACCCTTGATCTAGATATTGTACTTGCGATTGGACACATAATGTATGTCTTTGCAATGTGCAAGTTTCCTCATAATAATAAGTGATAATTAAATAAGACAATAGGACTAAAACCCTAGGGTTTGTATGTCTCTATAAGTCTTGATATTATCAAATGTACTTTTGACGTGACATGTCGATGATGATCGTAATTATCAAATTAATCCTTATAAAATCAATAAAGATATTCTGGCGTACATATGTGCTCTTGACATTTAATCATGAATGACTTGGTTCTCTACATCATGTAGAATGGTAGCTCTATTAGAGATAATGTATTCAAATTGTTTGAGTACCTACCTGAACCTATGCTTTAAGAGTTTAGATGGATGTAGGTGATGAGTGTCATCATTCTACTATCTTTACTCTAGTCATTCATGAAGCTTCATAATATTCATGTTGTATGAATTTAGTGATGCTTGTATAAATGTTGAAATACTCTTATATATTGAAATTTTTTATTTTAAGATAAGAGATCCTTGGTTTTGAACAATAGTTGCTTATAGACAAAGGGAGCGCAGTGGAAGCATGGGTTGGACACACGTAAGAGGTATAGTCAAAGAGTTGTGTATTTCTGTGACTTTCATATGACATCCAAAGAGTTGGATGAATGCCAATACTGCAATATGCTGAAGTGTTGATAGTATGACTATGAAATCTTTCTAGAATCTTTAGAGAAGGAATTAGATAGTGCATCAGATTAATCTACATATAATCATTGATATTGACTTACTTATTT
Source organism: Ottelia alismoides (assembly GCA_037367405.1). NCBI lineage: Eukaryota > Viridiplantae > Streptophyta > Magnoliopsida > Alismatales > Hydrocharitaceae > Ottelia > Ottelia alismoides. The sequence continues at coordinate 1,380,011 of JAZKJV010008779.1, read as the reverse complement.
GATAAGATAAAGTCTAATAATTGTATCTCAATTTTCTATTGACACTTGCAATTGGTTGCATATGTATTAGAAATTTGAGCTTAAGGTTTATTGGTCATCCATGTTGAAGGTGATGCAAGTGTTGCAACAATTTCCATGAGATCAATAGACTTCATATTTTCAGTGGGAGCCCTTAGTCTTAGAGAATGTCTCTATGATCTGGATATTAGAATACACTCATTGTTTATTTCTAATTGTTCGATATAGACATGAATTCTGTAATAAATCTATCATAAAGATTTATGATGGAGATATTTCAGATAGTAATCTAAGATATAGTGGACTCTTTTAAATTAGAAAATTAATGAATAGTTCATTAAGTTTTTTTTATAATACTGAAAATTAAAAAGATCAATAGGAGGATAAAGATCATTTGATAATGATCTGACATCAAATTTTGGACATATGTCTTTTGATGAGATCAATGGACTAGTAAGACATGAAACTTTAGATTGTCTAAAGATTCAAATCTCACGTACTTGTGAATATTGTATTCAAAGTAAAATGTCCAATACATCCTTCCTTGGGAAAGGTTTAAGATGCCAAGGTATTAAGGATCTCATACATATTGATGTATGCAGATCATCTATATCACAGTAAACATTATGGATATGTGATATCTATTAATGATTATGTATGATATGAGATCTCTTCTCTTCACCTAAGAAACCTTTGAAATGTTCAAAGATTCCACAATTTTGGTTTAGAACCAAAGTTTGAAGGAAGATGAAATGAATTTGATCTAACCAAGGTAGCCTGTACCTATTAGATGAATTCAAGAAATACCTTATGGAGATATGAATATCATTCCTATCTCAATCCTCCTAATGAACCTTAACTCAACGGAGTTGTAGGGAGATACAATTGATCATGTGTGACATGATTTAATCAATGATTAATCCTAGCATAATTATCTCTTAGTTTCCATGGTATATACGTAGTAGAGACTACATTATATACTTAATAAGGTTCCATGCATGTAAGCTGGAATCTAGCACTAGAGAGTGCTACTTCATTACGGAAATAAAGGATGGTATTGGATACCTACTTTATGACCTTGAGATTCTTAAAAGATCTCATCTTTGAGAATATGATTCTTATAGGATGACTCTCTTGAGAATCAAGATGAAAATGAAGTAAAGGAACTCATTTAATCTTGAAAAGATAATGAGGCTCCTGAAATCGGAAATTAAAATAGATAATTAAAGATGAAACATTAAGACCTCTTCAAATAAGTTTGAGGATGGATTGCATGTGTCAGTTAAATATGAAAATGATCGGACTTCATGTGATGAAGCTCATGAAGATCATGACATGGAAAGATGGATGTTAGCAATAAAAGTCTAATGTAGACTTCATATACAAGTGTTGTATATGGACCCTCGAGGATCCACCTATATGGGTCAGACCCATTAAGGTGTAAATCGATCTTCAAGAGAAAGAGGAAACCTGATGAGAAGGTATAGACCTTCAATGCATGATTCGTAGCCATGAGCTACACACCAAAGAGAAGGCATCGCTTGCGATAAAACTTGCTCTCCAGTGACCTTGCTTTAACCCATCAGAATATTGCTAACTATAGCTACACAACTTGTCTATGACATCTTCATGGTGTGAGTCAAGATTGCGTTCCTCTATGAATACTTCTCTGAGGATATACATATGAAGTAGCCCCAGGGCTTCATGGTTGAGGAAAGCAAGGTGTGCTAGCTGAAGAACTCCATCTTCGGACTCCAATAAGTTTTTTGTAGTTGGAACATAAGATTTGATGAAATTATAAATGTTGTGATTTCAGATAAAATCTTGATGAACCATGTGAAGCTTAGTGGGAGTGCCATTGTGTTCATCGTGCTTAATGTAGATATTATTCTAATCATTTAGAATGATATAAGAATAATAATAAGTATTTTATAATTTGGTTGTTCCATGCCTTGAGATATGATTTCAAGGATACCTCTTAGATCTTAATTCTGAAGTCGTTCAGAAGCAAAGAGAAGAGGGTATTGGGACTGTCGCATTAGTAGTACACCTTGGACTTATTCCATTTGCTGGACAATTCCAAGAAAAGCTTCCTTCCCTTAAGATGTGGTAGTGACCTGTCTAGAGGGATAGCACCTGAGAGAGTCGAGGAAGTGAATGCTAGAACTACTTGCACTTGTGTATCAGTTCTGAGAAGTTGAATGTATGCTAGATGTGTACAAGAACCAGATGTCTACCATGCTGTGGGAGTAGTAAACTGTTACTAATCCTACTATGGAGAAAAAACACTTGATTGCAGTAATAACAATATCTTCAAAGATGATGAAACTAAGAGATAGTAATCTCAAAGTCTTATCTTCAAAGGTTTAAGACCTTGTAGATAGTGATCTATAATGGTCTTAACTGTAGATACCTTAGGAGATAGAGATCTCCTGGAATGAAGGTATTCTAATAAGGATTATGGGAATACTGGTTATGATAATTAATAAGATGTAGTGTCAAGGACACTATAACCAACAAAATTGAGTATCGGTTGCATGAGATACAACATTCTCATTGGATGCGAGCACTGTTACTAGGAGATATGCAAGTGCCGTAAAAGGACTTGTCATAGTCTCTTGGGAACGGAGTGACTGATCAGCTTGCCTATCTATTTTCTAAATAGCCTATGATTGTCATATGAGTGTGGGTTTAAATGATTAGCCCATTAATGTCTCTTTGGGCTAGTGGGAGATTGTTGGACATGCGAGGCCACAGCGAGCCATTATGCAATAAATGTTATTGCAATTCACTCCTTAATCTGAAATAAAGAGTACATAATTTGGATAATAGGTCCCTTAGTACAATTAGGGTTATGTACCATGGCCATCTTAATGATCATACAGCTGTTGATTTAATTATTGAATCATAGAGGCTAGTGCTTAGATGAATATCTAATGAGTTAGATTGAGGACTCATCAAGCACCGTCAAATGATTATTAAGATATGATCTCCAGCCTGAGTAGGAGATGGCAATCCTTTCTCAGTTTGGCTGATATCTGACCGACTTCTTGATGCAGGTCCTCTGCATGGGAATAGAGATTCGGAGGTGTTAGATTAGTTAGGTCAAAGAGTTGACTTAACGAGATCGAGATAACCAAAGTCCTATATCATATGCTGTCATGATATAGGCACACATCCTCTGACCGGAGACAGATGTGTTACTATATGTCTGAGTATGTACATTTGGCAGACCAATAGGTTGATGGCCTATTCAAGGTCTATACACCGGCGCGATGGTGTACATATAAGGGCATATGAGTAATACGATCTCTCAAAAGGATCATACAGGTTCACTACTGAACCGGAAGACATGAGCTCACTCATGAGATATTGGGAAGAATCAAATTCCGTGTGCACGGTCGTCTTGCTTTGGAAGCTTGACTGAATTTGTTGGTTTGATATATACTTTTGGAAAGTATATGATCAAGACCTAGGTATGATATATGCTTTTGGAAAGTATATGATCAATACCGACTCCCAATGATCGAATGAGAAACTTGCTGATAAAACCCTGAAGTAGACAGTGTAAAGTTGATCTAATACTTCTGGTTTAGTCTAAGTCTTCCAGTATGCAGGATGTACAGGTATTGAGAATGCCTGAGGGTGATGTGATCATAAACGGTTGTATAACCATGACGCTTCCATTCCTAGGGAGTGATGAAACGGGTCTGGATTTTAGTGACTCGTCTTAGTAGAGAAGTAATCTGATCTTAGTCCAAATGTTGGAAATTAATCTGAATGTGATTCAGATTCAATGAGAAGATTAGATTTGCGGTCTTGATTTAATCAAGCATCTATGGGAGGCTCGAGATCTGGATTTGAGATGTGATCTCAATATCCATGTCACCATACGTGGAACAATACAATCGCCCTGTCCTTATCTCCAAGTATTCGTGGAGAAAGCGCATTATCCTTGAAAGAGTTCATGGATAATTCTATTGTTGATATATGTATCCGAGAGTAAGTTATCCAATATAATTAAATATGATTTATTTGTTATGGATAAGAATAATGTGGATAGAAATATCCAATTATTCATAATATATTATAAATGTGATTTATAATGTATCAGAGAGAGTTAATTATAATTTATATGTGTTGATTAATTATTATGTGTATTGGATACACATTGTGTAATTAATTGACAATGTAAATTATATGTTGTTTTGGGTTGTGAATTTGATTCACAATTTTTTCTATGGCAAGATTGCAATATTCTCAAATATAATTGTGAATTATTTTTGAATAATAAAAAGCCAACAAAAGTTGTTGGAAATAAATAGAGGAGATTTTCAAGGAGATATGCAATCTAATGGATTTCCATGAGATTGCTCTCTCCATGGAAAGGGGGGACGGCACATCATTCCTATAAGGAATGTGTGGACGTCCACTTTGGAAGGTACATGGAGATGAAATCTCCATGTATCTTCTCTCCTTATTTATTGGTTTGATTTGGATTAATTTGTATTTGATTTAGTCAAATATATTTTGATCTAAATTTGTTGGTTTTACCAACAACAATCTCAGCCATTGTATTGACATAAATCAATCTCATCCATTGATTTTATATGTCACATGGATTGAGATGCATGGATCCCAAAACCCTATAAATAGAGAGGCACACCATGCTCTCTATTTTACACACTACACATCTCTCTCTCTCTCTCTCTCTCTTTCTTACTAGAGGTCAGCCCTCTCTCTCTCCCTCTCATGGCCGTCCACCATGGATGCCATGGAGAGGTTCTCCATTGCCGCGGCATCGTCGTTATGCTGCCCGTTCTTCTGCTCGTGGATCTCCGTCTCCTTCGGTGTGCCTCGCTCGTGAAGAAGACGTTGGATCTCGTGTGTCGAGATCAGGAGATCCGCTGCTTGGATCATCAACATGGATTGCGAGAAGCACGCGGTTCATCCCCGCGCTCGCAAGCATCTCCTCCGTCAGATCGGACTTGAGACAGGAGGTCTCTTCGTTTAGAGACTTGATCGCAACCACGCTTCAAGAGGTAATCCTAATTACTTGTTTGTGGTTTAGACGAAACGATCCGAGAAGTGTTCTTGGATCATGTGGTTTCGTCGTATAAAATTTTTAAATTCCGCTGCATCGAGCAACTAGTGTGACTAGTTGCTCCTCCTCGTATTCGATACGACCCTCACTCTTCCATGATGCGCTTGAGGATCTCACCATATCCTTCAGATACATCTATGCTGACCTTCCCAGCTTATCGCATTTATCGCGATAGAAAAAAGCGACAGCGGATTGACCTTCTTTTCTCTTTGGATTTATTTGCAACTATTATTATTTTTTCACTTGTATTTAATCGGCTTTATTTGTCAACGACTATTTCATTATTTGTTCTGATCATTGCCACTTGCAAGCAAGTTGTGGGATGTTGCGCAAAGTCGAGGTCTCAGAAGCCTCCTCATGAAAGAAAGTGGGGAAGCAAGGAATGGGAGAAGCCCATCAAATGATGTATGGTCTTTCTGTGCTTGTAGAGAGAGAGAGAGGAAGCAACCTTTTCTAGCAATCGAGAAGAAAGCGAGTGATTACTTAGCAAGTTAATAATCACGATATTCTTTTCCTCAATTCCAGTGACTATCCCAAGAGGGAATCTCACCGGTTTCTTCGACATGAAAAGACGATGTCCTAACAACTGGATGAAAGAGACAAAATGGGGGGAAGTTATACTATTCAATAATTTGACATTGCATTTCTCATCTTATCTTTGACTTTCTTTCTCCGAGCTATGTATATGGACATGATTCCATGCCTAAGCCCCACACGATATGTCTCATGTAGTTGATTTTCTATCCTTGATTGAAGCAGAAGAGGCAGATAATAGGCGGTAAGTGGGTGAGAAGTCAAGAGGACTACATGCGCTGATTCTGGGACTGCCCACGTAATTACCTCAATGTGCGAGAAGTCACTCCAGATCATACATACTACCAGAAATGTTCCGTCTGGCAGAAAAGGCATTGATCCATTGGCACTTTCAGGTCTCATCCTAGGATGAGACTAATGAAAAGCTTCTACTATATATCCTGGGCCACTTTCTTCCAGGGAACTGAACATAGTAGAAACGGATATTGAGCGGTACCGGAGCTTTGCAAAGTCGAGGGCACTCAAAGAGGTTGATGATAGGGGATAGGTTGTAGATTCGATGTGATCAATTACTTATATAGAGAAAGGAAGCAAAGAGCTTGAATTAACAAAGAGAAGACTGAGAAACTTCCCTTTTGAATAAAGGCCTGATTCAGAAAGCACTTCGCTACACTGCTATATATTTAGTATATATTGAGTATATATTAAGGGTATCGATGAGCCAAGGAGCTATTTCCCGCCTACCTCAGTTGAAAGTCTTTCATTCAGCTCTCTTTATATATAAGTGGGTTGAAAGGAGTGAGACCTTTGATGAGTCGTGGTAAGCGAGCCCCAGAGCGAAGCCACTCAAAGTTGGAGCGAGCTAGAATGACGTCCTATATATTATCCTTTGAGGGGAAATAGCTCAATTGGTTAGAGTGGTGGTCTGTCATGCAAGAAGTCACGGGTTCGATCCCCGTTTTCCCCGGTTTCGCATTCAGAAAGCTGATTTGAGAATGCCTCGGCCCACCCTCTTGTAAGCCCCCTCCTTGCCATCAAAAGCGATGATTCCACTATCCTAATAGTCTTCGAGACCAACGTGACTATCAGAGGTGAGAAATAGACTAAGTGTCCACCCCCAAACCCTCATTATATAGATTTATATAGTTGCGGTTCAATGAGTTCTACATTAAGAAATAATAAATGACCCGGCCTAAATGCTAACTATTGACTTAGAAGGCTGCTCGATCGTGGGCTAGGATGAAGTTGACATGGCAAGTGGTGGTTGATCGGTTTTCCCATGATTGTCGGCTTGGAAATGGTAGTTGCATGATTCTTCTGACAACCAAAGCAAGGAAAGGCCTATCCTGCCTCCACGTCTCCTTGCCCGGGAAAGATCTTAATGGATCAAGGAGTCACCTCTTGCTGACTTTGCTTGGACCTTCTACCTCTCTCTCTACGCCAAGCAGAAAGCTCGTAGCGCAATCGACTCTTTCATTTACGGCTTCCCTTGACAAGTCAAAGTCCAAGAACTCCGCTAGGGCTAGCTTAGTTTCCCTCGGAGTGGAAGCGAGCTAATGAGCCTACAACTGCATTCATTATGCCAATTCTTCAGCTCTACTAGATAATAATCCACCAGTCCAGTTCAATTCAGGTATATAATCATATCCAGATCTCATGAACTACTTTTTCTTTGAATGCTTACATCTTGCCACTCTTCTTTTGAACTAGTCTGGTCCCCCCAATTAATGCGGCAGGGCTGACTCACTTTTCCCAGGCTGAAATCATAACCTAGTCGGCTATCCGGGATTTGACTTACGGATGGAGAGAAGACCTAGTCTTTCTTTTATCCTAGTCTTGTGATGCAACTATTGATAAGAGGGTAGGGGCCCGGGGGGAAAGGAAAGGCTGACGAAAGGCTTTGCTTGCCTATATTACCTAGAGCTAATGTGATCTCTTTCCCATAAACTGACGAATTGGAAGGCTGACGTGTATTGCAAACCACGATTTGTCCTCTTACACTTGCCCCTGCTCGGGAGAACAATCTAGCTAGTGTCGTTGCTCTGTTCTCTGCTGCTTTTAGCTCTTTTCGTACTATTTTCGAAGCGGCCCATATATAGAGCTGCTCTTGATGCTAGGAGTATATGCAATAGGATCAGTATTAGGAAATGGCCTAAGCCCTAATATATAATCTCGGCAGACTGACGATTATATTTTATATTCTGGGCAAGAAAGCGAAGAAATGCCTACCAACAAGCACACTTAGAGCTATTACAATTCTTTCCATTAGCTTCTTCCTTTTAGGGAAAAAGGAAAGCGAAGGCCCTTTGTTGTACATTGTCGTACTTTCAAGAGAGGCCTGAAGCTATACTAGAGAAATTCCATGGGTCTACTAAAGTGCTACGCTTGCTTTCTACTTCACTGGCAACTATCCTCAATCCGACTTTCCCTGCCAGTGAAAGAGATAGGATTCGCTTCTCTCTCTAGTATGGGTCAACTGGGCGGGGTGAACTCGCATGACCGGCCCGTCAACTCCCCAGCATCCTTCTCTGACTTGGAAGATCTCTTTGGAAACTAGCTTGAAGGATTCCCCGGGGGGTTGTTCAAGTGGCTGCAATCTCCGTTTCCAGAGCCGTTTCGTCGAGCCCTCATCTAGTGAAGCTATTTGATTTGAAGGCTATGGATCCTCATTTTTACTGAAGAGAGAGTTCTTTCTCTTGTCCCTCAAAGCATCTTTCCACAAGTCATGCATAATATAGCTCAGATGCGCGGCTTTCCAATAACTGAGATTGCTCGAGGCGGAAGACTATGTATGTCTTTTTCCTTGTCCTTTCCTGATGAGCCAGTCGTCAGCTATATATGTAGTTCGGGACGTTCGGAAGGCTCGTCGATTCTCGTCCTCTTTTCTGGATCTGAGGCCAGGGACTTCACTCGTGTACTGATGAGACCGCGAGAAAGAAGAAAGAGCTGCGGAAGACTATCCAAAGAGTATAGATTCAGTCTTTCGATTTCTTATCAGAGTAGCGCACCAATTGAGGATAAGCTTGGCTTTGGTTGTTGAATTGCTTTCGTTCTATCCTGGTTGACGCACCCCTGAGCTCAGGGGGAAAGAGCATCCAAATTAGCCTCAAATCATGTTCCAACTTAGCACTTGCCTACGCTGCTATCCCTTTCCTGTGCTAGGTAGGACTCAAGCTTTAGTCGCATTCCATGACTTTCAGAGAAAGTTGAAAGATGCCCGCTCTTTGGAGGTGCGAGCCCCACTCTCAAGAGGCTAAGAGTCGTATCTATTTGACTATCTATGACGGTCCTTTCTGTGAGGGCCAATTATATATATATATATATATATATATATATATATATATATATATTGAGGCAAGCCTCCTTCGTGAGCCTTCAGTTCGACATCACCTGAGGAGGACTCGCTCTACATAACACGATTTCATTACGGTAGGTTGACTATCTTTTGTGTCCTTTGCATTCGCCTTTCGGCTTCCTTTATGCTTGATTGATGGTTCCTACCTAAACTAGTTTAGCGAAACTAGCACCTTTATGAGCGAGAGATGAAAGAGTGCTTGTGGAATTAGCTCCCACTGAGACCTTCTGTTATCAAGGTATAAACAAGCGAGAGATGAAAGACCCTAAAGTCCTACCTAGACTCTTTTTTGGGAATGTACCTCCCATGCATTTCTCGGGAACAAGGGCTAAGAGTATAGTAGACAAAGGCTCCCACCTGGATAGTCCAGTCCGTTATTGAAAGAGTCCTTGTTTTTTTTTGTGCTTGATTGATGGGAACTATCTAGACTAGTTTTGCTACCAGCATATTAGACCCCTGGCCTAATAATGCCTTGCCTTGATTAAACATTTCACCTTCGGTCCCTCAAGCTGCTCTGACTACCTACAAAGAGGGTTTGTGATCTGAATTGATATCGCGATAAACGTGACAAATCTTTCACCATGCTCATTTTTTATGGGATTTTCTACCTGACTCTCCAACTATATATCTTAAGGGTTGATTGATCCGCTAATTAGGAAGACCTCGTAGTCGTGGCAGTTGCTCATTCCTTTTTTCGACCTCTCCTATTATATATTTGGGGCTGGGTCTATTATACCTATTCACCACCTTAGTCTTTGAAATGCCACCTCTGGCCTTGATCTTGTTGTCTACGACTCGCTTGCCTGATCAAAACTCTCCTCTCTCCGATCCGAACCAAGGTGAAGATCTGGCTCTATCCCTGGATGTAATGGAGGAGCAAGATGATGAACCTCTCCCTTTCCGTGTCGACTGTGAGAAAGAAAGGGTGAGATGTTCTTTAATATATCATTTCTTTAACTGGCTTCTCTTACCTTCCATTGAGAGAGGGGCTGGAAAACCAACGCTATTGCCTGCCGATATGACCTCTCCAACTAGTCTCGTCTTAAAGGCCATTGCCTACTCACTTATGATCTCCTTCACATGCTGCCCCATAAGTGAACCGTGATTTCAACCTCCGCCGGCCTCCGAAACCTCAAATGCGATCCGAGGTAGGTTCACAATAACTGAAACATCTAGTTCTAGTATAGTAGATGTTTGGCAAAGAAAGACGTGAAAAATTGACCCGACTTTTCGATGCGGGAAAGGAGAGGAAGAAGAGACTCGGGCTCGCAAGAGGGCGTTGACGAGCGTGGGCTCGCTCATCTCATATATCAATCAGTCCGCTTATTCTTTGTCGTCTCTACTTGCTTGCATAATGCGTCAGTGGTCAAAAAGTAGGTTGAGTGTCCTACATCCATCTTTGACTTTGCTACTTCACAGTGGGAAAGGAGGGAGAGACAGTACTCAAATGCTGGAATCAGTGTGGAGCCCAAGCATCTTAGTCAAATGGTAGCCACATGTTTCAATGATCAGAAGACGTCATTCAAAAGTGCTCTCGATCTCAGGTCAACCGGCCGAAAGGACAAGGCTAGGCCGATGAATCCCCCTCATCATCTTCACCCTAAACCTAGGACTCAATTGGAGACACCCATTATCATGCATGGAGCAGTATAGATAGCACATCCCTTGGATCTGCTGAAAATGACTATCCAACTCTTTCCTGTTGCTCGTTACTCTAGTTAGTAGTAATGGCGGAGTGAGTAGTTTGTAGAGTGATTAGTTGGCAGATACTTGGGATGGCCTTTGGTATGGAAGAGTATCTTTTTCAGATGTCACACTACCTTCTTCAGCTTGCATGATATTGTGATCCCTGGTTGGGGGAGGTATCAGTTGAGCATTGTGCAGAGCCACATCTTTTTGAAGACAGGGTTTCAGCAGCGGAGGAAAATTCTATCTCACTTGCTAGTCATGGAGTCCAATGCTTGCTATCTCACTCGCTAGTCACGATCTTCCTGAATCCCCTATGTTTGATTTCATTCCAATTCAAACACCAGATCTGAAGCGCCTATGAGAAATGTGGACTCTTTGCTGGCGGTGATTTATATACAAAGAGGTTGAGAAAGTCCGCGAATCCTGAAAAGGAGATCACGACATCGCTTTTTTACAAGCCAATCCTCACTGTCCCTGGCTGCGGAGGAAAGTCTACTAATCCTCAGTCACTCCAACGAGTTCATTGACCCTCTTCTGGTGATTCATCAGTCCCATGGCAATTCTCAAAATGGACTCCAGAATAGTGGAGGGCTTTGAGCTCTTTGATGAAGGGGTGGTGTTCATCTTTCATCCCAGAGAGGGGACTGATTGACTCCTTGGCGACTTTGCGCTTCACTGCGCCTCACTTCATTCTGCTTTTGGGACAAGAAGAGTGGTCAATGCCCTTGGCAGGAAGGGAATGAAGTGAACTATGTTGATAATGGTCCGATGCCAACTTGTTTTTCGGATGAGAGGTCAGCAGTGCCCAATTTGAAGTAGGAGCCGTACTCTGATCTTTGCATTCGCCAGTGCAAGAACATAGATCGTTGAGTCGAGAAGCTCTTTCGATCCCATTTCCTATCGAAAGAGAAAGGCTCAGTGACCATTTGAATAGGTTGGAGGCTTCTCTCAATGAGATCTCAGACAGTCTCATTCATTCACGAGTTGGCGGAATCTCTGATCAGAACTAGTCATGTCATTCTTTCCCTACCTTGATTTGTCCCTCCGCAAGTATGAATAGCAGGGGGGGCAAGATAGAAGACCATTCCAGGGTTCAGACCAATGGGAGAGGGATTCCTTCTTTCTTTAATGATTCCCGCAGCTGAGGGATTCGGACCAGGGAAGGAACTGCGTGTAATTGTTAATGGACGAGCCAGTCGACCTATCCTGCCGAGTATGTGGAGAGAACATCCCGCCAACCTACGAAAGCTGTGCATGGGCAAAGAGCTAAAATAGTTAGCAGATGGGTGATCTGAGCCCTCAAAATGAATTGAGAGATTCCTTCTTTGACATCAACCCTGCTATCTTCAAATCTCCTGCTTAGACAGGTGAAGCCTATTACGACTCTTTGCTTATAACTGACTAAGACTATCAAAAAGCCTCTGAACTCTGAACTCACATACCTTAACTATCAATATATATATATATATCCATCTCTAGCCTCCTTTTCAATCGAGGCCAACTTCTCTCCAACTGCCCTACCCCTTATCAATAGTTAAAGCGTAAAGAAATCACCTATCCCAATAGCGATATGATTAGCGCCCTTTCTGTATGAGTAGCTAAGCATTGAGAAAGAAGGACATGATAAGCGACTAAGCGATGAGGCTAAGCCAGGTCAGCTAGGCAAGTGGTGTGCATCAGGTGACTGCCGAGAAGAATAGAGAGAGGGGAAAGAAGACCTAGTCCTCTGAAAGACTGCTCCTTCTTTTCTCACTGACAGTTTGCTTAGCCTTCCGCGAATCATTGACTAATTGCTTAGCTCTCTCTACCATTTTCTAGTCTCTTCCTTTTTGATCCCCCATCTCCTAGTCTAGTCTATAGATGAAAGACTAGACCCTAGCCCTTCAATCCGATCTTCTCAGCGGCTTGTTAAACATCATACCTTTAGCCCTTCATCTGACATCACCTACCCGTACTATGTCAACAATTCCCTCAGTCACCTCCTTGAGCTCTCTCTTTTTCTCGGTCCTGCAACTATATATTAATAAGATGGCTTGCTCCAGCGAGCATGTGTCGACTGCTGCGAGCCATAACGAGCTTGTTTTTCACCCCACTCTACAACTACATACTCATATTATGGCTTGCTCCCTGCGCGCCTTATGCTCGGCTTGCACGGCTCTATCCTCGCATGAAAGGACTGGGCAAAGCCATATGGGGAAGAGGAAGAAGCCCCCATGAAAATGCAGGACCTAACTAGAAGGGCAAGAGCAGACCCCCTCCCTGAGTGGAACAATCAAGAGGTTCAGGAAGCAAGGACTATCAAGCACCCAGTGGACCTCCTTACAGCGCACCATCATTTTCACCAACTCTGTTTGAGGGATACCCAGCGGGTCCATTATGTCCCCCTTGAATCCAATAAGTGGGGCCAAAGCCGCCGCACATGAGAGTGAAGGGGGAATAGAAAAAAGGTAGATGAGGAAAGGAGCTTTTTCTCATTATAGTTACTGGAAGATCCACAGAAGCCTTAGATATCATGGCCTAGAATTAGGAGGAGACTAGCATCCCCTCAGCCTCCTGCCAAAACTATAGGCCAAGCCTTTATACTAGTTCTGACGTGACTATTTATTTATTTGACTTCCACAGACTAGATCAGAGGACAAAGATAGCCCTCAGACCGAGATCCCGAACGGCCCGAAAGAAGGTGGGCGTCTAAAGCAACCAGCCTATAGTTCACTGCCCACTCACCAGATACAATACCAAAGAGCATCTCAATCGCATAGCACAGATAGGAAATTCCCACTTAGATATAGAATCATTTATGCCCTATAGAATGAGCAAGCTCCCTCAAGTATAAAAAAGTGAATAAGGAGAGGAGAAATGGGACTTCCCTTGTCTTACTCTCACCCGTCATAGAGGTTCAAGGTGCGGAGCAGGTAGGACCAGGTGTGGAGAATCGCGCTCTGTCTTGTCAGTCTTGGGGAGGCCTGATTGACGCGCGAGCGTGAGAAAAAGCAAGAGAGAAAGCGCATCCCTGAGGAGAGGGGCCAATATCAGATCAGAGTCGAAAAGAAGACCTCCACGACCCAGAAGTAGGTGTCCATGCCACTCATGGTTCACTACTGGAGGCTAGCATGTTCTAGAACCCATCTTTCATATATAATGAGCTCATCCGGCCCCCAATATCTAAGATCATCCCCCGGTCTAGCGCTCACTCACTTTTGCCGTTAGCAACATATCTGGGATCGACCTCATAGATGAAAGGGTTGACTCCTACATGCACCCTGAAGCATCTGAGACATCAGGCGAAGACAGACAGAGACCATTTGAAGAGGGAAATATTTGTGTATGAATGCGGAGTTAGGATTTGATCTCATCCGTAAAGAGAATCAGAATAGTGATTGATAGCGCGATAGAGGAGCAGGTAGCGAGGATAGTCCTATCACTAAGCTGTCCCGCAAGCCCGATAACTTCAGCCATATGAGGCTGAAGCTGAAGCGGGACCAGAACCTGCCTGAAACCTAAGGCTATTTGCGGTCCATTTAGGCTCTCTTCCTTGGTTGTCAAGGCCTTACTCGAAATTGAGTGTTGTAATATTAGATATCACTATCTAAATAAGGCTTTTCTCTTTTTGAGTGGTTTTCCCTGAGCCCCTATCTCATTCGGAGGCCGGACTCGATTATGAGTAGGTAGAAGAGAGCATCTTTGAACCATCTCTCTTTTCTTCTTCCCGGGAGAAAGGTTCTTCTTTGAGGTCATTGACTTCTTATGGGGATTCAGAAGTAGTTTCAGGACTCTCCTGACTCCCCTGAAATCGAAGTAGTGCGACCATCTTTCAAGTTCACTGTCAAGGCAGGAAGGGCGATGCGAGATTCGTCATAAGAGTAGAGGAAATTAGTTTGTGGGAAAAGGGAGATTAGTGACCCGGCTTTCACCCGACTTAAGTTTATGACATATTTTGCCCGAGATTTTCTTGAAGGGCTGGCCAGCTCTTTGGAAAGAATGTGAGGATGAGGGCTTGTGACCTCGATGAGTAATGTCGTCGAGTCTTTAATTTTCTGTCTAAGTCTCATTGCACTCCAGAGAGGAAGGTTCCGTCCTGATCCTGTTGTTCTTGGACAAGTTATCCCCTCAGCTCCCTAATAAGCACTGATGGCTCTAAGAGGAAGTCTTGTTCAGACCCGCATTTGACCTTTTCTATAGTCGGGAAAGAAGGCAACATTATATATATTAGCCCCAGAATGGAGAAAGATAAAACAGATATACAATAAGATAGAATGAGGTCAGTGAACTTACCAGAGAGGCTAGTCTGACTCTTCATGTGAGACCCTCGGCTCAAGATAATGAAGAAGGGAGATTCTCCTAATGTATAAGAGCCACCACCAGAGAGTGGTGACCTATCCTTCAATTCCCCTGACTGGGACCCAGGAGATTAGCTTCCTCGATGAAATCACAAAAAAGGCTTTGAGATTATTAAGGGATCAATATGGAAGTTAGAAGAGATCAAAAAAGTAGAGTTAAAAATCCCCATCATTCTTTCTTCCTTCTCATAGATCGAAGGCCCCTAGTCCTTTCTCATAGGTTGAAGACAGATGCCCCTCGCCTTCGTGGGACTGGCTGTCGATTAGATGTCCTAGCCCAGCAAGCAGACTCGACGACCCAGACTTAATGGCGAAGAAGGCTGTAGAGACTGAAAAGATCAAAGAAGACTGGCCATCAAGCGAACTTATATACAATGAGATAGAATGAGGGCAAGAGATTGAAGAGCGGCAGAACCAACTCTCATTTGACTAATGACTACGCCCCCCGGGGTGAGAAGCACATAGAAAGGAGCCAGAGGTGAGTTATTGCGAGGCGCGTTATCTTTTTTGAAAGTCTCACTATATATTTGGGCGCTTTCACTACTTACTACTACTTACTATTACTTACTATAATAGGGCTAAGGGGTCTCGCAGTGAGGGAAGCAGTAAAAGCATTAAAGAGAAAGCCTGGTGAATGCTTCCACATCAAAAGTAGCATAGACGTGCTAGTAGGGAGAGGGTTGAGTACTACCCCCTACAAGAAGGAAGGGACTCCAAGGAGGTCTGAAAGTCAGTAAGAAAAGAACCGCTAGCTCTCACTTATCACAATGAGCGAAGTAGTAAAAGATTGAGGGAAAGAGGTTAGGTAGTTGTAGTCATTTCAGAGGTCCTCCCCCTTCTTGCTTTGTAGACTTGACGAGCAAAGAATTGATATGATCGAACAATCTGTTTGAGCCTCCGCCTGTGACAATATGGTTGTTGTCTGTCACCGCCTATGACAATCTGGTTGAGCCTCCACCTCTATGTATTATGTCACCCTCTGATAAACGGATAAGGGGAAGGGGGGGGGAGTTCACCCTCTAACAAGCAACGTCTGAGGGTTGATAGAAGCAGTTGGCTAGCTTTGGAGGATTTCCCCTTGCAGTTGTTTGTTGAGGAAGATAAGCAAGCAAGGCTATAGCAGCGAGAGGAGCTTTTTAGGGAAAGCTATGCTACTTCACAAGCCAACAACCTTCTCGTCCCTTTCGAAAAAGCAAGACAGCACGGTTAGAGTCTGGGAAGTGAGGGTATGTTCTTATCAAATTCTATCTTTCCCGATAGACGCCATTAAGAGGCTGTTGAAGGAAAAGCGAGCGGTGCGGTGCGAGGCACGCCAAGAAGATGTTTTCTCAGCTGTTAGTGAAACAACGCTTCTAAGTTTAGAAAGAAATGTGCCGATTTGCTATTCGCATCTTGATCCTCTATCTACTAGCCTTTTTTCATAGTAAGGAAACATGGGATTATGATTGAATGCGTGATCAGACTTCCCCATGGAAAATCACAAACATTCGGGTTTGAGGTCAATTAGGACACCATCGATCATCTCTTTCCCTCCTTTCCTTGCTCGGGGGATATGAATAAGGACACCTATCGAGGACACGGATGAGGGAAGGCAGACCCTCAGCCTCCTCACTCGACAACGCGACGCTTCATCCCCTGACTATATATTCCACCGAATATCTAGTTGGGCTATCTATATACTTTCTAAACTAGTTCCTCAACTAGATAATGCAACCTTTTTTGATATTAAAGTTATATATCACATTGATATTACAATTATCTGGCTTGAATATATTAGTAGATATATAAAAGAAATTTTAGCTTAGAATAATATATAGCGTAGGTATTTATTTGAACTTTTGAGGGAATATATATGATGAAAGAAACTAGGGCCACGTGAAATCAAGAGAATACCTATGAATATATAATAGATAAATACCTGCTCCAACTTATGGTTATTTAATAAGTCTAGTGAGAAATGAATTGATTAATGTTAGTACTAAAAAAGACTATATACTTTCTATTTAATATAAAAGAAAGTCGACGTGAGTGTGGATGATGGGCGTACCTTTTCTATTCCCTTATCTTAGATGTCATGCTCTCGTTTGGGACATAGGAACAAAACTCGCAGGCCTTCTTTCTTGTTTGATTAAGGGATCGTTTTATTGAGGTTGACCACTCTGGCACCCATTTCCTTTTTTGCGTTGGCTTGGGGGCTTGCTCAAGGGGGGAATTGGAATAACACTATAAACTCCTCCAGGAAGGGAAGTATGATACGTCCTCTGAGAAGTATGACTCTGGGACAGAGACTACTCATAGTGGCTCACAAAGAAAATAGAAGGTCAAGCAAGTCGATTAAGTTTTCCAAAATAGCTACAAAGGAAAAAAGAAAACTAGGATTTGTTCTAGGGTCAAGTAACACTTTCTTCTTCTTTTAACTATCTGATGTCAATACTCTTCTAACCTATTAGACCTTGCTTTCTTTATCATAAATCCAAGTGCTTAGTCATTTTCAACTAACATATTTATATAGTGGCGAACATTTTGAACTTCTTAAACTCAGGCTTGTCCCTAGCTTCACTGGAACAAGGAAAGCACTAAAGACGAAATAGGAGACGAAAATCACGACAAAAGTCCGAACGCATTCAACTGGCTTGCTGGGCAGGTGGGTCAGAGCGGGGGGAAAGAGTCCTTTCTTCGCTTGGGAAAGAAAAGATTTGTCCTCTTAACCTTGCCCCTGCCCGGGAGAGCGTGAAAGCGGTAGTAATTGATTAGAATAGTCCTAGGACCACTTCTTTATCTTCACTCAGTAGGAATGGTGGAAAGGGACTCCTCGATTAGGGTACTCTTACATAATGATTAAGGAACTATACAACAGCCCTCAGAGTTGACCACCCGATTGAGACGGGGGGTGACAGGGGGACTCCTCTGAAGACTCATACCGGTAGGCATCTTCCCTATTAAACCTATCAGTGGTAGGCACCTTATTTATATTAGGATGTTATTCAATTCAGATATGCCTATTCCTGTCTTTCTCCTACGATTTCAAGTTCATTGAGGGCCCGGACCATCGTCTATCGCCTGCCCCTAGTCTAGCATCTCAGACAACTAGGATATATACTAGGCAACATAGAAATAATATACCAATCTAGTTCTCATATATAATTGGAAAATTAGCGAGGGATTATCTTGATTTCCTTCATTTATATAATAGCAAGCATTGATCTCTTTTTTAACGACAATCGCGATAGTTTTTTTTTAATCTCTATTTGCATTTTTGACGGGGCAGGGAAGGCAACTAGATATTTGGGGCAGTCTCACACCCGAAACCTAGCCCTGAGAGACTCCGAGAGTCCCTAATATATAGTCAAAAGCCTAGCTAGGACTCGAGCATATTTGTAGCTATATTTTCTGTTTGATATAAATAGTTCAAATTTGCAAAATCTATGCTAATCGCGAATTCGATTTTATATAGTTATGTAATTATTTAAACTATACTATCGCGAACAGTTATCAAATTGCATATTATATAAAAGATGATAAATCAAATAGTCGAGAGATGAATTTAGAGCCAAAGAAGAGAATAAGGTCTCTCGACTAGACATCAGGGGTTCGTCATAGATTTTGGCCCTATCTTTCAACGGTTGATCAAGGTTATTTTGTCAAAGGTGGATGCCCGCGTCCCCATAATGACGTCCTCTTGCCCCAAGGTCTGTGATAGTATGTCCCTCCAACAAGAACCAATCAAGTATGTTTGGCGAAAGAAGATGGAAGGACCAGTGGGGGGTCAGTGGTTAGTCTTAGTAAGGCCCAGAAAGTAGGCAGTGCATATGAAGGCCAAGCGTCTAGTTCAGTTTCATCCTTTACTTGACTTTCTCGAGGGTATATTCAGCATGTCACAAATAAGAGCGAGGCCGTCTTCTACCTTATCTTTCTCTTTAGCCTCCTCAATGGTTAGAAAGTTTGCTTTAGGCTCACCAGAGAGAAGTTATTAAGAAGTCACATAAGGGACAAGGATGACTAGAATACAGCAGAGCCAGAGACAAAAAATGCATTTGCTTTTTGACTGGCTCTTACGTGAAAAATAGTCAGGGCTGACTCACTTCTCCCAGGCAGGAATTGGAAGAATTCGAATTTGACTCGACCTTTTACATTTTCACTCTAATCGGCCAATGGAAAGAGATTTAGGTAGTTAAGGTCAAACTTTTCCTATTGCCCCCTCCCTCTTTGACCACTACTCACGGATTAGCTAGGAATCCTCTTGCCAGTCTCCATGGTTGTTACTGATTCCCCTCTTTTGTATGGCTAGGCTCATGGCGATAGGTTTGTTTAGTAGACTCTGACGGCCTTTAGTCTGGTGCATTTTGTATGGGGAAGCTATTGACTATCGTCGTAGAAGATCCCCATCAGGTTCATGGACCCATTCCCGCCTTTCACACCCGCACCCTTCCGACATTCCCCATGCTTTCTAGCCTGCCTCCCTTCTTTGATGATTAATTAAAAGACGTTGACCCGCCAAGAGTTGACGAAAGATAGATTGACTAATGAGCGAGGGAATTGGACAGCAAGGTTTAGAGTAAAGATGCCGAAGAAGGCCCGAAAGAGTTTAAGTCAAAGTGGCCAGGTACACTAGTTCAAATTCTAGTTTCATAAGTCCCTAAAGAAAACCACATATCTATATATAAAGCCTAGTTCTGTGACCCACGAAGCAGAAAGGCACAGAGCTGTGATCCACGGTCGAGAAATCTGATGAACAACAAGATGAGACTTGAAATATGGTCCGAATAATCTCACATCACACGTCTGCTTGGACTTTTTCGGCTGCAGAAGCCCCCCAAGAGGACTCCCCCAAGCTGGGGAAGCAAGGGCCTGCCAGCCCGCTCTTCCTAATGAATAGGTGAGTTGAGAGTGTGGAAGGACGGACCGCAGCCACTACAGTCGACTCCTTTTATGCAATTATGAACTCACTTTTCCTTGATATCGCGTTATTGGCCCTTCTCGATTCAAATGCAACTTATACTTTTTGAGCTGACGTAACAAACTATGTGAGCCTCCCGATGAAGCCAACAGAAATCCTACCCGAATACAAAAAAGAAAAGGCAGTTTCATTATGGTAGTATACCAGCCGCCGGTTCTTGAACTTCCTGTTCTAATCAGAGCATATAGATCTGTAAATGGATTTGTATGTATAGCTACTTCAGTCGTGTGAGTTCTTTCTCGAATGGAAAAAAGTCTTTTTTTTCTAGGAACATGGTAAACCAAAAATTCTGATGTTCGCGATTCTTCATCCCCTTTATATAGTGAAGAAAATGCGAAACTTTTCCATTCTCATATAAGGCTGGAAAGTGTATTGGCAACTGGTCGGCATGAAGTGATTCATCATGCGATAAAGAAGAAAGAAGAAAGGAAGATCTTACTAAATCTGCTTTCCGATCATTCTTCCGGGACGGTTTATAAATCATCAAATTCCCACAAATGGAATGAGAAGTGGGTCCATGTTAATGATCGAGACCTAGCAAACAATAATGATCCTTCCCCATATGGAGTTAGGAACCCAAAGACAATCGTTGAGTGACTGTATCTTATTCATATTAGTCGACCTAAGCCGCACCATTACTGCTGGGGTGGGGCTCGGCCTCCGAACCATACGTGGGATGAGTTTCTGCCTCATACATCTCGGGCGCGGGAAGTTGAGGAGACCCTACCGGTCGGGACAGACATGAATGGAAGAAACGTCCTTTTTTTTCCACAACGTCATTATAGGCTTCGCATTCTTTCTTAAATATATAATTAGTGGACCATGAGATAATATAAACGATGTATAGTTGCTAGGTGGATCCCCCCAAAAAGACTTCCATAATCGTATCAACTCGGACACCCGCTCGTGCCCACCCAAAACTATGATGAACCTAAATGGAATGGCTCTCTTAGTTACGCTTTGCCCTGACCCGAGTCCCCACGTCCGCTTTTATCAGCCCGACGCTTTCTTCTTTTTAGAAGGGTGGTTCAGGGGGGCCGTCCCCTTTATGCTGGCCACGGCCGGCCTGGGCTGCCTTTTTGGGAAGCCCGCTCCCACCGCACTCACGGCCCGGCTGGCCTGCATGCGGTCGTGGGAATTATCTCGTTCTCTGATCAAAAAAAGGCTTCGTTGGATGCGGGATCTACTCCATGAGGAGCGATACAGACGTAGATGATATCATCACGACCACTCTTTGCGTACCTCTTGGGATGCTTAACGCCACTTTGCCAACTGACATTACCCGTGCTTTCATGTCTCTTAGTGTGGTCAACACTGGGTGTTTCTGAGAAGCGAGGCTGACACCCATTCGCCTCCGTTCATCCAAAGTTTCTGACCCTTATGCACGAATTTAGGAATCAACCATCTTCCTATCAAGGGGGAGGAGTCAACTGAGCATCTCAGCGGTAGGATTGAATACCCGGATCGAATCAGAGTTCACGCCGACCGCCCTGAACAAATAGGACGTGTGGGCCATAGGTCGCACATAAGCCACTGGGTCGCACGACAGAAGAACACCCAACATCAATATTAAGACTCCTCCATGTTCAATATGAATATTCATTTGCACTTTCTGGTAGTAGTCGTGACCAACAGCCCTCAGCAGTCGGCTCGTTGGTAAGGCGAGAGCTTCAAGCCCGATTTCTGGTGGCACATCCCCCAAACAAGCACCACCCAACGACCAAAAACCTTCGACCCTTCTTTTTGCTTGGAAGACATAGAGGGGTTGCCCGGGGTATCTCATCTTGTCATTGAGTCCTTGCTCATTCCTTTCACTAAGTATGTGACCTTTCTTTCTCCGCGACCATTCACGCTTCGCTGACCTGTCGCGTGGTAAAGAGAAGAGATTATGAAAGAATAGTAAACAACGCACACCGCAAAAAGATTCTAACCCCCCCCCCAAAGCCCCAACCCCATTCCCACATTCGATAAGAAGGAAATGAAGAATGGGAACGAAACGAAATAAAGCATTTCGGGAGGATGTGCCTCTCCCCCTCCTGTTTGGTAAGAGCACCGGGCAGCCTGCTCTGACCAAGACTCCACTTTTTGCTCCGTTTATGGACCATATGAATTTCCTGGAATGTATACCAACCAAAAAAGGGAATGAAGGGATAAGAATAGGAATTATAGTACCATTGGAAGAAGGGGCACCTGTGGGAACATCTCTACTGACAAACCATTTCAATAGTACGGGTGTTGCCGTGCCACGAGGCACGACCATGGAAGTAATGAAAAAGAAAAAGTTCTGAAGATGGACCACGGTTTTATTTGGGATTCTCCAGAGAAGATGAGACGCTCAAAAGAATGACAAGGCATACCGAAAAAGGCAATGTTGCCGACTAGTCGAAGACCTGTTCTTCTGGCTCAAGTAGGCTTGCGGCCTCCAGGGTCGAGATTCAGAAGTTCCATAGTTTGCATCGTCGGTAAGAGCGATTTGACCCTCCTCCCACATCTATATATAAAGGCTAGTTTAGGTCGATTCCCACTCTCCTCCGCTGATTTCTACACGGAACCTAAAAATGCTAGGGTGTCGAAGTAGTTTTGGCTTCTCATCCCTGCAATCTTTTGATAATCGTGATAGTTTTTTTTAGAAAAAGAATGATGATCTTTCCCCTCCTGTACTAATCTAGTGCCAGGGACTTTTTTTTCAAAGGCCTCTTTCGACTAATCCTAAAACAAAAGATGTACTCTCGCAGCATAGGAAGAACTCTATCAGTGGTTGGCGAGAAGAAGGTCGCGAACCGGGAAGAGTTATATAGATAACTATGGAATTCGATCATGCTCCCCTACCCCCCCTCTTTCCGCAATGGTTGCTTGTCTGGGCTCCCGTCCCTTGCATCAAGGATTTTCTATCTGTTGATAAACACGCTCCCCCTATAACTAGTACGTTATTGGACAAGAGTTTAGCGGCAAGCAGAGGAAGGTACAGATCCTGTGCAATGTCATTCTAAGTGGTACCATCGCCGCTTCGAAGATCAAAACAAGGGTTCAATCGGACATCAATCATACGTCAACTAAAATCAGGTATCTTGTCCAAGAGGAATATCACTTCAAACTCGAGTAAATGCCTTTTTGAACCAGCGTCTCAATTCCGGGAATTGGTCAATGTCAGAGGTCAGGTCTCGAGACCCGGAACTATAGAAAAGGTCGGTCTAGCTCGAGAATGAAGAGAAGTGGAATTCCCGAGTCGGAGAAAAGTGGAAGATGACTTTTTTTGTTGTCTCGGTTTGCGCAGGTTTCTAGCAAGTCAGGTCGACGGGCTTCATTCACTAAGAGAAGAGGGAACATCCACGATTTTTGCTTTCTTCTTCCTCCAGATGCCTCTCGTACTTCTGATGTTGTCGTCGAAGGCTGAAGAGTAGCTTCCATTGTGTGGAAGATAGGGCAGGTGCGCATGGAGTAGGGACTCCCCTTTGAAACCCCACGCGTAAGAAGACCGTAAAGAATCCCTGGCTATGTAGTTGTCACATCCCCAATATATGTAATCATCGAAGCAGCCTTCCTTATATTCATAAGCAAGCAGGCCCATAACATACCTCATTAACCGCTACTTGAGACGTCAAACACAAGAACAATTATTTATTTATCTAGAAATTGGGGAGCTGAAATGCATCGTGAATAGCCACTTTCCTTCCCCAGACCAAAACTAGAAAACAACCGATCACGGGGGGGTTCTGGGGGGAGTCAGACAGATGGGGGAGGGGGAGAGCGAAAGAAGTTAAGGTGCGTTGAGCAAGCTGTGAAAGTCACAGGCTACGAGAACATTTTCAAACAATTTGTACTATATACCATTTTCATACTATATAATTGGTGAATGCAACTATAATGATCATATTCTCAAAATCGTCGATCAATAATATATAGTTATGGGGGCTACTATATATCGGGGGGAGGGGTTCTGGGGGGCTTTTTTTTATTTCTACCTCATTTTTTTGAGCCTTTGAAGATCGTCATATAGTTGTTCTAGAGCAGGTTCAAGAAAAAAAGAAACCAAAAAACCGTGGTCTACTATCGTGATTGTGAAAATTTAAAGAAAGGCAAATAGGCAGGGACTCAGGGCCCTGTCTCTGTCCCAATCTTATTGTTGATCATCCTCTCTCTCGGACCAGCTACTGATTGATCATCAAATGGTAAGCCATTGCCTCACCAACAACTAGCTAATCAGATGCAAGCCCCTCTCCTCGGGTGGATGAATTCCTCCTTTCCTCCCCTCCACTTATAGAAGAGAGTCAGACTATTCACCACCACTGGACCCGCTTAGTTTGCGTTCCATGTAACTTACACTCAAATCCTATACTGTACATACCTTTCATGTTCCCTTTATCATGTCTATTGTCGGGGTCACACAGTTGATGACACGCGACTTTTGTTTCATCCGGATAGCCGAGGGCCACACTGGATGGCACATATGTGGGATGGGTATTGCACTCTATATCGATGCATCCTTTTTTCCCGTCTAGTCGATCCTTTGCTTCTACCCTTTTCTATAGTTCCGGGTCTCGGGTATTCGGGGAAGAAGTCAACCTTACCCAGACCTAGCACCCTACGAGTGATGATTGCTATCTACTAGAAGGTCCAGTGCCCCTTCCAAATTGAGAGGACGTATGAGAGGTGCTAGTCCAGTAGGCCTCTAATGGAGAATCCCCGCGTATATATATGACGCACTCTGACTTTTTATAATATATTTATATAATTGTGAACATTGTATACATAGAGATTGATGTTTAATCCCCCCGATTATATATTACGGGGCCCCTAGAATGACGCATCTATATATCCCCCAATTATATATTAGGGGCTCGCACCTCTCTTCGGTCCACCTCTACCTCCCGCCACACAAAAGAAAATGGGAATGACGCGCATATGAGCACTGCCAGGATAGATGTATAAATACAATAAAGAAGCGCAAAGACGATGTGTTGTTTTTCATATATCTATATATATATATATGTGGTTTGAGACCTTGGATGACTTCTTTCTTTACACTTAAAGGAACTAGCCTCATCAGCGCTTTCTCAATCGAGGCCTCCTTTATAGTCTAGGGTATGGTCTCAGACTCCAGTCTGACCCCCTGTCGGCATAGCAGGAATGTCAGCTGTGGAAGGGTACTAGTCCTCAATACTAGGCCTGTGATAGCAATCCCCTCGGAAAAAGGCTTTTCAGCACGACACCATGCATTCTGCACCATCACGAGCTTTAAATAGAGGATTGGGGTCATTTTTTTCTATGCCTAGAATATCGCATAGTGGCCACCTCGGATCATTCTGCCATCACCCCTTGATGACCTCACTTGCCTACTAAGATTGTCATCACTGACCTCCCATCTTTCGCATATTAGTCAATGGGTGTGGATCAAGAGCTCGAAGACTGCTTATCTGCTTGATCTCCGTATCTACTTCTTAGGTACCTCCGTCAGCTCCTGCTTCGCTTATTGAATCCACTCCGCCTCTATGTATCCTCGCGCTATACACTACCTCATGAGGCTATAGAACTCTAGAGAGCATCGATCTCAAATTAATCGCGTTCTAGGGTGCGGGAATGCAACTCTCCCTTCTTTGACAGACCATGGAAGAACTCTTAGTTGCTTTAGCTAGGAAGTGCACTTTGTGGAGTAGGGGCTGGTTTACACAGAACCGGGAACTCATGCATGTCAGAAATCTCATCAACTCGCCCTCGTCATTATAAGGCCTAGCCCGATGTGATCTCGCAGTGGATGAGGTTTTCATTAGAGTTTATATAGTGGAAGCGAAGCTATCGATCATTGACTTCTTTCTGAGATCCACCTATCCACTACCGTCTGATTCACGCCTATTTGTAGTTTTTCTCTCTTCTTCGTTTCATAGCCGACCCTCAAAGAGTCGCACTCTTCTTTCCCCATATTGACCTCAATTCCGCTCCTCCTCTAAGATGAGCTTCTTTTCCCTACACTGTGAGAAGAGAGCAGGGGGTTCAGGGGGGTACTAGTAGAAAGAAAATGCTATCTCGAGTTGAAGGAAGACCTCCACTTGTTTAGTTGCCGTAGAAGACCTATGCTTTCTCTAAGCTGCTCTTCCTCTAAGGAAACTGCAAGACTTGTCTGTGTCTGCCTATCTATTCCCCTTGTCTGCCCCTCAGAGACATGCCCTTCTCTCTGTTGTCGAGCGGCTTTCTTCGCCAGTTTCACCTCATTAAATGAAGTGGATCAGGTATCGCAGCTATCTTCGCTCCTCTACTGGATGTTGATCAACACTACCGAAGTAGATTATATATTAGGGCTCATTCTTGTTGTTCGTCCATCTTTGTCTTGATCAAAGAGGAAGAGCCAACCCTCGGCTTTCTCTCTCTTCTTGACATCGATTGTGGAAGGACTTTTTCTTGGCCCAACCTTCTTGCTTTCTTGCCTTGCTAACAATATAGATATAATAGTTGTAGACCACTAGAAAAAGTCAATACATAGCAGTCTTTATTATGTTGATACCCCCCATCTATGCTTCGGTTCGTATGGATCTCGACATGCTTTCTGAGGATATGGTGATATGCCAGTCAATTAATATGGATCGAGACCTCCGTAAATATATATATGACGCTCTGGCGTCCTCTCTGCTGCCTTCCGAGTCTTCATCGAGACTGATCTCCACCTATTATCTTATCCAGACTTGCAGCGGCGACATGAGATGAGAACTGGTGGGATTCGACACTTGCATGTCCTTCATCAAAGCTTAGGCAGCGGTATGAGATGAGAACTGGCAAGACGACTACCACTTTCATGGTGACTATGTGTAAACAAGCTATAGTCGAACATTATGTGGACGTCTAAGTGCGTCGATCATTTCCTTGGCTCTATCGCAGGTGGTGAGGCTATTTGCCTTCCTCCCTTCAGCTGATTACAAGCACCCGCATGTGAGACCACCTTTGATGGTAAGTGGCTGTCGATTCTTTCTAGCTGTCGTATCGTATAGAAGGAATTCCCAAAAAACCCAGGGCTTCGGAAA
This sequence comes from Ottelia alismoides, assembly GCA_037367405.1. Lineage (NCBI taxonomy): Eukaryota > Viridiplantae > Streptophyta > Magnoliopsida > Alismatales > Hydrocharitaceae > Ottelia > Ottelia alismoides. Next base: position 1,353,007 of record JAZKJV010008779.1, on the reverse strand, counting down.
TATATATAGGGTGCATGAAGACAGCTGAGAGAGGGGCAGATTCTCTTATTTATTTATCACGTTTGAATTCGTCATGCCAAGAGTGACATCTTACAAGGGCTAAGGATGGCTTTTACAAGCAGCAAGACTGTTTTATAGATAGAGGGACCTAGGATTCGTCTGTCGATTGAACGCCAGCTTCTCTACTAGCCTTCGATAGTACGACAAGGTATGTACGCGAACCATAAGGTCAACTTCGAACTAAGCGACGATCTAACCAAAAGCCCCTTCATACCAGAATTCCCTCAGCTACTACATATCCTTTTGCGGGGTTAAGGATGCGAGGGTAGGTAGTCAGACAAGGTGGGCATTCGGGGCAAGTAAACAAGGGACTGGGTAGGTGCTGAACGGATCTTATTCCATAGTTAGGCGAAGGTAGGGGCGGATAGCCTAAGACTTAGCCCTTTTCAGCCTGAGGAGTTCGGATAAAATGTTGTGATGTCTTACCTGAAAAAACGGACCCTGAAAACGTAGCAGGCGAAAGATAGAGCATAGTTTACAAGGCAAGGCTTAGAATGAAAGCTATCTGCTTAATTGAACAACAGAGAGGATAACAATGAAGCCTAGCGGGGATAACATATATATACATCTATTTTGAGCCTACTATTTGAACCTAATAACAAAAGAAAGTTGCTGAAAGTAGGTGCAAGATATATAGTTGGCGGATGGCTTATTTTCAGCACCATAGACACTCCAGACCTGCTTTACTGCCCCAATTGATGCAGCCCCCAACCAGTCTTTTCTGATATCCACTAGCCTTCTAGCATTCCCAGCTCTTTTTATTGAATCGACACCTGTAAAGTGGAATGAGGTCAGGCAGATATATAGTAGCGAGAGAGTTCGTTTAGTTGAGTTAAGTTGTATAAGAGTTGGCCCCAGTGGGAGTGATGAACTAGCCTGTGTGCCGGATACGAAAGGTGGGTGAAGAATGAAGGGCGGGAGAGGAAAGACTGACAGAGCTGAGACGTTTTAGAAAAAAGCGAAGGGGGGGGAGAGTTGAGATGATTTAGAAAATAGCGAAAGGGGATGAGAGAACATTCCTTGCCTCTGGGCCTGGGGCATAAATGATCTAGTTGCTGCTTTCCTATGTCGAAAGTTTGATAGAAAGGTAGAGGGATTCCTATATGCAGCGTGAAAGTCTAGTGCTTAGAGTCGTACTGCTCGTAAGAGGTTAGAGTTCCCCGAACTAAAATCTCATCTTAAATGCAGGGGGGAGGACCCGATACAGGTAGGCAGCGAGCGAGAGAGTGCATAGTAAAAACGATGCATTGATTAATGTTATAAGATTAGATGACAAATCCTCCTGATAAAAGATGTGGCCTGGAGCGCTTTATGCGAAAATCCAAGATAGCACAGTATGACTCAAGCTTGTGTTCTAGAAGCGAGGTAGGGTCATGCTGCGAGCAAAGGTAGTGTACATGTTGTCGAGACGGAAAGGGTTGACTAAGCGAGGGGGGTAGAATCCAGGCTCAATAAGTCTACTACTATTGATCATGAGATCATGTCAACTTTCTTCGGACTGACACTCTCACTACTTTCTTTATCGCTACGGCCCTGATATATAATATGAATTGCTCTCTATCTCACTTTAGAGCTACCTTTGCTTCCTCGTACCTTCTCCTCATCCATCAGTTCTGCTTCAGCTACTCAGATATGTTTTCTTAATATATTTGAGAGAAGAATACATGAAAGAATGAAGCTACTATGGTAGAGAGCTTGACTACCGGAACTAGGAACTGTGATGTTGTAGGGTTGATAGAGTGGGAAGGCGTGTGCCTTCTAGAGCAGTGATGGCAGACTGAAATCCAGAGCCAGATGTCATGAGCAGTCGAAGATTCGAATCACCATCCAAGACAATCTCCCTCTTCTTCGAGTGCTCCGTCCACTCTCACTTGAACTTCGAATGAGAAAGAAAACAATATATTACTGGGTCTAGATTGATAATAGTTGCCTTGATCGCATTCTCCTCGAACTTGCTAACTAGATATTTGGGGTTTTCTTGATCTTCCTTTAAGCCCTTACTATATATGACGGAACTCAGACAGCTTTTTTGATCTCTATTTATTTCACGATAATCGTGATAATTTTTTTATCAACTACACAAAATAACTAATAAATAAGAAAATGCCCCCTGATTCTTCTTTTTAGAATATGATCATTATAGTTGATCGTTTCTTTTCTTCTTGCATTGAATGTTGTGTCCTCTTCTCAGAGAGGAGGAGTTGCCTAAAGCATGAGTGAATCGAGTCTAGTGATCTCCTTAACACGAATAAGACAGGAGCTTTCCTCCAGGTCGACGAGGGAGCAATTACTTACGTTCTTCCCTGCGAAAAGTCCTAGAGGGCGAAGGTGACCTGGGCCGGTGTGAAAGTCCACCATTGCCAGGTCTATCTATTACTACTCTTGAAATGCAAAGACAAAAGGATTAAGTGAGGGTCGATCAAGCTGGCTTTTTCTCATCATCCTAAGCTCGGGCCTCCCTCGCTTCTTAGATAGCACGGTATCCCCAGCGACTCTCATAACGTCACAGTCGTACTTCTTGGTTGGACAACAGAATGGATAGGAGCAGGTCTGAGGATAAATGAAGGCCATACAGTATAATAGGCTCGTCGATAGACAATGTTGGTAGGATGTAAATAGTTGGTTCATCAAATGTGCTATGGGACCGGGGATGAATTGAGCGTTTTCGTCGTCTCTTGAGAAGAGCAAATCACGAAAAAGCTACTTCATTCTTTTTTTGAGAAATGGGAATTTGATGAGGGTGATGCCTTTTTTTCTCATATGGGCTGATATAGAACGGAGACCTTAGTAATATATCGCGATCAGCCTCCAGCAAGCAGATACTACTATACATTCCATCGCATCAATGCCTGACCAACTAGACTTTCTACGTTATTAAGCCCGGCCTAATTCCTTCTTCTCTGACTATCTCCTACTTATTCCCCGACATCCTTCTTCGGCATCTTGGCTCTAGACATTGCTATCCAATTCCCTTGCTCTTTCTTCTCCTCTCTCTCCCTGAGTAGGTGGAAATGTGGTTTGAAGTGCGCAGGCGTAGGAAAGGAGAATGAGACAGGGGTCACCTAGTATGCTTTATATGATGAGCTAGTCAAGAGTATATGATAGCCAGAGTGAAGGGCAGGAAGGGTATACGAGAAGGATATTCATTGCGTGCCCATTACCCCCCACTAGATAAGCTCTCTCTGACCTTGTGCCTGAGATCTATTCAGCTCTTTTGTTTCGGCGCTTTTTTTCTAGAATATCAAGCATAGCACTCTTTTTTCCGCTAATGCTTTGGTACTCATTCACCGCTGCGTCTGCTCTTCTTTGTGTCTCGTGTCTGTTTTTCTTGATGCTTGCCTCCTCACTTTCTTCTCATTACCATGTGGTCTTGTACTAGATGATCTAAGTTGTCCTGTCAAACCGACACTACCTTTTCCCTCTTTACTGAGCTCACTATATGACTGAGCTAGGCTCCTACACCTATCGTCATAGCCTAGTCCCACTCGGACCTTCTACACTTGACTCATAGCTTATACCATATGATAAAGGAAGATGCTTGATGAGAGATGAGATGGGTATGTCATGCCTACTTTCTCACTTTTCCTTAATATATAATTGTAGGTAAACTAGACCCCCCTGCTTCTACCTCTACTCTGACTCTGTTTTGTTTGCTACGGACTCTGAGACTATATATCTGTGCGTCGAATTGCTTTCATTGAAGGATGATTTGATCAGGGGTTTGGCTTTCTTGCCTTCTTCTCTCAAATATCTTAATAAAAAAGGCTGATGTTGACCTTTGATTCCCGCCCTACTAGAATTGGTGGGCATTCATGAACACTAAACTCGACTCCCTTGAACTTCTCCTGCACTCTGCTTGCGATTCGACCTTCCGACTGCTTTACAATATCTGCCTTGTCGTGGTTGAGGTCGGTCTTAGATTGAAGTCCTAGGGAAAGGTAGAAGACTGAGGGAGCAGGCAAGGATGAGCGCTTCCTCGGGCCTACAGGCTAATCACGAGAACCCCGTACCCTTCCCTAGCTCCCTGCGTACGGCTACTTTATTTGTTCCGGGCTCCATGGAAGAGGCCAATCCGACGTTACTGACCTATACCGAGCAAGGGTCGAGCTTAAGATGATTCCATCCATACCTGATAACCGGATCACCTCTGCCTTCGCCTGACTGGCTCCTAGGTCCTATCCTCTCATACTAGGAATGAGTGTCAAGAAGTGGCTAAGCGTATTAGACAAATCCTAAGGGACGGCTTTTCAGCACCTCTAGTATGTCCCTGGGATTGAGAGAAGATAGAACCACCTTGCTCCACTAGGGAACTCACAAACCCACTTGACTGTTCCCTTGAGGAGTCGACCAAGAGGAGATTACGGGGAGACCTTCTATCCTTAGGCTTCGTGCTTTGTCGAGAAGGTTTGATATTGATTTACCTCTCTGAGCCCAAGAGCGATACTATCCAAAGAGTGTAGTTCGTGCTTGCTTTCTCAGTATCGAAGTCTCAGCTCGCAGCGACAACTACTCAAATATAATCAGGCTCCTTAAGCATGCACTTTCTCTTAGGTCGAACTTTTTCATCTTCTCGCTGGCCTTGGGGACAGTGCCATCTTTTCCCATGGACAAGAGGATCATGCGGGGAAAACGGGCTTTAAACAGATGACTTCGGGCGTGACAGACCAGCACTCTAACCAACTGAGCTATTTCCTTTCGTCTGCTCGCTCCAACTTTAGCGAGGACTTTCTAACTAGGGAATCTCTATCTCATCAAAGACGATATAATAGCCTTGCGAACTCTTTCGCAGCATCTAGGAATCCCTCTACCTATCTATCTCGAAGAACAAAGTGGCATGGCTTTCTTAGCAACTCTATATCTATAAGGCCTTGAACGCAGTTTGTCCCTCCCCTCACATAGTCCTCGTGAACAAGTAGTTCGACTCGTACCCTTGCTTGATGGTCAGTGGTACCCCACCTTCCACCAGGTTTGCTTCTGAAGGCTGAGTTTTGCATAGGCAAGCGATGCTTATGCCTTAGGATAGTGAACAAACTTCTAGAAAATAATAGTCATACCTCTCAGGGTGTTGGTGAGACGTAGAGGCAAGGGGACTATTATATTAAACACCACTGACGGTGCGGAGCTGGAATAGGCGAATAGTCTACACAGGTGGCTATATATAAGTAATAAATAAGCGAAAAACAAGGAGGCATTATTAGGACCATTATCATCATAGTTTGTTGCTTGTTTTCCGAAGAAATTCCCCGGAGAGAAATTCTCGTTCTTTTTCGCGTTTGTCGTTGTCAAAGAAGCGGTGTAAGCCAACCACAATCTTCATTGAGGTGAAGGAGTGAGCAGGTCGAAGCGAAGGAGAGAGAGCCACAGGGAGGGTCTTTAGTGGGGTCGGTTGTCTTATATAGTCTTGTTCTGGGTTAAGCTAGGACTTGAGCAGTCTTCGACCTTCAACCATTTTTAGCTATATTGGGAATTCAGAAGATGGGGGAAAGAGGACTAGATCCCGTCTTTCTTTAAGGGCTAGGGTGGAAAAGAAAGGGTGGAGCTGATTCTTTCTAAGGCATGATCTTTGCTAGCTTTTCCGAGGTCTTGTTTCCGCCAAGACCTGACCTGCTAAGCTAGGCTTTCCTTTGCTCTATCTCTTTGGTTACTTAAAAAAGCTCTATGTTGACTTCTTTTCCGTCTAACCTACTAGCACTCCTGATTTCAAGACTTTTTTCTACATAATAAGATTGCCTGCTTCATCTTTCATTCTCGCTCGGTAGAAGTCAAAGTCAGTGAATCCGTTCACTTCTTAGCTTATCGGGCTGTCTTAATTACTCGCTAACTAGATGGAGGAAGGGGAAGTTTCAGCTCAATCGACCGGGGGATCATGGTAGGGGGGAAGATGAATGCACTTCTTACCTGTTCATTCGATAAGAGAGGGATTGGAAAAAGAAGTAAGTCGGAGGAGCGGAGTTGAGAAGGGGAAAGAAACTTCCCAAGAAAGAATCAAGCTCGAACCAAGCGTCATAGTCTGTGGTTTTTCCGAGAGTGAGCCGAACCAAGCGAGCAATAAAGCGAGCGGAGACAAAGACTGAGGGAAGACCAAGGCAGGTTTGGCAGATGCCTAATATATAATAGAGAGTGATTAATACAAAAAGATCGACTTGCACTTGCATTTGAGAAGTCTCTCCTTTCCCTCATCTGAGCCAGTCAGTTGTTTCCAAGTCTTAGACCTCTTCTTTGCGAGTCAGGAAGGGGATCAACCAACTATAGAGATTGGGCTCTAAAGATGGATATATGGAGCTATAATCCGCGCCAGCCAAGGCTGAGGAGTAATGCATCCTTAATAACTAGTTTGGTCCACTTGGGTCTGCACTTGCTTGTAAACGAATGCATGTCCCGAAGGTCTATATTATGTGAGTTCTCAGAATCCCGCCGGCAACAGCTATGATCAAAATCCAAGGTTTCGCCTATGAGTAAACAAGACGAGGGGGGGGGTGGAGGGTCTCAATAAAGGCAGTCCAGCAAGCCAGAAAAAAAATGTCAATGGAAGGTACGAGGGGGCTAAATCAAATGGGCTGGTCGAGTAAGAGCTCCTGCTTACCTCTCCCAGGTCGACCTAGACTTCTTGCTTTCTCCGACTTCTTTGCATTTGGTGTTCTTGGCTAACGCAATACGAAATATGGGCCTCTCAACGAGGGTAGATTATTCTCGAGAAAAGATGTGGTTGAACTAGACATAAGGTCTCCCACCCAGAATAATACCACCCACAACCGATAGACTCGGAACTGAGGACGGGAACACTAGCCGAAAGAACCACTCGACGAGATAGTCGAGAACAAAAGTAAAAAACATGGGGTTTCAAGGGTGCACAAGAATCGTGTTGACCCGATTAACTCATGCGCTTCCTTCTCTCTGAGTGCGTCACTATAGGGGTTGGGTCTATTACCTATGTTTAGTTGAGACAGACTCCTCATGCATATAGAGGATTCCTCCTTTATCGGCTCGAGGCAGTGTTCATCCTTCGGACCAGACCTGCGAAAGAGAAAGATAAGGTAGATGCTGACCTCACCATCCAAAAAAGGACCTGATCTCTGGGATTTCTTCCTAGCAGTTTGCCAATTACAAAAAGACATTTTTAACCTCGTGAGTTGCCCAATGACTTTCTTCATCCTCCCTCTTTCATCGTTCCGGCTTCCCCACTTCCGCATCTGTCGTATTCGGGAAAGCTTGCTTCGTGGCTCGATCACTACCAAGACTGATTATTGCAACTCGGAAGGCGGGGTTCTGACCATGCTAAGGCTTTCTTTCTTCATCTACTCCTCCTCGCGCAGCGCAAAGGATGCTTTTCTCCCTTTTTATATAGTTGGTGTGCAACCCTTCAGTCTACTATATCAAGAATTCATAGTTGTCCCGGTAATGGAAGAGTCTGATTGCCTAGTAGCCCAGTGGAAATGCTTAATGCGAGGGTAATTCTAGCCTATGCTCAGTTCTGACACACTAATCTACTCGGAAGGGGCTTCTCAATCACGTTGACCATGGTCAGGTCCGAGGCACAAGCCCCTGTATGGAGTACTTCTCGCTTAAAAGGAAAAGAGATAGATCGCTTAGAGCTTGACTGATTTTCTTCTTCGTAGAGAGAGTGAGTCAGTGGGTACTTAATTAAGCCGCATGAAAGCCTACGTATGTCATTTACTGCATCTTGACACTCCATCATTCTAACAACCACGGGAGCTGCCAAGCTGCCTATGAGTTGCGGCGCTTTTCCTCGTCCTAACATCTCGCACATTGAGGTAATTACGTGGGTCAAGCTGTACTTCTTCTTCCGTGGGGAAGGGGAAACTCACCCGCCCCGTTATTTTATATAGTCTTTCTTTGACGGGATGAATATGCGATGATTTCGCTGCCCCTATGTCGCCTACGCTATGGATTTAGCTCTCCTTACTGCTCGTAGAGAGGCTTTAGATGCACCTCTCCCTTCCTCCCGAAAGAGCAAGGTAGACCTCAAGAGAGCGATCCAGCTCACATGGTGCTATGCAAACCATCCGACTTCTCGATACGGAGAGGAGGGACTAGACTAGGAGATGTGCCCAATCTAACTAGCCTCATAAATATCTAGTTATTAAATCAAATATTCTCATATTAAATCAAATACCCACATCAGCAATTGAGAGAAAATACTCGATAAAATATTTAAATATCATAATATATATGTATAAAAACTTTATAAGCAAAAATCAATATAGTGAATTTATATAGTTTATATAGTTGAAGAGGCCTAGCGCTCACCTTATACAGCGAAGTCCATCAGTCTTGCTCTCTTAGAGCTTATAGGATACATAATTTCTTCTTCTACGGCTGATAAGTGATGTACATATCTTTCTCTCAATCAATATCCCTCTTTCACTTCTTCAACATCCACTATCCTCTCTCTGGGATCCAGATATTAGTATAAGAGAGCTGGTTAAATACCTCTTTTTCTCACAGGGACAGGAGAGGTTACTGACCTCTTTCTCAGGCCCCTGATATATAATAGCGATAGAGAGAAAAAAGCCAACTTCGGAGCACCTGCACTCGAGAGATTCCAAGCTAAAGGCGGAAGCCAATGTGAAGATTTTGAAACAGGGAAATCAGGGAAAGAACTCACTATATATTTGGAAAAGGCAGATACCTCATTGATGTAACATAGTCTTTTCTCCTTCTTCTCCAGGATTTCATCAGGATCCTTCACTCACTCCCCCCGACCTTTCCTTTGATCGTTCATTCATTCTTCTATTTCCGTCGCTTTCTCTCGACTCAACTAGACTTTTGAGTATAATTACCTCGACTTTTTGAAATATTTAGATATCTAGTAGCGAAATCGCCTAAGTCTTGTTGGGGATTTCTTGAGAGCTTCTCAAAATAAGGGAGAAGTTCGGGGGTCATCCTCTTTCTATTAAACACACCTCAGGACGTCGAATAGAATAATTAATTATAGCTTCAATGAAGAATATAGGGACGTAAGGGGACTTTAGAAATCATTTGTTTCAACTAGACTATAGGGCTATACATAATTGAGAAGTAAAAAGGAAAGAGAAGTATGATCTCACCACTATGATGAACTAACTTGATTCTCTCAAATGCTTTGTTGGAAAGTCAAAATTTCGAAGTAGAAGGCCCATTAAGCTAGCCCGCTGAAATGGAGGAAGAGCTCTACTAAGATAAGAAGTGGATGGATTTCTTCCTAGGAGCTAATCCTCAGCCTTCAAAAGACAACGCGTCGTCTCTTTTTATTCATATATAACCCGCTTTGCATCACAGCGAGCCCAACCCCCTACGCCCCCATCAGAAAGATAGGCGGACGAGGTCTCGTAAAGTATACTTCGGAAGTTTCCGTGAGCAGTAAGCAGTGGATCCCCCCTTTTTTGGAGGAAAGCTTGTGGCCCTTTTAGCGTGTGGAGTCTTTGGGGCGGCCTGGCTTGATTCGTTCGGTGGATCCGGTCGAGGTTGTTTTCGTTTACCAGTGCATATGCAGTCCTCCTATGACCGAGTCTTTCTGGCCCCTATGAACATTTTTTTTGGAGGTCTTAAAGAGGGCCTCTCTAACCGGTTCGACAGTGGTAGGTGTCCGGCCATTCCTGGCTCGGCTCCGAGGAAGAAATTCCGCAAGGAGTCGGGGTGCACTGGATCCCTTCAGACCTGGAGAAGGTGTTACGCTGGGTCGGGGTTTGGTGAACCAACAGGTCACTCCAAGGGCAAACTATATATTTCGAGCCCCTCTTTCGTTGCCTAAGTTTCACCTTCGGAATACCCTTGAACAAGGATTTCGCTCTACTCCCCCAATCTGCACTTGACTCCATGCCGACTCTCCGTCGTGGAATTAGACCAAGGGGAGTCGACAAGGAGAGGCCTATCCTGCCTCTCGTTCTCCCTCATCTTTCACACGTAGGAGTTCGAGTGGGTAAGTAGATCGATCGCCCTATACTGACCTCCCCATGGAGGGGAGGGTCTCCACAATATATGGAATTCGAAGATCATGATTTAGCTGAGGGGGTCCAGTCGTAACCGAACATGAATATTCCAGAGGAGAATGCACCTAAGATCAAATATTTCAAGCTGGCTTATGTGGAAAATTATGACTTTCTTTTTGATGCTGCGATCACATAAAAACATAAACATTGAAGCTCAATAGCTAACTACATGGCAATTAAATCATGAGCCGAGATCACAAATAGCATACCGCAAGTAGAAAGTAGAATTAAAACAATGAATTCAAAAGCATCAAACCTCTCTTATTCGAAAAATTCAAAACACATCGAAATAGTACCAGTTGTACTTAATAATAGAAGAATTTGGCAGAAATATATAGAATTGTCCCTCCTCGAAAAATGAATCTAGATGAAATGGACAATAGTTGGGAGAGGTGCGCCATCGGCGAGCAGAAGCAATGTTATTAGATACTGAAGGATGACCAGAACCACACATGCGAGTTTCCCTGCATGTGGCTCATCCATGATAACTTCTGCGGATTTCCATGAACTAGCCCTCCAGCAAGATCGAACCTTTTCGGAACTGGTTAGGAATGGGCACCACTATTCCATCCCGGATCCTGCCTGGTTCTATTGATCATGTCCCCTTCCTATTTGACCTCTTGGGGCGTCAGCTTGACTCGATCGACGCCCGTCGGTCCTATGTCTTTCTCTTCTCGTCCCGAGTAATAGTGAGGTGGAGGTGCGTCAACAGAAGAGGAAATAGCAATGCATCTTGCTCAGCAGGCCTGGCGTGGAGTGGGAGTGTTGCGGGGGTAAGGTCAGGAAATTGGCCTAAGAGAGGAAGCAAAACCGGCAAAGTTAATATGCGTTGGAGAAAGCGTCGAGGGGTTCATGTTGGAACATAGATTCCCGAATAGACTCACTCTATCTCTAAATTGACTATCCTTATTAAATTATCATATGCTTAGGCCTTTCTCATTATCATCTACCGCCCTTTGTTTCCTCCTGTCCCTTAATGCATGAAGTGAGTCCTATGTTCGACTACGGTTGCCGGTGCAATAGAATAGGTAGGAGTACATTATAGAAGGTTCAGTCACATGGGCAAACCAAGCCTCCTCCAATAAGAATTGTGCTATGCCCCCTCGAGATCCCTATAGAGCGAAAGACTAGTGATCCCAAGGTAGCATCACATCCGATCTACCTTGCGCTGCTGCTGCCGTTTCTACGACCAACCAACACCTCACCTGCACAGGTACCTACGTAGTGTAGTGTCGGTCGCACATTCATAATAGCGTTCAGACTCATGTGCCTTATAGAACCAGGTTCGTTCTGCTGCGTACGATTAGCCAGCCTTGTGGCAGCTAAAGGATGAGGACGTCCCCCCATGTATGGTTCCCTATGCTCCAGTCGCATTTGGTTAGGGAGCAGAAACGAAACGAGCTCCACCGCATCCCCAAGCACGCTGCCTTCCTTGGCGCGCAACACTAAGTAATCCAAGCCAACCCACATTACTGACTAACGGTGGATAATCATCCTTCTTATAGGTACTAAATACAACTCCATTAATGAGCAAAATGAAGGTAGCGTTAATTAGAAATATCTATGGGAAAACCGCTAAAAAAGATTGAACATGTGGGAGGGAAGAGATAGTCTTTTTTAATTAGTTTCTGCTTTCATTTCCCCCAACTAGAGCACGTTTTTTCTTAGGGAATGTCAAAGTCGACGCCGGCCAGTGGGCCACATATTTCTTTGAAGGGGCCTACCTCACCACTCCCCTATTAGCAATGTGAGCCTGAGGCGAACCATTCCTACAATAAATGTTATTATAATAAATGATTTATCAATAAAAGTTATTGATTAGTTTTCAGTCCCTTTCTGATATTGAATGAATGAATGCACTATAAGGTCCCTTTGTACAATATGGGTTATGTACCATGGCCAATTTGATAATCATATAGCTGTTGACTCATTGATTGAATCATAGAGGCTGATGCTTGGATGAATATCTAAGGAGTTAGATAGAGGACTCATCAAGCATCATCAATGATTGACAAGTAGTGATCTCCAGTCTAAGTAGGAGATTGCAATCCTATCTCATTAGGTTGATATCTGATTGACCTCTTGATGCAGGTCCTTTGCATGGGAATAGTGATTCGGAGTTATCAGATTAGTTGAGTCAATGACTTGACTTGACGAGATCGAGATAACCAAAGACCTATGATGAATACTGTCACATCACAGGCAAACATCCTCTGACCAGAGACAGATGTATTGCTATATGTCTAAGTGTGTACATTTGGCAGACCAATAGGTTGATGACCTAACCAAGGTCTATACACCAGCGAGCTGGTGTGCATGTAAGGGCATATGAGTAATACGATCTCTCAAAGGGATCATACAGGTTCACTTATGAACCGGGAGACATGAGCTCACTCATGAGGTATTGGAACTAATCAAATTCCATGCATGGTCATCATGCTTTAGAAGCATGACATGAACTTGAAGGTAAGATATATGCTTTGTGAAATTATATGATTTGTACCATATCCCAATGACCAAGATTGAGAAACTTAGTGATCAGACCATGAAAATGACAATTCAAAAGTGATCTATATCTTCAGAATGATCATGTGTCTTTCAGTCTGCAGGATGCACAGGTATTAGTAATACATGAGGGTGATTTGTTCATAAACGATTGTATAACCATGATACTTCCATTCCGAGGGAGTGATGACACAGGTCTAGATTTTAGTGACTCATCTCATTAGAAAAGTGACCTAATCTTAGTCCATGTACTGCACATTGATCTGAATGAGATTCAGATGCAATGATAAGATTAGGTTTACAGTCTTGATTTAATCAAGCATCTATGAGAGGTCCATGGGATCTGGATTTGAGATGTGATCTCAATATCCAAGTCACTATACGTGGAACAATACAATCGTCCTGTCCTTATCTCCAAGTAGCTGAGGAGAAATAACACTGTTCTTAAATGGTTTAAGAACAATTCCATAAGATCTAAGCATTGAGAAATTGATAATTAAATGTGATTTAATTATCATGATGTATGAGGAATTATCCAATATAATTAAATGTGATTTCATTATTATGGATAAGAATAATGTGGATAGTAATATCCAATTATTCATAATATATTATAAATGTGATTAATAATGTATTAGAACGAGATAATTATAATTTATATTTGTATATTAATTATTATTTTGTATTGGATACACATTGTCTAATTAATTGAAAATGTAAATTATATTTTGTTTTGGGTTGTGAATATGATTCACAAATTTCCAATGTCAAGATTGCAATATTCCCAAAATTAATTGAGAATTATTTTTGATGAATAAAATCCCAACAAATAGTTGTTGGAAATAAATAAGAGAGAAAATGAAGGAGGCATGCAATCTCATGGAAATCCATGAGATTGCCTCCTTTAGGAAAGAGGTGGGCGTCACCCAATTCCTATATGGAATGGGTGGCAGTCCCCCCTTAATGTACATGGAGATGTAATCTCCATGTATATTCTCTCCTTATTCATTTGTGTGATTTTAGGATTGATTTATTTTTGATTTTGTCAAATATATTTTAATCTAAAGTTGTTGGCTTTTACCAACAACAATCATGACGATTGGATTGACATAAATCAATCTCATCCATTGATTTTACATGTCCCATGGATTGAGATACATGGATCCCAAATCCCTATAAATACACAGGCATGCCTTGCTCCCTATTACATGCTATTGTAGCACATATCACTCTCTCTCTCTTTCTCCTCACACGCCAGCCCTCTCTCTCCCTCTTTTTCGTGGCCGTCCACCATACCCTAGAGGATAGAATTGTCGATGCCCACGCCACCGCACTACCGCTTCGACGCTCTTCGGTTCTCCGTCTACTTGGAGTGCTTCACTCACGAAGGATACGTTTGATCTCGTACGACGAGATCAGGAGCAACCGTGCTTGGATCAACTTGTTGGATTGAGAGGACAACGTGACTCATCCCCGCGCTCGCAAGTCGTTACTCCGACGATCGGACTTGAGACATGAGGTCTCTTTTCTTAGAGAGTCGATCAACCATGATTCAAGAGGTATTGCATTATACTTGTTGTTTTTATAGATGAAACGATCCGATAATCGTTCTTGTATAATGTGGTTTCATCACTTGAAAATTTTTAAATTCCGCTGCACTGAACTGCTAGTACGACTAGTCGTTCTCCGTCGTATCCGATACGACGATCACACTTCCATGATGCGCTTGAGGATTTCTCCATATCGTTCATGTGGTATCAGAGCCTTAGATCGACGGTTTCGAATATGATTCGCAAACCAAGGACGACTTGGGTTCGTTAATTTCGTGAAAGTTTTTATCGCATTTTATTTCGTAGATCAATTTAGTAAATAATTTCGGCTATGTTTAAATTGTTTAAGCTCAAATTATTTACTTGTATTATGTTCTACATTACATAAGGAAACCATAGGATCTGAGTTTGCGTAAATCGGATTTCGTATGCTCGAGATATGGTTGTTTTAATGAACATGTATGCACTGTTGCGGGAACTGTAGATCTGAACGTGATTAAAATATTAATTACTGCTTAGACATGCCTCGAACTATGTGAAACATCACTTGGATTAAATCCTAAATCAAATTAGAAATCCATGAAAATTGATTTTGTCTAATTTGGATTTAATATGATTGAGATATGCTAATTTTAGTAAGTAGGTGTCACTACTGAAATTACAATCCTAATCAAGAACCATGTGATTGTCAATTAATGAAATTAATTGTTAATTTCAAGAAATAATTATGGGAAATCTTTGAGAAATATTGGTAGATGATTATTTCCTTAATTGACTGGGTCTCAACCAATTAATTGATTAGATTTGATCTAGATCATTATTTAAAACACAATCATCAAACACCTTGCTTGAATTGGATTGTGAATTTTTCTAGAAAATTTCCTTATAATCAAACATTTGTTTTGATTACTATATGGTATAATTTTGGTTGAAGAATCGATGATCATCTCAAATACAAATTAATCTATTTGGCATTATCCTTTCCCGAGGCAGATATGGTGACTAGTCGGAGATCGCTGGGGTAGCGGGTTGCAACGTATGTGGTCCGTCCCACTCTCGCCTGCACTGGCCATGACAGCGGGTAGGGTCGGGATAATGCCGAAGACATCAAGTTGTATTTCTCTAATTATTAAAATACGAATTAATACGTACTTTGAGAATAATACCATATATATTCAAGTAATAAGTTCATGTTTGATTGACTGAATTGGTTTGATAATTAATTCAATATGATTGAATTAATTATGTCCAATTAAAATACTCTGATATGATTAGAGTTGATAATTCCCTAGGAAGAATTAATTATATGAATGTCATTCATGATAATTAATTGGATTTTAATAAGAGGTAGAGGATCACATAAGTGACATCTATGGTCTCCCGTCAAGGCGAAGGGTTTCCGTCGACGGGGATTGTATATAGGAGATGCATGTACGAAGTGACAGCTCCAATATATGAGCAAATTTGGATCAGACTCTTTGTTTCTCGAAAGAGTAAGGCCGTATGCGTAGTGACCCCGATATCGGATCCTCATATTATTGGGGCGATATTGGATTGTGCATAGCGAGTTCTAATCTTGTTGACGGTTGGTTCAATTAATGACGGGTCAACATCACCTTAGAGGTGGTGGGGCCAGGCATTAAAGACCAAATTGGGAAATGCAAGTTGGACTTGCAAGGTGGAATGTGTTCTCGCTTCTCTTTATTGGAGTTGCAGTTTCTCATATTATTGGGATGTAACAACGATAAAGAGGAGATCCCAATTCTTGCTTGAGATATATATGTAAGTATATCTCTAACTTTGAAAGTTATTAAGGGAATGAACTTTTAAAGTTGACAATGCAAGAATAATTTGATTTAAAGACCTTAATCAAATATCATAAATATGAATATATGAATATATGTTCTAATATAGTGCATTCTCAATTTCGGAAAATGAAGTCCATGAAGCCACTGAGCAGGCTTCTGGAAGTCAACCAATTGACTGTACCAAATTACTCGGATTGGATACATAATTTGGAGCTTGTACTCTCGGCAGAGCGCATCAGTTATGTGCTCTCTGAAGACAAGCATGAAAACCCTAAATCTAAGGAAGAAAAAGCATTCAATGACAAGTATGATGAAGATCATGTCTTGGCTAGATGCTACATCTTGGATTCACTCTCCAATGTTCTTCAGAAACAACATGTGGAGATGAGTACTTGCCAGGAGATTATGTAGAATCTAAAAGATATGTTTGGTGACATTAACCGCACCCAGCGATACAATGTTATGAAAGAACTCGTTCGCTGTAAGATGCATGAAGGAACTTCGGTCCATGAGCTTGTACTCAAAATGTTTGAGTACTTATCAGAGCTGGAGACTCTGAGGGCAACCATGGATGCAGACATGCAATCCGATTTCATTCTGTTGTCATTGCACAAATCTTTTAATAACTTTGTGGTGTCATTCCACATGAACAAGTTGGAATTGACATATGCTGGGCTTCTTGCTGCATTAAAGTTTGCAGAAGACGTGATGAAGAAAGATGGTCCCGCTAGAAGTGCAATGGTTGCACAGGTCAGAGGGAAGCGCGGTCGGAAGCATGGTTCTCGGAAGGGCCCGGCCCAGAATAGAAAAAAGAAGGGACAAAGTGTTGGCTCATCTTCCAATGCATCCACTCTAATGGCATCGAAGAAAATCGACGTCTATCACCACTGCAAAAAGCCGGGGCACTGGAGGCGTAATTGCCCAGATTACCTGAAGTCGGTCGACAAAGGTAAAGCCCTAGCAGGTATGACATCTACTTTTATCATTGAAACCAGCTTTCTTGTTGGACGAGAAGGAAGTTGGGTTGTTGATTCTGGTGCTTCTGTTCATGTATGCAATTTGTTGCATTTGTTTCAGGAAACTAGAAAACTTGAAGAAGGGGAGATAGTCATCCAGATGGGATCTGATGCAAGTGTTGCAGCAGTTGCCGTCGGGACTTGTCGACTATCATTATCTTGTGGTAGAGTCCTAGTACGTAAAGAGTGTCTTTATGTACCTGATGTAAGAAGGAATCTAATATCTGTATCTAAGCTAGTTAGAAGTGGATATTCATTCCTATTCTGTAATCAGTTAGTCATAAATCATTTTGATAAATATATTGCAGATGGTATTTTTACTTCTAGAGGACTCTATGAATTGTGCATTGATAAATGTGTTATGGATGTCACAACCACTAATAAAAACCCTAAAAGATCCAGTGAGGATGAAAATCATTCAAATGAGATTTGGCATCAAACGCATGGTCATTTGTCTGTTAATATGATCAATAGACTGATTAAGGATGGACCCTTAGATTTTCTACAGGTTCAATCTTTGCCTACTTGCATGAATTGCATTCAAGGAAAAATGACCAGGATGCCTTTCCGTAACAAGGTTACACGATGCGAAGGTATTATTGACCTAATACGTACTGATGTATGCGGTCGCTTCAGTACCGCGACTTGAAATGGATATCGATATTATTTGACGTTTATTGATGACCATTCGCGATACGGGTTTATCTTGTTATTACGTCATAAGTCTGGAACCTTTGAAAAGATCAAAGAATTAAAGGCTTTGGTTGAGAACCAAACCGATAGGAAGATTAAACGGATTCGATCTGATCGAGGTGGCGAGTACCTCTCAGATGAATTCAAGGAATACCTTAAAGAGAATGGAATTATTTCCAATCTCACTCCTCATGGAACCCCCCAACTTAATGGTGTTGCTGAAAGACGCAACAAAACCATCATGAATGGTTCGTTCAATGATGAGCAAAGCACATTTACCACTTAGTTTCTGGGTATATGCAGTAGAGACTGCAATATATATCTTGAATCAGACTCCTAGCAAATCTGTACCTATGACTCCTTATGAGCTCTAGTATGGAACCAAACCTAGTGTTAATCACTTGAGGGTTTGGGGTTGCTTGGTCCATGCAAAGAACGTGGACGTAAGTAAGCTACAATCTCGCTCTCGTGAGTATTACGTCATTGGGTATGTTAGAGATGGTATTGGATACCAACTCTTTGACCCTGAGACTCAAAAGATTTTTGTTTCTAGCGATGTGAAATTTCTAGAGAATGATTTCCGTAAGGGTCAACATAAATATGAAGTAAAGGAACTCATTGATTCTCCTGAGGATTTTGAGCTTCCTGAACCAAAAACTGAAGAAGTGAATAAAGATGAAACACCCATACCTCTTCGAAGGAGTTCAAGGGCGGTTGCACCACGTGGAAGGTATGTATTCCATGTGTCAGGAGAAAATGACAATGATCCTACTTCATTTGATGAAGCACTCGCTGATCATGACATGGATATATGGATGCTAGCAATGAAGTCAGAAATTGACTCCATGCATAAGAATGGTGTATGGAACCTAGAGGATCCACCTAATGGGGTAAAACCCATTGGGTGCAAATGGATCTTCAAGAGAAAGAGGGGACCTGATAGGAAAGTAGAGACTTTCAAAGCACGGCTCGTAGCCAAGGGCTACACACAAAGAGAAGGCATCGACTACGATGAGACATTCTCTCCTGTGGCTATGCTTAAGTCCATCAGGGAATTGCTTGCTATAGCTGCATATCTTGACTACGACATATGGCAGATGGACGTCAAGACGACTTTCCTCAATGGATACCTCGAGGAGGATATCTATTTGGAGCAGCCCCAGGGCTGCATGACTGAGGATGGCTAAGTATGCAAGCTGAAGAAATCCATGTATGGGCTCAAGCAAGCTTCTCGTAGCTGGAACATCAGATTTGACGAAACCATAAAGAGTTATGATTTTGTGCAGAATCCTGATGAACCTTGTGTGTACAATAAGCTTAGTGGGAGTGCCATTGTGTTCAGCGTGCTTTATGTAGATGACATCCTTATCATTGGGAATGATACAGGGATGATGACCAGTGTGAAGATTTGGCTGTCCCATACCTTTGAGATGAAAGATCTCGAAGAAGCCTCTTATATCTCGGGTCTGAAGTTGTTCAGAAACCGAGAAAAGAGGATATTGAGATTGTCACAACATGGATACATTAAGAAGATTATTGAACGATTCCGTATGGATAGTTCCAAGAACGGATTCCTACCCTTAAGACATGGTATCCACCTGTCTAAAGGAATGGCTCCTCAAACTGTCGAGGAAAAGAAAGCCATGGCTGGATGCCATTATGCATCAGTTGTAGGAAGCTTAATGTATGCCTTGATGTGTACTAGGACAGATATCTACCATGCAGTGGGAATGGTAAGTCGTTACCAATCCTGCTATGGAGAACAACACTGGAATGCAGTAAAGAACATATTTAAATATCTAAGACGGACGCAAGATTACATCTTGGTCTATGGAGATGGTGATCTCCAAGTCTTGGTATATACAGATTCTGACTTCCATTCGGATGTTGCTGATCGAAAGTGGACATCAGGGTTTGTGTTCCTGTTTAATGGTGGTGTTGTGAGCTGGAGAAGCAAGAAGCAGGACACTACAGCAGATTCAACAACAGAAGCCGAATACATTGCCGCATCGGATGCTGCAAAGGAGGCGGTGTAGTTGCGCAAGTTCATGCTGGAGCTTGACGTAGTTTCCTCTGATACTCCCATCCCGCTACTCTGTGATAACACGGGAGCCATTGCCCAGGCAAAGGAACCCAGATGGCATCAGAAGAGCAAGCACGTAGAAAGGAAATACCACATCATTCAGGAGATTCAAAAGCATGGTGACATCATCATCACCAAGGTGGCCTCTTCCGACAACGTTGTTAATCCTCTTACCAAACCTCTGACACAGAAGGTTTTCGATCAGCATGTCATGAGTATGGATTTAAGGATTGTTCCTGAATGGTTCTGAGGGCTAGTGGGAGAGTGTTAGCAATGTGAGCCCGAGGCGAACCATACCTAGAATAAATGGTATTGTAATAAATGATTTATCAATAAATGTTATTGATTAGTTTTTACTCCCTTTCTGATATTGAATGAATAAATGCACTATAAGGTCCCTCTGTACAATATGGGTTATGTACCATGGCCAACTTGATAATCATATAGTTGTTGATTCATTGATTTAATCATAGAGGCTGATGCTTGGATGAATATCTAAGGAGTTAGATAGAGGACTCATCAAGCATCATCAATGATTGACAAGTAGTGATCTCCAGTCTGAGTAGGAGATGTTAATCCTATCTCATTAGGCTGATAGCTGATTGACCTCATGATGCAGGTCCTCGGCATGGGAATAGTGATTCGGAGGTATCAGATTAGTTGAGTCAATGAGTTGACTTGACTAGATCAAGATAACCAAAGACCTATGATGAATACCATCACATCACAGGCAAACATCCTCTGACCAGAGATAGATGTTTTGCTATATCTCTAAGTGTGTACATCTGGTAGACCAATAGGTTGATGACCTAACCAAGGTCTATACACCTGCAAGCTGGTGTGCATGTAAGGGCATATAAGTAATACAATCTCTAAAAGGGACCATACAGGTTCACTTGTGAACTGGGAGACATGAGCTCACTCATGAGGTATTGGGACTAATCAAATTCCATGCATAGTCGTCATGCTTTAGAAGCATGACATGAATTTGAATGTAAGATATATGCTTTGTGAAAGCATATTATCTGTACCATATCCCAAGGACCAAGACTGAGAAACTTAGTGATCAAACCATGAAGATGACAATACAAAAGTGATCTATATCTTCAGAATGATCATGAGTCTTCCAGTATGCAGGATGTACCGGTATTAGGAATACCTGAGGATGAATTGATCATAAACGATTGTAAACCATCACGCTTCCATTCCGAGGTTGTCATGACACAGGTCTAGATTTTAGTGACTCCTCTCATTAGAGAAGTGACCTAATCTTAGTCCGTGTACTGGACATTCATCTGAATGAGATTCAGATGCAATGAGAAGATTAGGTTTACAGTCTTGATTTAATCAAGCATCTATGAGAGGTCCATGGGATCTGTATTTGAGATGTGATCTCAATATCCAAGTCACTATACGTAGAACAATACAATTGCCCAGTCCTTATCTCCAAGTATATGAGGAGAAATAACATTGTTATAAAATTGTTTAAAACAATTCCATAAGATCTAAGCATTGAGAAATTGATAATTAAATGTGATTTAATTATCATGATGTCTGAGTAATTATCCAATATTATTTAATATGATTTAATTATTATGGATAAGAATAATGTGGATAGTAATATCCAATTATTCATAATATATTATAAATATGATTTATAATGTATTAGAGAGAGCTAATTATAATTTATATTTGTAGATTAATTATTAATGTGTATTGGATACACATTGTCTAATTAATTGAAAATGTAAATTATATTTTGTTTTCGGTTGTGAATATGATTCACAATTTTCCAATGTCAAGAATGCAATATTCCCAAAATTAATTGAGAAATATTTTTGGTGAATAAAATCCCAACAAATAGTTGTTGGAAATAAATAAGAGAGAAAATCAAGGAGGCATGCAATCTCATGGAAATCCATGAGAGTGCCTCCTTTAGGAAAGAGGTGGGCGGCACCCAATTCCTATATGGAATGGGTGGTCGTCCCCCCTTAATATACATGGAGATGTAATCTCCATGTATATTCTCTCCTTGTTTATTTATGTGATTTTATGATTGATTTATATTTGATTTCGTCAAATATATTTTAATCTAAAGTTGTTGGCTTTTACCAACAACAATCTTGACCATTGGATTGACATAAATCAATCTCATCCATTGATTTTACATGTCCCATGGATTGAGATGCATGGATCCCAAAACCCTATAAATAGAGAGGCATACCTTCCTCTCTATTACATGCTATTGTAGCAAATATCTCTCTCTCTCTTTCTCCTCACACGCCAACCCTCTCTCTCCCTTTTCTTGGTGGCCATCCACCATACCTTAGAGGGGAGAATCGTCGATGCCCACGCCACCGCGCTACCGCATCGACGCTCTGCGGTTCTCTGTCTACTTGGAGTGCTTCGCTCACGAAGGAGACATTCGATCTCGTACGATGAGATCAAGAGCAATCGTGCTTGGATCAACTTGTTGGATTGCGAGGACAACGTGACTCATCCCCACGCTCGAAATCCGTTACTCCGATGATCGGACTTGAGACAGGAGGTCTCTTTTCTTAGAGACTCAATCAACCATGCTTCAAGAGGTATTGCAATATACTTGTTGTGGTTATAGATGAAACTATCCGAGAATCGTTCTTGGATCATGTGGTTTCATCGCATGAAAATTTTTAAATTCCGTTTCACCGAACTGCTAGTACGACTAGTCGTTCTCCGTTGTATCCGATACGACGATCACGCTTCCGTGATGTGCTTGAGGATTTCTCCATATCCTTCATCCCCATCCGTTGTTTCAGCAATGGAACAGGGCCTCCCTTAGGTCTTCATTTCTTCGACCGAGAAGAGAATGTTGTAGGGCCCCATAGTCTAGTTTATGACTAATATGGTGTTCCTCAAATTAGAAGACGAATGAGATTAAAAATGCCATAATTGAGGAAAACAATGCAATGGCTTCGGTTATAGCAAAGCCCAAAATTGCATTTCCTAATAATTGTTTAGCCAATGAAGGATTTCTGGCTACAGAATGAATCAATGAGCTGAGACATTTCCAATGCCAACGACAGCACCTGCAAAAGCAATGGTAGCAGCTCCGGCTCCTATTAATTTTGACCCCTCCAACATATTTCAATTATGTTCTTTGCTTTCTTTTCCGGTTTTGGAATGGAGGATTGTGGAGGCTGGAACATGAGAAAGGGCGAGACATGCACTAGGAGTACTCCAGGCTCATCGCCTTCGGCTCCCCACCGAGTTTTTATATGAATGCTTTTGCACAAACTTTTAAGGAAGTATCTAGTTCTTTTTTTCTTTCTGCTGTTATGCCATCTTTTGATGCATGTTCTTTGAGTAATAGTGGATCGATGGTACTTGGAATGGCTCTCTCATATTGATTGATTCTATCTACTAGCATTCGATCATAGAATCCGTTGACAGCAGCATAAATGACTAGAATTTGCTTTTCAATGGGAAGTGGTTCATATTGTGGTTGTTTTGGAACTTCTATTAGCCTTGCACCTCTATTTAGTAATGCCTGAGTAGCAGCATCAAGGTCTGAGCCAAATGGAGCGAATGTTGCTACTTCTCGATTTTGTGCCAATTCCAGTTTTAAACTACCATGGGCTTATTTAATAGCTTTCAACTGAGCTGCCGATCCGACACGACTAACAGATAAGCCAACCTTAATAGCATGTCGAAGTCCACGATAAAAGAGCGTAGTTTCCAAACAGATTT
Organism: Ottelia alismoides; assembly: GCA_037367405.1. NCBI lineage: Eukaryota > Viridiplantae > Streptophyta > Magnoliopsida > Alismatales > Hydrocharitaceae > Ottelia > Ottelia alismoides. Next base: position 1,329,574 of record JAZKJV010008779.1, on the reverse strand, counting down.
GTCCATCTGTAATGGGAATCACATTGGTTGGGATATATGTCGATACGTCTCCAGGTTGTGTTTCAATGACAGGTAAGGCCGTCAAACTACCTGTTCATGTCTCTTCTGATCGTTTAGCCACTCTTTCTAAGAGATGCGAATGCAAGTAGAAGACTTCCCTAGGGAAAGCCGCTCGACCTGGCGGTCAGCATAACAATAATGACATTTGGCGATATGCCACTGCCTGTTTACTCAAATCATCATATATGATTAATTCCTGCTTTCCATTATCACGGAAATATTCCCTCGTGGCACAGCCAGAATATCGGGCAAAAAATTGGAGAGGAGCAGGATCCGAAGCAGTGGCAGTGACAAGAATGGAATATTCCAATGTATTGGCTGATGAAAGAATTTGTACTAATTGTGCCATAGTCGAGCGTTTTTGCCAAATCGCAACATAGACCCAATACAATTTTTCATTTTCTTTGGCCTTTGCATTCAGTTTTTTTTGGTTTAATTTGGTATCTACCGCTATAGTGGTTTTTTCTATTTTTCCTATCTCCAATTATCAATTCTCGTTGACCACGACCTATAGGAACCAAGCTATCCACCGCTTTTAAGCTAGTTTGCATGGGTTCGTGCACAGATCGACGCTCAATAATACCAGGGGCTTTCACTTCTACTCGTCTTCGTTCGTGATCGCCTAAAGAACCTCTACCATCAATGGGTACTCCCAAAGCATCGACCACACGGCCTAACAAGGATTTTCCTGTAGGAACATCCATAATAGACCCATTGCGCTTGACAAGATCTCCTTCTTTAATAGTGGTATCACTACCAAAGATGACAATACCAACATTCTCATTCTCAAGATTCAAAGCGATTCCTTTGACACCGCTGGCAAATTCTACCATTTCCCCAGCTTGAATCTCCTTCAATCCGTAAACACGTGCAATCTCATCTCCGATTAAAATCACGCGACCGATCTCAACAAGGAAAAAATAATAAGACGACATTCTTTCACACATCAATCCTACATCAGTCCTAATTCCAATAAAGAGTTCCAATGCTTTTTTCGTAAATACTCTATGTCCTAAATAGGAGGAGGAAAGAGAGCCCTGATCTTTCTTTTTATTATCTACATGACTATAGAGTACAAAAAGAGGGCAGAGAAGCCTGCCTCCAGCAACTAGAGCAGCACCACACTAAAGTGAGGGAGGTATGCACCCAGGTTTTGTGTCCCACTCGGTTCCGAGCGCCATCATTCCGAAAAGAAAGAATGAGATCACCGCCTAAGAGCACCCCACCTCTGCCATCCCTTGCCACATAAGACGTCACGACCTACTGCGACATCGCAATTACGGCCCTTAATTTTTAGTTTGCTAGTTCGGCTCTTGACGAAGATGATCAGAACATCATGGTGGTTAAGCCAAAGGAGGGGGCAAGGAAGAACATAATCCAACAAATCCCTACCGCAACACAACCCAACACAGCTCTACATATTAATAATTCACCAGTCATGCTCCATTTTTTAGAGCATGTGACCTTGTCTGCAGATAATAGTTATCAGATATCATCCCCCTCGCCTTCTCGCTCTCGAAGAGATAGGACACATACAACTAGACGGTTTGCAGGGTCGACGTGCTCTAGGTCTGATAGTGAGCAGGCCATCATTGCATATAAAGCAGGAAAGGTTGGCAGGTTAGGCAAAGTAAGGCTATATATCAAGTAATCAGCAGAACTAGGTAGAGAATTTGATAACCGAATCCACTTTCCTTCCATACCTCTTCCCTTACAAACCTCACCAGAACTCAGGATTATAAACCGACGGGGTGGTCTTCTGATAAGACAGGACAGATAGATTTTCCTCACAGTCGCTATCCTCCGGTACCTCACTCTGAGATACCTGGGACTGTCAGGAACTTAGTGTGTGCGTCAAGCCGTTAATCTCTCTTTGATGTCTAGATAGAAAGAGAACAAACAAGCTTAGTAGCTAGGCAGACCCCATGTGTGTAAGTAATCAGACCTAGCACATAGAGGTATGCCAGTGGGTGAAGAAAGTCATACTCGATGACTAGGTAGGCTTTCACAATCAGGGTCTAAGAAGGATAATGAGGTGGGACATACACATGGGGAAAGAAGGTAGAAGCAGTAGCAAGGGGTCCAAGAGTCAGGTAGCTGACCCCACCAACATCATTCCCAAGACCTAGCCCACGTCTCATCTTTTTCTGAGGCGCTAGCTCAAAATGCAAGCTTAGCTGCTCTTCGCTAATTCCAGACATTCTTCAGGAGTAGAGTCAGCTTTCTTTCTGATAAAGCTCGGTTAGATATTCCACTAAGCAGGATGGAAGAATGAAAGGTGCGGGGAGAACCGAGAAAGAGAAAACTGTGTGGTGCGAAGCCGTAGTGGTGACTATATATTTGAAAGATGGAACTATATATGATGGGATAAGTAGGATAGTGAAAACCGGAGGAGATGTAGTGTGCGACCCGGACTTAATGGCGAAGAAGTCTAGGTGCGAAGTGGCTTATCGGAATTGGCCAAAGTCAAGCGGGTTAGTTGAGTGAAGCGAAAGTGAGACACTAGTCGATAAGGATGAGTAAGTTATATATGATGAGGTCGACAAGCGATGAGACGTTAGAAGTGAGTGCTGAGCCAACATTGGATTACTCGTCAGGGAGCTGACTGGCAAATACGAAGCAGGTGAGACAACTAGGATATATAGGCCAGGATTGAGTGGAAAGTGAGCGTCAAAGCGAAGTGCGGGAGCGAAAGAAGTTTGAGCTGTGAGTTGGGAATCGACTTATATCGCATAAATCAAAGATGAGACTCCCCAGATTTTCCTAGCTCGAACTTGCAAACTAGATATTTGGCCTTTCCACTATCTTCCCTAAGTCATCAAGGACTCATCCTCCCCCACTTGATTTTAATACACTGCCCCCTGCTTCGCCCCAGCCTGTGCCAAGGAGGAGAAGGTGAGCGTCACAACAATTGACAGTTAGTTTGATCTTTCGGTAATGGAAAGTGGGAGAAGCCTTGCAAGGAGGGTGCATAGAGTCAAGATCTGCCCCTTCCCGTGTCATTTCAAAAGTCATCATATCCAGACATGCATGTGTGAAGGATTCGGAGATGAGCATAGGAATGTAACGTGCACACCAGGGTCAAAGCGGATTACCCAACATGCTCTCAGTTAGTCCTTAACCAATTCGACGATGGTTCAAAGAAGGGGCGTAGAGAGTGTTGGGTAGTTCGAGGTAGTAGAGAGGAGCTAAAGTATACTCCAATTCAAATCAATCACCCCCTAGTACCTCCTTTTTTAGCCAGAGGCAATGAGGGTGAGCCCTTAGGCCAGAGCCGAGAAGCCCTCGTATATATATGCTACGAGCCCTAGTTATATAGAAGGCCAGATGAATTTATTTGATTTATATAGAATGAAAAAGAGTCAGAAACAAAAGAAGACCGAAAGACCTCAAGCCATGACCTGATCCAGATCGGTACTTTTGAAAAAACAAGACCTAAATGCATCGACCAAGAGAAGACTGCATTCCACTCTACGATACTACTATCCGGAAGGAAGGTCCACTTACTGACCTGAAAAGGGAGTGAGAAAGCATCCAGACCTGAGAGAAGTACCGACAGTGGTGATGGCTGGACCAATTCTGACCTAGAGCCGACGATCCCTTGTGATCCCCCTTATCAATAGTTGCAGAAGACTTCGCTCCTTTCTCTTTTGTTGAGCGGCTTTCTTCGCTCCTCGAACAGAGAAGTCCTCATTCCATGCATAAAGAAGTAGGGTCGCTCAGAGGGAAAAGACAGGAAGGGTAGGTCGATACCAGTCCAGATGGGAGGATATGTATTATATAGTGAGTTTCAGTTCCACCATATCCTTACTTAATCAATGAAGCAAGCGCCTCCCACTAACAAACAATTTCGTGACCAAGGGGTTCCGCTTAGTTGTCGGGATCTGCCTGGAAAACAATGCCCTTTACCTGATCCCCCCTTATCAATAGTGAAATGGGATTCCTACTCTTCTCTCTCTATCTACCCTTGTACCCTGTAGCTATTTTCATTATGCATAGACCTTTGTATTAGATGGATCAAGCATGCTCGTCGTGATGGTCTGACGCTGTCGCTGATTGAGGGCGATTGACTTTGACCCTTTTTTCTAGTCGTCAAGCTTTAGTAAATGGAGTCAACCACAAATATCTAGTTAGCGAGTTGGCACAGGTCTTCTAAGCAGTACGTGGAGTATCGTATACGATCCGCTACAGTAAGCGAACCTCCCTAGGACCCCTTGCCTCTCCTATGTCCTCGTTGCGCATGCACCTTCGTAGCCTTCGTCCCGCTACGCACCACCTTTGCCGCATGCAGTCGAAGCCTATTAGTTTTGTCCCTCTAGTGCTTTCCATTACAGATTAATATATTATGTATCATCGTGAAGTATAACACAATGTTTCATATCATTAATGAAAAGCAAGTCACACTCAAAGACTTAATTGACACAAATATATCATATCAGTCATCCATCACTGTGCTCATTCCCTTTCTTGTGAATGCCCGTCAGAAGGCCCTAAACCCAACGACAAAGCCACTATGTATAGTATAAAGGGGCAGATATCTTTCTTTCATCCCGGTCGAATGAGGGAGCTTGTACGCTTCGCAGTGAGAGATGGAAGAAGTTGCGTGGCAGGCGCTATTGATGGTGGTGTGATGAAAGCAAAGCACAGTGAAAGCCCAATCAGCTATTAGTTGCCGCAACTAAGGCAGGTGGCTCTTCAAGTATGCAGTGAGGAAAACGTGGATGGAGGACCACAAGAAGAACTAGAGCGAAGTGAGGTCGTGTTCAGACTAGTGGTTGAAACATATGCCCGATGGTGCGGGGAGCACACATAGGTGAGAGACCATCAATCAGTGGTGAGCAAGAGCGGGGAGCGAAGGGTTAGTCCATTAGTCAGTCTCTAAGAAGTGATGAGGTGCAGTGAAGACACGTTATGACTCATGGAGGGGGGAAAGAGCGAGATTGGACATGGAAGACCTATGGGCGGACAGATGGCCTACCTGGCATCTAGTTTGGCTTTCCTAAGGCCGGGAGACGATGCCCAGGGATGAGGTCACAGTCTCATTTCTCAATGCGAGAGGTCGTACTTGTATTCGCATTTACGGCTTTTCATCCTAAGAAAATCAATAGTTAGTAAAGCTAGCAGGAAAGAGAAGCAAGTGGCAATCAAAGCTACTAGACTAAAGAATTGAAAAAGATTGAGATTTACCGATTAACCTCTCTCTTTCCTTCCCTAAGGCTCGTACCGCTAGTACAACTCCTCGTTTTTCTACTACAGCTTCTTTAGGTACTCACCTCTCTCGGTAAGCAAGGTTCGCAGACTCTCTATCATCAGGTCCAATCTTTCTTTTCTCACAGACGGGCTCACTGGAAAAGAACAAGGAGCTCTCTTTCTCCGTGGAGGTTGAAAGTCCCATGCTAGCATAGGGCGGGGTCATGAATCAGGCAAATAAATAAGGAAGGGCTCCTCCTTCCCTATGCTTTCTATGTCCCAAACTCCGAGGTGACGTCTGTGGTTTCCCTCTCTTGAATATATAAATACTAGGAAAGTCTCCTCCAACAAAGAAGGTCAACCATTTACCCGAATCAGTTCTGGAGCATATGATCTTTGTAAATAGATCATAGAGGGAGGAAACTAGCTTGATTTGTTTAGGCATAGTTGGACTGCAAGCTGTAAAACATATGTAGGATAAGTGCTGGAGGCTGATCAAATATATTACTAAGGTAGGATAAGTGCGGTACAGTATAATAAGCTGGTCGCTAGTCCCCTAGAACACTCAGGCTTGGTAGGTAGTGACGTGCATCATTAGCCTAGTGAATTGGCTGAGGGTGAGCATTTTCGTGACGCACCTTGCTGCCTTTTCATATTGAGAAAGCAAATGAGAAAGAGGATCTTTAGACATGACCTTTGACTTCTACATAGACTACTTCCATCGCATCAATGGCTGACTTTCTTGTTATGTATCTATTAAGCACGGCTCTTCGGCTCACTTAACTCGCTCATCAACACACCTTTCCTTCTTCGGCATCTTGCCTTTATACCTTGTTCCTTCTCCTTAGTAGGTCAAGAGATCAAAGCCAGGTCAAAGCCAGATGTCAGTCAGTATACTAGACATAGGAGGGAAGGGGATGATGGGCCAAAGTGTCCGGTCTTGACGATGAAAAGGAAAAGGGACTATCGAGACCAGCCCTTGATAGGTGTGGAAGAGAAAAGTCATCGACGAAAGTCCACAACTATCTTGACTATGGGGGCATCAGATGTGGATTGATTGAGATGGGGTGAAGAGTATGAAGCCGCGGAAGGTCAGTTTTCATAGTAGGGGAATGGGAGGAGAGTCAGAGGTCTCAGAGAAAAACGATCGACAATCAGTCTGCACTGGAAGTTTGCCTCAAAGGACTCCTCAGTCGGCTCTCTCATTCAAGTACGTGAGAGGTACGTCACTATAGGGCAGATAGTGAGCCCTGGAAGTGGATAGGAGGCATTAGGGAATCCATCTGACTTGACCGGCCTAGGATAAGAAGCTCATGAGCTTGGTCTAGATTGATAATAGTTGCCCTCGAGAACGAGAACTACTGGATCCCTATAGTAGTTTTTACTAATTCCATCGAAGCCATGTCATCCTTATCTTAGATAAGACCTAGCTCGCACATGTCTTTTAGAGTTGGGTGTGAAGCAGTGTCAAACCAACAAGCATTAGCTCTCCCTGAAACATTATACATAGGCCGCACCTTCCTTCACAAACAAACCGCCCACTATCAAAGAGGAATGATGGAAGAATCGTCGAGCTTTCCACAATAGAATCTATCTTCATTGAATCCTGTACGGTAGTTATGTAACCATTGGAATAAGAATGTAGTTTCCCCAAAGAGGAAGTCATCTAACAAATCTCGTTTACTAAGGCAAAAATCGAAGTCTTTTTCCGTAGTATTTCCATAATATATAATCCATTTTCTTGCTACTAGACTGGATATCCCCCTTTGATTATCGATCTCAAAGAATGACAAATATTGGAGGATGTACTCTGCATAGATTTACCATGGACAATAGACATCAAAAGCTTTTGAACAAGCTTAGGAGTAAGGTTTTGACAAATAGCATCACTGAGAAGTCTAGGTAATTGTTCTCTGATCTCATCTTTAGACTGTCTATTAATGAGTGGTAGAGATCTTGTATCTCATCCTCCTCAGAGAGGATCAAATGAGAATGAATCTAGTAGACGCCAAATCCTTATTGTAAACGAGGAAACTCATTATTTTATAAGAAGAAGAAGTTGCATCCAGAGTAATGGGAATTGTGTAAAAAACCTCATTTGATCTACTTATATCAATATTCATCACATCGTGATATGAACTGAAAAGGCCACTATATATGTCGGGCTATGGTTTTAAAAAGATCAAATATATCAAAAAAAGGATGTTCTCCAATCCATTCTGCTTCTTGATCCTGCTTTGATCCGCCTCCGCATTTGATGTGAAAGAAAAGTAATGGAAGGGCGTTAATGAGGTCTCAAGCTGAGTCTGATAAAGAGATTCCTTTTCTTCATAATCCGGTAAGAGGAAATTCGGTTGAGGGGAAAATAGAATGGCCAAATACCTTTCATGAAAAAGACCAGTTCGGTAAATCCTTCCCCATGAATGCAGGTAGGTCAAAGTTGTACCCCATAACATAATTGGCGGATGCAAGAATTTCGAAACTCTATAAGTAGCTGTTCATACAGAAATCTTTGAATGAGATCTCAATTCCAGGATATCCACTAAGATTCCCATTTTGATTTTGTATTCTCTTCTAATAACCTCAGAGAGACTTGATATATACCTCATATATACTCATCTTCCTTACTCAAACTAGCCCCCTATAATGCTATCTAGAAAGGGGCTATCGCGTTCTCTGAACCAGGTTAACCTCTCTAATTACGTATGTGAGTTGTCGGGTAAGAACATGTATACTAACCCCTCGACCCAGACTTGCGAGACGGAGATTGGAATCAACTTGAACCAGAAAAAAGAAAGACGCTACTCGGCTTGAGAGGCCCGCTCTTAGACCTTTTGGAATAATCTATTGAGTGAGGCTCTTAGCTGCTCCTGTGGATGACGAGAAATGCATGGGAGGTTCTTGTGCTTAACTGGCACTCTTGGGCAAGGGGAAGCCATTCTACTAGGGACAGGGTGGGACTGATAATTACATATACACTGGGCAAGCACGGATGGGCAACTGCAGCTTACGCGGAAGGAATGACTAGTTCGTCATAGATTCGTCGTCATCTATATTTGTAGTTCGACGAGAGGACATTAAGGAGCTGAGGTTTGTGGACTTGCTCATTTGAAGATCATCTATCATATCCTCTAGTCAATGAGTGAGTTCAAGTATCAACTCTCAATCTAAGGGGTCGGCCGGTGGGCAATATAAGTTATGGGAAGCATTCCTTATCCTGTTTTGAACTATCTAGAATGAATGTCTACTCGATTCGATAATCATCTTCGTGCGCATTGATTAACAATTCGCGATATTAATCGTTTTTGATGTGGCTTATTATATAGAAAGTTCGGACAAAGTTTCATGTACTATAAATGGTGCCTGCTCATATGCTCTTACTTGGCGAAATGGCTAGCTAGACAGCTATCAGTCGTCTTGTAATTATATGCTAAGGCATATTATATAGCTGCACGGATTCCTAAAAGAGGAATGTCTGACCACAAATATCGCGATAGCAAGTTCCTCCCTTCTCTTAATCCGTCTGAGGGCTAAACCATCTCTTGCTAACTGCACATTCTCTGCTCCTGTCTATCTTTGCTATTCTTTTGAATGGAGACCGCCCGATGCCCCTCCTTCCCCCACCTCCTTTAGTGCCAACCTGGCTTATCGAGGAAGATCGGAAAAGGTCAAACAGGAGCAAGGGTTTTAATATAGTCTATAGTCTATATAATGGACAAACTCTTGTTCTATAACCCAATATCACCAACTAAGAAAGGCTGCAATTACGAGGGGAATAGGACCTAGGAAGTAGCTTGCTTAAGCATAGGAGAACATGTAGGTAGTTTATAAGGGGTCAAGTTCTTTCAGATAGTGATATTGATCCTGATATTTTCATGTATTAAGCAAGCTTTCCGCGGTTTTTGATGCTGAGTAAGTCAAGGGGATATCAATCCGTGTGTTATTACGAGGGAAATCAAGGAGAGAAAAATGCGGAGTAGCGGGGAAATCTATATCAAGCTTGGAGCCTTGTGGGTTTAGGAATGAAAAATCAGAGTGTAAATGGTACAAGTGAGGTGAATGCCTTATGAAAAAAGAAGAAGCAAGCTTCGCTTAAGCACAAGATATCCCAGCGCCTGAGTGATAATGGCAAGTTCCGCTCATTAATTAATGAGAAAAAAAGCGAAGAAGAACCCCGGTTGGTGGTGGGTGGACCTTTTGGTATTTGGTATAAGTCAAGCGGCATGTCATTCAAATTCATCAATTCATCCAGCGACATGTTAATAATGCCTATAAGTGCAAGGTCTTTTAGTAGCTTCTAGATCTAGCTTCTCTGTGAAGCTAGGATGATGTGAGCTTATAAGCATGGTGACGTCCTCCTAGGGGTCTCGAATTCCCCCTATTATATATTTCCTTAGTATAGGCATCATAGGCTTTGATAACCTCATTTATCTGTTTAGTTAAAGATTGAAAGTCTTTATCACTTAGAGTGGAAGGCACTAATTTCTTCAAGGACTCCCTAAGTGTATTAGGGTTGATTTACGGAATGATAGCACCCTATTTTCATGCTAGTAACCCTCTTCATTTACTCCAATCATTATTCTGGAAGCTCTCAGCTTCATCATGAATATCAGGTACAATATACTTAATCAGGTTCCAGTACATGAACTTATTCACTAACTCCAGGGGTCATTGATGATATGTAAGACTTCACTATAAATAAGAGGAAGGTAGTTGCTACAGTGTTAGAAAGTGATCATGTACTGTATAAATAGGTGCATTTACCATCAAGGTCTAACAGATAACACTAATAGCTATGAATGCGTGAATGAAATTAGCAAAGGTAGATACATCTTTTTTCCGGATATTTGGAGACCAGGGTCAAAAGGACGTTGTGAGGCTAGCGGAAAGAGCGAAGAAAGGATGTGGACACTAAGCGATAGAGCCCAGGCCGCCAATTAATTAAGGTTAGCCCTGGTATGGTTTTAGCAGCCTTAGAAATGAGTGTGAGGGTTGACTCGCTTGGCTCGGGGATCGCACCACAACTTCTTATTATTTCCTTATTATGGATTTTGCCTTGTCTTCCCGAAATCTATAGTAGACCTGATGCTTATGCTCTATCAAGAAAAGAAAATCAAGCTGATTCTTGTCCCTTGCGTACAGACCTACCTTCCTACTCTCCAGGGTGATATTAGCTCTCCCTATTATATAGATTCACGATAGTTGCTTTGCAAAGTTGAGGGGACTGCCTGGGGCTATCTATCTCTCTCCTGTCTCGCTCCCCTTTTGCCATTGATCTAGCTGGGCCTTTGATATTGCACATAACAAAAGAATATATATCTCAAAAATCAGATTAAGCTCACGAAAGCCAGGATATTCTAAAAAATTTGACGATTTAGTATGAGAATTGGAATTGGAAAATCGACTTTTCTTTCCATTTTGACAGACGAGGAGGAAGATGGGAGCTCTGAGTCTGCCCTCGAAGATAGTCAAACTTTCACTCTCCTGGACCCGATGTTGCGCATTGCGAAACTACCAACCTAAGCAACTGGGATGAATCTCTTGCTTTCGGACTAGCTCATTCTCAGCAAACGTCAATTTCTTGACATAACTTATCTTAGCCGGATTGCCAAAGCCTGCTCATCCTCTTGTAGGAAGAAGACCTAGTATCATGCCTCACATCCACTCGCTGCCAGGGAATTCCACTCTACCGAGCCTAGCACCCTCTTTCCCTCGGAAAAGTCCAACCTCCCTCGAACAAGGCAGAGTCCTCAGGCTATAGAACTCCTCTCGTCTCGCTTGTTGGAATCTGAACCGGTCAGCTACTCGAGTAGGGGGCGGCTAAGACCGACATCCCTAAGATCTCAGGTCCCGCTCGAAGACTTCCACGCCAAGACACGTCTCCTCTTCCCATCACCTTCTACAACTACGGCTCTGCTCCAGCTTGACAAAAGCATGTGAGTTCGCATATGAGTCCAAGCGCCTCATCCTGCACCGCATACGCGGGTGGAGGTGCAAATATCACTGATGAACCATCTAAGAGAAAGCAGAGCGGCTAACAGACCCCTCTCTATCGATTGGTTGTCAGTCTTCGGGGATCAGATGGGGAAAGACAATGCAAGGGGAAAGGGAAAATGCACATGATCTCAGAAAACTGCCGACAAGGAAAGCTATATGGTGCTAAAAGCAAACGCTACGCGATAGATATATAGGTCAAGGGGTCAAGAGAGTGAAATCCTTTTTACTTAGATAACCCTGGGGTACTATATTAATGAGTGCTTTCTGACCTTCTGTAACCTAAGGTTCACTCCACTGGGGAAGAGGAGGAGAAAAAAAGGGAGCTAGGAACATCTGTCCGCAGGTGCAGAACTCTACCAAGCAGATCTCATCTACGTACGTTCGCGGGGGAAGAAGCGAAGCGTAGACATGCGCCAGAAGCAAACGCGACACGATAACACTGGGACAAGTCAACTGTAACGATTCCTATAGAGATGCAGGGTGGGAAAGCTAGCCTTCTCAAGCTCAGCCTGAGGTTAGCTCTACCATGCGAAGAGAAACAAATCATCGAGCTAAGATTGACCGGAGATTCAAGAGAAGAGCGTGGAGCTTGGACTATAAGATAATAGGCCCGGGTCGAGTGGCATTGCTAATGTGCTTGCGCCTGCCTCTGCCATATCCTACCTTGTCTTGATCGCACTATTAATCAGCACACCACCCTGCGCAACTTGCTTGGATGGATGCCCTATGAGTGTACTCGTTGTGCTTCATCCTTTTGTGTGAAAAATGGTCGGAAGAAGATCTCTCTTCTCTCAACAAACTGACTTATATATTTGTCTCGCAGGTCTCGTGGCAAGATGGTCCTGCCCTACCGGGTAGCGGGGGCATAGCGAGCAACTAGTATATAAGGGTTGTCTTCCTGTCTGTCGAGTCAGATGATGTCTCTCAGTCAGTCGTGTCTCTACCCGTTGGATGAGGAGGGTGTCAGTTGAGCGGGGGGTAAAGTCAGTGTGATTTGTCTTAAGATTCCGAGCGTTTAAGATCCTTCGAGTTAGTCTCGATCATGGTAGTCGCAAAAGCGGTTTGCTAGTCGCACAAGCACTCTCGAACGCGAATGAACTCGAATTCGTTGTTCGATATGCGAAACATGAGCTGTTGGATTACCTAAACCCCTAGTCTAGCGTGTGTATCTCACTTATCTAAGCGAACTAGTCTATGGCGAACGAATGTGAATTGCGAGTCAGAGTGCGTCATATAGATATATAGTGGTGGAGATTGTGTGACTCAATTTATGATGTTTGCAGACTTTAGTGGATAAGAGGTGAGAAAGGAGCAGGGTGAAATGAAACTCTGAACTGTCTTACCATAGACTAGTGGCATGTGAGCTAACCGACCAACGCTTAGCGGAGGTAAGCCTTTAAGCGAATTTATAGTCTGAGTGTCGACGAGGGATGAGACTAGAAAGCTGAAGTGAAGCAAGAAAAGAGTTGGGGTGAGGCATTATCTACGCGGGAAAAGAAAATGACCTCAGAAAAAGAAGAGAGGTAGAGAGGGCAAAGGCTAGTGGGAGGTCTCAGAAAGCTACCATATCACCATCTCTGTAGATGTAGGAAGTGAGGCAGAGGTAGGAGGCTAAAAGTGCAACATAGACGAGGTTAGAAGCGGTTAGAGCCTGAGGGAATAAGTCGACAGCCAGAGATCATATAGTGAGTAGAAAAGGATCTCTTATGGTGAAGAAAGATCAACTACTATGTGTGCAGGTTGGGGGAAGACAAGGCAGGCACCTCAGGTCAGAGGGATAGGTCTGCCTCTGTCTCTCACTCCTTCATCTCCCCGCTACGCGCCCATGCACCCATACTCATCACGGAAACAAGAGAGCCCCAAGTAGATATTCGGGCCAGGAAGAGCTTCCGATTCTAGTCTAGTCTTTCTCTGAGACTCCTCCTTCCACAACAACCCATTGGGCATATACCAGCAGCCAGCTCTGAATGCGAGGATTGAGGGCATTTTGAAATGGCAGAAGAAGCGGAGGCAGATAGTTGATGAAAGAAATGAAAACAACCAGAGAGAAAGGCGGGAAAAGACTAAAAAAAACAAAAGTGAAAGAAAAGATGAAGAGGAAAAGTGTGGGGGTGCCGAGTCCCTTCGCTTCAAGGGCCCAAGGCAGTCGGACTGAGATAGAAGAGGAAGGAGGTTTTTCTTTCGCGAAGGCACTTTTATCCCCCAGCTCCTGCTGCATCTTTTTCCTCCCCACATCAGACCCCTTAAGGTCATAGCGAATGCACCTCACACTCCTTTGTCTACCTGTATTCGATAACAGGAGGAGAGTCATAAGGAAAGAGCATATCGAAGAGACCACGTGATGAACCGTTAATCAAGTCAGTAGCAGGGTGACTCTTCTCAAAGAAGAAGGAATGCAATCGCCCCGCACCTTCCCTCAATGCAGCTTGCATTAATTGCGGATGAGATTTCCTTGACTTTCTTGGGGAGATGTTTTTTAGTTGGCTGAGTCAATGGCTGCTTCTTCTTGAACTTTTGAAAAAAGGAACATCGCTTTCTATTAGGCCGGAAGAACCCCAGACGCGAACTTCGAACATCTATCGTGAGTAGAAGATCCCCATCAGGTTCACGGCCTCATTCCCCCCGATCCCCCAACTTCCTTATATATGTGGAGGCTTGATGACGGAAGTGCGATGCCGGGATAGGTGAATAGTTGATAGCAGAAGGGGAAAAGCCAGGTAGGTTGGTTGAGGTCTTGGGCGATTGACCAGGAGTCTGTTTCAGGGGGCCGTGATGACGTTCAAAGGACTGGGCACCATTACCTGGCATTCAAAAGTCTTCTTCCAATAAGTACTCTATTCCGGAGTGGGAATCCACACAGTTATAGTCCTTGCGTTATCACTATGAGTCCTTTCTCTCCGCTTTGCATACACTTCTCTACTACTACTATCATATATAATACGTAGGGAACTCGATAGGGTGAATCCAGCCTACGTTTTTTAGCACATAGTTAGCACATTCGGAAGATGATCTCAATACTATCACCAATCATATACAAATAGTCATGTGGTACAACAAGGGAGAATTTCCGCTACCATCACAAGATCCCACTTTTGGCCACTACATCAGTAGAGTCAGAAGAGCACTGGAACTGCCTAGCATGAGAAAGCAGCTGCCTGTCCAACACCTTTCCGATTCACATGTCACCCCTCCACTAATGTCCACACCTGTATCCCTAGTCCGACTACTAAACAGGCATTATTTGATCTCTTGTCAGTTCGCTTAGATAAGTGAGTGAGTCTGAGTCTAGTTCATCAAGAACGATGGAGGAGAGACGGAGACATCGAGATAGAAGAAGGTTCAGCCGAATCGGATCAGCCAGCACCAGATAAGTGTAGGAAGGTGCCCATTCAACAAGAGGAGATTGAGATGAAAGAAGCGCAGCATGTTAAGAGCACATTCTATTGAGATCTTGATAGAAGAGGAAGTGGAATCCAGGTATCATTCCTAAATGAAGCCTAACCACTGTTAACCAAAATCTTTGAGTATGATCGTTCTAGTCGTTATATTTACCTTGATATTTGGAACTGTAAACTAGTTGATTCATGATTATGCATCAAAATTCAAATAAATATATAATATATACCTGAGTTTGCTAGATGTGACAGCCCTCCACAACATTGTACTACTAACAGAAACATTCTCAACGCAATGTGATATATACTCCATATCTAAGTGAAATTTCGGAATATATCAAAAGAAAAAATATCAAATAAATTGAGAGGATTGCCAATCTTTCCTCGAGACGGACTGCTCTCTGCGAGCCACCTAGCTGCTTAACTCCTAGCTCAGAGTCCAGGATAGCCGACGTTCCTCTGAAAGGGCTGCATAGGTTGAAGGGTATAGCAATCCTAATCGAAAAGCCAACGACCAAAGACGACGTAACTGTCGTATGGGACTTTCATTCCGGATAAGTTCCATGGGTCGGATAGAGAGATGGAATGAACTATTGACTTGATTTTCGCCGTGTGAACACTCTCTAAAGGATGGCACCACCCGAATTAAGGGAACTGGAGACACAACAATAAGGGGTGACTACTTCTTCGCTTTGAATGACGTCTACGGGATACCTGAAGATAACAACTGATCCGAAGATCGCTGTGTATTATGTCTTCACCTTTCTTTTTTGTTTGGAATGACAAATGCGCCAATGATTGAGCCTTAGTTATATATAGCCCTAATGAGCCAATTCGACCAGATGGCCATGGGTGGGACTCCGGCCATAACATAATTGGCAGATCCAAGATGTACTTATGCGAGTCAAAGGGCTTCAAATATATATTGGTCGTGCTTGAAAAGTGATGAATCGATTGAGAAGTCCAATCCCAATATCTTGATTCGGAGCGGCAATGAACCGTGGGCCCATATCTATATCGTCCGTTAATACACGACCCATTAGCGTTTGGATTAAAATGCTTTCAGTCATCCTGTTTTGAGGACTCACGGAAATACCTCGAATAGTACCACAATCTGTTCTACGTACAATAATGTGTTGAACTACTTCAACAAGTCTACGTATGAGGTATCCGGCATCTGATGTTCGTACAACAGTATCTACAACCCGGCTCCATAACAGGAAATTTTATATTCCCTTCAAGAAAGTCCCTCGCATAAGTTGCAGGGTAAATCAACATTTGTTCTTGCGCGTCCGACATTAATCCTCTCATTCCTACTAATTGGTGTACCTTGGATGCATTTCTTGTAGCTCCTGAAAAGGACATTAAATAGACTGGATTAAAGGGATTGGTCATTTGAAAATGTGGATGAATTTCTTGTCTCAAATATTCGCTCGTAGCATACCATATTTCAATGGATTAACGTCATTTTTCTATTGCGTGTAAATTCTCCCATAATGATGATGTTTTTCCAAAATCACACTTAGTTGTTCAGCATCTTGGACTAACCATCCCTTGGAAGGTCTTGCTAAAAGATAATCAATTCCTAAGGAAACAGATGTAGCAATGGCTTCTTGGAAACCTAGTGTTTGAACTTGATCCATGATGTGTAATGTATATGCCATTCCAAAGTGATCTATGAATCTTCTAATAAGTCGTTTCATGTCCATCTATCACTTTCTTGTAAAAGACCAGATTGGACGGTTCTGCCATAAGTACTACCTCAGTATTCAGCTGAGTAGGATTCAACAATGGGTCTAAGTCAGTGATTTGAAATCTGCCTTTCCTCAATCTTGATTAACGTAATAATTTCCAGAATTATGATACCTCAAAGAGACTCAAACTTTCATGGATATCACATAATTATTTTGTTTGAGTTTAGATGGTATATGAGTAGGCCCGACAAAAACCATGTATGGCTTCTTCTATTTCTCGATAAAAAGAAATATGACCAGTTCGAATATATATACAATGGATTTCTTTTTTGATGCTTCTTACTATAGCGATAGTTCCCATAAATCTCATGATAGGTACCCAAGGATTCATATTGAACTTCAATGGGAACTTCCTTTGAACCAATGACACGTTGGTCTAATCGCCGAGCCACAAAGGCCTTTTGAAAGAGCTTCATCCAATATGTCTTCATGCATATCTACTTCCACCCTGGCATTTCTTCATTCATCACACATTCTTTGTACCCACGCTCCTGGCATCTCCTGCTGGCCGGGTTTGAACTGCTTCGAGTAGTAAGAAATAGATGACTAGTGAGTGTAGGAGCCGACTACGACTAGCTCAGAGGAAGACAACAACATTGCCTCTAGTGTATACTACTAATATTCTTTCTTCTTATTTCAGGATGAAGAAGACCCTAGTAGGCCTATGGCTTTGACTTCGATTACCTTCATTCATTGGCATGCATGTACCATCCTTTTTCTTCATTGTTAGAAACATAACATAACAAATATAAAGGAGATAGATAGTTAGGATCTTAGGAAGTTTGGAAAAGAAAGATCCAAGTCTTGATTGCGGCGAATTTCTTCCACTTCTACTTCTTAGTTTGTTAGTTAAGTAGAAAGAACAAGACGCCTCTTTTCGTGGCCCTGTCTGATTCTTCTTATGGACCAGAACTAATATAGGCAGGGTTTGACTCTGAACATTATCTTTTGGTTGACTCTTCTTTTCATTGTTTGCAATAAAGACACCTAAAAAGAAGAGAGGAGAACCGCATCCTTGACAATACTCAGCAAAATAGAGAATCTGTGTTTGCACGCATCACATCATAGGCGGGGTAGAAGGGAAGAAGCTAAGAAGAGCCTCGTCCGAAGCCGCAATGGCCTACCGGAGTGAAGTGGGAAGGGCTATTTATTCAGATATCGGCTAAGCCTTTCGAAAATCCCCTAGGGGATAGAACATGAATCAAAGCCGACCCAAACAACAACCTATTAGTAACAACTGCTAATCAGAAAAAAGAAGTGAAGACACCATATTCCGTTATCTATCATCCGACTCAAAAAGAAAGGAGGCTTATAGTTGTTGAGCCGAAAGAACAGAGCAGCGCAAGCAAAGCTCAACGGTCTTTAGGTCTCGTCTCTCTCTTTGTTCAGGTTGGTTCTCGATGAAAGGTAGCGCCTACTACGTTAAAAGGTCATCATTAGAATATACCTGCTGCAACTCTTCGTCTTCTTCTGCTTTTTGGTGGTTTCAGGTATTTCTTGTTCGGGCAATAATTATACACAATGATTTTTGACATTTGGAGTTGGAATAAGGTTGTAGAAGTCAGCCATCCCTGGTTTAGTAGTATTAGCATGAAAAGCAGCAGAGTGAAGTGAAGCGGAGTAGGTAGTCTGACCTGGATATAATAGTGATAGTGGCTTTGCTAATCTTGACGCCCACTTTCCTTGTCATCTCGTTTAGGAAGCGTGCAAGCATCTTTTTTTGTCTCAGCTCGAGTGAGAGAGTCTATGGCGAATAGTCTACATGCGCTTATTCTCTTCCAGTAGGAAACAAGCGTTGTTTTAGTGAGGGATCGAGGCCCGCAGACCCTGGTAAGGGGAAGGTGAGTAAGGTACCGAAGCTGAGGCAGGAATAATGTGTGGTTTCACAGTTCCTGACTTTCTCAGTCAAGGTCAGACAAGCATCAGAAGGACAAACAAATAGGCATTCACTCTCTTCAGGGGGATAGAAGTAGCGGTGCCACATTCAATCTTAGTTAGTCTTCGCCATGTGGGGATGAGAGCAATCGTCAGAAGGGTAGTCTAATGCCAGTCTCGTTGAAGGCTTGACTTTCTTTATATATATGATTTTTTATAACATCTTTGATCATGTGTATATGATCATTGGTGCTTTCTTGTTCAATATAATGAGTTCGAGGGACTTTCTATTCTACTCTTTGCCTACCCTCATTCTTCGGGTCCCCCTATAATCTCATCATTTTATTATCAACTTCAACTAACTATATAATCAAAAAGAAAATCAAACTCAAATCAAGACTATGAAAATAACTGCAGCTTAATCCAATACAGCTATTTACCTGCTTATCCTACTACTACCTTTCGCGTGATCTTGCTCGCTGGATATCAACTCTCTTTACCGCACACCTGACCACTATCTAGTCCACCGCTCTATCTCGTACCTTTACCACTCTCGAGTCCGCCGCTCTCTCTTGTACCGCATCGCCTTTTTCGCTTATGCTTCTTCACCTTCCATGTAGCTATTATCTCAAGTGAGTCTGGTCACTGTTGAGATGGAATCAGAGTCAACCATAGCATCGACTAGGTCTTGATTAGTGGTCTCATGGCAGGAGGCAGTCTATCTTCTCTTGTTCGTGGACATACCTCAACATCCTCTCTTTCCGAGAACACCTATTATCTTTCTTCCTTCGAGACCTTATTTCTCTATGGTTCTAGTCTTCCTTTCTGCTTCAGATAAATGTTAGTCATAGTAGGGTAGTCGATGGTCTAGTGAGGAGTGAGTCTAGGCTTCTTTCTCTAGTCTGATTGTGTGTGATGCCATAGGATGATTTAGGACACCGACTCGACAAACCCAAGTCATACACCTCGTACACTGCTGACTCAGACCTAGAAGAATGAGTTCGAGACCTAAAAAGAGTCAAGTCAACTACTATTATATATCAGTCTTGAGCAATGTGGTCTGGAATCAGATTCCTCGATCATTCGCGGAGTCAGCAGAAAGATCGAGTTAGGGTACAGTAGACATTCCCTATAGCCCTCGAATTCGATTTGAGGTGTAGTTGAATCAAAAAACTATTAGAAAGTAGAAGTTGTCTCTGCAAGACTATGATAAGCTGTGTCAGAAGGCCTCCTATCAGCAGTGTCAGAAGAAGGACTTGGATGGTCGCCGCAATATATCGCGAGCTGGCCTCGTACGGGAGAGAGAGGTAGAGCGAGTTGGTTGTCGAAAATGCGACTTCAGAAATGAGAGATGGAACGAGAATGATTTCAATGTTGTAAATGGACTACTATATATTCTATTCAAGGGGGATGCGGAGGTTTTCATCTCTATTTGAATTAAGAGACGTGGAGATGTCCAGATGCCTGTGTCATCCCACATGGCAAACTGATGAATTCGCCCCTGCCCTCCAACTACTAGAATCAAAAGGTGTGGCTGCAGAAGGAGTGGAGTGCATAAGCACGTCACTCGCACCTGTATGGTAGACCTTAGAAAGTCTTATATAATAGGGGACAAAGAGCCTATGGTTAGAGGCAAATCTAGGACCGAGATTGATTATTAAGATATATAGTACGAGAGTGAGTGCTCGCTATCGTCTGTTCGCGGGCTGGGGATAAGCGCCCTCACTATCAGGACGACCCTGTTGCGGCTAAGACTGAGAAATAGCACGAAGCCGAACTCAGAGAGATCAGACTGAAGCAGAGCGGGTGAAGGTCAGTGGCAGAGCCTCAAAGCGAAGCGGTTGGTGTATACAGCTTGGTAGTTGAGCCTTGTGTTCTCCATCGTGCTCGAATGGACAGGTCAGAACTGAAGTCGACACTTTTTCCATCATCTCATCAACTAATTATTATACTAGAACATCGAAGAGGTCACATAGAGGTACGTCAGATTAGAGAGAGGACTGAAGCAAGAGCCTCATGAGTGCTTGAAAGAGAGGGTGCATGCGAGTTTAATTAAGAACACTTCATTAATCTTGACATGCTTTTAGCGCATCCTTCTCCAGGTATGAGTCTCAAGGTCTCCATAGGCACCATGTATCCAGCCAGAAACAAGCATTTCCTCTATCGGCTTCGCCCTTTGCCAATCGGGATGGAAGAAAGTATTCAAGCTAGCCAAGCAGATATGAAATATTGAGCTTTGAATTGGACCAGAGATAGCTTATCTAGTGGGTCTAATATCATTCCACAACATCTTCACCCTCATCGAGAATTGCATGTCTCCCAAAAGCCCGATCAGTCTATGCTCCCCTTTCCCCTCCGACGTCCCGTTTGCAGACATCAAGCTCGCCAATGCCTTCCTCCTTGCTCGTCTAACAAAGGAAGGGAGTTGATGCTCCCACATCCATAGCATGAATAGTTTAAAAAAGTGAATTAAAACCTTTCGTAATAGCGGTGCACGCAATTGTGTACAGTGGAATAGAATATAATACGTGCTCGATCAAAATAGTCTCCAGTTGAGAGATGATTAGACTTCCTTTATCACTAAACCATCAAAGCAAATCAAAGAGATTCAAAATCGTCAAGAAGATATAATGCAAGCAATCTTGTTAAGATCTCCTCTTCCCGCAGAATGCTAGTAGCAGATTCAGGATTTCTCTGAAAAAAAGATGAATGATTTAGTGCGTTGCCTTGAAAGCAGCACTCTGGGCATCGATTTTCCTGGACTCAGATTCTACCTTGCAATGCGATAACTAACATCTGCAGGCTCGTTCCTAACTCCGGCGAGCGGAGGGAAGAGTCCTTCCTTTTCCCATGCTCTACTATATGAGATCGTAGTTTTACCAAGACTCACTCATGTCTATTATCCCCTATTTCTTTCTGCCCCCGTAGGGAAGGTCAAAGTCGTCGATTAATGCGCGAGAGGAATGCGGCTTTCGAATGAACGAGCAAAAGTCAGGTCAAAATCACGTAGGTAAGGATCATCTGACTCTCGTCCTGGAAATGAGTCCCCCTTGATGATTCATAAGTGAGAAATCTCTTTTGAAGGTCCTCAAATTTCACCAGTTTCTCTAATCATTTCAGTAGTACCTGCTTGATCAGTTTTCACGATGTAAATTAATTAAATATATAACAAATCTAAATTCCATATATAAATGCTTTTCTAAACTTGATTCAAAAAAACAATTCTATACGGAAATTCATTAGCAAGGTTGCCCCTCACCCAATAGGGCCTTTTCAAGGCCGGTAACCGAGGGACGTAATCATTCCTTTGCTTCTTGTTTCTGCGGAATTAGCGCATTTGATATCACGATCTTTATTTCCCGGCAATGATGCTTGCAGGGTTGTCTCCCGCCCAATAGAGCCTGATTAGGCCGGTAATCGGGGGGGATTAATCATTCCTATGCTTCGGATTTCCGGACAACTTCAAGACGCGATATCAACATAAAGTTTGAATATGCTAATATATTCAGACAAAGAAGAGGTTTGATAAATGCTCGACCGTAGGGAGAGGGAAGATTTTGAGCAGCAGGCTCATTTCCCTAGTCATCACTTCATTCAAAGAGGGAAGATGAATGCTCGACCGTAGGGAGAGGGAATGCAGCTTTTCCGTAGGCTCTTTTCCTTTAGAAAATTTGCCTATGAAATGGAAAGAAGGAAATTAGCCTATTCATCACTTCATTGTCTCCTGCTTCTATCAAAGCAGCTCTATCTCCGAAATGTTTTGAGCTTTCCAACAAGCGTATGTGGCATCTTGCTGTTTGATATAGTTTCTGAGGGCGACATTTATTGGGTTATAGATAATATAGTCTAGTTAAGGAAGCTCTTGCAGAAGACTGAGGTCTTCGATGTCACGTTTCCGTATCCCCTTCGCCCTTCGTTCGTAGAACTCTACTACTACATCCTACACAGCTGTTGTATAGTATTGGGCCTCCCTTGGAAAATCTTCCGTATCTTTCTTCTCTACTAATTAGTGACAGTGTGATGTTTGAAAAGCCCTATCATACCTTGGACTGTGGGACCACTTGAGTAGCAAAATCCCCAGGTGAAGATGCCTCCCCACATGCCTCTTACTTGATGCACGCCTGCTCTGTCCATGGTGCATGCTTGTCTCACCTCACCGCAGGCGCAACAGCCGGTTGGTCAAGACTCTCGCTGATTGGGCTTTCGTATAACTATAAGTCGAAATACCACCTTTCTTCCCCTGCTTCTATGGAAAGGAAAGTGCTTGGGTCAGTTCAAGGTGCACGGTCATGTTCGTAGTTAGTACATTCTCCTGCTTGCGTAATCATACTCTGCGTGAATAGAAGATCGCCAACGAGTCGAAAGAAAAGTGTGCGGAAAGTCTTCTGTCTGAGCCGTCTGACTAGCTCACCCTCAACTTGGGGAATCCCCTTATCTGAACATTGTCCTACTATAATAGTCCTTTCTGCACATTCGAGGCTACACAGCTTCCACTCATCTCACTCAGAAAGCGAAAGTGAGTGAAAGCGTCGAATTGCCGTACATCATCTGAACTTCACGTGGTAGTGGTACTGATTCCGATTCACCAAGAGGATGAAAGAGCTCAGCGAACGGGAGGGCACTCCACTCCATCCCCAAGAGAAAGAAAGAAGAACTGCCCCCGTACTGACACTATATCTTGTCTTGCCCCCTCAACGAAAATGTGGAATTCTTCGTCCTCAGGATTTCTTGGACATGCTTGTGGGCCATGTATTGAGGGAAGTTGTTCAGTCAATGTCATCACTGCGAGTATGCGGTGTGTATGGCAACTCATCACTTGCACTACCTCCGCGGCTGCAGCATCCTCATGTTCTTCCTTCTACCTTCCACTTGAGACTCGATTTATGGTATACGAGAACTTGTCTATGAGATGGCTAGTCTCTCTTGGAATCCCTGATAGTGATTGCTGCCTGTGTACCTATTGCATGCTTGGGTAGCCTATCAGACAAAACCAGGGAGAAAGAGAAATCTGCCTCATTCGTCTATTATCAAACAAACTTTCTGGACCGGGCTCTTGTGCGCTGGGAACTAGGCTATAAGGCTTCAGACATGCCCTTGTAGAAAGGGGTTGCCTTGGCTTTTGTATAATAGATATAATGGCTTTATGGAAGGTGATACAAGATTAGAGTTGCTTTCTCAAGAAAGGATGTTGACAAAGATCTCTTTTTATTCTGAAATCGGTACCTTTGATCAAGACCAAGCACTGAACGAATGAAGCAGGCCGTTGCAAAAAAAGTCGCTTTCTATTAGTCTAGAGATTTGGGGCGAAGAGGGTAAAGGAGAGGTTCCATATGCCCTTTCTTGTTCATTATCAGAGTGAGAAAGAGGCCAACATCGGTTCTTTGACTCCTGATGCAGATCGGAAGACAGGGAAAGGAAATCTTTGTCCCTGAAGAAGAGGCATGGGAAGGGGAAAGATGTGAGGGTTCTTTGTCTGACCTTTTCATTGATGAGGAAAGAGAGTCCCTTATCTTCACCCATTTGATATAGTATCTAGAAATCCAGCCGTCAACCCTTCTCTACAATTTTCAATTTCCGAGAGGGCTTATGGGATAACGTTGGATAGAGCAACGAAAGGACCCAAGAGAGAGAGCTTCTTCGCCCCTCTGTGAGTGATGCAGGCAACAATCGCTACGCACCTTCCCAACTCACATCAGCCCGTGCGTGAAGAAAGGGAATACCCGCCAGTCTCTTAATTCCTTCAATCTCACTTCGTCTTTAGGTCTACTTTTGCTCGACGTAACAAGCAAGATAACAAAAACCATCCCTCAGGGCGCAGTGACATGTGAATGAAACTCGGATCCTGGCTTTCATGCCTTCTCTTCTCCCTCTTATTATAGATAGCCTCCGTCTACAGCTCTTCCGGTCTCGCGCACTCTCCAGCTGGCTCATAGGGAGTTGACAATTTATGATGTTTCTACGCTTTTGATATAGTTTGGAATGAATTTAGCATCACGTTAATCTCGCTTCGGCTCTTGTATAAGCTTCTTATTCAGCGACAATCCGGAAATTCACCTTTCCTACATTCTTGCTCGTCCGTAATATTAGCTTGATAGCCAACCTCCTGCTCAACTGCTTAACTCACTATCAAATCTCGATTCCGTGCATCTTAATTCATTGTGTAGTCGAGTCTTCAGAAGTCTGCCTGTGGGACTGATTAGCATCTTCTGGGCTGACGAAAGCATGAGAATATTCGCGATAGCCAGAGCTCTTCCGCTCCGTCGCTCAACCAGAGGGAAAGATTTCCACCTGTGTATATATATCTTGAGATCTTGTAGATTCAACGGAGGCGAGAGGGGGAGAATCCCCAGGAATGAGGCTAGGGCCTCGCTACATGATATCTATACTGTTAAGTCATCGTGGACCAGCCGCATCCGGAGACAAGCGTACTTCTTCATGCTCTCTTCATCCACGAGGGCTTTGCACAAGAATCGCGCCTACCTTTGTTAAAAGTGGCAGATGTGCACCGACTACAAGATGTATAGTTAAAGTTAGGAAGACTGATCAATCATGAATATATGCACTTGACATTCCACTCAACAACAATTATATATCCGGGGCCTGAGAGAGGCACTAATCCGGACATCCTTCCTCTCTTCAACAACCAACCTCGCATCATGGTTCTAGGGAGCAGATGATTCGGAGCTAGGCAATGAGGGAGGGTCAATTTAAGCAACGAGGTCAGGTCAAAGGTAAGTACTGGTGAGAAAACTAGGGTCCTGGTTATCTAAGCTGCTTTTCCATATGCTATTCTAACCAGTGCTTACCAGAGACCTCGATTCAGCCTATCAGATTCCCTGGAAAATGATGCTTCTTCTTTGACTCTATTCGTTTGTCAATTATGTCTATATCTGACCTTGCCAATAGTATACAACCCTCAGACACCTAGTCCATAGCCTTTTCCAGTACGTCTTTTGGGGTCCGAGTTCGGTACCTAGCTTGTAAGAGAGACCGTCCCACTTTGGATCTTTGCTCAGTGCCTACGCATCGCGATATATAAAGCATCTTTTACCCAAGCACATTCATTGAGAGAAAATTGGAACTCCTCCTTTTTCTTGAATTTAAAGAGCATTTGACCTCTTGCTGATCTTTCAGACCTCCCTGGCACCCACTGTCCTACGCAATCGAGGCTGACTCAAATAGCTGAAAGGGCTTTCTCCCTTCTTTAAACAGAGCCCTTTGGCAAGAAGGTTGAGGATAGTGACTTAAGCTAGGAAGTCGACCATCTACAAGTCATTGGCTTTTTCCCTTATCCTTTTCTCCTTTTGACTGTCGAACTCGCCTGAGACTTCCCTCTCTACCCCTCACCTGGAAGCCTTGGGTAATAGCTCTGATCCCGCTCTTGTGCTCTTCCGTTCTCTTATACGCTTATCATGCTTGGAATCTCATCTTTCCCTGGCTCCGTCTACCGCATCTCATCCTTGACGTGAGGAACTCTGACTATTATGGGCTCGCACTACTACTTGACTTATTAGCCACGTTCGATTGCAACTATATATTGGCCCATTTACACAGTCATTGTTGAGGGTTCGCTACCACTCGGAGCGAGGAGGCTGGCAGCGCGGACTTCGACCGTACACTATAAGCGATTCCATTGGCACTTACGAATTGAAGTGGTTTGTAAACACTTGGTGTGGGTAGTTCATGCCCGACTTCTTTTCGCATGCCCGAGACCTAGTTAGCCTTGTTCAAAAAAACAACACGCGATAAGTGTACAATATCCACATAGGGTAATCAAATTAGTCATAGTGTTTTTTAACAAGCCAATCGAAACAAGCTCTTTAATAGAAGAAGCTATTGATTTGAAGCCTGACGCTTGTTCTTTTTTTGACCACTCGGCTCCCTCCCCAACCCCTTAGAAGACCCACTCCCTTACGTTAAGCATTTCCTCTATCTGACATTGAGGGGAGGGGCATCCTCATCAGTTGTAGAAAGATGATCTCTTGATTCAGAGAAGTTCTCTTTCATCTGGATTTTTGATAGATCTAGACTAAAATCGAGTCTGTGTCTACTCTTCTCGCCTCAGTCTTGTGCTATTGGGTTGGTTCGCTGACGTAGAACTAACAAGGGGCAAAGAAGTTCTCTTGTCCTTTGACAGGAGAGGGGCTTAGTTCAGTTCTTGCTTTCGTTCGGTGAGCGAAAACCATGTGTGACAAGTGGTAGCAGAGCGGTGGGGAGTAGCCTCTGTTGGATGATCATGGCAAGCGAATATGAGGTGGCTAATCTAGACCAGAGGCTTTACAACTATATATTCTATTCGGGATAAAGGGAATAGGCATCATTCTTCTTATTGAGAGTGAAAGAGGGCTTTCCCCTGTCTTCCTCTCTCCAGTCGTCCAAATCCAAGAGCAAGAGAAAAAGTCATGGAAAACAATGTCGTGCTTTTCAAATATAATAGACTCGGGGAATCTTCCATCCCTCCTTTGAAAAAAGTGAGTGAGGTACTAGCTAATTGGTCACTTCTACGTCTGACGCTCTCTTTCTATTTCTTTCTCCCAATATCACCAACTAAGAAAGGCTGCTCTAACTTGGTCTGGAATCAAGGCTCTGACTTGGCAGTCGACTCGTCCATCTGTGAAAGTTGTTTACGCGTTGACTTTCTTTCTTCGGGCCCTATAGATAGAGCAGCTGCCCCCACTAAGTGGAGGATCTTGTTCCCGCCTTTCCTCCCATCGTCTCCTAACAAAGGATTCCTCCCACACTAAACAAGAAAATTCTACCTACCCCCATTTTCCACCCCCTCGACAGACCCTTTCTCTTTCCAAGAGAAGCCTTTACGACTATCAAAAAACAAGAAAAAAACTCTTGATAATAATCAGAAAAAATATGTAGTGCATTTCTTATTTGTAGATGAAAGATTATCCCGAAATACCGAGCATAGGGCACTGTAGTTGAAAACGGAATGGGCTTATTACAATGCGGACTGGACCATGAATATCAAGTTGTGGAATCAGAGACTTCTTTTTGGGGGGTCTCACAAGTGGAAGTGGGACTCTGACCAAGCCCAGCCCTAGCTTTTGAGCGGGGGATCCGGTACCCCTCTCATGGAGGATTGTGCTAGTATAATGCCAGTTCTCTTTATTGTTTGGTGACGGGAATTCGAGACCACCTTCCTCTCTGGACCTAAGCAATCCAATAATGAAAGAGGACCCAAAGGTGCCGAGCACAATCAGAAAGAACAACAAAAGGGAGGGTACTTCCAATTTGCGAACCAGCTGGGCGGAGCCCTGAGTGCGGAAATGAGATAGGGGAGTCTGACCCTTCGTTGCATTTCTTTAGTCAGGGCAGCAAGAAGGTAGAGATCGGGATAAGCGATTAGTCCACATGCACTTATTCTTCAACATGCACTCATAGCCACTTACTCTCAGGCCGTAGGGGCTCAAGTCATTCAATTGGCATTTTTCTTCAGACTCCAACGGCGCCTACTCCTTCGACAACCGATCTCTCTCGAGGGAGGTAAAGTCCGGAGACCTACTTTCCTGAATGCAACCCAGAGGTGCGAGCCCTTACAATACTAGACTTTCTGTTCGCCCAGTGGATTTTCTTCCTCTCATGATTAATATAGTAGAAAAAAGATCGTTTTTGACCCGCACTTCTGCTTACCAAGTAAAAGGTAGCTGGCTGCTAACACAAGCGAGGTCCGTATAAGTTGGCAGGAGTCTTATATCTAGTTGGGAAGTGAGCGGTTAGGATTCACGGGTCGGTTCGTCAAATGGGAAGGAGGCTGGGGAAGAATGATGTTTGTCTATGACCGTTCTCCAGCAAACTCATAATAGATAGATTGACCTTCCCTAAATTCTAACATTTTTTGACCTTCATCAATCCTATATAAATCAATCTTGTTGCTTAGGATTCGGCTAATAGATAATATAGTCGTCTTTCATGCCCTTTCCCCCTAATATATATTGGGGTGCCCGTGGTGCTTCAATACATACCTTTAGGTAGGGTTAAGGCGGTAACAAATACATACCTTTCATTTAAGTAAGCTCCACCACTACTGCTATTGGATGGAACTCGTACATTCTTCGGTACACTCCAGATTCTAGTCAGTTAGCCCTCGACTATGCTTTAGTATTATTATATTAGCAATTGTTTTATATAGTTTAGTATTAGCACCCTGGAGCAAACAACTGGCTCAGCTCATTCTCCATCCACTGCGTAAACCGATTTGACTATATCAAACTCCCGATTAGCAAGTCAGCTCCCTCTGCCTATCGCCTCCCTAAGATCGCTCCTCCTTCTTCGGGAGAGTGGTCATCCTATTCATGTTAAGAGCTCGGATTAACTTTCTTAGGTTGTCTTCATCTCATTCGAGATTCCCCTTAGCACTTCTCAAGGGCTTTCGACTCTAAGAAAAGATTTGATGGGTGACAAGGCCCGTCTCCAGCTCCTTTCTCATCTGACTTTCGTGCATCTTACTTGAGGGTTATATACAAGAAATTCGGTCCACGAGCAAGTAGCTTGCTTTGTCAGCTCTGATGCAACCATATAGTTACAAAAATAATCTCTCACCGGGCTTTCGATATCATAGATTTCCAAATACACACGTGGCCAGAGGCGAAGAATGCAATTATCATCTCAATCCTTCCATTTTTTTCTCAGTTGGAAAAGAAACCCGGAGAGCTATGAGCCCACAATCCGAACCAGAAAAATGCGCGTCAAAGACCAAAGCCTGGATATCATTAACCAATGATGGTTTATTCTATGTATTAAGCCTCATTTCGTAGGATTACATAAAGCCATAAACCACTAGTGCACAATAGAGATATAGTCAAAAGCAGTCCTCAGAACGACCTTTTATATACTAGTTCGAAGCCTATTTGACTACGCGCCTAAGGGCTTGCTGCTCCCATTACACGAGTCCCTAACTAAATCCCTATCGGTCATTCCGGCTCTGGCTCTTCAATGTTATCCTCAAAAGCAAAGAGAAACCGTCGATTTTTTTCATTGCCCAAGTCTACCACATTTTTCCGAAAGACTGGTGCTTCACTACTACTAACGAAAGCACCATCGCTCGTGCTCTCTCACCAACTTCTTCACTGACTGATTGATTAGCCTATCTAGTATCTCCTACGCACGCGAGATTGGACTTCCCAGCGCTTCTATGTGTGGTCAATAGCACGTTGCTTTCCGGTAGCTTCCTCAAGAGCTCTTCTTCGTCAACTCTTCAACTCAAATCCCATCAACGCTTGTTTTTTGTTGAGGCCTGACGGCAGGGCCCGAAAAGCAGCTTTCGGTAGGCATTACTGTACTCCCATGAGTAGGAGTTGTAGAGTCTGAACATTCTTTGCACCTGGGGATAGGATACTTGCCTGTGAGTGGCTCATAGTGGGGGTTAGGCAAGCAAGAGACCGAGAGAGAGTAATGAGTATGAAGACCTTTATATTACTAGTTGTCGAGAGGAGTAGATACAGGAGCTTATCAGACGTAGCGTGCTTGTATGTACACTTATAGTAATTCGAGTCTGAGAAGCGAGCGAAGGAGAGCAGAAGGGGAGTAGAGCATCAGTAGATGAGGGAGAGGGGGAGGGATAGCATGAGGTGAGGGGTGGGGCAGAAAAGTCGAATGAGATGCAAACTAAATTAGAGAACCAGACGTCCTATTATAGGGAGAAGAGACTTTCGAGACCCACAAGATCAATGTCATCCTGCCTATATAAACAAGTGCGAAGAGCTCCTATAATGAGTTCGGGAGTCATCTTTTCCCGGAGTCTGGAGCCGGATGGAGGACGATAGAATGGCTGGCAGGGCTACTCTAGTGGATGGCTCGAGAGCAAGAAAGCCTGTCACATCTAGTCTTTGTCTTGACTCAATCAAAGTATCTCTCTACTCCTGCTCAAAGCAAAGGCTGGAAAAGTCCACACCCCATCTTGACACCTGGGAAAAACGAGGACCTGATATATAATGAGAATTGCTTTTCATTTTTTGCGATTCAAAATGTTGCAATGAAAAAATTCTCAATTGGCTAAATTGAGTATGAGATTAGGCTCCTTTGGGCCTCAATGGAAAAACATTGCTTGCAGGAGCCCCCAGAATAGATTATCAAGAGAAAAAGGCACTTCTTGTTCACCGCTGACCTCCCTTTCTTTTCTTTTTCGCAAGGCGGATTGTAAACTCACTGAACAAGAGGACGAGTTTGCTTCTTCTTGCTGACGCTGCCCGAACAACATAGAAAGGCGGATGAGCAATAGGAAGATCAAAAGCAAGGTCGATGCCAATATCGTGAGAGTTTGCGAGCCTTACTATACTGATTGTTTTGGTTGACTGAGGACTAACAAAAACAAAGGTCGGGTAGTTTAGTGATGGGTTTTGAAAGCCCATCAGAATTGGGATAGGAGGGAATGCCCGATGGTGGGACTGATGGAACTTCTACTACTGATGATCTTTCTCGTACTTGGAACTCCCATCTAGTATAGGCAGAGGTCACGTAGCTACTTATAGATCTAACCGATTTATTGATGGCTGGTATCCTGGATTTCATAGGACGGACTCACACACTGTTTATCGGAAAAGGCTAGATAAGCTTCATCCTTCGGTTCGACTTTCTTCTTTCGCGAATCTTCTCTGACTTCTGGTAAATAAAGAAGATCTGAACTCGTCTTGGCAACTTGATCTTTGATGATAGGGACGGAGTAGGTAGACAGAACGAGTTGTAAGCAAAGACGACATAGCTTTTCCATAGCTCTGAAGCCCCTACCACTCATCATGTTGAGCCAAGAGGGGAAGCGAGGTATCGACCTTAGCCTGGCTGATCAGTGTGACCTTCTATCGGGCTGACTTTCCACCACCCAGATCCAATTTACAGATACAGGAAGGTCTGACGAGACTTCCATGAATCCATATTAGTAGAAAGAAAAACAGAGAAGACAGATGCAAAACGGGATCCAAGCGATCCGAAGAAGAAGATCCGTTCGCCAACCCCTCAAATGCATAGAGGATCTGGAGGGCCCATCTCAGAATATCAAAATTCAAAGTGAGAGAAGGAGAGGAAGAAATTGCGAACTCCACTAGTCACCTCCTCCTCTTTTGACTCGTATACTTCTATCTTTGAGCTCTTTCCCACTTCCATTCTCAATCGCTCCCCATAGCCCTAGACTCCTTCGTCTTCGACTGGATGAAAGCAAGATGATCCGCTTATGGGCCTCTGCTCCTCTGAGCATATTTTAAAACCTTGGCAGATGATTGTGGAACATACCTTCTCCCTCGTCCGCCCTTCCCCTTGACGTCCCGAGCGAGGATCGAGCGGTTAGTTTCTGCATCATCGACTATTTATATAAATCAACCTTTCTGACATGACAATGATCAAATAGTTGTCTAGTTATGGAGATCTTGCCGTAGTAGTGACCTGACCAACTAGATAGCATGGGATGAAGTTGATTGATGTTTTGGGAACAATGAAAGGACTTCGAGACTGGACACCTCTTCCGACTTTTTCTCCCCTCTTTACTTCGCTTCTGGTAGAGCTAGAGCAGATAGTCCCATGCCAGCTGAGCTTGGAAGATTCATCGGCAAGAGCAGTTGATTCATATTACCTCTGCCCATGTGCTAGTGGTAAGGTCGAGCCTCATCTCTGCCGTATCCAATGCGTCCTATGAGCATGTAGCCATCTACTGCAGAAAGTAGTCAAGTCTTGCTTTAATATTCGATGTTGCTTATCTGCTTTCCACTAGGAGATGACTGGAAGACCTGCGTCTGACTGCACTATGATCAGCCGTAGAGCTTTTACCCGATACTGGACAAATCAAAGGTAGTCGACAACCGCACTAGTGATTGAGATGAATGAACATACCTGTCTCTTCTCTGTTGCTATCTTCTAAGCTGCTGATGCAGACGCTTATGACTAGTTGCTCCAAGGGCATGAGGGATCTGACTCTGGGTAGGAAGATGAAGGAAGTGGATTGAGGCTTTAGACAAAAAGAACGTAATTGGAATGGACGTCGCGTAAGAGAGAGAATTAAATGAGGTATATATATTAGACTCTGTTAGAGAGAGAGATAGAAATGACGTATAAAGAATGGAGATCCTACTACCATACCTTCCTTTCCCTCCGCTTCCCCTCGAAGTCAAAGTTTGAGAGCTTTCCCGGCTCCCTTGGGCCTTCGCTCCCCTGGGTCGCCTCTTTTCCCATTGATCTTTCATACATGCTTCACCAAGGGGACCATTTCCATTCCAATTTCTCTTTGGTTTTGAGGCATGTCTGTGGCCTTGGGGACCTGACAGAGTTTCCAGGAGGCTTTCGACCCTCTGGGTTCATACATGTGCTGAGATTTCGACCCTGATCGAATGTACCCGAACTCTACCATCAGGCTTTTGCTCCGATGATATAGATATAGATAGAGATTTCGTCTTGGCTTGTGCCTTTGGTGGAGGGGTTCTATCCTTTGGTTTCAGTGGTGGCAAT
Source organism: Ottelia alismoides (assembly GCA_037367405.1). Taxonomy (NCBI): domain Eukaryota; kingdom Viridiplantae; phylum Streptophyta; class Magnoliopsida; order Alismatales; family Hydrocharitaceae; genus Ottelia; species Ottelia alismoides. The sequence goes on along the minus strand of JAZKJV010008779.1, from coordinate 1,296,864 downwards.
GATTTCGTTATCACATGGTCCCTGGGTCTGATTTCTTGTTCAGAAGGAAGAAAAAATGTATATTGAATAGACGCCACGGAAGAAAGAACCTTCTGAGGACAATTCTTGAGTCTTCTATTACCGGAATCTGTAGAATGCAGAAGAATTCACCTCTGTCACGGATGAGGGGGCAGCCTAAACCTAAGGTGCTTAACATAAGAATTTCTCAATTTTATGCCCAAAAATTAATAGTCTAGTTGTTGAGCGAGCTTTAAAGTGAAGTGCCTTCAGGCCCATGATCCACTCAGTCGTAATTGCACGAGAGATCCGAGACCACGAGAAGAAGATCTTTGAAAAGGTTGAGACTAGTTGTCCCCGGGCATCGCAGTTCCGACCATCAAGTATGTATTCATCTTTCTAGCTTGCCACCTAAATGACCTGGAGTTCTTTGAGCGAGGGCTTTAGCTTATAATCATGCCTTTTCAATTTGTCTTTTTCTCATAATTTCCGAGGGAACGGAATCGTCTACCAGTGGATTTTCCCCTAGAGATTAGTTAGTTAGTTCCCTCACTCCTGTAGAGTTTACATGAATTAAATGTGTTTCCCTAATCAATTAGATAGTAGTTCTTATACAGGTTTGAATAAAAACAAAGTAGTGATGATCCAAATGATTGTGGAATGGACTCAAAAGTGTCAAAAGAAGGGGTCTCTCCCCCAGGTACGAGAATTGAAAAGCTAGCTGTATGCCTTAATGCTTGGTCAGTATTCTTTTTCCCCCATGGATTGCTTCTTTTTACCCAAACCATTGAAGCAAGGGGAGATGCGACCTATAACCCTGCCCAACCCGAAGGACCGGCTTGTCTTAGGGAGCTTAAGGTAGATTTTAACCCCTCTTCTTCATGGTTCCTATTCAAAGCATTCCCACGGCTTTCGCCTAGGTAGAGGGACACAAACCTTGCATCATAGCATGAATGGATGGCCGCCGCTAGATGTCCTGCTTCAAAGTGATATTGTCAAGTCTTTCGATCGTATTGATCAAAGTTTCCTACTGGAGGCCCTTCAACAGTGGCTTGGCTCAGGAAATTAAGGGATATTCCAACTTGTGAGAAGCTTTTTAGCGACACCGATCTACGATAGAAAGGGGAACGACTATCCACTATGGGGTATTGGGTACCTCAGGGCAACCCCATTTCCCCTCTTCTCATGAACATTTATTTGGATGCTTTGGACAAGAAAATGGAAGAGACACTCTCTCGATACGATAGATATGCAGATGACATGATCTTTGGGATAGTCTCTGATCCCTTGGAAAGACATCATAGTATAGAGAATCAGACGTCTCAACGGGTCAAACAGCTCAGAAAGAGGCTTGCCAAAGCCCTTCAAAGCCTCAAACTGAGTATGGAATTTGAAGAAGACGTCGGGGATCCACTCCTAGAGGAAAAAGGCAGCGTCTGACTATCCTAGGTCTAGATGTGCGATTGAACGTAGAAGGAAAGGTGACCTTCTTGCCCCTGTACCGTAAGTGGAGGACTCGAATAGCCGAGGCTCCTGATAGCCAACTGGTGAAATGGCTTGTGAGCTTCCGTCGCTACTTTCACTATACCTATCCATTCACGGGTCAGTGAGACCGACTTGCTCCCTTCGTTGCCCACTGTCTTAGAAAGCGAATTAGTGAAGAGAATAGGCCCCTTGTGGAACAGTACGTGGCTAAGTAATTCAAGATTGGCAGTGAAACTAAGGAGAAGAGATTTCTTCTTCAGGAGCATCGAGAATTGGAAAAAGGCAAAGAAAGGTAGGGAATTGCACCTCTTACTTATCTGAAAGAGGCATACCACCGGAGGGTGCCAGAAAGTGGAGTCAGACGAGGTCGGCAAGAAAGAGTCAGAGGTAGGCTTGGACAACATACATCGTCCGTTGGTTCGCTAACCCTGATATTTGATCAAGGACTTGACATTTCTCGAACATTATTCGCACTATATACTATATTTGAGGGGCCTCATGAAAGGGATCAAAGAAGAGGCCGGGTGACTGATTTGTTTGTTAGCTTCTTTTTGATTTCTCATAGGAAAGTACAGATAAGCGGGGAAGATAGTATTCTCAAAAGCGATGATCATGGGTCGGAGCCTCTAAAGCAATTGGAAATGATCTGAGCCTCAAATGGGCTCCTGTACTCTCTAGGGTCCATTTCTTTATGGAAAGAGGTGGATTCAGAAGGAACGGTCGGCCTGCCTTCCTCTAATGGTATTAAAAGTAGGCCCTCAAATCCAGGAAACAAGCGGCAAGAATGGAACGGCCTTTCTTGCTGTGTCACTCCTTTCATAGGGCTGAATGGGGCGGATTCCACCATATATTGCTTTTCGCGAGGCACTCATCACTCTTCATGAGTGGGGAGGGGGTAGGAGCAGAGAGGTGGGGCCTGCCAGAATCATTTCATGTACCAAGGTTTTCGTAGAGTTTGACCTACGGGAGGATAGAATCATGTGGACTTCTCTACGCTTCCACTTTGTCTCATATCGTTCCTGGTAAGCATGGTTGGTGCGTCCGAGGCTAGGTAGCCTTGCCTAGGAATAGTCCTAATCCTTCACTTGCCAGCAAGTCCGTCTTCAGCATCGGGCTGCTTGATTGATGAGATTCCTATCTAGGCGTACCAACGCTGATTATGGTCAGAGGGGGATTTCAGAAATCATCTTTTTTTTCTCCCAGGTCTGTCGTAGATAATATGGTGGATTCATTCCTCCTTCAATCGTATGTGATATGGCTTTCCTGGCTTCAACTTTGTCTCATATCTTTCCTGGTAAGCATGGTTGCCCCTGGCCCAAAAGAGCCTTATAAGGTCGGTTCCCGAGGGACATAAAATGTCCTTCTTTCTTGAAATATATGAGATCGGAGGAGAAGATGGAAGAGAGTCATGAAGAGGGCAAAGGCACATTCTTTTTCATTGACCAGGTAGAGGTAGCGGCATCATCTATTTCCTGGTGTTAGCAAGGTTGCCCCTTACCCAAAAGAGCCTTTTCAAGGGCAGTCCCCGAGGGATGTAAAATGTCCTTTGCTTCTTCTGGAAATGTACGATGTCAGGGGTGGGTGGTCAGATAGCGGTGACGCTAGAGGAGGGGAAATGAGGTTCTTTTTTGAAGTAGAAAGTCCGTTTACCTATTCATCACTGCATTCCAAGAGGGATCAGAACAGCTTCTGACCACGGAAGACCACTTAAGCGCCATTACAACAGCCTCTCATCTTGCCCTTTCGCACGGTTATCACCAATCCATAGATCATGTCAGAAATCAATGTTTCCCACCTCGACATTTCCACTTGATGTGAAGAGCCATCTGTTTCCAGGCCTCCCCCAAGCCAACGGGCGGGGACGTGACCTAAATGGACCTTCTCAAGCTGACCATAAATCAATGCCGGCCCGAATAAGGACATCCATTTATGATTCCAAGCACGTTGCTTCTTTACCTTCCATCAACATTCGCAGGCTACTCCGGTTCGGGAGCTACGGACGGAGGATTGCTGGGAAATCCACCAATCCTATCCCTCATTCTGTTCTCTTGGGTCAAGTCAAGCTGACAGACTGTGATCTTCCCATTCCCCCACCCCAAGGCTGGGGAAGTCCTATATTCTCTATTCTATTATCTGATTATAGGTTGACAACACCCATTCTTTCTCGGAGTCCACTCATCCATTCCTACTCACTCCCCTCTAGAATGGCAGATGGGAAAGAGGTGTAAGCAAGAAGCACATGAGTGGAGTTGGAAGGGCATGAATGAGATATATGAATTCCATCATTGACGGATAGGAAAAGCTATAACCACTACCACTCACTCTTTCCTCCTCCCTCTCTTTAGTCAGCTAGTCCTATTATCCCATTCTTCTTGTCCTACCAGGGCACCGCTCGTTGCACTTGAAGCTTAGTAAGCAAAGTGGAGATCCTCACTTCTACGCCTACCTTGCTGCCTCCATCCTCAAGCCCTCAGTCAGGCTTTCTCATTATCCTTCTCTCTGGCTCCATCTTGTTCCGGGTGTCCCTCGTACCCGCATCGAAAGTGAACAACCCGTCACAGATCAAGCCTATGTTAAGGAATCCCTATTGCTGTGTGTCATGAGACCTCTGTTCTAGAAGGAGAGCCAGAGGGAGCTAGTGTCCACCTGCTTAGGGCATTCCTAGGCAATAACATAATGTCTACTAGACCCTCGCTACGGATCCTCTTCCTAACTCGCTCGCGTAGTCAGCTCCGATCCATTTTCTTGATAAAGACGATCGAGTCCTATCACTTTTCTCTTTGACTTTTCTATCTACTTCTCAATATATTCCTCAAATATATAATCGCCCCTAGTCTCCTTGAACCATCAAGATTTGAGTGTTTATTATAGGCTTGATTCTTCTTCATTTGGCATAATCAGCTTTCAATCTAGACTGATTTATAGAATTATACCTATAATCCAGGGCGAGCGAGCACGGCCTAGCCTTCTCTCTCTAGCTTATCCAGCCTCTGCTTCGGTACCTCTCCCTATTGGTTGGTCTTGCCAGTTCAACTAGACTTTCGAATATCGTTGTTGATCTGGCCTTGGCTCTGCTCCTCGCTCTCTTCCTTTGCTGAAGTCGAGTATAGAAGTCGGGAAATGTCGTTTTTCACACGTTATTGAAGTTTTTCTTTGAACTAGGCTCTAATAGGGCTCGGTTGCATTAGATATGAAAAGTCGATTTGAGGGCTCATCAGTTCCTCGATTGCCTGAAAGGCTTCCAGATTAGGTTAGAAGCGGAGAGGAGGCTTGTAGATGCTCTTTCTTCTTTACAGGGGCGAGCGATGTCTTTGCTTTCAGGAGATCGTAATATATATAGAATCTTTCATGGGAGAAAGAATGGCTAGACCTTTGAGGAAGTCTAAGCACTTCACACGTGCGTCTCAGTCTTATATATCTAGTTCTCTATCCCACCCCCAATTGCGATATTAGAGGGCCCCGCGCTAGCTGTATATATAACCTCAGATGTGCTAGTTGTATAACCATACCTCTTCTTCTCTCAGATTACTGGATAAGCACATTATTCCCTTCTCGACTAGAGAAATTGTGAATTCCCACTTAGTCACATGGAATGCAAGCATTGCCCTCCTCCCTTCCCGCTATATCAGGTCAAGACCCAGTCGGATAGTACGCAGGAAGCGGGGGGCGCCAGCTGACGGTGGTGGGGCTATGGGATGTTGGTGTCTATTTCACCCTTGAACCTTCCATTGCCTCCTGGTCTCGCAATGGGAAAGATGCAGGCAGGTAGTGGGTGTAAACGATGGAGGATCTAGATGGCCAAGAAGGCAGCGCGGGGAGGGAAAAGACTATGAAAAAGGGGGTTGTCAGCTTCTTTAGTCTACATGTGCTTATTCAGTTATTCTCTTCCGGGATTCCGAATCTAGATTTGATTAGGGTCTGGACTGGTACTTACGTAATATATTTAAGGGCCTGCTTTCTTGCACGGGAGATAGAAGGCAAATCCAGTCATAGCAGGGGAATCAGAGATCCGGAGGGGGGTGAGAAAGAGATCATCCGTCGAGGGTAAGCTAATAGTACATCCAAGAGCAAGTCAGAGGGGAAATTGACATTGAAGAAGAAGTCAGGGGCCAAAAGATGATTTGAGCTTTCAATTGACTACTAGTTCTTAAGGTCCCAATAGAGAATGTGGTCGAGCTTATTATATACGTGAGTTAGAGGATCGAAAGATGGAAGTTAGGCAGAAGGAAATGATGTGGGACTAGCTGCTCTTGCCTTAGTTAGGCTGTCCCTCTTTTCTTGAAGCAAAGCTGATATATTTATATATATATATATATATATATATATAAATAAATATATATATATATATATGTCTCCTTCTATACATAGCAGCAGTCGCCCAGCTGTGGAAGGTGGTGGATGGGCGGTCAAGTCGCGGAGGATGACAGAAAGTCATCGAAGCAGCATCGTCATATGTAGTTGAGGAAGTAGTCATAGAGTAGTGGGAGAGGCAGCAATGATGGTCTTTCTTCTCGATTTTCCAGAGTAATAGCTTGCTTCAATTCATATATTCTCTTAATTACTTGCACCAATTATTTCTACAGTTTTGAAACCTCACCGAAATCTTTTCTCATAATGTGCATCGGATCGTCGAGTCCTGACCACATCTCTAACTAGTATATAAATGCCATCGCCTCCTCTACTTTCACCAACTAGAACACTTAAAGGAACTCCCGTGAGCAGGAGTAGATTTTGATAGTGCTTTGGGTAGCCCTTGGCTTCTCTCTGCATCAGGGTCTCGGTACCCTGTCTGCGCTTTCTAGAAGCTAAAGAAGGTGAGGGAATTGAAGGCTAGCGTGCTTGGGAAAGGTCTGACTCCCTCCCTTGTTGCTTCGCCTTCTTCAGAAAGCAAACCTCTTCTCTCAGCAATGGACTAAGAGTGGGAAGCCTTTGAATCGAGAAGGATCTGATGATGATTGATCAAAGAAGGAGTGTGGGAATTTCTCTCTTTCCTTCCGACGAGTCTAGCCTCATTCGCTGATCTCTGATCCCCTCTTCTGACTAGGAATTACACTTCCCCCAGACATAGATCTTAGAATGATCGAGACCTGTAAAGTGGGCATCCCCTTCTTTAAGGAGTGGGCACCCTCCCGTCCAATATCTAGTAGGAGAGTCAGAGCCCGCTTCTTCCGACTAATTCCACAATTTGACCCTGAAGATGACTTTCTGCCAGCCTCTTCGAGACCAAGGTCACTATAGGACCCTCTATATAAGCAACTCAGGATTGGCAGCTAATAAGACTATGTTTTGGCCCTGCGAGCCAAGCTAGTTCTCTTACTATAGATAATAAGGAATTCCTCCTGGATTAGACGTCGGCAACCCTGACATCCCGCACCTTACACCAGAAAGCAGGAAAGAGAGAGGAACTGGTATGTTTCTGGGTCACCCTCCGAGACAATAGCTAAAGCCATTCCACCAGCCCTCCTAATGCGAAAGAGAAAAAACATACCGAACCTATTTAGTAGTCCGGGGGTTCTCATGTTACAACATTACATGCATAAAAATGAAAAAAAGGTTCAACCAGTGGCGACTCAACACTAGAATATCTTACTCGAGCACTTTATTTAGCCCTAGCTCTTTCCTTCAATGTAAAGGGATGTGCCTAAGAAGATTGACCTCAATGGTGCGCTAACTTGATAACCAAGCATATTCTAATAATCGAGCGAAAAGTTGGTGTCGCTTCGAGAATACATAAGGCGATGGATATAGTCTCCATGGCTTTGCTTGTCAATTATTTTATCAAAATAATCTGAAGCCGGAAGCTATATTGTTTGAATATCATGTAGTAGTATCAACTTTTAAACTAGCGCACTTTCTATGCCTGGATCAGCTTGGCGCATTCCTCAGATGAGGAAGAAAGAGTACCTAGATCTGCATCTACTCTTTTTCTTTCGCGATATAAACAAACTTTCCCAAAGCTAGGGCATACTAGTCCCAAAAGTCAAAGTCTTTTGACCCGTAATATATAATTTGGGAAAGAGGTTGGGATGAACTATGCCAGTAGTAATTCTAGGTCCCCACCCCATGAATGATTGTTGGATCTGAGCGGGAATAGCTCCTGCTTTACTCGTACTTAGTGACGAGTTCGAGCCAAGGAAGCATGCCAAGGGATAGGTCTGGAAGGCTTTTCTAGTATCACTCCCTGCCTCCTTTCTTGCTTGAACCTCTTCTTTAATTAACTATAACAAATAATTAGGGGCTTTTTTGTATATGTATTTTCATATCGTTTTGATTCTCTTTTGATGATTACCATTAATGATCTCCACCTCCCTCATTGAGAATGCACCCTGTTTGATACTCAGGATGGAGTTCGAACTCTCTTCTCTTCAAATTCTTCTGTGAAAGAAGATCGAGCAACCATATTCCTAAGCTGGGTCCTTATATATACTACTTTGAACTCTAGGTTTCGTTTCCCAACTTGGTTGGTGTTAAGTCACCCGAATGAAAACTAACATATTTAGGTGTATGAAAATAGAGATCAATGCTAGTGAAAAAAAAGATAAAAAAAGGAGTCAGAGAGGGCCCCATAGTCTAGTTAATGACGAGGCATCAGATGCCGGGGGAAGACTGCCGAAGAGGGAAGGCTAGGAAGTAGTCTAGTATAGTTTACTAAGCATTGAGTGGTCAATCTCATCTCGAAATTACCTAGGGAATCTTGTCTTAGAAGCAGATGTTGACCAGGGAAGAGAAGTAGGGGAAGGAGGCAAAAGGAGGGGTGACCAGGGCTCTGGAAAAAGGTGAGCCGCTAGGCCTAAGTTGAGACGTAGGCGTAGAGACGATAGTGGGTACGGTCTTCGTAATACGTTGTTTCTATCTAAGCAATAGCAGTTGTGAATGATGGAGCGTCAGTGGAGGTAGGAGGTTAGGACTTAGTATTAGCAGGTGGTACGGGGGAAGGTAGGTATCATTAGTGATCATTATACACAGGAAAGCCATCTGCTTCATTTTTTAATGGGATCCAGGGCACCGACTTACCAAACTGGTCCTTCGGGAATGGGGGGCACAAACCAGAAAGAGGTCTCTTGAAATCCTGAAGTCTCAATAAATCGACGAAAGATCTCGACGCCAAACCAGCACTCTCGACGGGCTCCGGATATAAGTCAACTGCACCCGAGATTATCGAAAAACAGGAAGCGCTAGTCCTAGTCCGGGACAGTTGTTTCCTCGCTCAAAAATGATCCAGGCTCTCTCCAGTGGATAAGAAGAGAAGCCCGCTCCTGTCAGTCGCGGTATACGCGCTAGTTTGAGCGGATTCCACATTCATTCTTCTTTTGTAGACAGGTCCTATCTCACCTACCTTTCCTAGCCTGATGTCTTGGCCCCACCCCTCTTCCTCTCACTCTTGACTCCAATCTAAGCGAAGCGTGAATGAGTCCTAGGGTCAGGAGATGAAGGATCGATACTAGAGGCTAAAGATTCCGAAACGTAGTTTCTCTTTCATCTCTCACTTCTGACTGATGATGGACTCCTTGTCTAGCACTCAAATGCCTCCGGAGAAGGCTCGTCCCTATCGGATCAGGGCCAGTCAAGCCAGGTGGATGATCCATATGCCTTTCTATTAGTCACTAACCATCAGACTACAGTGCTCTACTTTCAGCATATATCTGAACCAGAGTCTGGTGAGGGAAAATTTGCCCACCCTCTTTGGTTAAAGGCAGATTTTACATGTGCGAGGCTGCGACCAGCTCTCCTCCCAAGTATTGATTTTCAGCCCTCGCTTTGACGCTCACCTGCACTCCCGCTCATCTACGCTTTTCTAGCTCAACTCTTCTGGCATCGTTTTTCTTTCTCTTTCAGTGTGCTGGGTTTGTCGATGTTTGAGAAAGAAAATCCTTTAAAAACAAGTGAAGAGGTCTGTTTAAGCACTTTCTTCTTTGATGGCTCTCTGCCCCTACTCTTTCTCCGAGCCTGAAGACAACCCTTGCTTGACTTTCCGTCTATTTACAGAATAAGAACCTCTGTTGTGAATCTAGACACATTACTCTAGTTCCAGAACAAGAAAGAAAAACGTCAATTGAGCGGGAAGAGCTGGAATAGGCTAGGGTCTAAGTCTGGTAGAAGAGGAGGTTTATCCTTGGACTTGTCTGGTCCCTTGTCCTAAGAAGACTAAAGGCCAGAAGAGCAGGATCAGATCTCCAAGCCCATACATACCTGTCAGACCACAAGTCGTCGAGCATCGGAACTCTTCTCCCTCTTTTTCTGGTGATTTCTTGGCCCGAGGCTGTAGTGGAATGCTGACAACCAAACCTCGATCGCTCTACTTACCTGCAAACAAGCGATGCCTTCGATCGCACCACTGATAGTCTATAGCAGGACTGGTAGGACTCCTAGCCTTTAGAGAAGGTAGGAAGAGTGCTTTGACCACTGCCTCAAAGTCATAGTCCATAGCTAAAGAAGAAGGAAAACCAACCTTATCCACCTTATTGCGTTTTGAGCTCACTCCCTTCTTCCTTCGGCAGTCGCCTACGGTCGTCTAGTCGGGGCTCTAACTACCCACCTCAGGGTCTCAAATAAAAGGTGTATACTTCATTCGATCGATCCCACTCCAAATCTCAATATCTAGTTGCCGGTATGTGAGTTGGGATTAGAGATGACATCATTCCCAGCTTTCTCCAGAAAGTGATCAGTTCAGGTAAAGGATGCAATCGCAGTGGGGTAAGGCTAAGAAAGCGACTAGTTCTTAAGGCCTCATTTTAGTTGAGAGAGTTCAGAATTCCGCCAGAACAATATATCCAGGGAATAATGACGCTCAAACTTCTAGCTCTTTTGGGCGTGGGAAAAATGGACTCTCGTAGTGGCGAGGCCAAACCAACTACTTCTCTATAGAGGAATACGTCACATAGGTTCACTTGAGAAGGGACATCCCTCTACCTCAGTCCTTCTGAATCTCATAAATCAGGTGAAAGATCTTTGTGCGGGTACACATAGTGAGTAGTCTGATACTATGGGCATTTGTCAACAAGTACTTGCATTGCCTCTCATCATGTGGGTAGCCTCGACGACAACTACACGATATCAAAGCTGAAGTCACATAGCTTCCCAGGCTATAGTCCCTCCACTCTTTGTCCTCCGTCAATCGCATTCTGCCAGAGGCTGCAAGGTGTCCTGGTTCCCGACCTGGTCTCTACCCGAAAAGCATGCCTTTGCAGATAAAAGCGACTTTCCTTGCGATGGTGCAATCCTCATCCTTCTGCTACTATATATTACTATCCTGTCAGCTCCCAACTATATAGCTGGGCAAACCTCTCTCATTAGATCTGTGTTGGCAGCGAAAGCCGAGGCATGATGGATAATTGTTCTGGAAAATGGGGATCTTTTCCAGGCAGGTAGGAAGTGATAGTTCCGCTTACCAAGCTAACTGATGGGTCTGGTTTGAGAGGATAGGACCTAGGCGCTGAGCAAGTATCCGAAGCAGCTTATTATATAGAAAGTGGAGACTGCCCAATGCATAACGATAGGCCTTTCGTCCCCTTACCTCTCCACTTCGCATTTGACTCTTTAATCAATTCTTCTTTACAAGGTCATCGAACTCCCGCCCCGCCCGTGGTTCGACCGCTTCAACCAGAGAGAGGCACCCACCTTCCGGGATCCATTTACTGACTTTCATTCGTAACATTCTTAGACAGAAGAGGACAACCCTTTCTCCTTCGCTATGCTCGCTACCGCATCTTCCTTCTGTGGTGCTTTGTCGGAGTAATGATGTACGACAAATCAGGCATGGTGAGAGAAGGCGTGTAGTAGACCCTACAGGCGCTTATAGGTGGACCGTAGAAAGAGTTGGCAGTTTCCCATTTTTGAACTCTGAATATGGTCACCATTTTCTTCTCTTTTTTCTTTCTTTATCTAAGTCAGGAGCCTACTATCATGAAGAGTACGGCCGACGACTCACAGCCTGACTACCCTACAAACGAAAACAGAAGAAAGCAGAAAATGGTCCACAGTTGAGGCTGGGATTATCTTTAGCAGACAAAGGCTCGTGAAGCTATAATGACATATAGGCTTGATGCTATATCAAATCAAAGGTTTGACACCCCCCAAAACTCGAGACCTTCCTCACTATATTCGACGTTTGAATAATATTAGAATAGCTTGTTAAAGTACCTATATATAGAAACTCCTAGAAAGAAAACTAATTCCTACCTACAAGCTTTCACATGTATGACTAGCTTCTTCGTTTTAGGGAAAAAGTCAAGCACAAGGAGAATGCAGAATGGTGAGCAATCAGCTGAAAGTCAAAGGGACACAGTTGAACTCCAAAGCTGACTACCTCACATCAACCGGAGGAGATTCTAGTTAAATCCCTCAGTCAGCCACTCTTGACCTTATTGTCACTGCCCTCTCACTCTTGCTGTCTGCATGCGCTTGTAGACCAAGCCCACGCTCTTGACCTATTATATCACACTTGCTTTTTCTAGCAAGTGACTTGAGCCTACTAGGGAGCCACTGAGAACCCCATGATCTGACCCCTGACCTTGTCCAATGTGAAAGAAAATTGCAGACAGATGTGATAGGCCGCAGGGTATGAAATCTACGTACTATTGGAAGAGGGTGAGATAACCGCAGTCGACCTCTCCGCCCCACACTTGTGGGTGATATAACTGCTTTTCCCTTCACGTCTCTGTGCCTGCTGATCTTCCTATCTGACCATAGGGTCAAAGTTCAGGTATATGCACTTAGGTCAATCAAGCTGAGGTCTCAGATACGCAAGGCTACCCTACTGTCGGCTTCCCTACAGGAGGTGCAATGATGAGAATCTATGAACTAGGCAGAGCGATTCTATTACCAGGATCAAAAGCATCAAGGTCCCCATAGCCCGAGGGCTCAGCTATAAGGTCCCCTTCTACTTCTCTCTCTGCGGGAAGCTTTTGGGGAATGAAAGAAGGAAGAAGTGTGCAGATTGAGATAGTGCCTCTTCTGACTTGAGAAGTATAAGGCCTTAAACGACTAAGTACATGGTTCGTATGCCGAAATTCATGAACATTGTGTATAGATCAGCCCTAGTCCCCTTTCACTTTCCCGCTCCACTTCACTCTGCCACATCTTCGCAAAAGATAGCTGACAGTCAGAACTATAATACTCGATCCCCGACCAAAGGTAGCTAACTTGACAAGACAAATTAAAAATGAAGTCAGACTCATTGTGGGGACTTGAGGAAAGATTATCTATTTTGACAGGTCGGAGCATTGAGGGTCGGAAGTCAGGCCCATAACTATAGAACCTCAATCTTAGGGCGGTCGCTAATGATGAACTAAGTACAGGGTCTTTTTTTCTCCTAGCAGAACCCAAGGATGTACAAGTTTTCTATGAGATTTCGAGACTTGAGCTGACTTTCGGTACTACAATCTACTCGTGCTGTTCTGAACGTCTTCTATTGAAGAGCTTGTTCCAGCCCACTGGTTAGATAGCTTAAGACGTCGGGAGACTACCAAGTGCAAATGGCCAGCCCATGAGAAAGAACCTAAGAGAAAGGCCTCAGACTAATGTGAGTTACGTCCCCTAGGTCTCTCTCGTACGACCGAAGGGTATGCAATTGAGTGCAGTTCCTTTCCTGGGGGGACTTTTTAGCCAACTGTCAAATCAGGGTAGTTGAGCCCGAGTGCTTTTCCACTCTCAAAAAACATGCTTTAATCGACTATAGAAAGAAAGCTTTCTTAAGTGCTCATTCTTAGTCTTCATTCTCTGAGCGTAGAATGATCAGTCTTTCTTTTCTTAATACTAATACTGCTACAACGAGAACCCTTGAGTATTTATGGAACCGTGAAAATGATTGAAATTTGAGATAGAAAACTGAGTTCTCAGAGCCTATGGAAATTTCTTTCCTCTCGCTCATAGGTTCTTTAGTTCCAGAGATGACATAATAGCCTCCATAGGTGAAAGAGGAGTTCGCAGTCGAAGAAGAAGGTAGTCTGCACCTGTACTCTTCCCTGGAAAGTTTACCGCCAGGACTTTGACAGAGCGAGTCTGTGGATCAACTATGAGTGAAGGGTTTTCGGAGGAGAAACTGGGGGAGTAGCCTGGTAGTCCAACTACGGGGAATTCCGACAACGACAAGTCCGACTTGGTCTACCACCATCCCGAGACCTAGCCCCTTGCTTCCCCTCCATCCATGAGAGAGCTCAGGCACACGAAAAGCATTTCCTTCCCTGACTAATGCCTTTCCGTGATGAATAGGAAAATGAACTCTTTTCTTCAAATTTCCCTCGGAAACTCCCCCTCATCTTTTCCATATTCTTTATGGCATGCTTCTTTTCCTACTCCGAATTGGCTCTCTTCCTTTCTCTCATTTGACCTTTTCTGCTTTCCCTTTTTTCCTCCTAATCGCGATAGTGGATCACGGTTTCCAGAAAAAAACAAAGCTAGGGGCGTCATCCAAGGCTCAGTACTGGAGTCGGGGAAGATGCCTCTTCTTTCTAAGGCTAGGGTCTATCTCGGTCAGCAAAACCGTGGGAAAGGAGATGATCGTAGATAGAGACTGAAACCCTAAGCGGGGGTAGGGGCGGATGTAGCCAACTGGATCAAGGCACTGGATTGTGAATCCACCATGCTTGTGTGAAATCCCCGTCATTCGCCCTCGCTGGAAAGAAAGTCCCATTGGTTACGGAGACACAAGCCCGTCCGGCCCTGCTTGGAGTCCATTTTCTCTTCGACGAGTCAATTCATCGAGGGCTTGCGACCTATGTGGTCGACTCTGAGGGAGAGGCCTGATTGACACGCTGGGAAAGTGGAGAGATGAAAGGAAACGGAAGATAAAGAGACTAATGGTGCTCGGGACGTGGACTGGGATTGTAATTAAATTAACTCAAAGAAAAGAACAAGAGCGTGACATAGAAAAACTAAGGGAAATATATAGTAGGAATTCCCCCACCCCATATATATATGACAAAAGGAACACCCCCACCTCTACCTATGAATTCTGAGGGGGTGCGCAACACTAAGTAATACAATCCAACCCATTGGAATTCTCTTCCTATCTTTGAAGGCATGATTCTCGGCTAGCCTGAATTTCCAGCGACAGGTCTTGCCTTCATTCCCTTCCTTATATGAAAAGACTAGAATATTTCCCTTAAAGGAAGACCTCGGACTTCCGAGTGCAATTATTCCTAATGCACTTATGGATAGGGAAGTTCGACAGCAGAGGAATACGTATTCTTTACCGGCAAGACTATCCCCGACTAGCCCAGTCAGTTAGAGTCTGGATTAGCCGAAGCAATCAGGTTGATGGGTAGGGCAGCAGAAGGTAAAGCTGATAGAGTTGTAAACAGACTATGAAGATGATCGAGGCTTTGTTTTCCCTCTTATACTGAGGGATTGAACTCGTAAGATAGAGCGCAATGCTCTCACGACATTTTTTGTTTTGGCCTTCTCCAGTATTGCAAAAGAAAGGGCCTGTCCCCCTATAATCTGAGAAATTAGTTATCAACTAGACCTCAAATCCGCTAGAGTCAACGTTCTTTATTGAGTCTCCGCGCAAGGATGTCCGTTGAACCGGATAAGAGTAGTCACCAGAGGGTCAATAGCTCTCTCGACTCTGCCCTGCTAGATCTTGCAGGCTTCGACGCACTCACATCTTTCTTTGAATGAAAGAGAGATAACCTCCTTGCCGACCTCGCATTGTCGAGCCCTGGCTTCACGCTTACCTACTCCCCATTAATATAGATAGATAGAAAGAATCCATTCTTCTTTTGCCTCTAACTACCTTTGTCCTAGATTACTGCTGACCTGTCCAAATCGAATGCACGTCTACCGCAATTATATATTAGGTGGACAGCCTGGCTAACAAAGATTGGAATGAGGAGTAGTGGGGCAGGTAAAGAACCTCATTTTATAGCAAACCGCAGTGAGGTCTTAGTGCTGCGAGGACAACAACCCCTATAATATAGATTTTCTCTTTCTTAAAAATATTACACCTTAAAAAAGAAAATCTATCATCTCAAATCCAAACTATATAGAATAACTGCGGCCAACTCTTCGCTTCTCATCACCTTTGTGTTGGAGTGACGTGGGCGGCCAACTCTTCGCTTCTTCTCGCTTTTTTTCCAGCGGGAAGAGGTGCGAGCCATAGATTGATGTAGGAGCAACTATTTCCTGACATCTACAATATAACCCCCTTTATGCCATTTTAATATCTACTAATATCAAGAAATTCTATAAAAAAAAGCTTGTATTATCTAGTTGAGTTTCATTTCTTGATATTCTTAATCAAATCACTTTCTAAAGCCACGGGTCAGAAGCCCCAAGTTGTCCTAATATTTTGCGAGAGTAGGATGATGTTAATAGTTTGGGGGTCGAGCGAGGTTTTAATGCAAGCACCACGGGTGAATAGGAGTAAGCAAGGATGAGAGACGAGGACCCAAGGGAGATTCTTTCCAGTGGGGTCCCTCGCTTGTTTTGTGTCACTCGCCTTATATCACGATCCAAAGCTTTCCTAGGGTAAATATAAGCAAGCTTGAGAAGTCAACCGCCTCGGGAAGAGCTTGTGAGCAGTATCCGAATCAGGCAGTTGGAAAAGCTAGAAGCCTGAGGACCGAAGTTGAGGACTCCTGAGGGACCCTCGGGAATTCATCGTCCTGTATAGCCCGTGTTTGTTGGGAAGGCTCCCCGGATTGGAAAGTGCACACCTCCTCATATATAGTCTCACTTTTCCCTATATAAATCAACAAGGCCGAAAAGTGAAATGCTTGTCAATTCTTGGTGTAATAGTCTTCACTTCCCCTTCACAAAGGTAGGGGTCGTTCCTTCACTTTTCTCTTTTTTTCGTGTCAGAATTTGGAATTCCTCTTCCAACTTGTCCCAGAATGGGCTTGATGGCAAAGAACAAGAAGAAAATGAAAGGGGAAATTTGTCCAATTCTCAAATGGTGCCTCCACAGGTTGACATCCGATCCAACCTAGTAGTAAGCAATCCGCTAAAAGCAACCAAAATATTCCTTGGTAAATCGGGTGAAAACTGGAACTACGCACATAGGGATTTTTGAGAAAAGGTAAAACCAACTGACATATAAAAACGAGTGCTATTGCGGCTACACCTCCCCATTTGTCATGTATACTTCAAAGAATGGCATAGATCTGGTAGGAAATACCATTCCGGCACAATATGAGGTGGGGTAGACATCGGATTACCAAGTATATAATTGTCAGGATGCCCCAAAACATTAGGAGCATAAAAAAGAAAAATGGAAAAAAGATAGAAAAGGATACCTACCTACGTTATCCTTTACATAAAAAGAAGGGTAAAAAGCGTTTTTATACATCTTTGAATGTACACCCAATGGATTATTGGATCCATATTGATGCAATGCAGCCTGATGCAGAAGACTGGTGCCGACTAAAATAAAGGGGAGTAAATAATGGAGACTAAAAAAACGATTTAAGGTGGCATTGTTCATGGAGAAACCACCCCAAAGCCAAGTCACTATAGTATCTCCTACTACAGGTATGGCGCTTGCTAAGCTTGTAATGATTGTTGCTCCCCAAAAGCTTATCTGACCGCAAGGTAGTACGTATCCTATAAAAGCTATCACAATCATTAAGAGGAATATGACAACTCCGATACACCAAATAAATTCCCTAGGACTGCTATTACTCGCATAACATAGACCACGAAAAAGATGAAGGTAAACCACAGTGAAAAACATACTTGCCCCATTATCATGCATATAATGGAGCAACTAGCCCCCTTCCACATCTCTCATAATGTGTTCTACGCTGTTGAAAGCTAGATCCACATGAGGTGTGTAATGCATAGCTAAAATAAGGCCAGTCACTATCTGAATGGTTAAACAAATACCAGCTAACGAACCGAAGCCCCACCAATAACTAAGATTGCTCGGGGTGGATAATCTATCAAATGCTGGTTAAGTGTTGAGTATATGGGTTGTTGAATTTGAGATAATCTATGGTTTCTTATAGTCATTCTTCTTTTCTATCATGACAACTCCTCTTCCCCTATTTACCTCCACCGTTTAATGCATAGTCTTAATCAGGAATCCAAAAGAGTCCCAGGGAGACTATTGAGAAGGGGATGGTCGGAGTCGTCGACCTGCTCTATTCTACCATTACCCACACCTTTCCTCTTCTTCTATAGTAATGCGAAAGTGGTCGGTCATTTCCCCAATACTTTGATCGCTCATAGGGGGTGCCAGAGCAATAGAACAATGTGTCCCCCTACTTGGTGTAATGAGTACTTCGTCGAATAGGGGCCAGCAGGTCTCTCATCTTGGAACATTGGGAAGGGAGGGGGAGGGCGGTGAATTCAGCCAGGATACATAGCTTATACATTCAGGTCTGTTAGGTTTCAAATTCAGCTATAGTATAGTTAGGCATTGAACTTGTCATTCTGGGAAAATATGGGGAGTCAACTAGATATTCGAAGGGTGAAAATGCTACTTCTGATGTCTGTAAGCAGGGAACAATGGTATCAACCTTAGTGGATTCCTCATGCATCGACCTCAAAGTCCACGGAAAGAAGAACTGTATGAGAGTGAGGGGTCTGGAAAAAGAAAGTGAGTGAGGGGGTCCGAGGGGTGTCACTATAGGGGCCGAGGAAGAAGCCACTTGATGTCACCAAAAGGCTTGGTGCTCTGATGCATGTGTAGAAAGGGACTAGTCTGATCGGACAGAGGGTAGGAGGATAGGAGAGTAGTAGGAGGATGGATTTTTCCCTTCCCGCGGATGGTGCTAGTCTGATCCCACATTGAGGGAAGGGCCAGAAATGAAAGAGCAAAGCCACCGCACTTATAGTAATGGCATTAAAAAGAATCCTTCTCGAGCAGTCGGCAAAGCTTGACAACCATATATTGAGGTCTGAGGCTTTGAAATACATATTACCTATGACCCCATCTTGGCTCTGTGTCCTGAGGGAGGGAGTGCTCTCATCCCGGTCTCCCTGGCGTAGTCATCCTCTCCTACCGCCAAGGATCTTGCCCCTGTAATTGAATTCATCCCTGACGAACTCTCTCTTCCCTATTAGTTTCTGGCTTTTTCAGTAGACAACGCATCGACGAGGTAGTGGAATAGTGATGGACGCTGAGCTGATCGTCGGTCGACCTCACTGGACAGCATCATGCTATGCTTCTCTTAGTCAACTGCGGGGAACTACCGATTATTTCTTGATTATGGACCTACTACTAATTCTCAGCTTAGCTGCTCCCCTCCTCTGAGACTATGTCTCTGATTCTAACCTCCACACGTCTAGTCGCCGTCACCTCATCTCAGTAGTCCGCTAATCCTCGCTATTTTTTGGTTGACCTCGCATTCACTAGCGTATGGGCTCGTACGGCTCCACAGTGCTCAATAGATAGAATAGCTTCGATTTTCTAAAAAAGCTCCTTTCCCTCTTAGAAGTAGTATACTGATAGCTCGACCCTCATCCTGTTGGGAGTAGAATGTGGAAACCCAGCAGATACTCACTATTAAACCACTGTCATACCTGCATCAACTAGTCCACATACCCATCCACCATAGTCTTCCAGTACCCTCTAATCTTAAGAGACCACATATGCATCTACCACATTGTCTACCTCATGATCACACCACCTTCCCGTGGTTGATGCTTCTGTTCAATCCCGCTTAACTGGAGGATGAAGAGTTCGTCTACTAAGAATGATGATCCTACCTCGTGACCTATGGATTCTTCATGAATCCTATCTGATGCTAGGACTCTCTTCTGATCTTCTTCTTAGCTGAGTGAGCTTATGGAAGCGGATTCAGCCGTTTAAGCAGTAACAACCCTCTGATCTGTCGATCACCATGACTTAGATACCCCGTCTGCGCAGTGTATTTTCACTCTGCCGTGGTATTATATATTAGGTTTCGACGTCATTAAAGCGCCTTCCAACTAGTAATGAAAGCTCAGGCTTAGGCTACAGCGGAAAACATTATGGGTTCTAGTTCGACTCTTGTTGAGTATGAATAAAAAATCTCAGCAGAGTGGTAGCAAGCAGGGCAAAAAAGCTATTAATTTGGTCATTTGCACCGAAATTGCATACATCAGCTAGGACCCCTACCTCATAGTAGTTGCCTTGATGAGGCTCGTCACTCATCCGAGACTCACTGGACCTATAAAAGAAAGTGAAGAATGAACTGCTTCAACTCATCACTTATTGAAAATACGAGTTCCAGCATATGAGACCGAGGCCTAGCTTGATTGGAAGATCACTACCCGAATATGACACTACGAAAACAAGTCATCCCCGTCACCATATGCTACTGACCTTCCATCAAACCTCTTCTTTCTATGCTTGTCTATCATTTCCTCAATCAGTGACAGCTGAACAACAAGCGCAAGAGCTCTAACTATCCAAGAAGACACTCGATTCCCACCCTTATCCCATTTTGGTTCTTGAGAAGTGGAAAATGTTGACCTATGATAATGTTGTTCCCTTATATCCTTTCTGATGGTCATCAATATACCTAGCTTCTGAAGGATATGGTTAGATCCTCAAGCACATCACGGAAGCGTGAGCGCCGTATCGAATATGACGAGGAGCGACTAGTCGCACTAGTTGCTCGATGCAGCGGAATTTAAAAATTTTTCTTACGATGAAACCACATGATCCAAGAACACTTCTCGGATCGTTTCGTCTTAACCACAAACAAGTAATTAGGATTACCTCTTGAAGCGTGGTTGCGATCAAGTCTCTAAACGAAGAGACCTCCTGTCTCAAGTCGATCCGACGGAGGAGACGCTTGCGAACGCGGGGATGAACTGCGTGCTTCTCGCAATCCATGTTGATGATCCAAGCAGCGGATCTCCTGATCTCGACACAGGAGATCCGACGTCTTCTTCATGAGCGAGGCGCACCGAAGGAGACTGAGATACACGAGCATACAAATGGGCAGCATAACGACGATGCCGCGGCGATGGAAAACCTCTCTAGGTCATCTGTGGTGGACGGCCACATGAGAGGGAGAGAGAGGGTTGTCGAGTAGAGAGAGAGAGAGATATGCTTCTCAAGCATTGTGTGTAAAATAGAGAGCATGGTATGCCTCTCTATTTATACGGTTTTGGGATCCATGGATCTCAATCCATGGGGCATATAAAATCAATGGATGAGATTGATTTATGTTAATCCAATGGTCAAGATTGTTGTTGGTAAAACCAACAAATTTAGGTTAAAATATATTTGACAAAATCAAATATAAATTAGTCCTAAATCAAACCAATAAATAAGGAGAGAAGATACATGGAGATTTCATCTCCATGTACCTTCCAAAGTGGACGGCCACATATTCCTTATAGGAATGATGTGCCGCCCAAAGATTCCATGGAGATTGCAATCTCATGGAAATCCATGAGATTGCATATCTCCTTGAAAATCTCCTTTATTTATTTCCAACAACTTTTGTTGGCTTTTATTATTCAAAAACAATTCACAATTATATTTGAGAATATTGCAATCTTGCCATGTAAGAAATTGTGAATCATATCCACAACCCAAAACAACATATAATTTACATGCCAATTAATTACACAATGTGTATCCAATACACATAATAATTAATCAACACATATAAATTATAATTATCTCTCTCTAATACATTATAAATCACATTTATAATATATTATGAATAATTGGATATTACTATCCACATTATTCTTATCCACAATAATTAAATCATATTTAATTATATTGGATAACTTATTCTCATGTGCTCAAATAATATGAATCACATTCACATTTTTTACATCTTTGATAATCAAATCACATTTAATTATCTAAGATAACTCTCCTTATAATATGAATGAAATTCATATCATTCATGAAAATTAAATCACATTTAATTATCCATTTTCTCAGTGCTCGGATACATATATCAACAATAGAATTATCCATGAACTCTTTCAAGGATAATGCGCTTTCTCCGCGAATACTTGGAGATAAGGACAGGGCGATTGTATTGTTCCACGTCTAGTGACATGGATATTGAGATCATATCTCAAATCCAGATCACGGGCCTCCCAACGATGCTTGATTAAATCAATACCGCAGATCTAATCTTCTCATTGCATCTGAATCACATTCAGATCAATGTCCAACATCTGGACTAAGATCAGATTACTTCTCTACTGAGAGGAATCACTAAAATCCAGACCCGTTTCATCACTCCCTAGGAATGGAAGCGTCATGGTTATACAATCGTTTATGATCACATCACCCTCAGGTATTCCTAATACCTGTACATCATGCATACTGGAAGACTCAGATTAAACCCGAAGTATTGGATAAACTTTATACTGTCGACTTCATGGTTTTATCAGTAAGTTTCTCATTCAATCATTGGGAGTCGGTATCGATCATATACTTTCCAAAAGTATATATCATACCTAGGTCTTGATCATATACTTTCCAAAAGTATATATCAAACCTACAAATTCAGTCAATTTTCCAAAGCGGGACGACCATGCGCATGGAATTTGATTCTTGTCAATATCTCATGTGTGAGCTCATGTCTTCCGGTTCAGTAACTGAACCTGTATGATCCCTTTGAGAGATCGTATTACTCATATGCCCTTATATGCACACCTGCGCGCCGGTGTATAGACCTTGATTAGGTCATCAACCTATTGGTCTGCCAAATGTACATACTCAGACATATAGTAACACATTTGTCTCCGGTCATAGGATGTGCACCTATATCATGACAGCATACGATATAGGACTTTGGTTATCTCGATCTTGTTAAGTCAACCCTTTGACCTAACTCATCTGATACCTCCGAATCTCTATTCCTAGCCAGAGGACCTGCATCAAGAGGTCGGTCAGATATCAGCCTAACTGAGATAGGATTGCCATCTCCTACTCAGGCTGGAGATCATCTTTTAACAATCATTTGACGGTGCTTGATGAGTCCTCAATCTAACTCATTAGATATTCATCCAAGCACCAGCCTCTATGATTCAATAATTGAATCAACATCTGTATGATCATTAAGATGGCTATGGCACATAACCCTAATTGTACTAAGGGACCTATTATGCAAATTAGTTACTCTTTATTTCAGATTAAGGAGTGAATTGCAATAACATTTATTGCATAATGGCTCGTCGTGGGCTCGCATGTCCAACAGCTTCAGCTGCTGACCTCTCAGCTGGAGGGAGCTACTGATTGTAGATAGTTAGCTTAGCGCGGGAGCTACAACTTTTCTTTCCCACCGAAACCTAGCTGACCAAAGACCTTAGCCCAGTCTGTCAAACATGACCTCTGCTTGCTTCTCACCTTGACTTTGCTTGCTTGCGTGGGCATATCCATTGTACTAGTCGCATTCCCTGGTTCATCAGATCTCCTCAACGCTTTCTTTGCAATGAGTTGTATGTCGTCTTGACCTCCCAGCGCTTCGAGGCCCTTGAAAAGAAAGTAGTCTAGTCGCATTCTCTGAGTAGCTGTTATTATTCTCTGCTTACCGCATGGGCTCTAACTTCTGATTCGTTGACCGCAACCTCGTGACATGCGTCTTGCTTTTAAGTAGAACATGCTTATCCATATGTTGTAGATTATAGTTGTATACAACTATCCTAAATATATAGTGAGTTCTTCCCCCTTCCCCGCTTTCGCCTACTTACCTGCGTACTACAGTGCCCAACGTCACTATAAGCTCGCTTTCCATCTCAGAACTTTTTGAATTAGAAACCTCAACTAGCGAAAGAAAGCAGACCAAGTCGACGGATCCTACCTGCATATCAGAATCACATCCTCAACCCGTGAAAGCGGATAAAGGGCAATAGTATGTCTGCCTCTATTCCTACCCTTCTTCCCTAAGCTCAGTCGTGGGTGGAAGAGTTCTGATCCGTTGGCTGCTATTAAACTCAATCAACCTGTGGTAGCAAACAGACCAAGCACAACATACCACCCAATGAGACGTGAAAGAGGCTTACTGAGTGAGCAAGAAGGGAGACCTTAATCCCGCCACAAGCAACATGCCCAACATCCTATGCAAAGGACTATCTTCTTTCCTCTTCACTAATTGCTGACTCGGTTCCCACAAAATAATTATACAAGCCTGCGATGTGCTGATAGAACTCTATCTGAAGTGACTTTCTACTAAAACTTCCTTGCTTGCTTTGAAACCTCGCTCGACAACGCGATAGATATATATAGTCAAAGGGCGATTATACTACTATATATATCTATCTATAGTACGGAGGAAAGATTCGAGTGAAAGGAGAGGAGGTTGCCGAGTTTTCCAAGGACTGGACTTAGGTAGTGGTAGCATTAACGGTGCGACACGCGACCGACTTATATCTATCTATGCCTTAGGCCAAGGAAAGATGTGATTGATGCTTTCCCGTCCGGATGTCGACGGCAGTTTTCGCATGACTACCTTTAACGACGTCGAGCATGCAGTTTCTAAGAGTCCTTCCCTAACCCCCCGGAAATAGCAAAGAAAATCCTTCCTCCATGCTTTCCCACTTGCTCGATGAGAAGGCGGATGAAAGGCAAACTAAAAGCAAGTACCCCATAGGTTGAAGGTCAAACCAAGAGCAGTAGACTAGTCAGAGGCCCCCCTATTTCTATATATTTCCGTAGTTTTATACATATTTGACCTTTTTCACAAGCTGACTCTCATATAGGCACGATTCGTCGACTTCCTACTATATATCTAGTAAGTAGAGCGATCGAGGGGGCCTTTTCAATAGTTCCCCTTCGATGACTGCCCAGACCGGGAAGTCTTTTATCGTAAGAGAAACCAAGAGCTTAACTATCAATCTCTTTCCTTGGAAGTAGAATATATAATGGCAAAGATTGAGACCTTTGTCCAGAAAGAATCCAGAGGTTCAGAGCTGATAGATGACTCTTATGTACTGTCTTTCGTCACTTGAATATAGCATGACTGCAACTCTAATATACCATTACCTGCTATGGGTATATCCGATTGTCTAGATGGAAGCGTCGAGGGTCTTATTCAATTAGCTAAGGAGCTGATATGCCTTCTTTCTACAACAATTATATATCAGCACTTACTGCATCAGGTCTGACTATTCCTCTGATGGATGGATAAGAACGAGAGTTGAAAGCACTTCATGGCATGAATTCGTACTAGATAAATAAATGGGCAGTAGATAATTGCCTTTATGTAGGCTAAAGTCCATGCCTGACAACAAAGATTTTGACGTGCGTGATTCTGCTGCTTGTCTTATCCTGCTCTATTATTACTTTTCTTCCACTTTCGGACTGTAAACCATCTTCTTAACACCAGTATCGACTTTCGGGGACAACTAGACTTTCAAATATGTCGTAGGACGGGGCGTGGAGTTGCTAATTCAATGTCCGCCTCGTGGATTGAGAAGGGAAGGTCAGAATAGCAAGCTAGTGCACGAACATGATCTTCTTTTACAAAGAAGGGGGAGGGGGTATTTCTCTCAAATATATTAAGTGGAGTAGGTATCTATATAAGAGGATCAAACCCGTATTACATTGGAAATGAAGCTCCTCCCAAGACTAAGACAAATAAGGACTAGTATGCATTCCCGCGTCAGGCATTCTTCGAGGGCTTGTGAGACATGCTTTGCCGCTGAGACTCTCATTCCTCATCTAGGCCTAGCCCCCTTAGCTTGATGCTTGGAAGAGACTCTCGCCGCTTCCCCGCTTGTCCGGGAATATGGTTAGCTGGAAAGCCCGCCTAGGATATATAAGAAGTGTTGTTCATGCCTAGAACGTCAAAGGGGGTGCGAAGATGTATTGGGAATTGGACTTGAGACCTCTCCTTTCTCTACTGAAGTGCACGACACCATTTATAGTACATGCAACTCAAGGGCAGAACAAAACAACAGGGGTAGAATGCTAGCCGAATGCAGACATTCTCAGCTAGACCTTTCCTGATTATATATATATGGGGGGGAATGGACCTGGGGGAAAAGTGGAAGATCACCTAGTACTTGCCCTCTGATATCGCTGGAGAATCTGAGACTCTGCGCTCTGCTAAACTGACAAATTGATTAGGGATATCTACCTTCCTATCCTATCTGGCTTGCCCTCTGGCGATGAAGCCCCAAGGGCAAGCCAGTCGTCCCTGGGACTCTTTTTGATTCCTGATTAAGACTATGCATCAGGCGATGGAAGTAAATAGGGGAAGAGGAGTTGTCATGATAGAAAAAAGAATGACTATAAGAAACCATAGATTCTCTCAAATTCAACAACCCATATTCTCAACACTTAACCAGCATTTGATAGATTATCCATCCCCGAGCAATCTTAGTTATTGGTGGGGCTTCGATTTGTTAGCTGGTATTTGTTTAACCATTCAAATAGTGACTGGCCTTTTTTAGCTATGCATTATAAACCTCATGTGGATCTAGCTTTCAACAGCGTAGAACATATTATGAGAGATGTGGAAGGGTGCTGGTTGCTCCGTTATATGCATGCTAATGGGGCAAGTATGTTTTTCAGTGTGGTTTACCTTCATCTTTTTCGTGGTCTAGATTATGCGAGTTATCGCAGTCCTAGGGAATATGTTTGGTGTATCGGAGTTGTCATATTCCTCTTAATGATTGTGACAGCTTTTATAGGATACATACTACCTTGGGGTCAGATGAGCTTTTAGGGAGCAACAATCATTACAAGCATAGCTAGCGCCATACTAGTAGTAGGAGATACTATAGTGACTTGGCTTTGGGGTGGCTTCTCCGTGGACAATGCCACCTTAAATCGTTTTTTAGTCTCCATTATTTACTCCCCTATATTTTAGTGGGCACCAGTCTTCCTTATCTAGTCGCATTGCATCAATATGGATCCAATAATCCATTGGGTGTACATTCAGATATGGATAAAATCACTTTTTACCCTTCTTTTTATGTAAAGGATAACATAGGTTGGGTAGCCTTTTTTATCTTTTTTTCCTTTTTTCTTTTTTATGCTCCTAATGTTTTGGGGCATCCCGATAATTATATACCTGCTAATCCAATGTCTACCCCGCCTCATATTGTGATAGAATGGTATTTCCTACCGATCTATGCCATTCTTCGAAGTATACCTGACAAATCGGGAGGTGTAGCCGCAATAGAAGTCACTTTTATATGTCTGTTGGCTTTACCTTTTCTCAAAAATCTCTATGTGCGTAATTCCAGTTTTCGCCCAATTTACCAAGGAATCTTTTGGTTGCTTTTTGCGGATTGCTTACTACAAGTTTGATCGGATGTCAACCTGTGGAGGCACCATTTGTGACTATTGGACAAATTTCATCTTTCATTTTCTTCTTGTTCTTTGCCATCACGCCAATTCTGGGACAAGTTGGAAGAGGAATTCCAAATTATGACATGGGAAAAAGAGAAAAGTGAAGGAACGGCCCCTAACATTGTGAAGGAGAGGTGAAGACTATTACAACAAGAATTGACAAGCATTTCACTTTTCGGCCCTTGTTGATTTAGATAGGGAAAAGTGAGACTATATATGAGGAGGTGTGCACATTCAAATCCAGCGAGCCTTCCCACAAACATGGGCTATACAGAACGATGACTTCCCGAGGGTCCCTCAGGAGTCCTCAACTCCGGTCCTCAGGCTTCTAGCATTCCAACTACCTGATTCGGATTCCACTCACAAGCTCTTCCTGAGGTGGTTATCTTCTCAAGCTTTCTTATATATACCCTAAGAAAGCTCTGGATCACGATATAAGGTGTGTGACACAAAACAAGTGATATATTAGGGATCACCCCACCGGAAAGAGTCTCCCTTGGGTCCTTTTCTCTCATCCTTACTCACTCCTATTCTCCCGCGATTCTTGCTTTAAAACCTCGCTCGACCCCCAAACTATGAACATCATCCTACTCTCGTGATATATTAGGACAACTAGGGGCTTCTGACCCAGGGCTTCAAAAAGAGATTTGATTAAGAATATAAAGAATCAAACTCAACTAGATAATACAAGCTTTTTTATAGAATTTCTTGATATTAGTAGATATTAAAATGGCTTAAAGGGGGTTATCTTGTAGATATCGGGAAATAGTTGCTCCTACATCAACCTATGGCTCGCACCTCTGCCCGCTGGAAAAAAAAGCGAGAAGAAGCGAAGAGTTGGCCGCCCACTTCACTCCAACACAAAGGTGATGAGAGCGAAGAGTTGGCCGCAGTTATTTTATATAGTTTGTCTTTGATAAGAAAGATTTTTTTTGAGGAGTAATATATTTAAGAAAGAGAAAATCTATATTATAGGGGATGTTGTCCTCGCAGCACTAAGACCTCACTGTAGTTCACTGGAAAATAAGGTTCTTTACCTGCCCCACTGCTCCTCATTCTGATCATTGTTAGCCAGGTCGTCCCCCGGATATATAATTGCGGTAGACGTGCATTCGATTTGGACGGGTCTGCAACAATCTAGGACAAAGGCAGTTAGAGGCAAAAGAAGAATAGATTCTTTCTATCTATCTATATTAATGGGGAGCAGGTAAGCGTCAAGCCAGGGCTTGACCATTCAGGGTCGGCGAGGAGGCTCTCTCTCTTTCATTCAAAGAAAGATGCGAGTGCGTCAAAGCCTGCAAGATCTAGCATGGCATAGTCGAGAGAGCCTTTGACCTCTGGTTACTAGTCTTTTCCGATTCTGTGGACATCCTTGCACGGAGACTCAATAAAGAACATCGACTCTAGTGGATTTGAGGTCTAGTTTATAACTAATTTCTCAGATTATAGGGGGACAAGCCCTTTCTTTTGCAATACTAGAGAAGGCCAAAACAAAAAAAGTCGTGAGAGGATCGTGCTCTGTCTTGCGAGTTCAATCCCTCAAAAGAAGAGGTATGACAAAGCCTCGATCATCTTCAAAGTATGTTTACGACTCTATCAGCTTGACCTTCTGCCACCATACCCGTCAACCTGACTACTTCGGCTGATCCTGACTCTACCTGACTGGGCTAATCGGGGATAGTCTTGCCGGTAAAGAATACGTAGTCCTCCACCGCCGAACGTCCCTATCCATGAGCGCATTAGGACTAATTGCACATGGAAATCTGAGGTCTTCCTTTAAGGCCAGTATTGTAGTCTATTTATATAAGGAAGGGAATGAAGGCAAGACCTGTCGCTGGCAATTCAGGCTAGGCGAGAATTAGGCCATGAACGATAGGAAAAGAATTCCAATGGGTTTCACCCGTGCGTGGTGGATTCACAATCCACTATCTTGATCCACTTGTCTACATTCGCCCCTTCCCCTGCTTAGGATTTCAGTCTCTATATACAATCATCTTCTTTCCCTCAGTTTTGCTGACCGAGATCGACCCTTTCCTGGGAAAGAAGAGGCATCTTCCCCGGCTCCAGTATTGAACCATGGATGATGCCCCTAGGTATGTTTCTTTATGGAAATTGCGATCCACTATCGTGATTAGGAGGAATAAAAGGAAATCAGAAAAAGTCAAATGAGAGAAAGGAAGAGAGACAATATGGAGTAGAAGAAGAAGCCTTCCATAAGGAGTAGGGAAAAGAGGAGGGTGAGTTTTTGAGGGAAACATGAAGAAAAGAGTTCATTTTCCTATTCATCACGAAGGGCATTAGTCAGGGAAGGAAATGCTTTTCGTGGGCCTGAGCTCTCTCACGGAAGCAGGGGAAGCAAGCGGCTAGGTCTCGGGATGGTGGTGGACCATGCCAGACTTGTTGACATCGGAATTCCCCGGAGTTGGACTACTAGGCTACTCCCCCGGTTTCACCTCCGATAACCCTTCACTCTTAGTTGACCCAAGGACTCGCTCTATCAAAGTCCTGGCGGCAAACTTTCAAGGGAAGAGTACAGGCACAGACTACCTTTTTCTTCGACTGTGAACTCCTCTTTCACCTATGGGGGCTATTATGTCATCTCTGGAACTGAAGAACCTATGAGCGAGAGGACAGAGATTTCCAGAGGCTCTGAGAACTCACTTTTCTATCTCAGATTTCAGTCATTTCATGGGTCCATAAATACTCAAGGGTTCTCGTTCTAGCAGTATTAGCGCTAAGAAAAGAAAGACTGATCATTCTATGCTCAAGAATGAAGACTAAGAATGAGCACTTAAGAAAGCTTTCTTTCTATAGTCGATTTTCCCTCGGTTTTTGTGAGTGGAAAAGCACTCGAGCTCAACTGCCCTGATTTGACAGTTGGCTAAAAAGTACCAGCAAGAAAGGAACTGCACTCAACTGCATGCCCTTCGGTCGTCTAAGAGAGACCTAGGGGACATTACTCACATTAGTCTTAGGCCTTTTTCTTAGGTTCTTTCTCATGGGAAGGACATTTGCACTAGGTAGTCTCCTGACGTCTTAAGCTATCTAACCAGTGGGCAGGAACAAGCTCTTTAATTGAAGACGTTCATAACAACACAAGTAGATTATATTACCAAAAGTCAGCTCACGTCTCGAAATCTCGTGGAAGACTTGTACAGCCTCGGGTTCCGCATGGAGAAAAAAGACCATGTACTTAGTTCATCATTAGTGACCGCCCAAAGATTCATCTTCTATAGTTCCAGGCCCGACTTCCGACCCTCGATGCTCCGACCTGTCGAAATAGGTAATTTTTCCTCATGTCCCCACTATGAGTTTAACTTCTTTTAGAATTTGTCCTAGCAAGTCAGCTACCTTTGGTCGGGACAGACCATTATAGTTCTGACTGTTAGCTATCTTTCGTTAATCGTCTATAGGAAGAAGTGGATGAAGATAGAGGGGGCGAAGAAGAGGCAGAGTGAAGTCGAGTGTGAAGCGGAGCGGGAAAGTGAAAGGGGACTAGGGCCGATCTATACATAGTGTTCATGAATTCCGTCATCTGAACCTTGTACTTAGTCAGTTAAGGCTTTATACTTCTAAAGTCAGAAGTGGCACTATCTCAATCTACAGACTTCTTCCATCTTTTTTCCTGGAAAGCTTCCCGCTGAGAGAGAAGTAGAAGGGGACCCTGTAGCTGTGCCCTCGGGCTCTGGGGACCTTGACGCATTTGATCCTGGTAATAGAACTGCTCTGCCTAGTTTGTAGCTTCTCGTCATTGCACCTCCTATAGGGAAGCCGAGAGTAGGGTAGCCTGGCATATTTGAGTTCTCAGCTTGATTGACCTAAGTGCATATACCTGAACTTTAACCCTATTGTCAGATAGGAAGATCAGCAGGCGCAAAGACATGAATGGAAAAGCACTTATATCACCCACGAGTGTGGGGCGGAGAGGTCGACTGCGGTTATCTCACCCTCTTCAGATAGTACGTACAGTTCGTACCCTTCATCCTATCACATCTGTCTGCAGTTTTCTTTCACATTGGAGCAGGTCAGAGGTCAGATCATGGGGTTCTCAGTAGCTCCCTAGTAGGCTCAAGTCACCCTCTAGGGAAAGCAAGTGTGATATATAGGGCAAGAGCGAGGGCTTGGTCTACAAGCGCAGGTAGACAACAAGAGTGAGAGGGCAGTGAGAATAAGGTCAAGAGTGGCTGACTGAGGGCTTTAACTAGAATCTCCTCCGCGTGATGCGTTGTAGTTAGCTTTGGAGTTCAGCTGTGTCCCTTGGACTTTCAGCTGATTGCTCACCTTTCTGCATTCTCCTTGTGCTGGACTTTTTCCCTAAAATGAAGAAGCTAGTCATACATGCGAAAGCTTGTAGGTAGGCATTAGTTTACTTTCTAGGAGTTTTTTATATATAAATACTTTAACAGGATATTCTAATATTATTCAAACGTCGGATATAGTGATAAAGGTATCGAGTTTTGGGGGGAGTCAAACCTTTGATTTGATATATCATCGGGCCAATATGTCATTATAGCTTCACGAGCCTCGCCGCTTGCTTATAGGCGCTATGTTTACCTGCTTACGGGAGGCTATTTGTCTGCTCAAGATAATCCCAGCCTCAATTGAGGACCACTTTCGCCTTTCTTATGATTTCGTTTGTAGGGTAGTCTGGTTGTGAGCCGCCATTCGTACTCTTCATGAAAGTAGGCTCCTGACTTAGATAAAGAATGAAAAAAGAGAAGAAAATGGTGACCATATTCAGTGTTCAAACCTGGGAAACTGCCACCTCTGTCTACGGGCCACCTATAGGAGCATGTAGGGTCTACTACACACATTCTCTCACTATGCCTGATTTTTCGTACGTCCCTACTCCGACAAAGCACCACGGAAGGAAGACGCAACAACGAACAAAGCGAATGAGAAAGGTCTATCTTCTTCTGTCTAAGAATGTTAGGAATGAAAGTCAGTAAATGGATCCCGGAAGGTAGGTGCCTCTCTCTGGTCAAAGCGGTCGAACCACGGGCGGGGCGGGAGGTCGACGACCTAATAAAGAAGAATTGACTGAAGAGTCAAATGCGAAGTGGAGAGGAAAGGGGAAGAAAGCCCCTATCATTAGGCTTTGGGCAGTCTCCACTTTCTATATAATAAGTTGCTTTGGATCCATGCTCAGCGCCTAGGTCCTATCCTCTCATACCAGACCCGTCAGTTAGCTTGGTAAGCTGAACCATCACTTCTTACCTGTCTGGAAAGGACCCCCATTTACCAGAATAATTATCCATCGTGCTTCGACTTTCGCTGCCAACACGGATATGATGATAGAGGTTTGCCCAGCTATATAGTTGGGAGCTGACATGACAGTAATATATAGTAGCAGAAGGATGAGGATTGCACCATCACAAGGAAAGTCGCTTTCATCTGCCCAAATGGGACATGCTTTCCTGGTAGAGACCAGGTCAGGCACCAGGATACCTTGTAGCCTCCGGCAGAATGCGATTGACGGAGGACAATGAGTGGAGGGACTATAGCCTGGGAAGCTGTGTGACTTCAGCTTTGATATCGCATAGTTGTCATTGAGGCTACCTAAATGATGAGAGGCAACGCAGGCACTTGTTGACAGATGCCCATAGTATCGGACTGCTCACTATGTCCACCCGCATAATGATCTTTCACCTGATTTATGATATGCAGAAGGACTGAGGCATAGGGATGTCCCTTCTCAAGTGAAACGATGTGACGCATTTCGCTATAGAGAAGTAGTTGGCTAGGCCTCACCACTATGAGAGTCCATTTTTCCCACGCCCAAAAGAGCTAGAAATTCGAGGGTCATCATTCCCCGGATATATAGTTCTGGCGGAATTCTGAACTCTCTCAACTAGAATGAGGCCTTAAGAACTAGTCGCTTTCTTAGCCTTACCCCACTGCGATAGCATCCTTTACTTGAACTGAGCACTTTCAGGAGAAAGCTGGGAAAGATGTCATCTCTAATCCCAACTCACATACTTGCAACTAGATATTGAGTTTTGGAGTGGGATCGTTCGAATGAAGTATACACCTTTTGTTTGAGACCCTGAGGTGGTGAGTCAGAGCCCCGACTGGACGACCGTAGGCGACTGCTGAAGGAAGAAGGGAGTGAGCTCAAACCGCAATAAGGTGGCTAAGGTTGGTTTTCCTTCTTCTTTAGCTATGGACTATGACTTTAAGGCCGAGGTCAAAGCACTCTTCCTACCTTCTACTGAACGGATTGGAGAAATTGGTGGGCGACCTGGAACCATTCTCATTCTCTTGGCTAGCTGTTGAGTTTTGGCCTAGGAAAGAGGCAATAAGTGCCACGAAATGATGTGTTGTGACTGATCATTGGTGTGTAAACACTGCGGTAGCTTGGAACCTGGTGGGTAGCAGAGTTATACAGAGTTAGCTGGCCCCGGAGCAAAGGAGTGGAAACTAGGCAATTGATGTCTTTGCTAAGTGAGGGGGCTTATATCCAGTTATGGTAGATTTCTTTTTCGTTTCACCTGATATATAATAGCTAGAGAGTTCGGCGAGTAGAGTTAAGCTGTTTGGGGCGAGCCAGTCCCTCGCGGATTCAGGAGTGAAGAATTCCCTTCCTCAATACTACTAAGTTCAACAATTCCTTTCCTCTCATTTCAGGTCTTTCCCCCGCTACTATATGTGACACTGCTCGATGAATGGCTCTTTTCCATATCCGCAAATAGTCAAGCCCTAATATATAATAGGAGGGTCTATCCTGCGCTTCTAACCATCAATAACTAATTCCCTCGAAGACCCAGAATCTCTTTTTCTCCTCTGACTCACTCTCAATCAAGTCAAGGAGTAGGTCTTCCAGAAATTGCTTCTCCTCTTAGTCTAAGGAAAGGAATAGATACCAGTTACGGCTAGGGAAGTCTTAGGAGTTCACTTCGTTTCCTCCTAAGCTTTGTTCCAGGAGTAGATACTGGTACTTTCCCCTCTTGGATGTCCCAGCGGTCCAGGGTTCGCTCGAGACCTCGGTTAAGAGTAGAGGATTCCTGACCTCGAACTCTCCTAAGGTACAAGCGGAATTTCAAAAAGATTCTAGATATATAGTAATAAGCCTGAGTTCTATCACCATTCAGTAATCACCTAAATAGAACTAGGTTTTCTAGTATTTCGAGTATTATATATCTTGTTATATTTAACATGAAAGGTTAGTCCCCTACCTTCTAAAGGAGGTGCCAGAGATTTTATATATATATATATATTCGGAGGTCACGGAGAAGATCCGCAGTCGGAGGCCTGTCGACTTCTTGTAAGCATCGGGAAAGGAAAGAAAGTCTAGACTAAGCAAGCATTCTGCCCAGCATAGCCAAGGGGAAGGTAGTTGTAGTGCTCAGTTATGAAGGACGCATAACTAACAATGAGAGGCGTGAACCCTCACTCTCTAGACCTCCCAATAGTAGGGGAGGGAAAGCTCCGCAACTGATTGATTGCCGCACACTCTCTCTCAGTAGATTGCTGTTAGAGGTAGGGTATCCCTGAAGGAGGGGGATAGTCTCTGAGGTCCCTTCCTTTGTGCTCAGCTTTCTCCAGCACTTTTCTGAACTATTTCTTTGTTCTCAACTTCGTCACGTCCTTCAATTATCTCAGTTCTACCCGAAAAGTCAAATCTTTGGGACTTTCCAGACATCAGTGAGTCCGGAGCCCGAACATCCTGTATGGGGCCTTCTCGAGTGCACATTCTATCTGAGTCAGAACTTGGATTTTTCGAGTTCATTTATTTATCAAGTGTGAATTCAGGCCTCAAGCAAGAACTACAGATAACACGATTTTTCTCGCTCATTCTTGAGACTAGGTTATGTGCACTTTCTGACTCTTCTTAGTACCTCTTTTTGTGAGGTGGTCAAAGATAGGTAGTTTTTCTCCAAGATGAAAGAAAAATTCTGTGACTTCCCGCACCTGATACCAGAAAGTAGGAAATAGAGAAGAACTGGTATGTTGATGGGTCACCCTCCGAGTCAATAGCTAAAGCCATTCCATTATCCCTCCTAGCACGAAAGAGAAAAACCATACCGGACCTACTTAGTCGTCCCAGGGTTCTCAAGTTCCAATATCACAGGCATACAAATGAAAAGAAGGTTCAACCAGTGGCGAGTCAACACTAGAATATCTTACTCGAGCACTTTACTTAGCCCTAGCTCTTTCCTTCCTTGCAAAGGGTTGTGCCTAAGAAGACTGACCTCAATGGTGTGGTAACTTGATAACCAGGGTTATCCTAATAATCGAGCGAAATGTTGGCATCGCTTCGAGACTAGGTAAGGCTATGGATATATTCTCGATGGCTTTTCTTGTCAATCTTTTATAAAAAAAACCAGAAGCCGGGAGCTATATAGTTTGAATATCAAGTAGTAGTATCAACTTTTGAACTAGCGTACTTTCTGTGCAAGGATCGGCTTGGCCCATTCCTCAGATGAGGAAAAAAGAGTATGTAGATCCGCATCTACTCATTTTCTTTCGCGATATAAACAAACTTTCCCAAAGCTAAGGCAATCTAGTCCCAAAAGTCAAAGTCTTTTGACCCGTAATATATAATTGGGGAAATTGTTTGGAACGCACTATGCCAGTAGTAATTCTAGGTCCCCACCCCATGAAAGATTGTTGGAGCTGGGCAGGAATTGCTCCTATTTTACTCGTACTTAGTGATGAGTTCGAGCCTTATAAGCATGCAAAGGGATAGGTCTGGAAGGATTTTCTAGTATCACTCTCCTACCTCCTTTCTTGCTTGAACCTCTTCTTTAATTAACTATATCAAATAATTAGGGGCTTTTTTGTATATGTATTTTCATATTGTTTTGATTCTCTTTTGACGATTACCATTAAAGATCTCCGTCTCCCTCTTTGAGAATAAACTCTGTTTGATACTCAGGATGGAGTTCAGACTATCTTCTCTTCAAATTCTTATGTGAAAGAAGATCGGGCTACCATATTCCTAAGCTGGGTCCCTATATATACTACTTTTAACTCCGTGTTTCGTTTCTCAACTTGGTAGGTGTTAAGTCACCCGAATGAAAACAAACATATTTAGGTGGATGAAAATAGAGATCAATGATAGTGAAAAAAAAGATCAAAAAAGGAGTCAGAGAGGGCGCCATAGTCTAGTTGATGACGAGGCATCAGATGCCGGGGGAAGACTGCCGAAGAGGGAAGGCTAGGAAGTAGGCTAGTATAGTTTACTGAGCATTGAGCTGTCAATCTCATCTTGAAATTAACTGGGGAATCTTGTCTTAGAAGCAGATGTCGACCGGGGAAGAGGAGTAGGGGAAGGAGGCAAAAGGTGGGGTGACCATGGCTCGGGACGAAGGTGAGCCGCTAGGCCTAAGGTGAGATGGAGGCGTAGAGATGATAGTGGGTACGGTCTTCATAATACGTTGTTTCTATCTAAGCAGCAGTAGTTGTGAATGACGGAGCGTCAGCAGAGGTAGGAGGCTAGGACTTAGTATTAGCATGTAGTACGGGGAAAGGTAGGTATCATCAGTGATTATTATATGCGGGAAAGCCATCTGCTTCATTTTTGAATGGGCTCGGGGGTACTGACTTACCGAACAAGACCTTTGGGAATGGGGGGCACATGCTAGAAAGAGGTCTCTTGAAGTCCTGAAGTCTCAATAACTTGGCGAAAGATATCGACGCCAAAAACAACACTCTCGACGGGCTCCGGATATAAGTCAACTGCACTTGAGATTATCGAAAAACAGGAAGCGCTAGTTCTAGTCCGGGACAGCTGTTTCCTCGCTCGAAAATTGATCCAGGCTCTCTCCGATGGATAAGAAGAGAAGCCCGCTCCTGTCAGTCATGATATATGCGCCTTGTTTGAGCGGATTCCACATTAATTTTTTTATTAGAGACAGGTCCTATCTCACCTACCTTTCCTAGCCAGACGTCTTGGCCCCACCCCTCTTCCTCTTGCTCATGACTCCAATCTAAGCGAAGCGTGATTGAGTCCAAGGCTCGGGAGACGAAGGATCGATACCAGCGGCTAAAGATTCCGGAACGTAGTTGCTCTTTCATCTCTCACAACTGACTTATGATGGACTCCTAGTCTAGCACTCAGATGCCTCCGGAGAAGGTTCTCCCCTATCGGATTTGGGCCAGTCAGGCCAGGTAGATGATCCATATACCTTTCTGTTATTCACTAACCCTCAGACTACAGTGCTCTACTTTCAGCAAATATCTAAATCAGAGTCTGGTGAGGGAAAAGTTGCCCACCCTCTTTGGTTAAAGGTGGATTTGACGTGTGCTAGGCTGCGACCAGCTCTCTGCCCAAGTATTGATTTTCAGCCCTCGCTTTGACGCTCACCCGCACTCACGCTCATCTAGGCTTTTCTAGATAACCTCTTCATGCATCACTTTTCTTTCTCATTCAGTGTACTGGGTTTATCGACCTATGAGAAAGAAAATCCTTTAAAAACAAGTGACGAGGTCTGTTTAACCACTTTCTTCTTTGATGGCTTTCTGCCCCTACTTTTTCTTCGAGCCTGAAGACAACCCTTGCTTGACTTCCCGTCTATTTACTTAATATGAACCTTTGTTGTGAATCCTGACACATTACTCTTGTTCCAGAACAAGAAAGAATAATGTCAATTGAGCGGGAAGAGCATGAATAGGCTAGGGTCGCAGTCTGGCAGAAGAGGAGGTTCATCCTTGGACTTGTCTGGTCCCTTGTCCTAAGAAGACTAAAGGCCAGAAGAGCAGGATTAGATCTCCAGGCCTATACTAACCTGTCAGACCACAAGTCGTCGAGCGTCGGAACTCTTCTCCCTCTTTTTTCTGGGGATTTTTTGGCCTGAGGCTGTAGTGGAATGCTGAAAACCAAACCTCGATCGCTCTACTTACCTGCAGACAAGCGATGCCCTCGATCGCACCACTGATAGTTTATAGCAGGACTGGTAGGACTCCTAGCTAAAAGCTGTATGATCATCAAGATGGCCATGGTACATAACCCTAATTGTACTAAGGGACCTATTATGCAAATTATTCATTCTTCATTTCAGATCAGGGAATGATATTCGCAATAACATTTATTGCATAATGGCTCGCCGTGGGCTCGCATGTCCAACAATCTCCCACTAGTCCAAAGATCCATTAATGGGCTAATCATTTAAACCCACACTCATGTGACAATCATAGGTTATTCAGAAAATAGCTAGGTAAGCTGATTAGTCACTCTGTTCCCAAGAGACTACGCCATGTCCTTTTGCGGCACTTGCATATCTCATAGTAACAGTGCTCGCATCCAATGCGAATGTTGCATCTTATGCAACCAATACTCAATTTTATTGGTTATAGTGTCCTTGACACAACATCTTATTAATTATCATAACCAGTATTCCCATAATCCTTATTAGAATACCTTCATTCCTGGAGATCTCTATCTCCTAAGGTATCTACAGTTAAGACCCTTATAGATCACTATCTACAAGGTCTAAAACTTTTGAAGATAAGACTTTAAGATCACTATCTCTAAGTTTCATCATCTTTGAAGATATTGTTATTACTGCAACCAAGTGTTTTATCTCCAGAGTAGGATTAGTAACTGTTTACTACTCCCACTGCATGGCAGACATATGGCTTTTGTACACATCTAGCATACACATCAGCTTCTCGTACCTTATGCACAAGTGCAAGCAGTTCTAGCATTCACTTCCTCAACTCTTTGAGGTGCTATCCCTTTATCATGTCACTACCACATCTTAAGGGAAGGAAGCCTTTCTTGGAATTTTCCAGAAAATGGAATAAGTCCAAGGTGTATTACTAATGTAACGGTCCCAATACCCTCTACTCTTTGCTTCTGAACGTCTTCAGAACTAAGATCTAAGAGGTATCCTTGAGATCATATCTCAAGGTATGGAACAACCAAATTATAAAACATTTATTATTATCATCCTTAGATCATTCCAAATGATTAGGATATTATCTACATTTAGCACGATGAACACAATGGCACTCCCACTAAGCTTCACATAGTCCATCAAGATTTTATCTGAAATCATAAGATTTATAATTTCATCAAATCTTATGTTCCAACCACAGGAAGCTTATTTGAGTCCAAAGATGGAGTTCTTTAGCTAGCACACCTTGCTTTCCTCAACCATGAAGCCCTGGGGCTACTTCATATGAATATTCTCAGAGAGGTATTCATAGATGAATGCAATCTTGACTCTCATCATGAAGATGTCAGAGTTAAGTTGTGTAGCTATAGTTAGCAATATTCTGATGGGTTAAAGCAAGGTCACTGGAGAGCAAGTCTCATCGCAAGCGATGTCTTCTCTTCGGTGTGTAGCTCATGGCTACGAACCGTGCTTTGAAGGTCTCTACTTCTCATCAGGTTCCCTCTTTCTCTTGAAGATCCATTTACACCTTAATGGGTCTGACCCATATAGGTGGATCCTCGAGGGTCCATATACAACACTTATATATGAAGTCTACATTAGACTTTTATTGCTAACATCCATCTTTCCATGTCATGATCCTCACGAGCT
Source organism: Ottelia alismoides (assembly GCA_037367405.1). Lineage (NCBI taxonomy): Eukaryota > Viridiplantae > Streptophyta > Magnoliopsida > Alismatales > Hydrocharitaceae > Ottelia > Ottelia alismoides. Next base: position 1,257,684 of record JAZKJV010008779.1, on the reverse strand, counting down.
TCATCACATGAAGTCCGATCGTTTTCAGACTCAACTGACACATGGAATCCATCCTCAAACTTATTTGAAGAGGTATTAATGTTTCATCTTTAATTGTCTATTTAGTTTCCGATTTCAGGAGCCTCATTATCTTCTCGAGATTAAATGAGTTCCTTCACATCATTTTATCTTGATTCTTAAGAGAGTCATCATCTAAGAATCACATTCTCATAGATGAGATCCTTTAAGAATCTCAAGGTCATAAAGTAGGTATACAATACCATCCTTTATTTTCCTAATGAAGCAGCACTCTCTAGTGCTAGATTCCAGCTTACATGCATGGAACCTTATTAAGTATATAATGTAGTCTCTACCACATATACATATACCTGGAATCTAAGAGATAATTATGCTAAGATTAATCATTGATCAAATCATGTCGCACATGATCAATTGTATCTCCCTACAACTCTATTGAATTAAGGTTCATTAGGAGGATTGAGATAGGAATGATATTCATATCTCCATAAATTGTTTCTTGAATTCATATAATAGGTACATGCTACCTTGGTTAGATGAAATTCATTTCATCTTCCTTTAAACTTTGGTTCTAAACCAAAATTGCGAAATCTTTGAACATTTCAAAGTTTTCTAAGTGAAGATAAGAAATCTCATATCACAAATAATCACTAATAGATATCACATATCCATAATGTTTATTCTGATATAGATGATTCACATACATCAATATGTATGGGATCTTGAATACCTTAACATCTTACACCCTTCCCAAGGAAGGGTGTATTGGACATTTTACTTTGAATATAATATTCACAAGTATGTGAGATTTGAATCTTTAGACAATCTAAAGTTTCATGTCTTACTAGTCCATTGATTTCATCAACAGACATATGTCCAAAAATTTGATGCCATATCATTGTCATATGATCTTTTATCCTCCTATTGATCTTTAAAGGTTTAATTTTCAGTATTAGAAATCTTAATGAACCATTCATTAATTTTCTAATTTAGTGGAGTCCACTAGATGTTAGATTACTATCTGAAATATCTCCATCATAACTCTTTATGATAGGTCTATTCCATATTTCATGTTTATTCCCAACATTTAGAAATAAAAATAAGTTTATTCTAATATCTAGGTCATAGAGACATTCTCTAAGACTAAGGGCTCTCACTGAAATTATGAAGTATATTCATCCGGTGGAAATTGTTGCAACAATTGCATCAATTCTAACATTTAAACCTTAAGATCAAATTTCTAATATTCTAATATATATGTAACCAATTGCAAGTGTCATTAGAAGATTGAGATACAATTATTAGACTTTATATTATTCAATATGTAAGTCAATATCAATGATCTATGTAGATTATACTGATGCTCCATCCGAGTCCTTCTCTGAGGATTCTAGACAGACTTGAGAGTCATACTATCAACACATCAACTTATTGCAGTATTGGCATTCATCCAACTCTTTGGATGTCATATGGAAGTCACAGAAGTACAATCAACTCTTTGACTATACTTCTATCTTGGGTCCAACCCATGCTTCCACTGCACTCCCTTTATCTCTAAGAAACCATTGCTCAAGACTAAAGGATCTCTCATGTTAAATTCAAAAGAATTCAAAATAAGAGTATTTCAACACTTAATATATGTGCTTCATTAAATTCATACAATATGAATATTATGAAGCTTCATGAATGACTAGAGTAAAGATAGTAGAATGATGACACTCATCACCTTCATCCATCTAAACTCTTAAAACATTGGTTCAGGTAGGTATTCAAACGTTTTGAATACATCATCTCTTATGGAGCCACCATTCTGCATGATGCAGAGAACCATGTCATTCATGATTAAATGTTGAGAGCACATATGTATGCCAAAATATCTTTATTGATTTTATAAGGATTAATTTGACAATTGCGATCATCATCAACATGTCACTTCCAAAGCACATTTGATGATATCAAGACTATAGAAACATACAAACCCTAGGTTCGAAGTCCTATTATCTATTTAATTGTCATTCCTCATTATTATGAGGAAACTTGCATATTGCAACTACATACATTATGTGTCCAACTGCAAGTACAATATCTGGATTATGAGTCCAATCCATGATATTTTACTTGTTATTATTGAGTATAGAATTGAGTGGGTTTAATGAAGGATTATCTGAAATAAGAAATTTGCATGAGGGTATGTATTTATATATATACATATTATACTTTGATTTAGGAATTTTTATATCAAAGTTTCCTTGCCTTGTCAAAGACACTGAAAGTTCATTCCCTTAATCACTTTCAATGTAAGAGATATACTTACCATTATATCTCAGCAAGATCTGGGATCTCCTCTTTATCTTTGTTACATCCCAATAATATGAGAAACTACAACTCCAATAAAGAGAAGCGGGAACACATTCCGCCATGCAAGTCCAACTTGCATTTCCCAATTCGCTCTTTAATGCCCGGGCCCACCACCCCTCAGTTGATGTTGACCCGTAATTAATTGAACCAACCGTCAACAGGAATAGAACTCGCTATGCGCAATCCAATATCGCCCCAATAATATGAGGATCCGATATTGGGGTCACTACGCATACGGCCTTACTCTTTCGAGAAGCAAAGAGTCCGATCCAGATGCGCTTGTATATAGGAGATGTCACTTCGTACAGGCGTCTCCTATATACAATCCCTGGCGACGGAAACCCTTCATCTTGACGAGAGACCATGGATGTCACTTATGTGATCCTCCATATCATATTCAAATTATAATTAGTTATCATGAATCACATTCATATAATTAATTCTTCCAAGGGAATTATCAACTCTAATCATATTAGAGTATAATTGGACATAATCAATTCAATCATATTAAATTAATTATCTATCCAATTCAATCAATCAAACTTGATTATTATACTTGAATATATATGGTATTATTCTCAAAGTACATATTAATTCGTATTTTAATAATTAGAAAAATACATCTTAATCCCTCGGACATTATCCCGGCCGTACCCGCTGTCATGGCCAGTACCGGCGGGAGTGGGACGGACCGCATACGTTGCAACCCGCTACCCCAGCAATCCCCGATTAGACACCATATCCGCCTTGGGAAAGGATAATGACAAATTGATTAATTTGTACTTGAGATGATCATCGGTTCTTCAACCGAAATTATACCATATAGTAATCAAAACAATTTTGATTATAAGGAAATTTGCTAGACAAATTCCCAATCCTATTCAAGCAATGAGTTTGATGATTGTTTTTCCAATTATGATTTAGATTAAATCTAATCAATTAATTGGTGGAGGCCAATTCAATTACGGAAATAATCATCTTCTAATATTTCTCAAATATTTTCCATAATTATTTCTTGAAATTAACAATTAATTTCACTAATTGACAATCACATGGTTCTTGATTAGGACTGTAATTTCAGCAGTGACCCCTACTTACTAAAATTAGCATATCTCAATCATATTAAATCCAAATTAGATAAAAACAATTTTCATGGATTGCTAATTTGATTTAGGACAGAAACCAAGTGAGTTTTACGCATTTCGAGGCAAATCTAAACAGTAATTAACATTTTAATCACGTTCAGATTTACAGTTCTCGCAACAGTGCATACATGTTTATTAAAACAACCATATCTGGAGCATACGAAATCCGATTTACGCAAACTCATATTCTATGGTTTCCTTATTTAATGGGGAACAAAATCCAAGTATTAAATTCATGTTTAAACAATTTAAACAGTGCCGAATTTATTTACTAAAAAGATCTGCGAAATCAAATGCGATAAAAACTTTTGCGACCTTAACGAACCCAAGTCGTCCTCGGTTAGCGAATCATATTCGAAACCATCGACCTAAGGCTCTGATACAACTTGAAGGATATGGTTATATCATCAAGCGCATGACGGAAGCGTGAGCGTCGTATCGAATACGACGAGGAGCGACTACTCGCACTAGTTGCTCGATGCAACGGAATTTAAAAAAATTTCATACGACGAAACCGCATGATCCAAGAACACTTCTCGGATCGTTTCATCTAAGCCACAAACAAGTAATAGGATTACCTCTTGAAGCATGGTTGCGATCGAGTCTCTAAACGAAGAGACCTCCTGTCTCAAGTCCGATCGAACGGAGGAGATGCTTGCGAGAGCGGGGATGAGCCGCATGCTTCTCGCAATCCATGTTGATGATCCAAGCGGCGGATCTCCTGATCTCGACACACGAGATCCGACGTCTTCTTCACGAGCGAGGCGCACCGAAGGAGACGGAGATCCACGAGCAGACAATCGGGCAGCATAACGACGATGCTGCGGCGATGAAGACTCTCTCCATGGCATGCATGGTGGACGGCCATGAGAGGGAGAGAGAGAGGGCTGACATCTAGAGAGAAAGAGAGAGAGAGAGAGAGATGCTTCTCAAGAATTATGTGTAAAGAGAGAGCATGGGTATGCCTCTCTATTTATAGGATTTTGGGATCCATGGATCTCAATCCATAGGACATATAAAATCAATGCATGAGATTGATTTATGTCAATCCAATGGTCAAGATTGTTGTTGGTAAAACCAACAAATTTAGGTTAAAATATATTTGACAAAATCAAATATAAATTAGTCCTAAATCAAACCAATAAATAAGGAGAGAATGTGCATGGATATTTCATCTCCATGCACCTTCCATGAGGACGGCCACCCTTTCCTAATTGGAATAGGGTGCCGCCCACTCATTTCCATGGGGAGAGCAATCTCATGGAAATCCATGAGATTGCATATCTCCTTGAAAATCTCCTTTATTTATTTCGAACAACTTTTGTTGGCTTTTTATTCTTCAAAAATAATTCACAATTATAATTGAGAATATTGCAATGTTGCCATGGAAAAATTCTGAATCATATTCACAACATAAAACAACATATAAATTTACATTGTCAATTAATTTAGACAATGTGTATCCAATACACATTAAATATTAATCAACAAATATAAATTATAATTAGCTCTCTCTCTCTAATACATTATAAATCACATTTATAATATATTATGAATAATTGGATATTACTATCCACATTATTCTTATCCATAATAATTAAATCACATTTAATTATATTGGATATCTTATTCTCATATGCTCAAATAATATGAATCACATTCACATTTTTTACATCTTTGGTAATCAAATCACATTTAATTATCTAAGATAATTCTCCTTATAATATGAATCAAATTCATATTATTCATGATAATTAAATCACATTTAATTATACATTTCTCAATGCTCGGATACATATGTCAACAATAGAATTATCCATGAACTCTTTCAAGGATAATGCGCTTTCTCCGCGAATACTTGGAGATAAGGACAAGGCGATTGTATTGTTCCACGTATAGTGACATGGATATTGAGACCATATCTCAAAGCCAGATCGCGGGCCTCTCATAGATGCTTAATTAAATCAAGACCGCAAATCTAATATTCTCCTTGAAGGATATGGTTAGATCCTCAAGCGCATCACGGAAGCGTGAGCGTCGTATCGAATACGACGAGGAGCGACTAGTCGCACTAGTTGCTCGATGCAGCGGAATTTAAAAAATTTTATTACGACGAGACCACATGAACCAAGAACACTTCTCGGATCGTCTCGTCTAAAGCACAAACAAGTAATAGGATTACCTCTTGAAGCGTGGTTGCGATCAAGTCTCTAAACGAAGAGACCTCCTGTCTCAAGTCCGATCCGACGGAGGAGACGCTTGCGAGCGCGGGGATGAACAGCGTGCTTCTCGCAATCCATGTTGATGATCCAAGCGGCGGATCTCCTGATATCGACACACGAGATCCGACGTCTTCTTCACGAGCGAGGCGCACCGAAGGAGACGAAGATCCACAAGCAGACGAACGGGCAGCATAACGACGATGCTACGGCGATGGAGAACTTCTCCATGGCATCCATGGTAGACGGCCATGAGAGGATGAGAGAGGGCTGACCTCTAGAGAGAAAGAGAGAGAGAGATGTGCTACAATAGCACATGTTGTGTGTAAAATAGAGAGCATGGTATGCCTCTCTATTTATAGGGTTTTGGGATCCATGGATCTCAATCCATGTGACATATAAAATCAATTGATGAGATTGATTTATGTCAATCCAATGGTCAAGATTGTTGTTGGTAAAAGCCAACAACTTTTGATTTAAATTTGATGAAATATATCAAATATATATCAACACCAAATTAAATCAATCAAATAAGGAGAGAGAGAGAGAATAAAGGAGATCAACCTTCCCCTTTGGAGGGAGGGCAATCTCATGGATTCCCATGAGATTGCACATCTCCTTGATTTTCTCTCTACTTATTTTCCAACAACTATTTGTTGGGATTTTTTTATTCACCAAAATAATTTTCAATTAATTTTGGGAATTTTGCAATCTTGACATTTGAATATTGTGAATCATATTCACAACCCAAAACAAAATGTAATTTACATTTTCAATTAATTAGACAATGTGTATCCAATACACATTAATAATTAATCTACTAATATAAATTATATTTAACTCTCTCTAATACATTATAAATCACATTTATAATATTTTATGAATAATTGGATATTACTATCCACATTATTCTTATCCATAATAATTAAATCACATTTAATTACATTGGATAATTTCTTCTCATGTGCTCAAATAATATGAATCACATTCAAATTATTTATATCTTTGATAATTAAATCACATTTAATTATCTAAGATAACTTCTCCTTATAATATGAATCAAATTCATATTAGTCATGATAATTAAATCACATTTAATTATCCAATTTCTCAATGCTCGGATACATATATCAACATTAGAATTATCCATGAACTCTTTCAAGGACAATACGCTTTCTCCGCGAATACTTGGAGATAAGGACAGGGCAATCGTATTGTTCCACGTATAGTGACATGGATATTGAGATGATATTTCAAATCCAGATCACGGGCCTCTCATAGATGCTTGATTAAATCAAGACCGCAAATCTAATCTTCTCATTGCATCTGAATCACATTCAGATCAATGTCCAACATTTGGACTAAGATCAGATTACTTCTCTACTGAGAGGAGTCACTAAAATCCATACCCGTTTCATCACTCCCTAGGAATGGAAGCGTCATGGTTATACAATCCTTTATGATCACATCACCCTCAGGTATTCCTAATACCTGTACATCCTGCATACTGGAAGACTTAGAGTAAACCCGAAGTATGAGATCAACTTTACACTGTCTACTTCAGGGTTTTATCAGTAAGTTTCTCATTCGATCATTGGGAGTCGGGATCGATCATATACTTTACAAAAGCATATATCATACCTAGGTCCTGATCATATACTTTTCAAAAGTATATATCAAACCTACAAATTCAGTCAAGCTTCCAAAGCGAGACGACCATGCGCATGGAATTTGATTCTTCCCAATATCTCATGAGTGAGCTCATGTCTTCCGGTTCAGTAACTGAACCTGTACGATCCCTTTGAGAGATCGTATTACTCATATGCCCTTATATGCACACCAGCGCGCCGGTGTATAGACCTTGATTAGGTCATCAACCTATTGGTCTGCCAAATGTACATACTCAAACATATAGTAACACATCTGTCTCCGGTCAGAGGATGCGCGCCTGTATCGTGACAGCATACGATATTAGGACATTGGTTATCTCGATCTCGTTAAGTCAACTCTTTGACCAAACTAATCTGACACCTCCGAATCTCTATTCCTATGCAGAGGACCTGCATCAAGAGGTCGGTCAGATATCAGCCTTTAGAGAAAGGATTGCCATCTCCTTCTCAGGCTAGAGATCATCTCTTAATAATCATTTGATGGTGCTTGATGAGTCCTCAATCTAACTCTTTAGATATTCATCCAAGCACCAGCCTCTATGATTCAATAATTGAATCAACAGCTGTATGATCATCAAGATGGCCATGGTACACAACCCTAATTGTACTAAGGGACCTATTATGCAAATTATATACTCTTTATTTCAGATCAAGGAGTGAATTGCAATAACATTTATTGCATAATGGCTCGCCGTGGGCTCGCATGTCCAACACTCCTTGCATCTGAATCTCATTCAGATCAATGTCCAACATTTGGACTAAGATTAGATTACTTCTCTACTGAGAGGAAACACTAAAATCCAGACCCGTTTCATCACTCCCTAGGAATGGAAGCGTCATGGTTATACAATCTTTTATGATAACATCACCCTCAAGTATTCCCAATACCTATACATCCTGCATACTGGAAGACTCAAATTAAACCCGAAGTATTAGATCAACTTTACACTGTCTACTTCATGGTTTTATAAGTAAGTTTATCATTCGATCATTGGGAGTCGGTATCGATCATATACTTTCCAAATGCATATATCATACCTAGGTCTTGATCATATACTTTCCAAAAGTATATATCAAACCTACAAATTCAGTCAAGTTTCCAAAGCGAGACGACCATGCGCATGGAATTTGATTCTTCCCAATATCTCATGAGTGAGCTCATGTCTTCCGGTTCAGTAACTGAACATGTATGATCACTTTCAGAGATCGTATTACTCATATGCCCTTATATGCACACCAGCGCGCCGGTGTATAGACCTTGATTAGGTCATCAACCTATTGGTCTGTCAAATGTACATACTCAGACATATAGTAACACATCTGTCTTCGGTCAGAGGATGCGTGCCTGTATCGTGACAGCAGACGAGGACTTTGGTTATCTCGATCTCGTTAAGTCAACTCTTTGACCTAACTAATCTGACACCTCCGAATATCTATTCCTATGCAGAGGACCTGCATAGAGAGGTCGGTCAGATATCAGCCTTTAGAGATAAGGATTGCCATCTCCTACTCAGGCTAGAGATCTTCTCTTAATAATCATTTGACGGTGCTTGATGAGTCCTCAATCTAACTCTTTAGATATTCACCCAAGCACCAACCTCTATGATTCAATAATTGAATCAACATCTGTATGATCATCAAGATGTCCATGGTACATAACCCTAATTGTACTATGGGACCTATTATGAAAATTATTCATTCTTCATTTCAGATCAGGGAATGATATTCGCTATAACATTTATTGCATAATGGCTCGCCGTGGGCTCGCATGTCCAACATCCCAGGAACGTGCGACACACATGCCCTGCTCTTTCCCCCATTTTGTGCCACGTGGAGACCTCCTGGCAATCTGATCATCGCCCGATCAGACGACCCAGGAGTCTCCCTCAACCTCCCAACGCCTCCCCCTGACTTCTCGATCTTTGACATCGTCTCCTCCGCCGCCCTCGCCTTCATCGCCAACGGACCAACGACTATCTCCAGATCCTTCGCAACCGGCCGCTCGATCCCCCTCTCTCCTATTTAAAGGAATCGCCACACCTGAGGTTGACCATCCGATGTTCGACTCCTCAGGACCAACCCCGAATGTGACAGCTCGGTCGCCTCCTCCACAGTGTGATCCGAGGTCGTCGACCTCATCGCAGCCCGCCTCCTCTGTAGCTGCTGCTACAGCTCCGGCGTGCACCGTCGTCGAGCCCCTTCACCAGGTACCCTCGCTTAATCTCCAACTCTAATCTCTCTCTCTCTCCCTCGATCATCATCCTCACCGACAACCACCTCCACCTCCGCACTTGCGCCTCCGCTCACTTCATCTTCTCCGACTACACCATCTTCACTATGTCATCTTCTCTGCCCAACTTACGCCGTCATCGACCACCGGTCAACCCACTAATATCATCGCCATTTCCGCCCCGACGCCGACAGCCACATAGCTCCAGCTCCTCCGCTTACGCATCTTCACCGCCGACCCCTTGTTGTGTGTTGGCCAACGACGACCGTAACATCATCTACGAGCTTCGTCGGTCAATGCGAAGCTACTTCGCCTCTTCCTCGACGACCGCCGGCCGTTTGTCGGCATTTGCTGCCGTTAATCCATCGCCAGCGACAAGGGCACTGGTACCCTCCGATGAAGATCAACCATCATCCCGGTCGTTGAATCAGCCACGCATGATAACCGTCAGATCACATCTCCATCGACTGTGCTGATCGATCTTTGGGTCCGGCTCCGAACCTCCCTCCACGCTAGGCTCCTCGGGCCGCCCGAAGCAATCAAGTAGCGCCACGTGGAGCCCTCGCCCCAAGCCTCCAACCGAACCACCTTATCACGTGAGGGTCACGTGACGTTGGGGTTAATTGCAGACACCCCCCCGGGTTCCTCTGAATTGCAGAACAATCCACCTCCAGAGGGCACGTGCCATGCACGTGCCCCTCTGGTCATTTTGCAGAAGACCCCCTCCAGTTATCGGTAATCACACATAGGTCCCCCTCTGGTCATTTATTTATATTTATTTTATTGCATTTACACCCCTGTGTTCCCCATCAATTTTGGAGCCCTACATGACATTTATTTATTATTAAAAAAAAGCATGATGTTCATTTTTTTATTCTCTACATTATGATATACTGTGGATATCTTTGTGATTGATGGTTAACTAATAATCAATTATTCTGTGGAAAATTGTAAACTTTGCCTATTTTATGCTCTTAATTTTATTATTGATTAACCGTTGCTCTAAAAATTCTCGAAAAATCATGTATTGTAGAATTAATTGTGCTTGACATCATGCCCAAAAAGAATCGCATTTGCATGCATAGTTTGCCCTGTAAAAATTATTTTGCATATTTTAGTGTTTGATCTTTAATAGGTATTAGATCTCACATTTTCAAGGATTAGGATTTTTTTGAGATACATCACCTAGTGAAGATCTTAGATAATTTTATCACTGGAAAACAAGTAGGTTTAATATTTATTATAATTAAATATTGAAATTCATTTTGTTTGCATTTAAAAATTCATTAAAAATTCATATTGCATCCAAAAATTCCAAAAAAATCATAGTCATCATATTTTGCATCGTGGCCAAGTTTCATATTTTTAGACATTGTCTGATCGTAATTCACATTTTAGTCCCTAAAATAGGCCGAAATTGCATTCGCGTCCTTTTTTGCATTGAATATTCCAAAAAAAAAAGTCCGCCTAAAAAACCGTACAGGAATTTTGATAGACATAATTCCAGGTTCTTCCTTTGCCTCCTTGTGATCGACATTGGGACTTGCCCAAGTAAAAAAAAAACATAAAACCACGCAATTAAAATTTGAATAAATATTAGTGGTTCTTTTCTTGAACGATTCCGATCGCCGCCTACAACGAATGACAAACTATATTTTTTTAGCACGGACAAATAAAACATCTCTTTTTAAAGTTGCGATTATCGAACTCGTCAGTGATCATCAAAACACCAAACCACCCAATGTCAAGATGGTTTTCAGTGCTAGTTATCCAGCTACAAAAGGGACCCCATAAGCTTGTACTTTCGCGTCTCTCTTCAATTGTAGTCATGGTCAAATCTTGGTTTATTCCATTTGAAAGGACTCCCAAGCACACATATTAGCTATACGTATGAATAGCTAATGGGAGGCTTGTTATTTAATAGTATAACATGGCCTATATGTCAATGTCAACCGATATCTAGGGGTAATATTTCATCAGAATAGAAATCAAGAAAGTCAAAAAAATGGAAATAAGTCAATATGGGTTATGGGTTGCCCGGAACTCGAACCAGGGTTCGCGGAACCTTCAGCACCTCTGCCTTTTAAACTACTAGCAATTGCCTCCCCCACCTGCAGCTTATGTAGATAGGCTTCACCTTACCGAAGATCCAAGGTCAGAGATCTCTCTGATGACTAAATAGTCTAGTTAGTTCTCAAATCCAACCCGTCCCCTGGACCGGTCCAGCCTGCGGAAGCAGCGTCCTTCTACAAATCAAACTTTCAACTCAAGCTGAAAACAATGCTATAACAAACTGACCATAATTTCTTCAATCTAAAAAAAAAAATTCACCCAAAAAAAGTCAATCAGAATATCTAGTTTACAGTAGACACCTTATACCGCCCTCAATCACAATTTCCTACAAAAGATTAGTGTGAAGATAGTCGCCAATTGCTTCGATTCTCCCTAATATAGACAGCCTCAATCAGACTACCTTTCTTAAGGTGCGTGGCATTGTTGACAATATTATCCTGTCCCACGAACTCATGAGAAAGTTCAACCAGTGTAGTACCATCATCCAAATCCTCGCTATTTTTTGTCCCTTAGAAGAATGTCCTGTATATCTGGGCTCATTCAATAGACAGAGTAGAAGCTGACTGAGGCCTATATATCTAGTAAGGGCCAGAAAGAGTAGATCAGGCTTCCGACTATGAGGATGGCGAAAGTGATTATCATCTCGCATTTATCTTTCATGAAAAAATCAGTCTTTTATGGCCGTCAGCGAGACTCCCCGCCAGCCTCATTATAAGGCCGGTTGGCTTGGTCGTCAGTGATACTGCTCCCTCCTTCTTACTGAACCCTTTCTCTTCTGAAAGATGTCTACCGAAACCTAAGCGCTAGCCTCTAACTTACTACCAGAAAGCTAGCCGACTCTTGGGGGTACAGTAATGCCTACCGACGTCTCAGTCTAAGCTTCATAGAATCCATCTCCCGCGATGGTGTCGCGACTGAGTTCGGATGTGGGAAGTGAGTGGCTCGAAGGATAGGGAAGCATCAGAGAGATGACTGATGAATCTTTCTCTTTTCATACACAGAAAGCATGATATGGAGGATCAATCAATATAGTAGGTATGTGTGAGAGTTCCTATATTTCTCTTGCTTTCTGTAACTAATTTCTTTGATCTTGTCTCCCCTCTCGCGGAATGAAATAAATAGGCTAGGCCCTATAATGACGCTCAAAGTCAAACTACCTTTCTCCTATAGAACCTACTTTCCTTTCCTACCCTGAATCTGGGCTTCTCTCGCTACAGGGATCCATCCTCCATCTCTGAGATAGACGATTTGCTATCTTAGAGCTCATCTAGGGCTCCAATTGGAATCCTTGCCTGATCTGAGGGACTGCTCCGAGCCTCACAAAGACAAAGGCTGTTGTCACTCTAAATGATCATATATTTGCCTCCTCTGCACTAGATAATACAAGTAATTTCGCGACGTGCCTGGTCCCTCCATTGCCAATTAACATTCCCCGGATCCTCCGTTGGAGTTGATTTGCTGCAATTCTAACTTGAGCCTAGAAGATAGTAGGCATCGTCTGTTCGAGTCCGCTTTTGCCCACTCCGACTAGTGATAATGCTATGTTTGACCTTCTTCCATTTCTTAACACAAATGAAAAGCGGGTTGCCTACAACCTCCTCCGCCCAGGCCTCCTCGATAAGCCGCTTCAAGCTATTCCCCTTCCCCATCCGCCTAGCTCCATCAGCATGTCGCAGGCTAAGAGGGGATATTTCATCATGCAGGTCAATCCTCATGGAAGCATGGTCGTGTCAGGCTAAGGCACTCAGACAAGTGGCTCCTACACCTATCGCAAAAGCCTAGTCCCACTCGGACCACGACACGATCCAAAGGGCATGCGATACGAGAATCCCCTATAAGGAGATTAAACCATGACAATTGCGGCCACATCCGTGAGCCCAGCATCAAGTAGACAGGTGCTAGAAAAGCCTCGGTCAAGCCCCAGACTATATATGACCTAGCTCGACCGCCTAGCCTGAACGTTCAATCTCCTAGAACAACCCAAGGCCCACGGTCTAACTGCGAATGAGCACGGACCTCTTGCTCGGAGAGGCCTATCCCATAGAAAACTCCTCTGTTTTCTTTTCTCCGAGGCCTCCTCCCTGGCATCCCCCTGCCTTTGAAGCCTGCAATAACATACTAACATACATTGATTGATCCGGCCGATGAATTCAAGAGTTTGATCTCCACACCACGGCTTTCTTGCTATGTCTACCTTCGTCACCGAGGCCCAGCCCGGAGGGTCATGAACTCGATCAATATTGGGTTTTCTAATTCTGGCCTCCAACAGACCACCAATATTCTGTTATATAAAGAAAGAAGCCACTCCTGCATCATCTTTAGGGGGTTTCACTGACCAGGGTAATTCAGTCCCCTTGTATTCCAGGCAAGGATAGATACCAATATTCTTTTTCTTCCTGGATACGTTGGTCTCGGGTCTCGACCTATCCAAGAGATGCAAGACTTGCTCATAGCTGAAGTTTGAGTCTTCTGTTTGATTAAGTGGGTGGTCAGAGACAACCAAATCCTGCATCTTCAATTTCTATTCCTGCGAAAGTCCTCGTAATTCAGTTTTTCTCCCTTTAACACCAATGGTAGATAGGAACCGAAGAAAAGCCCTTTTATTAAATGCTAGCTACGAGATCAGGTCTCACATCTCCTCTTTCAATGAGGTCCTTTACTTGGGGATTGATTGACTGGAAACATGTATGGGATTTGGATCCTACTTCTTTCACCAGAAGAGGGGTTGATTAGGCGGGTTAATGGGATAGTATGTTTGGGGAGCGGGAAGCGAGAAAAAAGCTAGGATAGAAGACCAAGGGAAGGGGTCGGGTTATTGATGTCAGATGGAAGATGGAGATATATATATATATATATAAGGGAATAAATTAGGCATATATATATATATATAACAAAATGGTGAAATCTAAGTGGGTGAGAAAGTAGCTGGAAGACATGGGAATAAGGGGATTATTTCTCAAGTTTTGCACGGACAGATATGCCCTATTTGCCTGATGGAACACTGGTTTATATGGTCTTCAACCCACTAGGAGTACCCTCACGAATGAATGTGGGGCAGATATTTGAATGTTCATTCGGGTGAGCGGAGGATCTACTAAACATACATTATATAATTGCACCTTTTGATGAGAGATATGAACAAGAGGCTTCAAGAAAACTAGCATTTTCTTAATTATATGAGGCTAGTAAGCAAACAAGTGCTTAGAAGAGGGTATTTGAACACGATGGGAAAAAGAAGAATGTTTGATGGAAGAACAGGGGATCCCCCCTTATCAATAGTCAACCAGTTCATGATAGGAAAGTCTTATATCCTCAAATTAATTCATCAAGTTGATGTTCAAAGACTGACAGAGGTCATCCAGTGGACATTTTGCCCTTGTTGCACAACAACCCCTAAGAGGAAGGGGCAAGCAAGGGGGGCAACGAGTGGGAGAAATGGAAGTTTTGGCTTTGGAGGGATTTTGTCTTGCTCATATTTGACAAGAGATGCTGACTTATAAAGAAGATAATATTAGAGCTCGCCAAGAAGTACTTGGTACTACTATTGTTGGAGGAACAATACCTAGCCCGGAGGATGCTCCAGAATCTTTTCGATTGCTCGTTCGAGAATGACGATCTTTAGCTCGTCAGAGAAGAACTTCCAGGAAGAGAAGCTTCTGCGGAAGCATGCTCTACCGCTTGAGAAACAAGGAAACTGCGAAGCTGCGTAATAGCATGTAAGCTTGTCTCTATCTATGGTGCGAGTGGTAGCGTAGGTGATGGCGGCTGTTGTATAGTGTCTGTTAGTATGGTATGAAGTCCTTAGTTGACTAGCGAATGGAGCTTTCTTTGAGGCTGCAGGGTTGAGTCGTTAGCGGAGGAGGTCAGTCCATATCCTTCCGGGTTGGATCAGGAGTCGTTAACAAAGCATAACAGTCGTTAACAAGTGCCAACTGGAAGAAGCACCTATCTTCCGTGAGGGGAGGAGTCAAGTGAGCGTACAGTAGCGAGGCAGCAGTGCGAAGTGGCAGCAGGTGTCTTTCTTGGCGGAAGTCAGAACCCCCAACTCCACAGTGCAACTTTCGTGCGGATAAAGTGATCATGGAAGCAACTATGAAATGCAAAGCTGGAAACTTTTATAAGAAGCCTATAATGACGTTGCGGGAAGCAAGGTTGAGGGTACTACAGTGATAGCAGGGCAGGCGGTCTAGAGCATGAGGTGTGTTTTTATCGAGCGATTTGACCAGCTCGTTCTATATAAGCTTGCCTATTCTACTTAAAGACTCACATTACAAAAAACACACTTCAAAGCCGCTTTCTCGAACAGTCGAAGACCCTAGAACCAGGAGCGGGGATCCAGACAAATGTGAAGCAAAATTAGCGCACAGACATAAAGACATGCTGCACTGGGTGATAGGGGTCCTTCTCTACTACCCCCTAGCCTACGGGTCTTCTTGTGTGCAAGATCATCGCGTCTGGAAAAGAAATGAAACTCCCACAATACAATAGTCAAGGGGTAGCAGAGAAGTCAGCACACAAGATGCCGGGCTTTATCAGGACACCTTAGGCTCTCAGTCCACGGTCCCTCTCTCGATCTAGTAAACCAGCGATCAGGGAGGGTGAGCTAAAAGCGGAAGAACAACTATGTTCGAACTTCACTTCTTCCTATAGAAATAAGAGGTCCCGGGCCTCATATTTCTTTGAAGGGACCATCACTTCAACTATATATTCGGGGAGGACTAATTAACTGGTCTATGTTGACGGTTGATCCTGGTTTAGCCTAAGGCGGGGATTTTATCTATCCTTGAAGGATCAGACGGGACTAGTCGACATATTCTATGCGCATCAGGCTCGACAGTCCCGGAGCATAACTTACCGGCACCGGTACCCCACGGCTGGAGTCGAAATTCATCTTCGGGCCAACTCTCATATATAAGGTGCTTTGTCACCTTATTCCCGATTTCATGAAATCCTTGAAGGACCCTTATGTGAGGTCGGACTCCGAAGCGAAGCCTGTGAAGTGTGAAAAGCATTTATGATATTCGAGACTTCAGAGAGTCCCCTACCCTCCGGTCAACTATGAACAAGTATCCCCTTCTCACCCTACTGCACAGAAACTTCCTTCCATGGTGTCTCAGTGGTGGAACCTTTCTGTCCTTCCTCCCCTCCGCTTCCTCTGGGTTCCCAGGCTAGATGCCCAGAGTCGCAAGATTAGACATTTCCAGTTACCATAGTTGGTTCAAAAAGGCAGATTAGGCCCGAACAGTCCTGGGACATCTATTTTAATTAGAGGCATATAAATGCATCTCACAACCCTAAACTTAATGATTTTGGAAACATAGTACCGTCAGTTCGACGTCTCAGTTCCGCTTGAACTTCGACCCTTGTTTTTTCTAAGTCGAAAATCGAATATAGTTATAGTTATCTAGGAAAGAGGTGATGCTTTTTCGAACTTTCGGACAAATGGGGCTTTGCTTTGGAATCTTCTGCTGAAGGAATCAGAGTTGCTATAGCTTTGGAAGAAGAAATTAACGTAGAAAGAGGAAATCAGCACTGAAACTGGAGTTGCTGCGATTGCTCTTGTCGATTGACTTAACTGAGCGAGGCCGGGAATTAGAACAAAAGGAGTAAGCGATCCTCTCGCTTGGTCATCTCTTGGCCAATCTCTGTATTCGAGTGATTCACGCGTGGCCTGGCTCTAGTTGTCGGACTAGGAGCTGCTATATCATCCGCAGCAGATCTTATATAAGAAGAATCCCCCGCGTATATATATGACGCACTTTAGGACTTCTGACTCTTCTCATCATCTAGGAAGGCATAGGGAAGGTCTCATCTTTCTTTGACCGGTCATACCTGATGGGGACAGATAAAGAGTATAGTCCCGTGTCGTGCGAAAGGGGGTGAGCCCGCCCTTAGTCCCTAAGGCCTCATCGACCTAGCATCTTTCATACGTCATTCCCAAGCTTGACGGAGGTGTCCGCGTGGGTAAGCAGACAGGAGGCAAGGGGCGACAGTAAGCAAGGAAAGTGAAAAGCAACTAGCAATCCGCAGGTGGGGGTCGGGGACGTGAGGGGACTTTTTCATGGTTGGATATATGTCTGCTTTCAAAATTGAGGCACGAATGACGTATGAAAAACTTGCTTCATCGCCAACTATAAAGAAATCGTAAACTGATCGTAAACTGGTGAGCTCTCACAGAGGTCATGATGCATCAGTCTATCGATTCATCAACTATATAAGACGCGCTTTGGGATTCACGCATTGAGAAGGCTTTCTTTCTTTTCCGTTTATGTGTTTCTCTCTTGAACCGACAAAAGAGCGAGCTGGCTGCAGTCCCTCATCTATAGAATTCGAGAAGAAAATGAGAGGTAGGGAGGTGTCCGGGGGATCGAAAAGAGTCTTCACAAGAGAAAAGATCTAGCCTCAACTGACTGGAGGACTTGCTCGAAGACGATCTGAAAAAGCTCGAAGCTCTTAGAGCATACAAGTATGGCTTTTGATGCATGAGGTTCTTTGACAGGGGCCGAGACTCTGACACAAAAGTTTTATTAAGGCAAAAGGAGAAAAAAAGATTGCTTATCTATGAGGATAAAGAGATAATATAGATAGCCTTCCGTCAGCTATAACCTTTAATCAATTAAGATAAGAGGAAGATAGAAAAAACTAACGCTGAGAGAAGGGAGGTAATGAGTCTGTCCGTGATCCAGTAATCACAAAGATGACATATCCACTCGCACATGGCCCCTCTGAGAAACTGACGTACTTTCTGGAATCAAAGTCGTAGGACTATTCTAATCAATTACTACAAGTTTTTGCAAGGAACGAGTGGGATTCAGACATACTCCTATGTATGTGGTCGGGATAGGAAGATACTGAGTACCACTCGACAGAGGTGCCTATTGAGATCAGCAAGGACATCAGGAGAAAGAGATCGGGTTATAACCTGGATGATAGCAGGGAAGTTCAATCGAGGGCAGGGGGCCAAAGAGAAAGATAAGCAGCATGACATTTTAAACAAGCCACATTCCCGCTCCAATACTGGGGGTACCTAAGAGGGACTTCTTTCCAGTATGGGATTTCGATGTGGCTTCGAGGACCGTGAAGAAGAGAGGTGGAAAAGACCAGACACTGGAAACGAAGTGGGATAAACGGTAGCGGACACAATTCTCTCTATCTATAACCCTAGGTGGTGCTTTTTTCTACTTTTCCACTAGACGACTGAATAAGAGCTTTCTGACTCGTGACCTATCTATGTATCGGGAGAGAGTAGTTGGACCCCTAGGTCGTCGTCTGGGAGTTTTCTTCATAGATCTCTTCTCACATTTTGTCTGGGAGTTTTCATAGATCTCCCCTCTAGTCAAGCAGCTTTTCAAGGAAAGTCAATTGTGATATCATTGTATAAGAATAGTGATTTCCAGTCACTCTGATTTCCAAGTTACTAGCCCTATGTTCGACCTCTCTCTTGAGTTGACCTCCCGAAGTTGCCAACTGAGCTATTTCCCCCTGACCACCAACTTCCATATATATGGATTGCTTGAACGCTTTCGTAATATTCACCCTTTTTTGAGCAAGAATCATCCCTCCTCTTTCTTCTTTCATCCTTATCACTCACTCTGGGTGATGGTAGAGGTGGTTGTTTTTCTTTCTAAAAGAATCTCATCCTGTCGTGGTAAAGAAGGAAGAAGTTAATGTTTTGACGCATCTTTGGATATCTAATCCTCTTTCGCAGGTGGTGATGACTTATTATATTCGGGAAAAGGCTATCTTTCGAGTTCAGATATAGAGAAAAGAGCCCTTAAGAGAAGGAAATGCTCGAAGGGCTCGAGTGTGAGGTGGTCTGCCTAAGAGTTCTGAGAGTAGGAATAGGTCCTCTATCAATCTCTTTGGCCCACGAGACGGTCTCTCAAAGAGGAGGGGTATGACCAGGATTATAAGATATAGTTGAGGGGACTGACGAGACTAGTACCCGCAGCTAAAGCGCACCCCCTCATTGCGATTCTCTCAGTAGAGAGTTGACGCGTAATAGCATCGCGGACTTGCACGGGCAGAATGCCGAATAGCGTTTAAGCTGGCGCTTAAAAGAGAACTGGAGAATGGTCCGATCGTTGAAACTGAATACACGCATTGGATTCTGGCCCCGTAGTCTCTCTTTCATCCTATTTAGGACAGAGAGTATTTATTCAAAAAGCTTTATAACTCTTTATTGGAATTAGGAGTAATGTAGGATTGATTGTTTAGGATATGGTTTTGGGATTTCGTAATGGTTCTCGCTCTTTTTGCTCCTCCGCCGAGGAGAAATTCTATTACGAATTTGAAAAAAAGCTGGCGGAATGCCTTCTGCTCAAAATCAAACCTCTTTGAATGAAGTGATGAATAGGGAAATGAGCTTGTTGCTCAAAATCTTCCCTCTCCCTACAGTCGAGCATTTATCAAACCTCTTCTTTGTTTGATTATATTAGCATATTCTAACTTTAAGTTGATATCACATCTCGAAGTCGTCCGGCAATCCGAAGCATAGGAATGATTAAGCCCCTCGGTTATCAGCCTAATCAGGCTCTTTTGGGTGGGAGACAACCCTGCAAGAAAGATTTCCGGGAAATCAAGATTGCGATATCAAATGCGCTAATTCCACGGAAAGAAGTAGCGTAGTAATGATTATGCCCCCTGGTTACCGGCCTAATCAGGCTCCTTTGGGCAGGAGACAACCTAGCTAACAAAAGTTCGTATAGAATTGCTTTTTTGAATCAAGTATAGATTGGCATTTATATATAGAATTTATCTTTGGTGCAAATTTCCTCAGTTTCGAATATTCAAATGAGCTTTTATGTATAGAGCGCTACTGTTTGCAAAGCAGATCGAATCGGGGGAAACTATCGTGAAGAAATATTCAAAAGAGAATGTAAATATATTTAACCAATTCTTCCTAATATTTCACAACAAAGTAGTGCTGGTTGATGAGAGTGATTTCAGGAGAAAGAAAAGGAAAAGCGAATGAATTGGGGTTCTTCTCTGAATTCCAATCAGATATAATCGGATCAGGTATAGTCTAATATGAACTGGCGATCATAAAATATATGGCATAAGGCAGAAAAGCAAGTCTTTTTTGCTGGGCTTGTATCCTGGGTTCGCTAGGATTTTGAGTGGTTGGAACTTCTAGTTATCTTGGTAGGAATCTGAGATCTGTATTCCCCGATCAACAAATAATTTGATTTTCCACAAGGAATTGTAATGTCTTTCTATGGAATCACGTGTCTATTCATTATCTCCTATTTGTGGTGCACAATTTCGTGGAATATAGGTAGTGGTTATGATCAATTCGATAGAAAAGAGGGATGAGTATTTCTTTTTCATTGACCCTGGAAAAAACCTAAGCATCTTCCTCCCGCATCTCTTCTCCATAAATGTATTCTGATACGTCTTCTGAGGAAAGAGACCTAGTTAGTGGGCCGGTTGTGTGCTTTGCTTTTCGAATCTCCCCTCTAGTCTACCTTTGCACCGCTGTCCTCCTTGTCTTGTACGACTCTCTCACCACTTGAGAAATAGTATGAGATAGGAGAGGAAAGCGAATAAAGAGGTTGTTTTAGGCGATGCAATCATGCCTTTCATTGTCTTAGATGGTACTCATTGTTATAAAGATTTATCCTGTTTGGCTATCGAGAAGTGGAAAAGTCCATGAAAAAGGTGACCAGAGCCAGAGCCACATTGAAAAAGAAAAGAGATTATCAGAAAAAACCTAGTTATTATTATAAAGAAACCTGCTTTATGAGAGAGAGGTATTCACTTCAACAAGGCTGAGAATACTCTTGGAAAGGGGGTCTTTTTCTAGGCCCTAACGGATACTATGGTGCCTTCAACACGACTTTCTGAGGTTGCAGGCACGACTCCCATGCTGAACTAGGACTTGCATTGAGCATATGCCTTGAAATTATTCCCCGGAGTTCGATAGACGCTTTACATGGAGGATAGAAGTGAAGAAATGCCTACCTACAAGAATTGATCTGCTCACGCTATAATAAGCTCGTCGTCGCAGGGCTCGAATTAAGTAAGGACTGCACCTGATTTTGTAACCGGACGTCGATGAAATAGGTCATTTGATCGAAGAAATGCCACATCGGTCGAGCTTCTTTCATCACGAGAAAGGCACGTCATAGATAGTCAAACGGATATGGTGACCACTTCCCAATGTCTTACACGACGCGGACTAAATGAATAAAGGCCAAGGGCAAGAATGATCCATGGCAGACGATAGAACCTAGAATAGATCGCTCAAGAAGAGCACTTTTCGAGCATAAGATAGTGAAGTTTGATACTCACACTATATATCCATGGATCCAGTAATGGTGCGAGTGATTTGATGATGAAAGATCAACCTAGCCAACATGGCCTATGAAAGCGCTTTCATATCTGAAGGTGAGAAAAGGTTTTCTTTTCTCTTTGACGCAGGTGCCAAAACCCCCCTATTAACTATCGTGTTCCGAATTTGAGATGAGTAAGGAAAAGTGCCCGGGACACCCGAACTAGTTGTATAGACCTGAACTGGCACAAGCTGAGTCAAGAATTCCGAGAGAGAAGGTTTGCTTTGCTTGTCTACTTTTTAAATTATACTCAAAGTCATTCACTGCCTCATAGGTGAAACCTGCTTTGTACTCAACTTGATGATCCACACTTGAGGGCCGATGCCATAAAGATTTCACTTTCCACTTGCGACAGTTCCTCGAGGTCAAACCTTCCACAATTTGATATTGAACCCTCTCCGAGATTCACCAAGTAGACTAGCGTCGAAGCTTTTCACTGAAGGAGTTAGGCATACTCTATTGTAGTCCACTAGCTTTGTGGTACTATATCTTGTCTATACCTAAGAGGCACTTCTCGAATGAGAATTCATACGGAGATCCAGCTTGTCGCAGATTAGCCTTGTGGCATAGATAGCGAGTCCTACAGAGAGAAGGCCTTTGGTTCAGTTTCACTCTGAACAATGTCCTTTTATGTATTGTCTTCTAATAACTCCTATCTGCCCATCACTTAATAGGGGAATGCTCTTAGAACACAAAGCAAGCTGCGAATTATTTATATAAGAAAAGAGATCAATTTGGAAAGTCTAGTTGTCTAAGTACATCGTATATAGTAGCAGGATGGATTTGCTAAAGGATGATGATTGCATAATCTTTTTCCAAAGGTGAGCATTGTGGTTGACGCCCTAAGCAACAACCCGCCACTACTGGCTTCTGGGTTGACGGAAGTCGGTGATTGGAGACTTGGTGAGAGGCAAATGCATCTGAGTACCCTGATTGTGTTGAAGCGGTTGAGGCCTGATTTGATCGAAAAAATTCTCAAATGCAATACTGTAGTAAATCACCCTGTTTGGTGATCCGAAACTGTAGAGGATCAGGACCAAGGTGCAGGGTCACGTGATTTCACTCTAGTAGATGATGCCCTCCGGTTTCGGGGTCGATTGTGCGTACCAAAAATGAAAAGAAAGAGCATATCTCACAATAGTCGATTGATCTAAATGTACAGTGTGGGGTATGAAGCGTTTTGTGGCGTCATATGTCAGCCCTTGTCTCCTTTGTCAACAGGTCAAGGCAAAACATAAGAAGCCCTTAGGTCTTTTACAGCCACTTCTGATCGAAATGGGAAAGCGAGTAGAAGGCGCTTTCACCAGTCATGGGATTAGCAGCCAAAGGAAGGAGCGAAGACACGAGAGCATAGACAATGTGGAGTGAAGATGCAAGAAGCTAGGACACAGAGTCTTTGAAAGGACGAAAAAAAGCTGAAGAACATGGAAATGCCCCAGATATATAGTGCGAGTCCGGCTAAGAAGGTTAGTTATCACATTGCGAGGTAGAATTAGAGTCCTTCTGTCTGACCTGAGTCTTAGGTAGAGGACGAAGGCAAAGGACAGCAGAATTACACTGGTCTCCCATAGGTATTAGTCAAGAAAGAGAATGTTAGGAAGAGGCGAGAGAGGGGGAAAGAACCCAATAGGTTGAGGTTGCAGATGTAGTCCTGTATAGGCCTCATACGAGCTTACTGGTCTACCTTCAAAAGAGCTCCCCTTATGACTACAGCTTTCGAGGGTTGAGAAAAGTGTAGAAGGAAGTCAATGCATCGGTAAGTCAGGTGCAGAAGAATCAGAATAGTTCTGTAATCCACTAGTTCAAGCACTTTCATATCTTAATCAGGGAAAAGAAAGGGCACTTCTGTCATATTATCATGTTTTATCTGTAACTGATTGAAGGTTAGATATCGTGTTGCGATCGAGCTGGGGTGACTAGGATAAGGCATGAGTCCCGGTTGTCATCCACAATTTTCGGCCTATCCACTCTCTCTTTTCCCTTCTACGAAAAGACCTTTCTTTTGAGCTCAATCACATCTCTTTCCACTCCAGGATCTTCCTGACCATCTGGGAAGGTGGAATTGGTCTTCTCTTCCTCGTCAGAGCATCATGAGGACCCGTCATGACCGGTAGCCTAGCTTCCGAGGAGGAAATAGCAAAAGAAGGGGGGGGCATCGAGGTTGAAGGAGGTGCAGACAGAAGCAGGGAATTCCTGGTGCCTCTACCTCATCTATCAGACTTTGGACACTAGAAAGCAGGAGGTGGAAAAGCTATCAAAGAATAAATAACTCAGATGTACCCCCTCAAAAGCCTAGGACTAGGTATTGTATCCAGCCCGAAAAAGACAGAGCATTCCATGATGTCTCACCCTGGGTACCCCGTCTATGTCTTCCAAGCAGAAGGAAGTACGAAAGCAAGCATGGATAGGGCAACCCCCAAGCCAATGCTATACATAGAAAAGACCCGCTAGGTAATAAGTAGAAAAGCGAGTTATAGAAAGAGGTCGCGTGTTAAAGAGCTTAGTAGTAGGAGTTCAGGAGGTCCAATTCGAAGAAAGGGCTATAGTGGCATTTCGATCGATCATAGAAGAGATGATTCATTCAGATCGACCCTTGAGTCTCTCAGTTATTCTCAGATGGAAGGGAATCTATGTCCACAAGTTATCGAGCTAAAGATATATAGTTCTCGATGGTTCGAAGCAACTAAGTTCTAAGAGATTCTACTGGAGAGCATCCTCGAGGGGGGGTGGCTAGGTCTTCTTCCTCCAACAATATACTTCGTACCGAGGCGATTACCTAATTCCTCTATTGATTAGCTTTTTGGAAATGATTGACAGGATTGGACCTCCTCTGACGATGATCTGATGGAAAGGTCAGCCTCAATGCTTATTATAGATAGTAGATGTGATGAGGATCCGTGAAGTCTTTATGTTTAGTTAGGTATGACTAGGCCTTTGATGGGGTGCTTTTTCTCAGGACTCGCACGTCACAGGTTAGGAAAGCGTGAGATAAGTCAAGTCCTACTATATATCTCCATATCTAAGGCATCATTCACGTCAGGTGAGGTGATTGACTGAGGCACGGGAAAGACTTCCCTCGTGTTTAGGGTCCTCGGCGCGTGAGGGAAAAGGTATACTAGCCATATAGACGTCGTCTCGCGCACAATCAGAACCCTAGGACTCGCTCGCTCTATCGAGGACTCGCTCCTTCTCACTCTCAGAGAAAGGGATAGACCTGAAAGAGATATATGCCCCGCTCCTTAGTTCTCCTACTGAGACCCCCCAGCTAAGTAGCTTCTCATATACTGGATGGTCCCAGACTGAGTCTAACTAGGCTAGTTCGGGTGCCTAATCTCGTAAAGGTATGAACATTGACCTGGAAAAGCATTCAAACAGAGTCATTTTTGACTTGAGACTTTGGTGCTGAAGAAGGCCGCTCGAAAGATTCCTTACTCTCATATCTCTTGTGCTGGAGCGAGCGGTAGCGAGCATGTAGCGACAGCTACAAACGAGAGTGAGCGCGTAGCGACAGCTGCAATTAACCACCCTGCTGCGGAACGGTAGTGAGCATGTGTTGGCTGCATGCCTGGGGGCTTGCTTGAGCGATAGCGAGTCTTGTACTACTCTTAGCCTCCAGAGAGCGGCTCGCGCCTGTTGAAGAAGACGTCATTTCCTGCCACTATATATCTAGGTCGCGGATAGGTCTGAAGCTCTTTTTATTCTATCTATGGAAAGGTATGAAAAAGAAGTCAACTATGAAAAGCTTAGCGCTCACTGGTCAGCTATCTTTAGAGAAGAAAAGCTAGGGCAAAGAGAATATCTCATCCGTCACCAAGCCCGCAAACTACACTGCCTGACTATCTTTCATTTGAGATATGAAACCCCTTTTGGCGCTTTCTTTCAGGTATCATCCTAAGCTTAGCCCTCTTCCCGGAAGGTAACATCACTACGGACAAGGTCTGGAAGGTAGGGAAGTATGGTCGACGGCTTCGTAGATAGTAGAATTCCACAGGTGAGACCTAAGCGAAGTAGTCTCATTGAATCATTCTGGGGGCTTTATTGGAAAGAAGACTGTGTCGCGATATATATATTATCGAGGACTCGCCCATTCACACGTGCTAGAATTTGCCTCAACCGACATCATTCTCCTCTCCTGACCTCATCCCCACATTTGCTTCTCAAGTAGAACTTGCTAATTAGACCTCTGCCCCGCGTATTCTTGTTTGCCGATATCATCATTTTCCTGCCCCCCAAAATCCCCATGGGTGGAAAGGCAAGCCCTTGTCTGCCCCCCCAGGGAAGAGAATAATTCGGTCGATCATTTTATTCAATTTTGAAATGACAGAGTTGATGGAGATTTGTAGCATCATTCAAATAAATACAAATTGTGATCGTAGAAACATGAGCTTGTGATATAGCTACAAATAATTCCGGACCAGTAAATAAAAGAAGTATAAATAAAGGACCAAGATCCCCTATAAAATATAAAAGTTTATTCATACATAGCATAGTCCAAGCAAACACACTTAATATCTTTACTGAACTATGACCAACCATCATATTAGCAAATAAACTAACGGTAGCGGGACTCTTGCAGGTAATAGAAAGCTTAAAAAATGAAGCCCATTTCTTTGAAATCCAACTATCGTAATGCCTATAAAAATGGAAAATGAGAGAGCCAAAGTAATGAGAAAATGACTTGTCACTGTGAAGCTATAGGGTATCATACCCTGGGGATTACGAAATAACGAAAAAGTCAAAGTTACCGAGATGCGAGGGGAAAACATTTGTTTCACATTTCCTGAAAGACCACCTATTTGTTAGTTTACCAGGTTCAACACGATATCATGAATAAGCTCTACCAAGGATTGCCAAGCATTTGGCACTGACTTTCCCCCTCCCTTTTTCGTAACAAAATCAAGCATCAGCAAGACCAAACTGAGAGTGAGCAGCATAGACAAGGATGGATTTGTGAATGAGAAATAGAGATTTCCCACCTTCATCACAATCAATGGGTTAATGGCAAATTGGTCATGTGGGCTGTCTCCAATTAGCCTCCTGGCTTCCGCAACCATTCTTGCTATTTCCTCCCCATTTCGGAGCCTACCCTCCAACCGGGTGGTGAAAAAATGGACTCTTTCTTTCCTCTCTCAAATATGGAAAAGTATTGAGGAGAAAGAAATAGATTCTCCAATTTCGTCTCGATTTCCCCTCTCTTCAAAGAAGGTTATAACAACTCCTCATTAGTGTGACACCGCACATCCCAAGGTGGTCACGACTGCCATGCTAACTATGGCTGAACATGGCCAACAGACCCGCACGCTGATAACAAATGCCTTTCTTCTTGCTCTGTCACGCGTCGATTGCTTCTCCCTTTCGAGCCACTACTCTCTATAGGTCAATCTCACTATAAAGATGTTGTTGCCCCCTAGCTTCGACAATTAGACTGTTATAAGAAATCGGCCCCACTCCTCGAGGACCTTGAGGATTATCGCGAGTGGACCAATAGTGGGTGGGCACTTCACTTTAAAGCTTGCTCGACATTTATATGAGATGAAGAGAGAGCGATCCGCACACGAAAAATTTTAAAGAGCAGAGGATGGACTAGACTAGGAGGTGAGACGAGTTGGGGCTGAAAAAGGTTGCAGGGAGGATATTTGCTCTCACAAACGATGCGGCCGATGATGCCGCTTATTAGATAACATTTGAGTTATTTCACGATTGACATTTGATTGTGAATCATTTGATAAATAGGTTTGATTGTACATCTTTTTGATTCGGGTGCCACACTGAATTTAGTGGCATCTCACATGCATTTGCTAAAAAATGCAATGTTCAATATATGACCATACACACTTTTTTCTTATTAATAGTTGCTGAACCTATGGGTGAGATTCTAACTACCGGTATGTACTTGAATGACGTACCGATTATAGTAGTGGAGCATGTTCTTACTGCCAACCTAATTCTGCAACTAGAATATATTAGGACTTTGATGTCATATTGGGGGTTATGGGAACACTATGCTGCAGTGTATTACAGACACAAGAAAGTGGTCCTGACTTAGTAGACCTAACCAGCTTAATATATGATGGTGGTGATCCATGACCTTCGACGAGGCGATCGAGTGATTATGTCAGCCCAATCATCTAATGCAAGCCATCTGCGGTTGCATCGCATACCTAGCTAGTATAATTAGCACAGAGTCTTCTCAGGGAAGATTTTGATGTTGTACATGACTTTCCTAATGTCTTTCCAGGTCTACCTCCTCAGAGAGAGGAGGACTTCTCTATTGACGTTTTACCGGGTGGCACCAGGCACCTCTTTCTCAACTGAGCTCTGAAGTCAGAACTTGAAGAACTAAAGGCATGAACAACTTGATAAGGGGATCTTGCGACCTAGTCTTTCTTCCTGGGGAGAATATGTCCTCTCCGTGAAGAAGAAAGACGGTAAACTGAGGCTCTGCATTAACTTTGAATAAGGTGACTATGAAAAAGAAATATCCGGATTGATAACTTGTTCGACCAGTAAGAAACACTATTATATTATTTGCTTTTCTAAGAAAGATTTGCGGTCAGGTTATCATCAACTGAGAATAAAGGATAATCTTACTAAAAATGCACGGATA
Source organism: Ottelia alismoides (assembly GCA_037367405.1). Classification (NCBI taxonomy): domain Eukaryota; kingdom Viridiplantae; phylum Streptophyta; class Magnoliopsida; order Alismatales; family Hydrocharitaceae; genus Ottelia; species Ottelia alismoides. The sequence continues at coordinate 1,229,030 of JAZKJV010008779.1, read as the reverse complement.
TATAGTGCGAGATATGGGCATTACGAGTTCCTAGTGATGCCTTTTGGTCTCACAAATGGGTTTGATGGAACATATGAATAGGCCGGGAAGACCTTGAGAAGTTCGTGATCGTGTTTGTGGATGACATTCTGATATACTCACCAGATCCAGAGCAACATCGAGTACATCTCAGAATCATACCAGTGACGCTACGTCAGCACCAACTTGATGTTAAATTCTCTAAGTGTGACTTTTGGCTAGAAAAAGTAGCATTTATGGGTCATGTCATATCCAAGCGGTGGAAGCGGTAGTGAACTGGAGCCAGCCAAAAAATCTTTATGAGATTCACAGCTTTCTCAGTTTGGCTGGATACTATCTGCGATTCACATCTATCGTGATAGGCCTTCTCGAAGATTTAACTATCGGCTTACGAGAAAGGACGTGAGGTTTGAATGGTCAGAAAAATGTTAGCAGAGTTTTAATGAACTAAAATGATGATTGACTACGGCTCCAATACCGAACTAACCATCTGGCAGCGGACATTTTCTTTTATATACTGATGCATCTGGTACTGAACTTGGGTGTGTCCTTATGTAGAAAGAGAAGGTCATAGCATATGCCTCACGTCAATTGAAGCTGTAAGAGAGATAGTACCCTACACATGATTTGGAACTTGTTGCGGTAGTCTTTGCTCTAAAGATATGGCAACATTATCTGTATGGGGAAAAATTGGGGGTCTTCACTTATCGCAAGAGCAGAGAGAAGCTTATCTAGTGGGAGATGAATATGAGGCCCCTAGTTTAGAGTTTGGATGGAATTCCTAAAATACTATGACTTTTCTGGAAGGCAAATGTTGTAGCCGATGCGAAAATGGGAAGGTAAATTGTCTAGCCAAACTCAATCTAGTTTCATCTTAGATAATCGAAGAGATCCAGATGATGAAAAGGGATGGGGCCCTGCCTCTGTCCTGTCTTGGGGGACCGACATGTCTCAGAGAGGGGGGATGGATGAAATGATGCCAAGGATCCCATGGCATTGGATCCCTCATGTATGCATTAGAAGCCACTGAAAGCAGCATCCATTTCTTTGTAATAGGCGATCCTTCAAAAATCCATGCTTGATTCGGGCTTACTTCTCTAGTTCTCCGAAACGCATCTCAAATCACTAAATTAGGTTCCCTTAGATTTGATCTCAAATTTTCATAATTTAGAACAAGGATCCGCTCCATAAGAAATAATGCAACATCTATCACTACCATAAGAAATAATACTAAACTTTAGCCATCTTTCTAAGAAATAGGTTCAAAGTAGGGTGCATCAAATCCACTTAACGATCTCAAACCACAGGGTCTTCCCAGATAGATAAAGCCAACTAATGGAGGTAGTAAACCCGGGATTTGCCTAGGACTTTCTATGTGCCCTCGAAAATCCACCTATTGAAAATCAAGCTGGACTTTTGGAGCGATTTTCGAAACTAACCAAAAACACTATAAAAGCACTAATTTCGGGAAAGATTTCCTCGGAAATCTCTCCTAGTCTAGACCTTGGAAAGGTCCGTCGGGGCTCCGGGTGAGCAACCCCTGGAATACAGGACCTGGGGGAGTACCCCTCTTCTATTAATTTTAGTAAGGGGAGACTGACCTGGGGAGAGTCCTTTCTCGCTATTCTCATTCTCGCACTTTTGGCAGGTTGGTTAATGAGTGAATGGGAAAAGTATAGGAAGAAGGCCAGGCTACTTTAGTACCCATCATCATATGCGGCTGATGAAACTGAAGCGCTTCGAACTATTCTTGACTTAGAAGGTTGCTCAATCTATGGTTTTCGTGAGTGCTTTGAATCCACTTATCATAATAATCGACGATTTTCCTGCGCTGATACTTCCTCTCGAGCGAGAGGTCAAGTCAGGATCAGCAACAAAGAGAAAGATAAGGTAGAAGCCGCTTATATATCATGAGGCTCGGTCACACGATTGGGTTTTGGCTTTCCTAGCGCGTCAATCAGAGCAATTTCACCCGTCAGTCATCTGACTACAGAGCGACTGGTGCGAGAGACTCAGATGGATTGTCGAGCCCTGCCCTTAACACTAGGCTTGTCTTTAGGCTAGTAGATTATATTATAGTCCCTTGCGGTCTCTACCTGATGGGACCTTTTCTTTGACCATTTACTCTAATTCATCTGGTCCCCCCTGGTCGTTCTTCCTTTAGGCGGGCGGGAATGTGCCTTAGAAAGACCTGTAGAATGCCGAAACATCCGTGCCTACTCAAGTGAGATGTGGCTTTCCGGTCTTTAAGATATATACATCACTCATCAACAGTAGCTGTCAAAGAAAATCTTCTATATGCTATAAGAGAGACAGACTGACTTATGGACTTTGCCCTTATGGAGCATGGTCGCTGGCTCTAACCTCCAGAGCCTACAGAGTCTGACCTCAGCCTAAGGCGCGGGCTAAGAACGAGAGAGAGAAGTTCGTCAGTCGCTAGTGTACAGAGTAAGAAATCAAAGGAAGCATTGACAATAGTGGCTATGTTGGAAAGAGGTTGTCCATCTGCTCTGAAAGAGATGAATCCGTGGGAAGCACACATAGTCTGTGCACATGGGATGGGAAAAGAAGAATCGACTATCTTATCTAGATTTTGGGGAATCCATGTGATTCACAGCAAGGAGAAAGAGGTTAGGAAGGGAGAGAAGCGATGCAAGAGAAAGGTCAGTCACTCCACATAGGATATTAGAGAACGAAAAAACAAGCTAACGGGCAGCAGACAGATCAGAGCTAGGGGCCAAGGACTCCGGTTCTAGGTCTGAGATGCATCACTATAGGAGGCGATCAAAGGGGGATATCAAGTCTAGTAGAAAGTAGCAATGGCCGCGACAGAGCTAAGGGTATTATGGAAGAAGAATGAAATGGAAGATCTTTCCCTTGAGGTCAAAGCATAGAATGATTAGCTGATCTGCCTGGAAAGAAAAAAGCATCATATCCCAATTTCATTAATAGTGGAAGAAGCACATAGTCCTAGCAGTACTTAGCTTTCTATGTCTAGGTAAAGAGCAGGGTCAGTTGGTTTTTTCAGTGGAGTAGGTAAGCATTCCTGGTTGCCTATTTCTCCTCGAGGTCCTCCCTATTCTTTGGAGGTGAATCGACTTGATGCCATTCTACGGCCTTTGAGGAGATGTAGGGTTCGGTCTCTTCCACTTCCTTCTTTGCTACGATGACTCCTATCTCAGTAACCTCTGATGATGGTGGAGGGCACTGTTCATTCATCTTCGCTTGCCCCCTTTGATTTTAGCATGCCCGACTAGAATCGTGAAAAAGCTCCTTTCCCGCCCAGCTTAATATATTCTAGTGGTGATTTCTACAGCTAGATTTTGATACCTACAAATATCAATATATAAAAGTGATGTTATAAAAATGAGAAATGTTATCAAAGTTTTCAAAACTTCTATATATTTAACAAAGTAGAGATAGAGCCTTATCAACTTCAGCGCCCTTCAGTTCTGAAGTGTGCAAGCGGGTGGGAAGACTCAATGTCTCTTCACTACCAGTCCAAGGTAATGCTGGCATCGAGGTCGGTCAGTGAGGAAGCGGGACTAATATCAAGTGGAGGAAGTTCGATTTCTATTCTAGCTAGGTAAGATAGTCATAATGCTGCTTTATAAGTTCTTTCTTTAGAAGAAAGCGCTGATGAGCGCATCTTGGAAAGAAGGTCGGATGCTCCTGGGACTCCTGCAACAAGGAAGCTAGCCTGGTTTTGTTCTCCTCTATAACTAGTGTCGATCAAGAGATGTGAAGCCTATCTACATAAGCTGTTTTTTCTTTCCCAAAAGGAAGCAGCGCTCTATCTATAGTTTCCAGCTTCGTCCTTAATAACATAGGGCTCGTACGGGAAGTAGAAGCAGGGAGGAAAAGCAGGCTTCTGAGCTCTTTATGGGTGTAGGCACACGGGTCTACGAGAGATGTCTTTGAGTGCCCGAGGTTCTAGCAAAGGTAGCTCAAAGGAGTTTCAATAGCGGATCCATGGAAAGAAGGTCCCATTCACTAGAGGAGGGAAGAGTACTCCAAGGGCCCAGCTCTGACCTTTTATAGAGCAAGCTCGACATTTTGAAGTAACATATTTATATAGATCGTGAACATTAATGAAAACCACATAATATTATTCAAATAACCAACTATTATTGTAGTCAATGCTTGCAATTATATAAATTCAAAAAAAGATAATCCTTCGCAAATTTGCCACTTATTTATTTTATAAATATGTTCAGAAAATTCTGAGATGTGTCACATTAGGCTTTGATGACTGCCTTTTCTACTAGGCTGAACTTCGCCTCTGCCTTCAGTTCTCAAAAGGGAGAGGTATTCTCTCTGTCAACTGCAATTATCTGGGGTGTCCCGGCAAAGAGAAGAGGATCCACCAACTATAAAGAGTTTGGCATATTTGGAAGCTCATCCTACCCTCTAGATCCAATCCCTCCGGACTCTGCTCATGTATCAGGTTTCGCTGAAATTCCCATCCTTACTGCCCGTCCAGGTCTTGAATCCAATTGGCCTATGAAGGATCATCCCAGGGGGGAGAAGCAGAAGAGTAGAAGCAGACTAAGTCTAACTAGGCTAGTTCGGGCTGAACTCTAACTGATCGAATAGGGCTAGAAAGACGGGTCTTGGCTTGCTTTCAAAAAGGGACGACTAAGTCAGAAAGATCTTGCCCAGGATGAGAAGCAGAAGAGTAGAAGCTGCGAAGCGAGAAAGATGAAAGGTCCAAGCCAACGACGGGATTTCCGCCACTTATGTATAGCCCCTGAAAAGAAGGAAAGGTCTTGCCACCTCGGAGGAGTGGCTGTCCGTAGTTCTTGATGATAGAGGATAAGAAGTCAAGGGAAAGGAGTGAGTGACAGAAGTGATGGGGAGGAGAGAGATTAGGTGAGCAGGAAGAAGAGGTAATTCGGCAGGCATGAGGTATCTTGATTCGCGAGCATGCAGATGAAGGGTAGTCAAAAAGCACTGGACATGCCCAGTCGACGCTCTGGGAAAAAAAAAGCCTCATCTTTGGCTAAAGCCTACTTTGACGAATTATATATTAGGGGCTCATTCGCAATGAGGGAAGTAGGTCTGATAAGCCAGGGCGCTCTTCCGGACCTCCTGATCGAGAGGTGAAAGACACTTCCATCCACTAGGACGTACTGGTAAATAGCCTCGACTCGCCATTAAACTATAGAGAGGACTAAAGCTATTAGTCAGAATAGGCTTTTTTCGTGAGGTGCACAAGTGATTATTCTATTTAGACATCACCGGTAGAGTATACAAATAAGAAGACTGTTTTCATCATCAGAGAACCCAGTCCACATGCGCTTCTTGCTAGGGAAGAAAGGGAGGGGGAAGTCCCAACTAGGTAAGCTCAGAAGGCTAGTAGGCTATCCCTTTCTAACTAGGTAGGGGAGCATAGAGAAAGGGAAGGGCGGATCCGAAGGGAAAAGCCACAAGCCTTGAGATTCTAGAAAACAAGGCTTTCAGGATTAGCATTCCTCGACCTGTTTCAAATAGCACTACATGCTGGCTTGGCTACGTGCTCTCGGAACTTCCTACGAGTGCGATTGGTCCTATCCTACATCATTATAGGCTTCCGACACCATTGCCATCTAATGGGACTGATGAAAGGCAGCGCGGTTCCAGAATGAGGAGCAGCTAGCCTATAGTGACTTTGCCTTGGCTTTGAGTCTGGAGCGAATAATTGAGAAATCCCAAGCCCCTGATATATAGTGGCGAAGCATTTTGATTAGTGGAGGATAAAGGCACAGAACTGACCTCTTTAAAGCACGACTCTCCTATGAGCGGAACTAATTACTAGAATGCGCGAGAAGAGCTGGTAGTCATTTAGGGCATCAAAGATGCGTATAAAGAGGGATGCCGGAGATACGGGGAGCTCGCTGGTTGATTTCGGAAACATATGATTTTAGGAAATGTCCTGCCTTTCGACGTGCTTTTCCCTTTTTCGAAAGGAGTATGTAGATAGAACTTTCCAATCCCTCAGGGCGGGTTGGTTCTTATGCCTGGAAAGCGGGAGGAAGAAGAACCCTATGGTCAATCCCGGAAAGTCAGGACCATGACGAACTCTCTGATAGATTACCATAAGCCACACGCAGACTCTTAGACCCCTACTTCTTTGAAGTTAAGGAAAAGACTGGTCCGAGGTGTGTACTTTATAAAGAAGGAAGGAATGACTGGGATAAAAACTTGAGGAAGAACATGGATAAAGACATCTGACATCAGGAATAACTGAGAGAGAAGACCACTCTCCGGAATCAAACATGCTAGCCCTAAGGAGAGTGGTTGCTGAAAGCAGAGCACTTAGTGGAGAGAGTTGAAGGACGTTCATAACTTCTCCTTCGGGTCTTCAATTCCGATTATATAGCATATAGCTTGAATTGGCACTACACCATATTTCCTTGGATGAGCATATGGAAGCTGGGCTAGGAAGAAGGAACAGAAAGAAAGGCAGAGGAGGCGGGTCTATACTTGTATTTCATTCTCGATGTGGTGCCTTTGTAAGAGGACAGTAGGTAGGTAGGTCTGACCAGGGGAATCCCCTAAGACAAGGTGGGAATGAGGGCTGAGACTTCAACGAGGGTAAGAAAAGTAGGCTAGTATGGCTATAATCTAGTTCAAAAGCACTCGAAAGATGACTTGTCCGGAGAATCTGAGCTATCGCGATTCATGTCGAGGATGAGGATCAAAAAGCAAGCCTAGGCAAGAAGCTGGAGTGTCAGAGGCGAATTGAAAGCAAAAGTGTATAAGGGATTGGATTCTCTCCCTCAGATCAGGCAGGCAATGTAGCGCAGACAGTCAAGAGCTCACTCGAGTAAAAGCAAGGCAAGCCAATAGTGAGATTCCCTCTAAAAAAGAAGTTGGAAGCACTAGTCTGCAACTGTTTCTGCACCGTGCATCCCACACTCCCTAATCAAGTAGGATACAGGGCAGGTAAATCAGATGAACTACACTTAGCGCATTCGAGGTGGTAGGTGAGTAGAAGATTCGATAGTCTAAAGCGATATAAGAGCATAGAGAAAAGAAAAGAGAAAGATACAGAGTTGAGGGGAAGAAGAAGAAGAGAATACGAAGAAGAAGACCTACCTCCCGCTCATTTCTCCGTATACCCTGAACAACACAGTCAAGCAGATGTCAAGACTTTGTTCACTACTGCTCGCCGTTTCTAGGTATATATGACGCATCTGAGACCCTACTCTAAAAAGAACTCGATCATGTGACAATGTCCCTCTCTCTCTCAATCAGTAGCAGATAGAGCCAGGTCCAAGTCATCCGAAATGTTGTTAGGCTTTCTCTGAAGCTGTTTCGATTATTCGTGGTGCTGATTTTTTTGATGATGAGACTCGTAATACTATAGGGTAGAGTCAACATGTCACGGCTCCCTCTATTACCCACTCTTTAGCCCTCCCGGATGACTAACCGGAACAACAGCTCCTAGCCCCCTGACGATCCTTCCCGCTTCGCTACTACAACATATATCTATAATATCTCGCTCCTTCGCTTCTACATGAATAGTAGTCCATCTCCCTGTAGGCAGTGAGCCCTTCTTTTTCTTTTTGAACTCACTTTCACGACCCTTAAATATATAGGGGACACTCGCTCGACTTCGTCTATCTATACCTTCACTATCTCTATTTTAGCATTATATAAAGATGTAGTTTGTAATTAATATTATAGGCATTTGAAAATGTTGGAAATTTTTTCCTCCTTCTAGGTCCGCCGTTTTCTATTTTGACTAATTCGAATCTGTGAACTGAGTCAAACTCTCTCCATTCTTGGTAGAGGGACATGACCGCAACTATATACTATATATTCTGAGGGATAGAGGAAGAGAAGATTTCTTTACTCGGGCATTGATTGAGGTAGTCAAATATGATGCTTGACATCGGAGATTTCTAGGTATTGTATTCCGGAGAAGTAGCCCATTCTGAATCTACGCAAAGATGAATATCTATAACCCAATCTAAACTAGACTATAGAGCCGAATCAATCTACTCGGAGAAGGATAAGGCAATACAGTAAGAAAGGAAAGCTGCACTGACCTCTTCCCATAGAAAATTCGGATCAGTTGGCAAGTCTACTGACTTCGATACGAAATGAGGCTTTCTTGAACCCCCCTGCAATCCCCCCTTCGCCACGCTCCATTGACCTCCATTACAGTATGAATCCCCTCCACATCCCACATATTCCCCCCCGGAGCCTGATCGGCTGATTGGCACACTTGCATCAAAGCGGATCCTAGCCCTTTCTACCTTGTTTGACACTTGCACAGGGCACCCATGATACCCCCCAGTCCCAGCGGTGGTAGCGCACCATGCATTACAGTACGCAATAGTCAAGCGGTAATCCAAGAAGGAATCGACTATCAAAAAAAATTCTCGATTTTCTCACTCCTCTCACAATACCTCCCCCTCAAATGACGCACCTTGACTTCCCGCCAAGCCCATCGCACTGCTGTTGAACTCGCTACTATATATCTTGGATTCTCCTTCTTTCTTCCGGACTTATGACTCCACCTCCCAGAGAAGACCACACGCATCCCTTTCACTCATCCCCCGGAGGGCTCTAATGCTGAGAAAATCCCCCTACCCTCGGGAGAGGCTAGCATCAACTATCATATATGCTGACTACCTTCTGCAAAATCTTCTTGACTACCTTCTCTGGTCTTCTCCCCTCCGCTGCATCTGCTGTGGGCTAGTGCCGGTGAGTGAATGATTGGTCGGTTTCCCCTGTTATATATCGCGACCCAGTCTTCCCTCAGTCAGAGGCCTAGGATCTTCCCGGCTAACCTCCTCGGTGGGGTCTTGCTCTCTGTAAGGAGTCCTCTTCCTTGCAGGATCTCTATTTCTTTCTCAAAGACCCCCAAGGGCATGTCCGAGCTTTCCAGTCCACTTGTGCATGAAGGAAGACCCGCAAATCCATTGACTTATAGCACCATTTCGACTAAGCCTTAGGACTTGACGGGAAAGCAATCAACCCCACTCGGTCTATATTATAATAGATAATCTAGTAGGATGGTGCAAGGCAAAGTGATGCGAGCTAGGACCCATCATCAAGTCATGGGTGCCGCCTATCAAAAAAAGAAAGAGCGAGCATTATATATAGCCATAAAGTAGATGCAGGTGAGCGTGAGTGAGAAAGGAGAGAGGTGCGTAAGGCTAGAATAGAAGGGAGCCTGGTGAGGAATCCTTTTGACGTGCGATGGTAGCGAAGGATCTTCTTTCTTGATGGTCTAGCCACGAATGGTGGCCCACTACCTCATTTCTGCCTGAACAAGCAAGCGTCAGGTTCACTATCTTATTAGAGTGGAGTCTATCATGAGAAGTGTGGCCTGAGGTTAGAGAAATTCGGAGATGAGACGACCGGGAGGACTATTGCTTGCTTCTTTCAAGCCAAGTCCTGCCTTTATAAGTCGCGAAGTCCGCCCAGATTGTGAGCACTGAAGAGAGAAATTGCATCTCATATAGAAAGAGAAGAAAGTAGACAGGTCGCCTGGAGCGTATCCTAGTGCTCTGCTCGCGAACCTGAGAACTCAACACTCGAAAAGCTATCGCCCATAAAGAAAGAACTAGTGAACTTCTTCATCTATCCCCTAAGCAGGGCTTTTGCCTCCCCTTTGTCTATCACCGTTGTAGGGATTTTGCCTCCCCTTCGTCTATCACCTAAGCAGAGCTTTTGCCTCCCCTTCACTTTTAGCCTTCATTCGCCTCACTCATCCTGCTCAGACTTGCATCGCACGCTTCCTTCGTCTAGGCCTCGCACCACTCCACATCAGCAGCCTCTTGCCCACCACTCACCTGTGAAGGGAACTCCAGTGCACCCAGCTTTGCTCCTCTTGCATTCGTCGCTACCCTTTTCTTTGATGGAGGATTCTCAGGCACGACCATAGAGGCACTTCTAAGCCTTGACGCTTTCCTGATCATATTTCTTTCCCGAGCTCTAACCCAATAAGTCCCATCCAACCTTGTCCTAAAAGGCTTTTCTAGATAGCTTTGACATAGATCTAGTATGAATACGAAAGTCATTCACTACCTTTGTCTTTCCTGTGGCTGAGAATGACGGGAATACTAGGAGTAGCATTTTTGCATGCTAGCGGAACTGAGCTTATCGGGAGAGAGGACCATCGGTCGGGCAACTAAGCGTCAGGCTGATATCAGTCGTCTCTTCCACCTCATCTAGGTCACCAGTCTATTGACTCTCCTAAACTGGCCCCAAATTATATTAAATGCCTCGATAGTCTTCAGTGGCAAGACTGACTATCAAGAGACCGATGATTTTCCTCCTCTCTTCATCTGCGTAATGCAAAAATCATGCAATTTTTCCTTTCTAAGACTGTGAGCTTCAATCTGGGCTTTGGCGCTTGTAGACTACTCACTTCCAGAGCTTGCTAAAAGGAAAAGGGCCAATAAGGAGACTCATCACTGGAATAAAGGCATAGAGACCTGAATTGGGAGGCAGTTTGAAATGATAGCTGATAGACCTATGAAATTGACTTGACGAACTAGCCTTTCGTCTCAAAGGGGGGTCTTAAAGGGCATTGATTCAAATCTTGCTCGCCTCCTGATTCTGAGGGCCTGACGTCTTCTTGCAGACTATATTAATCTCACAGTTTTTCTTCACTAGATATATGGGCCTCAGCCGTGGGGTGAGACAAATGGGAAAGCAGCGGGAAAAACCTCTTGATTCTGAGGATAGGATTTTATTAAGTAGTCAAGTCTAGTCAAAGAAATCAAGGAGAACAAATAAAAAAGTATTGGAGTCAACTCTTCATGCTCAAAGATATAGCGTAAACAGACCCACGCCCAACAACACAAGCAGCCAAGCTTTTTTTACAGTCCGAAGGGCATTGTTTCATTACTAGTTGGGATAGTTCAGAATTCCCTCATTCTTAGTAGAGGTAGGGCTGGGAGGATTTCTATCTATCCATCCGTCAAGAGGAAAGGGGAGGGCGAAAGAAGGGGCCTTTCATTGCGACGATGGAATGACGAATTCGGTGGAGGACTTCCTGGTGCGTGCCAATCATTCGACGTGGTGATCTCGCATCGTGAGCAGAAGTCGATAGAGGCAAACCACTCGGCTGCCGAGTCAGCTATGTTTGACGAGATGAGAGATCTCCGACTAGCCCTTGAGCTTGATCTTCATCCTTTTTTTGACTATATAAGCTTTCCCGCCACTCCCCCTTCCCTTTCTTCTTTCTTGCTTTTTTGAAAGAATGTATGCTCCGCTCTCTTCTTTGGGGGGCTCACCCCCCAGTTCCCTTGTCGGTCTTCTCATCAATTGGCCTGGTTCGCCAGACGTCTTATACCTGGGGATCGCTCACTCGATTCTTAGATGCAGGAGTGGTGAGGCTTGATTGACCCCAATTCACTCCCCACTTCGACGGTTGACTTGCTAGCTCTTTGAAAAAGGAGGGCCTCGACATGAATTGCGATAGCTCTCTGAATCATACTCACTTTCGAATGGGATGATTGCCGATCAGCTCTCCATTTTAGGAGAATCACTGACTGAATGTGCCCCAGTCCCTCTCCCCTCTTCGCTCGTTTTTTCGCTGTACATAGCATGTAGGCTTTCCACTGTTTTACTTGGTTGTAGGAAACTAGTCGTATGCGTTGCCCTGATATATTGGTTTTTCTTTCACTTTTGCTCTTTTAGTCCCAAAGATATTGGAGGTATTTAGTCGTCACTGGCGAAAAATAGTACTTACTGGAAGGTCAGGTGGATTCCATTCCTAGAAGAGAATCGGTTCTCATTCGTCCTCGTTGCAACAACTTCCAAGCTTGACTATTTGAGTTTTGGGGTTGCAGGATCTCGCTTTTTGGACAAGACATCTTCCTAGATACACACTTTTCTTCATTCGACGAATGATGTCAGTTATACTCAAGCTCTTCATCCGAAGAATGAGCTAGGATGGACGACCTCTTTATGAGGATTGCCTTCTAACAAGAAAAATCACATCTTGGGTTCTGCTTCAGGATAGCTCCTGCACACAGCCAAGAGAAAAAATGAAGATGTCGAACAAGGCTTGAAAGATGGCAAGCAGCAAGCGCTAATAGAGACAAGAACTAACCCTATAAGAAGACCCTATCATGGAGTCTACTTCTTAGCTGCTCTTAAAGTTAGAGAAGATGTCCGACCCACTGGGGACCGACTTCGTCATTTCGGTCCACACTGGTCATCTCTCGGGCTAGGCGGTTGGAGGATCACCATTCTTTACTAGAAGAGCAGGAAATAAGCAAGACGCTCACATACGTAATTAGAGAGGTTAACCTGGTTCAAAGAACGCGATATCCCCTCTCCAAATAGCTTTATAGGGGGCTAGTTTGAGTAAGAAATATGACTATATATGAGGTATATATCAAGTCCCTCTGAGGTTATTAGAAGAGCATTTTTTAGACTAAAAGAGATTTTTGAAGACTAAAAGAGAATAAGAAGAGAAGAAAAGACTATCTATTGGGGGATTTCTTTTAAGAGTTAGACGAGTTAGGGTAGGGAAAAGCCTGCAGTCTATCCTCAAGCAAAGCTATAGGCCGCTTTAGTGCTCAACTGATAGAATAAGAGCTAATAGCTGGAACTACATAATTGTAGCGAGAGAACTAGAGATGTAGCGAGCAGACGAGATCGATGTAATTGAGAGAGCTAGAATCAAAAGAACTACGTTAAAGAAGTCCCAAAAGAAGAAGTTCACTCGTACGGACCATAGGGAAAGGGGACATCTGTTGTCTAGGTCAAAAGTTCAATAGTGACTTTACTAAATCATTAGTGTAACTATGAGCCAGATGAGCTATTCCTCTACTCCGCATGACTTTCATTCCATACGAGGCTTCTCTTCAGTCCAGGAAGATCTAAATCAGCTTCGTCGGAATGCTAAACGATTGACTTCGCTAGCAAAACGAGATCTCGAGAGGATGACTAACAAAGGCTAATATAATATGTTGACATCGCTCCTGAAGCACCTTTTTTCGAAGGAGATTCACTCACGAAGAGGTCTCGAGCCCGCTTGCATTGAGCGCTGAGAGGCTTTTTTATAGTCCTAGTTTTCAGCTCCGTCACTAACCTACCCCAAGAAGATGACTGCCGCTTTCTCAAGTCGATTTTTCCCTAGAAAAAGAGTCATGGCATATCAGAAGAAAGGAAGAGAACCGGTCATGATTTTCGAATGAAGACCTCCCTTATAGTGATGTTGGTCTCACTCTCACAGAATGATAGATTTGGATAATCTATTTCTTTCTCCCTACTATACTACTCTTTTCTCTACTACAGGCTATAGTACTTTGTATGTAATCTGGTAGGCTGACTATCTTTTTTGAGTTGATTCCACGAAACCAACCCCATCCATTCCCCCAATTTGATATATATTTGGGGGTCATTGACTCATCAAGCTGCAATGCGTATTTGAAAGTCAAGTATTTTTGTTTTCCTTTCAGTCGAGCGATATATAAGTTCTTTGATTTTCTTCTCTCATTGGCGATTAATATCTTTCGTTGTCTACATTTAGTATCAAGCTAGTTAGATGAGACAAGAAGAAAGTTTTCCCAAGCCCAGGATGCAAAGACAAGATGCGCAAGCAAGCTGGACACGAAAACTCAAGATAGACACGACAAGCAAGTTTATTGAAAGAGGGGTAGGATCCTTTATATCTGCTGAAAACCTGGTTATAGGGCTCTATCTTGCGGGGCATTCACTCTTGTAGCAGTCTCAGTCCCCAAGGTCCAAACGGATTAATATGACAAATTCCCAGTCCTTGACTCTGTCAAGCAATCAGGATTATACAGGGAAGAAAAAGGAAGCTAGAGATAGCTGCCTGGGATGCTATTTGGACTCCCCCCCCCATACAAACCCCCGGTCATCAATAGGAAAGTGTTAAGACCTGCTTTGAAAATAGTAGTAGCGGATCGACCTTTTTTTTTCTTCTTCTGGAGAGGTAGCGTAAGTAGCACACTGGGACTTATAGAACTATCTTGTACCTCCAAGAAAACAGATATTTCAGTGGACTAGGACTAAGGCTAAGAGAGTTGGTTGATTGCTCTCATAAAAACCACTCTATATTATCCCTATTTGAGCCCCTGATATATAGTGAGTACTACCTTCTCTTATATAAGGGAAAGCCAAAGGATTCATTCATTGATGCCCTGCCCCTACTCCAAGGGAAGAAAAGCATGTGGTAAGCCCTGATAATCTCTCTCAGCTAATTGCTTACCTTGGCCAATTCCGATAAGCCGCTTCGCTGCTCCGGTCCCTCCTTTTCTTGTCCGTCTTTCGACCCTTTTTTGACCTCCACGTATTTCGCTTCTGATCGTATCCTCTGTTTTGAATAGGCGCAAGCCCAATAAGGTGAAAAGACCAACCGCACTGATTCCAACATTTGACTTTTGTGGGCAGAAAAGAGACATGAACTGGCGAAGGAAGATGTTAATTAAGTTGTGTCAGAATCATGTTTGATAGATTATTAAAGTGTTTCAGACAACAACTATTGAATTGAGAGTGAAGGAGTAGAGCGTCAGAAAGGTCTTTGACAAGAGTGATGTCGACAAGCTTTTTGATATATTTGAAGAAGGCTCAAGAAAGAAGGGAGGGAAAAGCTATAGATGACCATAAGACTAGAAAGAGCTGTAGAAGAAGGCGGGGAGGAAGAGGACAGGAAGGAAGCAAGAGCGTATAGCTCACTGAGAATTCTCGCTTTCATCCCCCCCCCACCCCCCCACCTCCTTATCAATAGTTCAGCCTGGGCTTCATAAAAGAAGTGGATTCCTCCATCAACTCCTGCTCCTCCTGTCCTTTGGGCCTAAACTCACTCACATCTCCTTAACTCCCACGACCCGCTATTAATAACTAATCTCTGCATGTGCGTCTTTCAGTGATGAGGCATATACGCACCCCGCATGTCGGGTCATACTAGAACCCACAATGCTTTGAGTTGGTTGTTGTTGCTGTCGTGTTGCCCTGAGTATGTGGAAATCCTCCACCACTCAGACGGGCGACATGAGTTGACACCTGTGTAGCTGCAACACTGACTGCTTGTTGTCTGAGTACTCCCCGTACTCGTTGCTCGCTATACACATGTGGAGGTATTGGCTTTGCTCCAGCAGTCCCTCTTGATGTGTCCCTGTTGTCCGCACCCACCAGTAACAGGTCCAGAGTCGTGGCCCGGATATTATATCTGACAACACTCTGGGCCACTCACTCTCAGGGATAGCCTTCAGTTGTTAGACCCACATAGTGCCGAACTGTTACACGTGCACAGTCACATGGCAATGCTGGCCGAGGTGAGTCGTAGTAATAAATCACGAGGGCAATTTATGGGTGGTCGGAAAGAGTATATAGATGTGAATGAGTCAGCATGAAAGACGCAGAAATACAACAGTTTAACCTTTCCGCTTCGTACATTCTACAATCCAATACTTTATCCCTCAGATCATGAGATATTGTATCGAAAATCTCATTCTTCCATCAGAACATCTCAAATACACTGACTTAGCACGATCATCTGCGATTGTACACTTCCATTCTCTGGCTCAAACATTTCTAGTACCAAGTAATGAATTCGGGCTTCGGTTATGTCCACGAAGATAAAAGAAAGGATACTAAATCACTAAACCTATGATATTTGGGCATTGAAGTTCAGTTCTAGTATCACCCAGGCCCTATTCTCATTTCTCATAGCTCGACATCTGACATCCGTTTGATTTCATAGTTAAGTGGGGGTAGCACGTAGTCTTCCAACCTTCACAAGCTCCTTCCTTCACTTGGATTCCATTCTATATTCTCTTATTGAATTTGAAGCTGTTATTGGCACTTATCTTTTGCGATAGTTAAGATGATTTGCGATCGATGAGATATCTTAGCCAAGCTTAGGCAGATGTGACCCTTGTGTTCCAATCATTTCAATTTCAATCTAGTCATAAATGCAGAGGTACAGAGAACTCCTTCTACGATTCTATTAACTTGACTATTAGAGGGATAATTGAGAAATGCCATGGAACAAGCTCGAATCAGATGTCTCAGAGAAGTCTTTATTGATCTCACTTATTACTCGCATACTTCACTCCACGCTGCTCTACTGCCACTGAGTTTGCTACACCAATTGGGCCATTTAAGACAAGCATTTTGACCGAGAGCAGTCGACATCAATAGGCCAAAATAGCTTCCCGACTTTGGAGATCAAGGCTGTCAAGTAGTCAGACCTAGACCTTCGTTGAGAGATTGATGACCCCCTACCCATCACCATCTGGTGTCGTGTTCAGCATGACGAATTCAAACGCGATAAATAAATAAGAGAATATTCGGATTGAGCAACTTGAGGCAACAAGACGAGGCATAACCCTAAGTTTTCTCCAGTCTGACTTGTAATTGTGTATTGTGATGGTTGAATGGACAAAATCTTTGATTGATAATGGACCCACTGGGCAACATAGGGACATAGCTTTGTGTGGGACCTACCGGACATCCTAGGAAGTGTCAGATCCTAGCTTTCGAAGTTCTCAGAGCGCTAAGCATCCTCTAGTCTGGGAGGATAATGACATTCACTCTCACTTTCTCTTGTCGTATAGAAGAGACCCCTGTGACCCCCCACTCGATCCCCAGTTGCGGGTCGAATGTCTATGGTTTTTTGTGAATTACTAAAAAGAATTTGGGAGAAGTTTGAATCCTATCTTTTTATCATTTGAATTACTAATAGAATGGAATTTTGCATCGGAAACGATTTTGGGAGAAGTTTGAATCCGTGGAGTTCGGATATTGATCGGTCATGGTTTGACATGGTTTACGCATTATCGGTTCCCTGAAGAGTCAATTTCTCTATTAGCATCACCCTTTCTGACCCTGCCTTTGGACTCGTATTTTGTTCGTACACAATCAACGGAGGCCTCCCTGACATATGTTGCAACATCCCCAATAGCATGCTCTAACTTAATCTTTCCCTTGATAAGTCATCAAATTTCTTTCTTTTCGATCACCAGTTGCTATGGGGAACAAAGGACGAAATACAATCGATTCCTCCATTTAAGTGGTTCTTGCTTCTTCTTGTTCCTGTTCCTAACTCCTCCCCGGGTAGTTCCTAATGTTTGGCACTTTCTATACTTCGTGGGTGCAACATCATCGGAGTCGCTCGTGATCAAGATACAACCTAAGATCTATGACCATATTATGTTTACTCTTTGTATTTCGTTCATACCATCGGTATGCTCCCAGGTACCTGTCATTGTGATCTGGTTGCCAGAACAAAGGGGTCTTTTAGTGGTCACGAACAATCATCATTTTTTGATGGTGTTTTGGCTTCTCAATACTGCTCTTTCCACACCTTCAGATATCTGGTGCCAAATCGTCGCCTCGTTCCTGATTTATTCGATAATCGATTTGGTGGTATATGTGTCATCGACCGTACAAGTTCGTGAGGAGGGTTGGATGAGTAGAATGAGGGAGAGTGGCTCGATCGAGAAAAAAGAGGAGTAGCCCCACAGGAACCCCCATGACTAAAACACAGAGGAGAAAGAGACTTCGAGCTTTTTAGGCAAACGCGAGAAATCAAAAAAATCAATAGTCGAGCGAGTTAATAAAATAGAAGTTTGATATTCGCTACTATATATTTCAGAAAGTTGATAGCCAATATATAGTTTGCGTTGGTGATAGACTTTGGCCCATGACCCTGCCTGGCTCGTTCCTTCTAAGAAAAGGACACGCCGGGCAGCTTGCGATCTATTTGTGGAGGGGCAGGGTGGAGAAATGACAGGACTGAAGAAGTAAGAAGAAATATTGGACAGGGAAGAAAGGGGCAAATTCCTAGTAGTTCATATGGCACGAAAAGGAAATCTGATTTCAGTCTGACTTTCTCAGAATCGTAGTTCAGATCCAAGTCAGTTCAGTGAGTGCGACCGCGAAAGTCATCGAATGGGGTTGGCCCCCCGTCGGACCCCCCACCCAAAAAGCGAGCTGGTTGGCTTTTCCTCCCAGCGAGACTACTATATAAGTCAGTTTGTTGCCATTTCGTGCTATATATACATGCGTTAAAGTGAGAACCCACGAGTAACCTTATAATACCTATGATTATATAAGAGAGAAATACTGTATAAAATGTTAAGGCCAGATAAGATTATATAATCGAATTTCATTTTTATATTTTGTCAAAAAAGCTTGGCTCAGTGGAAAAAGATGACCTCTCTCTGCTCTCTCTCCTACGTTCGTAACCTCACTACGGCTCGCTGGTACTCGACGAGAATTGAGGGAAAGAGCGAGTCAGACCCATGCGTGGGAGGACGTTGCAGAGGGACAGACATGACTTCTTCAGAATCCTGAAGACCACAGTAAGACACCCGGGACTAGAGCATGTCGTGAAAGAAGCATACTGGGTGGGCGTTCTTCGACCCTATCTCTAGGGCACAGTGGAATGTAGATATCATGAACACGAGGTGCAGGATACCAGACCGATCAATCCTAGCAACCACTCCCCGAAGGTGCCGATCATGGGAGCATCCGGGGCCCCTTAGCCCAGCAGAGCTGGAGAGGCCTGATCTGAGAAGTGCGTCTTCAGGAAGGTCCTACTGACTTCTACGAACGTCGGGACCCGAAGAAATAATAAAACAAGAACTTTCCTTGTGAGCCATTATTTCAGAGAAAGAAGAAGAGACCCTTCTCGCTCGATGCCGCACTATGCTCCACTTCCACAAATGAGAGTTTTCGATGGAACCGGTGAACCATGCGAGTAGTTACGATACGTGGGGCAAAAGTCTCGTAGTACCCGTGGAAGACGCAGTGGTAGGGAAGGAGCCTAAATCGACCCCCTTCAACCCCCTCTGGCTTCGCTGGTAGGCCCACGTGGGGAGCATTGCCCCTCATCAGTTCCTACCACCCTGTTTGAGAGAGACATGAAGCTTCTCCTCGGTCGAAGTGGAATGCGAGGCGAGACTAGGTGAGGGCAGCTGGCTGTTCATTTCATATTCAGGGCACCCGGGGGGGGGGGCATCAGGCAAGCCCACCCCCACCCCTCCCTTTCCCTGGAAGCCTGGCCTGGGAAGACCACCTAGGCGAACTGTATTATACATAGCTAGGACACGTCAAGCTAATAATCCCGAAGACGACCCCCTCCCTCATGAGTTGCGTTGTTGCTTGATCAAGGGCTTTGTTTTAAAGGATCCAGCTCTTTGACTTTGTCCCCTGCACCATGGGTTGGGTTTGAGAGTCGTGTGATCGGTGACTGTCCAGCACGGTTCAGAGAGCACTTGTATGGGAGACGCGCTGGGAAGCCCCCATAAGAAAGAAGCATCTCTTCCCACGACTCTGTCACCATTGACTCTATTTATTATTATAGTAAATCAGTGTATCAAGATTGCCTTCTGAGATCTTCTTTCGATTCGATACGCCCACCTATGATCTCAACCTTTGGCTTTCGTCTGGGTAGGTGTCTCCTTCTACATTTTGCCATAGGGACATTCATTCATTTCTTTCTGCCCCGAGTACCACTACGACTGAAATGGGGTGACGAATCAAGACCCAGAGAGGAGAAGGGCTAGTGGTGGACATTTGGGAAAGTCGGTTTGATCGGGTATCTTCATTCAAGCAAGGGTACAGAGGAAGAACGAACCAATGTGAGAGGCTGGGGGGCTTTTGGGGGGCAGAATGGGGGGGGTGTTACGAAGGGGGAAGCAAAATTCAATCCGGATTTGGCAGAAAAAAAATGCAAGGCTATGGATTCCATGCTCCATCAAGAAAGAATCATCCTTATAAAGAACTTTGGGGTGTATCGGTGCATCCGAAAAACTTAGGGCTTTTCAATTATAGGGACTTCCTGAATGACAACTCCCTCAGAAAAACAAAGTTCTTCCAATTCTTTTTACCAAATCCATCCCGATCTGACGACCTGGGGACTCATCTACTAAAAAGGACCCTCCCCGTAGCGTGCCTCCCCTTGAATTATTTAGTCACGCAATACTGGAGGAATACAAAGAATCAAATGCATTTCGAACCCGTCTACGTTCTCAATCATTTCGTGGAACCGGGCTTCCCATCTACGACGAGGGGGGCAAGGTGGGGGGTCAAGCACCGAATACGCTCTCGCATCGCTTTTTTGTAGAAAGCTAGACCAGCGAGAAAAATGTTTGGCCAAAGCCAAAAAGAGGCCAAAAATCGTGGGAACGACTAAAACTACCATCTCGCTCTTTACTTTCTTCGGTGCTACCATTTTCTTTCCCAGTGATGGTGTTGGGTCTACCCTCAAGGGCCGGGAACAACTATGGAGTCAATTAAGTCAAAAATTTTGGAACATCATGGGTCAAGATAAGGTCATGGAATTGATAGATAAATGCAGGGAACTAGGTAGTACCAGAGAATTGATAAAGGGAATAGAGATTCTTATATAGATCATACCGAGAAATCGCAAAATTCCGTACGGGTACAACTCTTATTTGAACGAAGTGCAAAAAATACGATCTTTTTTGTCGGAGAGAACAAAGATGGAGACTTCCATAGAGTCGGTGAAGATCAAATCATGTTATCAATGTGCTTCTCTGATTGCTCAAGACATCTCTTTGAAACCGAAGAACATAATCTCATTTTGTTCCATTTTGAGTCACATAGTCAAGGAAGATGTAGTAGGGGTGGAGGGGATATGTATTTGTTGTTCAGGTCGATCAGAAGGTGCGGAAATATCCCGAACTGAATGTGGAAAGTATGGAAAACATCTCGTAATGTATTGGAACAGAAAATCGATTATGCTCCCGCTAATGTATCTACTCCTTCCGGAATCTTAGGTGTAAACGTGTGGATCTCATATAGATAATCAAAAGAGGGTGCGTGCCCTCTCCGAAACGCAATTTAGTAAATACCGTCGAGGCTATTATATTCGCGATTAGAAGATGGGGTTGTGAACCGGACGACAACGTTTTGGCCCCACGGGTTCACTTGTCTCCCTCATTTCCCAAAAGTGGTAGGTCGTTGGATACCGGAGAATCACAGTGCGTCGTTCCCCAATCGGACAATTCCGAAGAAGAGTTCTAGTGGATCCTCTAGGGAAAAAAAGAAGTGAGAATGCCTCCAAAGAGGAAAAGGGTACGGATCGTCTCTCCGCGGAACAACATTTGCCCCGTATGTGCATCCAAAGTCTAGTCCTCGGGAGAATCTTGACCCTTCGCCATGAACCGCTTTCGACACCCCGTCGACTCCACTTTTCTATTATAGAAGAAAGGAGCATCAAATTCCAAAACAAATAGAAGTTACCATTAGCTAATTTTGGAATTCTCAATCTTTTGTTAGAATGTCATAATTCAAAATACAATTCCATTATTCTGATCCTAATTCAAATATTTCGTTTTAGTATCTTCTACTCTATGATTTTGCGGGGGGGACCACCCTAGACCCGCATTTCTATTCTCTCAAATTCGATTTTAGATCTTCTCGATGCAATGCTGAGGATCATTTTCTTTTCTTCTTTACCATATAAAACAACCGAAAAAAGGTGAAGAAATTGATCGCGGCATTTTTTGCATTTTTTTCCCAATAGAATGACAAGGCGTCTGGGAATAAAGGATGAATTTCAATCAATCTGCTAAAGACCCAAACCATATAGTACTTAGCGCAGGTTCCACAGAGAGATATGTTTTTATATCTCGCATTGGAAATCCTCCTTCTTTCTTTCTTTATTGTCATACATATACGATCGTATGATGTAGTTAAAGATCGTTTGTATTTTTACGTGACTTCACACCCTTAATACAAATCTCAGATGACAGACTCTTTTCTCCGCCGATAAATATGGATTCAGATTCTGAAGCCAGGTCCTATTCTTTTTGGTAAAGAAACAAATAATGATGTGGAAAACAAGCTTCAACATCTAGTTACTTTTGTACTTTGACTCGGGAAAGTCATGTACAACAATTTCAAAAAGGGATGTAGCGCTGCTTGGTAGCGCGTTTGTTTTGTGTACTCAATTTCACATGTGAAAATCCTGTCATCCATACCTATTACTTATCCTATGGGTAGTAATGAGGGATTCAATATTATATTAATATACTTCTCCTATGGGCAGTAACAAGGGATAATTGAGATCAATTTTAATTAGCCATAATTTCTTCGTCTAAAAAATCATCTTTTTCTTTTTGATTTTATTATTTTAATATAATATCCATCAATAAATCAAAGAAAGTGCTCTTAGTTCAGTTCGGTAGAACGTGGGTCTCCAAAACCCGATGTCGTAGGTTCAAATCCTATAGAGCGTGATTTTCTTGTTATTCAGCAGCCCATAACGAACTAATTATAAGAAAAGAACTTAATCAAATGGTGCGAGAATTATACCTCCTCTCTGCTTATAACTAGTGTGAATCAAAAAAAGAAATGTTATTCAATTAAAGATCCAACTGATCAACACATCTTTTTTGTAAATATCCAGTTACGAATAATCCCATCAAAATAATAGGAATTAGACTTAACACGATTCCAAATAGAAAAACTGCATAAATAATCTATATATCTTGTTTTTTTAATTTGAGATCTAGTTGATAAAAAAGAGATCAGATCTCTTCCTAAATCTTTCTCAAAATCATCCCTTAATCTTAATGACAGGAAATTGGCCTTGACCCCTTCTCACTAGTCTCAGTTAAGGAACCATAGAATACTTGGAATCCCAGAAAAATCCTTCTTTTGATGATGTTCATTTAAAACTCATATATTTCAAATCAGTCTTGTTCAAACCAATGGATAGAGCTGAAGTTCTAGTTGAAGCAACCAGTAGAAAACCAAAATAACTAGTTTTAGTAGGCATGAAAAAGCCAGATTATATATGTTTTTTCTACATATGTTGATAAAACACTTACCGCAATTATATATCAAGGGGTTTGAATTTCTCGATATAGGATCATAACGTAATACAAAATACCAATATCATTGTTCAGACTAGCCAATTGAAAGTTCTTGATCAATCAGTCATTATAGACAACAATAACAAATAGAAAATGAAATAGACAAAAAAAACACAAATAGATTTTTCCACTAGGACACTGAATGAAAATTGTCATTATTCGAAATCATAGATTAATTGTGTAACTGGTGATGAGTCTAAAGTAGTCAATACCACCTTCTGCAAAGAGAAAGAGTTCCCTACGATCTATTGAAGAAAGAAAACCATATTGATTTCAGGCTTCTTTTTCGCTTCAGAGACTAGCTACTTTGATTTGATATGTAAATAATCTAGTTAGACGTTATGTCTTTCCTTTTCATTGAATTTCTTATGTATCTAAGTTATATTCAAAATCTAAGGGAACCATAGCTCTAGTTATATATAAAACAAAGGTAGCTTCATAGATCGTTCTTGTTCCTATTTTAGTTTGTTCTCTTTCTTTCATCAAATACTATTTACTGGAGAATTTGACTTTTCTCTCATTTTGAATTCTAGAAGTGTTAACTAGCAGTGTGTCGAATTCTTTGCTAGCATGTGGTCCCATCTTACTCATTCATTATATTTGTCAAATAAAACACGCAATCCACGGTAGCTCATAAGACCGATGACGGAACGTGACTGACTAAGAAAATGATTTCAGACAACATCTCACACAATCTATCCCTATAGAGGTTCATCTTAGGGTGCGTACTTTACTAGTCACTTCGTCCCTTAGTCAACAACCTATCTAATCCGATTGTTTAGTTCCTTCTTAGTTTGGTGGTCCAGGTGAGAAAGAACATTATGCCTTTGATTAAGAAAAAGTGTTGTAGGGGCAAGGGGCAAGGGGGGGCCGAACGAGTGGAATGAAATGCAACGAGAACCAAACGGGAGAGGGGTGTCGAGTTTTCATTCCAATTTCTAAGAAAGCCACTGCAGCCATTCTTAGTTGGTGATATTGGGTTGTAGAACAAGAAAGTCATCTCTCCTATCGTAAGCGCCTTTGTTTGAAAATGGGGATAGCTCCGCTAAAGCTTCAGCAAGATCAGAGGTCGCAAGATCTTCCCGTCAAGCATCTTTCAAATGCAAAAGTAGAAATTCATCTATATCCCTTTAAAATATTTAAGAAGAGCCGTATAGAGATCTAGCTAAAGCTATTGATAGCGGGTTAGATCCCCCTATCACTAGTCTCAGCCTGACTGACAAGCTAGACTTGATCTACAGGTGAGTCTCTTAGCTTAGGAAACAAGCCAGTTTACAGTGAGAAAGAACTAGAGAAGAACGACTTTTTGATAAAAAAAAGAAAGCATCTTTGATATAAGCAGAGACAGAACCATTCCCTAAGCTAAGGAAAGGACTTTGAAAGCATAACCTAAGCGCTGGGCCGGAGCGAGCATCCATGTATTCCCTATCCCTGCCTGGTCTATAAAGGGGAGTTTGAATTCCCTCAGGGGGTCTAGACTAGGTAGAATAGAATTCCTTAGTCTGACATGGGGTAGCAGTTGAAGTCTTTGTCTCTGCTTAAAGAATAGTTGCCCAGCCAATTGCGCTAGCCCCTCGACATTCCAGTGGGATCCATGTCCCTTCGAGTATTTACTGTATTGAATATCGCGACTCTTTGCCTACCCCTAAGTTGTCGTTTCCTATTGATAAGTAGAAGTCTCTATAAAAGCTAGCAGCAACCCCCCCAGACCCCCTTTCCCCTCAAACTATCATCAATCTGATCAGCTCTTGCATCATAAAGGTCTCCTACTCCTTCCTCATTAACGTCTCATCTCATGGGATAATTTCTCCCTCTAATGGCCTAGGGTTGCCCCTGGTCTCCATTTTTCTTTATATTTTGATCTTAATCACCTCCTCTTCAAAAGCCTGAATTCTGCTTGCATTGAGGGCATGAAGTTAGCTAGAACAGCCGCTCCCATCTCCATCCGCTGACTCTACTGGTTGGAAAGCTTCTCCCCATGAAGCTAGGGCACTAGGCAGACTCCTTGATTACTATTGTAATTATTCGGGACAAAAGGTGAACTATAGAAAATCCTCCATGATTTTGAGTCCCGATTGTCTATTATATCTATTTATATAAGGAAATGCTCACTATTTCTGGAACCTTCAATGGAGTTCTTTATTTGGCCTATTGAGAATGCTAGACTGAAGACCTTAATCGCGTTGGATTCAGGACAAATTCAAAATGTCATCAAAAAATGAAGATAAATGCCTTATCCCAAGCTAGGTTAACAGTCTTGGTCAAATCCTTTTTAGCTTCCATACCAACATACCGCATTCTAGTGGGTCCACATGACCCCAAAAATCTTTCCTACTCTCGTGAGAAAACTGTCAAGGATTTCTTGGAAGCCAAATGTTCTCCTGAACATTCAACCTTTTGGAAAGACATATATATGTGCTATCAAAGCCTGACTCTTTAAAGGAGGGTCAAAAATTGTCAGTCGACCATGGCGAGACAACTAGATTAGGGAGATCTCCTATTCTGCCTAGGACCTTCTCTTGTCCCTTCTATGGTGTCAGAGCTTATCAGAGATGAGACTAACTATTGGAATGTTGATCTTAGACATATTTTCGTAGACGCTTTCCTCCCATTGCAAATTACAAAGATTCATCGATGCTAGGGACAGAACTAGCCCTGATAATATGGGAGCCCAACAAAAAAGGTGTATTTTCGGTCGACATCTGCCTACCACACACTAGATAAGCTCTCTCTCTTGAATCTTGATCAACATCAATCGTAGGATATGATTCCGTTCCTCAAAAGAATCGGCCAAACCCCCAACAAAGGGAAAACATATGAGTTGTTTTCACTCATCAACATGAGCTTTCAAAGAACGATGCTTCTACTCCAACTATTTATTCGCTTCGATTTTCTCGGTGAGGGGGTGGGGGGGAAGCAAGCTTGGAAGTTATCTACTAATAAACTCAAGCGCTTAGGAAAATGCCAATAGGTAGTTAGTTTTCAATCCCTAAGGTTTGATCTCTTTAAGGGAATAGGTTGCAGGCAACTGTCGAAGTAGGGCCAAGGTAAAGGTCAAGAGGGGAGACTCCAGTCTAGGGCAACAGGGGAGTTGACGAAGAGGTCAAAGCAGTATCGACGCAAAGGCTATGACTTTGTACACAGTGTAGGACGTAGTTGATGCAATGACAGAGGCGAAGGAAGCTGAGTATGGTGTAGTATGGGTGGTACCGACTGGATTTTTCATTATGTTCCTAGGCCGCCGATCACTTAACAGGGGAAAGAGGGGAAGTACGAAGACTCACTTTCATTCTCCTCATTCTTTAACAATTATAAAAAATATGAAGCTTTTTGTCTACACTACATCTGACATCTCTTTCCAATTAAGAAAAAGGTCAGAGCGAGAGGTGAGCCCAAAGGCGAAGCGATCTCGTACTAACAATAAGAAAGAGAACTTTCCCCTAAGCTGGTGCGTGCGAGTGAAAGCTTAGAGGTTCACGTAGTCAGCCTGAGCAGGGAAGCGATATGTTTACGTAGGTGATGCTTTTATGTAATATATATCGTGTTGCACATCTTCCAATTCGAAAATATAGTATCGACGATTCCCTAGGATAGAACGAAGTGTATAGATAGTCTCAGGTGCAAGCCGTGCTTATAGAAAGTAGATTGGAAAATTATCCCCCGCATATATGTATGACGCACTTCGCCCTCTTTCCTTCGCATAGTTAGTCTAGGGGTGGGTGGACGAGTATATCTGACTTTCGACAGTCTATGCTGGATCTAGCCTCCTTTTGACACATGTCATTACTGCTCCTTTACCCAGCGGTCTATTTATCTGCCTAAACCTCGAAATGAACTGAGAGATTCCTTCTTCTCATCTAGATATATAATATGAGAGGGGCTAAGACATTAATGAGGCTAGGAAAGGTAGGTGGGAGAGTTTCTAGACTAGTTGCTACTCAGCGTGTCTGCCTATCTTTGCGTAGTGGAATTCATCCTCAAATCAATCAGTCAGTGACTTTTCCCTAAGCCCAGACCACTAAATAGTCCTACCTGAATAAAGATCCCTAACTATCTCGAAACTCACTCTCAAGTCACTTTGATTCATAGATTGACCTTCCTCTGGAAAATGCTGGTTTCTGCCATTTTGATGTCACAGACCATGAAGAACTCCTTTCCCGATTTGCCTAGCTTTGACTAACTTCTACATCAACTAGAAAGGGAGCCGTCGCGGCGCTTATCGAAACTAGTGAAGTATGGATGCGAGAGGATTCACAGTATCGAGAAAGTAACTCTCTGACTCTTCTATCATAATGGTTCGTAGCGGGATAGGATGAATTAGCTAAGGAATCGACTAGGCTTTTATATATAGTATACACTGTCGAGAATATATATAATTAATGCATTCTTCTGTATTAGTAGTAAATATCTTCTTGCACCATGGATGTTACTGATTCCATTCTTTCGGTTGGCGATAGCTTTCTTTCTTAAGTGGACTCTGACGTGGTACTCTTTTTTTCTGGGGAAGTTCGTCAACTATCTGCTATCAGATCCATAATCATTAGTTCAGGTTCACGATGCCAGAGACTCCTTTCTCTTAGATTGAGATCAGTAGGGGCATGTGGAGGTTGAAGCCTCTTCCCTTCCAGAAAGAGAGAACAGACCAGGCTCTCGCGATATAGAATTCCATGGCCGAAGTGAGGTTTTGAAGAGAGAATGGCATGACTACGGCTGACGTACCCCCAGGCTACTTCTTTCTCTTTCTCCAAAGCGAATAAATTGTTGGAGTGAGAGGGCATTAGAAGGCTTGTAGTTGACACAAGTTCTTTCATGGCATCACATGGATTCTTTGATTTGATAAGAGAAAAGAGCAAAACCAGTCGAGTATTGGCCTTGGATCTTTGAGCGGGGCCTTCTCCTTCGGGCAGGTTCGAGGATGAGGACTGCTTTTGAGGAGCTATGAGATCGAGTGATGCATACAGAGGGAGGTTGTGCTTCTTAGCTGTTGGGCGACTAGACTGGACGACCTCGACACCTACTGCTAGTCCATGTGGCAATACAAAGTCTAAGGCTCAGCATTTCCTATAGTTCTGACTCCTATCTGTGTTCTGGCTAATTGATAATGGCATGGATGGTTTTTTTTCCATTGTGGATAGCCGAGAGTAGAGATACTCAGTCTGGGGCAGAAAGTGGAGGGTTCCTGTTCCTGGCACACATCTCTGGCAATAGCTCTATCTATAGGGTCCAGAGGATGATTTAACAACTATATATTCGGCCTCTGCATCTTAGATATATAGCTTACTCGTCAACCCAATTGACAGATGATCGACGGGTCGACCATGAGAAGGGAAGCTATGACTTTGATGCAGCATCTGAAAGAGAATATCGAAGATTCCCTGGGGGATGCTATAAGCTTTCTTAAACGGGTAGAAAGGGTGATTGAAGGCTACTATATATTTGATATTTGCCAGCTTATATACTAGTTGGACGGCTTGAGGTCAAGATAGACCTTTCCCAAGCTTGTGAGGCTTGAAAAGATCAATTCCGTTAGCACTCTTTTCTTGCAATTTAGGAGAGCTCCTTCCCTAAGACTCTTTGAAGGTCAAATCCGCTCCAGAGACCTCAGACAATGATAGAGGCAGCTGCTCCCCCAAGGGGCCCTCCTCTCTGAGTCTGAGTTGGTGCCATATACTACTGATAACACAATATTATCCTCATTAAGTAATGAAACTATGATTCATTGAGTGGAACTAGTCAGAACCATCCCCACCAATTCAAACTATAGGCAATCGCTAACCGAAACTATTAGCAAACCTGACGCGTCGAGTGCTGATAGTCATTAATCATTTCCCAATTTCCGGTAGCCACGTCTATTCGACCTTGGCCACTCCTTATTACCTCTCGTTGTAGCTTTCTAATCTATCTACTGACATCCGCCCCTACGACCCCCACCCTTAGTACCACTGGTATCCTAATAGGCTAATACCATGTCTACTAAAGCAGGAGTTAGTGGTGCGGATGTCCCGCATTGGAACTCCTGTATTCATGCTAGAATGCTGCCGGAACTAAGTCCCACTACCCTTCGCCTCATTCTCCAGCTAACCAACTAGCTTTGGTCGGGAACTTGTAAACTTGTGTTATGATTTGGCCTCAACGCACTTCTCAATAAAAAATCCTTTCGTCTAAAGTAGGTTCTTGATTGGAGGAAAGAAGGATCTCCAGACAGGTTTGTGGTACACCACATTCCCCAGAGGGACAGGCGGGGGCTTTAGGCGAATCCACTCTCATGCGCATCGCAGAGTGAGGATACCCTCCTTGTCTGGTGCCCACACCCCCTTTGGCTAGGCTCGTTCCAAAGAGGACCCATGTAGGGTCGGGGACATCTCCTTCCTGCCCATTGTCGATCCTTCTTTCCTTTATCGAGAACTTGCTATCGATGCCCTATCCTTACTAGTCCAGTTGATCGCACTCTCTCTACCTCTCAACTCTCACTCTCCAGACTTCGCCCAGAAAAAGAGGATGAACAAGACCCATGCTGCACACCAGGATAGATAGAAACCATCTTTCATCTAATCTTTATGATTAATAAATATATCGCGTGGTGAGGTTTCAAGCTTATTATATGAAAGTCTACTGGCGGGGGGTGGGAAGGGGCAAAGGGGCAATAGGGGGGGGGTCTTCCTTCAATTGTCATTTAGAGGGCGAGAAAGAAATGGGGGGAGTAAACTAGGTGACTTTAATGCCCGACTTCTTCTATAATCTACCTGAAATGAAGGCTTTCGTCCATACTATATATTACCCTCCCAGGGGGTCAGAGTCCACACCAACCCTCTCAGTCCAGGGGGATACAAGAAAAGATGGAATAAGAAGACGTGTTTCCAGAACAAAGAGGAGGGGGGTTGAGAAGGGGGAGTTAGCAAAGTTGGACAGGATTGGAATGGGCATAGAAAGATGTATTGATGTAGTGGATCAGCTAATGCTCCCAGGTTGATGCAACATATTCCATCAGTTGACTGGAAACTTGATTACTGGCATATCGATCGGACCAACACAGATTGAAATAGGATCCGGTTCGACAGGAAGCTTTTGAAAGCACAGTGCACCCATCTAAATAAGGAACAAGATGAATACAGATGTCCCACGAGCTTCCCACACCCGAAAGATACCCCACATGGGTCTTCCCTGAAAGCCCCCAGTCACTAAGGTCAACAATGTAGAAAAAGCACCAATTTCTGTACCAATTCCAGAAGAGCGAAGAAAAAGGGGATGTTTTGTTAATAGGAACAAGAAAGAGTTTATAGCTGTTGCGATAGAAACTACTATACTCATCCGAGCCGCAGGAACATGTACGTACAGAATACGAGAATTTCCACCTTGTGAAGATCTGGTGGTGCTACCCAAAGACTTGAATGAATAGCCATCGCAGTTAAGAAGAACCGAGATCCAATGATCATTTGCGTGGGGATTCTGGTGTTTGATATAAAGAAAGAAGGTTGTAATAACGAAAGGGACATGTGACCAGTTTGCATGGAACAAAAAAGACATGGATGTATATTCAATACGCAATTCAACATCTCTAGCTTCCATAGGAGAGGGGATCCTATTTTTCACTCCGCTCGTGTGTGGCACTCCTGCTCTGCGGAGAGCATATGGGTAGCAACAGGGGAGGGCAAACTCTCTATCTGGACCCTTTCCTGTGTCGAAGCATATTCTCATCAACTTTGGATAATTATCAAAAGCCGCTCTTTCCTGGCGCAAAGAAAGTTGGTGCATAAACACCTTTCACTTGAGGTCTCGGGCCTCTTTTCATTTCTTTCAAAGACGTGCATTCTGCTAATATATTAAACAATAGTAAATAGAAGGGAAGTTTTCTTAAGTATCCTTGTTGAGGCAGGGGAATCCTTAACTATAACAAGCTGTAGGACCGGATCAAAGCTCCGAGGCTCAACTCTCTGCTCAGATTACGGGTGCTCTCTCCATGTATAGAGTGAAGCTCAGGGAGGGGATGAAGAAGGCTCACATAATAGGCAAGCAGTAATCATGCACATTCTTTCTTTTTGGAAAAACCCTCCGTGACTCTAAAGGTGAGGTTGTCAAACTGGGTCCCTTGTAGATGGATGAAATTAGACTTTTGGTGAACTCACACTCCCAAAGATCATAGTAGTCCTGCGCACCCTCCCTGGATTGCCAGCAATATTGAGGGCTATTGGAGTAGAACAATAGTAGTAGTAGGATGAGTCTGTGGTCACATATATTGACTGCTGGATCCGTCCGGTCCGGTCCGCTCCTGGACATTCATTTGTGGTGGAGGTAGATGCCAACTCTGCACTTTCTCAATTCATGACTGGGTTTTCCGTACTACTAACAGAAAGATTCTCGTCTTCGAAAAAATAGTGTAGATTGGGTTCTCACTTCGATGGCTGACTCAAAATGCAAGACCCCCTGCGAGGACTTTCATATGTCCTCGGGCCCCACTTCTCTTTTCTTTACATGAACCTCATCTTTGTCCTATCTTGCACGTCGAGCCCCCTAAGGTGTGTCTCCTTCCAATTGGTCGGATGAGACTGATTTCTTCGTTCTATCTCGGGAAGAACTAGGACGGAACCAACTAATAAGTAAGCATTGAGATTTTCTTACTTTCTGATTATATAAGTGGGAATATATAAGAAAGATACGTCACTATATATTATATAGGATAGTCTCTTGTTATATACACTCCTCAGATCGATCAAGCATTGAATGCTTGGTTCTTTCTCTATTACCATGAACTTTCTACTACTTGAGTCGAGGCCCTGAGACTTGTCTGATGATGAAGCGAAGGCAGATCTCTTCCCCCGAAAAGACAAAGAAAGCTAGGAATGGAGGGAATGAAAGAGTGGATTCTTGCCAGCTATCATATATAAGGAAATCAACCCTTATATATCACGATTTGACGCCAATCAAGCTAGTCAAATATGGGACAATGAAAGGAATAACAGACTATCCATTTTCTATTTCCGAAAGGGCAAGGTAAATGAGAGAATGAAAAGCAATCGACCACGGCTCTTTCAGACTCGACATCTATAGTAGACTGGGAAAAAAGAAGATCTCTTTGAGGCTGAGCTAGTCCCCAGTAAATTATCTCGAGGACTCGCCGACGGCTCTAACCTCTCTTGATCCTGTCATACTGCGCCACTCTGAAGAGGCACCCAGAATGAGGAAAAAGAGCTTTAAGGCTGTAACAACTACTTGGTTACTTAATCAATTCCTCTTTGGTTACTTAAAAAAGCTCTCTGTTGACTTCTTTTCTGCTTCTGCCAGACTATTAGGATAGGACTTAGAATTCTCAAGTAGGGCCCTTTCGGCAAGGTCTCTTTGAGGTGCGAGCCCTAGTACAGAGCGGTACAGGGAGGTAGGCCTCGCAAGGCAAGGATATGAGGAAGTAGGCATCCTCAGGGTCTGACAACATTGCCGGAGTCTATTACCTGAGAGTCGCTCCTTCAACTGTCCCTCGATGAATGGGAAGGGAAGGTTGGATAAAGAAGAAAGAGCACTACTCCATTTAAATCCACTTTCAAATATCTAATGCTTGACGATTAGGGTGATTGAAACCTCATAATAGATGGTTGCTCTTCCTATAAAACTGTCCGAGAACAAGATGTCACAAAGGCTTTTTTATAGTCTTGTCAGGAACATCAGAAATGCAAGGAAGGGGTGCTACTAGGCCTGAACCTTGACGACCGCACTGACAACCAACTGACGTTGTGGGTAACCTCACTCACTGACTTCTTTGTGTCTGCTGCTCCATTTGTAGTTCTTCAGGCTCCAGTTCCGTGTTTAAGGTTTGCTTGCTCCCCACGATAGCTCCTTCCCTTGTGGGCCTACTACTACTTGAATTTCTTGATGCTCATCTCACACGGCTCCTAGGAAGCATCATGCCTCTTTATAAGAACTACTACCTCTAAAGGCGGAGGAGAAGACGGATTGGACTACTATTATTTGAATGAAGTTATACTCGCCGTGGTCTCTATCACTGAAGGACACTCAGGCATCAACTTCTATGGGACTATTTATGTACACAAATGGAGATAGAGATGCATGATCAGTAGAGGGATTTGTCACTCTTACTTAGTTTGACACAGGGGCTACATCACCTTAGGCTTGGCATTTTTCAGAGCAGATATTTGATTAAGTTGATTTTTCTCATCACAATTGGGTCGAGAGTCGAAGAGACTAGAGAGACCATATTTGATAGTCGGCCCTGGAGGGCAGTGACTCCTTGCAAAGTATCTATACGAGGGTTGTGTGTTTCAGATTGGCGATCACGAGCTGTGTGCCGACCTCTTAATCCTCGAGATGCGAGACTTTAGACGTGGACGGGAGAATCGCCCAGTCAGAAAAGACAGCTGGGGAAATGAATAAGAAATTCGAATGCAGAGGGGAGCAAACATAGAATAGAATAGATGATTAGTGGTTGCCAGTTTTCTTTAAGTAAGGTCCCATGTGTGAAAAGGGACATAGGCAGATGTTGATATAAAAAATCAATGTCATCCCGTGAAATACTATAATATATCTACAGCAATCATCCCTGGGGGTTTTCTTTTTGCCCAACTATCATATTGATGAATCTCCATTTCATCACCTTTATTCTATCATTTTGGCCTTAAAAACCCCAGCAAATGCAGGTAAATAGCATCAATTTGTACATAATAGCATTCCTTATTTGTTGTACTAATTGTACATAGAATAAGATTTTTAATGCCAAAAATATAGAATAAAGAGAAGAAAAAAAACGGAATAAAAGATTGCAAATATTTTATGACCCGAACCCCGAGACCAAGGCCAGCATGGAATTGGTCGACAAGGAATAAAGTAGGGGGAGATAAGGGCCAATAGTACAATAAATACGTCATTTATTTATCCATTTATGCATTTTTGACACCTATTTTGTATATAATTATTCATTCATCAAATAGAGAAACTTTGTACATGAAAGTTGTAGATAATAATATGAATAAAATTACAAAATTGAGTTTGTACAAAAATAATACACAATGTGCATTTTATATACAGAATAAAAAAGCAGAATCTCAACTTCACAGACACATATCTTGCAAATAAAAACTCAAAATCACCCAAACTCACCTTTAATTGTATATAGCTTTCCAAGAACTATTTAAAAAAATTGGTTTCATAATATTTGCAGTTCATCTGTGAAAGTTAGGTTTTTAGCCCTCATTATATATAGTACTGATTAAAATATTCAATTTATTCATTGTCCATTATTTTTACAAAATTATTTTTTTTATAATTTTGTAAATAATTTATATAATACATGTACATATTGAAATTTGAATAAAACCAAAAAGAATTTGTAAAATAAAATAAGTCTATGCAAGATATAGGCAAAATACCTATGATAAGTATGCACATAAATAAAAAGGGAAAATATTCTTTAATTATTCTTTCATATTTTATAATATTGTAAATATTACATATAATATATCAAAAATACAAATCCAAAATAAAAACCAATAAAATACAATAAATAAATAAAGTGCATATAAAATTTAGGTATACCTACATATATATGTACCTATTTATTTAAATATGTAAATCAACTCATAAAAATTAAATAAAAATATATTCACACTCACAAAAGTAAATTATAAATTTATAAAATAAGAAAATAACATAATAAAATAAAATAAACAAAATAAAAATAAAAGTATATAAAATACATGTAAACACACAGAAAATTACATCATTAAAATAAACCTATAATAAAATATATCAAAAAAATAAATAAAAATCATAAATAAATACTACATTAATTAATAAACTTTTTTTATTTTATAAGAAAAAATAATAAAATCATCTATTAGGCTAAATAATTCATTTCATAATATGGGGGCCTATTTTGTCCGTTAGCGGCTTACGTGGACCAATGAGTAGCTAGCCCTCGTTGACTTCTGGTCAACTGTCCCATCGGAACCTGGCGCCTCTGAACCTTGTTGTTTCCATAACTTGCGCCATTTTTCCTGGCATCTCGTCCCTTATTTTTGCTCACCGCCTTCACGAGATCTGTAGAGGGATCATCCATCTATCACGCATGCTTGTTGGATCGAGGAAATGATCATTGCACTCGCTGGAATATGCGGGCCAAGTAGGGCACCCAGAATGTCTATAAATAAGAGCCCTCGACCTCCTCCACAAATTTGGCCAATTTCCATCCACCCAAAAGCCTCGAATCCGTTCCTGGGAGGTTCCTCGTGACAGGGGGAGCATTTCAGCAACGTGAATCAGCCGGAGAGGGATAAATTTTGTCGCGGCAGAGCTCCGGTGTCCGTCCTGCTCCCTGGTGGCCCCAGGGTATAAGAGTTGTTCTTTCTCGCTTCTAGGTAGATTTTAATTCAAGCATTTTATTCTCGTTTTTAGTTTAGCTTATAGATCAGTAGAGTAGTGTAAAATAGCGAAATCGAAGTTCGTCGGAGCTCCGCTCCGGTGACTTCTTCACCGTGATACCCGATGTCTCCGATCGCCATTTTCACCTCACTTCGTACCCCATCGCATGCTCCATCCCCCGATCATATTTGTTCAACCATGGACCCCCCCGTCCTTGCGAATCGGAGCTCCATATCCGCCTATCGTCGGAGCTCCTCCGCCTCACCTCATCTTGCACCAAAGCTTCAAAACCCAGGGTCGAAGAGATAGCCCTCGTTCCCCTGGTTCTTCCTATGCAGGTTTCACAAAGCAACGAGCCCTTTGGACTCGATTCGATCCAGGAAGAGGCTCCTGGAGGTCCCGACCTTCATCGACCTTGCCTTGGCTCCTTGGACTTCCAGGAGCCATGCCAAGACCACCGGCAGATGCGGGACGCCTCCAGCTACGATCAGAACATCTCAGATGCGAAGGAGAAGCCCGGAGGAGCCTGTAGTTCCCGATCGAAGCTCTCCTTGCGCGAGGTTCTTCCCTGTTCTTCCAGGAGGCTCCAACGCCGTCCGATCAGAAGGAGCGCCCCAGATTGAACCAGAACCATTCGATGAAGCCCTGCACTGACCGTCAGATCAGCTCGGCTGATCTCATCTCGGCCCTTCATTGATGAAGCGGTACCGACCGTTGGATGCGCGACGCGTGTCCAAGTGCGATCATCATCGTCGTCCACCAGTACGCACTTATGGGTAAATTGCAGATCTTCGCCCCAGCTTTTTGGTATTTATTAATTATTGTTTTAAATAAAAGTTGAAGTTCAAAATAATGTGGATATTTTGCATGGACCCCCGTGTGCGTTTGTGATATTACTGTTAGGTCCAGTCCACGTCACCTCACGTGTCGTCCCACGTGGGGTGGTCAAATTGCAAAAGGCCCCGTGTATGTTTGTATATTTATCTTCAGTCCATAAAATAAAATTCCAAGTGTATTATTTTTGAAAATTTTGCTGAAAGGACCCTAAACTTTATAGAATTGCAGATAGGTCCTTCCGCGCCTCACGTGCAGTACAACGTGAGGCGCGTGAAAATTGCATGTAAACCCTGATAATTTTTGTAAATTGTAATTTACTTCCAAAAAATGGAAATTAATATATATTTCTGTAGGTATTTTTGCACAGTGCCCCCTGGGATTTATTTTATTTGCAAAAATGCCCCTACTAGTTCATATATTTTTGATTGCTTGCTCCATTTATTTCAGGCATCATGTAAACTCCAAAAATTCTCAAAAAATGGAGTTAAGCTCCTGTTCACTTGCACTTTCACGCCATATTTTTAGTTTTTATTTTTGTTGCATTTTCTATATATATTAAAAATAAAAAACATGCCATTTCAGTACTGTCTAGCTTAGAAAATACCAAAAAAATATTAAAACACCTCGAAAAATTCCAAAAAAATCCCCACTGTCTATTTTATTGTCTATTAGAGTCAGTCCAAAAATAAATAAAAATTGCAAAAGAAAAACCTTAAAAATTTGAAAATACCTTAAAACTTCAAAAAAATATATAAAATCATAGAAAAATCAAAAAATACAAACCCAGGTTCTGTAGATTCCCCATGTTAATCTCTTTATTTTAAAATTAGTTTGGAAAACATTTGTGGCTGTTTGATATTTTCCATTCCTATCTTACCTTCATCCAGTGAATTATTCCCTGTTTTACTTTTTTTGCCATTTAAAAATGCCAAAAATATTCTGAAAAATACCCAAAAATCACAAAAACAGTAAAAACTCATAAAAAGACTAAAAAAATTTTATTTCTGAATTTTTGACTATTTTTGCATATTTTTATAAATATTTTAGCACCTCTTTTATTATATAGTTTATATATTCCAATATTGAAAAAGAAGAAAATTATATAATATAAAAAGAAAATATAAAATCAGAAAATTAAAATTCAAAACACAAAATGAAAAAAATTAAAAAGGAAAATAATAATAAATAAATATATATATGCATATATAGATTATATTCTCTGTACATATCTCTTTATGGGTGCATATATTTATATGTCTATATTATATAAATCAAATATATATATATAAATATATAAGTATATATAATATTAAAAGTATATATATATTAATAAAAAAAATTAATAAAAAAAGTATAAAACCCCAAATCCCCACAAAAATAGGATTCGTGAAAGGATGACCCTATTATGCAGGAACACCGTAGGCTACTCAATTTTTTATTGCTCTTTGTGGTTCGACCTGTACATGCTTATTCACTATGCATTTTGTGGTAGAGTTAAATGTTAATTCACAATTTTGGGACTTAATTGATTTATTCTTTAATGTGGGTTAATTGCTGATCAACTGGTGTTTTGTGAGTGGTCGCCTCAGCGACACTACATTTTGACCTCGCAAAATGCTCGTTATCAGATGGCGCCGTTGCCAGGGAGCAATGAGCGTAGCCTAGCATATTTTGCCATTCTCATTTGGAATGTATTTATCATTTATTTTGTGAGCAGCTATTTCTTTCTAATTGATCACCATACTTGATTTGTTTATTTATTGTGATTAATTCATTCCGGCTTTATCTAATTAATTGAGCTCTACTGATTCAATCTCTTCGTGACTTTGTTGCGAGGGCACGACACGCGAGGATGGTTTCTTAGGAAGCCAAGGCAGCCGAGCTTGGAGGAGGTTGGTCTTCACTTCATGACCAGCTGGAGAGAGCACCAAGGACGCAAGGGGATGTGAATTAGATAGGCCTAGAGCAAGTAGTATCATTTTTGTAATTTATGGTGAGAGAGAGATAATTTTGGCATGTAATATAACTTGGACTCTACTCTTCACAACGAGGTCCAGTGCCCGTGTGTCTGTTCACCTGGGGGCCTCGTCATGGCTTTCTCGTGTTTTACGCTTTATTTTCTTTGTTTCCCACTGTTTTGAGTTTTCCGCCTTTATTTTATTTTGTTTTGTGTGCATGTAGCCCCTATACATAGGCTTGCTTGATCGAGTAGACTAGGTCCAAATACGCTAATAATATTGCATGCACCTATAGTACGATACTGGACTTAGATCAAACTCTAAACAGCCGATTCACAACCTTCAAACCTATGCGCCGCGAGCTCTCCCTGCCAAGCGCTTCTCCTGAACTCGATGTGTCGAGAGGAGGAGGGGTGAGCCTAGACTGGACTCCTGGAATGAAGGGCGGTGATCGACTTGTGGTTCTTCATGATAATAGCAGCTAATGTTTAGGATGATTTTGCCGCTTGCATACCGCCATGTAGATAGGTTTAAAAATTATGTTTTGCATACCACATGGAGAGAGCTGGGATGCATAGTAAGTCTTCTAACTCGGCATGCATCATTAGGTTCAATGGTGAGATTTCCATCATGGAACCACTTGCACAGCTTTTCCGCTATCTCCCTCTGATTTTGAGGGCCTAGGACTTAAATGAAAATCTACAAAAACGTTAGGCGCTGGTATGAAAACATACTCAAAAAAAGTGAAAAACCAAAAATTAAAACAAGGGGACTGCTAAATAAACTTTGTCCTTAATTAAAATCTGTATTGGACTATCATTGTACTGGGTTCATAAAGCCCTCATTGTTTTCAGGTACCTTTGGAGGGGGACCAAAACCCTACTCCCATTAGTGAGGCATGTCCCATAAGGAATAGAGCCAAAATCTCAGCCTGCAACTACCTTGTGTATCGTCTGGATTTCCGAAGTAATGGCGCTTCTATCGTACATGACCGAGTAGGGCCTTGTCAGCGATGGTGTTCCCGCCTTGTGTGGAATATCAACATGGTCTGAAGTACTGAGCATAGGCTACGCCTTCACGGGGGTGTCTGTCTCATCGGTTTGCATCCGAGTAGGTTCTTGTACTGCATCCGAGTAGGTTCTTGTACGCTCACGGGTGATTCCGTTGCGAGCGAGAACCGAAGTATTGGTTTCGCCCATCGGCTTCCTCTCTCGATTTCTTTGGCTGAGTAGGGATCCAGGAAGGGTTACAAGGACCTCAAAAAGTACAGACTACAGGTTACAAAGGAGGAGGACAAGTACGGGATTCATTTCGGGCAGTACTCTCTCTCCTATAGGGGTAGCGTGCTAAGGTCTTGTTAAAAGATTTGCCTGAAATAACAAATCTAAAACTGAAAAGATAATAAATAGCCGAACCTTCACGGCTTCACATGGCGTGAGTTGGTGAACCCAATTTTGTATTGTGTTTGTATGGATCTAGATTAAGGTTCAAAGATCGAGTCTCGCGCCTTTGCGCAAATTTTGTTATGTCATTCTCCTTTGACCACCCCGCTCAGTCGAGCCTTTCTACTGTTTTGCATTTCTTTTATTCCTCGTTGACCATCGTGTCCTTCATCCAACATCCAATCCACTTTTGTGCTTCGCGAAGTTGATCCATGGACGGTTTCTGTCGAGACCTCGCCGACACCCACATCGATTCCATAGACTCAACTCCGCCAATAAATTTGAGGCGATTCCCGAGAACCCGATCCGAACTTTGTGGATCGATCTCCAGACTCCTCGTTTTCTACCTTTATCTTGGCCACCCAATAAACTAGGATCACTTTTGTCCCGCTTTCGCCGTTGTGAATGGAAGTCGATTACAGTCTACATCTTTTTCCGTTCACAACATGCTGGGGTTGACTTGAATTCCAGCTTCATCATGACAGCTGAACAAAATTGCAAATGGTCTGATGTGGACTATCTCATTCTGCAGATAGAAGACAGATCAAGCCCTGGAGACTACTCCGGAGTTCATTTCGTCAGACTCAGATCCCGATATGGCTCCCCAAAGAAAGGGTAAGGGTCAGCAGCCACCCCAACCAGAAGGACAGTTGCCAGATCAGAATCAGGTTAATGCACAACTGTTGGAATCTATCCAGGCCATCCAGCTGCAGCTAACCGAGCAGGCCCTAGCGCAAACAGCTTTTCAGGATATGTTGAACGATGTTATGAACCGAGCCGAGGGAGGAAGAGGCAGAAGAGCAGGTGGAGGCGGAGGAGGAGGTAGTGGTCACCCTGATGATGACGAGCCAGAAAGTGGGAGACCCAAGCCTACACTGAAAGATACGTAAAACCCTAGAGACAACCAGATGACCGAGTGGATCCTCATTCTACCGGTGCACGCTAACTTTGAGCTGAAACCCCAGTTCCTTGCTCTTCTCCCTGCATTCCATAAAAACACCAGTGAAGAGCCGTACATTCACCTGCAGCAGTTCTCACGCATCTGCCGCACCACTCACTATCCCAATGTTCCTTTGGACATTGTCAAGATGATGGTGTTCCCCTTCTGCTTATAGGACAAGGCCCTTCTATAGGGTCAACCATCTGGGAAAGGTTGTGATGACCTGGGAGGAGTTGAAGTCATCTTTCTTGCATAAGTTTTACCCTCTTAGTCAGCTCAACCAGATGCATCCCCGAATCAAAAATTTCTCCCAAGGAGCCCATAAGTCCGTACACGAAGCATGGGAGAGATTCACCGATCTGCAGCAGAAATGTCCCCATCATGAGATTCCGAAGACCAGTTTGGTCCAACACTTCTTTGGGGGACTGAACATCGAGAGCCAAAGGCTCGTTGACGCAGCATGTGGGGGTTCGCACTTCAACAAGGATGAAGACGTAGTTTGGCAGATATTCGAAGAAATGGCTGAAGGAGAGGCCACCCTCTCTTCATCCAAGACATATCTGAAGCAGACCCAGATCCTCCAGAAACAAGTACACATGGCAGCGTCCCGTGAGGCAGAGAGAGATGAGAGCTCCAACCTCAGTATAATCGGGGGCCATCTCTCGAAAGTCGATATCATTGAGAAGCGATCACAAGACCTTGAAAAACTTGTTGTGATCGAGAAGAGGACTCAGAATTTAGACAAGCTTGATTAAATCAACAGGCACCTTGAACTGTTGGTGGGCACCATCAACTTTGTTCAGTTG
The DNA here is from genome assembly GCA_037367405.1 of Ottelia alismoides. Lineage (NCBI taxonomy): Eukaryota > Viridiplantae > Streptophyta > Magnoliopsida > Alismatales > Hydrocharitaceae > Ottelia > Ottelia alismoides. The sequence goes on along the minus strand of JAZKJV010008779.1, from coordinate 1,187,831 downwards.
GCAGCACCATCAGAAGCTCCAGCTGAGAAGAAGGACGAGCAGCAACCCCAACATCAGCATCAGCCGAGCCAGCAGCCGCCGGCAGTCCAGCACGTGTACTACGTGCAGGCGCCTGACCAGGGCCAGCCGCAGCAGTAGATGGTTGTGTACCAACCACAGTTTCTTTCAGGATCTGATCCAGTCTTCCCACCACCATCCCTAATTCAGGAAGTGAACGGGCTATGGGACAACCTCTGGGTCAGCCACTTGCCAACCGACAATACCACCAACCTCAGGGTGGTCGTTTTGGACAGTCTTCTCGACCACGACAATAGTATCATCGGCCTCCCCAGTATGCAAATCATTGGAGGTAGAATCAGCCATACCAGCAGCCACAATATCGCCACCCACAGTTGTTTCATCAGTATGCGGCTGCTCCACCTCAGTAGTATCAGCAGTATCCTCCTCCCTCTTATCAACAGCTTCAACTTCCTACACCACCCCAACACCACCAGCAACAACCTCCGCCCCATCCATGCAACAACAATGTGGTATGCACGCTGAACCCACCGAGGTACCCCCTGTGAACGCTACCATGGATTGTCTGGCCCAACTCGTCAAAGGGCTGGCAGAAATTACCAAGAGGCTTGACGACCTGACCACCACCAGAACCACCATTCCAGCTCAGGTTGAAGCCAACCCCAATAACTTCAAAAAGAAAGAGCAGGTAGAATGTGATGTCCTGTCAGTGTCTGAAAATGATATTGCTGTTTATTCTAACCTCGTATGTGCATTTAAATTCTAGTCTTCGGGCGAATATTGACCCTTCGCCATGAACCCCCTTTCGACACCCCTTCGACTCCACTTTTCTATTATAGAAGAAAGGAGCATCAAATTCCAAAATAAATAGAAGTTACCATTAGCTAATTTTGAAATTCTCAATCTTTCATTAGAATATCATAATTAAAAATACAATTCCAATATTCTGATCCTAATTCAAATATTTCATTTTGGTTTCTTCTATTCTATGATTTTGCAGGGGGACCACCCTAAACCCACATTTCAATTCTCCCAAATTCGATCTTAGTTCTACTCGATGCGATGCCGAGGACCATTTTCTTTTCTTCTTTCCCATTTAAAACAACCAAAAAAAGGAGAAGAAATTGATCGCGAGCATTTTTTGCATTTTTTCCCACTAGAATGACAAGGCATCTGGTAAGAAAGGATGAATTTCAATCAATCCACTAAAGACCTAAACAATTTAGTACTTAGCGCGGGTCCACAGAGTGATATGTTTTTATATCTCCCATTTAAAATCCTCCTTCTTTCATTCTTTATTGTCATACATATACGATCGTATGCTGTAGTTAAAGATCATTTTTATTTTTACGTGACTTCACACCCTTAATCAAAATCTCAGATGAAAGACTCTTTTCTCCGTCGATAAATATGGATTCTGATTCGGAAGCTAGCTCCTATGCTTTTTGGTAAAGAATCAAATAATGATGTAGAAAACAAGCTTTAATATCTAGTTACTTTTGTACTTTGACTCAGGAAAGACCTGTACAACAATTCCAAAAAGGGATGTAGCGCTGCTTGGTAGCGCGTTTGTTTTGGGTACTCAATTTCACGGGTGAAAATCCTGTCATCCATACCTATTACTTCTCCTATGGGCAGTAATGAGGGATTTATTATTATATTAATATACTTCTCCTATGGGCAGTAATGAGGGAAAATTGAGATCAATTTTCATTAGCCATAATTCCTTCGTCTCAGAAATCATCTTTTTCTTCTTGTTTCTATTCTTTTAATATAAAAGTCATCAATAAATCAAAGAAAGCGCTCTTAGTTTAGTTCGGTAGAACGTGGGTCTCCAAAACCCGATGTCGTAGGTTCAAATCGTACAGAGCGTGATTTTCTTGTTATTCAGCAGCCCATAACAAACTAATTATAAGAAAAGAACTTAATCAAATGGTGCGAGAATTTGACATCCTCTCTGCTTATAACTAGCGTCAATCAAAAAAAGAAATGTTACTCAATTAAAGATCCAACTGATCACCACGTCTTTTTTGTAAATATGCAGTTACGAATAATCCCACCAAAGTAATAGGAAATAGACCTAACACGATTCCAAATAGAAAAACTGCATAAATAATCTATATATCTTGTTTTTTGATTTGAGATCTAGTTGATAAAAAAGAGGTCAGATCTCATCCTAAATCTTTCTCAGAATCTTCGCTTAATCTCAATGACAATAAATTGGCCTTGACCCTTGCTCACTAGTCTCAGTTAAGGAACCATAGAATACATGGAATCCCGGAAAAATCCTTCTTTTAATGATGTTCATTTAAAAATCATATATTTTAAATCAGTCTTGTTCAAACCAATTAAAAGAGATGATGTTCTAGTTGAAGCATCAAGTAGAAAACTAAAATAACTAATTATAGTATGCATGAAAAAGCTAGATTATATATGTTTTTTTCTACATATGCTGAAAAACACTTACCGTAATTATATATCAAGGGGTTTGAATTTCTCGAGATAGGATCGTAATGTAATACAAAATATAAATTTCATTGTTCTGATTAGCCAATTGAAAGTTCTTGATCAATCAGTAATTATAGACAGCACTAACAAAGAGAAAATAAAATAGATAGAAAAAGGTAATTATTGGATTCGAAATCATAGATTAATTGTGTAACTGGTGATAAGTCTAAAGTAGTCAATACCACCTTTTACAAAGAGAAAGTGTGCCCTACGATCTATTGAAGAAAGAAAACCATATTGATTTCTGGCTTCTTTTTCACTTCAGAGACTAACTACTTTGATTTGATATGTTAATAATCTAGTTAGACGTTATGTCTTTCCATATCATAGAATTTCTTATGGATCTATTTTATATTCAAAATCTAAGGGAACCAGAGCTCTAGTTATAAATAAAACAAAGGTAGCTTCATAAATCTTTCTTGTTCCCGTTTTTGTTTGTTCTCTTTCTTTCATCAAATACTATTTACTAGAGAATTTGACTTTTCTCTCATTTTGAGTTCTAGAAGTGTTAACTAGCAGTGTGTCGAATTCTTTGCTAGCATTTGTTCCTGCCTTACTCATTCATTCTATTTGTCAAATATAACATGCAATCCACGGTAGCTCATAAGCCCGATGAAGGAACGTGACCATCTAAGAACATGATTTCAGACCATATCTCACACAATCTATCCCTATAGAGGTTCATCTTAGGGTGCGTACTTTACTAGTCACTTCGTTCCTTAGTCAACAACCTATCTAATCTGACTGTTTAGTTCCTTCTTAGTTTGGTGGTTTTGGTGAGAAAGAACCTTATGCCTTTGATTAAGAAAAAGTGTTGTAGGGGCAAGGGGCCTCGGGGGGGCCGAATGAGTGGAATGAAATGCAATGAGAACCAGACGGGAGAGGGGTGTCGAGTTTTCATTCCAATTTCTAAGAAAGCCACTGCAGCCTTTCTTAGTTGATGATATTGGGTTATAGAATAAGAAAGTCAGCTCTCCTGTTGCAAGTGCCTTTGTTTGAAAATGGGGATAGCTTCGCTAAAGCTTCAGCAAGATCAGAGGTCGCAAGATCTGCCCGTCGATCATCTTTCAAATGCAAAAGTAGAAATTCATCTATATCCCTTTAAAATATTTAGGAAGAGCCATATAGAGATCTAGCTAAAGCTATTGATAGCGGGTTAGATCCCCATATCACTAGTCTCAGCCTGACTGACAAGCTAGACTTGATCTACAGGTGAGTCTCTTAGCTTAGGAATCAAGCCATTTTCCAATGAGAAAGAACTAGAGAAGAACGACTTTTTGATAAAAGAAAGAAGGGATTTTATCACTTGTGCCCCTCCGAGATGTTGCAATATCAGTTATGCCCCTTTCTTTTTCGTAATATCAGTTGTGCCCCTCAAAACTTGCTCCGTCATCAGTTGTGCCCTTCCGTCAGATTGACCGTCAAAAAAATAAAATAACCATGGTTTATTCAAACCATGGTGTGGTTAAGAAGGGTATTATGGTCCTCTTCTGTCTCCCTTCTCCTCCTCCGTATTCTTCCTCCCTTCTCCTCCTCCTCTCCCATCTTCTTCCTCTCCCACCTGTTGCCGCCCCGACCTCCCCCCACCCCCTTCGTCGCCTCGCTCCTCGATGGTGTTCTTTAGCAGGGAACTGAAGACGACGTGGTGAAATGGCGGCGTGGGGAGGGGCTGTAGAAGCTCTCGACGGAGCCGTACGAGCCGTTGTGGATCAAAGGGGGCGGGCACTGCAATCTGGAGCGATCAAGGATCTGGGGCGGCTCTGGGCGGTTGTGTCAGGGGCGGAGGGAGCGGCTCGGGGCGGAGGGAGCGGCTCTGGGCGGTTGTGTCCGGGGCGGAGGGAGCGGCTCGGGGCGGAGGGAGCGGCTCTGGGCGGTTGTGTCAGGGGCAGAGGGAGCGGCTCTGGGCGGAGGGGAAGGTGCGGGGGTGGGGGCGGCGCCGGGGAGGGGAGGTGGCAGTGCGGGCCAGGGGCTGCGGGGCTGGGAGGGGTGCAGCCCAGGGGGAGGGGGCACAGGGGGCGGTGTCGGGGAGGGGAGGGGGCGGCGCCGGGGAGGGGAGGGGGCGGCGGGCTGGGAGCAGGTGCGGGGGGGAGGAGGTGCAGCGCCGGGGAGGGGAGGGGCTGCGAGGAGCTCGGGGCGGAGAGGGAGGAGGAGGAGGTCGGAGGAGGAGGAAGAAGATTGGAAGAGGAGGAAGAAGAAGAGGTTGGGGAAGAGGAGGAAGAAATGACCATATAACCTTTTAAATAAATAATTCCGCTTATGTCCTCAAAGTTAACGTCCGTTTGCACTGTAGATGGACGGTCACTAACCCGAGGGGCACAAGTGATAAAATAGCAAGTTTTGAGGGGCACAACTGATATTACGAAAAAGATAGGGGCATAACTGATATTGCAAAATCTCGGAGGGGCACAAGTGATAAAATCCCAAGAAAGAAAGCAGATTTGCTATAAGCAGAGACATAACCATTCCCTAAGCTAAGGAAAGGACTTTGAAAGCAGAACCCAAGGGCATCAATCCGCCCACCAGATACTGACTCTCGTAGCATTCGACTGACCTTCCTATGAAGTCGGGGAAGAGAGGCCCTTACTTAGTCAATCTGAAGCTTCCTCACAACCTTCTTCTTCTTTGCGTATATCAGTCCTTTCCTTGGTCGAAATTCATCCATAAACCAGGCCCAATAGTCTACTCTCTATTCTGATCATCCGTCGAGTCCCACCTTGCTTAACCGCTTGAACATACTAATTGCCATTAAGAATCTCGCTTTTTTTCTTGAGGCTGCGAAGCTGCTCCTCCTCACATCGTCTATCGTACTATATATAGGGGCTCGCACCTATTCTCCGCTACTATATATGACAGAAGGTCAGCTGCTATTATAGGAAAATCGTAGTTGCCCAAAGACTTGTAGAGTATATTACCTCATAGATATTTTGAGGGGGCCTCTACCGTCAGTTGCTTAGCTTATTTACTGTTGCAGTCTTCTTCCGTCCTATTTGACTATGCACATACCTCGTATACTCAGATCTCTTGACCAGCGTGGATGACAACAATATTTTACTATCCCACTATCTATTCTACTTTTCTTGCAGTCCTACCTTCTCAAAACGATCTCAAGCCAAACTATTAACATCTACCTACTCTCTAACTCATTCTTCTTATCTTTTCTGTTTTTTGAGACTTGCTTTCTTTCAAATCATCGTTGACGAGGTCTCTTCTAGCAGAAAATAGGAAGAAGAAGGGACGTCATGCCAAGACAAAGAGAGGAAGTGGAGCCGCAAGGTAAAGTAAAGGTGAGGAAAGTACGAGCCGTCAGGGGAGGTTCGACGAGTTGTTTAGGAGTGAAGACGAGCCTGGGTATATAGTAGGAGTCAAAAGCCGGATTCAGTGAGTACCACAAGAATCTGATATATATTAGTCGGCAACACCCTCAACGAACCTAGACTCCGTCGTCTGTGAGAGAAGAGTAAAGGGAAAGTCAGGATGAGTACCAGAGGGCCCTATAGTGACCTTGGTCTCAAGGTATTATAAAGGGAATGGTAGAGGTAGTCCCTCTCAGCAATGGAAGGGTGCGAGGAAATGCTCTGTTCCGCAAGTGCGAGAAGAGTAATAGAATGGCAACAATGTCCGGGCCTTTTTTCAATTCAATAACATATACGACCCTGTCAACGAATTTCCCATGCTTTGCCTTACCATGACCCCAGATGTCTAAAGTCATGACCTGCTAGTTATAGAGGGAATGAAGAAAGACGATTGACCCCCTTTTCCAAGGACATTTCCACATCATTGAGAACGGAGCCAGAATATACATTCAATCATCCTAGTCGCCCTGCGAATTCCTATCCTTTTTCGACTTTTCCCATTTTCCCTACGGTTTGATGACCACCTACGCGATATCGGGAAGTTGGGAAAACCCAAGTTTCCACTCCATTTTCAATGCTACCATCCTCACCTCTCCCATATGGTTTTAGAGGATGAAGAGTCCTGGGGCTCTTCGTGGAACGCTCGGCTGTCAGGGGAGGACCTTCATCAGGTGAAAGACCACGGAAAATGGGAGGAAGTCAGCATGCGGTAGCAAGGCATAACTGAGCACAACGAGTCCAATGCTCACAAGAGGTGGTTGGAAAAGGTGGTGTCACCTCCTAGCTATAGTAGTAAGGGGAAGTCACTTTACATCGTTGAGATCCTAGGAGTCCCGCAGCCCAAATTAACACAATGATAATTCCAGTAGTACAGATGATGTGAGATGAACAGAATGGGGAGAGGAGGAAGCGCATGCTGGAAATAAAGCCAGCATGTGACCCCTAATTAATTAATCCACACTGCCTGCACCCGCTACTTCGATCTTTCTACTAGATTAATGTAGCATCCTTAAATCCTAATGACTAATTAAGCCAAGATGGTGAATCATTAGTGAGCTTGATGGAAATTAGGGATGCCATTAGTGGCTAATTGTGATAATTGTTATTAAGTGGCTAAGTATGATTAGTAATGTGATTACTATTCATGGTTGGGCCTTGGTTGCAATTAGAAGGAGTTGGTGGGGTTTATGTTGCAATTTTCCCATGGATATAACCCCCCATAGGCGTCACCCCTTCCTCCCACTTCATCTTCTTCCTCTTGAAATCTTGGAGCTCTTTTCTCCATGGCTGAAAAATCCATGGATCTCCATCTTCTTTTTTAGTTGTCTCCCTCATTTCTCCACCCAAATTAGAGTTCTTGGGCTCAAATAAAATCTGGGAAGGAGATGATCTTGGATCTTACATTGCATGTAAGATCAAGGGCCAAAGGAGAGGAGGAATCCAAGCTTGAAGCTCAAGGTGTGGACAGCCCAACATTTTCTTGGAGAGTTCTTCTTCAAGCTTTTGAAAGCTTGATTTGAGGAACAAATTTAGCCCTTCTCTTTCTGCCATATGTAGAGTTTTTACCACTTATATCCCAGATTTAAAATCAAGCCTTAGTATTGGGGTTTTTTGTTGCAAAAAATTGAGAAAAGTAGACTATATATGCACGGTTTTTATTGTGGCCAGAATCTGTGTGTCTTCCTTTTAATCCAAGTTAGACATGTATTTTGCGATCGTTCTTGGGTTCTATTGGGTAGAATCATATGTTGACTAATACTCAATTAAGGTAGACTTAAATCCATGGGGTTAGATACGAAATTTCATGTGATTATAACATCATAAAGAGGCTATATATGAATGGTCATACTGAAATTTTCAGATTCGTTGTTGTTAAATGTTGGCCAATAACTTGCATGATTTGGGAGTTTTAATTAAGTTTCCTTGAGTAGATTTACTCACTGATTATGACCCCAATAAATTGGCTTATGATTCTAGGTTTTTAATTTGGAAATTTAGGTGATTAGAAATGTTTTGGATGTTGTCATATGCATGTTACTGAATGTGTCCAGATCTGTCCATGAACTTTAGGTTAGTGTTTTTAGATGTATTTGGGGAGTTTCAAATGTTTCCTTGAGTGTAATTACTGGTTAAAATATACTCTTTCATATCAACCTTTAGTCCATGGGTTTGTTTTAGAAAAATAAGGAGTTTTTAAGAGTTGTTTACTACCTATATCATAGATGTCATGGAATGTCCAGATCTATCCATGCATTTTAAATTAGAGTTCTAGGATGCATTTGGGGAGTTTCTAAATGTTTCCTTGAGTGTAATTACTGGTTAATATATATTCTTTCATAGAAACCTTTAGTCCATGGGTTTGTTTTAGAAAAATGAGGAGTTTTTGAGGAATTATTGACTACCTATATTATATTTCCACTGAATGTTCAGATTGGAGATGGTTGCCTTAGGATTAAGAACATACATGATTTTGACAATATCCTTAGACATCCTTTAGTGTATTTGACTATAGATATTTAGGGAGTGTAATACACATGAAATCCATGTATTTGGATTGGTTTGGATGAGGATTTTGGAGACAAATTCGGTTGCTGTCCATGAACAAAACAGTGGCCAAATTCCATTGTTAAATGTATGTCTAACAAATTTTTAGGCATTCATTAATAAGTTTTAAAAACACCAAGTCCCCTTGTTTTCCTATATTGAAATGAGAAATCAATTAGTGATTTAATCCCATTCAGGAGAGGGATTGAGATAGGATAAGTTTCCTTATGTTTGCAGCCATGGGCTTATTATACACATAGGTCTATGAGTGGAATAGATACATGATTGGAGCATGGGATGCTCTCTAACAGACCTCCTTTAAATGTTAGACCTTAAAGTAAATTAAACACCTAAATAGCATCTTTAAAGTCATAAAGTTGGGTGTGATCTTAAAAGGACTAGATGCCTTGGATTGTTATGAAGTATACACACACAATGACAATGTTTTGGGGTGATCAAAAAGTGAATAGGGTAAATCTCTATTTGTAATCATTTTAGAGCATGCCTTAGGATAATTGCTACTTATAAAGGTGTGCTTGAAACACCTATTATGATATTTAGAAATTTGGGGATGACCTTAAGGATACATATATATATATATATATATATATATATATATATATATATATATATATATAGTACCTTACAGGAAAACAAGACTATATGAACTTGCCATGAAGCAAGTCTTCCTCTAAGGAGTAGCCCGATCCTTGTAGGTTTTTCTGAATCTTTTAGGACGTAGGAAAGAACGATGTTTCCGGTAAGATAGCCAAGATCATAAGATTGATGTTCTTGAGTAGGAAATTAGAGAGAGACTATCGTAACTGGTCAGTATCCCTGACCTAGGATCAGTTGAGGTTCTTATAGAACAAGTTCGGGTCTAGGATCCATAACTTGTAGATGTGAAACAAATCAAAGAAACCATAGACGCTTAGGGCGTAACATGAAAAAGAAATGGTGATGTCACATATGATCAGTCATGGAGAATGGTGCTACGACTGTGCGAGGGCGCGGTGACCCTCACCTGAGCAGGAGATGAGGTCGCACAGGCTTGGGTAGCGGACATTGAGAGCATGGATCTAGGATCCCAGTCTTTTTACGTGTTTTCTTCGAGCCGGCTCGGTTTTTACGCTTCGTTGGGATCCACGAGTTGTCTAGACCATTCTGCTGACCCGTTGGTTTTTCTTTGAGAGCCTAGGTTGGGGGTTCTCTATGGTTAGTTACGAGCTCGTCTATTTTTTACTTAGCTCCTCTCCTTCGGAAGTTGAGCAACGAGAGAGGAAGTCGGGTCCGGCAGGCTTCCCTCTTCTCTTTCCTGCCTCCAGTGGCGTAGTAGTCGTACTACCACTTCCTTTCCCTTGGACCACACTTCCACTGGGATTGGCGAGAGCGGACGAATCCCTTCGGGGGTTTCCTCACCACAATAATTATTACTCTTCCACCAGGTAGTGCTCTGGTGATGGGATTGTGATTAACAGACTTGTGACATTTCACCAATTGCCCAGTTAAGATGAAGTTTCATCAGTAGACATTGATGTCCCATAAATACCTTTCCACTATGTCGTGCACTAGTGATGGGGTAGTGGTCAGTAGACATCAATGTCACCATTTGTACCTTTCCGCCATGTCGTGCACTGGTGATGGGGTAGTGGTTAGCAGACACTGATGACTTCATTATTACCTTTCCACCATGTCGTGCACTGGTGATGGGGTAGTGGGTAACAAACACTAAAAACTTCATCAATACCTTTCTGTCAGGTTTATGACCTCGTGATGGGGTAAGAGATATGTGATCTTTAGACTCTTCCGCTACGAGACTAATGACGACAGTACCGTTAGTCGAGACTAACGAGGAGTGAATGCTGAGAGAGAGTTGTGAGTACACATACACCTTCGGGAGCGAGCTATCACATGTGTCGACCGAGGATCAATGTGACTTTAGAGAACAAGCTAGAAGGAGTGTTGGGAACTTAGTTAGGATGCAAGTCACCATCGCATGCCTAGGAGGCACCCCAACCCTGAGGCGTACACCATACCTCAGAGTCATAGTGTGAGGTTCAACCTGGACTTTGAAGTCCTACCCGAATATCGAGGTCCTAACCGGACCAACACCACAGACTTACTTCTAGGCTTGAGTTGTTGTTGGTTAGTTCCATTGATCGAGGGAGACACAGTGTGGTAGTGAGCGAGTGTGTTCTTGTTGGACTTCTGAAAGCAAGTAAATAATTTAAAAGAATCTATTAACCCACTTTTACATGCTAGCTTCTTTTGTCCACTACAGTTACCTTACTGTTTTTCTAGCTGTGCTAGTCTTTGCTTACTACTTTCCTTAGTAGAACTGTGTAGAATTTGTACTCGACAACTTTGTGACAGATACTAGTTTGTCCTTTTTCTACTATGGCAGGCAAAGGGCCTGCGATCGAGTAGCCGATGTACTTGGGGCTGATGTTGTTCTTTTGGTGTTGACACTTACAGAGCAGGTATATTCTTTTGGAGCTTATTAGACAGTTGTTTGTTGTGTTCTCCTCTGTAGTGTTATTTTTGGATACATACATGTATATTGAATGTTGCGAAACTTCAGCATGTATATGAATGAAATGAAAATGAATGGATATGTTGTCGTTCAGTTCTGGTGTACTACTTACTTCCGCTTTTATTTTTTTTTGTGGTTGCTTGCTTAGACAAATTTAAATCTTGTGAATGTCATGTTTAAAAAAAAATTCCCCAGGTTTTCTTAAGCATGAGATTAACTTAAGCTTGTTAAGTATGCAAATGACGTGTTTGACGGGTAACCTAAGGTCCTCGGGAGGACGGTCGTTACAGGTTTGGTATCAGAGCCGAGTTACCCTGATATATGCATTCGCATAACTTAATAACGAGAGTCTTCTGATTTCTTATGAAGCCGAATGGGAAATTTTTTTTGACATTCAAAAGATTTATGTAACCACAAGTCACTAGAACATTTCATTCATATAAGTATCCCAAGTGGAGAAATAGTACAACTGATTATTTCCTAAAGTGTGCTTAACTATGCTATGATCCAATACAGGAAGGATCAGCATGGCACCCCGAGTAGCTCGCGATCAGCCAGGAGAGATGGCACAGGTACTAGCTGCACTCGCTGATCTGTGATAGAGACAGGATCAGATACTTGCCCAATAAACTGAGTTGTCTGAGCGCCAGGCTAGGATGGAGCTGAGGATGGAGGAGCTGTTTGACTCCTCATACCACCCATCCAGGGATGAGTCCGCTAGAGCCGAGCATCTATTCTCTGAGGAGATTCCCCAGCATTCTAAGGCAGATATTATGAGGGAGTCAGGAGCCGACTGAGCTGAGGAAGGCCAAGGGCCTGTAGCAGGAGTAGAGGTCACTGGGTTTGTTCTTCCTACTGCACCGAGACACCATGATGTCTTCACATCCTACCAGAGAGCTGGAGTACCCAGGTTCCAGGGCACGGGTACATCTGACGAGGCTGAGCAGTGGCTTAGGACGGTGATGAAGGTGTTCAGGATGATTCAGGCACCACTAGAGTCGTGGTTACCTTTTGCTGAGTTCTCCCTTACTGGGTTTGCAGAGCGCTGGTGGGAGGCTACTGTGTCTGAGATGGGGCGTGTGCCAACTTGGACAGACTTTGAGACCCACTTCATAGCCCACTTCTTCTCAGGGAAGTGGAGAGAGACACAGCGCAGGTTGTTTGCAGAGCTGAGACAGGGTAGGATGACAGCGCGAGAGTACTTTGTGCGCTTCACAGAGTTGTCACGCCACACATCTTCTGCAGCTGCTTTTCCAGAGGAGAATCTGGAGAAGTTTGTTCGTGGCATGAGAGAGGATGTTCAGGAGAAGTTGGTAGGGCTGAGACTGACTACCATTGCTGAGGTGACTGACGCAGCAGAGCGGATTGAGGACGTCCGCGAGAGACGTTTTGGGAGTACCTTTAGACCGCCACCAGTACCACCGAGGTCATCTGGGCCTATTCGGCGGCAGTTCTAGCCACAGCGGTCAGCAAGACGCTTTCGTCCGACGGGGACGGCTTCTTCTAGCAGTGTTCGCTCGACCCCCATGACTACTTTGGGAGGAGCACTGGCTAGTAGAGGTTTTGAGGCAGCACGGCCATCTGGGTCATAGAGGTTTGGAGCACAGAGCGCGAGATCCGCAGAGAGTGCCGGTCCATCTTCTACGCCAAGTAGGGCGATCAGGTGCTACCAGTGCCAGCATGTGGGACATGTCAGGTCCCAGTGCCCACAGCTACAGACTCCACCACCTCCACCTCCACCACGATCGAGAGCTACCGGGAGGAGCTCCCAGTACAGAGGTCAGCAGAGACCAGCTCAGAGCGCAGCAGGATCCAGTACTTGATCTATACGTCAAGGACAGATTCACGTAGTTACAGCTGAGAAGGCACGGTCTACGTCCACGGTCGTGAAAGGTATGGTTTCAGTTTCGATCCATCCTTTTCACGTGTTGTTTGACTCCGGTGCTACCCACCCGTTTCTTGATGTGTGGTTACTAGCTACATTGGTTAGAGTCACGGAGGACGTAGATCCTCCATTTCATATCCGAGGGCCAGGCTGACAGTTGTTCGTGATTTCAGAGATAGTTAGAGGGCTACCAGTGTTCATAGGCGGTCACGAGATGACTGCGGACTGCCTTCTACTATAGCTTGTTGAGTTCGACATGATTTTGGGCATGGATTGGTTGTATACACATCACGCCTTAGTCGATTGTTACAGGAAGACTGTTGTCTTCAGGATCCCCAGCTTGACAGAGTTCACTTTTGAGGGGACATTGTAGGACTCTAGGATGGAGTATATTTCAGTACTGAGAGCTCAATGACTGGTTGTTCAGGGATGTGACACTTTTCTGACCTTTGTTTAGGAGGTTGCAGATAGAGAGCCGATGGCTCAAGACATTAGAGTTGTGTCAGAGTATCCCAATGTGTTTCCTGAGGAGTTACCTGGACTACCTCCAGTTAGAGAGATCGAGTTTGAGATCTCGCTACTTCTCGATACGCAGCCGATCTCCATGGCTCCGTATCGTATGGCACCCGCAGAGCTGAGAGAGCATAGACTGTATGCCAAGTTGAGTAAGTGTGAGTTTTGGTTACCTCAGGTCTCATTCTTGGGACACGTCATTTCAGGAGCAGGAGTCGCAGTGGACCCTACGAAGTTAGATGCTGTGATGTCTTGGGAGCAGCCCAAGACAGTGACACATATCCGTAGTTTTCTTGGGTTGGCAGGCTATTACAGACGCTTTGTCTGCAACTTTTAGCGGATCATACTATCCTTGATGCGTTTGATGCAGAAGGGAGTACCTTTTGTTTGGGATAGTTCGTGCGAACAGGCCTTCAGGACACTGAAGGAGAGACTTACTACAGCTCCGATTCTTGCTTTACCATAAGGTACACAGGACTACGCAGTTTACACAGACGCGTCAGGTGATGGTTTGGGCGCAGTGCTGATGTAGAGGGGGCATGTGATTGCCTATGCTTCGAGACAGTTGAGACCGCATGAGCGGAATTACCCCACACACGATCTTGAGTTGGAGGCAGTGGTCTTCGCTTTGAAGACCTGGCGTCACTACTTGTACGGGGTTAACTTTGAGCTCTTCACAGACCACAAGAGTCTGGAGTACATATTTGATCAGAAGGAACTGAACATGAGGCAGCGCAGATGGTTAGAGCTGCTTAAGGACTACAATTGCACGATCTCTTACCATCCCGGTAAGGGAAACGTGGTTGCAGACGCCCTTAGCAGAAGAGGGCACACGGAGGGTACGATGAACTGGCTATACACTTGGGACTTACTTGCAGCACTGACGGATTGGCATCCACAGGACAGTGCGTCTTCTCCCATCTCCGTACCTCCTAGGTACAACAGCCTTTGGGACTGTATTGTGTCAGGTCAGTAGACAGACCCGTGGATTCGCGACAGATACATGCGGGCTGTGAAGGACGAGTTTGACGATTTTGTTGTTGCAGAGTCTATTTTGTGGAAGGCAGGTTGGGTCGTGGTTCCCAACGATGAGCAGCTACGAAGAGACATACTTGACGAGGCGCATTGTTCGCATCTTTCCATTCATCCCGGCAGGTGTTTGACATGCCAGATGGTGAAGGCGGAGCATAGACGACCACCTGGTTTACTGCAGCCTCTCCCCATTCCTGAGAGGAAGTGGGAGAGCTTTTCTATGGACTTTGTTACAGGATTGCCAAGGACACCGGGAGGCCATGATTCCATTTGGGTCATTGTTGATAGGTTGACGAAGTCAGCCCATTTTATACCTGTTAGCATGACTTATACACCTTCTCAGTTGGCCAGATTGTACATACAGCACATTGTGAGGTTACATGGCATACCCTGAGAGGTAGTGTATGACAGAGACTCGAGGTTCACTTCCCATTACTGGCAGCAGTTCATGTCAGCTTTACATACCGAGCTGAAGATGAGTTCAGCGTATCACCCTAAGACGGACGGACAGAGCGAGCGTACGATACAGACCTTGGAGGATCTTTTACGCGCCTGTTCTCTAGAGTGGAAGGGATCTTGGAAGGATCATTTACCTCTTGTTGAGTTCACTTATAACAACAGCCATCATCGAGCATCGGCATGGAGCCATTCGAGGCTCTTTACGGGCGGAGATGCCTTACGCCAATTAGTTGGCGCGAGGTAGGCGATCATGCGTTGTATACCGTGGATCTCTTGGAGGAGTCTGTGAGGGTTGTTGACTTGGTGAGGAGGAAGCTCTTGATGGCACATAGTCGCTAGAAGAGCTACGCAGATCGACGACGCCGACCCTTGGAGTTTCAGGTTGGGGATTTTGTGTTCCTGCGTGTATCGCCCATGAAGGGGATACAACGGTTCGGAGTTCGTGGCAAGCTGGCGCCACATTTTGTTGGGCCATTTGAGATACTTTCTCGTGTCGGGAAGGCGGTGTACAGACTGACACTTCCCCCACGTTTGGCGGCTATACATGACATATTCCATGTGTCGAACTTGAGGAAGTACGTGCACGATCCTCGGCACATCATCAGCTATGAGAGCCTTGACATAGAGCTAGAGTTGACATATGAGGAGGAGCCAGTGCAGATACTTGATTTAGCTGTCAGCAGGCTTCGGAACAAGGAGATTCCCTTGGTCAAGATCCTATGGCACCGACCGGGTGTTGAGGAGGCGACATTGGAGACCGAAGCAGCTATGCGAGAGAGATACCCGCGACTCTTCTCAGGTACTTTCGCAGATTAGTTTATCAGTTCTCTGTATGGCAAATCATTTCACTTTCTGGGTAAAAACCTTCTTTGAGGTTTTTATTGGTTAAAAATCTTTTGAGGTTTTTATGGCAGACCGACGAACCCAACTTAGAAGTGGAGTCTCGAGGACGAGACTCTCTTTGAGGTTTTTATGATTGTAACATCCTTAAATCCTAATGACTAATTAAGCCAAGATGGTGAATCATTAGTGAGCTTGATGGAAATTAGAGATGCCATTAGTGGCTAATTGTGATAATTGTAGCAAGAGGTGATTAAGTGGCTAAGTATGATTAGTAATGTGTATAGTATTCATGGGTGGGCCTTGGTTGCAATTAAGAGGAGTTGGTGGGGTTTATGTTGCAATTTTCCAATGGATATAACCCCCCATAGGCGTCACCCCTTCCTCCCACTTCATCTTCTTCCTCTTGAAATCTTGGAGCTCTTTTCTCCATGGCTGAAAAATCCATGGATCTCCATCTTCTTTTTTAGTTTTCTCCCTCATTTCTCCACCAAAATTCGAGTTCTTGCGCTCAAATCAAAGCTGGGAAGGAGAGGATCTTGGATCTTACATTGCATGTAAGATCAAGGGCCAAAGAAGAGGAGGAATCCAAGTTTGAAGCTCAAGGTGTGGACAGCCCAACATTTTCTTGGAGAGTTCTTCTTCAAACTTTTGAAAGCTTGATTTGAGGTACAAATTTAGCCCTTCTCTTGCTGCCATATGTAGAGTTTTTACCACTTATATCCCAGATCTAAAATCAAGCCTTAGTTTTGGGGTTTTTGGTTGCAAAAAATTGAGAAAAGTAGACTATATGTGCATGGTTTTTATTGTGGCCAGAATCTGTGTGTCTTCCTTTTAATCCAAGTTAGACATGTATTTTGGGATCTTTCTTGGGTTCTATTGGGTAGAATCATATGTTGACTAATACTAAATTAAGGTAACTTAAATCCATTGGGTTAGATACGAAATTTCATGTGATTATAACATCTTAAAGAGGCTATATATGAACGGTCATACTGAAATTTTCAGATTTGTTGTTGTTAAATGTTGGCCAATAACATGCATGATTTGGGAGTCTTAATTAAGTTTCCTTGAGTAGATTTACTCACTGATTATGACCCCAATAAATTGGCTTATGATTCTTGGTTTTTAATTTGTAAATTTAGGTGATTAGAAATGTTTTGGATGTTGTCATATGCATGTAACTGAATGTGTCCAGATCTGTCCATGAATTTAGGTTAGTGTTTTTAGATGTATTTGGGGAGTTTCTAAATGTTTCCTTGAGTGTAATTACTGGTTAATATATACTCTTTCATAGCAACCTTTAGTCCATGGGTTTGTTTTAGAAAAATAAGGAGTTTTTAAGAGTTGTTGACTACCTATATCATAGATGTCATGGAATGTCCAGATCTATCCATGCATTTTAAATTAGAGTTTTAGGATACATTTGGGGAGTATCTAAATGTTTCCTTGAGTGTAATTACTGATTAATATATAGTCTTTCATATAAACCTTTAGTCCATGGGTTTGTTTTAGAAAAATGAGGTGTTTTTAAGGAATTATTGACTACCTATATTATATCTCCATTGAATGTTCAGATTGGAGATGGTTGCCTTAGGACTAAGAACATACACGATTTTGACAATATCCTAAGACATCCTTTGGTGGATTTGACTATATATATTTAGGGAGTGTAATACACATGAAATCCATGTATTTGGATTGGTTTTGATGAGGATTTTGGAGACAAATTCGGTTGCTGTCCATGAACAAAACAGTGGCCAAATTCCATTGTTAAATGTATGTCTAACAAATTTTTAGGCATTCATTAATAAGTTTTAAAAACACCAAGTCCCCTTGTTTTCCTATATTGAAATGAGAAATCAATTAGTGATTTAATCCCATTCAGGAGAGGGATTATGATAGGATAAGTTTCCTTATGTTTGCAGCCATGGGCTTATTATACACATAGGTCTATGAGTGGAATAGATACATGATTGGAGCATGGGATGCTCTCTAACAAACCTCCTTTAAATGTTAGACCTTAAAGTAAATTAAACACCTAAATAGCATCTTTAAAGTCATAAAGTTGGGTGTGAACTTAAAAGGACTAGATGCCTTGGATTGTTATGAAGTATACACACACAATGACAATGTTTTAGGGTGATCAAAAAGTGAATAGGGTAAATCTCTATTTGTAATCATTTTAGAGCATGCCTTAGGATAATTGCTACTTATAAAGGTGGGCTTGAAACACCTATTATGATATTTAGAAATTTGGGGATGACCTTAAGGATACATATATATATATATATATATATATATATAGTACCTTACAGGAAAACAAGACTATATGAACTTGCCATGAAGCAAGTCTTCCTCTAAGGAGTAGCCCGATCCTTGTAGGTTTTTCTGAATCTTTTAGGACGTAGGAAAGAACGAAGTTTCCGGTAAGATATCCAAGATCATAAGATTGATGTTCTTGAGTAGGAAATTAGAGAGAGACTATCGTAACAGGTCAGTATCCCTGACCTAGGATCAGTTGAGGTCCTTATAGAACAAGTTCGGGTCTAGGATCGATAACTTGTAGATGTGAAACAAATCAAAGAAACCATAGACGCTTAGGGCGTAACATGAAAAAGAAATGGTGATGTCACATATGATCAGTCATGGAGAATGGTGCTCCGACTGTGCGAGGGCACGGTGACCCTCACCTGAGCAGGAGATGAGGTCACTCAGGCTTGGGTAGCGGACATTGAGAGCATGGATCTAGGATCCCAGTCTTTTTATGTGTTTTCTTCGAGCCGGCTCGGTTTTTACGCTTCGTTCGGATCCACGAGTTGTCTAGACCATTCCGCTGACCCGTTGGTTTTTCTTTGAGAGCCTAGGTTGGGGGTTCTCTACGGTTAGTTACGACCTCGTCTGGTTTTTACTTAGCTCCTCTCCTCCGGAAGTTGAGCAACGAGAGAGGAAGTCAGGTCCGGCAGGCTTACCTCTTCTCTTTCCTGCCTCCAGTGGCGTAGTAGTCGTACTACCACTGCCTTTCCCTTGGACCACACTTCCACTGGGATTGGCGAGAGCAGACGAATCCCTTCGGGGGTTTCCTCACGGCTATAATTATTACTCTTCCACCAGGTTGTGCTATGGTGATGGGATTGTGATTAACAGACTTGTGACATTTCACCAATTGCCCAGTTAAGATGAAGTTTCATCAGTAGACATTGATGTCCCATAAATACCTCTCCACTATGTCGTGCACTAGTGATGGGGTAGTGGTCAGTAGACATCAATGTCACCATTTGTACCTTTCTGCCATGTCGTGCACTGGTGATGGGGTAGTGGTTAGCAGACACTGATGTCTTCATTATTACCTTTCCACCATGTCGTGCACTGGTGATGGGGTAGTGGGTAACAAACACTAAAAACTTCATCAATACCTTTCTGTCAGGTTTATGACCTCGTGATGGGGTCAGAGATATGTGATCTTTAGACTCTTCCGCTACGAGACTAATGACGACAGTACCGTTAGTCGAGACTAACGAGGAGTGAATGCTGAGAGAGAGTTGTGAGTACACGTACACCTTCGGGAACGAGCTATCACATGTGTCGACCGAGGATCAATGTGAGTTGAGAGAACAAGCTAGAAGGAGTGTTGGGAACTTAGTTAGGATGCAAGACACCGTCGCATGCCTACGGAGGCACCCCAACCCTGAGGCGTACACCATACCTCAGAGTCATAGTGTGAGGTTCAACCTGGACTTTGAAGTCCTACTCGGATATCGAGGTCCTAACCGGACCAAGACCACAAACTTACTTCTAGGCTTGAGTTGTTGTTGGTTAGTTCCATTGATAGAGGGAGACACAGTGTGGTAATGAGCGAGTGTGTTCTTGTTAGACTTCTGAAAGCAAGTAAATAATTTAAAAAGAATCTATTAACCCACTTTTACATGCTAGCTTCTTTTGTCCACTACAGTTACCTTACTGTTTTTCTAGCTGTGCTGGTCTTTGCTTACTACTTTCCTTAGTAGAACTGTGTAGAATTTGTACTCGACAACTTTGTGACAGATACTTGTTTGTCCTTTTTCTACTATGGCAGGCAAAGGGTTTGCGATCGAGTAGCCGACGTACTTGGGGCTGATGTTGTTCTTTTGGTGATGACACTTACAGAGCAGGTATATTCTTTTGGAGCTCATTAGACAGTTGTTTGTTGTGTTCTCCTCTGTAGTGTTATTTTTGGATACATACATGTATATTGAATGTTGCGAAACTTCAGCATGTATATGAATGAAATGAAAATGAATGGATATGTTGTCGTTCAGTTCTGGTGTACTACTTACTTCCGCTTTTATTTTTTTTTGTGGTTGCTTGCTTAGCCAAATTTAAATCTTGTTAATGTCATGTTTAAAAAAAAATTTCCCCAGGTTTTCATAAGCATGAGATTAACTTAAGCTTGTTAAGTGTGCAAATGACGTGTTTGACGGGTAACCTAAGGTCCTCGGGAGGACGATCATTACAATTGAGCACCCTCTAAGTAGCCTAAACTCTCGTACCGGAAAGGAGATTTTGCTTGTCCATTACCTAAATTGAGAGGTCTATCTTGCATGGAAGCTAGCTTAGAAAGTGAGGAGTGGAAATGAAAGGGTGCGAGTTCGAGGCCCAAAGTCGACTACTACTATATATTAGCCTAGATGGCGGCTATGGTCGATAGTTTTGTCTAGCTGGGGTGGCAGCCACATTATGAGCAGCAAGCTGACCACAAGTTCTTTGTCTAGGTCTGGCCCGCAAGAAGTCTGGTACGGAAATGATAGGCGGCCAATTCCGAAACCAAAGAAAGAGTCTTTTCCTTTCCCTGACGACCGAGTCCTCACTCATGGACGACCCGAGGGGATGTCAAGAGGTCAAGTCATGAGGTAGTTGAGGTCTGTCTTTCCCTCCTATCCCCACTCACAGGTCAATCTTCAACTCGCTTTTTAACTCGAATAAGCTCTTCGGGACAGAAGGATGGAGTGAGTGTCTGTTGAAAGGTCTAAACTCACCGCCGCCCACCATCTGGCCAAATATCTATATCCCTGGACCTAAGTTGAAAAGGCTCGACTGCTAATAAACAAGGAGGTCTTTTGAGCGCATGAAAAGCTTGATTGATCTGGGCTGCAAGGGGGAGGACTTGTTTGGATGCTAACTTTCTTTACTGACACTATGAGGGAGGTGCTATGTTTAGTTTCTTACGGGAGGCTCTTTCTACTCGACCCGGAAAGCTGTAAAGTCAACTGCAGCCCTCGCTAGGCTTAGAGTAGTTGTCAGAATAATATATTCCCAAAAATGTGTCAAGTACTATGGGGAAAGGAAAGTCTTAGGAGTTATATGGGCTTTCTCTTCATATCAGCGCTCTTCGATTGATGCGAGTGAAGGGAGCGTGTAAAGCAGACTGTTCCCGCTATGTCTGTGAGGAAGGTGAAGGTTCTGGACATGAGAGCCGGCAAGCAAGACAAGAAGCAGCTTGCTTTAACGATCAGACTGTCCTTTCCTTTACTTTATATCTAGTCGGTTTGACCGAGTTCTATATATTCGACAGACATTCAACTGGACCGTGAAATATTGGGGCTCGAGGTGAGAGATAAATGCTCAAATTTAGAGTTTAGAACTGGCGGGGACGAGAGCTAAGATGATATGAAATGCTTCCATACACCACCGCAAACAAAGCCCTGGATTCCCAAATCCCGAAAACAACCAAGCTCGGATATTCTAGTGAAAAAAGTGAAAACAAAAGGTGTTATTTTAGTGAAGAATGTCTGATATAATTATTATATAATGCTTCTCCCTACTCTTTAGCCTCCCTTATGTATGGCTCTGAAACATCTACCCCTTGTCGCTGGAACCCGTAGTTAGCTTTCGATCGGGCATGGCCGCCTCCACTCTGATATGTCCTGGCGGTGCTGGCTGCTGTTAGAGAAGTTCGCTGTCATGAAAAGCAAAAGGCAAATGCAAGGAAAAGATGTTCACTATATAAATATGTTCTCAAAATGCGGCAAAAGGCCCCTTCGACTAGCGTCTCAACTACTACGTCTGTTTCGACTAGCGTCTCAGCTACTACATCCCCTTAGACTAGCGTCTCAGCTACTACGTCCCCTAAAGACTAGAATGAAATTGGCCCTTGCAAACTTTCAAAGGTATGTTGTAGTTTTGCACCTGCGGAAGAAAGAGTTGATAGAAGAGACAAAAAAACCGAAAAGAAAAGAAAATAAGGAAGAGAGAATTACCGCAATCAATCCTCACTGTGAATCCTTCTTCTCGCTATCTTTACTTAAGATAAGAGTCAGGATGGACTTTCGCTCCTATTGCACTTTCCTATTGATGACCGAGGATTGAGGGTGCGTAGCTGAAATAGGAGACTACCCCCTTATAAGTAGCAAGAGGTGTTCTCCTTCAGAATCCTACCTTTCCTCCCGGTCTCCTCTCCACTTCTGCCTGCTACGCAGGTTCGTGAGTTGTTGTTCTTGTCAGTAACCCGCTTGTTCTGTTGTTGGTAACCTGCTTGTTCTGTTAGTAAGCCGCTTGGTTTTTCATTCACCTTTATTTTTTCTGGTTCAAGTCGAATACCTGCCTCCATTCCTGTGATGTGAAAACTTTTTTCTTCCTTAGCTAGTGAAGAAAGTGAGACCAATACGTTAGTAAGACTATGACTACTTCCTCCACTCTATATCTGGCTGCTTTCAACCCCTTTTTTTTGACAATCGCAGGTCGGGACTTGAAACGTCGTGGTTAGAGTGACCCAGAAATAGAACAATGAATATACATAGACCATCCTAGACCCAGTTATGAATGAGCGACAGGGAGATATTGGTTGTACGCAGTGCTTCGAGCCTTTGCTGGAGCGTCTAGTAGTTTCTTCGACCACTTCCACCCCTACCGTCGGGGGCAGTAATAAGGTACCGTGGCTGCGTAGGGCCCAGTACGAAAGAGCGGCTAGTTCATTCCTGTGTACCACCTAAAAGACAGTAATCAAATTAGCCCGACATAACATAAAGAAAGAACAACAGGGAATGAAACACGACCACTAAAGACGAAATCGGGAGAGGATTGCTTTTGAAGAGGCGGTGGAAGGGAGTTGGGACATAGACAGTCGGGCATTAAAGTCACCTAAGTTGGGCTATGATGTTTTGTCTTCCCTCCATCAACCTCGCTCTGCCTGAGGTATTCGGACCAGATGTAGAGGCAGTCGACATAACGAAAATGTTAGCGATCGATGTTGCTGATTCTAGTCTGTTAGCCCTGTTTTACTAGAAATTCTGACTCACTTTTTCTCTAGTGAAATGACAAGATCCCGTGAAAGATAGGTCTTTACTGAGGGCAACTGAGACAGGACCAACTTCGGGGGAGTATGAAAGTGTAGAAAGATAAGTCAGTACGTGAAGTAGCTCAGAGAGTCATGAGAGAGGTAGTAGTAGGTTATGCTGATAAGAAAGAAAGACGTCATTGTAGTTCTAAGAGGCTTTTGAGAAAGCCAAGAGAGTCTTTTGAGAAAGCAGAGAGCATAAGCAAAGAGAAAGAAAGTTGGCTGATGAGTGTCGAGTGAGGGGGAATGAGGCATCGGTCTTTCTTGACATCCCCTTTTCCTTGATTCTATCTCTACGACTATTAGTAGAGTAAATTAGTAGAGTATCGGGCTAACTAGAAAGAGAAAAAGCTCATCTCGCGAGAGGTCAAGGATAGTGGAATGGTGGATTGATGAGTCTGGAAAAGGAATATGAGGGACTAGATTATAAGGGAAGAGACAAGCTCACTGAGTGCTAGTGAGATAGAGAAGAGGATGACGTTAAGAGCTCTTCTTTTCTGGCTTGACGTCAAGGAGCTCAGCTTCAGCAGGACCATCAAATCACTCGAGATTAGATTATTATATTGGTCCGTCTTTGAAAATAAAATAGCTATTAAAGTCTATATATCTCACTTATGTCTAATTCCCTACTTCTTTTCGAATAGTAAGCACGATGCTCTCTGAAAGTCAAAAACCGAATTGGGATTAGGATGAAGAGTTCCCTAGGAGAATCTGGAGAACAAGAAAGGGAGCTTATAGCGACATTGGGAGAGGAGTTCTATAGTTTACCAGAGGAGTCTAAAGCTGAAGCTTTTCTTTAGGTCAACCCCTTGTTTGATGAGAAGTTAGCAAGTGAACCATGATCTACTCCATATATATAGCTCCGAGAAAGAAAGGACTTATTATCCCGATATAGATTTTTCTATAATCCATAGAACTTTCTCATATTCCCTCTACATCATTCAGATGTTCTGGTTTAGTTGCAACAACATCTCATCAGCTTCCACAGCGTCCAAGCAAAACAGTCGCGTGCCTCTTCCTTTGATGACTTAACTACTCAAACTGATTCTTTGCCTTTTCCTACTATATATCTCAAGGGATGACTACGCCTTTGAGTTTTGATATTGATTTAAATTGGCCTTTGACTTCTTATCTGAAGCTTTCTTGACCTGTTGTGAGAAAATGGACTATTTCTCTTCTTCTTTCTATTGCGTGGTGCGTGTATGCGGTAGTCTCATTGCCCCCACCCTCGTTCTCAACTCTCCTTGCCTGCCAGGAACTTGCCCACGTCTACGTCCCCTTTCTTTGCAAAAGTCCTTCTTCCTTCTCTTATGTCTAACCTGGCCACTGACATAGTAGAGACTATCGAGCTAGAATATATAGTAGCGAATATCAACCTTCTTGATTTTCTCTTGGGCTATCTATCAAATTCCATTCATCGCCATGCTAAGTCTTGTTGGGTCGTTGGTCGTTGCTCGCTCGCTTGCTTATTCATCGCTTCCCACGACTCATCAAAGGTCGAACATACATCACAGTTACTGCTTTCCTCCCCGCTTATATATAAATAGAGCGGAAGGGAACGACCAGGAATGGAAAGACTGCCAACTACTGTTACACCATCCTCCTCAGCTTATATGAGAAGCATTATATATAGTCAAGCCCGAGAAGAATGGAGCGGGAAAGGCAGGAAGGGTAAGGGCCCCTACGCGAATCTGCCTATAACTACCTTCCTCTTAGAGCCGCCAGGATCAACTTTCATGCATTCCAGCCTACACTCATACAACTCCGTTCGTCTACTAATCCTGCTTCTACGGACCCCTTTATATTGACGCAGCCCGGGAAACTCATAGATCAGTTCCCACGCTGTCCTCACTGACAACCAACTGACTATCCTAGCTTTCCCCACAACTCCTATCGCTCTCTCAACGCTAGGATCGAACTACAAGACCTGGTCAAACCTGTGTACAATCTGCCTAGCTCGTAGTGTTAGCAATGTGAGCCCGAGGCGAACCATTCCTACAATAATTGTTATTGTAATAAATGATTTATCAATAAATATTATTGATTATGTTTCACTCCCTTTCTGATATTGAATGAATGAATGCACTATAAGGTCCCTCTGTAAAATAAGGGTTATGTACCATGGCCAACTTGATAATCATACAGCTGTTGATTCATTGATTGAATCATAGAGGCTGATGCTTGGATGAATATCTAAGGAGTTAGATAGAGGACTCATCAAGCATCATCAATGATTGACAAGTAGTGATCTCCAGTCTGAGTTGGAGATGGCAATCCTATCTCATTAGGTTGATATCTGATTGACCTCTTGATGCAGGACCTCTGCATGGGAATATTGACTTGTAGGTATCAGATTAGTGAGTCAATGGGTTGACTTAATGAGATCGAGATAATCAAAGACCTATGATGAATACTGTCACATCACATGCAAACATCCTCTGACCAGAGACAGATGTATTGCTATATGTCTGAGTATGTATATTTGGCAGACCAATAGGTTGATGACCTAACCAAGGTCTATATACCGGTGAGCTGGTGTGAATGTAAGGGCATATGAGTAATATGATCTCTCAAAGGGATCATAAAGGTTCACTTGTGAACCGGGAGACATGAGCTCACTCATGTGGTATTGGGAGTAACGAAATTCCATGCATGGTCGTCATGGTTTAGAAGCATGACATGAATTTGAAGGTAAGATATATGATTTGTGTAAGCATATGATCGGTACCATATCCCAAGGACCAAGAATGAGAAACTTAGTGATCAGACCATGAAGATGACAGTGCAAAAGTGATCTATATCTTTATGATGATCATGAGTCTTCCAGTATGCAGGATGTATAGGTACTAGGAATACCTGAGGGTGATTTGATCATAAACGATTGTATAACCATGACGCTTCCATTCCGAGGGAGTGATGACATAGGTCTGGATTTTAGTGACTCCTCTCATTATAGAAGTGACCTAATCTTAGTCCATGTACTGGACATTGATCTAAATGAGATTTTAATGCAATGAGAAAATTAGGTTTACGGTCTTGATTTAATCAAGCATTTATGATAGGTCCATGGGATCTGGATTTGAGATGTGATCTCAATATCCAAGTCACTACATGTGGAACAATACAATCGCCCTGTCCTTATCTCCAAGTATCTGAGGAGAAATAGAATTCTTCTTAAACGGTTTAAGAACAATTCCATAAGATCTAAGCAATGAGAAGTTGATAATTAAATGTGATTTAATTATCATGATGTATGAGGAATTATCCAATATAATTAAATGTGATTTTATTATTATTGATAAGAATAATGTGGATAGTAATATCCAATTATTCAATGTATTAGAGAGAGCTAATTATAATTTATATTTGTAGATTAATTATTAATGTGTATTGGATACACATTGTCTAATTAATTGAAAATGTAAATTACATTTTGTTTTGTGTTGTGAATGTGATTCACAATTTTCCATTGTTAAGATTGCAATATTCCCAAAATTAATTGAGAATTATTTTTGGTGAATAAAAATCCCAACAAATAGTTGTTGGAAATAAGTAGAGATAAAATCAAGGAGATGTGCAATCTCATGGGAATCCATGAGATAGCCGTCCCCATATGGGAAGGAGGTGGCGGCACCCAATTCCTTTGTGGGATTGGTGGCCGTCCACTCTCCTTTATGGGGATGGAAGATCTCCTTTGTATTTCACTCCTTATTTGATTGATTTAATTTGGTATTAATATTTATTTGATTTATCAAATATATTTAATCAAAATTAATTCACAAGTTGTTGGCTTTTACCAATAACAATCTTGAACATTGGATTGACATAAATCGATCTCATCCATTGATTATATATGTCCCATGGATTGAGATCCATGGATCCCAAAACCCTATAAATAGAGAGGCATACCTTGCTCTCTACTTACATGCTATTGTAGCACACATCTCTCTCTCTCTCTCTTTCTCCTCACACAACAGCCCTCTCTCTCCCTCTTCTTGGTGGCCGTCAACCATACCCTAGAGGAGAGAATCATCGATGCCTATGCCACCGCGATGCTGCTTTGACGCTCTGTGGTTCTCCGTCTACTTGGAGTGCTTCGCTCACGAAGGAGACGTTCGATCTCGTGCGACGAGATCAGGAGCAACCGTGCTTGGATCAACTTGTTGGATTGCGAGGACACCGTGACTCATCCACGCGCTCGCAAGTTGTTACTCCAACGATCGGACTTGAGATAGGAGGTCTCTTTTCTTAGAGACTCGATCAACATCGCTTCAAGAGGTATTGCATTGTACTTGTTGTGGTTATATATGAAACGATCCTAGAATCGTTCTTGGATCATGTGGTTTCATCGCATGAAAATTTTTAAATTCCACTCCAGAGAACAACTAGTACGACTAGTCGTTCTCTGTCGTATCCGATACGATGCTCATGCTTTCGTGATGCGCTTGAGGATTTTTTCCAAATCCTTCAAGTGGTATCAGAGCCTTTGGTCGACGGTTTCGAATATGATTCGCTAACCGAGGACGACATCTGTTCATTATGGTCGTGAAAGTTTTTATCGCATTTTATTTGGCAGATATGTTTAGTAAATAAATTCGGCACTGTTTAAATTGTTTAAACACGAATTTAATACTTGGATTTTTTCCCCCATTAATCAAGGAAACCATATGATCCGAGTTTGCATAAATCAGACTTCGTATGCTCGAGATATGGTTGTTCTAATGGACATGTATGCACTATTTCAGGAACTGTAGATCTAAACGTGATTAAAATGTTAATTACTGTTTAGACTTGTCTCAAAATGCGAGAAACTTTTGTGTTCTGTCCTAAATCAAATTAGCAATCCATGAAAATTGATTTTGTCTAATTTGGATTTAATATGACTGAGATATGCTAATTTTAGTAAGTAGGGGTCACTGCTAAAATTACAGTCCTAATCAAGAACCATGTGATTGCCAATTAATGAAATTAATTGTTAATTTCAAGAAATAATTATGAAAAATATTTGTTGGAAGATGATTATTTCCTTAATTGACTTGGCCTCAACCAATTAATTGATTAGATTTGATCTAAATCATAATTGGAAACAAAATCATCAAACTCCTTGCTTGAATAGGATTGGGAATTTGTCTAGCAAATTTCCTTATAATCAAAAATTGTTTTGATTACTATATGGTATAATTTTAGTTGAAGAACCGATGATTATCTCAAGTACAAATTAATCAATTTGGCATTATCCTTTCCCGAGGCGGATATGGTGACTAGTCAAAGATCGTTGGGGTAGCGGGTAGCAATGTATGTGGTCCGTCCCACTCTCGCCTGCACTGGCCATGACAGCGGGTAGGGCCGGGATAATGACGAAGGGATTAAGTTGTATTTTTCTAATTATTAAAATATGAATTAATACGTACTTTGATAATAATACCATATATATTCAAGTATAGCAATCAAGTTTGATTGATTGAATTGGATTGATAATTAATTTAATATGATTGAATTGATTATGTCCAATTAGAATATTCTAATATGATTAGAGTTGATAATTCCCTTGGAAGAATTGATTATATGAATGTGATTCATAGCAATTAATTAAATTTGAATAAGATATGGAGGATCACATAAGTGACATTCATGGTCTCCCATCAAGGCGAAGGGTTTCATCGTCAGATATTATATATGGGAGACGCCTATCTGAAGTGATAGCACTTGCATATGATCCATTTGGTCGAGCTCGTCGCTTTTCGAAAGAGTAAGGACGTATGCGTAGTGACCCCAATATCGGATCCTCATATTATTGGGGCGATATTGGATTACGCATAACAAGTTGTATTCCTGTTGACGGTTGGTTCAATTTATGACGGGTCAACATCACCTAAGGGGTGGTGGGCCCGGGTATTAAAGACCGAATTGGGAAATGCATGTTGGACTTGCAAGGCGGAATGTGATCCCGCTTCTTTTTATTGGAGTCATAGGGTCTCATATTATTGGGATATGACAAAGATAAAAAGGAGATCCTAGTTCTTGCTTGAGATATATAGGTAAGTATATCTCCTACTTTGAAAGTGATAAGGGAATAAACTTTCAGAGTTGACATAAAAAGACTAATTTGATTTAAAATGCCTTGATCAAATAAAACTAAATTGAATATATTATATTCTAATATAGTGCATTCTCAATTTCAGAAAATGAAGTCCATGAACCCACTGAGCAGGCTTCTGGAGGTCAACCAATTGACCGGACCGAATTACTCGAATTGGATCCGTAATTTGGAGCTTGTACTCTCGTCAGAGCGCATCCGTTATGTGCTCTCTGAAGACAAGCATGAAAATCCTAAATCAATGTAAGAAAAAGCATTCAATGATAAGTATGATGAAGATCATGTCTTGGTTAGATGCTACATCTTGGGTTCTCTCTCCAATGTTCTTCAGAAACAACATGTGGAGATGAGTACTTGCCAAGAAATCATGCAGAATCTCAAGGATATATTTGGTGACATTAACCGCACCCAGCGGTACAATGTTATGAAAGAACTCGTTCGCTGCAAGATGCAGGAAGGGACTTCGGTCCGCGAGCATGTACTCAAAATGTTTGGGTACTTATCGGAGCTGGAGACTATAGGGGCAACAATGGATGCAGATATGCAATCCGATTTCATTTCGCTGTCATTGCCCAAATCTTTCAATAAATTTGTGGTGTCATCCAACTTGAATAAGATGGAACTGACAAATGTTGGGTTTCTTGCTGCAATAAAGTCTGCAGAAGACGTAATGAAGAAAGATGGTCCCACTGGTAGTGCAATGGTTGCACAGGTCAGAGGGAAGCGCGGTTGGAAGCATGGTTCTCGGAAGGGCCCAACACAGAAGAGAAAGAAGAAGGGACAAAGTGTTGGCTCGTCTTCCAATGCATCCACTCTAATGGCATCGAAGAAAACCGACGTCTGTCACCACTGCAAAAAGCCGGGGCACTAGAGGCATAATTGCCCGGATTACCTGAGTCGGTCTACAAAGGTAAAGCCCCAGCAGGTATGAAATCTACTTCTATCATTGAAACCAGTTTTCTCGTTGGATGAGAAGGAAATCGGGTTGTTGATTCTGGTGCTTCTATTCATGTATTCAATTTGTTGCATTTGTTTCAGGAAACTAGAAAACTTGAGGAAGGGCAGATAGTCATCCAGATGGGATCTGATGCAAGTGTTGCAGCAGTCGCCATCGGGACGTGCCAACTGTCATTATCTAGTGGAAGAGTCCTAGTACTTAAAGAGTGTCTTTATGTACCTGAAGTCAGAAGGAATTTAATATCTATATCTAATTTAGTTAGAAGTGGATATTCATTCATGTTCTGTAATAAGTTAGTCATAAATCATTATGATAAATATATTACAGATGGTATTTTGACTTCTGGAGGACTCTATGAATTATGCATTAATGAGCATGTCATGAATGATACACGCACTAAAAAACCCTAAAAGATCTAGGAATAATGAAAATCATTCAAACATGATTTGGCATCAAAGACTTGGTCATTTATCTGTTGATATGATCAATAGATTGATAAAGGAAGGACCTTTGGACTTTCTACAGGTTCAGTCTTTACCTACCTGTGAACATTGTATTCGAGGTCAAATGACTAGGATGTCTTTCCGTAACAAGGTTACTAGATGCAAATGTATTATTGACTTAATACATACCGATGTATGTGGTCCCTTCAGTACCGCGACACGAAATGGATATCGATATTATTTGATGTTTATTGATGACCATTCGCGATACGGTTTTGTCTTCCTATTACGTCATAAATCTGAAACCCTTGAAAAGTTCAAAGAATTCAAGGTGTTGGTTGAGAACCAAACCGACAAGAAGATTAAACGGATTCGATTTGATTTAGGTGGCGAGTACCTCTCAGATGAAATCAAGGAATACCTTAAAGAGAATGGAATTGTCTCCAATTTCACTACTCCTGGAACTCCCCATCTTAATGGTATTGCTGAAAAACGCAACAGGACCATCATGGATATGGTCCATTCAATGATGAGTAAAGCACATTTACCACTTAGTTTCTGGGATATGTAGTAGAGACTGCAATATATATCCTGAATAAGATTCCGAGCAAATATGTACCTAAGACTCGTCATGAGCTCTGGTATGGAACCAAACCTAGTATTAATCACTTGCGGGTTTGGGGATGCTTGGTTCATGCGAAGAACATCGACGCAAGTAAGCTAGAATCTCGCACTCGTGAGTGTTACTTCATTGGGTATGTTAGAGATGGTATTGGATACCAACTCTATGACCCTGAGACCCAAAAAGGTTTTTGTCTCTAGAGATGTGAAATTTCTGGAGGATGATTTCCATAATGGTCAAGACAAAAGTGAAGTAGAGGAACTCATAGAATCCCATAAGGATTCTGAGCTTCCTAGACCAGAAATTGAAGAGATAAATAAAGATGAAACACCCATACCTCTTTGATGGAGTTCGAGGGTGGTTGCACAACCTGAAGGTATGGATTCCATGTGTCAAGTGAAACTGACAAAGATCTGAAGGATATGTAGATCCTCAAGCGCATCACGGAAGCGTGAGCGTCGTATCGAATACGACGAGGAGCGACTAGTCTCACTAGTTGCTCGATGCAGCGGAATTAAAAAAAATTTATACGACGAAACCACATTATCCAAGAACACTTCTCGGATCGTTTCGTCTAAACCACAAACAAGTAATAGGACTACCTCTTGAAGCGTGGTTGCGATCAAGTCTCTAAATGAAGAGACCTCCTGTCTCAAGTCCGATCCGACGGAGGAGACGCTTGCGAGCGCGGGGATGAACCACGTGCTTCTCGCAATCCATGTTGACGATCCAAGCGGCGGATCTCCTGATATCGACACAAGAGATCCGACGTCTTCTTCACGAGCGAGGCGCACCGAAGGAGACGGAGATCCACGAGCAGAATAACGGGCAGCATAACGACAATGCCGCGGCGATGGAGAACCTCTCCATGACATCGATGGTGGACAGCCATGAGAGGGAGAGAGAGAGGGCTGACCTCTAGAAAGAAATATAGAGAGAGAGTTTTGCTACAATAGCATGTGTAAAGAGAGAGCCAACAATGCCTCTCTATTTATAGGGTTTTGGGATCCATGGATCTCAATCCATGTGTCATATAAAATCAATGGATGAGATTGATTTATGACAATCCAATGGTCAAGATTGTTGTTGGTAAAAGCCAACAACTTGTGATTTAATTTTGATTAAATATATTTGATAAATCAAATAAATATAATACCAAATTAAACCACACAAATAGAGAGAGAGAGAGAGAGAAAATAAGGGAGATACACCTTCCTCTTTGGAAGGGGGGAACGGCCACCAATTCCCTCAAGGAATTGGTATCGCCCCCTCCTTTCCAAAAGGGGAGGGCAATCTCCTTGATTTTCTCTCCATCCAATTTCCAACAACAATTTGTGGGTATTTTAATTCACCAAAATAATTCTCAATTAATTTTGGGAATATTGCAATCTTGACATTGAATTATTGTGAATCAAATTCACAACCCAAAACAAAATGTAATTTACATTTTCAATTAATTAAACAATGTGTATCCAATACACATTAATAATTAATCTACTAATATAAATTATATTTAACTCTCTCTAATTATAAATCACAATTATAATATATTATGAATAATTGGATATTACTATCGACATTATTCTTATCCTTGATAATTAAATCATATTTAATCATCTTGGATCTCTTTATCTCATGTGTTCAAATAATATGAATCACATTCACATTATTCACATCTTTGATAATTAAATCACATTTAATTATATAAGATAACTCTCCTTATAATATGAATCAAATTCATATTATTCATGATAATCAAATCACATTTAATTATCCATTTTCTCAATGCTCTGATACATATATCAACAATAGAATTATCCATGAACTCTTTCAAGGACAATGCGCTTTCTCCGCGAATACTTGGAGATAAGGACAGGGCGATTGTATTGTTCCATGTATAGTGACATGGATGTTGAGATCACATCTCAAATCCAGATCTCGGGCCTCCCATAGATGTTTGATTAAATCAAGATCGTAAATCTAATCTTCTCATTGAATCTGAATCACATTCAGATCAATGTCCAACATTTGGACTATGATCAGATTACTTCTCTACTGAGAGGAGTCACTAAAATCCAAACCCGTTTCATCACTCCCTAGGAATGGAAGCGTCATGGTTATACAATTGTTTATGATCACATCACCCTCAGTCATTCCCAATACCTGTACATCCTGCATACTGGAAGACTCAGAATAAACAAGAAGTATTAGATCAACTTTACACTGTCTACTTCAGGGTTTTATCAGTAAGTTTCTCATTCGATTATTGGAAGTCGGTATCGATCATATACTTTCCAAAAGCATATATCACACCTAGGTCTTGATCATATACTTTCCAAAAGTATATATCAAACCTATAAATTCAGTCAAGCTTCCAAAGCGAGACGACCGTGCGCACGGAATTTGATTCTTCCCAATATCTCATGAGTGAGCTCATGTCTTCCGGTTCAGTAGTGAACCTGTATGATCCCTTTGAGAGATCGTATTACTCATATGCCCTTATATGCACACCAGCGCGCCGGTGTATAGACCTTGATTAGGTCATCAACCTATTGGTCTGCCAAATGTACATACTCAGACATATAGTAACACACCTGTCTCCGGTCAGAGGATGTGTGCCTATATCATGACAGCATATGATATAAGACATTGGTTATCTCGATCTCGTTAAGTCAACTCTAACTAATCTGACACCTCCGAATCTCTATTCCTATGCAGAGGACCTGCATCAAGAAGTTGGTCAGATATCAGCCTAACTGAGAAAGGATTGCCATCTCCTACTCAGGCTGGAGATCATCTCTTAATAATCATTCGACGGTGCTTGATGAGTCCTCAATCTAACTCATTAGATATTCATCTAAGCACCAGCCTCTATGATTCAATAATTGAATCAACAGCTTTATGATCATTAAGATGGCCATGGTACATAACCCTAATTGCACTAAAGGACCTATTATGCAAACTATGTGCTCTTTATTTCAGATTAAGGAGTGAATTGCAATAACATTTATTGCATAATGGCTCGCCGTGGGCTCGCATTTCCAACAATCTCCCACTAGCCCAAAGAGCCATTAATGGGCTAATCATTTAAACCCACACTCATGTGACAATCATAGGCTATTTAGAAAATAGCTAGGTAAGCTCATCAGTCACTCTGTTCCCAAGAGACTACACCAAGTCCTTTTACGGCACTTGCATATCACCTAGTAACAGTGCTCGCATCCAATGCGAATGTTGCATCTCATGCAACCGATACTCAATTTTGTTGGTTATAGTGTCCTTGACACTACATCTTATTAATTATCATAACCAGTATTCCCATAATCCTTATTAGAATACCTTCAGTCCTGGAGATCTCTATCTCCTAAGGTATCTATAGTCAAGACCCTTATAGATCACTATCTACAAGGTCTTAAACCTTTGAAGATAAGACTTTGAGATCACTATCTCTAAGTTTCATCATCTTTGAAGATATTGTTATTACTGCAATCAAGTGTTTTATCTCCATAGTAGGATTAGTAACAGTTTACTACTCCCACTGCATGGCAGACATCTGGCTCTTGTACACATCTAGCATATACCCAGCTTCTCATAACTGATGCACAAGTGCAAGCAGTTCTAGCATTCACTTCCTCAACTCTTTGAGGTGCTATCCCTTTAGACACGTCACTACCACATCTTAAGGGAAGGAAGCCTTTCTTGGAATTTTCCAAAATTGGAATAAGTCCAAGGTGTATTACTAATGTGACGGTCCCAATACCCTCTTCTCTTTGCTTCTGAACGACTTCAGAACTAAGATCTAAGAGGTATCCTTGAGATCATATCCCAAAGTATGGAACAACCAAATTTTAAAACACTTATTATTTATTCTTATATCATTTTAAATGATTAGAATAATATCTACATTTAGCACGATGAACACAATGGTACTCCCACTAAGCTTTACATGGTTCATCAAGATTCTATCTGAAATCATAACATTTACAATTTCATCAAATCCTATGTTCCAAATACAAGAAGCTTATTTGAGTCCAAAGATGGAGTTCTTTAGCTTACACACCTTGCTTTCCTCAACCATGAAGCCCTGGGGCTACTTCATATGAATATCATCAGAGAGGTATTCATAGAGGAATGCAATCTTGACTCACATCATGAAGATGCCATAGTCAAGTTGTGCAGCTATAGTTAGCAATATTCTGATGGGTTAAAGCAAGGTCACTGGAGAGCAAGTCTCATCGCAAGTGATGTCTTCTCTTCGGTGTGTAGCTCATGGCTACGAACCGTGCTTTGAAGGTCTCTACCTTCTCATCAGGTTCCCTCTTTCTCTTGAAGATCCATTTACATCTTAATGGGTCTGACCCATATAGGTGGATCCTCGAGGGTCCATATACGACACTTGTATATGAAGTCTACATTAGACTTCTATTGCTTACATCCATCTTTCCATGTCATGATCCTCAAGAGCTTCATCACATGAAATCCGATCATTGTCAGATTTAACTGACACATGGAATCCATCCTCAAACTTATTTGAAGAGGTATTAATGTTTCATCTTTAATTATCTATTTTAGTTTCCGATTTCAGGAGCCTCATTATCTTTTCAAGATTAAATGAGTTCCTTTACTTCATTTTCATCTTGATTCTCAAGAGAGTCATCCTATAAGAATCATATTCTCAAAGATGAGATTTAAGAATCTCAAGGTCATAAAGTAGGTATCCAATACCATCCTTTATTTGCCTAATGAAGTAGCACTCTCTAGTGCTAGATTCCAGCTTACTTGCATGGAACCTTATTAAGTATATAATGCAGTCTCTACTACATATATATCTTGGAAACTTAAGAGATAATTATGCTAGGATTAATCATTGATTAAATCATGTCACACATGATCAATTATATCTCCCTACAACTCCTTTGAGTTAAGGTTCATTAGGAGGATTGAGATAGGAATGATATTCATATCTCCATAAGGTATTTCTTGAATTCATCTAATAGGTACGGGCTACCTTGGTTAGATCAAATTCATTTCATCTTCCTTCAAACTTTGGTTCTAAACCAAAATTGCGAAATCTTTGAACAATTCAAAGGTTTCTTAGGTGAAGAGAAGAGATCTCATATCATACATAATGATTAACAGATATCACATATCCATAATGTTTACTATGATATAGATGATCTGCACACATAAATATGTATGAGATCCTTAATACCTTGGCATCTTACACCATTCCCAAGGAAGGGTGTATCGGACATTTTACTTTGAATATAATATTCATAAGTATGCAAGTTTTGAAATTTTAGACATTCTAAAGTTTCATCTCTTACTTGTCCATTGCTCTCATCAACAGACATATGTCCAAAACATTATGTCTGATCATTGTCAAATGATCTTTATCCTCCTATTGATCTTTAAAGGTTTAATTTTCAGTATTAGAAATCTTAATGAACAATTTATTAATTTTCTAATTTAATAGAGTCCACTAGATTTTAGATTACTATCTGAAATATTTCCATCATAACTCTTTATGATAGATTTATTACAGAATTCATGTTTATATCCAACAATTAGAAATAAACAATGAGTGTATTCTAATATCTAGGTCATAGAGACATTCTCTAAGACTAAGGGCTCCCACTGAAAATATGAAGTCTATTGATCTCATGGAAACTGTTGCAACACTTGCATCACTTTCAACATGGATGATCAATAAACCTTAAGATCAAATTTCTAATATTCTAATACATATGCAACCAATTGCAAGTGTTATTAGAAGATTGAGATACAATTATTAGACTTTACCTTATCAAATAAGTAAGTCAATTTCAATGATTATATGTATATTATACTGATGCTCTATCCGAGTCCTTTTCTGAGGATTCTAGACAGACTTGATAGTCATACTATCAACACATCAACTTATTGCAGCATTGGCATTCATCCAACTCTTTGGATGTCATATGCAAGTCACAGAAGTACAGTCAACTATTTGATTATACTTCTTGCTTGAGTCCAACCCATGCTTCCACTGCGCTCCCTTTATCTATAAACAACCATTGCTTAAGAATAAGGATCTCTTATGTTAAAATCAAAAATTTCAATATAAGAGTATTTCAACATTTATACAAGCTTCACACAATTCATACAATATGAATATTATGAAGCTTCATGAATGACTAGAGTATAGACAGTAGAATGATGACACTCATCATCTACATCCATCTAAACTCTTAAAATATAGGTTCAGGTAGGTATTCAAATAATTTGAATACATCATCACTTATAGAGCTACCATTCTGCATGATGTAGAGAACCACATCATTCATGATTAAATGTCGAGAGCACATATGTATGCCAGAATATCTTTATTGATTTTATAAGGATTAATTTGACAATTACAATCATTATCGACATGTCACTTCAAAAGTACATTCGATAAGATCAAGACTTATAGAGACATACAAACCCTAGGGTTTTAGTCCTATTGTCTTATTTAATTATCACTTCTCATTGTTATGAGGAAACTTGAACATTACAACCACATACATTGTGTGTCCAATTGCAAGTACAATATCTGTATTATAGGGTCCAATCCACGATATTTTACTGGTTATTATTGAGTATAATATTGAGTGGGTTTAA
The DNA here is from genome assembly GCA_037367405.1 of Ottelia alismoides. Lineage (NCBI taxonomy): Eukaryota > Viridiplantae > Streptophyta > Magnoliopsida > Alismatales > Hydrocharitaceae > Ottelia > Ottelia alismoides. Next base: position 1,150,072 of record JAZKJV010008779.1, on the reverse strand, counting down.
TGAAGGATTATCTGAAATAAGTAATTTGCATAAGAGTATATATTTATATATATACACATATTATACTTTGATTTAGGAGTTTTTATATCAAAGTTGTCTTGCCATGTCAACAATGAAAGTTCATTCCCTTAATCACTTTCAATGTAAGAGATATACTTACCATTATATCTCATCATGATCTGGGATCTCCTCTTTATCTTTGTTACATCCCTATAATATGAGAAACTGCAACTCCAATAAAGAGAAGCGGGAATACATTCCGCCTTGCAAGTCCAACTTGCATTTCCCAATTCGGTCTTTAACACCCGGGCCCACCACCCCTAAGGTGATGTTGACCCGTCGTTAATTGAACCAACCGTCAACAGGAATAGAACTCGCTATGCGCAATCCAATATCGCCCCAATAATATGAGGATCCGATATTGGGGTCACTACGCATACGGCCTTACTCTTTCGAGAAGCAAAGAGTCCGATCCAGATGCGCTTGCATATAGGAGCTGTCACTTCGTACAGGCGTCTCCTATATACAATCCCTGGCAACGGAAACCCTTCGCCTTGACGGGAGACCATGGATGTCACTTATGTGATCCTCCACCTCTTATTCAAACTTAATTAATTACTATGAATCACATTCATATAATTAATTCTTCCAAGGGAATTATTAACTCTAATCATATTAGAGTATTCTTAATTGGACATAATTAACTTAATCATATTAAATTAATTATCAATCCAATTCAATCAATCAAACTTAATTTTATGCTTGAATATATATGATATTATTCTCAAAGTACGTATTAATTCGAATTTTAATAATTAGAAAAATACATCATAATCCCTCGGACATTATCCCGGCCCTACCCGCTGTCATGGCCAGTACTGACGGGAGTGGGGCGGACCACATACATTGCAACCCGCTGACCAGCGATCCCCGACTAGACACCATATCCACCTCGGGAAAGGATAATGCCAAATTGATTATTTTGTACTTGAGATGATCATCGGTTCTTCAACCAAAATTATACCATATAGTAATCAAAACAATTTTGATTTTAAGGAAATTTGCTAGGCAAATTCCCAAGTCCTATTCAAGCAAGAAGTTTGATGATTGTAATTCCAATTAAGGTTTAGATCAAATCTAATCAACTAATTGGTTGGGGCCAAGTCAATTAGGCAAATAATCATGTTTCAATATTTCACAAATATTTTTCAAGATTATTTCACGGAATTAACAATTAATTTCACTAATTGACAATCACTTGGTTCTAGATTAGGAAAGCAATTTCAGCAGTGACCCCTACTTACTAAAATTGGCATATCTCAATCATATTAAATCCAAATTAAGCAAAGTCAATTTCTAAAGTTTGCTAATTTGATTTAGTACAGAACCTAAGTGATGTTTCACGCATTTCGAGGCATGTCTAAACAGTAATTAAAATTTTAATCACGTTCAGATTCACAGTTCCCGCAACAGTGCATACATGTTCATTAAAACGACCATATCTCGAGCATATGAAATCCGATTTTCGCAAATTCAGATCCTATGGTTTCCTTATTTAATGGAGAACATAATACAAGTATAAAATTCGTGTTTAAACAATCTAAACAGTGCCGAATTTATTTACTAAACAGATCTGTGAAATCAAATGCGATGAAAACTTTCGCGACCTTAGCGAACCGAAGTCGTCCTTGGTTAACGAATCACTATTCGAAACCGTCAACCTGGCTCTGATACCACTTGAAGGATATGTAGATCCTCAAGCGCATCACGGAAGCGTGAGCGTCATATCGAATACGACGAGGAGCGACTAGTCTCACTAGTTGCTCGATGCAGCGGAATTAAAAAAATTTTATACGACGAAACCACATCATCCAAGAACACTTCTCGGATCGTTTCGTCTAAACCACAAACAAGTAATAGGATTACCTCTTGAAGCGTGGTTGCGATCAAGTCTCTAAATGAAGAGACCTCCTGTCTCAAGTCCGATCCGAAGGAGGAGACGCTTGCGAGCGCGGGGATGAACCGCGTGCTTCTCGCAATCTATGTTGATGATCCAAGCGGCGGATCTCCTGATCTCGACACAAGAGATCCGACGTCTTCTTCACGAGCGAGGCGCACCGAAGGAGACGGAGATCCACGAGAAGAAGAACGGGCAGCATAACGACAATGCCGCGGCGATGGAGAACCTCTCCATGGCATCCATGGTGGACGGCCATGAGAGGGAGAGAGAGAGGGCTGACCTCTAGAAAGAAATATAGAGAGAGAGTTTTGCTACAATATCATGTGTAAAGAGAGAGCCAAGAATGCCTCTCTATTTATAGGGTTTTGGGATCCATGGATCTCAATCCATGTGTCATATAAAATCAATGGATGAGATTGATTTATGACAATCCAATGGTCAAGATTGTTGTTGGTAAAAGCCAACAACTTGTGATTTAAGTTTGATTAAATATATTTGACAAATCAAATAAATATAATACCAAATTAAACCACACAAATAGAGAGAGAGAAAAAATAAGGGAGATACACCTTCCTCTTTGGAAGGGGGGGACGGCCACCAATTCCCTCAAGGAATTGGTGCCGCCCCCTCCTTTCCAAAAGGGGAGGGCAATCTCCTTGATTTTCTCTCCATCCAATTTCCAACAACAATTTGTTGGTATTTTAATTCACCAAAATAATTCTCAATTAATTTTGGGAATATTGCAATCTTGACATTGAATTATTGTGAATCAAATTCACAACCCAAAACAAAATGTAATTTACATTTTCAATTAATTAAACAATGTGTATCCAATAAACATTAATAATTAATCTACTAATATAAATTATATTTAACTCTCTCTAATACATTATAAATCACATTTATAATATATTATGAATAATTGGATATTACTATCCATATTATTCTTATCCTTGATAATTAAATCATATTTAATCATCTTGGATCTCTTTATCTCATGTGTTCAAATAATATGAATCACATTCACATTATTCACATCTTTGATAATTAAATCACATTTAATTATCTAAGATAACTCTCCTTATAATATGAATCAAATTCATATTATTCATGATAATTAAATCACATTTAATTATCCATTTTCTCAATGCTCGGATACATATATCAACAATAGAATTATCCATGAACTCTTTCAAGGACAATGCGCTTTCTCCGCGAATACTTGGAGATAAGGACAGGGCGATTGTATTGTTCCATGTATAGTGACATGGATGTTGAGATCACATCTCAAATCCAGATCTCGGGCCTCCCATAGATGCTTGATTAAATCAAGACCGTAAATCTAATCTTCTCATTGAATCTGAATCACATTCAGATCAATGTCCAACATTTGGACTAAGATCAGATTACTTCTCTACTGAGAGGAGTCACTAAAATCCAAACCCGTTTCATCACTCCCTAGGAATGGAAGCGTCATTGTTATACAATCGTTTATGATCACATCACCCTCAGGCATTCCCAATACCTGTACATCCTGCATACTGGAAGACTCAGAATAAACCATAAGTATTAGATCAACTTTACACTGTCTACTTCAGGGTTTTATCAGTAAGTTTCTCATTCGATTATGGGAAGTCGGTATCGATCATATACTTTCCAAAAGCATATATCACACCTAGGTCTTGATCATATACTTTCCAAAAGTATATATCAATCCTACAAATTCAGTCAAGCTTCCAAAGCGAGACGACCGTGCGCACGGAATTTGATTCTTCCCAATATCTCATGAGTGAGCTCATGTCTTCCGATTCACTAGTGAACCTGTATGATCCCTTTGAGAGATCGTATTACTCATATGCCCTTATATGCACACCAGCGCGCCGGTGTATAGACCTTGATTAGGTCATCAACCTATTGGTCTGCCAAATGTACATACTCAGACATATAGTAACACACCTGTCTCCGGTCAGAGGATGTGTGCCTATATCATGACAGCATATGATATAAGACTTTGGTTATCTCGATCTCGTTAAGTCAACTCTTGACCTAACTAATCTGATACCTCCGAATCTCTATTCCTATGCAGAGGACCTGCATCAAGAAGTCGGTCAGATATCAGCCTAACTGAGAAAGGATTGCCATCTCCTACTCAGGCTGGAGATCATCTCTTAATAATCATTTGACGGTGCTTGATGAGTCCTCAATCTAACTCATTAGATATTCATCTAAGCACCAGCCTCTATGATTCAATAATTGAATCAACAGCTTTATGATCATTAAGATGGCCATGGTACATAACCCAAATTGCACTAAAGGACCTATTATGCAAATTATGTACTCTTTATTTCAGATTAAGGAGTGAATTGCAATAACATTTATTGCATAATGGATCGCCGTGGGCTCGCATTTCCAACATGATCCTACTTCATTTGATGAAGCATTCGTGGATCATGACATGGATAGATGGATGCCAGCAATGAAGTCAGAAATTAGCTCCATGCATAAGAATGGTGTATGGACCCTAGAGGATTCACCTAAGGGAAATAACCCATTGGGTGCAAATGGATCTTCAAGAGAAAGAGGGGACCTGATGGGAAAGTAGAGACTTTCAAGGCACGGCTCGTAGCCAAGGGCTACACACAGAGAGAAGGCATTGACTACGATGAGACATTCTCTCCTATGGCTATTCTTAAATCCATCAGGGTATTGCTGGCTATAGCTGCATATCTTGACTACGACATCTGGCAGATGGACGTCAAGAAGGTTTTCCTCAATGTATACCTCGAGGAGGATATCTACATGGAGTAGCCCCAGGGCTTCATGACTGAGGATGGCAAAGTATGCAAGCTGAAGAAATCCATCTATGGGCTCAAGCAAGCTTCTCGTAGCTGGAATATCAGATTTGACGAAACCATAAAGAGTTATGATTTTGTGCAGAATCCTGATGAACCTTGTGTATACAAGAAGCTTAGTGGGAGTGCCATTGTGTTCATCGTGCTTTATGTAGATGACATCCTTATCATTGGGAATGATACATGAATGATGACCAGTGTAAAGATTTGGTTGTCCCATACCTTTAAGATGAAAGATCTTGGAGAAGCCTCTTACATCTTGGGTCTGAAGCTATTCAGAAACCGAGAAAAGAGGATATCGGGATTATCACAACATGGATACATTAAGAAGATTCTTGAATGATTTCGTATGGATAGTTCCAAGAAAGGATTCCTACCCTTACACATGGTATCCACCTGTCTAAAGGAATGGCTCCTCAAACTGTTGAGGAAAAGAAAGCCATGGCTGGATGCCCTTATGCATCAGCTGTCGGAAGCTTAATGTATGCCATGATGTGTACTAGGCCAGATATCTGCCATGCAGTGGGAGTGGTAAGTCGTTACCAATCCTACTATGGAGAACAATACTGGAATGCAGTAAAGAACATATTTAAATATCTAAGACGGACGCAAGACTACAAATTGGTCTATGGAGATGGCGATCTCTAATTCTTGGGATATACATATTTTGACTTCCAATCGGATATAGATGATTGAAAGTCGACATCAGAGTTTCTGTTCCCATTGAATGGTGGTGATGTGAGCTGGAGAAGCAAAAAGCAGGACACTACAACAGATTCAACAATAGAAGACGAATACATTGCCGCAAAAGATGATGCAAAGGAGGCTATGTGGTTGCGCAAGTTCGTGCAGGAGTTTGGCGTAGTTTCCTCTGATACTCCCATCCCACTACTCTGTGATAACACAGGAGCCATTGCCCAGGCAAAGGAACCCAGATTGCATCAGAAGAGCAAGCACGTAGAAAGGAAATACCACATCATTCGGGAGATTCGAAAGCGTGGTGACATCATCATCACCAAGGTGGCCTCTGCCGATAACGTTGCTGATCCTCTTACCAAACATATGACACAGAAGGTTTTCGACCAACATATAATGAGTATGGGTTTAAGGATTGTTCCTGAATGGTTCTGAGGGTTAGTGGGAGATTGTTAGCAATGTGAGCACGAGGCGAACCATTCCTACAATAATTTTTATTGTAATAAATGATTTATCAATAAAAGTTATTGATTATGTTTCAGTCCCTTTCTGATAATGAATGAATGAATGCACTATAAGGTCCCTCTATACAATAAGGGTTATGTACCATGACCAACTTGATAATCATACAGCTGTTGAGTCATTGATTGAATCATAGAGGCTGATGCTTGGATGAATATCTAAGGAGTTATATAGAGGACTCATCAAGAATCATCAATGATTAACAAGAAGTGATATCCAGTCTAAGTAGGAGATGGCAATCCTATCTCATTAGGATGATATCTGATTGACCTCTTGATGTAGGTCCTCTGCATGGGAATATTGATTCGGAGGTATCAGATTAGTTGAGTCAATGGGTTGACTGAACGAGATCGAGATAACCAAAGACCTATGATGAATACTGTCACATCACATGCAAACATCCTCTGACCAGAGACAGATGTATTTCCATATGTTTGAGTATGTACATTTGGCAGACCAATAGGTTGATGACCTAACCAAGGTCTATATACCGACGAGCTAGTGTGCATGTAAGGGCATATGAGTAATATGATCTCTCAAAGGGATCATACAGGATCACTTGTGAACCAGGAGACATGAGCTCACTCATGAGGTATTGGGACTAACCAAATTCCATGCATGGTCGTCATGCTTTAGAAGCATGACATGTATTTGAAGGTAAGATATATGCTTTATGAAAGCATATGATCAGTACCATATCCCAAGGACAAGAATGAGAAACTTAGTGATCAGACCATGAAGATGACTCTGCAAAAGTGATCTATATCTTCATGATGATCATGAGTCTTCCAGTATGCAGGATGTATCGGTATTAGGAATACCTGAGGGTGATTTGATCATAAACGATTGTATAACCATGACGCTTCTGTTCCGAGGGAGTGATGACAAAGGTCTGGATTTTAGTGACTCCTCTCATTAGAGAAGTGACCTAATCTCGGTCCATGTATTGGACATTGATCTGAATGAGATTCAAATGCAATGAGAAGATTAGGTTTAGGGTCTTGATTTAAACAAGCATCTATGAGAGGTCCATGGGATCTGGATTTGAGATGTGATCTCAATATCCAAGTCACTATACATGGAACAATACAATTGCCCTATCCTTATCTCCAAGTATCTAAGAAGAAATAGCATTGTTCTTAAATGGTTTAAGAACAATTCCATAAGATCTAAGCAATGAGAAGTTGATAATTAAATGTGATTTAATTATCATGATGTATGAGGAATTATCCAATATAATTAAATGTGATTTAATTATTATGGACTTGAATAATGTGCATAGTAATATCCAATTATTCATTATATATTATAAATGTGATTTATAATATATTAGAGAGAGCTAATTATAATTTATATTTGTAGATTATTATTAATGTGTATTGGATACACATTGTCTAATTAATTGAAAATGTAAATTACATTTTGTTTTGGGTTGTGAATGTGATTCACAATTTTCCAATGTTAATATTGCAATATTCCCAAAATTAATTGAGAATTATTTTTGGTGAATAAAAATCCCAACAAATAGTTGTTGGAAATAAGTAGAGAGAAAATCAAGAAGATGTGCAATCTCATGGGAATCCATGAGATTGCCCTCCCCATATGGGAAGGAGGTGGCGGCACCCAATTCCCTCGTGGGATTGGTGGCCGTCCACTCTCCTTTATGGGGATGGAAGATATCCTTTGTATTTCACTCCTTATTTGATTAATTTAATTTGGTATTAATATTTATTTCATTTATCAAACATATTTAATCAAAATTAAATCACAAGTTGTTGGCTTTTACCAACAACAATCTTGACCATTGGATTGACATTAATCAATCTCATCCATTTCTTTTATATGTCCCATGGATTGAGATCCATGGATCCCAAAACCCTATAAATAGAGAGGCATACTTTGCTCTCTACTTACATGCTATTGTAGCACACATCTCTCTCTCACTCACTCTTTCTCCTCACACGCCAGCCATGTCTCTCCCTCTTCTTGGTGGTTGTCCACCATACCTTAGAGGAGAGAATCGCCGATGCCTACGCCACCGCGCTGCCGCTTCGATGCTCTGCGGTTCTCCGTCTACTTGGAGTGCTTCGCTCACGAAGGAGACGTTCGATCTCGTGCGACGAGATCAGGAGCAATCGTGCTTGGATCAACTTGTTGGATTGCGAAGACACCGCGACTCATCCCTGCGCTCGCAAGTTGTTACTCCGATGATCAGAATTGAGACATGAGGTATCTTTTCTTAGAGACTCGATCAACCATGCTTCAAGAGGTATTGCATTATACTTGTTGTGGTTATAGATGAAACGATCCGAGAATCGTTCTTTGATCATGTGGTTTCATCGCTTGAAAATTTTTAAATTCTGCTGCACAGAACAACTAGTACGACTAGTCGTTCTCCGTCGTATCCGAAACGACGCTCATGCTTCCGTGATGCGCTTGAGGATTTTTTCCATATCCTTCACGTAGGCGGGGCCTCACTCACAGACAGGGAAGTCTATCCCACCCAGATAGAATTCCCAACAGCATTCCATCCGCATCCCCGGGAAAAACTATTAGAAAGGACAGTCCCTGCCCACTTAAACAATAGTCAGACAACTGAATAGCTACCTCCTTCTCCCTCATCTTCTTCCATCTTTCGCGTATTAGTATAAGGTGAGTTAGGTAGCCTCTATACGGATGGGGGTAGGCTAGAGCATTGAACGACTGCAAGGAGTGGGTAGACGAGGACGCTCAAATGAAAAAAAGAAAGAAAGCAAATAGTCAAGAGAAGTACATATCTGGATTAGCTATTGCATTTCTCGAGATGAACTAAAACAGAGGTGAGCCGCTTCATTAAAGCTAAGGAAAGGTCCGAGACTAAAATAATAAAAAGGCATAAGCACGGATAGAGCGAAGTCAGTCCTCAAAAGAGGCAGCGAGATTGAAGAAGTGAGAAGGAATGGGGATGGAGCGAACCCATGGCACGAGCCGCGTTATAGTATAGTAAATGGACTTACTGGAAGGAGCATCACGTCAGGGCGTCGATCGACGAGGAAAATGAGAAGTTTGGCTTTTCGTTGTAGATCATACAATTGTTTTTCTATGGGTTTCAATATCCTAGGTTTGAATATAAACAATGCAGTGATGAACAGGAAAACATACTCTCTACTAGCTCAAATCTCTTCTGCTTCATATATTTCTCAATTCAATCACAAATTCTTCTATGTATCAATCCTGACTTATCCTACAACATGAGGGGTGACAACCTATTTTAGTATGTTGGGAGATGTCATTATTGTTGAACCAAATACCTACATCACATTTGCAGGTCAAAGAGTAATTGAAAAAACATTGAAGAAAACTGTACCCGACGGTTCACAAGTTGCTAAGTATTTATAAGGGTTTATTTAATTCAATCGTACCACGTCATCCTTTAAAAGGTGTTCAGAGTGAGTTATTTTAGTTCCATGGGTTTTTTTCCAAAAAAAAAAAAAGAAAAAATATTTATATATTGATATATATCAAATTTGATCCATATTTTCTATATTTGATTTATATTGAATTAGATTGATTAATATCATCATTATATAGAAAATGCCTTCTCAAAAATCAATCAGATTACATAATCTAGTCTGATTTATATATCAATATTAAAGAAATATGGAGTGTAAGTAATTTAGATAATTCCACTTTTTCCCTGTTTTGTATTAGATTCATTATAGTTATAGTCGCGAATTCATAATCCAATTCAGACGAGAAGAATGAGAGAAAGAAAAGAAGAATGCTCAATTTCTTCAAGTGGATTATCATACATATTCGTGCAGAAAAATAGATAAGTGTGTACACTAAATTCTACATTCCTTGCACTTATTAACTACTTGATCAGATTTAGAATATATATACTGATAAGCTGATCTCTTTCCGCTGCAAATATGAAATCGAGGCATCTATTCTATGACTGATCTGAACTGACCCTCTCCTTTTTTGCCTTTAGTAGGCCTAGTATTTTCGGCAATTGCAATGGCTTCTTGATTTCTTCATGTTCATAAAAATCTGATAGTCTAGATATAATGGGGGACCAAATCTCATCAAGTCATTTCAACAGTGGATCATAATACAGGTATCCATTTAGTGGAATATGGTACGATAAGTGATTTTCCTCGAACTAAAATGAAAGCACTTTGATGTTTAGATACATGATTTCCGAGTTAATAAATGTATATATGGATATAGCTAACCAAAAATCAATCAATCAATTTAATATGACTACTTTGATATCATATTTGAGTTATTTTGAAGATCTTTATTATAAGGATAAGAAAAACTATCAGCTTTTTTCATCCTCTTTTGAGAACCCCGATAGTTTTTTTGCGGTTTCCACATTGGAAGAAAAAAACCAAGGGCAGATCGCACAAATTATTGGCCCAGTACTAGATGTTGATTTTCCTCTGGGAAATATGCATAAGATTTCTAAGGCTTTGGTAGTTCAGGGCCGAGATACTCTCGGTAAGCAAATTGATGTGACTTGTGAGGTACAACAATGATGAGGAAATAATCGAGTTAGAGCCGTAGATATGAGTGCTATAGATGGATGAGAGGAATGGAATGACACAGGAGCTCCTTCTTTTCTAGTCAGTCTTTAGGCCCTTTCCCGCTTCGCACGGCTTCAACTTATTCAATTTGGGATTTGGCACTTTTATAGACTGCGAGCTTCATCGCTTTCCTCTCCATCAAGAGGAAGATGGTCTAGCCTTCTCCTTTGCCCCGCTTGGGTTCGCTGCCCTTAAGCCAATCGACGATCATTTGAATTAGCTACCTAGCCACCTACTGCAAACTAATTTCTGACCACAATGGATTCAAAAAGTTCTTGGCTCATCATTCGATGATGATTTTCTTAATAACTGGTTAAGCTTCTTTCTTTGGTTGATCCAACGATCACAATCTGGGGAAGAGAGGGTGGAAGGAGCAGTAGTCCAAGAGGAGAGTGAGCCTTAAGTAAAGGCACAGTGGCAGGGTAAGAGCGTTGCCTTTCTTTTTTTGGATCACTGATGTTTGCCGCCGCTGCTGGCTACTACTTTTTTCATGGCTTGAATATTTGCGGGAATGAGAGGTCAGCTCAGACACTCCTCCCTCCTTCTCATCTTACACTCAGAGGCCAAGCTCGATGTGCAGAGAAAAGGAGGGAAAGAAGACTAGGGAAGTCTTCCGACCAAGAAAAAGGAGAGGTAGACTACCAGAGACCTGATGTCGATGTCTCAGCCCTCCATATTGACCCCATCTAGCTTCCACCCTTCGGTTGCAGCTCCGCCCAGAACAGAAAGCGATCAGTCTTCCTGTACACATTTTTTTCAAATAACTTGCGACGAAGTCAGTGAAATCTCAGTCAGCCTCTATCCTAGGATAGGGATGTAGAATGCTGTGATTAAAAGAGGGGGTGAGCATGTCTGGCATTCCCTTCATGCCCGGGAGAGGTTGAATGATGGCGCTTGCTTTCTTTCAATCAAGTAGTCAGGAGGGGTAGTCCCCCTAGTCGTGCCTCAGCTACGTAAACTACCTATGCCCAAAAGAAAGGACCTATTCTCTTATTCGATAGAAAAAAATCATATTTGAGGCAGGATTTCTAGATACTATATAAAAGGGGTGGAGGGTCGGAAAAGAGGGATTCTAGTTGCTTTGGTTCGAAACCGTGAATTGAGATCTCATTCAAAGAGAAAGATAGCTAATATATGGACTTTCTCCCCTCTAACGAAGATTGTGGTCCTCATCTTTCTCCGAGGAAGAAGCGAAGGGCTTTGATCCTCATTGGTGTGTAATCCCACCAGTGATAAACACTGGAATAAGCAATATTCACCGGTCCAAGAGCACCCCCTCGAGTCAAGGCTTCTACAGCCAAAATGGCCAAATAGCATGAGCATTGGGTCTGACGTGTAAGGGGTCTTGTACCCACGACTCTAAATTGTGCTACATGAAAGAGGTTTCCAGGCGTCCACAGAAAGATTATCACGGAAGCAAAAATGTTCTGATAAAGACCTTCCTCAGTAATAGACTCCCGAAGTCATGTGCGGTAGCAATACCAAACAAAATACGATGAGTAGTGGGGTCTGCCTTGGAAATCATAATGCCTTGAAAATCCTCCTAGGCATTATTCTACTGCAGTAATTCTTGCTAAGAAGAATGCCCATGTTGTGGCAATTCCACCCAGAAGGTAATGGGTTACTCCTACAGCATGTCCTTGTATAATGCTCAGGCCCTAAGCTGAGTAGGAGGAGCCACTTTTCATTTGTGGATTCAAAAAGTGATTGCCAATAACCACGTCTGCTCAATAGAAAGATGAAACTCAAAGACCAAAAAAAAAGAGCACCCAAGAAAAAGAGACCATACGTGGATAATGAAGAACCATAAGATTGAATTACCTGTCACACCTGTGCCCATAAGAAATTTCGAAACCACCCACTAATAGTAATGGAACTCTACGCGAAGTGTCCTCCCATGAGATGAGTTACCACCCCTTTTTCACTTACAGTATCCAAAACATCCAATTGCATTTTCCGGAATATTACTACCGAAATAGCATTGTACATCCAGAATAGACCTAAGAAAACATGGTCCCAAGCAGATACTTGACATTTTCCTCCTCTTCCAGGTCCGAGAAACGAAAACCAAGATTAGCTTTATCAGGTATCAAACGTGAGTAGCGAGCAAATAGGACACCTTTCAGTAGAATCAATACAGTCACATGGATCCTCAAAGCATGAATGTGATGTACCAAAAAGTATTCAGCTCCTAATGGAATCGGTAACAAAGCTACTTTGCCGCCTACTGCTATTAACTCACCACCTCCTCAAGTTAAGCTGGTGCTTGCTGCTGCGCCAGGAGCTGTTGCATCGGGTGCTAAAGCGTGAGTGTTTTGTATCTATTGAACAAAGATGGGTTGCAATTGTATATCGGTATCTTATAACAACATATCTTGAGGACGCCCTAAGGCACTCATGGTATCATTATGAATATACAAGCTGAAACTATGAAAACCTAGAAATATACATGCCCAATTGAGATGCGAAATAATAGCTCTAAGAACACGGTCTAAATAGTTGTATCGACTAGTTGGATCTACATCTCTGACCATCAAAATAGCAGCGTGTGCAACAACACCAACTATGAGAAATCCACATGTGATGCATGAACAAGGAAAGTAGTGTACCATAGTCAATAGCTAAGTATGGATAAGGGGGCATGGAATACATATGGTGAGCTACCACAATGGGTAAAGAACCTAACATAGACAGGTTAAGAGATAATTTGAGCATGCCATGACATTGTTAGGATTTCATAAAGGCCCTGATGAGCCACACCTATAAACGGACCCTTATGAGCCGTCTTTCAGGCCATGACCAAGACTCCTATACATATGACCCGCTATCAAGAAAAGAACTGCAATAGCTAAATGATAGTGAGCAGTATCGCTCAGCCATAGACCCCAAATATTGGATCTATTCCTCCGCGAAAACAAAGAAAATCTGCGCGATCAAAAATGGCATCAGCAAAACTAGGAGAAAGTTGAGCCTCAGAGAAATGAATGAGGAAGTGGTATCTCTTTAGGGTTCACTCCAGCGTCGAGAAATTGGTTAACCGGATAAGATACATGAATTCTTTGTCCTACCCCAGAAACAGATCCAAGTCCCAGTAACCCCGCTAAATGGTGATTCAACATAGATTCTACATCTTGGAACCTATTTTGGGGCTGCTTTGTGATAATGGAACCAACCAGCAAAAAGCATTAACGCTGCAAAATGCAATGCACCAATTGCGGTACAAGAAAGTAGTAATTCACTAGTTATTCCGGATGCTCGCTAAATCAGAAAAAACCAGAGGTGATTTGTATTCCTCGGAAACCCCCGCCAACATCATTCCTGATTTCTTGACCCTGACCATGAGCACTAGGTCGAATGTGAGTAGGATCGCTTAGCCATGCTTCATAATTAGAAAAACAAGCACCGTGGAAGTACATGCCACTCAGCCAAAGAAATATAATGGAGAGTTGCCCGAAATAAGCACTAAAGACTTTTCCTCTAAATCATTGGTATGACTATCAAAATCGTGAGCATCAACATATCAGTTCCAGATCAAAGTAGTAGTCTCAGGGCCCTTAGCTATTGTTCTTGAGGAATGTCCCGGTTTGGCCCATTCCTCGAAAGATGTTTTGACGGGATACCTAGCCACCACCATTTTCTCTTCTTGTTCCGGCGAATGAATAATCATTGAGTCCTCCTCTTTCCGGACAACACATACAAAGAGACCCGCCAATAGTCAAGTCTTTAGTGAACCTCTAAGAGATAGATATTGATGATCAGCCCTTCTTTCCTAACTCCTATTAGGATTTTTCGAGTTATTCACTAGAGACACTATCAAACGGAGGTCGATTTGGGGGCAATTGTTCGGATCTATTATGACATAGCGATTAGGTGCTCAACGGACCCCCTTTTCATGTTTTAAACAGAGAGATTTTCTTACGCAATTTAGTCTATTCATCAATATATAAGTCACCCTATGAATCCATTGCTCTCATGCAACATAATACCTGATTAGTTTATTACAAGATAATTCATTAATAATTAAGAAGATACATTTGGATATCCATATTTGATTACGACATTAGAAATAGGGTATCCTTTTTCGCATTTGATTAACAATATTTATTCTATATTATGTCCCTATAATTTATTCTGATGGGGTGGCCTACTGCTTAATAAATTCAAAAATGCTTTTTTCAAGGGATATAATGAAATTCCTTGATTGGACCCTCTGGGGGGAAAGCTCTATTTTATGATGTTGAGGGGAAAGCTCTATTTTATGATGTATCCAACAACCGAAATTCAAAATAGAGTGGTTTCAAATTTGGATAATATTCGCGATTGTGGTCGTCCTGTGATCTTCAACCAATTGTGTGCATCAATAGAATTACCTGGAGTCAGCGCTATAGCTTGTTCCAATACTTAGTAGCTTGATCGAACCAAGCCTCCGCAATTGAAGAATCACCCTGTCGAATGGCCTCGGTCGAAATAGGTCAGACCTTTCCGTACTTGAGAGTTTCCTATCTCATACGACTCCAACCTTCTGTGCATAGTACTAATAATATATGAAATCACGAATGTCAATATTCCCCCTATAATCGTGAATAGAACTGACAGGGGATAGTATTTTGACAAGAAATTGATACCCGCTTTTGTTTTTTCTTAATACCAATCATATTAGTACTCGTTAGAAATGGTAACTCCAACAATTTCTTTGTCCTCAACACCCCAGGAACTAGTCACTTCAACAATCTTCGATGGCTATACGGGTATCCAAGCAAAGTACAAACGAGATGGATGCTTGTTGTCCTAACCATTCTTGTTAGCCCCGATACCGATGAGGAAAGTGGGTAATTTCTAGTAAATTGTTCATATTGTTGATTCCTGGGTCTAGTGCTTCTGCCCCTATGCCACCTATTTGTACTAGTTAAGTGGGATTGACCGACAATACAAAACCCATAGGTGTAACCACAATACTAAAATCGACAATTGAAGCATCTGAGGCAGCATCAATCGAGGATACACAACAAAAGGAATTGTGACATCTACAACCTTCACCTTCAACAAGCGTAGCTTGATTTCAATAATCCTTTCTTTCTATCTTTCATCATGTCTCATTCTCATCAGCTAAAAAAACAAGAAGAAATTCAAAGCTTTGACAAAGTGAAAACTCTCGCTGATTTTCTAATCAGCCTCTTTCTTTCATGTGTTAAGCACTCCACGAAAGTTAGGTTTACTGCTGGCCATAATCTCAGGAAATGTGTTAAGCACTAATGTTTCTGCTAAATTCTAAGCCCAGTTTCTAAGATGCCATTGAAGGATTCTCCTTTTTTCAGGATTTCTAATGTGGGACTTTCGCCCGGGGTTCTGACATGAGAAGATGAGAATCGGATATTGAATAATCTCAAACCCTACTCTTTTTTCTTGGCAATAAGGGTCTATAAAGACATGTGGACTGCCTATCTGCTCTATCTACTTTTCTTCCACCTAGGCCCCCGATCCAAGGGTTATATATAGTGGGGCCACTAGGTTTTTTCTAGGTGGTTCAGTCTTTACTCTATAAACACCCCCTCAACAGATTTGTTTTACAGAAGGAAAGCATTTCTTATAGCTTCCTCCTCTCACCCGCAGTGTCTGCCTTTCCTGGACAAGCAAGGCACCAGAATTTGTTAGGTATGGGATTTCAGGGCTCTGAGAAGTACAGATAAAGAAAATAGCTTTTATATATCAAAAAGCAAAAAAGAAAGATCAGAAATGGAATTCACCAAATAGACCCCTCGGTGTCTATGACCTGGGTCCTCAGTCACAAGTCAGAGGTAGGATATTCAAAAGTAGTAGTGGTTAGCTCTGATTAGATGGATGAATTGCGATGCCCCTGAAAAAGAGACCCCCACGTTAATTAAGTACTAGAAAATGACATATTAGTATCTTGAATAACTAGCTTTTGAAACTCGCTTAACACGGTCGCCAATTTCTCTAGGGCCCAGCTATAGCCTAGTATATAAAAGACGGCTTGCTCGCTCCTACCTTATACGATGCTCTCCAGTCTTGTACCCCACTAGATAAGCTCTAACCTTCTCCCTTCCTTCGTCTTAGCTCTGCCTGTCAGTTTACTTATATTTCTTTAGGTAACCGAAATCGACTGTTGCTTGACCTCAAAGATAGCACACATTTTCACTATTCTTGAAAAGGTGAAAGAGAGCGGGAAAAGCGAACTAGAAAAAGCAGCAGAAGGTATATACTGAAGTGCAGGAGAAAGAGAGAGCTCGACAAAACGATGTATCCCGTGCTCCTTATTTAGCCAGCACTCCAACCCTCAAAGACTGCCTTGCTCTTTTCAGGAAGGCTGAGAGAGTGAGTAGGGAAAGAACTCAGAACTCAGCCCTAACTCACTTCTTCTCTTTAAAGCAAGCACAAGTATACATATTTCATTTGGCCATATATTGAGGGAAGAAGGTCTTTAGATCCGCTGATATCGTTTGCAAAAACCTGACTCGTCAGCTAGTGCAATCGATCTACATGCCACTAGTCTATGGTAAGATAGTGCTTAGTTCCTCTTCGGATATTGAGAAGAGCCAGGGGTTGATAATCAAGCTATTCAAATATGAGAGCTATGTATAAAGATCCAATCTATTTGAGAGAAGTTATGGGGAGAGAGTAGTATAGTTTTCAAAAGTCATCATCAATTTCATTCTATTAGTAAACGAAGTAGGTTGGTTAGCTGCTTCCTTGAATCATCCTGTTCATTAGAAGAATAAATTCATATAGTCAGCAAGACCGTTCCGAAAAAGGTCAAAAAAGCTTTTAGTAGTACAACTTTATGTTTAGAATCTAAGAATAAGGCATCAAATAACTCTAATAGTACCGCTCTCTATAGTTCTTCCAAAGTCGTATGAAAAGCGTCAGAGCTCAATTTCATTCACCAAATGGATGCATCGCAATGTTGTCGTAATCAGAATACCCCCATCTACACTGTTCACGACAACTTGATGACAAATGCATTTGGCGCCCCCGTACTACCCTTTATATTTACCCAACTGGAAAGTCCGAAGATTTGAGGAATATATTGAGAAAGTAGAGAGGTTGATTGGAGATCAACTGGGTATATATACTGAGAAAGAGAATGAGAAAAGTGACAGCGAAAATAGGCTTTCTTTCTGACCCTTGGAATTCTTTCCAACCTCATTTTATTCAGCGGGGTTGGTACCATGTCTCATGATCAATTTCAGTACAAATGGCGCAAGACGATTCCACATATCGAGTTCGGAATGGATACGGGTGTTTTCACGTAGAACCCTAGTGCCCGCTTTGTCTTGATTGGAGATTGATGAACAAGAAGGTCTATAATATGATTAAAAAACTGCATCTTTATATACAAAAAAGAGATAGTAGAAGTATATATAGACGAGCTTTTTTGAGATAGTTGATATCACGAGAGAATTCGCAATTATATATGGGGGAAAAGATCATCGCGAAGGATTCAATCTAGCCACAGGTCCCCCTACGGGTACTTTGTTACGACTTCACCCCAGTCGCAGACCCCACCGTGTATGCGCCAATAAGACGACAAAAAGCCTTTGTGGCCCCCATGGAACACATAAGGAATACTTGCTCCTTGGTCTGATGCTTCGGGTGAAACCTATTCGCAGGGTGTGACGAGCGGTGTGTACAGGGTCCGGGTACATATTCACCGTGGCATGTTGATCCACGATTACTAGCGATTCCAACTTCATGTTCCCAAGTTGCAGAGAACAATCCGAACTGAGGCAATATTTCCGGATTAGCTCTGCCTTACAGCCTTGCTTCCCATTGTCATTGCCATTGTAGCATGTGTGTGGCCCAGTCCATAAGGGCCATGCGGACTTGACATCATCGCCACCTTCCTCTAGTATCTCAGTGGCATTCCCTCGTGAGTGCGGCACACACCTTTTGAAACCGTGGAGCGGGACGTAGTACTTTCAAAAAACCACTATGTACCACACCACCAGGTGGCTCGCCTGAGTGCCAAGCACACGCGAACAAACCGCCGCCAACTCGACGTCATCGTAACCAGAAAAAAACGGAATGCTCACTTCCCTGTCTGACGTCCCCCTAGGTAGGTCTCCGTGGTGAACGAGGGTTGGTGTGGCGGGCCCTACCTTGAGGTGGGCTCGGGGGTGCATGGGGGATCCTTTGGCACATGTCTCAGCAACACAAAATGAGGGTTTCACTCATTATAGGACTTGACCAAACATCTCACGACACGAGCTGACGACAACCATGCAGAACCTGTATGAAAGGCCCGGGGAAGTTTTCTTGTTCATATGTCAAGGGATGGTAAGGTTTTGCGTGTTGTATCGAATTAAAGCACATGCTCCACCGCTTGTGCGGGCCCCCGTCAATTCCTTTCAGTTTCGGTCTTGCGACTGTATTCCCCAGGCAGAGTCTTTCACGCGTTAGCTGGGCCCCTGATCTGCGTGGACCAAGGGCGAAGACTCATCATTTACGGCATGGACTACCTGGGTATCTAATCATGTTCGCTCCCCATGTTTTCGCACCTCAGCGTCGATAGGGACCCTGAGAGCTGCCTTCGCTTTTGGCCTTCCTTCGTGGATCTAAGGATGTCACCCCGACACACGAAATTCCACTCTCCTCTGTCAAACTCATGTTCATTGGTTTCGAGAGCATTCCGCCACTTTTTGGCGACTTTCACTTGCACAAGACCCGATGAAACGCCTACATGCCCTTGACGCCTAGTCATTCCGAAGAACACTTGCCCCCCCCCTCCGTCTTACCGCGGCTGCTGGCACGGAGTTAGCCGGGGCTTCTTCATCGAGTCCTGTCATGATCGCACACTCGACGAAGGAGCACGACAAGTGGCTATGCCCTTCTTCAATCATGCGAGATTGCTGGATCGGGCTTGTGCCCATTGTCCAAGATTCCCCACTGCTACCGCCCAAGGGAGTTCGAGCCATGTCTCAGTCCCAGTGTGACTGATCATCCGAAAAGACCAGCTATGCATCATTGCCTTGGTCAACCTTTACCTAACCAAATACCTAATACTACGTGGGCTCATCAAACACCGCTTTGTCAGCTTTCTTCAGGATTTGGCCCGTACTGTTCGGAAGATTCCCACGACTTACGCACCCGTTCGCCACTTTGTTCTCAACTATACCCAGCAAACAGAGTCCGATGGGGGACGCCCACACACAACCCCTAATATATGGGAGGTTGAAAAGCAAGACTTGGAGCCTTCTAATTAAAAGTCAACAAAAGGTGCCTCGTTAGAGGGGCCCGACCCGAAAACAACGTTTTACTTGCATGTGTTAAGCATCTACCGGGTGTTCCTTCTAATCTAGGATCGAACTCTGATTTTGATCTTGATTTATCTTCAGGGGCCCTAAAGTGGTAGAACCTGATGAACCGGGCAAAGAAAAAGCTAGGTTAGAATAGAGAAGAAATAATCTCTTTCTTTTATGAGCCCATGTCAAGTTTCTACTCCAATCTGAGAACTGTTGCAAAACGAGACGTTTTTCAGATTATTCGTGATTATGGAAATTGAGTATCCACGTCGAAAAGCAGAAAATGCACCCTTTATATAGTCAAGATAGTGGCATCTTTGGCAAGCTTTCCCTCTCCGAAAGTCGCCAACTCATACTATATATCCGGGCGGTTCTAATGTAATATATATCGCGTTGCAAGAATCAGATTATAGAAAGCCCTTCCTCTTCGACATACTATATGCATGCAGCAGAAGACCTGCCTCGTTAGTATGCCTCCTTTCTACCCGATCCTGTCTTTCCCGCTCTGATAGTGCCTCCCCGAATAGAACTAGATAATATATAGTAGTGATGCAAGGGAAAGCTGTGCCATGTCCTACCTTCGTGCACCGAATTTGCATCGAGTCGCAGATTAGCATCAAATTGAAAAAGCTTTGAGGGGGGTCGGAATATAGTCCATTCAGGACGACGGGGATAGACGAAAGGATTCGTAGCTAACGAGTCAAGCGACTAAGCAACAGAAGGACTATGGTTGGGAGTGGGCGAGGCATCTATCTAGTTCCATGGTGGTGGGAAGCGGCACTTCCATACTTGAAGTGTCAGGAACGACTGCTGACGTAGTGGTTGGCTAATTCTGATTATCCCACTAGCGACTTTCCATCTCTGACTGGCTGGAAGAGTCAATCCTGGAGGCTTGTTCTTCTTAAGGTTCTAAGTAGCCTCCCTATTTTGAAACTTCTTACATAATATACATTCAAAATCTATAGTAGCGAATATGTCGTTGATCGGGCCCCTTATAATGATGCAAAGCAAGATGGAAGTGATTAGACGGAGGTTCCTGTGGGGTTCTGAAGGAGGGAAGAGGAAGGTGAACTTGGTGGATTGGTCATATGTATAATCACCTATAAAGGAAGGGGGTTGTCGGAGGACCATCAATGTATGAACTTGGCCCTCCTGGCATGACCTTCAACACTTTTCAAAGACAGGTTTGAGAATCAAGTGGGATCCCGTTTTTGCCATCTTCCACCTCATCTGAGTTCTATATATTCGGCTATATATGAGGGCTCAAGTCTACCTATTTTGAGCTTCTCAACAATATAAGAACGAATAAATGCTTGAATTGTACATCTAGTTTCCCACTCATTTCGTTGGCTACTTCTTCGAATCCAACCTGCTAAGCAAAAAAGGGTTAGACTGGACTAACTTCCCCAGGGAAATGGTTTGACCTTCATCATGCTTTGGGAAAGGGAAGCGTCAAGTGTCTTCCTACAGGGCGGAACTCGATGCAAAGATCAGCTTGTTGGAAACTTTTCTTGCTAATAGGTAGTCCCGGCCACTTTTCCTTAGCTCATCTCAACGACCTTACTTGATGCATCTCTTCATGCGTCACCCTCAACTTTACACATCGCTCTATGGGCTATACGACACCCGATCCATGACACCGAAGCCTTATTACCTCTACAACTCAGCTCCTGATCCCTTATCTTGATGGTACTTCCTTGATCCCTCTTCTTTACAGTTCTTTCAAGCTTCATCTCTATCCCGAACTAGCGAGCTACTATAATATGATGAAAAAACTACATCTTTATATAGACAGAAAATCTCCTTCTTCTTTCAAATCTTTTCATTATTCAAAATAGCTCTTTCCCTTGTCTGCTTCATTGATGAATAGGAAAATGCCCTTCAAAGCTATTTGAATCAGAAGAGAGCCAATACGGAGTAGGAACAACTTCCATCCTTCTTCTTCAAAAAAGAAAAAGAGTGGGGTTTTTGCTTCCTGCCTTTCCCTCGATTGGATCTGCTTTGCAAACAACAACACTCTATACATAAAAGCAAATAGCCATATTCGAAAATGAGGAAATTTGGTGCCAAATCAAAATTATATATATAAATGCTTTTCTATACATGATTCAAAAAAGCAATTCTATATCGAAATTCGTTAGCAAGGTTGCCCCATGCCGAATAGTGCCTTTTCAAGACCGGTAACCGAGGGACGTAATCATTCCTTTGCTTCTTCTTTCTGCGGAATTAACGTATTTGATATCGCGATCTTTATTTCCCGGCAACGACGATTGCAGGGTTGTCTCCCGCCCAAAAGAGCCTGATTAGGCCGGTAACTAGGGGGCTTAATAATTCCTATGCTTCGGATTGCCGGACAACTTCGAGACGTGATATCAACTTAAAGTTAGAATATGCCAATAAAATCGGACAAATAAGAGGTCTGATAAATGCTCGACCATAGGGAGAGGGAAGATTTTGAGCAGCATGCTCATTTCCCTATTCATCACTTCATTCTAGGAGGAAAGTTCATCAAGAAACCCTACTGGTTGTCCCCCCGCCTAAAGGGCCTCGGTTCAATCTTGCCGATTCCACTGGCTCAACAAACTCAGATATATAATAGTTCGACGTGTTCTTGAAAGTCTCAGTGCACTTCGGAGCATGGTCTTCTTTCCGATCCTTTACAAACGATGAATCTTGTCCCCCCTCTACCGTCTGCCTCTCCTGGAATCGCTTTTTGCTCGGCCTTAATAAGATAGTCGGGGGAAATGAAGGGGAAGTCCACGCAGCAAATCGAGGTTGTGCGTGCGTCGTACCACCTAGGAATAATAGGTAGACCCACCCTAGGCAGATTCCATGAGCCGTGTAATAGGCGATCATTTCGCGCGGTTCGGGGGGCATGCCGAGTTAGTAAGCTGCCTAAGCCCGGCTGCGTCTTGACCCCTATCCCATTTTTTGGCCAATTCCCCATTCGTACTACCAAAAAATAGATTCTTGCCGAATCCGAGTTTGTTGTTCCAACCATTACAAAACTCATACCTATTATGTTTAGTACTTCAGGTT
Organism: Ottelia alismoides; assembly: GCA_037367405.1. Lineage (NCBI taxonomy): Eukaryota > Viridiplantae > Streptophyta > Magnoliopsida > Alismatales > Hydrocharitaceae > Ottelia > Ottelia alismoides. Next base: position 1,127,172 of record JAZKJV010008779.1, on the reverse strand, counting down.
CTTCTGTAGCGTATAATGTCAATCCTGTAGCGGATCAATTCCAACGAGCCTTTCAATCCCGTACTTTTTGTAATCGACTCTATTGCTTCTTCAGTAAACGTTGGTTCTTCGATCAAGTTTTTAATGACTTTATAGTCAGATCGTTCCTACGTTTCGGAAATTCAGTCTCATTCGAAGCTTTAGACAAGGGTGCTATTGAGATATTGGGCCCTTATTGTATCTCGTACACATTCCGACGATTGGCTGAGCAAATTAGTCAACTTCAAAGTGGATCTGTTGTGCAAAGAGTGCGTTCTTAACCATGGCCACCTGCCTAGTTGGTGGGGTGGGTCCTCCGTTGTGGGTAAACGGGAAACCCGACTCTACGAACCCGAGGAAAGTCTGCATAGTTGTAGTAGAGGCGTGAAGACCAGAGCTTTTTGTAGTGCTAGCAGTAATACAAGTGAATGAATCTGGGAGCAAAGTCAGTGGGGGCGGTACCTTTCATAAAGCATGGGCGCGCCCCATCTATCTCCAGTTCTAGAGGGGAACCGGAAGGTAGTGGGGGCATGCAGTCTACTTCGCGAGCCTGAACTACAGGAATTCCCTTCTTTCGTCTGTCCATGAGGCAGTCAAAAGAAAGAGAGAAAGGGGCAGCTAGGAAGCTGGAGTCATTGCGGTTGTATGCCACGAGGTCCCTATGGACATGGGGACAAAGCTCATCATCGTTTTTGGGCACAGGCAACCCTCTACCATCCATCCTATTGCATTCCATCGTCTCGTATTGTACTGTTTAAGATCGTTTTGCAGAATCGAGGAGCGAGCTACGTGATATATATTTAAAAGAGCATGCAAAGCGGGAGCCCCACCAATTCTTCAAAAATCCAAACAATTAGCAAACCAGTCCCCCCCTTCTTGTCCCTACCAGAAGGAGGGTCTAGGGAGCGCAACTGCTAGATCATGGGAGAATGAAGCGAAATGATTTCAGGAAGAGCAGCCATACGGACTCCCCCGAGGAGTCGGTGGAGTCCCCGACTTGATTAGTGGCTTTCATAAAGCCCGTCTTATTGATTGCTTCAAAAAAGAAAGCGTCTGAGTAGACTTTTATGAGACGTGGGACAAAGTATGCATGCAAATGCAAATCTTTTTGGGCACAATGTCAAGCATAATTAACTCTACAATATGTGATTTTTCGGGAATTTTCAGAGCAACGGTTAATCAATTATAAATTTAAGAGCATAGAATGGGAAAAATTCGTAATTTTCGACAAAACAATCAATTAATAATTAACCAATGATCACAAACATGTCCATAATATGTGAATATGTAGAGAATTAAATGACAAATATCATGCTATTTTCGGATTAATAAAATAATGTAACGTAAAGGTTTGAAATTAATGGGAAACACAAGGGTATTTCTGCAATTAAATAAATACAATAAATAGAAAGAAATGCAGAGAGGGACCTAGTTTAATTATCCATACTAGTGGGGGTGCAACTGCAAAATTTCCAACGGGCCACGTGCAACGCATGTGACCCTTCGGTTGGCAGATATGGAATGCGAATCCGATGGAGTCCAAGGGGCTTTTGTAAATAACGCAGCAGGGCACGTGCGCGGCACGTGACCCCTGGGACTGCTTAGGGTGCGAACGTTCCTCCAACTCACGTGCTATGCACATGCATGGGGGCCTCGGGCCGGACCCGGTCGAAGGCGAGGCGGAGGAGCTGGCCGCAATGAAGATGTCACGGCGGAGCGAAGGCGGAGGGCCGACCGAGTCAAGGTGCCGCCGCTGGTGGCTATTCACAGAGGAAGTGTCCCAGTGGATGACATTGAGCACTGGGTGGAATTTGTTGCAGCCAAGGCGGACGAACCCGGCAGAGGAGTGCTGGGAACGAAGGTCACGGTCCTGCGTTGTCGATGACGATCGTGGCGATGATGTCGGAGGCGAGGCGAGTAGCTGGAGATGGCGTAGCGGTTGAACGGATAAGGACATTTGTTGTGAAGATGGTTGTCGATGGAGAATCGTTGGATGGAGTTGTTGCAAAAGGTGTTGATCGCTGCGGTCGTTGTCGAAGACAATGAGCGTTGAAGTCTATGGAGTTGGTGAAGCCGTGGGAGAGGCAGAGGTGATGAAGCGTTGGCTCGACGGAGTTCGGTGCTGGGTAGTACACGGCGGAGGGGTGTGGGTGTAACAAAGGCCGCGGGGGCCCTCGGATCTCACCGGAGAAGATGGTTGGGCTTTCACCCCGGTCGTGTTTTGGTGATAATGGCGGATGCCTGAAGTCGGTGGTGGCAATGGTGTTAAATAGGGTTGGAGGGGTAGGCCAGAGATGGTGGGAGGCGCGAGATGAGCGGAGGAGGTTGCGGAGGCAGTTGGCGGTGAGAGACGTGGAGGTGACGGTTGGCGAGGATTGCGTGGGTGGCGGCTAAGTCAACAGCGAAGAAATTGGGGGAGACGCTAGAGGTTGAAGGAGAAGCACATGCGTTGTTCGATCAAGCGAGATCGAACGGTCCTTTTAGCGCAACGCGACACGAAGAGAGGGAGTGAGCGGGGCACATGCGGAGCACGTGCCTGGGGGCACGTGCGACACACATGCGTCTATTTTTTTAATAAAAAATAAATTATATAAAGCCCAAAAAATGCTGACATGTGGTGGCCCTGGGGGCTGCTACGTGTCAGCACCAGAAAAATCCGCAAGTAAAGATTTTGTAAAATCGAAAATAAATAGCAAATGACCTCGGATCGCAAAAGTTCCTTCACAAAAAATGCTCATTTCGATGATATCTACAATTTTTATGAAGACATCAAAAACAAAATAGATGAAATGCAAAAAGTGAATTTTTGGGGTATCCCATGTACATAGAATAACTTGATTTTTGAGTTTTCTATTTTTTTGTCATTTTTTAAACCAGATAAAAGTCTGAAAAATATGGTAATCAAAGATAAATAAAGACCCCTTAATCAACTTTTTTTGGATTTTTATTAATTAAGAAAATATGCACGTAAAATATCAGGTCAAAAACCGCTAAAATACATAATGTAGAAAAGAGGCTCAAAACCCAACTTTCACATATGAGCTTCGATTCGCTTGAACTTGGTCTTGTTTTGAAGGTAATTGAGTGTACATTAGTTCAAAAGTGAGCAGGATCAAAAAGAACTCTAGATGGGGAAGATATGGGGTTTTTAGTCCGGAAATCCTGAAACTAGGGTTTGGGTTTTTGGTCCACTTGTTTAGGTCAATTATTTTTTTGTATTTTTCATTTATTCTTGTTAGTGATATGTACAGAGTGGAGGTAGTTTTGGTTTATTCGGAGTTAGCATGAATGAGTTTAAAATCATGGGAGTTAGTCTATTTACATGTCAAATTTGGCTGAGGTAATTGGCTTCTTATTTTGTGCAAAAATAAGTGCTAAAATGCAATTCTTATGAAAACAAGCATGAATGCTAATTATGCAGAATAGATGCAGAAATGCTAATGATTTTGAGGGATATGCGCATAAAAATGAGATTTAGAGTGATGAATCCGAGATTCATCAGTACGCCAAACTAGAGAGAGGACAGAAGCGAGAGCCTTATGAGTGAGTGAAAGAGAGGGTGCGTGCAAGTCTGATTAAGCCTCGTAGGTAAAAGAGTGGAGGTGGAAATTTCCCTTTTGCTATCACCCTAGGCCCGAAGCTGAAGAACAAGGAAATTGTGAGGTAGTACTTACTAGCGGAGAAATAGAGATCTCAGCTAGAGCTTGTACCATGGGAATCTCAATATGGATACGACTTTTCCGGACTGCCACCCCTGTTATCATACTACCATTGTGGCTATCCTCTATCCAACCAACAGAGGAAAGTCTGACTGTGGACACTTGTAAATAGCTGCCCTAGGTTTTCTTAGGCTTTCCTTCCTCCACGTCTTGCACCTCGGAAAGGCATTGCGTAAGTCATCATCCTGACTAGTCATCACCTTTCCCAAGTAGGGAGTTGCGGATAGACTAAAGTAGACGACGAAGCCATACAGAGAGGGGCAGTGAGAAGATTCTTCCCAGACTGAGGTCTCGAAAATTCATCATAGGATTCGATGAGTCCACCTATCTTTGTCTTGAAAGAGGGGAGGAGCGGGCCGCGAGTTCAGGCAGGATAGAAAATAGCGAATCAGACTTTCTTGAAAATGGCAGTCAAGAGAAAGATCGAGTGCTACTAAGACTAAGAAAATCCTCAGACTGATCATGCCAGGTCAAAGTCGGACTACCTCATCAACTGAGATTCCCACACTCTGAACATGGGGTGATTAGCCAATCGCCATAACATAAGAAAAAGGAGATGCATTTAGGAATGCTTTTCTTCAGAGGAGAGGATTCCGAAATGATTCTTCGTGCTTCTTTTGAAGAGTATGAGAAAAGTCCAGAAGAAGTAGGAGACTACCCCAATTAATTAGTTCGTCCACTGTTGTTTGCAGTCAGTGATGCGTTACGATAGCCTGAACAAGAGTTGAGACCTACTCCTAACTTGTCTCCAAGCTGCATGATGCCTATCGCGATAACACTTCATTAATCTTGACATGCTTTTAGCGCATCCTTCCCCAGGTATGAGTCTCAAGGTCTCCCTAGGCACCATGTATCCAACCAGAAACAAGCATTTCCTCTATCAGCTCTCCCTTTGTCAATCGATAAGAAAGAAAGTAATCAAGCTAGCCAAGAGGATTTGAAATACTGAGCTCTGAATTGGACCAGAGAGAGCTTATCTAGTGGGGGTAATAGCATTCTACAACATCTTCACCCTCATCGAGAATTGCATATCTCCCAAAAGGTCGATCAGTCTATGCTCTCCTTTCCCCTCCGACGTCCCATTTGCAGACATCAAGCTCGCCAATGCTTTTGTCCTTGCTCCCCAAACAAAGGAAGGGAGTTGATGCTCCCACATCCATAGCATAAGTAGTTTAAATAAGTGAATGAAAACCTTTCGGAATAGCGGTGCACGCAATTGTGTACAATGAAATAGAAGACAGTACATGCTCGATCAAAATAGTATCCAACTGAGAGATAATTAGACTTCCTTTATCACTAAACCATCAAAGAAAATGAAAGAGATTCAAAACCGTCAAGAATATATAATGCATGCGATCTTGCTAAGAGCTCCTCTTCCCGCGAAATGCTAGTAGCAGATTCAGGATTTCTCAGAAAAAAAGATGATAGCTTTCGCGCCTTGCCTTGAAAGCAGCATTATTTCTTCCTATATATCTGGGCATCGATTTTCCTGGACTCAGATTCTACCTCGCAACGTGATAACTAACATTTGCAGGCTTGTTCCTAGCTCCGACGAGCAGGGGGAAGAGTCCTTCCTTTTCCCATGCTCTACTATATGAGATCGTGGTTTTCCCAAGATTCACTCACGTCGATTATCCCCTATTTCTTTTTGGCCCCCCGTGGAAGGTCATAGACATCGATTAATGCGTGGGAGGAAAGCGGCTTTCCAATGAACGAGCAAAAGTCAGGTCAAAATCACGTAGATAAGGACCATCTGACTCTCATCCTAGAAACGAGTTCCCCTCAATGATTCATAAGTGAGAAATCTCTTTTGAAGGTACTCTAATTTCACCAATTTCTCCAATCATTTCAGTAGTACCCGCTTGATCAGTTTTCAAGATGCAAATTAATTAAATAAATAACAAATCAAAATTCCATATATAAATGCTTTTTTATACTTGATTCAAAAAAGCAATTCTATACAGAAATTCGTTAGCAAGGTTGCCCCTCGCCCAATAGTGCCTTTTCAAGGCCGGTAATCGAGGGACGTAATCATTCCTTTGCTTCTTCTTTCTACGGAATTAGCGCATTTGATATTGTTGTCTCTATTTCCCGGCAATGACGCTTGCAGGGTTGTCTCCCGCCTTAAAGAGCCTGATTAGGCCGGTAACTGGGGGGCTTAATCATTCCTATGATTCGGATTGCTGGACAACTTCAAGACACGATATCAACTTAAAGTTAGAATATGCTAATATAATCAGATAAAGAAGAGGTTTGATAAATGCTTGACCTTAGGGAGAGGGAAGATTTTGAGCAGTAGGCTCATTTTCCTATTCATCACTTCATTCAAAGAGGGAAGATGAATGCTCAACCGTAGGGAGAGGGAAGGCAGCTTTTCCGTAGGCTCTCTTCCTTTAGGAAATTTGCCTATGAAATGGAAAGAAGGAAATTAGCCTATTCATCACTTCATTCCAGGTCTCCTGCTTCTATCAAAGCAGCTCTATCTCCGAAATGTTTTGAGCTTTCCAGCAAGCGTATCGGGCATCAAGCAGTTTGATATAGTTTTTGAGGGTGATGTTTATCGGGTTATAGATATTATAGTATAGTTAAGGAAGCTCTTGCAGAAGACTGAGGTCTTTGATGTCATGTTTCCGTAGCCCCTTTGCCCGTTCATTCGTAGAACTCTGCTACTACGTCCTACACAACTGTTGTATAGTATTGGACCTGCCTTGGAAAATCATCCGTAGCTTTCTTCTCTACTAATTAGTAGCAGTGTGATGTTTGAGAAGCCCTATCCCTCCTTTGATTGTGGGACCAGTTGAGTAGCAAAATCCCCAGGTGAAGATGCCTCTCCAAAGGCCTCTTCCTCGATGCGTGCCTGCTCTGTCCATGGTGCATACTTGCCTCACCTTGCCGGAGGCGCGGCAACCGGATGGTCAAGACTCTCGCTGATTGGCTTTCGCTATAACTATAAGTCGAAAAACCACCTTTCTTCCCCTGCTTCTGTGGAAAGGAAAACGCTTAGGTCAGTTCAAGGTGTGCGGTCAGGCTCGTAGTTAGTACATTCTCCTGCTTGCGTAATCATACTCCGCGTGAATAGACGATCACCAACGAGTCGAAAGAAAAGTGTGGGGAAAGTCTTCTATTTGAGCCATCCGACTAGCTCACCCTCAGCCTGGGGAATCCCCTTATCTGAACATTGTCCTACTCTAATACTCCTTTCCGCACATTTGAGGCTATGCAGCTTCTAATCGTCTCTCTCAGAATGCAAAAGTGAGTGAAAGCGTCGAATTGTCGATTCATCATCTAAACTTCACGTGGTAGTGGTACTGATTCCGGTTCAACAAGAGGACGAAAGAGCTCAGTGAACGGGAGGGCACTCCACACCATCCCGTAGAGAAAGAAAGAAGAAGTACCCCTGTACTGATACTATATCTTGTCATGCCCCCTCAACGAAAATGTGGAATTCTTCGTCCTCAGGATTTCTTGGACATGCTTGTGGGTCTTGTGATGTGGGATGTTGTTCGGTCAATGTCATCACTGCGAGTATGAGGTGTGTATGGCATCTCATCACTTGCGCTACCTCCACGGCTGCAGCATCCTCACGTTTTTCCTTCTACCTTTCACTTGAGCCTCGATTTATGGTATACGAGAACATGTCTATGAGATGGATGGTCTCTCTTGGAATCCCTGACAACGATTATTGCCAGTGTACCTATTGCATGCCTGGGTAGCCTATCAGACAAAACCAGGGAGAAAGAGAAATCCACCACTTTCATCGATTACCAGACAAACTGTCTAGACGGGGCTCTTGTGCTTTGGGAACTAAGCTATAGGGCTTCAGACATGCCCTTGCGGAAAGGGGTTGCCTTGGCTTTTGTTTAATAGGTATAATGGCTGGATGGAAGGTGAGACTAGATTGGAGCTGCTTTCTTGAGAAAGGATGTTGACAGATATGTCTTTTGATTCCAAAACCTGTACCTTTCATCAAGACCAAGCATTGAACGAATGAAGAAGGCCGTTGTGAAAAAAGCCGCTTTCTATTAGTCTAAAGATTTGGGGCAAAGAGGGTAAAGGAGTGGTTCCACAAGCCCTTTCTTGTTCATTATCAGAGTGAGAAAGAGGTCAGCATCTGTTCTTTGACAGCGGATGCAGATCAGAAGACTGGGAAAGGAAAACTCTATCCCTAAAGAAGAGGCATGGGAAGGGGAAAGATGCGAGGGTTCTTTGCCTGACCTTTTCATTGATGAGGAAAGAGAGTCCCCTATCTTCACACCTTTGATATAGTATCTAGAAATCCAGCCGTCAACCCATCTCTACCATTTTCGATTTCTGAGAGGGCTTATGGGATAATGTTGGATAGAACCAATGAAAGGACCCAACGAGAGAGAGCTTCTTTGCCCCTCTGTGAGTGAAGCAAGCAACAATCGTTTTGCACATTCCCAACTCACATCGGCCCGTGCGTGAAGAAAGGGAATACCCGCCAGTCTCTCAATTCCTTCAATCTCATTTCGTCTTCAAGTCTGCTTTTGCTCGACGTAACAAGCAAGATAATAACAACCATCCCCCGGGTCGTAGTGACATGTGAATGAAACCCGGCTCCTGGCTTTCGTGCCTTCACTTCTCCCTCTTATTATAGATAGCCTCTGTCTACAGCTCTTCCGGTCTCACGCAATCTCCGGCTGGCTCATAAGGAGTTGACAGTTTATGATCTTTCTACGCTTTTTATATAGTTGGGAATGAATTTAGCGTCACGTTAATCTTGCTTCGGCTCTTGTACAAGCTGCTTAGTCAGCGACAATCCGGAAATTCTCCTTTCCTTCATTCTTGTTCGTCCGTCAGATTAGCTCGATAGCCAACCTCCTGCTCAACTGCTTAACTCAGTATCAAATCTCGATTCCATGCATATTAATTCATTGTGTAGTCGAGTCTTTCAAAGTCTGCCTGTGGGACTGATTAACATCTTCTGGGCTGACGAAAGCATGAGAATATTCGCGATAGCCAGAGCCCTTCCGCTCTATCACTCAACCAGAGAGAAAGATTTCCCCTTGCGTATATTTGTCTTGAGATCTTGTAGATGCACGGGAGGCCAATGGGGAAGAACCCCCGGGAATGAGGCTAGGGCCTCGCTACGTGAAATCTATACTGTCAAGTCATCACGGACCAGCCGCACCCGGAGACAAGCGTACTTCTTCATGCTCTCTTCATCCACGAGGGCTTTGCACAATACCCGTGCCCACCCTTGTTCAAAGTGGCAGACGTGGACGTACCTCAAGATGTATAGTTAAAGCGGGGCAGACTGATCAATCACTAATATATGCACTAGATTTTCCACTCAACTACAATTATATATCAGGGGCCTGAGAGAGGCACTAATCTGGACATCCTTCCTCACTTCAAAAACCAGCCTCGCATCATGGTCATAGGGAGCAGATGAGTCGGAGCTAGGCAATGAGGGAGGGTCGATTTAAGAAATGAGGTCAGGTCAAAGGCGAGTACTGGTGAGAAAACTATGGTCCTGGATATCTAAGCAGCTTTTCCGGATGCTATTCTAACCAGTGCTTACCAGAGACCTTGATTCAGCCTATCAGATTCCCTGGAAAATGATGCTTCTTCTTTGACTCTATGCTTTGTCAACTACGTCTGTATCTGACCTCACCGATAGTATACATCCCTCAATCACCTAGTCCATAGCCTTTGCTTGTACGTCTTCTGGGGTCCTAGTTCGGTACCTAGCTTGGAAGAGAGACCATCCCACTTTGGATCTTTACTCAGTGCCTACGCGTCGCAATATATAAAGCAGCTTTCACCCAAGCACATTCATTGAGAGAAAATTGGAACTCCTCCTTTTTCTTGACTTTAAAGAGCATTTGACCTCTTGCTGATCTTTCAGACCTCCCTGGCAACCACTGTCCAGCGCAATCGAGGCTGACTCAAATAGGTGAAAGGGCTTTCTCCCTTCTTTAAACAGAGCCCTTTGGCAAGAGGGTTGAGGATAGTGACTTAAGCTAGGAAGTCGACAATCTACAAGTCATTGGCTTTTTCCCTTGTCCTTTTCTCCTTTTGACTGTCGAACTCGCCTGAGACTTCCCCCTCTGCCTCTCACCTGGAAGCCTTGGGTAATAGCTCTGATCCCGCTCTTGTGCTCTTCCTTTCTCTTATACTCTTATCATTCTTGGAATCTCATCTTTCCCTGGCTCCATCCTCCGCATCTCATCCCTGACGTGAGGCACTCTGACTCCACCTATTATGGGCTCTCACTACTACTTGACATATTAGCCTCATTCGACCGCAACTATATATCGACGCATTTAGACAGTCATTGTTGAGGGTTCGCTACTACTCAGAGCGGGGAGGTTGGCAGCGGCCTTTGACCGTCCATTCTAAGCGATTCCATTGACACTTACGAATTGAAGTGGTTTGCAAACACTTGGTGTGGGGAGTTCATGCCCAACTTCTTTTTGCGTGCCCGAGCCCTAGTTAGCCTAGTTCGAAAAAACAACACGCGATAAGTGTACAGTATCTTCATAGGGGTAATCAAATTAGTCAAAGTGGTTTTTCACCAGCCAATCGAAACAAGCTCTTTAATAGAAGAAGCTATTGATTTGAAGCTTGACGCTTCTTCTTTTTTTGACCATTCAACTCCCTCCTCACCCCCTTAGAAGACCGAATACCTTACATTAAGCAATTCCTCTATCTGACATTGAGGGGAGGGGCATACTCATCAGTTATAGAAAGATGATCTCTTGAGTCCGATAAGTTCTCTTTCATCTGGATTTTTGCTAGATCTAGACTAAAATCGAGTCCGTGTCTGCACTTCTAGCCTCTGTCTTGTGCTAGTAGGTTGGTTGGCTGACGTCGAACTAACAAGGGGCGGAGAAGCTCTCTTGCCCGTTGACGAGAGATGGGCTTAGTTCAGTTCTTGCTTTCATTCGGTGAGCGAAAACTGTCCGTGACAAGTGGTATCAGAGCGGTGGGGAGTAGCCTTTGTTGGAGGATCATGGCAAGCACATATGAGGTGGCTAATCCGGACCAGAGGCTTTACAACTATATATTCTATTCGGGAGAAAGGGAATGGACATCATTCTTCCTATTGAAAGTGAAAAAGGGCCTTCCCATGTCTTCCTCTCTCCAGTCGTCCAAATCCATGAGCAAGAGAAAAAGGCACAAAAAACAATGTCGTGCTTTTCGAATATAATAGACTCGGGGAATCGACCATGCCTCCTTTGAAAAAAGTGAGTGACGTACTAGCTAATTGGTCACTTCTACGTCTGACGCTCTCTTTTTGTTTCTTGCTCCCATTATCACTAACTAAGAAAGGCTGCTCCGACTTGGTCTGGAGTCAAGGCTCTAACTTGGCAGCTGACTCGTCCATCTGTGAAAGTTGTTTACGCGTCGACTTTCTTTCTTCGAGCCCTATAGAAAGAGAAACTACCCCCACTAAGAGGAGGATCTTGTTCCCGCCTTTCCTCCCGTCATCTCCTAACAAAGGATTCCTCCCACACCAAACAAGCAAAGTCTACCTAACCCCCTTTTCCACACTCTTGACATCCCCTTTCTCTTTCCAAGAGAAACCTTCGCGACTATCAAAAAACAGGAAAAAACTCTTGATAATAATCGGAAAAAATATGTAGTGTGTTTCTTGTTTGTAGAAGAAAGATTGTCCCGGAATACCGAACCTAGGGCATTGTAGTTGAAAACGCAATGGGCTCATTACAGTGCGGACTGGACCCCGAATATGTAGTTGTTGAATCAGAGCCTTTATTTTGGGGGGTCTCACAAGCGGAAGGGGGACTCTGACCAAGCCCAGCCCTAGCTTTTGGGTGGGGAACCCGGTACCCCTCTCATGGAGGATTGTGCTAGTATCCCGCCATTTCTCTTGATTGTTTGGTGAAGGGAATTTGAGACCACCTTCCTCTCTGGCCCTAAGCAATCCAATAATGAAAGAGGACCCAAAATTGCCGAGCACAATCAGAAAGAACAACAAAAAGGGAGGGTACTTCTAATTTGCAAACCAGCCGGGCGGAGGCTGGAGTGTGGAAATGAGATAGGGGACTCTGACCCTTCGTCGCGTTTCTTGGGTCGGGGCAGCAGGAAGGTAGAGATTGGGATAGGTGATTATTCCACATGCACTTATTCTTCATCTTGCACTCTGGGCCACTTACTCTCAGGCTCTAGGGGCTGAAGTCATTCAATTGGCATTCTTCTTCAGTATCCAACGACGCCTACTCCTTCGACAGCCGATCTCTCTATAGGGAGCTAAATATCGGACACCTACTTTCCTGAATGCAGCCCAGAGGCATGAGCCCTTGCAATACTAGCCTTTCTCGCGGCCCAGTGGATCGTCTTCCTCTCCTTGATTAATATAGTAGAAAAACGATCATTTTTGACCTGCGCTTCTTCTTACCAAGTAAAAGGTAGCCGGCTGCTAACACAGGCGAGGTCCGTATAAGCTGGCAGGAGGCTTATATCTAGTTGGGAAGTGAGCTGTTAGGATTCACGGGTCAGTTCATCATATGGGCAGGAGGCTGGGGAAGAATGATGTATGTCTATGACCATTCTTCAGCAAACTCATAATAGATAGATCGACCATCGCTAAATTCTAGCACTTTTTGACATTCATCAATGCTATATAAATCAATCTTGTTGCTTAGGATTTGGCTAATAGATAATATAGTTGTCTTTCTCGCCCTTTCCCCCTAATATATAATGGGGCACCCATGGTGCCTCAATACATACCTTTAGGTAGGGCTAAGGCGGTAATAAATACATACCTTTCATTTAAGTAAGCTCCACCACCACCGCCATTGGATGGAACTCGTACATTCTCCGGTACACTCCAGATTCTAGTCAGTTAGCCCTTGACTATGCTTTAGTATTATTATATTAGCAATTATTATATATAGTTTAGTATTAGCGCACTGAAGCAAACAACTAGCTCATCTCCATTCTCCATCCACTTCAGCTCCCTCTGCCTATCGCCTCCCTAGGATTGCTCCTCCTTCTTCGGGAGAGTCGTCATCCTATTCATGTTAAGAGTTCGGATGAACTTTCTTATGTTGTCTTCTTCACCTTCGAGATTCCCCTTAGCACTTCTCAAGGGCTATCGACTCTAAGAAAAGATTTGATTGGTGACAAGGCCCGCCTCCCACTCCTTTCTCATCCGACTTTCGTGCAGCTTACTTGAGGGTTATGTACAAGAACTTCGCTCCAGGAGCAAGTAGCTTGCCTTGTCAGCTATGATTAAACCATATAGTTACCAAAATAATCTCTCACCGGGCTTTTGATATCATAGCTTTCCAAATACACACGTGGCCAGAGGCAAAGAATGCTATTATCATCTCAATCCTTCCAACTTTTTCTCAGATGAAAAAGAATCCCGAGGAGCTATGAGCCCACAATCCGAACCAGAAAAATGCGCGTCAAAGACCAAAGCTTGGATATCGTTAATCAATGACGGTTTGTTCTATGTATTAAGCCTCATTTCGTAGGATTGCAGAAAGCCATAAACCACTACTGCGCGATAGAGATATAGTCAAAAGCAGTGCTCAGAACGACCTTTTATATACTAGTTCGGAGCATATTTGACTGCGCGCCTAAGGGCTTGCTGCTCCCATTACACAAGTCCCTACCTAACTCCCTATCGGTCGTACCGGCTCTGGCTCTTTGATGTTATCCTCAAAAGCAAAGAGAAAACGTCGATCTTTTTCATTGCCCAAGTCTACCACATTTTTCCCAAAAGACTGGTGCTTCGCTACTACTAACGAATGCACCATCGCCCGTACTCTCTCACCAACTGCTTCACTGACTGATTGATTAGCCTATCCAGTATTTCCATGCGCACGCGAGATTAGACTTCCCAGCGCTTCTATGCGTGGTCAATAGCACGTTGCTTTCCGACAGCTTCCTCAAGAGCTCTTCTTCGTCAGCTCTTCAACTCAAATACCATCAACGCTTGTTTTTGGTTGAGGCCTGACGGCTGGGCCCGAAAAGCAGCTTTCTGTAGGCATTACTGTACTCCCAAGAGTAGGAGTTGTAGAGTCTAAACATTCTTTGCACCCAGGGATAGGATACTTGCCTATGAGTGGCTCGCAGTGGGGGTTAGGCAAGCAAGAGATCGGGAGAGAGTAATGAGTATGAAGACCTTTATATTACTAGTTGTCGAGAGGAGTAGATATAGGAGCTTATCAGACCCAACGAGCTTGTATGTATGCTTATAGTAACTTTGAGTCTCAGAAGCATGCGAAGGAGATCAGAAGGGGAGTAGAGCGTCAGTAGGTGAGGGAGAAGGGGGGGACAACATGAGGTGAGGGGTGGGGCAGAACAGTCGGATGAGACGCAGACTAAATTAGACAACCAGATGTCCCATTATAGGGAGTAGAGACTTTCGAGACCCGCAAGATCAATGTCATCCTGCCTATATAAACAAGTGCGAAGAGCTCCTATAATGAGTTCGGGAGTCATCTTTTCCTGGAGTCTGGAGCCAGATGGAGGATGTTGGAATGGCTGGTAGGGCTACTCTAGTGGACGGCTCGAGAGCAAGAAAGTCGATCACATCTAGCCTCTGTCCTGACTCTATCAAAGCAGCTCTCTGCTCCTGCTCAAAGCAAAGGCTGGAAAAGTCCGCACCCCTTCTTGACACCTGCGAAGAACGAGGCCCTGATATTTAATGAGAATTGCTTTTCGTTTTTGGCAATCCAAAATGTTGCAATGAAAAAGTGCTCCTTTGGCTAAAGTGAGGATGAGATTAGGCTCCTTTGGGCCTCAAAGGAAAAACACTGCTTGCGGGAGACCCCAAAAAATATTATCAAGAGAAAAGGCACTTCTTGTTCACCGCTGAACTCCATTTCTTTCCTTTTTCACAAGGCGGATTGAAAATTCACTGAGCAAGAGGACGGGTTTTCTTCTTCCTGCTGACGCTGCTCGGACAACATAGAAAGGCGGATCAGCAATAGGAAGATCAAAAGTAAGGTCGATGCCAATATCACGAGAGTTTGCCAGCCTTACTATACTGATTGTTTCAGTTGACTGCGGACTGACGAAAACAAAGGTCGGGTAGTTTAGTGATGGATTATGAAAGCACATCAGAATTGGGATTGGTGAGAATGCCCGATGGTGGGACTGATGGAACTTCTACTACTGAAGATCTTTCTCGCACCTGGGACTCATGTCTAGTATAGGCTGAGATCACATAGCTACCTATAGATCTAACCGATTTCTTGTTGGCCGGCCTCCTGGATTTCATAAGACGGACTCACACACTGTGTATCGGAAAAGGCTAGATCAGCTTCATCCTTCGGTTCATACTTTCTTCTTTTGGGAATCTTCTCTGACTTCTTATAAAGAGAGAAGATCTGAACTCGTCTTGGCAACTTGATCTATGATGATAGGGACGGAGCAGGTAGAAAAGAGACGTAAGCGAAGACGGCATAGCTTTTCCATAGCTCTGAAGCCCCTACCACTCATCATGTTGAGCCAAGAGGGGAAGCGAGGTATCGACCTCAGGCTGGCTGATCAGTGTGACCTTCTGTCGGACTAACTTTCCCCCACCCAGATCCAATCAACAGATACAGGAAGGTCTGACCGGACTTCCAGGAATCCATAGTAGTAGCAAGCAAAACTGAGAAGATAGATGCAAAATAGGATCCAAGCGATCCGAGGAAGAAGCCCCGTTCGCCAACCCCTCAAATGCATAGAGGATACAGAGGACCCGTCTCAGAATATTGGAATTCGAAGTAAGAGAAGGAGAGGAAGAAATTGCAAACTCCACTAGTCACCTACTCCTCTTTTGACTCGTCTACTTCTATCTTTGAGCTCTTTCCCACTTCTGTTCTCAATCTCTCCCCATAGCCCTAGACTCCTTCGTCTTCTGCCGGATGAAAGCATGATGATCCTCTTATGAGCCTCTGCTCCTCCGAGCATATTCTAGAACCCTGGCAGATTACAGTGGAACATACCTTCTCCTTCGTCCTCCCTTCCCCTTGACTTCCTGAGTGAGGATCGAGCGGTCAGTTTCTGCATCGTCAACTATTTATATAAATCAACCTTTCTAACTTGACGATGATCAGATAGTTGCCTAGTTATGGAGATCTTGTCGTAGTTGTGACCTGTCCAACTAGATAGCATGGGATGAAGTTGATTGAAGACTCGGGAACAGAGAAAGGACTTCGAGACTGGCCACCTCTTCTGACTTTTTCTCCCCTCTTTGCTTTGCTTCTAGTAAAGCTAGAGGTAATAGTCCCCTACCCGCTAAGCTTGGAAGATTCGTGGGCAAGAGAAAATGATTCATATTACCTCTGCCCACGTGCTAGTGGTAAGGTCGAGCCTCATCTCTGCCATATCCAATGCGTCCTATGAGCATGTAGCCATCTACTACAGAAAGTAGTCAAGTCTTGCGTAAATATTCGACGCTGCTTATCAGCTTTCCACTAGGAGATGACTGGACGACCTGCGTCTGACTGCACTATGATCAGTCGTAGAGATTTTACCCGATACTGGACGAATCAAAGGTTGTCAACAACCGCACTCGTGATTGAGACAAATGAACATACATGTCTCTTCTCCGCTTCTATCTTCTATGCTGCTGATGCAGACGCTTATAACTAGTTGCTCAAAGCGCATAAGGGATCAGACTCTGGGTAGGAAGATGAAGGAAGTGGATTGAGGTTTCAAACAGAAAGAACGTAATTGGAATGGATGCCGAGTGAGAGAGAGAATTAAATGACAGATATAGATTGGACTCTGATTGAGAGAAAGACAGAAATGACGTATAAAGAAGGGAGATCCTACTACCATACCATCCTTTCCCTCCGCTCCCCCTCGAAGTCGAAGTTAGGGGGCTCGCCCGGCTCCCTTGAGCCTTCGCTCCCTGGGTCGCCTCTTTTTCCATTGATCTTTCATTCGTGCTTCACCCAGGGGACCATTTCCGTGCTGATTTTTCTTTGGTTTTGAGGACTGTTTGTGGCCTTGGGGACAAGAGAGAGTTTCCGGGAGGCTTTTGACCCTCTGGGTTTAGACCTGTGCTGAGATTTTGGCTCTGATCGGATGTACCCGAACTCTACCACCAGGCTTTTGCTCTGATGATATAAATATATATAGAGACTTCGTCTTGGTTTGTGCCTTTGGTGGAGGGGTTCTATCCTTTGGTTTCAAAGATGGCCTGGTTCTGTTATCACATGGTCCCTAGGTCTGATTTCTTGCTCAGAAAGCAAAAAAAACGTATATTGAATTGACGCTGCAGAAGAAAGAACCTTCTGAGGACAATTCTTGAATCTTCTGTTACCTGAATCGGAAGAATGCAGAAGAATTCACCCCCGTCACGGATGAGGGGGTATCCTAAACCCGAGGTGCTTAACACAAGAATTTCTCAATTCTATGCACAATCCAGTCCTCGGGCATTGCAGTTCCGAGCATTAAGTATGTATTCATCTTTCTAGCTTTCCACCTAAAAGACCTAGAGTTCTCTGAGCGAGGGCTTCAGCCTATAATCAGGCTTTTTCAGTTTGTCTTTTTCTCCGAATTTCCGAGGGAATGGAATCGTCTACTAGGGGACTTTCCCCCGGATATTAGTTTGTTAGTTCCCTCACTCTGGTAGAGTTTACTTGAATCAAATTTGTTTCCATAATCAATTAGATAGTAGTTCTTATACCGGTTTGAATATCAACAAAGTAGTGATGATCGAAATGATTGTGGAATGGACTCAAAAGTGTCAAAAGAATGGGACTCGTCCCTAGGTTCGAGAATTGAAAAGCCAGCTGTATGCCTTAATGCTTGGTCACTATTCTTTTTCTACCATGGATCGCTTCTTTTTACCCAAACCATGGAAGCCAGGGGAGATGCGACCTATAACCCAGCCCAACCGAAAGGACCGACTTGTCTTAGGGAGCTTAAGGCAGATATTGACCCCTCTGCTTATTGGTACCTTTTCAGAGCTTTCCCACGGCTTTCGCCTAAGTAGAGAGATGCAAACCTTGCATCATAACATGAATGGATGGCCGTCGCTAAATGCCCTGGATCAAAGTGATATTGTCAAGTGTTTCGATCGTATTGATCAAAGTCTCCAGCTGGAGGCCCTTCAACAGTGGCTTGGCTCAGGCAACCAAGGGATAGTCCAACTTGTGAGAAGCTTCTTAGCAACACTGATCTACGATAGAAAGGGGAACGAGTATCCACTACAGGGTATTGGGATACCTCAGGGCAGCCCCATTTCCCCTCTTCTCATGAACATTTATTTGGATGATATGGACATGAAAAAGGAAGAGACACTCTCTCGCTGGAGCTGGCTTCGATATGATAGATATGATGATGACATGATCTTTGGGATAGTCTCTGATCCCTTGGAAAGAAATCAGAGTATATAGAATCGGACGTCTCAATGGGTCAAACAACTCAGAAAGAGGCTTGCCAAAGCCCTTCAAAGCCTCAAACTGAGTATGAAATTTAAAGACAGACGTCGGGGATCCACTCCTAGAGGAAAAAGGCAGCGTCTCACTATCTTAGGTCTAGATGTCCGAATTAACGTGGAAGGAAAGGTGACCTTCTTGCCCCCGTAGTGTAATTGGAGGACTCGAATAGCCTGGGCTCTTGATAGCCAACCGGCGAAATGGCTAGCGAGCTTCCGCCGCTGCTTTCACTATGCCTATCCATTCACGGGTTAGCGAGATCGACTTGCTCCCTTCCATTCCCATTGGCTTAGAAAGCGAATTAGTGAAGAGAATAGGCCCCTTGTGGAATAGTACGTGGTTAAGTTATTCAAGATTGGTAGTTAAACTAAGGAGAAGAGATTTCTTCGTCAGGAGTGTCGAGAATTGGAAAAAGGCAAAGAAAGGTAGGGAATTGCACCTCTTGCTTATCTGAAAGGGGGATACCACTGGAGGGTGCCAGAAAGTGGAGTCAGATGGGGTCAGCAAGAAAGAGTCAGAGGTAGGCTTGGACGACATACATCATCAGTTGGTTCGCTAACCCTGATATTTGATCAAGGACTTGACATTTCTCGAAATTATTCACACTGTATACTATATATGTGGCGCCTCAGGAAAGAGATCAAAGAAGAGGCTGGGTGACTGATTTGTTTGTCAGCTTCTTTTTGATTTCCCATAGAAAAGTACAGATAAGCGGGGAAGATAGTCTTCTCAAAAGCGATGATCATGGATCTGAGCCTCTAAAGCAATGGGAAATGATATGAGCCTCAAATGGGCTTCTGTACTCTCTAGGGTCCATTTCGTTCCAGAAAGAGGTGGATTCCAAAGGAACGGTTGGCATTCCTTCCTCTAAGGGTATTGAAAGTATGCCCTCAAATCCAGGCAACAAGCGGCAAGAATGGAACAGCCTTTCTTGCTGTGTCACTCCTTTCATAGGGCCGAATGGGGCGGATTTGGCCATATAGTGTTGTTTGTGAGGCCCTCTTCACTCTTCTTAAGTGGGGAGGGGACAGGAGCGGAGAGGTGGGGCCTGCCACAATCATTTCATGTACCAAGGTTTTTGTAGGGTGTGACCTACGGGAGGATCAAATCATGTGGACTTCTCTACGCTTCCACTTTGTCTCATATCTTTCCTGGTAAGCATGGTTGGTGCGTCCGAGGCTAGGTAGCCTTGCCTAGGAATAGTCCTGATCCTTCACTTGCTAGCAAGTCCGTCTTCGGCATCCGGCTGCTTGATTGATAAGATTCCTATCTAGGCATATCAGTGTTGATTATGGTTAGAGGGTGCTTTCAGAAATCATCTTTTTTTCTCCTAGGTCTGACGTAGATAATATGGTGGATTCAGGCGTCCTTCAATCGTATGCGATTTGGCTTTCCTGGCTTCAACTTTGTCTCATATCTTTCCTGGTAAGCATGGTTGCCCCTCTCCCAAAAAAGCCTTATTAGGCCGGTCCCCTAGGGACGTAAAATGTCCTTCTTTCTTGAAAGATATGAGATCGGGTGAGAAGAGGGAAGAGAGCCGTGAGGTGGGCAAAGGCACATTCTTTTTCATTGACCAGGTGGAGGTAGCGGCATCATCTATTTCCAGGTGTTAGCAGGGTTGCCCCTCGCCCAAAAGAGCCTTTTCAAGGCCGGTCGCCGAGGGACGTAAAATGTCCTTTGCTTCTTCTGGAAATATATGATGTCGGGGGTGGGGGGTCAGACAGTGGTGAGGCTAGTGGAGGGGAAAGGAGGATCTTTTTTCAAGTAGAAAGTCCATTTCCCTATTCATCACTGCATTCCAAGAGGGATCAAAACAACTTCTGACCACGGAAGACCACTTAAGCGCCATTATGACAACCTCTCATCTAGCCCCTATCGCACCGGTATCACCAATCCACATATCATGCCAGAAATCAATGTTACACACCCTGACCTTTCCACTTGATGTGAGGAGCCATCCGTTTCCAGGCCTCCCCCAAGCCAACGGGCGGGGACGTGACCTAAATGGGCCTTCTCAAGTTGACCATAAATCAAGGATGGCTCGAATAAGGACTTTCATTTCTGATTCCAAGCACCTTGCTTCTTTCGCTCCCCTCAATATTCGCAGGCTACTCTGATTCAGGAGCTAAGGACAGAGGATAACCTGGTAAATCCACCAATCCTATCCCTCATTCTATTCTCTTGGGTCAAGTCAAGCTGACAGGCTATGATCTTCCCATCCCCCCCCAAGATTGGGGAAGTCCTGGATTCTCTATTCTATTATCTGATTATGGGATGACATCATCCATTCTTTCTCGGAGTCCACTCATCCATTCCTACTCACTCCCCTATGGAAAGGCAGATGGGAAAGAGGAGCAAGCAAGAAGCACATGAGTGGAGTTGGGAAGGGCATGAATGACATCTATGAATTCCATCATTGACGGATAGGAAAAGCTATGACCACTGCCACTCACTCTTTCCTCCTCCCTCGTTTCAGTCAGCTAGTCCTATTATCCCATTCTTCTTGTCCTTCTAGGGCACCCCTCGTTGCATTCGAAGCTTAGTAAGCAAAGTGGAAATCCTCACTTCTTCGCCTGCCTTGCAGCCTCCGTCCTAAGGCCCTCAGTTATGCTTGGTTATTATCCTTATCTCTGGCTCCACCTGGTTCCGGGGGTCCCTCGTACCCACATAGAAAGTGAACAACCCGTCACAGATAAAGCCTATGTTATGGAAGCCCTATTGCTGGGTGTCTTGAGACCTCCATTCTAGAAGGAGAGCCAGAGCGAGCTAGTATCCACCTGCTTAGGGCATTCCCAGGAAATAGAAGAATGTCTACTAGACCATCATTGTGGATCCTCTGCCTAACTCGCTCGCGTAGTCAACTCCGCTCCATTTTCTTGAAAAAGACGATCGAGTCCTAGCACTTTTCTCTTTGACTTTTCTCTCTATTTTCTCAGTATATTCCTCAAATATATAATCGCCCCTAGTCTCCTTGTAACATCATGATTTGAGAGTTTATTAGAGGCTTGATTCTTCTTCATTTTGCATAATCAGCTTTCAATCTAGACTAATTTATAGAATGACGCCTATATATCCGTGGCGAGCGAGCATGGCCAAGCCTGGACACTCTAGCTTATCCTGCCTTTGCTTCGGTAGCTCTCCCTATTGGTTGGTCTTGCCACTTCAACTAGACTTTCAAATACCGCTATTGATCTGGCCTTAGCTCTTCTCCTCGCTCTCTTCCTTTGCTGAAGTTGAGTATAGAAGTTGGGAAATGTCAGTTTTCACACGTTATTGAAGTTTTTTTCCAACTAGGCTCTAATAGGGCTCGGTTGCATTAGATATGAAAAGTCGATTTGAGGGCTCATCAGTTACTCGATTGCCCGAAAGAGTTACATATGAGGTTAGAAGCAGAGAGAAGGCTTGTCGACGCTCTTTCTTCTTTCTAGAGGCGAGCGCTTTCTATTCTTTATGGAGAACGGAATATATATAGAACCTTTCACAGGAGAAAGAACGGCTAGACCTTTGAGTAAGTCTAAGCACTTCATGCGTGCGGCTCAGGCTCATTTATCTAGTTTTCTATCCTACCCCCAACAATGATATTAGAGGGCCCAACGCTAGCTGTATATATAACCTCAGATGCGCTAGCTGTATAACCATACCTCTTCTTCTTTCGGATTACTGGATAAGCACATTATTCCCTTCCCGACTAGAGAAATTACGAATTCCCACTAAGTCACCTAGAATGCAAGCATTGTCCTCCTCCCTTCCCGCTCTATCAAGCCAAGACCCTGTCGGATAGTACGCAGGAAGCGGGGGGTGCCAGTTGACAGTGGTGGGGCTATGGGATGTTGGTGTCTATTTCGCCCTTGAACCTTCCACTGCGTCCTGGTCTCGCAATGGGAAAGATGCAGGCAGGTAGTGCGTGTAAATGAGGGAGGGTCTAGATGGCCAAGAAGGCAGCGCGGGGAGGGAAGAGACTATGAAAAAGGGGGTTGTCAGCTTCCTTAGTCTACATGCTCTTATTCTCTTCCGGGAATCTGAACCTGGATTTGATTAGGGTCAGGACTGGTACTTTCGTAATATATATAAGGGGCTGCTTTCTTGCGCGGGAAGAAGAAGGCAAATCCAGTCTTAGCAGGGGAATCAGAGATCTGGAGGGGGGTGAGAAAGAGTTCATCCATCGAGGGTAAGCTAAATGTACGTCCGAGAGCAAGTCAGAGGGGAAATTGACATCGAAGAAGAAGTTAGGGGCCGAAAGATGATTTGAGCATTCAATCAACCACTAGTTCATATGGGCCCAGTTGAGAAAGTGGTCGAGATTATTATATACGTGAGTTAGAGGATCGGAAGATGGAAGTTAGGCAAAAGGAAATGATGTGGGACTAGCTGCTCTTGCCTTAGTTAGGCAGTCCCTCTTTTCCGGAAGCAAAGCTGATATACCTATAGATATAGATATATATATCTGTCTCCTTCTATACATAGCAGCAGTTGCACAGCTATGGAAGGTGGTGGATGGGCGGTCATGTCGCGGAGGATGAGAGAAAGTCGTCGAAGCATCATCGTCATATATAGTTGACGAAGTAGTCATAGAGTAGTGGGAGCGGCAGCTATGATGGTCTTTCTTCTCGATTTGCCAGCGTAATAGCTTGCTTCAATTTATATATTCTATTAATTACTAGCACCAATTATTTCTATAGTTTTGAAACCTCACCGAAATCTCTTCTCATAATGTGTATCGGATCATCTAGTCCTGACTACATCTCCAACTAGTATATAAATGCCATCGCCTCCTCTACTTCCACCAACTAGAACACTTAGAGGAGCTCCCGTGAGCAGGAGTAGATTTTGATAGTGCTTTGGGTAGCCCTTGGCTTCTCTCTGCATCAGGGTCTCAGTATCCTTTCCGCGCTTTCCGAAAGCTAAAGAAGGTGAGGGAATTGAAGTCTAGCTTGCTTGGGAAAGGTCTGACTCTCTCCCTTGTTGCTTCGCCTTCTTCAATAAGCCGACCTCTTCTCTCAGTAATGGACTGAGAGCAGGAAGCCTTTGAATCGAGCAGGATCTGAGGATCATGATCAAAGAAGGAGCGTGGGAATTTCTCTCTTTCCCCCCGATGAGTCTAGCCTCTTTCGCTAATCTCTAATCCCCTCTTCTAACTAGGCATTTCACTTCCCCCCGAAATAGATCTTAGACTGACCGAGCCCCTGTAAAGTGGGCTTCCCCTTCTTTCAAGAGTGGGCACCCTCCCGGTCCAATATCTAGTAGGAGAGTCAGAGCGTGCTTCTTCCGACTAATTCTATAGTTTGACCCTGAAGAGGACTTTCTGCCCGCCTCTACGAGACCAAGGTCACTATAGGGCCCTCTATACATGCAACTCGAGATTGGTAACTAATCATACTATGTTTTCTCCCTACATGCCAAGACAGTTCTCTTCCTACAGATAAAGAGGAATTCCTCCTGGATAACACGTCGACATCCCTGACTTCACGCACCTGACACAAGAATGCAGGAAAGAGAGAGGAATTGATATGTTGATGGGTCACCCTCCGAGTCAATAGCTAAAGCCATTCCACCATCCCTCCTAACACGAAAGAGAAAAACCATACCAAACCTACTTAGTAGTCCCGGGGTTCTCAGGTTCCAACATCACAGGCAAACAAATGAAAAGAAGGTTCAACCAGTGGTGAGTCAACAATAGAATATCTTACTCGAGCACTTTACTTAGCCCTAGCTCTTTCCTTCCTTGCAAAGGGTTGTGCCAAAGAAGATTGACCTCGATGGTGCGCTTACTTGATAACCAGGCTTATCCTAATAATCGAGCGAAATGTTGGCATCGCTTTGAGACTAGGTAAGGCGATGGATATAGTCTCAATGGCTTCGCTTGTCAATTCTTTTATCAAAAAAAACTGGAAGCCGGGAGCTATATAGTTTTTATATCAAGTAGTAGTATCAACTTTTGAACTAGTGCACTTTCTGAGCCAAGATCAGCTTGGCCTATTCATCAGATGAGGAAGAAAGAGTACCTAGATCCGCATCTACTTATTTTCTTTCACGATATAAACAAACTTTCCCAAAGCTAGTGCAAGTTTCCTCATAATAATGAGGAATGATAATTAAATAAGATAATAGGACTAATACCCTAGGGTTTGTATGTCTCTATAAGTCTTGATCTCATCGAATGTACTTTTTGAAGTGACATGTCGATAATGATCGTAATTATCAAATAATCCGGAAAAAATCTAAGAAGATGTTCTGGCATACATATATGCTCTCGACATATGATCATGAATGACATGGTTCTCTGCATTATGCAGAATGGTAGCTCTATAGGAGATGATGTATTCAAATTGTTTGAGTACCTACCTGAACCTAAGTTTTAAAAGTTTAAATGGATGTAGATACAATGAGTGTCACCATTCTACTATCTATACTCTAGTCATTCATGAAGCTTCATAATATTCATATTGTATAAATTGAATGAAGCATGTATAAATGTTGAAACACTCTTATGTTGAAATTTTTTATTTTTAACATAAGAAATCCTTGGTCTTGAGCAATGGTTGCTTATAGATAAAGGGAGCGCAATGGAAGCATGGGTTGAACCAAAGTAAGAAGTATAGTCAAAGAGTTGACTGTACTTCTGTGACTTCCATATGACATCAAAGAGTTGGATGTATGCCAATACTGCAATAAGTTGATGTGTTGATAGTATAACTATCAAATCTATCTAGAATCCTTAGAGAAGGAATCAGATAGTACATCACAAGACTTCATATTTTCAGTGGGAGCCCTTAGTCTTAGAGAATGTCTCCGTGACCTGGATATTAGAATACACTCATAGTTTATTTCCAAATGTTGGAAATAAACATGAATTCTGGAATAAACCTATTATAGAGAGTTATGATGGAAATATTTCAGATAGTAAAATAACATCTAGTGAACTACACTAAATTGGAAAATTAATGAATGGTTCATTAAAAATTTCTAATACTGAAAATTAAACCTTTAAAGATCAATTGGAGGATAAAGATCATTTGACAATGATCTGGCATCATGTTTTGGACATATGTCTATTGATGAGATCAATGGACAAGTAAGAGATGAAACTTTAGAATGTCTAAAATTTCAAAATTTGCATACTTATGAATGTTGTATTCAAAGTAAAATGTCCAATACACCCTTCTTTGGGAAAGGTGTAAGATTTCAAGGTATTCAGGATCTCGTACATATTGATGTGTGTGAATCATCTATATCATAGTAAACATTATGGATATGTGATATCTATTAATGATTATGTATGATATGAGATTTCTTCTCTTCACCTAAGAAACCTTTGAAATGTTCAATGACTTCACAGTTTTTGGTTTAGAACCAAAGTTTGAAGGAAGATAAAATGAATTTGATCTAACTAAGGTAGCTGGTACCTATTAGATGAATTCAAGGAATACCTTATGGAGATATGAATATCATTCCTATCTCAATCCTCCTAATCAATCTTAACTCGATAGAGTTGTAGGGAGATACAATTAATCATATGTGACATGATTTGATCAATGATTACTCTTAGCATAATTATCTCTTAGTGTCCAAGTATATATATATATATATGTGGTAGAGACGACATTATATATATCCTTAATAAGTTTCCATGTGATTAAGCTGGAATCTGGCACTGGAAAGTGCTACTTCATTAGGAAAATAAAGGATGGTATTGTATACCTACTTTATGACCTTGATATTCTTAAAAGGATCTCATCTCTGAGAATGTGAT
The DNA here is from genome assembly GCA_037367405.1 of Ottelia alismoides. NCBI lineage: Eukaryota > Viridiplantae > Streptophyta > Magnoliopsida > Alismatales > Hydrocharitaceae > Ottelia > Ottelia alismoides. The sequence continues at coordinate 1,101,304 of JAZKJV010008779.1, read as the reverse complement.
TCTTATAGGATGACTCCCTTAAGAATCAAGATAAAAATGAAGTAAAGGAACTCATTTAATCTTGAGAAGATAATGAGGCTCCTGAAATCGGAAACTAAAAGAATAATTGAAGATGAAACACTAATACTTCTTTAAAAAATTTAAGGATGTATTCCACATGGATGTTAGCAATAAATGTCTAATGTAGACTTCATATACAAATGTTGTATATAAACCCTCGAGGATCCAACTATATGGGTTAGACCCATTATGGTGTAAAAGGATCTTCAAGAGAAAGAGGGAACCTGATGAGAAGGTTGAGACCTTCAAAGCACGGTTTGTAGCCATGAGCAACACATCGAAGAGAAGATATCCCTTGTGATGGGACTTGCTCTCTAGTGACGAGACACATGTAGGGAAACTCGCTAGTTCACACAAATCTGCATAAGTTATCATGGACGAGACACATGCAGGGAAACTCGCACGTGTGGTTCTAGCCATCCTTCGGTATCTAATAACCTTGCTTCTGCTCGCCGCTGGCGCACCTCTCCTAACTATTGCCCATTTCTTCTGGAATCATTTTTTGAGGAGGGACAATTCTACATATGTCTACCAAATTCTTATATTATTAAGTACAACTGGTACAATTTCGATGTGTTTTGATTTTTTCGAAAAAGAGAGGTTTGATGCTTTGAATTCATTGTTTTAATTCTACTTTCTACTTGTGGTATGCTATTTATGATCTCAGCTCATGATTTAATTTCCATATATTTAGCTATTGAGCTTCAAGTTTATGTTTTTATGTGATCACAACATCAAAAAGAATGTCAGAATATTCCACGGAAGCTGTCTTGAAATATTTGATCTTAGGTGCATTTTCCTCTGGAATATTCTTGTTTGGCGACGACTGGACCCCCTCCGCTAAATCTGATCTCCGAATTCCATATATTGTGGAGACCCTCCCCTCCATGGGGAGGTCAGTATAGGGCGATCGATCTGCTTACCTACTCGATCTCCTACGTGCGAAAGATGAGGGAGACATAGAGGCAGGATAGACTTCTCCTTGTCGATTCCCCTTGGTCTAATTCCATGACGGAGAGTCGACGTGGCATCAAGTACAGATTGGGGGAGTAGAGCTAAATCCTTGTTCAGGGGTATTCCGATGGTGTAACTTAGGCAAGGAAAGAGGGGCTCGAAATATATAGTTTGCCATCGGAGCGACCTATTGATTCACCAAACCCTGACCCAGCGTCACACCTTCTCCAGGTCTGATGGGATCCACTAGCCCCCCTGACACTATCCGGAATTTCTTCCTCAGAGCTGAGCCAGGAATGGCCAAACACATACCACTGTCGAATCGAGTAGAGATGCCCTCTTTAAGACTTCCAAAAAAGATGTTCACAGGGGCCAGAAACACTCGGTCATAGGAGGACCGCCTACGCGCTGGTAAACGAAAACCACCTTCACTGGATCCACTGAACGAATCAAGCCAGGTCGCCCCAAAGACTCCACATGCCAAAAGGGCCACCAACATTCCCCCAAAAAAGGGGGGATCCGCTGCTTACTGCTCACGGAAACATCCGACCTATATGTTACGAGACCTCGTTCGCATATCTTTCTGATGGCGGGCGTAGGGGGGTGGGCTCCCCGTGATGAAAAGCGGGTTATATATGAACAAAAAGAGACGACACGTTAGCTTTTGAAGGCTGAGGATTAGCTCCTAGGAAGAAATCCATCCACTTCGTATCTTAGTAGACCTCTTCCTCCTTTCCAGCAGGCTAGCTTAATGGGCCTTCTACTTCAAAATTTTCACTTTCCAGCAAAGCCTTTGAGAGAATCAAGTTAGTTCTTCATAGTGGTGAGATCATACTTCTCTTTCCTTCTCACTTCTCAATAATGTATAGCTCTATAGTCTAGTTGAAGCAAAAGATTTCTGAAGTCCCCTCACGTCCCTAAATTCTTCAGCAAAGCTATAATTAATTATTCTATTCGACGTCCTGAGGTGCGTTTAATGGAAAGAGGATGACCCCCGAACTTCTCCCTTATTTTGAGAAGCTCTCAAGCAATGCCCAACGAGACTTAGGCGATTTCGCTACTATATATCTATATATTTCAAAAAGTCGAGGTAATTATATTCTAAAGTCTTGTTGAGTTGAGAGAAAGCGACGGAAAGAGAAGAATGAATGAACGATCAAGGAATGGTCAGAGGGAGTGAGCGAAGATCCTTATGAAATCCTGGAGAAGAAAGAGAAAAGACTTTGTTACATCATTGAGGTATCTGCCTTTTCCAAATATATAGTGAGTTCTTTCCCTGATTTCCCAGTTTCAAAATTTTCAAATTGGCTTCCGCCTTTGTCCTGGAATCTCCCAAGTGCGCGTGCTCTGAAGTTGGATTTCTTCTCTCTACCGCTATTATATATATCAGGGGCCTGAGAAAGAGGTCAGTAACCTCTCCTATCCCTGTGAGAAAAAGAGGTATTTAACCAGTTCTCTTATACTAATATCAGGAGTCTAGAGAGAGGAAAGTGGAAGTTAAAGAAGTGAAAGAGGGATGTTGATTGAGAGAAGGATATGTACATCACTTATCAACCGCAGAAGAAGAAATTCTGTAGCCTATGAGATCGAAGAGAGAAAGACTAATGGACTTTGCCGTATAAGGTGAGCGCTAGGCCTCTTCAACTATATAACTATATAAATTCACTCTATTGATTTTTTCTTATAAAGCTTTTATAAAAATATATTATGATATTTAGATATTTTAGCGAGTATTTTTTCTCAATTGATGTTGTGGGTGTTTTATTTAATATGAGAATATTTGATTTGATAACAAGATATTTATGAGGCTAGTTAGATTGTGCTCATCTCCTAGTCTAGTACCTCCTCTCCATATCGAGAAGTAGACCTGTTCGCATCGCACCATATGAGCTGGATCGCTCTCTTAAGGGTCCGTGCAGTACCTCAATTACACCCTCGAAGAAGTAGAGGTCTACCTCACTCTTTCAAGAGGAAGGGAGAGGTGCATCGAAAGCCTCTTTGCGATTAGTAAGGAGAGCTAAACCTATAGCATCGGAGAGATAAGGGCAGCGAAATCGTCGCATGTTCATCCCGTCAAAGAAATACATTATAAAATAACGGGGCGAGTGAGTTGCCTCTTTCCAATGGAAGAAGAAGTATGGATTGACCCACGTAATTACCTCAATGTGCGAGACATCTGGATGAGGAAAAGACCCCCACCTCATTGGCGACTTGGCAGCTCCCATGGTTGTTAGAGTGAAGGAGTGTCAAGATGCAGTAAATGACATACGTGGGCTTTCATTTGGCTTAATTATTTACCCACCGACTCGCTCTCTTTGCGAAGAAGAGAATCAGTCAAGCTCTAAGCGATCTATCTCTTCTCCTTTAAAGCTAGAAGTACTCCATCCAGGGGCTTGTGCCTTGGACCTGAACATGGTCAACTTGATTGAGAAGCCCCTTCCGAGTAGACTAGTGTGTCAGAACTGAGCATAGGCTAGAATCACACTTGCATTAAGCATTTGCACTGGGCTACTAGGCAATCAAACTCTTCCATTACCAGGACAACTATGAAGTCTTAATATAGTAGACTGAAGGGATGTGCACCAACTATATAAAAAGGGAGCAAAGCATCCTTTGCGCTGCGCAAGTAGGAGTAGATGAAGAAAGAAAGCCTTGGCATGGTCAGAACCCCGCCTTCCGAGTTGCAAGAATCAGTCTCAGTGGTGATCGAGCCACGAAGCAAGCTTTCCCGAATACGACAGATGTGGAAATGGGGAAGATGGAACAACGAAAGAGGGAGGATGAAGAAAGTCGTTGGGCAACTCACGAGGATCAAAAAGTCTTCTGGGAATTGGCAAACTGCTAGGAAGAAATCCCAGAGATCATGTCCTTTTGTGGATGGTGAGGCCGACTTCTACCTTATCTTTCTCTTTGGCAGGTCCTGGTCCGAAGGATAAATACTGCCTCGGGCCGGTAAAGGAGGAATCCTCTATAAGCCCGAGGAGTCAGTCTCAGCTAAACATAGGTGTTGGACCCAGCTCCTATAGTGACGCACTCGTAGAGAAGGAAGCGCATGAGTTAATCGGGTCAACACGATTCCTGCGCACCCCCGAAACCCAACGTTTTTGACTTGTGTTCTCGACTAGCTCGTCGAGTGGTTCTTTCGGCTAGTGTTCTCATCGTTGGTTCCGAGTGTATCAGTTGTGGGTGGTATTATTCTGGGTGGGAGACCTTATGTCTGGTTCAACCACAGCTTTTCTCAAGAGTAGTCCACCCTCGATGAGAGGCCTATATTTCGAAGTGCGTTAGCCGAGAACAAAAAATGCAAAGAAGTCGGAGAAAGCAAGAAGTCTAGGTCAACCTTGGAGAGGTAAGCAGGAGCTCTTACTTGACAAGCCCATTTGATCCAGTCCCCTCGTGCCTTCCATTGACTTTCTTTTCTGGCTTGTCGGACAACCTTTATTGAGACCCTCCACCCCCCCCCCCCCCCCCCGTATTGTTTAGTCATAGGCGAAACCACTGATTTTGATCATAGATGCTGCCGGCGGGACTCTAAGAACTCGCATAATATAGACCTTCGGGACACGCATTCGTGTACAAGCAAGTGCAGACCCAGGTGGACCGAACTAGATATTAAGGATGCTTTAGTCCCCAGCCTTGGCTGGCACAGATTATACCTCCATATTTCCATCTCCGGAGCCCAATCTCTATAGTTGGTTCATCCCCTTCCTGACTCATAAAGAAGAGGTCTAAGACTTGGAAACAACTGACTGGCCCATACGAGGGAAAGGAGAGACTTCTCAAATTCAAGTGCAAGTCGATATTTTTCTATTAATCACTCACTATTATATATTAGGCATCTGCCGAACCTGCCTTGGTCTTCCCTCAGGCTCTGTCTTCGCTCGCTTTATTGCTCGCTTGGCTCGGCTCGCTCTCGGAAAAATCACAGACTATGACGCTTGGTTCGAGCTTGAATCTTTACTGGGAAGTTTCTTTCCCCATCTCAACTCCGCTCCTCCGACTTACTTCTTTTTCCATTCCCTCTCTTATCGAATGAGCATGTAAGAAGTACATTCATCTTCCCCCCTAGCATGATCCCCCGGTCGATTGAGCCCGAAACTTCCCCTTCCTCCATCTAGGTAGTGAGTGACTAAGACAACCCTATAAGCTAAGAAGTGAACGGATTCGCTGACTTTGACTTCTACTGAGCAAGATTGAGAGATGAAGCGGCCAAGCTTATTATGTAGAAAAAGTCTTGAAATCAGTAGTGCAAGTAGGTTAGACGGAAAATAAGTCAACAGAGAGATTTTTTAAGTAACCAAAGATATAGAGAAAAGGAAGGCCTAGCTTAGCAGGGTCAGGTCTTGGCAGAACAAGACATCAGAAAAAGTGAGCAAAGATCATGCCTTAGAAAGAATCAGCTCCACCCTTTCTTTTCAACCCTAGCCCTTAAAGAAAGCCGGGATCTAGTCCTCTTTCCCCCATCTTCCGACATTCCAATATAGCTCAAAATGGTTGAAGGTCGAAGACTGCTTATGTCCTAGCTTGACCCAGAACAAGACTATATAAGGCAACCGACCCTACAAAAGACCCTCCATTTGGCTCCATTTGGCTCTCTCTCCTTCGCTTCGACCTGCTTACTCCTTTCACCTCAAAGCGGATTGTGGTTGGCTTAGACCGCTTCTTTGACCGTGGCAAACACGATAAAGAAAGAGAATTTCTCTCCAAGGACTTTCATCTGAAAACAAGCAGCGAACTATGCTGATAATGGTCCTAACAATGCCTCCTTGGCTTTTCTCTTATTTATTATGTATACATAGCCGCCTGTGTAGACTATTCACCTATTCTCACTCCGCACCGTCAGCGGTGTTTAATATAATAGTCCCCTTGCCTCTACGTCTCACCAACACCCTGAGAGGTACGACTTCTATCTACTACAAGGTTGTTCGCTTTCCTAAGGCATAAGCATCGTTTGCCGGCGCAAAACTCAGCCTTCAAAAGCGAACCTGGTGGAAGGTGGGGTACCGCTGACCGTCAAGAAAGGGTACGAGCCGAACTCCTTCTGCATGAGGACTATGCAATGGGAGGGACGAACTACATTCAAGGCCGTATGGATATAGAGTTGCTAAGAAAGCCATGCCACTGGGGTCTTCAAGATAGATAGGTATAGGGATTCCCAGATGCTGCGAGAGAGTTCGCGAGGCTATTATATCATCTTTGTTGAGACAAAGATTCCCCAGTTAGAAAGTCCTCACTAATGTTGGAGCGAGTAGACGGGGGAAAATATCTCAGTTGGTTAGAGTGCTGGTTTGTCACGCCAGAAGTCGGGGGTTCAAAGCCTGTTTTCCCTGCCCGATCCTCCTATCCAGGGGAAAAGAGGGCACTGTCCCCGAGGCCAGCGAGAAGATGAAAGAGTTCGACCTAAGAGAAAGTACACGCTCAAGGAGCCTGATTATATTTGAGTAGTTGTCGCTGCGAGCTGAGACTTCGATAATGAGAAAGCAAGCACGAACTAGACTCTCTGGATAGTATTGCTCTTGGGCTTAGAGTGGGAAATCAATATCAAGCCTTCTTAACCAAGCACGAAGCCTAAGGATAGAAGGTCTCCCCGTACTCTCCTCTTGGTCGACCCCCCAAGGGAACAGTCAAGTGGGTTTGCGAGTTGCTTAGTTGAGCAAGGTGGTTCTATCTTCTCTCAATCCCAGGGACGTACCAGAGGCGCTGTATAGCCGTACCTTAGGCTTTGTCAGATACGCTTAGCCACTTCTCGACGCTCTATCCTCGTCTGAGAGGATAGGGCCTAGGAGCCCATCAGGCGAAGGCAGAGGTGATCTGGTTATCAAGTAGGGATGGAATCGGCTTAAGCTCGACCCTTGCTCGGTATAGGTCAGTAATGTTTGATTGGCCACTTCCCTACTGCCCAGAACCGATATAGTAGCCGTGTGCGGGGAGCTAGGGAAGGGTACGGGGTTCTCGTGATTAGCCTGTAGGCCTGAGGAAGCACTAGTCCTTGCCTGCTCACTCAGTCTTCTACCTTTCCCTAGGACTTCTACATAAGACCGACCTCAACCACGGCAAGGCAGATATTGGAAAGCAGATGGAAGGTCGAAGCATAAGCAGAGTGAAGGAGAAGTTCAAGGGAGTCGAGTTTAGTGTTCACAAATGCCCACCTATTCTAGTAGGGAAGGAATAAAAGGTCAACATCAGTCTTTTTTATTAAGATATTTAAGAGAAGAAGGTAGGAAAGCCAAACCCTTGATCAAATCATCCTTCAAAGCAAGCAATTCGACGCCCAGATATATAGTCTCAGAGTCCGTAGCAAACAAAATAGAGTCAGAGTAGAGGTAGAAGAAGAGGGGTCTAGTTTACCTACAACTATATAATAGGGAAAAGAGAGAAAGTAGGCATGACATACCCATCTCATCTCTCATCAAGCAGCTTTCTTTATCATATGGTATAAGCTATGAGTCAAGTATAGAAGGTCCGAGTGGGACTAGGCTATCGCGATAGGTGTAGGAGCTAGGCTCAGTCATACATTTGAGCTCAGTCAAGAGGCAGAAGGTAGTGTTGGTTTGACAGGACAACATAGATCATCCACTAAAAGACCACATGGTAAAGAGAAGAAAGTGAGGAGGCAAGCATCCAGAAAAAACAGACACGAGACGCGAAGAAGAGCAGACGCAACAGTGAATGAGTACCGGAGCATCATCGGAAGAAAGAGTGCTATGCTTGATATTCTAGAAAAAAGCGCTGAAACAAAAGAGCTGAATAGATCTCAGACACAAGGTCAGAGAGAGCTTATCTAGTTGGGGGTAATGGGAACACAATGAACGTCCTTCTCGTACACTCTTCCTGCCCCTTACTATGGCTATCATATACTCTTGACTAGCTCATCATAGATAACATACTAGATGACCCCTATCTCATTCTCCTTTCCTACACCGGAGCACTTCAAACCACAGTTCCACCAACCCAGGGAGAGAGAGGAGAAGAAAGAGCGAGGGAATTAGACAACAAGGTCTAGAGGAGAGATGCAAAGGAAGATGTCGGGGAAGAAGTAGGAGATAGTCAGAAAAGCAGGAACTAGACCAGGCTTAATAACATAGCAAGTCTAGTTTGTCAGGCATTGATGCGATGGAGTGTATAGTAGTATCTACTTGCTGGAGGCTGATCGTGATATATTACTAAGGTCTCCGTTCTATATCAGCCCATATGATTAAAAAGGCACCACCCTCATCAAATTCCCATTTCTCAAAAAAAGGATGATGTAGCTTTTTTGTGATTTTATCTTCTCAAGAGACGACAAAAATGCTCAATTCATCCCCGGTCCCGTAGTGCATTTGATAAAGCAACTATTTACAACCTACCAACATTGCCTATCGACCAACATATTATATTGTCTGGCCTTCACTTATTCTCGAACCTGCTCCTATCCATGCTGCTGTCCAACCAAGAAGTACGACTGGGACACTATGAGAGCCGCTGGGGAGACCGTGCTAACTAGGAAGTGGGGGAGGCCCGAGCTTAGGATAATGAGAAAAATCCTGCTTGATCAACCATCATTCAATCCCTTTGTCTTTGCGTTGAGAACAAGATCAGTAATAGATAGACCTGATAATGGTGGACTTTCACACCAGCCCGGGTCCCCTTCGCCCTATAGGACTTTTCGCAAGGAAGAACGTAAGTAACTGCTTGCTCGTCGACCTGGAGGAAAGCTCCTGCCTTATTCGTGTTAAGTAGTTCACTAAACTCGATTCACTCATCCTTTAGGCAACTCATCCTCTCTGAGAGGAGGACACAACCTTCAGTGCAAGAAGAAAAGAAAGGACCAACTATAATGATCATATTCTAAAATGAAGAATCAGGGGGTATTTTCTTATTTATTAGTTTTTTTGTGTAGTTGATAAAAAAATTATTGCAATTATCGTGAAAAAAAATCAAAAAAGTTGTCTGACCTGCGTCATATATAGTCAGGGCTTAGAGGAAGATCAAGAAAAACCCCAAATATCTAGTTAGCGAGTTCGAGGAGAATGCGATCAAGGCAACTATTATAAATCTAGACCCAGTAATATATTGTTTTCTTTCTCATTCGAAGTTCAAGTGAGAGCGGACGGAGCACACGAAGAAGAGGGATATTTTCTTGGATGGTGATTCGAATCTTCAACTGCTCATGACAACTGGCTCTGGATTTAAGCCTGCCATCGTTGCTCTAGATGGCACACGCCTTCGCACTCTATCGACCCTACAGCTTCGCAGTTCCCAGTTCTGGTAGTCAGGATCTCTACAGTAGTAGCTTAATTCTTTCATGTATTCTTCTCTCAAATATATTAATAAAACGGATCTGAGAAGCTGAAGCAGAACTGAGGGACGAGGAGTAGGTGCGAGGAAGCAAAGGTAGCTCTAAAGTGAGATAGAGAGCAATTCGTATTATATATCAGGGCCGAAGCGATAAAGAAAGTAGTGGGAGTGTCAGTCCGGAGAAGGCTGACATGATCTCATGATATATAGTAGTAGACTTATTGAGGCCTGGATTCTACCCCCCTCGCTTAGTCAACCCTTTCCGTCTTGACAACGTGTACACTACCTTTTCTCGCAGCATGACCCTACCTCGCTTCTAGAACACAAGCCTGATTCGTACTATGCTATCCTGGCTTTTCGCATAAAGCACTCCATGCCACATCTTTTATCAAGAGGATTTGTCATCTAAGCTTATAATATGAATCAATGCATCGTTTTTACTACGCACTCTCTCGCTCGCACCTACCCATATCAGGACCTTCCCCCTACATTTGAGATGAGATTTGAGTTCGGGGGACTCTAAACTCTTTCGAGCGGTACAGCTCTAAGCACCAGACTTTCACGCTACATCTGGGAATCCCTCTACCTATCTATTAGACTTTGGACACAGGAAATCAACAACTAGATCATTGCTGCCCCAGGCCCAAAGGCAAGGAAATTTCTCTCACCCCCCTTCGCTATTTTCTAAAATGTCTCAGCTCTTCCCCCCTTCACTATTTTCTAAAATGTCTCAGCTCCTTCAGTCCTTCCTCTCCCTCCCCTCATTCTTCACCCACCTTTCGTATCCGGCACACAGGCTAGGTCATCACTCCCGCTAGGGCCAACTCTTATACAGCTTAACTCAACTCGCCGAACTCTCTCACTACTATATACCAGCCTGACCTCATTCCACTTTACAGGTGTCAATTCAATGAAAAGAGCTGGGAATGCCAGAAGGTTAGTGGATATTAGAAAAGACTGTTTGGGGACCGCATCATTCGGAGCACTAAATCAGGTGTGGAGAGTCTATGGTGCTGAAAATCAGCCATCCGCCAACTATATATCTTGCACCTACTTTCAACGACTTTCATCTGTTAGTAGGTTCAAATAGTAGGCTCAAAATAGATCTGTATATATGTGATCCGTGTTAGGCTCCATGGTTATCCTCTCCATTGTTCAATTAAGCAAATAGCTTTCATTCTAAGCCTTGCCTTGTAAACTATGCTCTATATTTCTCCTGCTAAGTTTCCAGAGTCTGTTTTTTCAGGTAAGACTTTGCGGCATTTTACCCGAACTCCACAGGCTGAAATTGGCTATGTCTTAGGCTTTCCGCCCCTACCTTCGCCTAACTATGGACCTCGCTCTTTTGCTCTATCCTTGAACAATCACTGAATAAGTTCTGTTCAGCGCCTACCCAGTCCATTGATTACTTGCCCCGAATGTCCACCTTGTCTGACTACCTACCCTCACGTCCTAAACCTCATGGAAGGATAGGTAGTAGCTGAGGAAATTTTGGTATGAGGGGGCTTTTGGCGGGATCGTCACTTACTTCGAAGTTGACCTTATGATTCGCGCGCATACATTGTCAGATTGTTGAAGGCTAGTAGAGAGGCTGACGTTCAATCGTCAGACGAATCCTAGGTCCCTATATCTATAAAGCTGTCTTGCTGCTTGTAAAAGCAATCCATAGCCCCTGTAAGATGTCACCCTCAACATGACGAATTCAAACGCGATAAATAAATGAGAGAATCCGCCCCTCTCTCAACTGTCTTCCTGCCCCCTATACTATATTTCCGAAGCCCTAGGATTTTTTGGGAATTCCTTCTATACGATACAACAGCTAGAATGAATCGACAACCGCTTACCATCAAAGTTGGTCTAACATGCGGGTGCTTGTAATCAGTCGAAGGGAGGAAGGCAAATAGCCTCACCACCCGCGGCGGAGCAAAGGAACGGATCGACGCACTCAGATGTCCACATAATGTTCGACTATAGATTGTTTACCCATATTCCCCTGTGAGAGTGGTAGTCGTCCCGCCAGTTCTCATCTCATGCTGCCGCTATGATTTGATGAAGGACATGCAATTAACGAATCCCACCAGTTCTCATTTCATGTCGTTGTCGTGGGTCTGGATAAGATAATAGGAGGAGATCAGTCATGACGAAGGATCGGAAGGCAGCAGAGAGGATGCTAGAGTGTATATAAATATTTACGGAGGTCTCAATCCATATTATTTGACTGCCATATCACCATATCCTCAGAAAGCACGTCGGGATCCATATGACCCGATGCATAGATGGGGGGTAACAACATAATAGAGACTGTTATGTATTGACTTTCCATAGTGGTCTACAACTATTATATATATTTTCAGCGAGGCAAGAAAGCAAGAAGGCTGGGCCAAGAAAAAGTCCTTCCACACTCGAGGTCAAGAAGGCTGGGCCGCTGGATCACATTAGGCTAGGCCTTATAATGATGAGGGCGAGTTGATGAGATTTCTGACATGCATGAGTTCCCAGTTCCATGTCAACCAACCCCTACTCCACAAAGTGCACTTCCTTGCTAAAGCAACTGAGAGTTCTTCCACTGTCTGTCAAAGAAAGGAGAGTTGCATTCCTGTACCCTAGAACGCGATTAATTTGAGATCGATGCTCTCCAGAGTTCTATAGCCTTATGAGGTACTGTATAGCGGTAGGATACTTAGAGACCGAGTGGATTGAATAAGCGAAGTAGGAGTTGACGGAGGTACCTAAGAAGTAGATACGAAGATCCACACCCTTCAACTAGTACGTGAAAGATGTGAGGTCAGTGATGACAAGCTCAGTAGGCAAGTGAGGTCATCAAGGGGTGATGGCAGTCTAATCCAAGGTGGCCACTATGCGATATTCTAGGCATAGAAGAAAAATGACCCCAAACCTCTATTCAATGCTCGTGATGGTGTAGAATGCATGGTGTCATGCTGAATAGCCTTTTTCTGAGGGGATTGCTGTCACAGGCCTGGTATTGGGGACTAGTACCCTTCCACATCTGACATTCCTGCTATGCAGACAGGGGTCGGACTGGAGTCTGAGACCATGCTCTAGACTATAAGGGAGGCCTTGATTGAGAAAGCGCTAATGAGGCTAGTTACTTTAGGGTAAAATAAGAAGTCATCCAAGGTCTCAAACAACATATATATATATATATATGAAAAACAACACATCGTCTTTTCGCTGCTTTATTGTATGTATACATCTATCCTGGCGGAGCCGATATGTGGGTCATTCCCATTTTCTTTTGTGTGGCGGGAGGTAGAGGTGGGCCAAAGAGAGGTGCGAGTCCATAATATATAATTGGGGATATATAGATGCGTCATTATAGGGGCCATGTATTACATAATCGGGGGAATTCAACGTCAATCTTTGTATATACAATGTTTGTAATTATATAAATATATTATAAAAAGTCAGAGTGTGTCATATATATACGCGTGGGATTCTCCATTAGAGGCCCACTGGACTAGCACCTCCCATAAGTCCTCTCAATTTGGAAGGGGCACTGGACCTTCTAGTAGATAGCAATCGTCACTCGTAGGATGCTAGGGCTGGGTAAGGTTGACTTGTTCCCCAAATACTCGAGACCTGGAACTATAGAAAAGGGCAGAAGTAGAGGATCGACTAGACAGGAAAAAAGGATGCATCAACGCAGAGTGCAATACCCATCCCGCATCTGTGCCATCCAGTGCGGCCCTCGGCTATCAGGATGACACAAAAGTCACGTGACATCAACTGTGTGACCCCGACAATAGATATGATAAAGGGAACATGAAAGGTTTGTACAGGATAGGATTGAGTGTAAGTTACACGGAACGCGAACTAAGCGGGTCCAATGGCGGTAAATAGTTTGACTCTCTTCTTTGAGTGGAGAGGAGGAAAGGGGGAATTCATCCGCCCGAGGAGAGGGGCTTGCGTCTGATTAGCTGGTTGTTGGTGAGGCAATGGCTTACCAAGGGATGATCAATCAGTAGTTGGTCTGAGAGAGAGGATGATCAGCCACAAGACTGGGACTGAGACAGGGTCCTGAGTCCCTGCCCCTTTGCCTTTCTTTGAATTTTCATAATCGCGATAGTAGACCATGGTTTTTTGCTTTCTCTCTTTCTTGAACCTACTCTAGAACAACTATATGACGATCTTTAAAGGCTCAAAAAATGAGATAGAAATTAGAAAATGTCCCCCATAACCCCACCCTCCGAATATATAGTAGCTCCCATAACTATATATCACTAATTTGACGATTTTGAGAATACGATCATTATAGTTGCTCTCACCAATTATATAGTATGAAAATGATATATAGTGCAAATTGTTAGAAAATGTTCTCGTAGCCTGTGACTTTCAAAGCCTGCTCAACGCACCTTAACTGCTTTCGCTCTTCCCCGCCTCTGTCTGACTCCCCCCAGAACCCCCCTGCGGCCGGTTGTTTGCTAGTTTTGGTCTGGGGAAGGAAAAGTGGCTATTCATGATGCATTTTAGCTCCCCAATTTCTAGATAAATAAATATATGGTCTTGGGTTCGACGTCTCAAGTAGCGGTTAATGAGGTATGTGATGCGCTTGCTTTCTTATTAATATATGGAAGGCTGCTTCGAAGATTATATATATTGGGGATGTGACAACTAGATAGCCTGGGATTATTTGTGGTCTTCTTACGCATGGGGTTTCAAAGGGGAGTCCCTAATCCTTGTGCTCCTGCCCTATCTTCCTCATAATGGAAGCTATTCTTCAGCCTTTGATGACAACGTCAGAAGTACGAGAGGCATCTGGAGGAAGAAGAAAGCAGAAGTCATGGAAGTTCCCTCTTCTCTTGGTGAATGAAGCCCGTCGACCTGATAGAAACCCGCGCAAATCGGGACAACAATGAAAGCCATCTTCCGCTTTTTCTCCGACTCGAGAATTCCACTTCTCTTCTTTTTCGAGCTAGACCAACCTTTTCTATAGTTCTGGGTCTCGAGACCCAATGTCTGACATTGACCAATTCCCGGAATTGAGACGCTGGTTCAAAATGGCATTTACTCGAGTTTGAAGTGCTATTCCTCTTGGACAAGATAATTGATTTTAGTTGACGTATGATTGATGTCCGAGAGAACACTGGTTTTGATCTTCGAAGCGGCGATTGTACTACTTAGAATGGCATTGCACATGATCTCTACCTTCCTCTACTTGCTGCTAGGCTCTTGTCCAATATCCTACTAGTTATAGAGCGAGCGCGTTTATCATCAGATAGAAAATCCTTGATGCAGGGGGTGGGAAGCCAGACAACCAACCATTGCGGATAGTGGGAAGGGGAGGGGAGCATTATCGAATTCCACAGTTGGCTATATAAATCTTCTCGGTTCATGACCTTCTTTTCACCAACCACTGATAGAGTTCTTCCTAGGCTGCGAGAGTGGACCTTTCGTTTTAGGACTGGCCGAAAGTGGCCTTCAAAAACAAGTCCCTGGCACTAGATTAGCACAGGAGGGGAAAGATCATCATCCGTTTTCTAAAAAAACTATCACAATTATCAAAAGATTGGAGGGATGAGAAGCCAAAACCACTTCGACACCCTAGCATTTGCAGGTTCCGTGCAGAAATCGACAGAGGAGAGTGGGAATCAACCTGAACTAGCCTTTATATATAGATGTGGGAGGAGGGTCAAATCGCTCTTACCGATGATGCAAACTATGGAACTTCCGAATCTCGACCCAGGAGGCCGCATGCCTACTCGAGCCAGAAGAACAGGTCTTCGACTGGTCGGCAACATTGCCTTTTTCGGTATGCCTTGTCTTTCTTTTGAGCGTCTAATCTTCTCTGGAGAATCCCAAATCGAGCCGTGGTCCAACTACAGAACTTTTTCTTTTTCATTACTTCCATGGTCGTGCCTCGTGGCATGACAGCACCCGTACTATTGAAATGGTTGGTCAGTAGAGATGTTCCCACAGGTGCCCCTTCTTCCAATTGTACTATAATTCCTATTCTTATCCCTTCATTCCCTTTTTTGGTTGGTATACATTCCAAGGAATTCATACGCTCCATGGACGGAGAAAAAAGTGGAGTCTAGGTCAGAGCAATCCCCCCGGTGCTATTACCAGATAGGAGGGGCAGAGGCCCATCCTCCCGAAATGCTTTATTTTGTTTCGTTCCCGTTCTTCATTTCCTTCTTCTCGAATGGGGGGGGGAATGGGGATTGGGGCTTTGGGGGGGGTTAGAATCTTTCTGCGGTGTGCTCTGTTTACTATTATTTCGTACTCTCTTCTCTTTACCACGCGATAGGTCAGCGAAGCGTGAGCGATCGGGGTGAAAGAAAGGTCACAGACTTAGTGAAGGGAATGAGAAAGGACTCAATGACAATATGAGATGCCCCGAGCACCCACTCTATGTCTTCCAAGTAGAAAGAAGGGTCGAAGGTTTTTGGTCCTCGGGTGGTACTTGTTTGGGGTGTGTGCCACCAGAAATAGGGCTTAAAACTCTCACCTTACCAACGAGCCGACTGCTGAGGGCTATTGGTCACGACTACTACCAAAAAGTGCAAATGAATATTCATATTGAACATGCAGGAGTCTTAATATTAATGTTGGGTGTTCTTATGTTGTGCGATTCGGTGGCTTATGTGCGACCTCTAGCCCACACCTCCTATTTGT
Organism: Ottelia alismoides; assembly: GCA_037367405.1. Taxonomy (NCBI): domain Eukaryota; kingdom Viridiplantae; phylum Streptophyta; class Magnoliopsida; order Alismatales; family Hydrocharitaceae; genus Ottelia; species Ottelia alismoides. The sequence continues at coordinate 1,085,377 of JAZKJV010008779.1, read as the reverse complement.
TCACGGCAGGCGGCGTGAACTCTGATTCGATGCGGGTAGTCAATCTCGCCTGTGAGATGCTCAATTGACTCCTCCACCTTGATAGGAAGATGGTTGATTCCTAAATTTGTGCATAAGGGTCAGGCACTTTGGATGAACAGAGGCGAATGGGTGTCAGCCTCGCTTCTCGGAAACACCCAATGCTGACTACACTGAGAGACACGAAAGCGCGGTAATTCCAGTTGGCGATGTGGCGTTAATCATCCCAGGAGGTACGCAAACAGAGGTCGTGATGATATCCTCTACGTCCGTACCGCTCCTCGTGGAGTAGATCCAACATCCAACCAAGCCTTTTTTGGATCAAGGAACGGGATAATTCCCACGATCGCAGGCAGGCCAGCCGGGCCGTGAGCACGATGGGAATGGGCTTCCCAAAAAGCCAACCCGGGTCGGCCGGGGCAAGCATAGAGGGGATGGCCCCCCTGAACCCCCTTCTAAAAAGAAGAAAGCGTCGGGCTGATAAAAGCGGACGTGGGGACTCAGGTCAGGGCACAGCATAACTAAGAGAGCCATTCCATTTAGGTTCGTCATAGTTTTGGGCAGGCACAAGCAGGTGTTGGAGCCGAGACGACTACGATAGTATTTTTGGGGGGATCTGCCTAACAACTATACATCGTATATATTATCTCATGGGCCACTAATTATATATTAAGGAAAGAACGCGAAGCCTATAATGACGTTGCGGAAAAAAAGGATGCTTCTTCCTTTCATGTCCGTCTCGACCGGCAGGGTCTCCTCAACATCCTCGCCTGAGCTGTATGAGGCAGAAACTCATCCCACGTATGGTTCGGAGGCTGAGCCCCACCCCAGAAGTAAAGGTGTGGCTTAGGTCAACTCATATGAATAAGATACAGTTCACTCAATGATAGCCTTTGGGTTCCGAACTCCATATGGGGAAGCGTTGTTGTTTGCGAGGTCTCGATCATTTACATGAACCCACTTCTCATTCCATTTTTGGGAATTTGATTATTTATAAACCGTCCCGGAAGAAAGATCGGAAAGCAGATTTAGTAAGATCTTCCTTTCTTCTTTCTTCTTTATCTCATGATGAATCACTTCGTGCCGACCAGTTGCCAATACACTTTCCAGCCTAATATGAGAATGGAAAAGTTTCGCATTTTCTTCACTATATAAAAGGGATGAAGAATTGTGAACATCAGAATTTCTGGTTTACCATGTTCCCAGAAAAAAGAGACTTTTTTCCATTCGAGAAAGAACTGACATGACTAAAGTGTCTATACATACAACTCCATTTACAGATCTATATGCTCCAATTGGAACTGGAAGTTCAAGAACTGGCGGCTGGTATACTACCATAATGAAACTGCCTTTTCTTTTTTGTATTCATATAGGATTTCTGTTGGCTTCTGGGAGGCTCGCGTAGTTTGTTACGTCAGCTCAAAAAGTACCAGTTGCATTGGTATCAAGAAGGGCCAATAACGTGATATTAAGGAAAAGTGAGTTCATAATTGCATAAAAGGAGTCGACTGTAGTGGCTGCGGTCCGTCCTTTCACTCTCTCAACTCACCTACTCATTAGGAAGAGTGGACTGGCAGGCCCTTGCTTCCCCGGCTTGGGGGGGGGGTCCTCTTGGGAGGCTTCTGCAGCCGAAAAAGTCCATGCAGACGTGTGATGTGAGATTATTTGGACCATATTTCAAGTCTCATCTTTCTGTTCATCAGATTTCTCGATCGTGGATCACAGCTCTGTGCCTTTCTGCTTCGTGTGTCACAGAACTAGGCTTTATATATATATATATATATATATATATATATATGTGGTTTTCTTTTGGGACTTCTGAAACTGGAATTAACTAGTGGACCTGGCCACTTTGACGTAAACTCTTTTGGGCCTTCTTCGACATCTCGCCTCTAGACCTTGCTGTCCAATTCACTCGCTCATTAGTCAATCTATCTTCCGTCAACTCTTGGAGGGTCAATGTCTTTTAATTAATCAAAGAAGGGAGGCAGGCTAGAAAGCGTGGGGACTGTCGGAAAAGATGTGGGGGGGAGGTAGGGGGAATGAGGTCGTGAACCTGATGGGGATCTTCTACGACGATAGTCAATAGCTTCCCTAGACTAAGAGCACCAGACTAAAGACCGTCAGAGTCTACTAAACAAACCTATCGCCATTGGCCTAGCCATACAAAAGAATGGAATCAGTAACAACCATGTGAAGGATATGGGAAAATCCTCGAGCGCATCACGGAAGCGTGAGCGTCGTATCGAATACGACGAAGAATGACTAGTCGTACTAGTTGTTCGGTGCAACAGAATTTAAAATTTTTTATGCGATGAAACCACATGATCCAAGAACAATTCTTGGTTCATTTCATCTATAACCACAATAAGTTTAATGCAATACCTCTTGAACCGTTGTCGATCGAGTCTCTATGAAAAGAGACCTCCTGTCTCAAGTTCGATCTTCGGAAAGAAGCTTGCGAGCGCGGGGATGAGTCACGTTGTCCTCGCAATCTAACGAGTTGATCCAAGCATAGTGAACTCCTGATCTCATCTACAAGATTGAACGTCTCCTTCGTGAGCGTAGTGAAGGATATGGAGAGATCCTCAAGCGCATCACGGAAGTGTGAGCGTCGTATCGGATACGACGAAGAACGACTAGTCGTACTAGTTGTTCGGTACAACGGAATTTAAAATTTTTATTCGATGAAACCACATGATCCAAGAACCATTCTCGGATCGTTTCATCTATAACCACAGCAAGTATAATGCAATACCTCTTGAAGCGTGGTTGATCGAGTCTCTAAGAGAAGAGACCTCCTGTCTCAAGTCCGATCGTCGGAGAGATCGCTTGCGAGCGCGGGGATGAACCGCAGTGTCCTCGCAATCCAAGAAGTTGATCCAAGCGCGGTTGCTCCTGATCTCGTCGCACGAGATCGAACGTCTCCTTCGCGGGCAAAGCACTCGAAGTAGACGGAGAACCGCAGAGCGTCGAAGCGGTAGCACGAAGGCGAGGGCGACGACGATTCCCTCCACTAGGGTGGACGGCCACCAAGAGGAAGAGGGAGAGAGGGCTGTCGAGTATGAGAGAAAGAGAGAGAGAGTTTTGCTACAATAGCATGTGTAAAGAGAGAGCCAAGAGTGCCTCTCTATTTATAGGGTTTTGGTATCCATGGATCTCAATCCTTGTGTCATATAAAATCAATGGCTGAGATTGATTGATGACAATCCAATGGTCAAGATTGTTGTTGGTAAAAGCCAACAACTTGTGATTTAATTTTGATTAAATATATTTGATAAATCAAATATATATTAATACCAAATTAAACCAACTAAATAAGGAGTGACAAAACAAATGAGAGCCTCCTTCCCTATTGGGAGGAGTGGACGGCCACCAATTCCATAAAGGAATTGGTGCCGCCCCCCTCTTCCCATATGGGGAGGGCAATCCCATGGATTCCCATGGGATTGCATATCTCCTTGTTTTTCTCTCAACTTATTTTCCAACAATTTTATTCACCAAAATAATTCTCAATTAATTTTGGGAATATTGCAATCTTGACATTGGAATATTGTGAATCACATTCACAACCCAAAACAAAATGTAATTTACATTTTCAATTAATTAGACAATGTGTAACCAATACACATTAATAATTAATCTACTAATATAAATTATATTTAAGTCTCTCTAACACATTATAAATCACATTTATAATATATTAGGAATAATTGGATATTACTATCCATATTATTCATATCCATAATTATTAAACCACATTTAATTATGTTGGATAATTTCTCATACATCATGATAATTAAATCACATTTAATTATCAAATTCTCTTTGCTTAGATCTCATGGAATTGTTCTCAAACCATTTAAGAACAATGCTATTTCTCCTCAGATACTTGGAGATAAGGACAGGGCAATTGTATTGTTCCACGTATAGTGACCTGGATATTGAGATCACATCTCAAATCCAGATCCCATGGACCTCTCATAGATGCTTGATTAAATCAAGACCGTAAACCTAATCTTCTCATTGCATCTGAATCTCATTCAGATCAATGTCCAGTACATTGACTACGATTAGGTCACTTCTCTCATGAGAGGAGTCACTAAAATCCAGACCTGTTTCATCACTCCCTCGGAATGGAAGCGTCATGGTTATACAATCGTTTATGATCAAATCACCCTTCAGGTATTCCTAATACCTGCACATCCTGCATACTGGAAGACTCATGATCATCATGAAGATAAAGATCACGTTTCACTGTCATCTTCATAGTCTGATCATTAAGTTTCTCAATCTTGGTCCTTGGGATATGGTACAGATCATATGCTTTCACAAAGCATATATCTTACCTTCAAATTCATATCATGCTTCTAAAGCATGATGACCATGCATGGAATTTGGTTAATCCCAATACCTCATGAGTGAGCTCATGTCCCCCGGTTCACAAGTGAACCTGTATGATCCCTTTGAGAGATCATATTACTCAAATGCCCTTACATGCACACCAGCTCGCCGGTGTATAGACCTTGATTAGGTCATCAACCTATTGGTCTGCCAAATGTACATGCTCAGACATATAGTAATATATCTGTCTCTAGTCAGAGGATGTTTGCCTGTGATGTGACAGTATTCATCATAGGTCTTTGGTTATCTCGATCTCGTTAAGTCAACTCATTGACTCAACTAATCTGATACCTCCGAATCAATATTCCTATGCAGAGGACCTGCATCAAGAGGTCGATCAGATATCAGTCTAATGAGATGGGATTGCCATCTCCCACTCAGACTGGAGATCACTACTTGTTAATCATTGATGATGCTTGATGAGTCCTCTATCTAACTCCTTCGATATTCATCCAAGCATCAGCCTCTATGATTCAATCATTGAATCAACAGCTGTATGATTATCAAGTTGGCCATGGTACATAACCCTTATTGTACAGAGGGACCTTATAGTGCATTCATTCATTCAATATCAGAAAGGGAGTGAAACAAAACATCAATAACTTTTATTGATAAATCATTTATTACAATAACATTTATTGTAGGAATGGTTCGCCTCGGGCTCACATTGCTAACAATCTCCCACTAGCCCTCAGAACCATTCAGGAACAAGCCTTAAACCCATACTCATTACATGCTGATCAAACACCTTCTGTGTCAGAGGTTTGGTAAGAGGATCAGCAACGTTGTCGGCGGAGGCCACCTTGGTGATGATGATGTCACCACGCTTTTGAATCTCCCGAATGATGTGGTATTTCCTTTCTACGTGCTTGCTCTTCTGATGCCATATGGGTTCCTTCGCCTGGGCAATGGCTCCCGTGTTATCACATAGTAGCGGGACGGGAGTATCAGAGGAAACTACGCCAAGCTCCTGGACGAACTTGCGCAACCACACCGCCTCCTTTGCAGCATCTGATGCGGCAATGTATTCGGCTTCTGTTGTTGAATCTGCCGTAGTGTCCTGCTTCTTGCTTCTCCAGCTCACAGCACCACCGTTCAACAGGAACACAAACCCTGATGTCGACTTTCGATCATCAATATCTGATTGGAAGTCAGAATCTGTATATCCCAAGACTTGGAGATCACCATCTCCATAGACCAAGACGTAGTCTTGCGTCCGTCTTAGATATTTGAATATGTTCTTTACTGCATTCCAGTGTTGTTCTCCATAGCAGGATTGGTAACGGCTTACCACTCCCACTGCATGGTAGATATATGGCCTAGTACACATCATGGCATACATTAAGCTTCCTACGGCTGATGCATAAGGACATCCAGCCATGGCCTTCTTTTCCTCAACAGTTTGAGGAGCCATTCCTTTAGACAGGTGGATACCATGTCTTAAGGGTAGGAATCCTTTCTTGGAACTATCCATACGGAATCGTTCAAGAATCTTCTTAATGTATCCTTGTTGTGACAATCCCAATATCCTCTTCTCTCGGTTTCTGAACAACTTCAGACCCAAGATGTAAGAGGCTTCTCCAAGATCTTTCATCTCAAAGGTGTGGGACAGCCAAATCTTCACACTGGTCATCATCCCTGTATCATTCCCAATGATAAGGATGTCATCTACATAAAGCACGATGAACACAATGGCGCTCCCACTAAGCTTCTTGTATACACAAGGTTCATCAGGATTCTGCACAAAATCATAACTCTTTATGGTTTCGTCAAGTCTGATGTTCCAACTACGAGAAGCTTGTTTGAGCCCATAGATGGATTTCTTCAGCTTGCATACTTTGCCATCCTCAGTCATGAAGCCCTGGGGCTGCTCCATGTAGATATCCTCCTCGAGGTATCCATTGAGGAAAGCCGTCTTGACGTCCATCTGCCAGATGTCGTAGTCAAGATATGCAGCTATAGCCAGCAGTGCCCTGATGGATTTAAGCATAGCCACAGGAGAGAATGTCTCATCGTAATCGATGCCTTCTCTCTGTGTGTAGCCCTTGGCTACGAGCCGTGCCTTGAAAGTCTCTACTTTCCCATCAGGTCCCCTCTTTCTCTTGAAGATTCATTTGCACCCAATGGGTTTTACCCCTTTAGGTGGATCCTCTAGGGTCTATACACCATTCTTATGCATGGAGTCAATTTCTGACTTCATTGCTAGCATCCATCTATCCATGTCTTGATCCGCGAGTGCTTCATCAAATGAAGTAGGATCACAGTCAATTTCACCAGACACATGGAATCCATACCTTTCAGGTGGTGCAACCACCCTCGAACTCCTTCGAAGAGGTATGGGTGTATCATCTTTATTTACTTCTTCAGTTTCTGGTTCAGGAAGCTCAGAATCCTCAGGAGATTCAATGAGTTCCTTTACTTCATATTTATCTTGACCCTAAAGGAAATCATTCTCCAGAAATTTCACATCTCTAGAAACAAAAACCTTCTGAGTCTCAGGGTCATAGAGTTGGTATCCAATACCATTTCTAACATACCCTATGAAGTAACACTCACGAGAGCGAGATTCTAGCTTGCTTGCATCCACATTCTTTGCATGGACCAAGCATCCCCAAACCCTCAAGTGATTAACACTAGGTTTGGTTCCATACCAGAGCTCAAGAGGAGTCTTAGGTACAGATTTGCTAGGAATCTTATTTTGGATATATATTGCAGTCTCTACTGCATATCCCCAGAAACTAAGTGGTAAATGTGCTTTGCTCATCATTGAACGAACCATATCCATGATGGTTCCGTTGCGTCTTTCAGCAACACCATTAAGTTGGGGAGTTCCATGGGGAGTGAGATTGGAAATAATTCCATTCTCTTTAAGGTATTCCTTAAATTCATCTGATAGGTACTCGCCACCTCGATCAGATCGAATTCGTTTAATCTTCCTATCGGTTTGGTTCTCAACCAAAGCCTTGAATTCTTTGAACTTTTCAAAGGTTTTAGACTTATGACGTAATAGGAAGATAAACCCGTATCGCGAATGGTCATCAATAAACGTCAAATAATATCGATATCCATTTCGGGTCGCGGTACTGAAGGGACCGCATACATCAGTATGTATTAGGTCAATAATACCTTCACATCTTGTAACCTTGTTACGAAAAGGCATCCTGGTCATTTTTCCTTGAATGCAATTCTTGCAAGTAGGCTATGGTTGGACCTGTAGAAAATCTAAAGGTCCATCCTTAATTAATCTATTGATCTTATCAACAGACAAATGACCAAGCCTTTGATGCCAAATCTCATTAGAGAGATTTTCATTCTCCCTGGATCTTTTAGGGTTTTTATTAGTGCTTGTAACATTCATAACACATTTATCAATGCACAATTCATAGAGTCCTCCAGAAGTCAAAATACCATCTGCAATATATTTATCATAACGGTTTATGACTAATTTATTACAAAACAAGAATGAATACCCACTTCTAACTAACTTAGATACAGATATTAGATTCCTTCTGACTTCAGGTACATAAGGACACTCTTTAAGTACTAGGACTCTACCACTAGATAATGATAGTCGACAAGTCCCGACGGCGACTGCTGCAACATTTGCATCAGATCCCATCTGGATGACTATCTCCCCTTCTTCAAGCTTTCTAGTTTCCTGAAACAAATGCAACAAATTGCATACATGAACAGAAGCACCAGAATCAACTACCCAACTTCCTTCTCGTCCAACGAGAAAGCTGGTTTCAATGATAAGAGTAGATTTCATACCAGCTGGGGCTTTACCTTTGTCGACCGACTTCAGGTAATCCGGGCAATTACGCCTCCAATGCCCCGGCTTCTTGCAGTGGTGACAGACGTCGGCTTTCTTCGACGCCATTAAAGTGGATGCATTGGAAGATGAGGCAACACTTTGTCCCTTCTTCTTTCTCTTCTGGGCCCGGGCCCTTCCGAGAACCTTGCTTCCGACCGCGCTTCCCTTTGACCTGTGCAACCATTGCAGTGCCAGAGGGACCATCTTTCTTCATTACATCTTCTGCAGACTTTAATGAAGCAAGAAGCCCAGCATTTGTCAGTTCCAGCTTATTCATGTGGAATGACACTACAAAGTTATTGAAAGATTTGGGCAATGACAGCAGAATGAAATCAGATTGCATGTCTGCATCCATCGTCGCCCCCAGAGTCTCAAGCTCTGACAAGTACCCAAACATTTTGAGTACATGATCGCGGACCGAGGTCCCTTCCTGCATCTTGCAGCGAAGAACTTCTTTCATAACATTGTACCGCTGGGTGCGGTTAATGTCACCAAACATATCCTTTAGATTCTGCATGATATCCTGGCAAGTGCTCATCTCCACATGTTGCTTCTGAAGAACATTGGAGAGAGAACCGAAGATATAGCATCTAGTCAAGACATGATCTTCATCATACTTGTCATTATATGCTTTGTCTTTCTTAGATTTATGGTTTTCAAGTTTGTTTTCATGGAGCACATAACTGATGTGCTCTGCCGAAAGCACAAGCTCCAAATTACGGATCCAATCCGAGTAATTTGGTCCGGTCAATTGGTTGACCTCCAGAAGCCTGTTCAGTGGGTTCATGGCCTTCATTTTCTGAAATTGAGAATGCACTATATTAGAACATATAATCATATATTCAATTTAATTTTATTTGATTAAGACATTTTAAATCAATTTAGTCTTGCTATGTCAACTATGAAAGTTTATTCCCTTATTCACTTTCAAAGTAGGAGATATACTTACCGATATATCTCAAGCAAGAACTGGGATCTCCTCTTTATCTTTGTTACATCCCAATAATATGAGAAACTGTAACTCCAATAAAGAGAAGCGGGAACACATTCCGCCTTGCAAGTCCAACTTGCATTCCCAATTCGGTCTTTAATACCCAGGCCCACCACCCCTAAGGTGATGTTGACCTGTCATTAACTGAACCGACCGTCAACAGGATTAGAACTCGCTATACGCAATACAATATCGCCCCAATAATATGAGGATCTGATATTGGGGTCACTACGCATACGGCCTTACTCTTTCGAGGTGCAAAGAGTCTGATCCAGATGCGCTTGTATATAGGAGTTGTCACTACGTACAGGCGTCTCCTATATACAATGGCTGGCGACGGAAACCCTTCGCCTTGACGGGAGACCATGGATGTCACTTATGTGATCCTCCACCTCTTATTCAAATTCAATTAATTACTATGAATCACATTCATATAACTAATTCTTCCAAGGGAATTATCAACTCTAGTCATATTAGAGTATTCTCAATTGGATATAATTAACTTAATCATATTAAATTAATTATCAATCCAATTTAATCAATCAAACTTAATTTTATGCTTGAATATACATATATGATATTATTCTCAAAGTACGTATTAATTCGTATTTTAATAATTAGAAAAATACGTCATAATCCCTCGGACATTATCCCGGCCCTACCCGCTATCATGGCCAGTACCGACGGGAGTGGGGCGGACCACATACGTTGCAACCCGCTGACCCAGCGATCCCCGACTAGACACCATATCCACCTCGGGAAAGGATAATGCCAAATTGATTATTTTGTACTTGAGATGATCATCGGTTCTTCAACCGAAATTATACCATATAGTAATCAAAACAATTTTGATTTTAAGGAAATTTGTTAGGCAAATTCCCAAGTCCTATTCAAGCAAAAAGTTTGATGATTGTAATTCCAATTAAGGTTTAGATCAAATCTAATCAACTAATTGGTTGGGGCCAAGTCAATTAGGCAAATAATAATGTTTCAATATTTCACAAATATTTTTCAAGATTATTTCACGAAATTAACAATTAATTTCTCTAATTGACAATCACGTGGTTCTAGATTAGGAAAGCAATTTCAGCAGTGACCCCTACTTACTAAAATTGGTATATCTCAATCATATTAAATCCAAATTATGCAAAGTAAATTTCTAAAGTTTGCTAATTTGATTTAGGACAGAACCTAAGTGATGTTTTACGCATTTCGAGGAAAGTCTAAACAGTAATTAACATTTTAATCACGTTCAGATTTACAGTTCCCGCAACAGTGCATACATGTTCATTAAAACGACCATATCTCGAGCATACGAAATCCGATTTACGCAAACTAAGATCCTATGGTTTCCTTATTTAATGGGGAACATAATCCAATTATAAAATTCGTGTTTAAACAATTTAAACAGTGCCGAATTTATTTACTAAACAGATCTGCGAAATCAAATGCGATGAAAACTTTCGCGACCTTAGCGAACCCAAGTCGTCCTTGGTTAACGAATCACTATTCGAAACCGTCAACCTGGCTCTGATACCACTTGAAGGATATGGAGAGATCCTCAAGCGCATCACGGAAGCGTGAGCATCGTATCGGATACGACGAAGAACGACTAGTCGTACTAGTTGTTCGGTGCAGCGGAATTTTAAATTTTTATTCGATGAAACCACATGATCCAAGAACCATTCTCGGATCGTTTCATCTATAACCACAGCAAGTATAATGCAATACCACTTGAAGCGTGGTTGATCGAGTCTCTAAGAGAAGAGACCTCCTGTCTCAAGTCCGATCGTCGGAGAGATCGCTTGCGAGCGCGGGGATGAACCGCGGTGTCCTCGTAATCCAAGAAGTTGATCCAAGCGCGGTTGCTCCTGATCTCGTCGCACGAGATCGAACGTCTCCTTTGCGGGCGAAGCACTCGAAGTAGACGGAGAACCGCAGAGCGTCGAAGCGGTAGCACGAAGGCGAGGGCGACGACGATTCCCTCCACTAGGGTGGACGACCACCAAGAGGAAGAGGGAGAGAGGGCTGTCGAGTATGAGAGAAAGAGAGAGAGAGAGAGAGAGTATTGCTACAATAGCATGTGTAAAGAGAGAGCCAAGAGTGCCTCTATTTATAGGGTTTTGGGATCCATGGATCTCAATCCATGTGTCATATAAAATCAATGGTTGAGATTGATTTATGACAATCCAATGGTCAAGATTGTTGTTGGTAAAAGCCAACAACTTGTGATTTAATTTTGATTAAATATATTTGATAAATCAAATATATATTAATACCAAATTAAACCAACTAAATAAGGAGTGACAAAACAAATGAGAGCATCCTTCCCTATTGGGAGGAGTGGACGGCCACCAATTCCATAAAGGAATTGGTGCCGCCCCCCTCTTCCCATATGGGGAGGGCAATCCCATGGATTCCCATGGGATTGCATATCTCCTTGTTTTTCTCTCAACTTATTTTCCAACAATTTTATTCACCAAAATAATTCTCAATTAATTTTGGGAATATTGCAATCTTGACATTGGAAAATTGTGAATCACATTCACAACCCAAAACAAAATGTAATCTACATTTTCAATTAATTAGACAATGTGTATCCAATACACACTAATAATTAATCTACTAATATAAATTATATTTAACTCTCTCTAACACATTATAAATCACATTTATAATATATTAGGAATAATTGGATATTACTATCCACATTATTCATATCCATAATAATTAAACCACATTTAATTATGTTGGATAATTTCTCATACATCATGATAATTAAATCACATTTAATTATCAACTTCTCTTTGCTTAGATCTCATGGAATCGTTCTCAAACCATTTTAGAACAATGCTATTTCTCCTCAGATACTTGGAGATAAGGATAGGGCGACTGTATTGTTCCACGTATAGTGACTTGGATATTGAGATCACATCTCAAATCCATATCCCATGGACCTCTCATAGAAGCTTGATTAAATCAAGACCGTAAACCTAATCTTCTCATTGCATCTGAATCTCATTCAGATCAATGTCCAGTACATGGACTAAGATTAGGTCACTTCTCTCATGAGAGGACTCACTAAAATCCAGACCTGTTTCATCACTCCCTCGGAATGGAAGCGTCATGGTTATACAATCGTTTATGATCAAATCACCCTTCAGGTATTCCTAATACCTGCACATCCTGCATATTGGAAGACTCATGATCATCATGAAGATAAAGATCACTTTTTCACTGTCATCTTCATAGTCTGATCATTAAGTTTCTCAATCTTGGTCCTTGGGATATGGTACAAATCATATGCTTTCACAAAGCATATATCTTACCTTCAAATTCATACCATGCTTCTAAAGCATGATGACCATGCATGGAATTTGGTTAATCCCAATACCTCATGAGTGAGCTCATGTCCCCCGGTTCACAAGTGAACCTGTATGATCCCTTTGAGAGATCATATTACTCAAATGCCCTTACATGCACACCAGCTCGCCGGTGTATAGACCTTGATTAGGTCATCAACCTATTGGTCTGCCAAATGTACATGCTCAGACATATAGTAATATATCTGTCTCTAGTTAGAGGATGTTTGCCTGTGATGTGACAGTATTCATCATAGGTCTTTAGTTATCTCGATCTCGTTAAGTCAACTCATTGACTCAACTAATCTGATACCTCCGAATCAATATTCCTATGCAGAGGACCTGCATCAAGAGGTCGATCAGATATCAGTCTAATGAGATGGGATTGCCATCTCCCACTCAGACTGGAGATCACTACTTGTTAATCATTGATGATGCTTGATGAGTCCTCTATCTAACTCCTTAGATATTCATCCAAGCATCAGCCTCTCTGATTCAATCATTGAATCAACAGCTGTATGATTATCAAGTTGGCCATGGTACATAACCCTTATTGTACAGAGGGACCTTATAGTGCATTCATTCATTCAATATCAGAAACGGAGTGAAACAAAATATCAATAACTTTTATTGATAAATCATTTATTACAATAACATTTATTGTAGGAATGGTTCGCCTCGGGCTCACATTGCTAACACGTAGCAATCCAAGAAGACGGAGAACCAAAGAACGCCGAAGCGGCAGTGCGGTGGCGTAGGCGACGACGGCTATCTCCCTTAGGATTTGGTGGACGGCCACCAAGGAGAGGGAGAGAGGGTTGGTGTATGAGGAGAAAAGAGGGGATGAGAGAGAGAGAGATGTGCTACCAATAGCATGTACAAGAGAGCATAGTATGCCTCTCTATTTATAGGAATTTAGGATACATGGATCTCAATCCATGGGACATATAAAATCAATAGATGAGATTGATTTATGTCAATCCAATGGTCAAGATTGTTGGTAAAAACCAACAACTTATGATTTAATTTAGATCAAATATATTTGATAAGTCAAATATACATCAATCCTAAAATTAAACCAGTCAAATAAGGAGATGATTTCAATGGAGATCTTGACTCCCCATGTAATATAGTGGATGACCGCCAATTCCATACAGGACTTGGTAGCCTTCCACTTATTACCAAGTGGGGGCAATGTCATGAAATCTCATGAGATTGCATATCTCCTCGAAATTCTCCATTATTTAATAAAACAACTTTTGTTGGGATTTATTCTCCAACAATAATTCATAATTTGTTTTGGGAATATTGCAATCTTGCCATTGGAAAATTGTGAATCACATTCACAACCCAAAAGAAAATATAATTTACATTTTAAATTAATTAGACAATGTGTATCCAATACACATTAATAATTAATCAAAAAATATAAATTATAATTATCTCTCTAATACATTATAAATCACATTTATAATATATTATGAATAATTGGATATTACTATCCACATTATTCTTATCCATAATAACTAAATCATATTTAATTATATTGGATAATTCCTCATACATCATGATAATTAAATCATATTTAATTATCAATTTCTCAATGCTTAGATCTTATGGAATTATTCTTTTACCCTTCAAGAATAATGCTATTTCTCCTCAGATACTTGGGGATAAGGACATGGCGATTGTATTGTTCCATGTATAGTGACTTGGATATTGAGATAACCTCTCAAATCCAGATCATATGGACCTCTCATAGATTCTTGATTAAATCAAGGCCGTAAACCTAATCCTCTCATTGTATCTGAATCTCATTCAGATCAATGTCCATCACATGGACTAAGATTAGGTTTCTTCTCTACTGAGAGGATTCACTAAAATCCAGACATGTTTCATCACTCCCTCGGAATGGAAGCGTCATGGTTATACAATCGTTTATGATCAAATCTCCCTCAAGTATTCCCAATACCTGTACATCCTACTTACTGAAAGAATTATAAACATCCTGAAGATATAGCTCACTTTTATACTGTCATCTTCATGGTTTGATCACCAAGTTTCTCAATCTTGGTCCTTGGGATTCGGTACAGATCATTTGCTTTCACAAAGCATATGTCTTACCTTCAAATTCATGTCATGCTTCCAAAGCATGACGACCATGCATGGAATTTGATCAGTCCCAATACCTCATCCGTGAGCTCATGTCTCCCGGCTCACAAGTGAACCTGTATAATACCTTTGAGAGATCATATTACTCATATGCCCTTACATGCACACCAGCTCGCTGGTGTATAGACCTTTGTTAGGTCATCAACTAATGGTCTGCCAAATGTACATACTCAGACATATAGCAATACATCTGTCTCTGGACAGAGGATATTTGCCTATGATGTGACAGTATTCATCATAGGTCTTTGTTATCTCGATCTCGTTAAGTCAACCCATTGACTCAACTAATATGATACCCCTGAATCACTATTCCCATGTAGAGGACCTGCATTAAGAGGTCGATCAGATATCAGCCTAATGAGAAAAGGATTGCTATCTCCTACTCAGGCAAGAGATCATCACTTGACAATCATTTGATGATGCTTGATGAGTCCTCTATCTAACTCCTTAGATATTCATCCAAGCATCAGCCTCTATGATTCAATCAATGAATCAACAGTTGTGTGGTTATCAAGTTGGCCATGGTATATAACCCATTTTTTACAGAGGGACCTTATGTTGAATTCATTCATTCAATATCAGAAAGGGAGTGAAACATAATCAATAACTTTTTTTGATAAATCATTTATTACAATAACATTTATTGCAGGAATGGTTCGCCTCGGGCTCACATTGCTAATAATCTCCCACTAGCCCTCATAACCATTCAGGAACAATCCCTAAACCCATACTCATTACATGCTGGTCGAAAACCTTCAGTGTCAGAGGTTTGGTAAGAGGATCAGCAATGTTGTCTACAGAGGCCACCTTGGTGATGATGATATCACCATGCTTTTGAATCTCCCGAATGATGTGGTATTTGCTTTCCACGTGCTTGCTCTTCTGATGCCATTTGGGTTGCTTTGCCTGGGCAATGGCTCCCATGTTATCACATAGTAGCGGGATGGGAGTATTAGAGGAAACTACGCCAAGCTCCAGCACGAACATGCGCAACCACACCGCTTCCTTTGCAGCATCTGATGCGGTAATGTACTCGACTTCTGTTGTTGAATCTATTGTAGTGTCTTGCTTCTTGCTTCTCTAGCTCACAACACCACCATTCAACAAGAATACAAACCCTGATGTCGACATTCAATCATCAATATCCGATTGGAAGTCAGAATCTGTATATCCCATGACTTGGAGATCACCATCTCCATAGACTAAGATATAATCTTGTGTCCATCTTAGATATTTAAATATGTTATTTATTTACTGCATTCCAGTGTTGTTCTCCATAGAAGGATTGGTAACGACTTACCACTCCCACTACATGGTAGATATCAGGCCTAGTACACATCATGGAATACATTAAGCTTCCTACAGCTGATGCATAAGGGCATCTAGCCATGGCTTCTTTTCCTCAACGGTTTGAGGAGCCATTCCTTTTGACAGGTGTATACCATGTCTTAAGGGTAGGAATCCTTTCTTGGAACTATCCATACGGAACCATTCAAGAATCTTCTTAATGTATCCATGTTGTGACAATCCCAATATCCTCTTCTCTCTATTTCTGAACAACTTCAGACCCAAGATGTAAGAGGCTTCTCCAAGATTTTTCATCTCAAAGGTATGGGATAGCAAAAGTTTCAAACTGGTCACCATCCCTGTATCATTCGCAATGATAAGGATGTCATCTACATAAAGCACGATGAACACAATGGTGCTCCCACTAAGCTTCTTGTACACACAAGGTTCATCAGGATTCTGCACAAAATCATAACTCTTTATGATTTCGTCAAATCTGATGTTCCAGCTATGAGAAGCTTGCTTGAGCCCATAGATGGATTTCTTCAGCTTGCATACTTTGCCATTCTAAGTTATGATGCCCTTGGGCTGCTCCATATAGATATCCTCCTCGAGGTATCCATCGAGGAAAGCCGTCTTGACGTCCATCTTCTAGATGTCGAGTCAAGATATGCAGCTATAGCTAGCAATATCGTGATGGATTTAAGCTTACCTACAGGAGAGAATGTCTCATCATAGTCGATGCCTTCTCTCTGTGTGCAGCCCTTGACTACGAGCCGTGCTTTGAAAGTCTCTACTTTCCCATCTCGTCCCCTCTTTCTCTTGAAGATCCATTTACATCCAATGGGTTTCACCCCTTTAGGTGGATCCTCTAGGGTCCATACACCGTTATTATGCATGGTGTCAATTTCTGACTTCATTGCTAACATCCATCTATCCATGTCATGATACGCGAGTAATTCATCAAATGAAGTAGGATCATTGTCAGTTTCACTTGACACATGGAATCCATACCTTTCAGGTGGTGCAACCACCCTTGAACTCCTTTGAAGAGGTATGTGTGTTTCATCTTTATTTATCTCTTCAGTTTCTGGCTCAGGAAGATCATAATCTTCAGGGGATTCAATGAGTTTCTTTACTTCATATTTATCTTGACCTTTAAGGAAATTATTCTCCAGAAATCTCACATCTCTAGAAACAAAATACTTTTGGGTATCAGGGTCATAGAGTTGGTATCCAATACCATTTCTTACATACCCAATGAAGTAACACTCACGAGAACGAGATTCTAGCTTACTTGCGTCCACGTTCTTCGCATGGACCAAGCAACCCCAAACCCTCAAGTGATTATCACTAGGTTTGGTTCCATACCAGAGCTCATGAGGAGTCTTAGGTACAAATTTGCTAGGAATCTTATTTAGGATATATATTGCAGTCTATACTGCATATCCCTAGAAACTAAGTGGTAAATGTGCTTTGCTCATCATTGAACGAACCATATCCATGATGGTCTTGTTGTGTCTTTCAGCAACACCATTAAGTAGAGGGGTTCCAAGAGGACTGAGGTTGGAGACAATTCCATTCTCTTTAAGGTGTTCCTTGACATCTGAGAGGTACTCACCACCTCGATCAGATCGAATCCGTTTAATCTTCCTATCGACTTGGTTTTTAACCAAAGCCTTGAATTCTTTGAACTTTTCAAAGGTTTCAGATTTATGTTGTTAGACAAACCCGTATCGCGAATGGTCATCAACAAACGTCAAGTAATATCGATATCCATTTCGAGTAGCGATACTAAAGGAACCGCATACATCAGTATGTATTAGGTCAATAATACCTTCGCATCTTGTAACCTTGTTACAGAAAGGCATCCTGGTCATTTTTCCTTGAATGTAATTCTTGCAAGTAGGTAATGATTGAACCTGTAGAAAATCTAAAGGTCCATCCTTTATTAATATATTGATCTTATCAATAGATAAATGACCAAGCCTTTGATGTCAAATCTCATTCGAAAGATTTTCATCCTCCCTGGATCTTTTAGGGTTTTTATTAGTGGATGTAACATTCATAACACATTTATCAATGCACAATTCATAAAGTCCTCCAGAAGCAAAATGCCATCCGCAATATATATATATATATATCACAACGATTTATGACTAATTTATTACAGAATAGGAACGAATATCCACTTCTAACTAGCTTAGATACATATATTAAATTCCTTCTTACTTCAGGTACACACTCTTTAAGTACTAGGACTCTGCCACTAGATAATGATAGCCGACAAGTCCCGACGACGACTGTTGCAACACTTGCATCAGATCCCATCTGGATGACTATCTCCCCTTCTTCAAGTTTTCTAGTTTCCTGAAACAAATACAACAAATTGCATACATGAACAGAAGTACCAGAATCAACAACCCAACATCCTTCTCGTCCAACGAGAAAACTGGTTTCAATGATAAAAGTAGATTTCATACCAACTGGGGATTTACCTTTGTCAACCGACTTCAGTTAATCCGGGCAATTATGCCTCCAGTGCCCCGTCTTCTTGCAGTGATGACATACGTCGGTTTTCTTCGATGACATTAGAGTGGATGCATTGGAAGATGAACCAACACTTTGTCCCTTCTTCTTTCTCTTCTGGGTCGGGCCCTTCCGAGAACCATGCTTCTGACCGCGCTTCCCTCTGACCTGAGCAACCATTGCACTACCAGTGGGACCATCTTTCTTCATCACATCTTCTGCAGACTTTAATGCAGCAAGAAGCCCAGCGTTTGTCAATTCCAGCATATTCATGTGGAATGAAACCATAAAGTTATTAAAAGACTTGGGCAACGACAACAGAATGAAATCAGATTGCATGTATCCATCCATGGTTTCCACTAAAGTCTCCAGCTCCAATAAGTACCCGAACATATTGAGTACATGTTTCACGGACCGAAGTCCCATCCTACATCTTGCAGCGAACAAGTTCTTTCATAACGTTGTACCGCTGGGTGCGGTTAATTTCAACAAACATATCTTTCGGATTCTGCATTATCTCTTGGCAAGTACTCATCTCCACATGTTGTTTCTGAAGAACATTGGAGAGAAAACCCAAGATGTAGCATATAGCCAAGACAAGATCTTCATCATACTTGTCAATGTATGCTTTCTCTTCCTTTGATTTAGGGTTTTCATGCTTGTCTTCTGAGAGCACATAACTTATGCGCTCAGCTGAGAGTACAAGTTCCAAATTACTGATCCAATCCGAGTAATTCGGTCCGGTCAACTAGTTGACCTCCAGAAGCCTGCTTAGAGGGTTCATGGACTTCATTTTCTAAAATTGAGAATGCATTATATTAGAACATATAATCATATATTCAAATTTATGATATTTGATTAAGGTTTTTAAATCAAATTATTCTTGCATTGTCAACTTTGAATGTTCATTCCCTTAATCACTTTCAAAGTAAGAGATATACTTACCGCTATATCTCAAGCAAGAACTGGGATCTCCTCTTTATCTTTGTTACATACCAATAATATGAGAATCTGCAACTCCAATAAAGAGAAGCGGGAACACATTCCTCCTTGTAAGTCCAACTTGCATTTCCTAATTCGGTCTTTAATACCCGGGCCCACCACCCCTAAGGTGATGTTGACCCATCATTAATTGAACCAACCATCAATAGGAATAGAACTCGCTATACGCAATCCAATATTGCCCCAATAATATGAGGATCCGATATTGGGGTCACTACGCATACGACCTTACTCTTTAGAGAAGCAAAGAGTCCGATCCAGATGCACTTGCATATAGGAGCTGTCACTTCGTACATGAGTCTCCTATATACAAACCATGGCGACGGAAACCCTTCGCCTTGATGGGAGACCATGGATGTCACATAATTGATCCTCAACCTCTTATTCAAACTTTAATTAATAATCATGAATCACATTCATATAATTAATTCTTCCAAGGGAATTAACAACTCTATTCATAATAGAGTATTTTAATTGGACATAATTAATTCAATCATATTAAATTAATTATCAATCCAATTCAATCAACAAACTAGATTGTTTTACTTGAATATATATATGGTATTATTCTCAAAGTACGAATTAATTTGAATTTTAATATTATAAAATACATCTTGATTTCTTCGGCATTATCAAGTCCCTACCCGCTGTCATGGCCAGTACCGACGAGAGTGGGACGGACCACATACGTTGCAACCCGCTACCCCAGCGATCTTCGACTAGACACCATATCCACCTCAGGAAAGGATAATGCCAAATAGATCAATTTTACTTGATATGATCATCGGTTCTTCAACCGAAATTATACCATATAGTAATAATCAAAATACTTTTGATTATAAGAAAATTTGCTAGACAAATTTCCAATCCTATTCAGGCAAGGAGTTTGATGATTGTGTTTCCAATTTTGATCTAGATCAAATCTAATCAATTTATTGGTTGAGGCCAAGTCAATTAAGGAAATAATCATCTTCCAATATTTCTCAAATATCTTCCATAATATTTTCTTGAAATTAACAATTAATTTCATTAATTGACAATCACATGGTTCTTGATTAGGACTGTAATTTCAGCAGTGACCCATACTTACTAAAATTAACATATCTCAATCATTTTAAACCCAAATTAGACAAAATCAATTTCAAAAGATTGCTAATTTGATTTAGGACAGAAACCAAGGGATATTTCACGCATTTCGTGCCAGAACTCATTAATCATGTTAAGATTTGCAGTTCCCGCAACAGTGCATACATGTTCATTAAAACAACCATTTCGAGCAAACGGAATCCAAATTATGTAAACTCAGATCCTATGGTTTCCTTATTTAATGGGGAACAAAATCCAAGTGTTTAATTCGTGTTTAAACAATTTAAACAGGGCCGAATTTATTCACTAAACAGAAGTAAGAAAATCAAATGCGATAAAAACATTCGCGACCTCTACGAACCCAAGTCGTCCTAGGTTTGTGGATCGTATCCAAAATCTTCGAGCTAAGGCTCTGATACCTCTTGAATGATATGGGAAAATCCTCAAGGACATCATGGAAGCGTGAGCGTCGTATTGAATACAATGAAGAATGACTAGTTATACTAGTTGTTTGGTGCAACGGAATTTAAAATTTTTCGTGTGATGAAACCACATGATCCAAGAACGATTTTCGAATCGTTTCATCTATAACCACAACAAGTATAATGAAATACCTCTTGAAGTGTGGTTGATCAAGTCTCTACGAAAAGAGACCTCTTGTCTCAAGTCCGATGGTCAGAGAAGATGCTTGCGAGAGCAGGGACTAGTCGTGTTGTCCTCGCAATACAATGAGTTGATCCAAGCATGGTGAACTCCTGATCTCGCCGTACGATATCGAACGTCTCCTTCATTAGCGTAGCACTCCAAGAAGACGGAGAATCAAAGAACGTCAAAGCGGCTGCGCAGTGGCGTAGGCGATGATGGCAATCTCCCTTAGGGTTCGGTGGACGGCCACCAAGGAGAGGGAGAGAGGGTTGGCGTGTGAGGAGAAAAGAGAGAGAGATGTGCTACCAATAGCATGTACAAGAGAGCATAGTATGCCTCTCTATCTATAGGGTTTTAGGATCCATGGATCTCAATCCATGGGATATATAAAATCAATGGATGATATTGATTTATGTCAATCCAATGGACAAGATTGTTATTGGTAAAAACCAACAACATATGATTTAATTTAGATAAAATATATTTGATAAATCAAATATACATCAATCATAAAATAAATCAATTAAATAAGGATATGATTTCAATGGAGATATTGAATCCCCGTGTAATAGAGTGGACGACCACCAATTCCATATAGGACTTTGTAGTCGTCCACTTATTACCAAGTGGGGGCAATCTCATGAAATCTCATGAGATTGCATATCTCCTTGAAATTCTTCATTATTTAATCCAACAACTTTCGTTGGGATTTATTCTCCAAAAATAATTCATAATTAATTTTGGGAATATTGCAATCTTGCCATTGGAAAATTGTGAATCACATTCACAACCCAAAACAAAATATAATTTACATTTTCAATTAATTAGACAATGTGTATCCAATACACATTTATAATTAATCAACAAATATAAATTATAATTATCTCTCTAATACATTATAAATCACATTTGTAATATATTATGAATAATTGGATATTACTATCCACATTATTCTTATCCATAATAATTAAATCATATTTAATTATATTGGATAATTTCTTATACATCATGACAATTAAATCACATTTAATTATCAATTTCTCAATGCTTAGATCTTATGGAATTATTCTTGAACCCTTCAAGAATAATGTTATTTCTCCTCAGATACTTGGAGATAAGGACAAAGAGATTGTATTGTTCCACATATAGTGACTTGGATATTGAGATCACATATCAAATCCAGATCCTATGGACCTCTCATAGATTCTTGATTAAATCAAGGTCGTAAACCTAATCTTCTCATTGTATTTAAATCTCATTCAGATCATTGTCCATCACATGGACTAAGATTAGGTTACTTCTCTACTGAGAGGAGTCACTAAAATCCAGACCTGTTTCATCACTTCCTCGGAATGGAAGCGTCATGGTTATATAATCGTTTATGATCAAATCACCCTCAAGTATTCCCAATACCTGTACATCCTGCATATTGGAAGACTTATGATCATCCTGAAGATATAGATCATTTTTATACTATCATCTTCATGGTTTGATCACCAAGTTTCTCAATCTTGGTCCTTGGGATTCGGTACAGATCATATGCTTTCACAAAGCATATGTCTTACCTTCAAATTCATGTCATGCTTCCAAAGCATGACGATCATGCATGGAATTTGAAGAGTCCCAATACCTCATGAGTGAGCTCATGTCTCCCGGTTCACAAGTGAACCTGTATAATACCTTTGAGAGATCATATTACGCATATGCCCTTACAGTCACACTGGCTCGCTGGTGTATAGACTTTGGTTAGGTCATCAATCTAATGGTCTGCCAAATGTACACACTCAGACATATAGCAATACATCTGTCTCTGGCCAGAGGATATTTGCCTATGATGTGTGGTTATCTCGATCTCGTTAAGTCAACCCATTGACTCAATTAATCTGATACCTCTGAATCACTATTCCCATGCAAAGGACATGCATCAAGAGGTCGATCAGATATCAACCTAATAAGAAAAGGATTGCCATCTCCTACTCAGGCTGGAGATCATCACTTGACAATCATTTGATAATGCTTGATGAGTCCTCTATCTAACTCCTTATATATTCATCCAAGCATAAGCCTCTATGATTCATTCAATGAATCAACAACTGTATGGTTGTCAAGTTGGCCATGGTACATAACCCATTTTGTACAGAGGGACCTTATAGTGCATTCATTCATTCAATCTCAGAAGGGGAGTGAGACTTAATCAATAACTTTTTTTGATAAATCATTTATTACAATAACATTTATTGCAGTAATGGTTCGCCTCGGACTCACATTGCTAACACCAGGGAGACTGGCAAGAGGATTCCCAGCTACTCCGTAAGTAGTGGTCAAAGAGGGAGTAGGCAATAGGAAAAGTTTGACCTTAACTAGCTAAATCTCTTTCCTTGGGCTAATTAGAGTGAAAATGGAAAAGGCCGAGTCGAAATCGAATTCTTCCGATTCCTGCCTCGGAAAAATGAGTCAGCCCTGACTCTTTTTCTCGTAAGAGCCAGTCAAAAAGCAAATGCATTTTCAGTCTCTGTCTCTGCTGTATTCTAGTCGTTTGCCTTCTTAATAACTTCTCACTAGTGAGCCTAAAGCAAATTTTCTAACCATTGAGGGGTCTAAAGAGAAAGATAAGGTAGAAGTCGACCTCACTCTTATTTGTGACATGTTGAATTTACCCTCGAGCAAGTCAAGTAAAGGATAAAACTGAACTAGACGCTTGGCCTTCATCTGCACTGCCTACTTTCTAGGCCTTACTAAGACTAACCACTAACCCCCCACTAGTCCTTCCATCTTCTTTCGGCAAACATACTTGATTGGTGCTTGTGGGTGGTACATACTATCATAGTCCTTGGGGGAAGAGGACGTCATTATGGGGACGTGGGCATCCACCTTTAACAAAAAAACTCGATCAACTGTTGAAAGATAGGGGCCAAAAACTATGATGAACACCTGACGTCTAGTCGAGAGACCTTATTCTTTTCTCTAGCTTGAAATTCTTCTCTCGACTATTTGATTTATCATCTTTTATATAATCTGCAATTTGATAATTGTTCGCGATATTATAGTTTAAATAATTAGATAACTATAGAAAATCAAATTCGTGATTAGCATAGATTTTGCAAATTTGAACTATTTATATCAAAAAGAAAATATAGATGTGGATATGCTCGAGTCCTAGCTAGGATTTTGACTATATATTAGGGACTCTCGGAGTCTCACAGGGCTAGGTCTCGGGTGCGAGACTGCCCCAAATATCTAGTTGCCTTGCCCACCCCATCAAAAATGCAAATAGAGATCAAAAAAACTATCGCGATTATCGTTAAAAAAAGAGATCAATGCTTGCTATTATATAAATGAAGAAAATCAAGATAAGCCCTCGCTAATTTTCCACTTATATATGAGAACTAGCTTGGTATATAATCTCTATATTGCCTGGTATATATCCTAGTTATCTGAGATGCTAGACTAGGGGCAGGCGATAGATGAAGGTTCGGGCCCTCAACGAACTTGAAATTTTAGGAGAGAGATAGGAATAGGCTGAGCTGAATTGAATAGCGTCCTAATATGAATAAGGTGGCTTCCACTGATTGGTTTAATAGGGAAGATGCCTACCGGTCTAAGTCTTCAGAGGAGTCCCCCTGTCACCCCCCGTCTCAATCGGGTGGTCGACTATGAGGGCTGTTGTATAGTTCCTTAATCTTTTTTCTAAGAGTACCCTAATCTAGCAGTCTCTTTCTACCATTCCTACTGAGTGAAGATCAAGAAGAGGTCCTAGGACTATTCTAATCAATTACTATCGCTTTTACGCTCTCCTGGGCAGGGGCAAGTGTATGAGGACAAATCTTTTCCTTCCCAAGAGAAGAAAGGAATCTTTCCCCCCCTCTAACCCACCCGCCCAGCAAGCTAGTTGCATGCGTTCGGACTTCCGTCGCGATTTTCATCTCTTATTTCGTCTTTAGTGCTTTCCTGGTTGCAGTGACGCTAGGGACAAGCCTGAGATAAAGAAGTTCAGAATATTCGCCACTATAAAAATATGTTAGTTGAAAATGACTAAGCACTCGGATTTATGATAAAGAAAGCAAGGGCTAATAGGATAGAAGAGTATTGACATCAAATAGTTAGAAAGAAGAAGAAAGTACTACTTGACCCTAGAACAAATCCTAGTTTTCTTCTTTCTGTTGCAGCTATTTTTGAAAGGTTAATCGACTTTCTTGTCCTTCTATTTTCTTTGTGAGCCAGTACGAGTAGTCTCTGTCCCAGAGTCAGACTTCTCAGAGGACGTATCATACTTCCCTTCCCGGAGGAGTTTATAGTGCTATTCCAATTCCCCCTGTGAGCAAGCCCCCAAGCCAACGCAAAAAAGGAAATGAGTTCTAGAGTGGTCAACCTCAACAAAAAGATCCCTTAATCAAGCAAGAAAGAAGGCCTGCGAGTTCCGTGCCTATGTCCCCAAAGAGAAAGACGTATAAGATTAAGGGAATAGAAAAGGCAGGTTGATCATCCACCCTCACGTCGAGTTTCTTTTATATTAAATAGAAAGTATATAGTCTTTTTTAGTACTAACATTAGTCAATTCCTTTCTCACTAGACTTATTAAATAACCAGAAATTAGAGCTTGTATTTCTCTCTTATATATTCATAGGTATTCTGTTGATTTCGTGGGGCCCTAGTTTATTTCGTCATATATATTCCCTCAAAAGTTCAAATAAATACCTACGCTATATATTATTCTAAACTAGATTTTCTTTTATATATATACTAATATATTCAAGCCAGATAATTGTAATATCAACGCGATATATAACTTTGATCTCAAAAAAGCTTGTATTGTCTAGTTGAGGAACTAGTTTACAAAGTATATAGATAGGCCCACTAGATATTCGGG
Organism: Ottelia alismoides; assembly: GCA_037367405.1. Lineage (NCBI taxonomy): Eukaryota > Viridiplantae > Streptophyta > Magnoliopsida > Alismatales > Hydrocharitaceae > Ottelia > Ottelia alismoides. The sequence goes on along the minus strand of JAZKJV010008779.1, from coordinate 1,059,200 downwards.
GGAATATATAGTCAGGGGATGAAGCGCCACATTGTCGAGCGAGGAGCTGAGGGTCGGTCTTCCCTCATCTGTGCCCTCGATAGGTGTCTTTGGTCGTTTCCCCCGAGCAAGGACAGGAGGGAAAGAGGTGATCGTTGGTGTCCTAATTGACCTCAAACCTGAATGTGGCGAGAAGGGAAAGAGGTGTACTAGTTTGCTTTTTCGAAAGGGACAAGAAGGTTGTTGGCTTGTGAACTAGCTTAGCTTTCCCTAAAAACCTCCTCTCGCTGCTTTAGCCTTGCTAGCTTGTATTCCTCAACAAAACAACTGCAAGGGGAAATCCTCCATAGCTATCCAACTGCTTCTATCAACCCTCACACCTTGCTTATCGGAGGGTGACCTTTCCCCCCTTCCCCTTATCCGTTTATCGGAGGGTGACCTAATACATAGAGGTGGAGGCTCAACCAGATTGTCACTGGCAGAGGCTCAACCAGATTGTCAGAGGCATGGACAGGGGTTGTACTCAACCCTCTCCCTACTAGGAAGTCTATCTTACTTTTGATGTGGAAGCATTCGCCAGGCATTCTCTTTAATGCTTTTACTACTTCCCTCATTGCGAGACCCCTTAGCCCTACTATAGTAAGTAATCGTAAGTAGTAGTAAGTAGTGGAAGCACCTAGATATATAGTGAAACTTTCAAAAAAGATAACACGCCTAGCAATAACTCGCCTCCGGCCCCTTTCTATGTGCTTCTCACTCCTGGGGGCATAGTTATTAGTCAAACGAGAGTTGGTTCTGCCACTCTTCAGTCTCTTTGTTGGACATGCGAGCCCACGGCGAGCCATTATGCAATGAATGTTGTTGCAATTCACTCCTTAATCTGAAATAAAGAGTACATAATTTGCATAATAGGTCCCTTAGTACAATTAGGGTTATGTACCATGGCCATCTTAATGATCATACGGTTGTTGATTCAATTATTGAATCATAGAGGCTGGTGCTTAGATGAATATCTAATGAGTTAGATTGAGGACTCATCAAGCACCGTCAAATGATTATTAAGAGTTGATCTCCAGCCTGAGTAGGAGATGGCAATCCTTTTTTTCTCATTTAGGCTGATATCTGACCGACCTCTTGATGCAGGTCCTCTGCATAGGAATAGAGATTGAGAGGTGTCAGATGAGTTAGGTCAAAGAGTTGACTTAACGAGATCGAGATAACCAGAGTCCTATATCATATGCTGTCATGATATAGGCATGCAGCCTCTGACCAGAGACAGATGTGTTACTGTATGTCTGAGTATGTACATTTGGTAGACCAATAGGTTGATGACCTAATCAAGGTCTATACACCGGCGCGCTGGTGTACATATAAGGGCATATGAGTAATACGATCTCTCAAAGGGATCATACAGGTTCAATTACTGAATCGGAAGACATGAGCTCACTCATGAGATATTTGGAAGAATCAAATTCCATGCGCATGGTCATCTCGCTTTGGAAGCTTGACTGAATTTGTAGGTTTGATATATACTTTTGGAAAGTATATGATCAAGACCTAGGTATGATATATATGCTTTTAGTAAGTATATGATCGATACCGACTCCCAATGATCGAACGAGAAACTTACTGATAAAACCATGAAGTAGACAGTGTAAAGTTGATCTAATACTTCAGGTTTATTCTGAGTCTTCCAGTATGCAGGATGTACAGGTATTGGGAATACCTGAGGGTGATGTGATCATAAACAACTGTATAACCATGACGCTTCCATTCCTAGGGAGTGATGAAACGGGTCTGGATTTTAGTGATTCCTCTCAGTAGAGAAGTAATCTGATCTTAGTCCAAATGTTGGACATTGATCTGAATGTGATTCAGATGCAATGAGAAGATTAGATTTGCGGTCTTGATTTAATCAAGCATCTATTGGAGGCCGCAATCTGGATTTGAGATATGATATCAATATCCATGCCACTATACGTGGAACAATACAATCGCCCTGTCCTTATCTCCAAGTATTCGCGGAGAAAGCCCATTATCCTTGAAAGAGTTCATGGATAATTCTATTGTTGTTATATGTTTCCGAGCATTGAGAAAATGGATAATTAAATATGATTTAATTATCATGAATAATATGAATTTGATTCATATTATAAGGAGAGTTATCTTAGATAATTAAATGTGATTTGATTATCAAAGATGAAAATAATGTGAATGTGATTCATATTATTTGAGCACATGAGAATAAATTATCCAATATAATTAAATGTGATTTAATCATTATGGATAAGAATAATGTGGATAGTAATATCCAATTATTCATAATATATTATAAATGTGATTTATAATGTATTAGAGAGAGCTAATTATAATTTATGTGTGTTGATTAATTGACAATGTAAATTATATGTTGTTTTGGTTGTGAATATGATTCACAATTTTTCAATGGCAAGATTGCAATATTCTCAAATATAATTGTGAATTATTTTTGAAGAATAAAATCCAACAGAATTTGTTGGAAATAAATAAAGAGATTTCCATGGAGATATGCAATCTCATGACATGTCAGGAGATTGCACTCCTCATGGAAAGCTTGGGCGGCACCCAATTCCAAATAGGAATGGGTGGCCGTCCATATGGAATGTACATGGAGATGAAATCACCATGTATATTCTCTCCTTATTTATTTGGTGTAATTTTGGATTAATTTATATTTGATTTTGTCAAATATATTTTAATCTAAATTTGTTGGTTTTACCAACAACAATCTTAGCCATTGGATTGACATAAATCAATCTCATCCACTGATTTTATATGTCACATGGATTGAGATCCATGGATCCCAAAACCCTATAAATAGAGAGGCATACCACGCTCTCTATTTTATATACAATGCTTTAGAAGCATCTCTCTCTCTTTTCTCTCTACTCGATAGCCCTCTCTCTCCCTCTCATGTGGTCGTCCACCATGGATGACCTAGAGAGGTTCTCCATCGCCGCGGCATCGTCGTTATGCTGCCCGTTTGTCTGCTCGTGGATCTCCGTCTCCTTCGGTACGCCTCGCTCGTGAAGAAGACGTCGGATATCGTGTGTCGAGATCAGGAGATCCGCCGCTTGTATCAACAACATGGATTGCGAGAAGCACACGGTTCATCCCCGCGCTCGCAAGCGTCTCCTCCGTCGGATCGGACTTGAGACAGGAGGTCTCTTCGTTTAGAGACTCGATCGCAACCACGCTTCAAGAGGTAATCCTATTACTTGTTTGTGGTTTAGACGAAACGATCCGAGAAGTGTTCTTGGATCATGTGTTTTCGTCGTAAGAAAATTTTTTAAATTCTGTTGCATTAAGCAACTAGTGCGATAAGTCGCTCCTCGTTGTATTCGATACGACCCTCACGCTTCCGTGATGCGCTTGAGGATCTAACCATATCCTTCAAGTGGTATTAGAGCCTTAGGTCGACGGTTTCGAATAGTGATTCGCTAACTAAGGACGACTTGGGTTCGTTAAGGTCGCGAAAGTTTTCATCGCATTTGATTTCGCAGATCTGTTTAGTAAATAAATTCGGCACTGTTTAAATTGTTTAAACACGAATTTAATACTTTAATTTTGTTCCCCATTAAATAAGAAAAACATAGGATCTGAGTTTGCGTAAATCGGATTTCGTATGCTCTAGATATGGTAGTTTTAATGAACATGTGTTCACTGTTACGGGAACTGCGAATCTTAACGTAATTAAGGAGTTAATTACTGTTTAGAGATGCCTCACAATGCGTGCAAAACATATAGGTTCTGTTGTAAATCAAGTTAGAAAACTATGGAAACTTACTTTGCTTAATTTGGAATTAAATTGATTGAGATATGCTAATTTTAGTAAGTAGGGGTCACTGCTGAAATTACTTTCCTAATCAAGAACCATGTGATTGTCAATTAATGAAATTAATTGTTAATTTCGAGAAATAATTATGGAAAATATTTGAGAAATATTAGAAGATGATTATTTCCTTAATTGACTTGGTCCCAACCAATTAATTGATTAGATGTGATCTAGATCATAATTGGAAACACAATCATCAAACTCCTTGCTTGAATAGGATTGGGAATTTGTCTAGGAAATTTCCTTATAATCAAAATTGTTTTGATTACTATATAGTATAATTTCAGTTGAAGAATCGATGATTATCTCAAGTAAAAATTATTCAATTTGGCATTATCCTTTCCCGAGACGGATATGGTGTCTAGTCGGGGATCGCGGGGTAGCGGGTTTCAACGTATGCGGTCCTTCCCACTCCCGCCGGTACTGGCCATGACAGCGGGTTGGGCCGGGATAATGTCCAAGGGATTAAGATGTATTTTTCTAATTATTAAAATACGAATTAATACGTACTTTGAGAATAATACCATATATATTCAAGCAAGACAATCAAGTTTGATTGATTCAATTGGATGTTAATTAATTTAATATGATTAAGTTAATTATGTCCAATTAAAATACTCTAATATGATTGGAGTTAATAATTCCCTTGGAAGAGTTAATTGTATGAATGTGATTCATAGTAATTAATTAAATTTGAATAAGAGATGGATTATCACATAAGTGACATCCATGGTCTCCCATCAAGGCGAAGGGTTTCGTCGCAAGATATTATATGTGGGAGACGCCTGTCCGAAGTGACAGCTCCTGCATATGATCCATTTGGATCAGGCTCGTCGCTTCTCGAAAGAGTAAGGACGTATGCGTAGTGACCCCAATATCGGGTCCTCATATTATTGGGGCGATATTGGATTGCGCATAGCGAGTTGTATTCCTGTTGACGGTTGGTTCAATTAATGACGGGTCAACATCACCTTAGGGGTGGTGGGCACGGGTGTTAAAGATCGAATTGGGAGATGCAAGTTGGACTTGCAAGGCGGAATGTTTTCCCGCTTATTTTTATCCGAGTTGTAGGTTCTCATATTATTGGGATGCAACAAAGATAAGGAAGGAGATCCCATATGTTGCTGAAATATGATGGTAAGTATATCTCTTACAATGAAAGTGATTAAGGGAATGAACTTTCATTGTTGACATGGCAAGACAACTTTGATACAAAAATTCCTAAATCAAAGTAAATTATATATTTATATATGTTTATGCAAATTTCTTATTACAGATAATCCTTCATTAAACCCACTCAATATTATACTCAATAATAACCAGTAAAATATCATGGATTGGACCCTTTGATCCAGATATTGTACTTGCAATTGGACACATAATGTATGTGATTGCAATGTGCAAGTTTCCTCATAATAATGAGGAATGATAATTGAATAAGACAATAGGACTAAAACCCTAGGGTTTGTATGTCTCTATAAGTCTTGATCTCATCGAATGTACTTCGGAACTGACATGTCGATGATGATCGCAATTGTCAAATAATTCTTATAAAATCAATAAAGATTTTCTGGCATACATATGTGCTCTTGACATTTAATCATGAATGACATGGTTCTCTACATCATATAGAATGGTAGCTCTATAAGAGATGATGTATTCAAATTGTTTGAATACCTACCTGAACCTATACTTTAAGAGTTTAGATGGATGTAGATGATGAGTGTCATCATTATACTGTCTATACTCTAGTCATTCATGAAGCTTCATAATATTAATATTGTATGAATTGGATGAAGCATGTATAAATGTCGAAATGCTCTTACAATAAATTCTTTTGAATTTAACATAAGAGGTCCTTACTCTTAAGCAATGGTTGTTCATAGATAAAGGGAGCGCAGTGGAAGCATGGGTTGAACCCAACCAAGAAGTATAATCAAAGAGTTGACTGTACTTCTGTGACTTCCATATGACATCCAAAGAGTTGGATGAATGCCAATACTGCAATATGCTGATGTGTTGATAGTATAACTATCATATCTATCTAGAATCTTTAGAGAAGGAATCGGATAACACATCAGAATAACCTACATATAATCATTGAAATTTACTTACTTATTTGATAAGGTAAAGTCTAATAATTGTATCTCAATCTTCTAACAACACTTGCAATTGGTTGCATATGTATTAGAATATTAGAAATTTGATTTTATGGTTTAAGTGTTGGAATTGATGCAATTGTTGCAACAATTTCCACCGGATGAATGTACTTCATATTTTCAGTGGGAGCCCTTAGTCTTAGAGAATGTCTCTATGACCTAGATATTAGAATACACTCATTGTTTATTTCTAATTGTTGGATATAAACATGAATTCTGTATTAAATCTATCATAAAGAGTTATGATGGAGATATTTCAGATAGTAATCTAAAATCTAGTGGACTCTACTAAATTAGAAAATTAATGAATGGTTCATTAAGATTTCTAATACTGAAAATTAAACCTTTAAAATCAATAGGATGATAAAGATCATTTGACAATGATTTGGCATCATGTTTTGGGCATATGTCTGTTGATGAGATCAATGGACTAGTAAGACGTGAAACTTTAGATTGTCTAAAGATTCAAATCTCACATACTTGTGAATGTTGTATTCAAAGTAAATGTCCAATACATCCTTCCTTGGGAAAGGTGTACGATGCCAAGGTATTAAGGATCTCATGCATATTGATGTATGCAAATCATCTATATCATAGTAAACATTATGGATATGTGATATCTATTAATGATTATGTATGATATGAGATTTCTTCTCTTCACCTAAGAAACCTTTGAAATGTTCAAAGATTTCACATTTTTGGTTTAGAACCAAAGTTTGAAGGATGATGACATGAATTTGATCTAACTAAGGTAGCTTGCACCTATTAGATGAATTCATGGAATACCTTGTGAAGATGTGAATATCATTCCTATCTCAATCCTCCTAATGAACCTTAACTCAATAGAGTTGTAGGGAGATACAATTGATCATGTGTGACATGATTTAATCAATGATTAATCCTAGCATAATTATCTCTTAGTTTCCAAGGTATATATGTAGTAGAGACTACATTATATACTTAATAAGGTTCCATGCATGAAAGCTGGAATCTAGCACTAGAGAGTGCTACTTCATTAGGAAAATAAAGGTTTGTATTGTATACCTACTTTATGATCAAGAGATTCTTAAAAGATCTCATCTCTGAGAATGTGATTCTTAGAGGATGACTCTCTTAAGAATCAAGATAAAATGAAGTGAAGGAACTCATTTAATCTTGAGAAGATAATGAGGCTCCTGAAATTAGAAACTAAAAGGATAATTAAAGATGAAACATTAATTCCTCTTCAAATAAGTTTGAGAATGGATTCCATGTGTCAGTTAAATCTGACAATGATCGGACTTCATGTAATGAAGCTCCTGAGGATCATGACATGGAAAGATGGATGTTAGCAATAAAATCTAATGTAGACTTCATATACAAGTGTTGTATATGGACCCTCGAGGATCCACCTATATGGGTAAGACCCATTAAGGTGTAAATAGATCTTCAAGAGAAAGAGGGAACCTGATGAGAAGGTAGAGACCTTCAAAGCATGGTTCGTAGCCATGAGCTACACACTGAAGAGAAGACATCGCTTGCGATGAGACTTGCTCTCCAGTGACCTTGCTTTAACCAATCAGAATATTGCTAATTGTAGCTACACAACTTGACTATGACATCTTCATGATGTGAATCATGATTGCATTCCTATATGAATACCTCTTTGAGGATATTCATATGAAGTAGCCCCAGGGCTTCATGATTGAGGAAAGCAATATGTGCTAGCTAAAGAACTCCATCTTTGGACTCAAATAAGCTTCTTGTAGTTGGAACATAAGATTTGATGAAATTATAAATAATTATGATTTCATATAGAATCTTGATGAACCTTGTGAAGCTTAGTAGGAGTGCCATCTTGTTCATCGTGCTAAATGTAGATGTTATTCTAATCATTTAGAATGATATAAGAATAATAATAAGTGTTTTATAATTTGGTTGTTCCATACCTTGAGATATGATCTCAAGGATACCTCTTAGATCTTAGTTCTGAAGTCGTTCAGAAGCACAGAGAAGAGGGTATTGGGACCGTCACATTAGTAATACACCTTGGACTTATTCTATTTTTTAGAAAATTCCAAGAAAGGCTTCCTTCCCTTAAGATGTGGTAGTGACCTGTCTAAAGGGATAGCACCTCAAAGAGTTGAGGAAGTGAATGCTAGAACTGCTTGCACTTGTGCATCAGTTACGAGAAGTTGAAGTGTATGCTAGATGTGTACAAAAGCCATATGTCTGTCATGCAGTGGGAGTAGTAAACTATTATTGATCCTACTCTGGAAATAAAACACTTGGTTGCAGTAATAACAATATCTTCAAAGATGATGAAACTTAGAGATAGTGATATCAAAGTCTTATCTTCAAAAGTTTAAAACCTTGTAGATAGTGATCTATAAGGGTCTTAACTATAGATATCATAGGAGATAGAGATCTCCAGGAATGAAGGTATTCTAATAAGGATTATGGGAATACTGGTTATGATGATTAATAAGATGTAGTGTCAAGGACACTATAACCGACAAAATTGAGTATTAGTTGCATAGGATGCAACATTCGCATTGGATGTGAGCACTGTTACTAGGAGATATGCAAGTGCCGTTAAAGGACTTGGCGTAGTCTCTTGGGAATAGAGTGACTGATAAGCTTACCTAGCTATTTTTTAAATAGCCTATGATTGTCACATGAGTGTGGGTTTAATTGATTAGCCCATTAATGGCTCTTTGGGCTAGTGGGAGATTGTTGGACATGCGAGCCCACGGCGAGCCATTATGCAATAAATGTTATTGCAATTCCCTCCTTAATCTGAAATAAAGAGTACATAATTTGCATAATAGGTCGCTTAGTACAATTAGGGTTATGTACCATGGCCATCTTAATGATCATACAGCTGTTGATTCAATTATTGAATTATAGAGGCTGGTGCTTAGATGAATACCTAATGAGTTAGATTGAGGACTCATCAAACACCGTCAAATGATTATTAAGAGATGATCTCCAGCCTGAGTAGGAGATGGCAATCCTTTTTTTCTCATTTAGGTTGATATCTGACCGACCTCTTGATGCAGGTCCTCTGCATAGGAATAGAGATTCAGAGGTGTCAGATGAGTTAGGTCAAAGAGTTGACTTAAATATATCGAGATAACAGTCCTATATCACATGCTGTCATGATATAGGAATGCATCCTCTGACCGGAGACAGATGTGTTACTGTATGTCTGAGTATGTACATTTGGCAGACCAAGAGGTTGATGACCTAATCAAGGTCTATACACTGGCGCGCTGGTGTACATATAAGGGCATATGAGTAATACGATCTCTCAAAGGGATCATACAGGTTCAGTTACTGAACCGGAAGACATGAGCACACTCATGAGATATTGGGAAGAATCAAATTCCATGTGCATGGTCGTCTTGCTTTGGAAGCTTGACTGAATTTGTAGGTTTGATATATACTTTTGGAAAGTTTATGATCAAGACCAAGGTATGATATATGCTTTTGGAAAGTATATGATCGATACCGACTCCCAATTATCGAATGAGAAAATTACTGATAAAACCATAAAGTAGACAGTGTAAAGTTGATCTAATACTTCAGGTTTATTCTGAGTCTTCTAGTATGCAGGATGTACAGGTATTGGGAATACCTGAGGGTGATGTGATCATAAACGATTGTATAACCATGACGCTTCCATTCCTAGGGAGTGATGAAACGGGTCTGGATTTTAGTGACTCCTCTCAGTCGAGAAGTAATCTGATCTTAGTCCAAATGTTGGACATTGACCTGAATGAGATTCAGATGCAATGAGAAGATTAGATTTGCGGTCCTGATTTAATCAAGCATCTATTGGAGGCCGCGATCTGGATTTGAGATATGATCTCAATATCCATGTCACTATATGTGGAACAATACAATCACCCTGTCCTTATCTCCAAGTATTCGTGGAGAAAGCGCATTATCCTTGAAAGAGTTCATGGATATTTCTATTGTTGTTATATGTTTCCGAGCATTGAGAAAATGGATAATTAAATGTGATTTAATTATCATGAATAATATGAATTTGATTCATAATATAAGGAGAGTTATCTTAGATAATTAAATGTGATTTGATTATCAAAGATGAAAATAATGTGAATGTGATTCATATCATTTGAGCACATGAAAATAAGTTATCCAATATAATTAAATGTGATTTAATCATTATGGATAAGAATAATGTGGATAGTAATATCCAATTATTCATAATATATTATAAATGTGATTTATAATGTATTAGAGAGAGCTAATTATAATTTATGTGTGTTGATTAATTATTATGTGCATTGGATACACATTGTGTAATTAATTGACAATGTAAATTATATGTTGTTTTGGGTTGTGAATATGATTCACAATTTTTCAATGGCAAGATTGCAATATTCTCAAATATAATTGTGAATTATTTTTGAAGAATAAAACCCAACAAAAGTTGTTGGAAATAAATAAAGAGATTTCCATGGAGAAATGCAATCTCATGACATGTTATGAGATTGCTCTCCTCATGGAAAGCTTGGGTGGCACCCAATTCCAAATAGGAATGGGTGGCCGTCCAAATGGAATGTACATGGAGATGAAATCTCCATGTAAATTTTCTCCTTATTTATTTGGTGTAATTTTGGATTAATTTGTATTTGATTTTGTCAAATATATTTTAATCAAAATTTGTTGGTTTTACCAACAACAATCTTAGCCATTGGATTGACATAAATCAATCTCATCCATTGATTTTATATGTCACATGGATTGAGATCCATGGATCCCAAAACCCTATAAATAGAGAGGCATACCATGCTCTCTATTTTACACACAATGCTTGAGAAGCATCTCTCTCTCTTTTCTCTCTACTCGACAGCCCTCTCTCTCCCTCTCATGTGGTCGTCCACCATGGATGACCTAGAGAGGTTCTCCATCGCCGCGGCATCGTCGTTATGTTGCCCGTTCGTCTACTCGTGGATCTCCATCTCCTTCGGTGCGCCTCGCTCGTGAAGAAGACGTCGGATCTCGTGTGTCGAGATCAGGAGATCCGCCGCTTGTATCATCAACATGGATTGCGAGAAGCACGCGGTTCATCCCCGCGCTCGCAAGCGTCTCCTCTGTCGGATCAGACTTGAGACAGGAGGTCTCTTCGTTTAGAGACTCGATCACAACCACGCTTCAAGAGGTAATCCTATTACTTGTTTGTGGTTTAGACAAAACGATCCGAGAAGTGTTCTTGGATCATGTGGTTTCGTCGTAAGAATTTTTTTAAAATTCCATTGCATTGAGCAACTAGTACGACTAGTCGCTACTCGTTGTATTCGATACGACACTCATGCTTCCGTGATGCGCTTGAGGATCTAACCATATCCTTCACTCTTGCCCTCATTCTATCTCATTGTATATAAGTTCGCTTGATGGTCAGTCTTCTTTGATCTTTTTAGCCTCTACAGCCTTCTTCGCCATTAAGTCGGGGTCGTCGAGTCTACCTACTGGGCTAGGACTTCTAATCGACAGCCAGTCCCCCGAAGGTGAGGGGCATCTATCTTTAACCTCTGAGAAAGGACTAGGGGCCTTCAATCTATGAGGAGGAAGAAAGAATGATGGGGATTTTCAACTCTACTTTTTTGATCTCTTCTAACTTCCATATTGATCCCTTAATAATCTCAAAGCCTTTTTTGTGTTCATCGAGAAAGCTAATCTCCTGAGTCCTAGTCAGTGGAATTGAAGGATAGGTCGCCTCTCTCTAGTGGAGGCTCTTATATGTCAGGTTGATTCTCCCTTCTTCATTGTCTTGAGCTGAGTCAGACTAGCCTCTCTGGTAAGTTCACTGACCTCATTCTATCTCAATGTATATTTGTTTTGTCTTGCTCCATTCTGGGGCTAATATATATAATGTTGCCTTCTTTCCTGACTATAGGAAAGGTCAAATGCGGGTCTGAACAAGACTTCCTCTTAGAGCCCTCAGTGCTTATTAGGGAGCTGAGGGGATTACTTATCCAACAATAGCGAGATCAAGACGGAACCTTCCTCTCTGGAGTGCTATGAGAATTAGACAGAAAGACTCGACGGCATTACTCATCAAGGTCACAAGCCCTCATCCTCACATTCTTTCCAAAGAGCTGGCCGACCCTTCAAGAAAATCTCGGGCAAAATATGTGATAAACTCAAGTCGGATGAAAGCCGGGTCACTAATCTCCCTTTTCCCACAACCTAATTTCCTCTACTCTTATGATGAATCTCGCATCGCCCTTCCCGCCTTGAAAGTAAACTTGAAAGATGGTCGCACTACTTCAATTTCAAGGGAGTAAGGAGAGTCCTGAAACTACTTCTGAATCCCCGTTAGAAGTCGAGGACCTCAAACAAGAACCTTTCTCTCAAGAAGAAGAAAAGAGAGATGGTTCAAAGCTGCTCACTTTTACCTACTCATAATTGAGTCCGGCCTCCGAATGAGATAGGGGCTTAGGGAAAACCTCTCGAAAAGAGAAAAGCCATATTTTGATAGTGATATCTAATACTACAACACTATATTTCGAGTTTGGCCTCGACATCCAAGGAAGAGAGCCTAAATGGACCGCAAATTGCCTCAGGTTTCAGGCAAGTTCTGGTTCCGCTTCAGCTTCAGCCTCAGATGGCTGAAGTTATCGGGCTTGCGGGACAGCTTAATGACAGGACTGTCCACGCTACCTGCTCCTATGTCGCGCTATCAATCACTATTCTGATTCTCTTTACGGATGAGATAAAATCCTAAATCCGCATTCATACGCTTATAATTCCCTCTTCAAATGGTCTCTGTTCGATTTCTCCTGATGTCTCAGATGCTTCAGGGCACATGTAGGAGTCATACCTTTCATCTGTGAGGTCAATCCCAGATAAGTTGCTAACGGTAAATGTGAGTGAGCGCTAGACCGGGGGAAGATCTTAGATATTAGGGTGGCAGGATGAGCTCATTATATATGAAAGCTGGGTTCTAGAATATGCTAGCCTCCAATAATGGGCCAGGAGTGGCATGGACTCCTGCTTCTGGGGCCGTGGAGGTCGCTTTGAGAATGACGCCTGCCTTTTCGCACTTCTTTCCGACTCTGATCTGAGACTGGCCCCTCACCTCAGGGCTGCGCTTTCTCTCTCGCTTTTCCTTGCGCTCGCGCGTCAATCAGGCCTCCCCAAGACTGACGAGACATAGCGCGATTCTCCACACCTGGTCCTACCTGCCCCGCACCATGAACTTCTCTGGTGGGTGAGAGTCAGACGAGGGAAGTCCCATTTCTCCTCTCCTTATTCACATCTTTATACTTGAGGGAGCTTGCTCATTCTATAGGCCATAAATGGCTTTCTCTATCTAAGTGGGAATTTCCTATCCGTGCTATTCGGATGAGATGCTCTTTGGTATTGCATCTAGTGAGCGGGTAGGGAACTATAGGATGGTTGCATTAGCGGCCTACCTTCTTTCGAGCCCTTCAAGATCTTGGTCTGAGGGCTAGCTTTGTCCTCTGATCCGGTCTGTGGAAGTCAAATAAATAAATAGTTGCGTCAGAACTAGTATAAAGGCTTGGCCTATAGATTTGGCAGGAGGATGAGGGGATGCTAGTCTCCTTCTGATTTTAGGCCCTGATATCTAAGGCTTCTACGGATCTTCCAGTAACTTTAACGTGAAAAAGCTCCTTTCTTTAGCTATCATTTTTCTATGCCCCCTTCACTCTCATGTGCGGTGGCTTTGGCCTTGCTTATTGGATTCGAGGGGGACGTAATGGACCTGCTGGGTATGCCACAAATAGAGTTTATGAAAATGATGGTGCACAGTAAGAAGGTCCACTGGGTGCTTGATTGTCCTTACTTCCTGAACCTCTCGATTGTTCCGCTCAAGGAGGGGGTTTCCACTTACCCTTACAATCAGGTCCGGCATTTCCATGGGGGCTTCTTCCTCTCCCCCCAGATGGCTTTGCCCAGTCCTTCCCTATGAGGATAGAGCCGTGCAAGCCGAGCATAAGGCACGCAGGGATCAAGCCGTAATATGAGTATATAGTTGTAGAGTGGGGTGAAAAACGAGCTCGCTATCACTCGCAACAGTCGACACATGCTCGCTGGAGCAAGCCATCTTATTAATATATAGTTGCAGGAGCGAGAAAAAGAGCGAGCTCAGGGAGGTGACTGAGGGAATTGTTGACATAGTACGGGTCCGTGATGTCTGGTTAAGGGCAGAAGGTATGATGTTTAACAAGCCGCTGAGATGATCGGATTGAAGGGCTAGGGTCTGGTCTTTCCTCTTGAGACTAGACTAGGAGATGGGGGCTCAAAAAGGAAGAGACTAGATAATGGAAGAGAGAGCTAAGCTATTAGTCAGTGATTCGCGTAAGGCTAAGCAAACTGTTAGTGAGAAAAGAAGGAGCGGTCTTTCAGAGGACTAGGTCTTCTTTCCCCTCTCTCTATTCTTCTCCGTAGTCACCCGATGCACACCACTTTCCTAGATGACCTAGCATAGCCCCATCGCTTATTCGCTTATCAAGACCTTCTTTCTCAAAGCTTAGCAGCTCATACAGAAAGAGCGCTTATCAAATCACTATTGGGATAGGCGATTTCTTTACGCTTTAACTATTGGTAAGGGGCAGGTCAGTTGGAGAGAAGTTGGCTTCGATTGAAAAGGAGGCTAGAGACGTGTATATATATATATTGATAGTTAAGGTACGTGAGTTCGATGTTCACAGGCTTTTTTATAGTATTAGTCATTTCTAAGCACAGACTCATAATAGGTTTCACCTGTTTGAGCAGGAGATTTGAAGATAGCAGGGTTGATATCAAAGAAGGAATCTCTCAGTTCATTTTGAGGGCTTAGATCACCCATCAGCTAGCTATCTTAGCTCTTTGCCCGGTAACTGCTTTTATAGGTTGGCGGGAAGTTCTATCTACATACTCAGCATGCTAGGTCGACTCGCTCGTCCATTAACAATTGCACGCAGTTCCTTCCCTAGTCCGAAGCCCTCAGTTGCGGGAATCATTAAAGAAAGAAGGCCTCCCTCTCCCATTGGTCTGAACCCTGGAATTGTCTACTATCTTGCTCCGCCCGCTATTCATACTTGCGGAGGGGCAAAGAAACGTAGGGAAAGAAAGACATGAGTAGTTCTAATCTGAGAATCCGCCAACTCGTGAATGAATGAGACCGTCTGAGATCTCGTCGAGAGAAGCCTCCAACCTTTTCAAAAGGTCACTGAGCCATTCTCTTTCGATAGGCAATGGGTCTGAAAGAGCTTCTAGACTCGTCAATCTATGTTCTTGCACTGGTGAATGCATAGATCAATGTACATCTCCTACTTCAAGCTGGGAACTGCTGACCTCTCAACTGAAAAGCAAGTTGGCAACAGACCATTATCAGCATAGTTTGCTTCCTTCCCATCTTGCCAAGGGCAATGACCACTCTTCTTGTCCCAAAAGCAGAATGAAGTGAGGCGCAGTGAAGCCCAAAGCCGCAAAGGAGTCAATCAGTCCCCTCTCTGGGATAAAATATGAACTCCACTCCTTCATCAAAGAGCTCAAAGCCCTCCACTACTCTGGAGTCCATTCTGAGACTTCCCATGGGACTGATGAATCACCAGAAGAGGGTCAATGAACTCATTGGAGTGACTGATGATTAGTAGACTTTCCTCCGCAGCCAGGGACAAAGAGGATTGGCTTGTGAAAAAGCCATGTCGTGATCTCCTCCATAGGATTCACAAACTTTCTCAACCTCTTTGTATATAAATCGCCACCAATAGAGAGTCCACATTTCTCATAGGCGCTTCAGATCTCGTGTTTGAATTGGAATGAAATCAAATATAGGGGATTCCGGAAGATCGTGACTAGCGAGTGAGATAACAAGCATTGGACTCTGTGACTAGTGAGTGAGATAGAATTTTCCTCCACTGCTGAAACCCTGGCTTCAAAATATGTGGTTCCGCACAAAGCTCAACTGCTACCACCCCCAACTGGGGATCACAATATCAAGCAAGCTGAAGAAGATAGAGTGACATATGAAGAAGATACTCTTCCATACCAATGGCCATCCCAAGTCTCTGCCAACTAATCACTCTACAAACTACTCCCTCTGCCACTACTACTAACTAGAGTAGTGAACAACGGGCAAGAGTTGGATAGTCGTTTTCAGCGGATTCAAGGGTTGTGCTATCTATACGCCTCCATGCATGATAATGGGCGTCTCCAATTGAGTCCTGGGTTTGGGGTGATGATTATGAGGGGGATTCGTCGGCATGGCCTTGACGTTTCAGCCTGCTAACCTGAGATCGAGAGCACTTTTGAATGACATCTTCCGATCATTGAAACAGGTGGCTACCCTTTGACTGAGATGCTTGGGGTCCACACTGATTCCAGTATTTGACTTCCGTCTCTCCCTCCTTTCTCACTATGAAGTTGCAAAGTCAGAGATGGATGTAGGCCACTCAACCTACTTTTTGACCACTGACGTGTTATGCAAGCAAGTAGGGAGGACAAAGAATAAGCAGACTGATGGATATATGAGATGAGCGAGCCCACACCCGTCAACGCCCTCTTGCGATCCCGAGTCTCTTCTTCTTCTCCTTTCCCGCATCGGAAAGTCGGGTCCATTTTACACGTCGTTCTTTACCAAATATCTACTATACTAGAACTAGATGTTTCAATTATTGTGAACTTACCTCGGATCGCATTTGAGGTTTCGGAGGTCGGCAGAGGTTGAAATCACGGTTCACATAAGGGGCAGCATGTGAAGGAGATCGTCAGTGAGTAGGCAATGGCCTTTGAGACGAGACTAGGTGGAGAGGTCAGATCGGTAGGCACTAGCGCTAGTTTTCCAGCCCCTCTCTCAGCGGATGGCAAGACTAACCAGTTAAAGAAATGATATATTAAAGAACATCTCACCCTTTTTTTCTCACAGTCAACGTGGAAAGGTAGAGGTTCATCATCTTCCTCCTCCTTTGCCCCCTCCAGGGATAGAGCCAGATCTTGACCTTGGTTCGGATCAGAGACAGGAGAGTTTTGATCATGCAAGTGAGTCGTAGACAACAAGATCAAGGATATAGGTGGCATTTCAAAGACTAAGGTGGTGAATAGGTATATGAACCCAGCCCCAAATATATAATAGGAGAGGTCAAAAAAAGGAATGACCAGCTGCCACGGCTACGAGGTCTTCCTAACCAGCGGATCAATCAGCCCTTGAGATATATAGTTGGAGAGTAGGGCAGGAAATCCCACAAAAAATGAGCATGGTCAAAGATTTGTCATGTAAATCGTGATATCAATTCAGATCATAGACCCTCTTCGTAGGTAGTCAGAGCATCTTGAGGGCATGAAGGTGAAATCTCATCCGCAGGTCCAGAATTGATATTATATACGGTTGACAAGGTCTGAATCAAACACGGGTCTTCGTTGAGTTTCATAGAAGAAGAGGTGTGAAACTGCACAAACTTTGCCTACCGAAGATGGAGGCAAGTGCTTTTTGACTCGTCGTAGAGTTGGAGAGGAAGGATGCCTTATAGTGACGTTGGTCTCACTCTCAAAAAGAAATGGAAGAGAATATAACCTCAATCCAATGGCAGGCCTGAAAGGAAGGTGAGACTCGTAGCAGGAGAGAAAGAAAGGGCCCAGGAGAGACCAAAGAACTCTCGCTCTCATTACTCACTATATGAGCAAAGAATTGTCGCTCCCATCGCTATCTGAGAAAAGAACTGTCGCCCCAGCGAGACTCCTCACTTGATCTTGGGCTATCGGTTCTATAGTCTCAGTCGCAAGCTATTTATATAACCAATAAAAAATGGAAAAGAAGGGTCTTCCCCTGCGGATGATTTCCACTAGATATGAATATTAGCCTGACTCCAAGGAAAGAGCATGTCTATATACGGGCCACTTCAGGGGACAAGAGCAAGTCTCTTTCACCTTCTACTATATATCTAGTTGGTTTTCTTTCCGATTTCTTTATATTACGTGTCATAGAATAGAATAGATAAAGACTCTTTATTGATATTGGCGAGCTCGAGCGAGATTGTTACGTAGAAAAGGTGAGTGAAGCAGAGGCGAGATCGGACCTATGGAGCAGACCCCTTTAATGACGCACCTTGCGCCTGAAGACTCTTTCACCCACACTAGTTATTAATTGGTCGATGGTTTTCACATGCCGCACACCTTTCATTTGAAGAGCGGAACTATCAAAAAGCACTCTACTGTTAACCAAATACCCAGAAAAGCCAACATATTCTAGAGGTAGTACGTCCCGAAGGCTAAGGTGGGGAGAGGTCAGTGGCACAGAGGCGAGCTGAGAGAAGAGTGGAGAGGGGAAGTATGAGATAGTTGACAATGCTTTGAGTCAACTAGATAGCCTGCCCTTCCCAGATTCATGCGCTAAGTTCACTATCTGAAAAGCTGGAGAATGCCCCTGCTTCAAGTTAAGAAGTAAGTAGCTAGAAGGAGAAAGTGGCATAAGGTGAGACTGAGGGAGAGGATGCATCCTCTGTATTATTCATTCCAGCAGAGGCCGACTAACTCGAATCCTAGGGAAGAGGGAGAACTGCTTGCGTCAGAGGTGAACGAAGCTTATATATTTGGGAGTGGAGGCTCCTACTCTCTTGCTCAGCTAGAACTCGTACCTCCACCTGGAATTTGCTACAAGACCATACCAATGACTTTTATACATATCTCCTCGGCTTAGATAGGCAGCCTGATTTTCGAGGGCTTCAAAGACTAGATATATATGAAGAAAAGCCCACTGCTTCACCTACTATCGTGTTATTATAGTTATCGCGTTGCGATCTTGCCTCTTCTTCTACCCGCTTTCGCTCTTCCCATGGTCTCGGTCTAAGTTCGCTTTCTCAGCATGTGATGTCCTATGTCAGCAACCCTACCTGTATAGTATGCTTCTCTGACCTTTTATAGAGCAAGCTCGGCTCCTAGTATATAAGGGTCGCGAGGTTCGGCCCTGATAATTAGACCTATGAAGTTGAAGAATGGTTAAGAGTAGAGCATGCAAAAAAGGTTTAAGGCGATTCTATAATCTCAGTCGTGACTCGACATCGAAGGGAATCGACATCGAACCCTCACTACCTTCCATTGAAACCCACTAGAGGACACTCCAAGAGTCAATATTGCAGAGAGCTTACCATTTATGAATGGTAGTTCAATCTTCTTTCATAGACAAGACCTCAGACTTTGAATTTCTCTCAAATATTACGGTTTTTGTATATTATAGTTGGGAACAAAGAAAACCCCCAGGGCTGATTGCTACAGATATAGTATAGTATTTCACGGGGTGACATTGATTTATTATATCAACATCTACCTATGTCCCTTTTCACACATGGGACCTTACTTAAAAAATACTGGCACCCACTAATCATCTATTCTATTCTATGTTTGCTCCCCTCTGCATTCGAATTTCTGGTTCATTTTCCCAGCTGTCTTTTCTGACTGGGCGATTCTCCCATACACGTCGAAAGTCTCGTATCTCAAGGACTAAGAGGTCGATAAACAGCGTGTGACCACCAATCTGAACCACACTACCCTCGTATAGATACTGTACAAGGAATCACTGCCCTCCAGGACCGGCTATCAAATATGGTCTCTCTAGTCTCTTCGGCTCTCGACCCAACTGTGATGCAAAAAATCAACTTAATTAAATATCTGCCCGGAAAAATGCCAAGCCTAAGGTGATGTAGCCCCTGTATCAAACTAAGTATGAGTGGCAAATCCCTCTACTGATAATGCATCTCTATCTCCATTTGTGTACATAAAGAGTTCCATAGAAGTCGATGTCTGAGTGTCCTTCAGAGATAGAGACCACGACGAGTATAATGTCATTCAGATATTAGTAGTCCCGTCCATCTTCTACTCCACCTTTAGAGGTAGTAGGTCTTATTAAGAGGCATGATGTTGCCTAGGAGCCATGTGAGATGAGCATCAAGAAATTCGAGTAGTGGTAGGCCCACAAGGGAAGGAGCTGCCGTGGGTAGCAAGCAAACATTAAACACGGAACTGGAGCATGAAGAACTACTAATGGAGCAGCAGACACAGAGAAGTCAGTTAGTGAGGTTACCCACAACATCAGTTGGTTGTGAGTGAGGTCGTTAAGTTCAGGCCTAGTAGCGCCCCTCCCTTGCATTTCTGATGTTCCTGGCAAGACTATAAAAAAGCCTCTATGACATCTTGTTCTCGGACGGTTTTATAGGAAGAGAAACCAGATATTATGAGGTCTCAGTCACCCTAATCGTCCAGCATTAGATATTTGAAAGTGGATTTAAACGGAGTAGTGCTCTTTCTTCTTTATCCGAAATTCCCCTCCCAGTCTTCGAGGGACAGTTGAAGGAGCGACTCTAAGGTAATAGACTCTGGCAGTGTTGTCAGACCCTGAGGATGCCTGCTTCCTCATGTCCTTGCCTTGCGAGGCCTACCTCCCCGTATCGCTCTGGACTGGGGCTCGCACCTCAAAGAGACCTTGCCTATAGGGCCCTACTTGAGAATTCTAAGTCATTACCTAATAGTCTGGCAGAAGCAGAAAAGAAGTCAATAGCGAGCTTTTTTGAGTAACCAAAGAGGAATTGATTAAGTAACCAAGTAGTCGTTTCAGCCTTAAAGCTCTTTTTCCTCATTCCGAGAGCCTCTTCAGAGTGGCACAGTATGCCAAGATCAAGAGAGGTTAGAGCCGTCGGTGAGTCCTCGAGATAATTTACTGGGGACTAGATCAGCCTCAAATAGATCTTCTTTTTTCCCAGTCTACTATAGATGTCGAGTCTGAAAGAGATGTGGTCGATTGCTTTTCATTCTATCATTTACCTTTCCCTTTTGGAAATAGAGACGGATAGTCTGCTATTCCTTTCATAGTCCCATATTTGACTAGCTTGATTGCCGTCATATCGCGATATATAATGGTTGATTTCCTTATATATGAGAGCTGGCAGGAATCAACTCTTTCATTCCCTCCATTCCTCGCTTTCTTTGTCTTTTTGAGGGAAGAGATCTATCTTCACTTCATCATCAGACAAGTCTCAGGGCCTCGACTCAAGTAGTAGAAAGTTCTTGGTAATGGAGAATAAACCAGGCATTCAATGCTTGATCAATCTGAGGAGTGTATATACCAAGAGACTCTCCTATATAATATATAGTGATGTATCTTTCTTATATATTCCCACTTATATAATCAGAAAGTAAGAAAATCTCAATGCTTAGTTATTAGTTGGTTCCGTCCTAGTTCTTCTAGAGAAAGAATGAAGAAATCAGTCTCATCCGCTCAGTTGGAAGGAGACCCACCTTTGGGGGCTCGACGTACAAGATAGGACAAAGATGACGATCATGTAAAGAAAAGAGAAGTGCGGCCCGAGGATATATGAAACTCCTTGCAGGGGGGCTTGCATTTTGAGTCAGTCGTCAAAGTGAGAACCCAATCTTCTCTAAATTTCCGAAGACGAGAATCTTTCTGTTAGTAGTATGGAAAATCCAGTCATGAATTGAGAAAGTGCAGAGTTGGCATCTACCTCCACCACAAATGAATGTCCAGGAACGGACCGGACCGGACGGATGCAACAGTCAATATATGTGACCCCAGACTCATCCTACTACTACTATTGTTCTACTCTTATAGTCCTCAATATTGTCGGAAATCCAGGGAGGGTGCGCAGGACTACTATGGTATATAGGAGTGTGAGCCCACCAAAAGTCTAATATCATCCATCTGCAAGGGACCCACCTTGACAACCTCATCTTAAGAGTCACGGAGGGTTTTTCCAAAAAGAAAGAATGTGCATGATCGCTGCTTGCCTATTTTGAGAGCCTTCTTCATCCCCTCCCTGAGCTTCACTCTATAGACGGAGCGAGCCCCCGTAATCTGAGCAGAGAGTTGAGCCTCGTAGCTTTGATCTGGGCCTATAGCTTGTTATAGTTAAGGATTCCCCCTGCGTCAGCATGGCTACTTAAGAAAACTTCCCTCCTATTTATTGTTGTTTAATATATTAGCAAAATGCACATTTTAAAAGAAATGAAAAGAGGCCCGTGGCCTCAAGTGAAAGGTGTTTACACGTCTACTTTCTTTACGTCAGGAAAGAGCGGCTTTTGATAATTATCCAAAGCTGCTGAGAATATGCTTGGACACAGGCAAGGGTCCACATAGAGAGTTTGCCCATCCCACTTGCTACCCATAAGCCTGCCGTGGAGCGGGAGTGCCACGCAAGAGAGGAAGCGGGAGACGTCGGATTGCGTATTGAATATACATCCATGTCTTTTTTGTTCCACACAGACTGATCACATGTCCCTTTCGTTATTACAACCTTCTTTCTTTATGTCAAAGAATAGAATCCCCGTGCAAATGATCATTGTATCTCAATTCTTCTTAACTGCGATGGCTATTCATTCAAGTCTTTGGGTAGCACCACCAGATCTTCAACAAGGTGGAAATTCTCGTATTATGTATGTACATGTTCCTGCGGCTCGTATGAGTATAGTAGTTTATATCGCAACGTCTATAAACCCTTTCTTGTTCCTATTAACAAAACATCGCCTTTTTCTTCGCTCTTCTACAACCGGTACAGAAACTGGAGCTTTTTATACATTGTTGGCCTTAGTAATTGGGGGCTTTCGGGGAAGACCCATGTAGGGTACCTTTCGGGTGTGGGATGCTCGTGGGACCTATGTATTCATCTTGTTCCTTGTTTACCTGGGTGCACTGTGTTTTCAAAAGCTTCGTGTCGAACCGACACCTATTTCAATTTGTGTTGGACCGATCGATATACCAATAATCAAGTTTCCAGTCGATTGGTGGAATATGTTGCATCAACCTGGGAGCATTAGCCGATCTGGTACATCAATACATCTTTCTATGCCCATTCCAATCTTGTCCAACTTTGCTAACTCCCCCTTCTCAACCCCCTCCTCTTTGTTCTGGAAACACGTCTTCTTATTCCATCTTTTCCCGAATCCCCCTGGAATGAGAGGGTTGGTGTGGACTCCGACCCCCCCCCTCCGGGAGGGTAATATATAGTATGGACGAAAGACTTTATTTCTAGTAGATTATAGAAGAAGTCGGGAATTAAAGTCACCTAGTTTACTCCCCCCATTTCTTTCTCGCCCTCTAAATGACAATTGAAGGAAGACCCCTCCAAAGCCCCTTTGCCCCTTCCCACCCCCCGCGACAAGACTTTCATGTAATCAGCTCGAAACCTCGCCACACGATATAATTATTAATCAGAAAGATCAGATGAAAGATGGTTTCTATCTATCATGGTGAGCGACATGGGACTTGTTCATCCTCTTTTTCTGGGCGTAGTAGGGAGAGTGAGAATTGCGAGGCAGAGAGTGTGGGATCAATTGGTCGGGTAAGGATAGGGCATCGATAGCAAGGTCTCGATCAAGGAAAGAAGGATCGACAGTGGGCAGGAAGGAGATGTCCCTGACCCTACATGGGTCCTCTTTGGAACGAGCCTGGCCAAAGGGGGGTCGTCCAGATCAGTGGGTGTGGGCACCAAACAAGGAGGGTCTCCTCACTCTACGAAGCGCATGGGAGTGGATTCGCCCAAAGCCCCCGCCTGTCCCTTGGGGGAATGTAGTGTACCACAAACCTGTTTGGGGTTCCTTCTTTCCTCCAATCAAGAACCTACTTTAGATGAATGGATTTTTTATTGAGAAGTGCGTCGAGGCCAAATCATAACACGAGTTTACAAGTTCCCGACAAAAGCTAGTTGGTTAGCTGGAGCGTGAGTCTAAGGGTAGTGGGACTCAGTTCCGGTAGCATTCTTGCATGAATACAAGAGTTCCAATGCAGGACATTCGTACCACTAACTCCTTCTTTAGCAGGCATGGTATTAGCCTATTAGGATACCGAGGTACTAAGGGTGGGGGGTCGTAGGGGGGATGTCAGTAGACAGATTAGAAAGCTACAACCAGAGGTAATAGGGAAAGGCCAAGGTCGAATAAACATGGCTCCTGGCAATTGGGAAGTGATTAACGACTATCAACACTCGACGCTTCGGGTTTGCTAATAGTTTCGGTTCGCGATTGCTTATAGTTTGAATTGGTGGGGATGGTTCTGACTAGTTCCGCTCAATGTATCACAGTTTCATCACTTAATGAGGATAAGATTTTGTTATCAGTAGTATATGGCTCCAACTCAGACTCAGAGAGGAGGTCCCCTTGGGGGGAGCAGCTGCCTCTATCATTGTTTGAGGCCTCAGGAGTGGATTTGACCTTCAAAGAGTCTTAGGGAAGGAGATCTCCTAAATTGCAAGAAAATAGTCCTAACAGAAATGATCTTTTCAAGCCTCACAAGCTTGGGAAAGGTCTATCTTGACCTCAAGTCATCCAACTAATACAAAGCTGGCAAATATCAAATATATAGTAGTCTTTGATCGCTCTTTCTACCCGTTTGAGAAAGCTTATAGCATCCCCCGAGGAATCTTCGATATTCTCTTTCAGAAGCTGCATCAAAGTTGTAGCTGCCCTTCTCATAGTCGACCCGTCGATCATTTGTCATTTGGGTTGACGAGTAAGCTTTATATCTAAAATAAAGAGGCCGAATATATAGTCGTGAAATCATCCTCCTGACCCTATAGATAGAGCTACTGCCTGAGATGTGTGCCAGGAACAGGAACCCTCCACTTTTTGCCCCAGACTAAGGATCTCTACTCCCTGCTGTCCACAATGGAAAAAAAGCCGTCCATTCCCTTATCAATTAGCCAGAACATAGACAGGAGTCAGAACTATAGGAAATGCTGAGCCTTAGAATCTGTCTTGCCACAGGGACTAGCAGTAGGTGCCGAGGCCGTCCTGTCTAGTCGCCCAGCAGCTAGGAAGCACAACCTCCCTCTGTCTGCATCACTCGATCTCATAGCTCTTCAAAAGCAATCCTCATCCTCGAGCCCGCCCAAAGGAGAAGGCCCCACTCGAAGCTCAAAGGCCAATACTCGCTTGGTTTTGCTCTTTTCTCTTATCAAATCAAAGAATCCTTGTGATGCCATGAAAGACCTAGTGCCAATTGTAGGCCTTCTAATGCCCCCTCACTCCAACTATTTATTCGCTTTTGAGAAAGTGAAAGAAGTAGCCTAAGGGTACGTCAGCCGCAGTCATGCCGTTCTCTTTTCAAAACCACGCTTCGGCCATTGAATTCTATATCGCGAGAGCCCGGTCTATTCTCGCTTTCGGGAAGGGAAGAGGCTTCAACCTCGACTTGCCCCTACTGATCTCATTCTAAGAGAAAGAAGCCTCCAACACTGTGAACCTTAACTAATGATTATGGATCTGATAGCATATAGTCGACAAACTTCCCCACGTCAGAGTCCACTTAAGAAAGAAAGTAATCGCCAGCCGAAAGAATGGAATCAGTGATAGCCATGGTGCAAGAAGATATTTACTGCTAATATAGAAATTAATTATATATATTCTCGACAGTGTAGCCTATATATAAAAGCCTAGTCAATTCCTTATCTAATTCATCCTAGCCCGCTACGAACCATTATGATAGAAGAGTCAAAGAGCTACTTTCTCTATACTACGAATTCTCTCGCATCCATACTTCACTAGTTCCGATAAGCGCCCCAGCGACTCCCTTTCTAGTTGATGTAGAAGTCAGTCTAGGCTAGGTGAATCAGGAAAGGACTTCTTCAAGGTCTGTGACATCAAAATGGCTAAAACCTGCACTTTTCTAGAGGAAGGTTGATCTATGAGTCAAAGTGACTTGAGAGTGAGTTTCGAGATAGTTAGGGATCTTTTTTCAGATAGGACTATTTAGCGGTCTGGGGTTAGGGAAAAGTCACTGACTGATTGATTTGAGGAAGAATTCCACCACACAAAGATAGGCAGACGCGCTGAGTAGCAACTAGCCTAGAAACTCTCCCACCTACCTTTCCTAGCCTCATTGATGTCTTAGCCCCTCTCATATTATATATCTAGATGAGAAGAAGGAATTTCTCAGTTCATTTTGAGGTCTAGGCAGATAAATAAAACGCTGGGTAAAGGAGCAGTAATGAATTGTGTCAAATGGAGGCTAGATCCAGCATAGACTGTCGAAAGTCAGATATACTCGTCCATCCACCCCTAGACCAGCTATGCAAAGGAAAGAGGGCAAAGTGTGTCATATATATACATGGGGGATGATTTTCTGATCTGGTAGCTATAAGCACGGCTCGCACCTGAGACTATCTATACACTTTATTCTATCCTAGGGAATCGTCGATACTATATTTCTGAATTGGAAGATGCGCAACATGATATATATTACATAAAAGATCAACTACGTAAACCTCTCGCTTCCCTGCTCAGGCTGTCTACGTGATCCTGTAAGCTTTCACTCACACACACCAGCTTACAGGAAAGTTCTCTTTCTTAATGTTAGTAAGATATCGCTTCTCCATTGGGATCACTTCTCGCTCTGACATTTTTCTTAATTGGAAAGAGATGTCAGATGTAGTGTAGACAAAAAGCTTCACATTTTTTGGTAATTGTTAAAGAATGAGGAGAACAAAAGTGAGACTTCGTACTTCCCTTCTTTCCCCTGTTAAGTGATGGGCAGCCTAGGAACATAATGAAAAATCCAGTCGGTACCACCCATACTACACCTTACTTAGCTTCCTTCGCTACCTCTGTCATCGCATCAACTACGTCCTACACTGTGTACAAAGTCCAAGCCTCTGTGCCTATACTTCTTTGACCTCTTAGTCAACTCCCCTATAGCCCGAGACTAGAGTCTCCCCTCTTGACCTTTACCTAGACCCTACTTCAACACTTGCCTGCAACCTATTCCCTTAAAGAGATCAAACCTTAGGGATTGAAAACTAACTAGATATTGGCATTTTCCTAAGCGCTTGATTTTATTAGTAGATAACTTCCAAGCTTGCTTCCCCCCCCCACCCCCCTCGCCAAAAAATTGAAGCGAATAAATAGTTGGAGTAGAAGCATCGGTCTTTGAAAGCTCATGCTGACGAGTGAAAACAACTCATAGGTTTTCCCTTTGTTGGGGGTTTGGGCCGGCCATATTCTTTTAAGGAATGGAATCATATCCTGCGATCGATGCTGATCAAAATCCAAGAGAGAGAGCTTATCTATTGGGTGGTAGGCGGATGTGGACAGAAAATACACCTTTTTGTTGGGCTTCCATATCATCAGGTCTAGTTCTATCCCCAGCACCAATGAATCTTTGTAATTTGCAATAGAAGGAAAGCGTCTATCAAAATAGGGCATCTCCCTAATCTCATCTCTAATAAGCTCCGACACCATAGAAGGGACAAGAGATGGTCCTAGGCAGAATAGGGAATCTCCCTAATCAAGTCATCTCGCCATGGTCGACTGACCATTTATGACCCTCCTTTAAAGTGTCGGGCTTTGATAGCACATATATATGTCTTTCCAAAAGGTTGAATGTTCAGGAGAACATTTGTCTTCCAAGAAATCCTTTGCAGTTTTCTCAAGAGAGTAGGAAAGATTTTTGGGGTCATGTGGACACGCTAAAATACGGTATGTTGGTATGGAAGCTAAAGAGGATTTAACCAAGACTGTTCTCCTGGCTTGGGATAAGGCATTTATCTTCATTTTTGATGATGTTTTGAATTTGTCCTGAATCCGACGCGAGTAAGGTCTTCAGTCTAACATTCTCAATAGGCCAAATCAATATCTCCATTGAAGTTTCCAGAAATAGTGAGCATTTCCTTATATAAATAGATATAATAGGCAATTTGGACTCAAATTCATGGAGGATTTGCTATAGTTCACCTTTTGTCTCAAATAACTACAATAGTAATCAAGGAGTCTGCCTAGTTCCCTAGCTTCACGGGGAGAAGCTTTCCCAACCAGTAGAGTCAACAGATGGAGATGGTAGGGGTTGTTCTAGCTAACTTCATGCCCTCAATGCAAGCGGAATTCAGGCTTTTGAGGAGGAGGCGATTAAGCTCAAAATATAAAGAAAAATGGAGACCAGGGGCAACCATAGGCCATTAGAGGGAGAAATTATCCCATGAGATAAGCCGTTCATGAGCAAGGAGTAGGAGACCTTTGTGATGCAAGAGCTGATCAGATTGATGATAGTTTGAGGGGAAAGGGGGTCTGGGGGGCTGCTGTTAGCTTTCATAGAGACTTCTACTTATCTATAGGAAACGACAACTTAGGGGTAGGCAAAGAGTCGAGATATTCAATACAGTAAATACTTGAAGGGGCACGGATTCTATTGGAATGTCGAGGGGCTAGCGCAATTTGCTGGGCAACTATTCTTTAAGAAGAGACAAAGACTTCAACTGCTACCCCATGACAGACTAAGGAATTCTATTCTACATGGTCTGGACTCCCCGGGGGAATTCAAACACCCCTCTATAGACCAGGAAGGGACAGGGAATACGTGGATGCTCACTCTGGAACAAGCGCTTAGGTTCAGCTTTCAAAGTCTTTTCCTTGGCTTAGGGAATGGTTCTGTCTCTGCTTATATCAAAGCTGCTTTCTTTTTTTATGAAAAAGTCATTCTTCTCTTGTTCTTTCTCAATGGAAATTGGCTTGCTTCCTAAGCTAAGAGACTCACTAGTAGATCTAGTCAAGCTTGTCAGTCAGGCTGAGACTAGTGATAGGGGGACCTAACCCGCTATCAATAGCTTTAGCTAGATTTCTATATGACTCTTCTTTAATATTTTAAAAGGGATATAGATGAATTTCTACTTTCGCATTTGAAAGATTATCGACGGGAAGATCTTGCGACCTCTGATCTTGCTGAAGCTTTAGCGGAGTTATCCCCATTTTCAAAAAAAAGGCACGTGCAACAGGAGAGCTGACTTTCTTGTTCTATAACCCAATATCACCAACTAAGAAAGGCTGCAATGGCTTTCTTAGAAATTGGAAGGAAAACTCGACACCCCTCTCCAAATGGTTCTCGTTGCATTTCATTCCACTCGTTCGGCCCCCCTGACTCCCCTTGCCCCTACAACACTTTTTCTTAATCAAAGGGATAAGGTTCTTTCTCACCTGGACCACCAAACTAAGAAGGAACTAAACAGACGGATTAGATAGGTTGTTGACTAAGGGACGAAGTTACTAGTAAAGTGTGCACCCTAAGATTAAACTCTATAGGGATAGATTGTGTGACACGTGGTCTGAAATTATGTTCTTAGTCGGTCACGTTCCGTCATCTGGCTTATGAGCTACAGTGGATTGCGTGTTATATTTGACAAATAGAATGAAAGAGTAAGGCGGGATCACATGCTAGCAAAGAATTCGACACACTGCTAGTTAACACTTCTAGAACTCAAAATGAGAGAAAAGTAAAATTCTCTAGTAAATAGTATTTGATGAAAGAGAACAAACAAAAACAAGAACAAGAAAGATTTATGAAGCTACCTTTGTTTTATATACAACTAGAGCTCTGATTCCCTTAGATTTTGAATATAACTTAGATCCATAAGAAATTCAATGATATGGAAAGACATAACGTCTAACTAGAATATTTACATATAAAATCAAAGTAGGTAGTCTCCGAAGTGAAAAAGAAGCCTGAAATCAATATGGTTTTCTTTCATCAATAGATCGTAGGGCACTTTTTCTCTTTGTAGAAGGTGGTATTGACTACTTTAGACTCATCACCAGTTACACAATTAATCTATGATTTCGAATCCAATAATTACAATTTTCGCTCAGTGTCCAAGTGGAAAAATCTATTTGTGCCTTTTTCTGTCTATTTCATTTTCTCTTTGTTAGTGTTGTCTATAATGACTGATTGATCAAGAACTTTCAATTGGCTAGTCAGAACAATGAAATTGGTATTTTGTAATACATTACGATCCTATCTCAAGAAATCCAAACCCCTTGATATATAATTGTGGTAAGTGTTTTATAAGCATATGTAGAAAAAAATATATAATCTAGGTTTTTCATGCCTACTATAACTAGTTATTTCAGTTTTCTATTGGCTGCTTCAACTAGAACTTTAGCTCTATTCATTGGTTTTAACAAGACTGATTTGAAATATACGAGTTTAAAATGAACATCATCAAAAGAAGGATTTTCCGATATTCCAAGTATTCTATGGTTCCTTAACTGAGACTAGTGAGAAGGGTTCAAGACCAATTTCTTGTCATTGAGATTAACGCATGATTCTGAGAAAGATTTAGGAAGAGATCTGACCTCTTTTTTATCAAGTATATCTCAAATTAAAAAACAAGATATATAGATTATTTATGCAGTTTTTTTATTTGGAATCATGTTAGGTCTAATTCCTATTACTTTGGCGAGATTATTTGTAACTGCATATTTATAAAAACGACGTGGTGATTAGTTGGATCTTTAATTGAGTAACATTTCTTTTTTTGATTGACACTAGTTATAAGCAGAGAGGATGTCAAATTCTCGTACCATTTGATTAAGTGCTTTTCTTATAATTAGTTTGTTATGGGCTGCTGAATAACAAGAAAATCACTCTCTGTAGGATTTGAACCTACGACATCGAGTTTTGGAGACCCGCATTCTACCGAACTGAACTAAGAGCGCTTTATTTGATTTATTGATGGCTTTTATATTAAAAGAATATAATAAAAAAGAAAAAGATGATTTTTCAGACGAAGAAATTGTGGCTAACGAAAATTGATCTCAATTATCCCTCGTTAATGCCCATAGGAGAAGTTTATTAATATAATAATGAATCCCTCATTACTACCCATAGGAGAAGTCATAGGTATGGATTACAGGATTTTCACCCGTGAAATTGAGTACCCAAAACAAACGCGCTACCAAGCAGTGCTACATCCCTTTTTGAAATTGTTGTACAGGACTTTCCCGAGTCAAAGTACAAAAGTAACTAGATATTGAAGCTTGTTTTCCATGTCATTATTTGATTCTTTACCAAAATGCATAGGAGGTGGCTTCCGAATCTGAATCCATATTTATCGGCGGAGAAAAGAGTCTGTCATCTGAGATTTTGATAAAGGGTGTGATATCGTGTAAAAATACAAACGATCTTTAACTACAGCATACGATCGTATATGTATGACAATAAATAAAGAAAGAAGGAGAATTTCTAATGCGAGATATAAAAACATATCTCTCTATGGAACCCGCGCTAAGTACTATATGGTTTGGGTCTTTAGCGGATTGATTGAAATTCATCCTTTCTTCCCAGACGCCATGTCATTCTAGTGGGAAAAAATGAAAAAAAATGCCGTGGTCAATTTCTTCTCCTTTTTTCTGTTGTTTTGTATGGGAAAGAAGAAAAGAAAATAATCCTCAACTTTGCATAGAGTAGATCTAAGATCGAATTTGGGAGAATAGAAATGCAGGTCTAGGGTGGTCCCCCCGCAAAATCATAGAATAGAAGTTACTAAAATGAAAAATTTGAATTAGGATATGAATAATGGAATTGTATTTTGAATTATGACATTCTAACGAATGATTGAGAATTTCAAAATTAGCTAATGGCAACTTCTATTTATTTTGGAATTTGATGCTCCTTTCTTCTATAATAGAAAAGTGGAGTCTAGGGGGTGTCGAAATGGGGTTCATGGCGAAGGGTCAAGATTCGCCCGAAGACTAGAATTTAGATGCACATACGTGGCAAATGTTGTTTCATAGACAGACGAGCCGTATCCGTTTCCTCTTTGGAGGCATTCTCACTTCTTTTTTTCCCTGGAGGATCCACTAGAACTCCTCTTCGGAATTGTCCGATTGGGGAACGATGCGCTGCGGTTCTCCGGTATCCAACGACCTACCACTTTTACGAAATGAGGGAGACGAGTGAACCCATGGGTCCAAAACGTTGTCATCCGGTTCACGACCCCATCTTCTAATCGTGAATATAATAGCCTTGATGATATTTACTAAATTGCGGTTTGGAGAGGGCATGCCCCCTCTTTTGATTATCTATATGAGATCCACACCTTTACACCTAAGATTTTGGAAGGAGTAGATACGTTAGCGGGAGCGTAATCGATTTTCTGTTCCAATACATTATGAGATGTTTTTCCATACTTTCCGCATTCAATTCGGGATATTTCCGCACCTTCTGATCGACCTGAACAAAAAATACATTTCCCCTCCACCCCTACTACATCTGCCTTGACTATGTGACTCGAAATGGAACAAAATGAGATTTTGTTCTTCGGTTTCAAAGAGATGTCTTGAGCAATCGGAGAAGCACTTTGATAAACTGATTTGATCTTTACCGACTCAATGGAGGTCTCCGTCTTTGTTCTCTCCGACAGAAAAGATCGCATTTTTGCACTTCATTTAAATAAGAGTTGTACCCGTATGGAATTTTGTGATTTCTCAGTATGATCTCTATAAGAATCTCTATTCCCTTTATCAATTCTTTGGTACTACCTAGTTCCCTGCATTTGTCTATCAATTCCATGACCTAATCCTGACCCATGAGGTTCCAACATTTTTGACTTAATTGACTCCAGAGTTGTTCCAAGCCCTTGAGGGAAGACCCAACCCCATACCTGGGAAAGAAAAAGGTAGCACCGAAGAAAGGAAAGAGCGAGATGGTAGTTTTTGTTGTTCCTGTGATTTTTGGCCTCTTTTTGTCTTGGTCCAAACACTTTTTCTCGATGGTCGAGCTTTCTACAAAAAAGCGATACGAGAGTGTATTCAGTGCTTGACCCCCCACCTAGCCCCCCTCATCGTAGAGGGGAATCCCGATGCCACGAAATGATTGAGAACGTAGAAGGGATCGAAATGCATTTGATTCTTTGTATTCCTACGGTATTGCATGACCGAATAATTCAAGGCGGGGTGTACTGCGGGGAGGGTCCTTTTTAGTAGATGAGTCCTCAGGCCATCGGAGCGGGACGGATTTGGTAAAAAGAATTGGAAGAACTTCATTTTTCTGAGAGAGTCGTCATTTAGGAAGTCCCTGTAATTGAAAAGCCCTAAGTCTTTCGGATGCACGGATGCCCCCTGAAGTTCTTTATAAGGATGATTCTTTCTCGATGGAACATGGTATCCATAGCCTTGCATTTTTTTTTCGGCCAAATCCGGATTGAGTTCTGTATCCCCCTTCGTAATCCCCCCATTCTGCCCCCCAAAATCCCCCTGACCTCTCACATCGGTTCATTCTTCTTCTGTACCCTTGCTTGAATGAAGACACCCGATCAGCCCGATATGATAGACTTTGATTTCGGTTATTCGTGGTGCTGATAGAGATCACGAAGCTCTCTCAACTCAACCGAAAGGTAGGTTGTTGCAGAGGGGCTAAGCTCTTCCCGACGGTGAGCATAAAAGCTCTGAGCGGCGGGCTGACCTTAGGCGGACTTGCAGGGGGAAGAAAGCAGAGCCATTAGGTGGGTGCAAATGTGGGTTCGCGAGTTCGGCAGAAGATCAATCAACCCAGCACCTCGCATAAATAACGTTCCTATAATATAATTCACGAGCTATTTATATAACCCGTATAGAGAAGGGGAGGAAAAGAAGTCGGTCGTAGGTCTCCGGGTCGCACAAATGCCTATTTGAAGAGAAGCCTCAAGTCGGGCATCACCACTGCGCCGTCAGGGAGAGTCTTCCCCAACTGGAAAGGCACTATGATGTTGAGTGCTGGTAAGGCACTATGATGTTGAGTATGAGGGTCCCCACACCCCAATCAAATAAGGAACGAGAGCACGAGGGCCCACCCTAGAAGGTGGCCGGGAGAATGTAATACGTCTAACGACGTCTTACCGGTTGTCAAGCTTCCACAGATACCCAAGAATTTGATTTCCAATTCAGGTTCCCCTCGAGGAATCCATTGCGCCTAATCGCCTTCGAGGAAAGACAGGAGAAGCAACCTATCACATCCCTAGCTATTAGTAGTCGTCAGAACAAGGCTTTCAACTACCAATTATACAAGAGGTTGGTGAGGACCCTGAAGATTGCCAACCACTAGCGCATCTGTCCACGCAACCAAGTATGCTTCAAAATAGGATGACCACTGAGGTTGAACCTAGGTCTCACCGGGAATCTGATGATCAAGCCTAACTTTGACCTGGAATCTCACATGACTATATATATCAATATGGAACATTTCAACCTGAGAACTTGCTTTCTCTCCCCCTCATGCACCCGCAGTTCAGCTCGGGACTCATATCTCCTCCTCAACTCCTACATGCAGCTCCGGTCTTCTCTGATCCGCTCACACATCGTCTATTCGGGTGGCCCTAATTCTATGAGAAAGTGGTTCGAATCGCCTACTACTGATAATCGCAAATAATGAGAAAGTCTTTTCTTCGAGATTTCCTATCTTGATATATAATGTGGATCTATGTCTGCCTCAGACTCTTGATCGACTGAGGTTGCGGTTTCAGCCAAGTCTTTTCCTGGATGAGTCTTTACCGTCGAGAGTTTTCCGTGGGGCTTTTCCACTAGAAAGAAGGCGAAAGAGCTAGCGGCAAATACAAGGGATTTCCCTCTTCTCAGTGTGGAAGTGCATAAGTAATGTTAAACCCGTGAGTTTCATGTGCTAAATTCATTCCAACTATCAAAAAAGTGAAGAGATATAACTATAGAAAATGGTTGACTTTTCTTCAATATATATTTGTTGCGATCGAGCAGGGGTGAGTGAGGCTAGGTGATCAGCTAGCTGGTCAGCTATTGCTTGCCCCTGATCTGCCTTTCGAGTGACGAATTGAAGGTCGACGGAAAGGTGCTAGCTAGTCTTCATGATAATGCGGGTTTCTCGAACATTATTTACACTAGATACTATATATGAGGGGCCTGAGGAAAGGGGACGGATATGACAGCGGGAGAAGGAGGTTGGAGAGAAGATTGAACCACTTTGTGATTGGTGGAAGTGGTCTTGATAGACAATGGGTGGTGGAGGTCATTCTCTTCAAGTTGACTTTCATCATCAGAAATCCCCAAAGAATTTGGTTGAGGTCGTTATGCAGGTAAGGACGGAGAAGGGTCGGCCACTGATTTCCCGCACCTGGTAGAGACCGCATGTGCAGACTCCTTACTGAAACAACCAGGGGTCTTAAAAGTCACTAGACCTTTTTGTGGGTCTTGCAAGGTCCCTTGGGAAGTGCCAGCTGCAGAACTGGGGTTCTGGAGGGCTTGTAGTGACAACATAGGCAAGTCAGATCGGATGTCTGCAAACTGCCTAGCATTCTCCTGATTGCTCTTCTCCATGTTCTTTTTGAGGTCTTGCATCATTTTCATTGGAGCACTGATATCATTAGAGAGTGGTTGGGTGCTCCTACGGTTGTGCACTTGATGAGGAGGGGGCCTGTGGCAAGTACAATGGTTGCTCTTGCGCTGGTGGTTGCGGTGGTGCGGTGATGTACCGACATTGGTGATTGACCTATATTGGTTGTTGCAGACTTGGGGTTCTCCATGATCAATTTTGATGAGTGAAAGGAAACCCCTCGTACTACTCTCGACTACTACATATATAGATGCAGAAGCGGTCGCCATAAATAGATAGATGTGAAAAAGCTCCGCTTTTTTTCCTCCTTCGTCATAGGCTCGACTTTCATTCTACCTTTGACTAGTGCCCTGACCAACTAGATAGCATGGGATTATTAGATGAAAGACAATCCGCTTTGATATTACTAGTTGGCAATGCGCATTAATATTTGAGAGAAAGTCATCCCATTTCTTAGGAGATGTGTCCACCGCCCAGTCTCGTGAATGATAGACCTCGAGGGTGGAAGAAACTATTAAGATAATAAGTGGTAGTCTACTTCTTCACACTTATTTATATAGGCTCTTGATGTCTAAGTTCCGCTTACAATGTCATTATAGGGCTTCCTTTCTTTCCTGCCGAGTGATGCAGGAGGAGGTTTCTATGAGGAGTGCTTCCCTACTTTAATAGGGCTAGGTCTAGAAGCAAGATTCTTTGTGGATGAGATCAGGGCCTCTCTCTTCTGTTTAAGCACGAAAACCCCAGATAAAAAACAAGATCCTGAGCTCCGCTCCTTTGCTTTTTGCCCGTCAGCATTTCTCTACTAGCATGAAAGTTTCTGATTGATATAGTTAGAAAAAACCTATTGTCAGATTTGACTGACATCCCTACTGGATGACTCCACCGTGGTTGACCAGAGGATGAGAGTAGGGAACGCAAGCGTACGAGCTGGAGGACCGAGGGAAATGGAAAAGAAATTGTATAGTATAGTCTGTCCCGACGTCTGCCTACTTTTCGCGATTCCTATGTGCACTTCACTTTCTTTTAAATATTTCAGAAGAGCTTTCTCCCTCCCTACTTATAACTGAGGAGTTTCACCGATCTTGCATTCCATACATGGTGGGAGCGGAGTCGCTGAGGCGACCAACAAAAGACCTCGATCAATCAACAGATAACCCACAATAAAATATATGCAATTAATATAAAAAATCTGGAGTTAAAATTTATTATAACTCTACATGCAAGTGTGTAAAGGTGTAAGCACAAGTAGAGGTCGAACACTGGGAGGCGAATGGTTGTGTGGTGAAATGGAATGCACATTCTTTCAATTCTTGGTTCATGTCAAATTCTTATTATTTTTGTGGGTTTTTACTTATATATATTCTTATTTTTTTTTTAATTTTTATTTTGTCTTTATATTTTATATATTTTCTTATTTTTTATTTTCTTTTTATATTTTAAACTATATAGTATAAGTCTATCTATAAAGAGATATATATAAGAGAAGAGAGAGAGAGGGATGTAATATATGGATAAATAGAGTTATATATATATACTCAGAATATATTAGATATAAGATTTTTAGGCTTTTCATATTTTCTTCTATTTTTTTATTATTTTTCTGGAATTTTACTAATTTTTGTGTATTTTAGTTCCAAAAATGTTCTTAAGATGGGACTAATTAAATAGGCCAAAAATAATTTGGGTTTTAAAAATGAAAAATAAGTCTCAATATTACCCAAAATAATTTTAATATGTTAATAATAATATGAAGATAATTATAAAGTAAGAAAACATTTTTTTGGTATTTTTCTAGGGTTTTAATGTTTTTTATTGGATTTTGGGGCTTTTTGATTTTATATTTTTCTTTTTCTTTTTTTTAGGTTTTTTAATTTTCTGGACTCAATAGATATATAAATACATCATATTTTTTTATTTTTGTAATATTTCAAAATGTTTTTATATTTTATTGGTATTTTATAAATTAGACAGGGATTATTTAGGCTCCTTTTCATTTTTAATAATTAGATTAAATGCAAAAAATGTAAAATGGACATGTGGCATGTAAATATGAGGCATGAAACATCTAACCTAATTTTTGTGGATTTTTAGGAGCTACATAGTTATTTTTAATAAATAGCTAAAAGACATAAAAAGAAAACAGCATGGTAGGGGTATTTTTGTAATTAAAATAAATTACAGGGCTACATTGCAAATTTACCAACTAACTAAAACATTTATTTAATATTTTAGAGCTAATTAATAATATACAAAAATCACTAGGGCATGCTTACAAAATTCACACGCCTCACATGGGACTGCACGTGAGGCGCGGAAGGAACAAATTGTAATAAAAATAAGTTTAGGGGTCTTGTGACAAAATTCCCTATTTATTTACAACGTAATGTTACAAGATTAAATATTAAATACAAAAAGGCGGGGTATAGGTCTGCAATTTACCCCTTAAGTGGGCGTGGACAGACATCTAGATCTGATTCGCTTGCCACGCATCGCCTCCTCCACGCCCGATGATGATTCACTGATGGATGGTGGAGATTAGATCAGCCGAGCTGATCTGACGGTCGAGGTGCGGCATCATCCAACGGCTGGGCTTCAAACTAGGGACACCTTCATCATCCAACGGCTGAGTGGCGTGGAGGACGAACAGGGAAGAGGGCCGAGATGGCCGAACTTCCTTGTCTCCCATCACGCTTCTCCGCCATCCTTCGAGGCTTCTAAGGGTCCCAAGAACTTCTTGGCAGGTAGCTGAACATGCTGGAGTGGTCGGATCGGGTGGAGACACGCTGGAGCACCACCACGAAGTCGGAGAAGACGTGGAGCTCCAGGTGCCTCCGGTGACTACTAAATGCCTCCCCTGGAGCTTCACTACGCTCCTAACCTGCAGGAAAAGAGTCACACGACTCGAGGGAAGGCCCCACGACCAGAGATGAAGCTGGATTAGTAAAGAAATCGGGTGGAGTTCTTCGCTGGAGGTCAGCTTCAGCGAATTACGAATCAGGTCAACTAGGCTACGGCTATGATCTACTGATTAAACTAAATGCATAAAGGGAGAGCTGGGATGAAAACCTACCTAAATATCTAAATGGGACAGCTCACACTTGGCGGTTTGGCCAAGGAGCAGGACGATCGCCGGAGCGCCGCCTGGGTGCAACCTCCGCCTCCTCCGACCGATTCAAGGTGCCGGACCCTCCTGGTGTCATGAGGAACGCCTCCAAGACCGAATACGAGGAAGGGAGCTAGAGAAAGGTTGACCAAAATTGAAGAGGAGGCGTAGGTTCTTTATTTATGAACAAGGTGGCACCCTTATATGACCGGGCGAGAGTGAAGAATCGACGATGTGTACAAGGTGTATAAGATGCACGCGTGTATGTACATCAATAAGGGAGCAATCCATCTGAAGGAAGCAATGTCAGAGGAGGCCTGTGGTGAACGAGAATTAAGGGAGAAGATGGGTAGAAAGACAGGCCATGTCACATCAGCCGCTTGGAGGGACAGTTGACCAGGCAGTCAACATCTGAAAGGGTCTGATCGGTCCACGTCTGCGCCGATTTGACCTATTAATTAAACATAATAAATGATTTTATTTTTTTTCTTATAAAATAAAAAATACTTATTAAATAATGTAGTATTTATTTATGATTTGTATTTATTTTTTTGATGTATTTTATTATGAGTTTATTTTATGAGTATGTTTATAGGTATATTTATATGTATTTTGCATAATTTTTTTTATTTTGTGTATTTTATTTTCTTATTTTATTTCCTTATTTTATATAATTGTAGCTTATTTTTGTGAGTATAAATATATTTTTATTTGATTTTTATGATTTTATTTGCATATTTAAATAATGAGGTATATATAATATGCAGGTATACTTATAGGTATTTTGACTGTATTATACATACATTTTATTGATTTAATGAATTTTGTTGGGTTTTATTTTGGATTCACATTTTTAATGACATATAGATAATATTTACAATTTAATAAAAATATAAATGAATGAAAGAATGGAATCCCCTTTTTATTTATGTATAAGAAATACATAGGTATTTTGCATATATAATTAAATAGACTTATTTTATTTGAGGTTTTCTTTTTGGTTTTCTTTTAATTTCAATATGTACATGTATTACGTATATCATTCACAAAATTATAAAAATATAAATTTATAAAAATAATGAATAATGAATATAATGAATATTTTAATCGGTATTATGTACAATAGGGGCCCAAAATCTATCTCTAGCACAATAACTCAAAAAAATTATGAAACTAATTTTATTAAATAGTTCTTGAAATGTTATATACAATTAAATTGATTTTGGTGGATTTTGAGTTTTTATTTGCAAGATATGGGTCTGTGAAGTTAAGATTCTGTCTTTTTATTCTGTGTATAAAATGTACATTATATATTATTTTTGCACAAACTTAATTTTGTATTTTTATTTACATTATTATCTACACTTCTATGTACAAAATTTCTTTATTTGATGAATAAATAATTAGATACAAAATTGGTTGTAAAAAGTCATAAATCAAGAATGAATAAATGAAATATTTATTTTATTCTTGGCCCTTATCTCCCCCTACATTATTCCTTGTCAACCAATTCCATTCTGGACTTGGTCTCAGGGTTAGGGTCATAAAATATTTGCAATATTTTATTCCTTTTTCTTTTCTTCTCTTTATTCTATAATTTTGGTATTAAAAACCTTATTTTATGTACAATAAATACAATAATAATGAATGCTATTATAGACAAATTGATGCTATTTACATGCACCTGTTGGGGTTTTTCAGCCCAAAATGATAGAATAAAGGTGATGAAATGGAGAATCATCACCCCCCTTATACTTGCCTTTGCTAGTCCCTAGCAAACACTTTTGCAATAAGTACAAAAAGAATAAAGAATAAGAAGAAAATAAAAAGCAAGAATAAAGAATTTAAAGAAGAAGTTGAATTGATCATGATTATTAAACGTATCTGTACAAAATCAATGTTTGGAGCTCAAGTCAGACCTTGGTGTGAGAAGTGTGTGGAACCTAGTCGGGAACCAACTTTAAAACACAACAGCTTTCGAGAGTCACAGAACTCGGTTCAACCCACCTCAATAGCCAGGTCAGAACTAGCCTACACCATACATAAACCCTTATGACTATGAAGCTGACTTGTACAGTGTAAGTGATAGTGGCTCTCCCCAACTGAAATGAAAAAGGAACTGACTTCTCCAAAATGACAACCCAGCCAGCCCAATCCAGCCCTCTGTCGTCGAGGAGCGGGGTATTCCCTTCTAAGTTCAAGTGGCATCAGACTCAAGAAGAGGAGGGGAAGAAAAGAATGGACGGTAGCCAGTGTAGCTACCTATCCTGGAATGCAAGACTAGTGTAGTCATGTCATCCAGCTGCAAGCTCACATGTTATAACTTTGATTTTTAAGCTTGCTTATTTTCTATATAACGTATATACATACTCCGGCAGACACTTTTATTTTTATTTTCATGTTTGTCCATTTTTTTTTGGAGTTTTTTTTTTGTGTTTTTTTCCCAACATACTATTCACAACAGCATTTACATAAGGACTTTTTCCCCTTGAGCAAGAAGACTATCCCTCTTTTGAAGCTTTATTGCAACCCACACACTCCTATCATTCGTCTTCATTGAAACTGGACCAGGTTGGGGTGCAAGGTGTCCAAGTTAGGCCACGGCCGATAAGAGCCATGCGTATGTCACGAAAAGTTCTAGTTAGTCCAATGAGGTGACTTGAACCCAGCCCTGAGTTCTCAAAGAATTAAGTCTGAATAGACCTGAAGTACCATAAACCTAGTTTCCATAAGGTTCCAGTGCAGTTAGGTGCGGTAAGGTCCAATCCAGCTCCAATATTCTACTTTATTGGACTAGTTCAATCATCAAGCTCAATCAAAGAAAATATGAATGTTATGCAAATGCTATACAGAATGAATGATGCAATTTTTCACAAAGAATTTAAAAATCAAAGAATCTTTTTACACAAAGAATTTTTTCAAATAAAAATCCTGGCACACAAAAAGTATGTACAACTATTTACACGGGTGTGCCGCTTTATTTTACAAGATTCAAGAATTTTAAAGATTTTACAGGTTTTTAATAAAGTGAGTTATTTAGGGTACATTTATACAATTGATAAAGAATTTATATACACATTTTATATCTATTTCAATGATACATTCATTCCTCAAACAAATTTTGAAAACTATAGCACAAAATAATTTTGCAAACTTTTACAATCATTTGAAAATCATTTTACAAAGATTTTTCACACTATGTACATACATTTTTCAAAATATTTTTACAAACATTTTCAAAATCATTTGCAAATAGGTTTTTTAAATCCTTTATTTCACACAAAGAAGAATTTTTACAAACAAAGCAATTTTACACATGTTGAAAACATTTCACAGAAAGATTTCCAAACGGTTCACACCATTTTTCAAATCAAATTGAAAAAATATTTTTAACATGATTTATTAATCAGTAAATACAAAAACAAATTGAGGAATGACCGTTGTTTATTAATGGATTATATTTTTATATAT
The DNA here is from genome assembly GCA_037367405.1 of Ottelia alismoides. Lineage (NCBI taxonomy): Eukaryota > Viridiplantae > Streptophyta > Magnoliopsida > Alismatales > Hydrocharitaceae > Ottelia > Ottelia alismoides. Next base: position 1,017,555 of record JAZKJV010008779.1, on the reverse strand, counting down.
ACAATATATTTAGTTATATTTATTATGAAAGTATGAGTTATGGCTAAAGTATATACAGAGTATATACGACCCCCCTATACTTAGCATGAGCTATGTCCTCATAGGTCGAGAAGAGAAAGAGAAGACAAAACTCATACTGAGTATAGAAAAGCCTATACTATAACGACTGACAAAAGAATGAAGATATAAATGAATAAGAAGGTGACCGACCCTCCTATACGTAGGATCAAATAATCCTAAGTATAACAGAATGTACAAATGCAGGGAGGGGCACGGGTGGGAATAAACAGATCAAAGAATTAACAAATCAGGGGTGCACCCGCCTATACTTAGGACAAAGTACGTCCTAAGTACATAAATCTGACACAAAGGGGTGACACCTTTCATTTAGATAAAGAAATATGAAAAAGAAAAGAAGAAAATAAGAAAAGAAGAAAAGAAGAAAAGAAGAAAAGATAGTTATATACAGATTGATGAAAAGATCATGGAGAATATACGCATCACTCCCCCTATACTTAGCATGAGCTATCCCTTAGTATAGGCAATAACAAGAGTAACGAACTGAACGAGGAAAGAACAACGTGGTGCGTACCCCCTATACGTTGGACAAGGTACATTCTAAGTGTAGACACAAAGATATGGCGATAGATCAAGTGCACACATAACATGCAGGAGAAAGAAGGAATAGACAAAACACATATATACCACAGGTAGAGACTAAGGATGCATTCAGATAGTGAAAAGACACCCTGATATCCAATCAGGTGGGTGTCATCTACCAGAGACAAATATATCGGAAAGTAAAGCGAGGACCGGTAGCGTAAAGCTGTCAATCAGCTCATAGGATCAGCCTGAGGGAACATATCCGATACAGTAAGACCAGGAGGAAGAAGGAACAGTACAGATTCCTCCGGTCAATCAGAGTCTCAATAAGATATGGAAAGGTAAAGAATAAGAGGCATCGTGGCATTCGGTGGTCATGAGGTCGAAAGATCACAGGAGACACACCGAATACCGCAAGTCATGACTGAACCCTGCGAGGGTCGTCAAGGTGAGCAGAATCAGAGAATAATCAGAAGACCCAGCTCCGTGCTCCAACAAAGAGGGGACACAACCAGGGAGGAGACTGAGTACATAAATCCTAAGACTCGGCTTCGTGCTCAAACAGACAAGAGACACCAGAAATGAAGATGAGTACCTAGAAAATGATGTACTCTCACGCAGATAACCCTCGGGTAGTAGTACATGCTAGTCAATGAATAATCAGAACAGAAGCGCACCCATGCGAGGGTCATCAAGGTGAGCGAGCTCAAAGGAGCCATAGAAGGATCATAAAAACGGTCTCGGTAGGCGACAGATCAGCTACCAACAGAAGAGACCGACAAATCAAGAAAGTGTGGCAATGTCCCAGAGATAACGTCGGGGAACGCGCTACCAGCTAGTCATGGAAATATAGGATATCAGGAGCTCAGCCTTGCGAGGACCGTCAAGGAGAGCATGCTCAAAGGAGTCACAGGTCTGACAAAACACATGGGTCCCAAGATCCGCATATCTGATAGGAAACTCAGGAGGGGACCAAAATCATATATATCAAATGACTCGGTTCCGTGCTCCGCAGATCGGAGACACAGTCAGCAGGGGAAACCGAGCGTAAAGAGAGTGTCACATTCTCCCGCAGATAGTCCTCGGGGAGCAATACAAACAAAGCAGTTAATATTCAGACAGTGTCTCTGTCTTGCGAGGGTCCTCATGGGGAAAAGAGTCTCAAAGGAGCCGGATCCATCAGACGGATCTATAGAAAATGTGACCTCGGTAGACGGCAGACCGTCTACCAGCAGAAGAGACCAAGAGAGATATAATGTGTACTAGCCTCTCGCAGATAACCCTCGGAGAGCTATGAACTGGGTAATGAATAATCAGAAAAATGAAGCTCATCCTTGTGAGGACCGTCAAGGAGAGCGGACTCAGATGAGTCGAGTACATTGGCCTCGTGTACCGGCAGACCGGTAACACAATCAGATAGAGAGGACAGATAGTCACATCGAACGATACAATTGTGTACACCAATAGAGTGGCAGTACAGGTAGTGGGTGAAACCGATCGTAAAGACTGTGCCACATTCTCCCGCAGACAGTCCTCGGGGAGTCATGTGAGCCAAGTCAATGAAATATTGGGATTGCTGGCAAGTCATCTCAGGTCCTCAAGAGCATTCAACCATTCAATCATCCGGAAGGCATAAGATCCGGTGAGGGAGCAAATAATCAGGTCAATCACAAAAAATCCCTCAGGTTAATCAAATCTGATTGAGACGAAACGAAAGATAATCAAGAATCCTCAAAGTGCCATAGGTGGATATTGGAATCAGGAGATCGGGAATGGATCAATCACGATGATGAGAGATCATGTGCATTCCAATCATCGTCACCATGCAACATATATGAAGATTGTCTATCCAGCCTATAAATCAAAGAAGGACGAAACCTCAAAATAGATAGATCAGTAGAAACATTATGATATCATCCTCAAATCACTGAAGCACATCACATCCCCAATCCAGTGTGCGAGATCTAAATCCTCAATAAAGAATCACACCTAATGATAATGCATCATCAAAGTCCTCAATAGGCTCCTATGCATGTATCGAGCATCAAATCCACTGAGAGTAAGGGTATTAATCTCAACCTCCTCAATATTAGGCCCGACTTACTCCAATAATCAATATAAGTCACAAATCCTCGATCCAGGCTATCGCTAAAAATGCAGCAATCTCGGGTAAAAGAAGAGATGATACGGGGGACACGAGGAGGGTGGATAAGAAGAGTGAAACGGTAGTCTTGGCGTCAATGATTGAGCTCTAGAGCCAATATCAAGACTTAATGCAAATGAGGAGATATATGTATAAGATAGGTAGAGAGATTCAAAGATAAAAATGCATGACTCACATGGACGGGATTGACTACTCAAATAATGAATGAAAATGTAACGGACTCCAAGTTACAATCAATACACAAGGCAAACCGCCAATTCACCTACTCGACACAGTGAAGACCATCAGGTGACGGTCATTTATCTTTTCTGTTTTTAGAGTGAGGTGAGAATCACAAAGTTGTAAAACACTTAGGAGTCTTGATGGGCTTTGGGCACTACTCCTTAGTGTATACGTGAGCAATTAAAACACATACAATGAGGGGGTTGCTCCCCAAGACAAGGGATCCATTATATTTTATTTTTAAGTCCAATAGAGTTAGCAGTCCCGATTTTATTTAAGTTATATCTTTTTTTTGGGTATTTTCAATGCACGTGCCTATAGAGGTTTCAATTTCCATCAAGCATTTTATGTTGGCAAAAACAGAGGGAGAAGGTTGTAAAAGCCATGCAAGTTAGAAATCGATGATGCATGCTAAGTAAGAGTACTAACAGTGCCTCCAGCTCTCTCCTTGCGGTATGCAGAATAGAATTTAAAACCTGTGCTACATGAGATGCAATCCGAGGAAATCGCCCTAGATACATGATGCTATTAGTGTGAAGAACATTATTTCAAAATTGACTAAGTCCCAAATCATATCTATAGCTACATGCATATATAAATATTAGGGTTTGGGCCTTAGTCTACGTCAATCAATCCTATGCTAGAGCTCATTCACACAAAATGATAAAAATAAAATAAAATCAAAAGAGTCAAAATCATCGAGGCCCCCAAGGGAACAATCCCTCGGGCAATGGATCTCGGGAGCTGGAGTGTCAGAGAGTCATGTATTATTACAATTATAGGGTCACTCTCTCACATAAATATACATATAAATAATTAATGCAAAAAGTCAAGTGCCTTCCAAAATTTTTTCTCCATCTACCTTCAATGTTCTCTCCCGCTAGCTGGTGTAGAGAAGCCAACTCCGCCTCGCTTGTGTTCATTGGTCCTCCTAGGAGGTTCTCCTTCGCTTGGCGGTCGTCGCATCACAGACAAATAGAGGAGATGGGTCAGAACAGTCTCAATAATATCAATAATAATTAAATAAATAAATGAATACCGGACATGAGCAAAGAATTAACTAAATGAATGAATATCCACACAAAATCCGTTGCCTCCCCGGAAACGGCATCGTTTGATAACCGAGGAAGTTTCATCGGTCATGCGTTCCACACAGGGAGGGAGCGCAGTCGCTGAGGCGACCGACAAAAGATCTCGATCAATCAACAGATAACCCACAATAAAATATATGCAATTAATATAAAAAATGTGGAGTTAAAATTTATTATAACTCTATATGAAAGTGTGTATTGGTGTAAGCACAAGTAGAGGTAGGACACTAGGAGGCGAATGGTTATGGGGTGTAATGGAATGCACATTCTTTCATTTCTGGGGTCATGTCCAATTCTAATTATTTTTGTAGGTTTTTACTTATATATATTTTTATATTTTTTAAATTTTATATTGTTTTTATATTTTATATATTTTTTTATTTTTCATTTTCTTTTTATATTTTAAAGTATATAATATAGGTGTGTCTATAAAGAGATATATATAAGAGAAGAGAGAGGGATGTAATATATGGATACATATATATATATATATAAATACCCAAAATATATTAGATATAAGATTTTTAGGCTTTTCATATTTTTTTCTATTTTTTCTATTTTTCTAGATTTTTACTAATTTTTGTGTATTTTAGTTCCAAAAATATCCCTAATATGGGACTAATTAAATAGGCAGAAAATAAATTGGGTTTTAAAAATATAAAATAAGCCTCAAATTTACCCAAATTAATTTTAATATGTTAAGAATAATATGAAGATAATTATAAAGTAAGAAAACATTTTTTTTATATTTTCTAGGGTTTTTTTATTTTTTTGTTGGATTTTGGGGCTTTCTGGTTTTTTATTTTTTTTATTTTTTATGTTTTTTCATGTTCTAGACTCAATAGATATATAAATACATCATATATAATATTTTTGTAATTTTTTATAATGTTTTTATATGTTTTGGTATTTATAAATTTGATAGGGATTATTTAGGCTCCTTTTCATTTTTTAATAATTAGATTAAATGCAAAAAATGCAAAATGGACATGTGGCATGTAAGTATGAGGCATGAAACATCTAACCTAATTTTTGTGGATTTTTAAGAGCTACATAGCTATTTTTAATAAATAGATAGAAGACATAAAAACAAAACAGCTTGGTAGTGGGTATTATTGCAATTAAAATAAATGACAGGGGCTACATTGTAAATTTACCAACTAAATAAAACATTTATTTATTATTTCAAAGCTATTTAATAATATACAAAAACCGCCAGGGCATGTTTACAAAATTCACACGCCTCACGTGGGACTATACGTGAGGTGCAGAAGGATCGAAATGTAATAAAAATAAGTTCAGGGGTCTTGTGACAAAATTCCCTATTTATTTACAACATAATATTTTATTTACAAGATTAAATATAAAATACAAAAAGGTAGGGTATAGGTCTGCAATTTACCCCTTAAGTAAGCGCGGACTGACGGCAAGATTTGATTCACTTGCCACGCATCGCCTCCTCCACGCCCAATGATGATTCGTCGAAATATGTTGGAGATCAGATCGGCCGAGTTGATCTGACGGTCAAGGTGCGGCATCATCCAACGGCTGGGCTTCAAACTGGGGACACCTTCATCATCCGACGGTTGAGAGGCATGGAGGACGAACAGGGAAGAGGGCCGGGATAGCCGAACTTCCTTGTCTCCGATCACGCTTCTCCGACATCCTTCGAGGCTTCTAGGGGTCCCATGAACTTCCTAACATGTAGCTGAACATGCTGGAGTGGTCGGATCGGGCGGAGACACGCTGGAGCACCACCACAAAGTCGGAGAAGACGTGGAGCTCCAGGTGCCTCGGGTGACTTCTAAATGCCTCTCCTGGAGCTTCACTACGCTCCTAACATGCAGGAAAAGAGTCACTGGCTCGAGGGGAGGCCCCTCGACCAGAGATGAAGCTGGATTAGCAAAGAAGTCGGGTGGAGTTGTTCGTCGGAGGTCCGCTCCGGCGAACTACGAACCGGGTCAACTAGGCTACGGCTACGATCTATTGATTAAACTAAATGAATAAAGGGAGATCTGGGATGAAAACCTACCTAAATATCTAAATGGTGCAGCTCACACTTGGTGGTTTGGCCAAGGAGTAGGACGGTCTTCAGAGAGCCGCCTGGGTGCAACCTCCGCCTCCTCTGACCGATTCAAGGCGCTGGAAGCCTCCTCCTATCACGAGGAACGTCTCCAGGACCGAATACGAGGAAGGGAGTTGGATAAAGGCTGACCAAAATTGAAGAGGAGGCGGAGGTTCTTTATTTATGAACAGGGTGGCACCCTTATTTGATCGGGCGAGAGTGAAGAATCGACGATATGTACAAGGTGTTTAAGATGCGCACGTGTATGTACATCAATCAGGGAGCAATCCATCTGAAGGAAGCAATGTCAGAGGAGGCATGTGGCGAACAAGAATTAAGGGAGAAGATGGGTAGAAACACTAGCCATGTCACTTCAGCCGCCTGGAGGGACAGTTGACCAGGCGATCAACATTTGAAAGGGTTTGATTGGTCCACATCAACGCCGATTTGACCTATGAATTAAACATAATAAATGATTTTATTAATTTTTCCTTATAAAATAAAAAATGTTGATTAAATAATGTAGTATTTATTTATGATTTTTATTTATTTTTTGATGTATTTTATAATGAGTTTATTTTAAGAATATATATATAGGTATATTTATATGTATTTTGTATAATTTATTTTAATTTGTGTATTTTATTTTAGTATTTTTTCTTATTTTATATATTTATAACTTATTTTTCTTTGTATAAATATATTTTTATTTTATTTTTATGAGTTTATTTGCATATTTAAATAAATAGGTATATATAATATGTAAGTATACTTATAAAGGTATTTTACCTGTATTTTACATACATTTTATAATTAATTTTGTTGGGTTTTATTTTGGATTCACATTTTAATGGAATATAGATAATATTTACAATTTAATAAAAATATAAATGAATGAAAGAATGGAATCCCCTTTTTATTTATATATAAGTAATACATAGTTATTTTGCCTATATAATTACACAGACTTATTTTATTTGAGGTTTTCTTTTTGGTTTTCTTTTAATATCAATATGTACATGTATTACGTGTATTATTCACAAAATTTTAAAAATATAAATTCATAAAAATAATGAACAATGAATATAATGAATATTTTAATCGGTATTATGTACAATAGAAGCCCAAACCTATCTCTTGCACAGTAACTCCAAAAATTATGAAACTAATTTTATTAAATAGTTCTTAAAAAGTTATATACAATTAAAGTGATTTTGGTGGATTTTGAGTTTTTATTTGCAAGATATGGGCCTGTGAAGTTGAGATTCTGGCTTTTTATTCTGTGTATAAAATGTACATTATATATTATTTTTGCACAAAAATAATTTTGTATTTTTATTTACATTATTATCTACATTTATATGTACAAAATTTCTTTATTTGATGAATAAATAATTAGATACAAAATAGGTGTTAAAAATGCATAAATCAAGAATGAATAAATGAAATACTTATTTTATTCTTGGCCCTTATCTCCCCCTACTTTATTCCTTGTCGACCAAATCCATTCTGGACTTGGTCTCGGGGTTAGGGTCATAAAATATTTGCAATAAATTTTTCCTTTTTCTTTTATTCTCTTTATTCTATATTTTTGGCATTAAAAACCATTTTTTATGTAAAATAAATACAATAAATAATGAATGCTATTATAGACAAATTGATGCTATTTATATGCACTTGCTGGGGTTTTTAAGGTTAAAATGATAGAATAAAGGTGATGAAATGGAGATTCATCACCTACCCCGCATGGGTAGTAACCGGGCCCTGCCGCTTTTTTTGGCTTTAGGGCAGCATAACTAGATATTAGGGGGCGGACATCGGAGAGAAAGAAGCTGACATAGGACTAGAGAAAGTAGGAAGAAAGTCCTCACCAGAACCTAGGAGTGGGAAGAGGTAGACCGGATCTGAGACCCCAAATAACTACCTTGCAAGAAGAGTAGAGCCAGTTCCTCTTTTCTTCTCACTTCATTGTCGTAGTTCTTCAACCTCCTGACATGTGCCTCCATTCCAGACTATCGTCCTCCATGTCGTACTATCGCTTAATCAAACTCTTCAAACGTAGTACTTTTAGTGGTTTATAATAACTCTAGATATCTGTATAGAAAAGTGGCGCATCCATAGACTATTGATATGTCGTCCTACTACAACTATCATATATAACATGTAGAGCCTACACTTGCTGAGTGAGACTGAAATTGTACCTCTCTACCCGCCCCTGCTCCTTAACTGACCTCGGAACGGGGTAGTTGTTGGAGTTTGTTTAGTTATTTATGTAGGTAGAAGGATAGGCAATGGAAGTGTGCATACTGGCTGGCTTTATAAAGGAAGGCTTGCTCATCAAAGTTCCAGGAGTACGAAGGGAGGCAATGATAGCCAGAATTACTGAGTCCGGATATATTAGGAATATATTTATCAAAAAGTGGTTGGTAGGCCCTATTACATTCGAGTAGTTGGCTTAAAAAGTGACTTCTCGAATGCGGTCCTTTAATCGCTCTTTCCTTTGGGCAGGCAGGAGGCATTGAATGAGGTAGTGCTGGCTGTTCGGAAAAGTTTTTTCGTCATGACGACTAGGGGGCTTGACGAGTGCGAGGCGGGTCAAACTATCAAAAAAGTATATATCTATAAGAGCCCTTACCTGGGGCCCTATCATATATAAGGGGGATCATAACTGCTTTGTCTGGTCTGTCAAAGAAAGCTCGGAACAACTCCTGAAAGCTAATCGCATCCTGCGGGTTATCCGATTCATCTCATCTTTGACTACTCACTGACGTTTTCTTACACATGCTATTGATGCTCGGACCCCGGAACGGATGCTCAGTCATTCCCTGCCCCATTTTCTTGAGATTTTCTAGTATTTTAAGCGCTTGTCTGACCGCAGCGGCTCTTTCCCGGAATGCCTACCTCCGTCTGCCCTTCTGGCCGCCTTCCAATACCTACCGGTCGTACAGCATTGAGAGAAAAGTAGCCATTAGCCGATAACCCAGCCTGAACCAGATAAAGAGGTAAGGCAATCCACGGGGGGGGGGGGATGAGATGAATGGGGGAATCAAGGGATTCCCTGCAATTATCATATAGCTGTCTCTTCACACAGGCGCTTTCTCGGAGTCGAAGTCCCTTGCTTTGTATCTGACCTAGTAGACTGAGATACCTATCTTTCTTGATCTCAAGATGACTCACACACTTTTTTTTCTTGCTCGAAATCCAGGATAAGTTAGGATTTCTTGCTTCAACTGGTTTCAGGCTCCAGTCTCACTCTGAGATGATGAGAATTTGCCCTTGCCTCCGCCGAGCCAGCGTCATTATACTCTCAAGATCTTGTCTACTACCCTAGTCCTATTGCAAACAACCGGAAATCCCCAACCTTCAGCAGCAAGCTCTTGTGATTTCCCTGAAGATGAAGTGGGCAAGAGTCAGTCATCCCTTTCTCCTAAGCATGATGCATCAAAGCCTCAGTGGAAAAGACAACAAGATGGTCGTGTGGAAGGAAAGGAGCTTTTCACTCAAAGACAGGATATGCGACCAATGCCTAAACTGATCTTCCTCACGATTTGGCTTCCTCTTTTGGATGGTGAGGCCGACTTCTACCTTATCTTTCTCTTTGGCAGGTCTCCCTCAAATTACTTTCAAGCCCGCAACTAGACTTTCTATATAATATGCTCAATTCCACTTATTTAGCGGAAGGAGGAGCGAATGAGGATATTAATCAGCATCTGGCAATCTTCAACCTAGTCTCTTTTCCCTAAGCAGCAGGACCTTTCGAGCTCTACATAATAAGCTCACGAGGAGTTTTGACTAAGAGTCTAAGTAATGGCATTTTTCGGGTCCATCCCCTCTATTGAGATCTTTGTTCTGAACTTGCGCTTTCAGGTCTCTATCTGATCTTCGGATGACCGCCAGAGGGAGATCTTCAGATGGATTCATTGTCTTCCAGGGTTTTCAAGTAGCTTCTTCAAATCGATTATTTTCTTTATCTAGAAATTGGGGAAGATAGAAAGAAGTCATGGCAGTGAATCAACGCCATTCGAGCTACGCGATATAATATGTCATTTTGATCTAGAAGAAAGTCAACATTCGCTGCAACTCTCGTCAGCAGTCTGAATCGTGGTAGGTGTCCTTTCCTTTCGAGAACATGAACTCTCGCAATATATTAATTGGAAGCACCACTACTATATATTCAGCAGAGCCTCCTCGTAGATTCGATTTCATTCATGGGTCTAACAACTTTTTGATTTACCTCGACAACCTATCACTTCGGTAATAGCCCTATATATATAATTCGTTCCGCCCCCTACTTACCCGTTTTATATATTATTTTCGAACCACTACTCGTAGCTGCCGCCTACATTTGACCTTTTCCACTCCTGAGGCTAACTATTCTCAGGGGCCTTATCGAATCGTTTACAACGCATCCACGTTGGAACCCCACTTGTACTTATATAGAGCCACCATCTAAAATCTGATTCCGAGTCCTTTATTTGGAATATATAGGCATCATTATAGGGGAAAGGAGATCTTCGCTCGAATTAGACTGATGTCAGAGGGGTCCCCAAAAGCAAAACCTTTGCTTCCTCGTGAAGTAGACACACAGGGACAACCTCAACTATTATATATTTAGATGAAAAGCATCTCAGAATGGGGGTTGAGAAATATATATTAATAGCGAGACACGCCCAAATATATAGTGGCCTTCACTGAATGGATAATTAGTGGGAAAGTGCGCTCGACATCACGTCTCCGGGTTAAGGGAGCTCCGCGAGGGGCTAGGTGGGTCTCATTGCGACTCTCTTAACCTCGCTTCCACTTTCTATATAATCAGCTTCGACTAGATCGTTTCTATCACCGACCACTAGTCTAAAGGCTCCCAAGCACTATCTCTAGACCCCCTACCATCCCCTCACCTTTGATGTTGATCTCTTTCGAAAGCAAGAGGCTGACTGATTAAATTGCGATAGGGTCGAATCGGTGCAAAGGATGGGAGATGAAAGTGCATGATACTGAGTCTTGATTCTTTCCTACCTGGGATCCAATACGTATGGGCCAGATTCTTCCTTTCGAGATTATGAATCGATGAAAATATGGGAAGGGGGTTGATAAGTCATTCAAGCTGATCAGTCTCTTCCGGTGCCCTTTCCATCACTTTATATATAGATAGCTGGTCCTAGAAGTGGTTTCTTTGTAGTTGAGACTTTGAATCCTGGCATCCCGGGAGAGATCGATGAACATGTGCAAGAAACCCCGGAAAGATGGTATATAATTGAGAAGGTAAGAGGAGGGATGAAGTGCAGCAGAGCAATATATATAATGGAAGCTATTTTCTTCGCCTTATATATCTCGATAGTTGTGAGACAAAGAAGATAGAGGCCTCCTTGCGATAGGGCAAAATAGCGACTATACTTTATACTATCTAATTCCTTATCCGCAGCCATCGCTCAACACAAGGGGACAAAGTAGCTGGGACTTTAGGTGAAGGGGACCTAGGGTCTATTCAGTCTAGGTCCTTTTCTCTATAGGCAAGCTCAGTCCAATTCGCTAAATATATCATTCAAGGCTCGACTTAGCGCTCTGGGAGGCCCAGAGAGTGAGGACTACATGTCTTTTTTTGACAAGGCTTCCTCTTGGGAATATATGTACTTTCCCTTCCACTCGAGCCCCCAAATATATAGTGGCCTTATCACTTCCCTTCGCGCACCACCTAGCATCGCAGACCACCCAAACTAGATATTCGGGCATTTTTGCACCAGGAGGCTCTCTTCCGGCTAATTCCATTCTGACTAAGGATCCTTTATGAGCACAACACTCCTTCCTAGGACCGCTTCCTTAGCCTTCATGTATCTTAGTGCAAAGTCTAAATGCAAATCCTGCTCTAACTGAGCAGAACTGGAACTGAGGATCCCCCCTGGACCTTCTTTCAGATAACTAACTAGTCAGAGGGGAGATCAAAGCTTCCTGAGTCCCTTGCCCTTATATGACGCACACAGACTTTTGAGAACATATTTAGATAATTGCAAATGTTTATCTCTATTTGAATTAGCCTTTGACTTAAGGAGGAGTCGAGCGAGGTCAAAGCGGACGGTTACAGTGCGAGCGATGAAGCGAGTGGAGCTGATGTTTTGAAAGAGAATCTCGAGGTGGATAGAGCTTGTAAGCACGTGTGATTAGCAAGAAGCTTCAGGGACCCAGTGCCGAAAGGCGAATGCTGAAAGCAGACGAGGGTCTGAAGTCAGCCACTATAGGTCCTACCGATTGAGCGCTAAGCTTTGGGTACTACGTAGCTGAGTAAGGTAACCAAGGAAAGGTGAGGTAGGCAAGGTGTGAGAGTAGCCCGACAAGCGCTTATTCTACGTATGCTTCTTCTGTTCTAAGAAAATCGAGGTGGTGGTGGTCGGAGAACATTGAAGCTACTAAGTGGGAGAGGGAGCGATCTTAGATGGTTAAGTATGTTATATAGTTTACAAAGCAGGCTAGGACTATCCCGCGGATAGATTATTTACTTCACGGACTAGCAGGGAAAGGACCAGTAGGGAAGTCCTTAGGCAACTACTATTTTCTCATTATATTAATAGTAGCTGGAAAATGTCACAAGGTTGAATACTACCTCATATCAGGAGTCAGGAGATTGACCTAAAACACCCAACGATGAAAAGCCCAATCTCTATTAGGGGGGTCAAAATCGAAGGCTAGTACCTGTTGATTGAGCGCTTAGTTCTGGCATAGGTGAGAGGTAAGTATAAGAAAGACGAAGGTCACGATGCAAGCCCTTCACCTCCTCCCTCTTCCCTGACTTCCTTACCTCACTCTGCTAGAACGTCACTATAGGGCCACTATGCCTCTAAACTCCACCCTGGTCTTTTTTCCTGGGGTCTGAAGTAACGGTAGGGTCTCCTGCGAACTACCTGACCTCGAATCCTGGTCCTCTACACTGGTTCTATTAGATAAGGCAAGCAATGTAGCGCAAATAGTCAAGAGCTCACTACTATCCCCGGAAACTCGAGTAGAAGCAAGGGCACCTATTTATTATATTGTGAACTCAAGCTTCAAACTTATATAACTATATAATAATTGGTAGGATGATCTTTGACATCTTTCCCGCACCGCACATCGAACCTCAATGCCCCCGCTAGGTTATTTTCTATGGTCCGCTTCTCTTTCCATGCTTATAACCTTGGTTCTGGACTCTCAGAAAGACCCCTAGAAGGTATGATACGATAGTTGGTTAGGCAGGTGAGGATAGGTATTCGGCTAGCTTAGCCGAAGCATCAAGACCCTCTGTCTTTTCTTTATCATGATTCTCGGCTCCGAAAGAATCCCAATCTACCCTCCTCTATGCTTCTTCCTTAGTAGGGAAAGCAGAATTTAGAACGATTTTTTGGGAAAAGGAGATCGACGGGTTGCCATTTTTTAGTAGTGGGTAAGGCCTATATTCTAAGCTGCATGACTGAGACGCTAGTAGGTAGGTCGACATGTGCTCTTTTCCATGATCAGTAGGACATGAAGGTGTAATTCCTTATTTAGTGAAAAAGACAATAAGAGATAGATATTGAGGTCAAATTTCAAAAGTGATTAAGAAAAGTGGTGGTCTGGGGGGAAAGCAGCAGGGAAAGAGACATTCCTCCTAGGATTCTACTTTAGCTCAATAGGTTATAGCCAGGTAGAGGCTATGGTCTGAGGATTTTCAATATATATTGGTAGCTCAAAAAAGCAATTTCTTATTTATTATTTTTTCAATCAAAAGAAATTGAAAATAGATTAATGAAATATGAAATCAATAGCTTAAGTCAAAGTCAATAAATATAAAACGAGGAGAGTTGAGGGAAAGCAAGCCCTACCTTCAATCCCAAGGACGCACTCAAAGGAAAGTGATTGGGTTAAGGACCTTCTACAGTCAGCACGATGGAGAAGGTCAGCCTGATTTCCATCCCGGCGCACTCAGTCTCCTATTCTATTTGATTATATTAAGTTCAGTTCAGTCTTCCCCGTCGCTGCTAGTCTAATCTCCCTTCCTCAGGTCTAATCTCAGGGCCAAATCCGGTTAGTTAACAGTACGTCCCATGAACTATACTCATCGGAGAGAGAGGCTTTTCATCAATAGACAAAAGGGATATTGTCTGAATCAAGGATGAAGAATAATGTCGGAGGGAGGGATAAAGTCCGTTTTCAGTCTAATGCCAGAATGGATCCTTGGTGAATAAAGAGTTCTACCATCCTTCGGACGATCTCTCCTCTCTGTCCTTGCCTACCTTAGACTTCTCTCTATCCTCTGCTTCGCTTGACGCTGCACTGAACTATTATATATTAAAGTAGGTCTTGCTCCCTTCTCCATCGGTCTCAGCTAAGGAATGATCCCCTAATATATAATCCAAGCTGAGGCTCAGCCCTTCGGTTCGCCCCCTTGGTTTCAGCCACTTCTACCCTCGGATCTCGTCTCTGGTCTTCTTTCCCATCTTCCAGTTTTTTCACTTATGAGAGGTCTCATTTCGCTGTAGCCTTCGAAGATCGAAGCGGTCTAGCTACTGCCGGACTCTCTGGCTGACCTCCTTGCACACTTCCTAAACTAGGCTCACACACCTAAGCCTGAGACGCATGCTTGAGGACAAGAAGGTAGAAATTGACGCAGGAGAGGAGGTTTACGTAGATTAATCAACCCTCAGCTTCGTCCTTTTTCTTGGCTCATTTCTTTTCTCACAGCTCATTGCTTTTCCCTCTACCTCGCCCCTGATTAGAGAACCTCACTACTGGAGTAGGCTTTCACTTGAGGTTGGATGATCACGGAATCATTTGTCACTATCAGCTGGTTCGAAGAATGTACTAAGTCCTAGCTAGTACCCTTGCAACTGCGAACTAGAAGGGGCTAAGCCTCTTAACTAGACTAGGCATCACTTTTTGGATACACCCTCTCTCTGCTTTGCTCCTACTCTATCTTACAAGTAATGGATGAGATATTCTCTTTGCCCTTTTATATAGTTAGAGAAAGTGCGTATTACAAGAAGTATTACAATCAAATCCGTGTTATGAAGATCTCAGAGCTCTTCCCCAGCACCAGACCTTGCTTACATTCTAGACCTTCCTACCTCCTCCCCGTCAACCTGACATCTCTTCGTCTGACCTTTGTACCAGAGCCCCCGTGCGAGAATGTCACTAGACCCTCCTTCTCTTTCTCATCATGGTCCGTGGAATCGGCTTCATCTTCTCTTCCCGAGTCACTTTGACTTTCGGGACTTTTCGGAAGCAGAAAGTGTGAGCTCAGGATTCTATATATTTCATGGAAACTCGCTATTATAATATAAGTCAAGTGGGAAGAGAGAGGGAATGGATGGTGGGCCTAGAGATGGGAAGGTCGAGAGGTGGACTGAGATCATGGGTGGGATTAGATATCTTATCCATAAAGGATGGATACTAGGTGGGCCCTGTGCCTATCGACCCCTGCTGTGCTCTAGCTAATTCTTTCCGTAGGTTTTGGGCGAAGAAGGGAGCAGCCGACCTTGGTGCATGGTTCAGTCCCGAAGGAAAGGACTCAACCGAACTTGACCACGTACTCAAGCCCTTTCTCGACATACTTTTTGGTAGTACCAATTACCAAATAGATAGCTCAGACCTGAATGAAAACGTATAAATTATCTCACTTTTATATAATCTTTGAGTTATTTTGTCTAGTTGATAAGAAAAACTATCGTGATTAGAAAAGGGATTATAGTGGATGGTCTCTTCTTTAGTAAGAACTGAGGGAAAACCTGTCTTGAATGCACATACCTTTTTAACAGCTCTATCCTTAAGGCATTCGCATGGGTGACCTGGTGCCTGCCCTGCCTTCTCTAGTGAAAGAGAATAAGCTCCATTTGCTTTTGAGCTCTGCTCCCTCTTGCTCTTCCCGCGACTAACTTGATTTTTCGCAATCAAGCGCTTACTCGCTCTTTCCACATAGTGAATCAAAGAATCTTCCCTGAGTTACATTTGCACTTCCTCGGTATGAGACTTCTCTACTTTCCCCGGGTGCAAACCAGATAGAAAGAAAGAGAAGTGATGAAAACTAATCGACCCCCTCTAGCACTCCAGGGGCTCGCATCCAAAACTCACGATCTTTCTTTTAACTTATATATATATATATAGTTTTCGGTATTTTCTGAAATCAATGGTCAAAGAGATCTAGCTACTACCATACCATCTTACTTGCCTCACCTTTTCCCTTAGAAATCTTGTTGTTGACTTGCCTGAGACCGCTGTGACTGCGCTTCTTCCCCAGCTCATCGAATTCTCGCCGCTGCCCTCGAAGATGCCCGGGTATCGTAGGTCATTGCCTTGCTTCTCGCTTCCAGAGCTTGCTAAAAGGAAAAGGGCCTCAAGCAGTGGCAAGAACTGAGAAAAAAGCTTCTCAGATTTTCCCGATACTATCTTTTTCAAATATTATAGATTAGGGGTCTAGTCTAGTCCACTCGCGATTTGATATAATAGAAGTCGGCATCTCGCTCCCACTCTGGATAACTTCGCTCACCTTTTACTCTCACTGGAACTACGCGTGTAGGCTATCTGATCCTAGCCCTAGCACTATCGGGAAAGGTTGAAGGCAAGAGGCCAATTCGACAGGATAATAGCTGCCGAACTCTAGACCTCCTACGCGTCGGAAGGCCTCATTCTCTTCCTACCCAGCTTTGAGGGCTTTTGGCTTAGGGGCATTGCCGCGGTAGGTCAAGGGCTAAGAATGATTACCGGTGGCTATATATAAGTAATCTGAATGATGATTCCAATAATACAAACTATTTATATTAGTTATCTCAGACATCTTTTCATAGACGCTTTATTTCGACTCGCATATCTCTGCGGACTAGTCGGCAGTTAGCTTGATTGTACGGTAACGATGCTAAGGAGGGGCAAGGTAGACATTCCAAGTCAGAAATATATAAGAAGAATAGGCGAATTTCAGAAACTTTGCTTTTTAGTAGATCGTGGAGGATGACTTCTTGCTAAATTCTTCGGCACTATGGTATCACAGCCTACCATCACCCTGCCCCTTGACGCTCTGAGAAAAGGAGGTCAGGGACTGCCCTCTCTCTCCCCGTACCTACGAGTCGGTTGATGAGTCCATGCTATCTAACTACTTTCTTATGATCCTCGACTACTCCCAAATTCCCATACTCTCTACTAATAGATGGGTCCTGAGCTTGTAGAGACTTTCCTTGTACCCAGAACCTTCCTGCACCAGGCACTCTGACTATACTTCCCATTCCCTCAAGGATGTCGGCTGACCAGCCTTTGGTCAATCTTTCCTCCCCTCTACGCTATCGCCTACGCAAACTAGATATTCGGCCCATTTAGGGCTCGCGGTCTGCTACTTCCACTGTTGATTGAGAATTTCCCTGGATTGATTGGTCTCCGGTTACCAAATATAGGATATAGGGCAGCGAAGTGTTGAGGCTCGTCCGTCTTTCTTCGGGTTAGGAGTGAGGTTGTCATCTTTAGGGTACTAGTCCCATGTCTTGCCTTTCCGAGTAGTCCAATGTCCAAGCTTATTAGAGTAGGGCCCCCGGATCAGGAAGGCAAAGGGATTAGGCCTAGGGCAATCGTCAGGTCCCTGGAAAGAGTCACGTAGCTCAACCCCCTTTGCATTCAAACAAAAGGTCTTAGTCAACAGGTGAAGAAATGGTTATTGACAGGCAGGTAGTCGGTTTCATGGGGTGGAAGGCAGCCACAGGTCTTGAACGCTTGTTTTTGCCTGGGAGATATGTGGAACCAACCTATAACTGAAAGTCGGGTGTCGAGGTTCAACCTGTGTGTCTACCAGGCTTTGTCAATCAATGAGTGACCCTCTTAGTTGTGGTTGGTAACTCCGGACATCCGTTTGTAAGAAGGAATCTGTAGGGGGGCCTTTCGCTTCGGGTCAGGCTCCTCCGTCGGGTCTTAGCATCCGAGCTCTTCACATTCATAGGTAGAGTCCGGGTCGGTACTGCTGCTTCCACACATCGATTGGAGCAAAGGCATGTTCTCCTTATGGGTTCCCGAGGTGCTCAATCATTCCACAGAAAAAAAGCAAGGAACTGGTCTGGTTTTTCTGGGGATGCGCTCTTTCTAGATCTTCACGGGGCGAGGCATCAGGAGTCATTTCACGGGAGGCGTCGACTGTGCTATAGTTAACTGTTGATGGGAAGTAGCGGGTGAAAGTGAAGACGTCAATCTCCTTATTTAGCCACTTAGAGTCCTACATGTGTCAGCTTTCACTAGTGGATTAGAGAACAACCCTGGTTCGTGCGCATACCCTAACACCCCTGGAATCCCTTTGTATCCTCAGTAAGCTGCTGTGTTGCTACCTAGTCAGCTCTAAAACTTCTAACTCGCTAATAGCTCGCACCAATTATATTATTTTATATAGTAGTAAGTAGCAGGGCCTTCTCTAGTAAAAAAGCCCTTGTCCCGGTCCAAGAAAAAGTCCTTCCACCATCTGTCCCCCCTCTGACCCCCCCTCAAAGAAAGAGAGCAGAGAAAGCCTGACTCGCGTATTTGTGAGCGGACACTCACTGACATGAGCTTCGAGGCGTGGGGACCCTAGGATGTCCAAAGGGATTTTGGGATTGAACTCTCTAAAGAAAGGCTCAAGGCCTTCGGGAAACTCACCCGAGTTCCCCTCACTTCCTGCTGCATACCCAATACTCTCTCATTCATTCACGGGCGCTCACATGATCTCTCTCAAAGCGAATGAGACATGGTGGCCTTGTTTAAAAGAAGAAGCTTCACAATGGTGGATAGAGAACATACCTCATTTAGAGACGCAGTGAAGATAGGGCTCAGGACTCACCTCTCTGACTCTGCCAGTTCTCGGCCTCCTTGGTTGGTCTAGCGGGAGACTGCCTCTCGCCGGATCAAAGGAGCTCACTTATATACTAGTTGGACGACAGCGAAAAGGTCGAGGCCTTTCTTCACAAAATAACATAGTAGCGGAAAATAGAAAGGAAAAAAGTCACATAACTTTATATTAGTCGGCGAAAGCAGGATTTAACATAACAAGAGATATTAGAATAGAGAAAAAGCTACCAGACTGCCCAAAAGGGCTGATGGGGAACTCTTCTTTCTTGTTATATTAAATAGCAGGATCGTCTTCTTCGTCTTCCAATTATTTGGATCTGATAATATACTTTTGAGAAATATATATAATCAAGCAGAAATTGGCAATTTCGAGCTACGATGCCCATCCAACGTTATCCCATAAGCAAGAACTGACTGCCGGTGACCTGTGTCGCTATCCTATCCGACTTTCCCCTCCTGAAATAGGATTCTTTAGTAAGTAAGTTGGGTAGGAATCGTTTTCATTCCTGGTAGCGTGGCGGAATGCGCGGGCCTTGGGGCATGAAGGGAAGGCATGCAAGAAGGCATGAAAGGGCGTGCATCGTCTAGCAGGTCAACGGCACCGGCTCCGGTGTCTGACACCTCTTCATCTGGGACCCTCTCCCAGATCTCAACAGTAGAACTAGCCCCACTCGAAGAGCGGCGGGTTGAGGAACTCATCCAAGCTCAAAGTTTGTGAGAAATCAACCTAAAAAATCCATAATTATATATTGATATAGAGTGGAGTCCGAAGGGGAATATTCCCTCTTCATGGTCGAGGTGATCCTAGGCCCCATGGAGTTAGAATGCCCTGATAAGGCACAAGTCATCATGGACATGAGTTGGAACTCGAAGGAATTGGAAGCAAAAGCTGGACAAACTTCTAAAAAAGAGAAATTAGGTTTGGAAGGGGCAGAGGGGATGGGGTGGGACTAGTAAGGAGACTGAATTTTCTCTTTCTTTCCATTTCTCGCCTGTCTTGTGTGGCCATTTTTTTGTGGAGATGCGAGCAGGCTTTTTTCTAGAATATCAAGCATAGCACTCTTTCTTCGTGTCTTTTCTTTCCGTCTGAGTTCATATCCCTCCCGGGAGAAGCCCTACGCCACACACGCTTATTTCGGGAGCACCCCCATTCCCCCCTTCCAAACCAGTTTAGAGACTCTGGGAATCGAGTAGATCTTAGATGTACTTGCTGCATCTTCTTTCTGTGTTTGGGGGGAGCAGCAAGGGGAGTGGCAGGCGGGAATCAAATAGCATTTTCATGCATTAGGAGAGTGCACAAAAACCTTAAAGGCACAACCTCGTCTGCTTCCCCATCCATCCTTAGAGGAGCCGTATGAGGCGGAAGCTCCACGTACAGTTTTGAAGACGAGCCTTTCCAGCAATGGGGCCTAGGGACCAATATGATGATTGGTTTAGGTAGGACGGCTAGCCTACAATGGGCACTTGTGGGTCTCTGTGCATGAGAGGAACAATCCATTCATGGCTTGGGCATCATTGGAATTAGCTTCATGTCAAAGGGAAAAATAGCATGTAACAATAACGAGGCGAGGGTATTCCCCACTGTGAGAGGGGCACCTCGCGAGCCGGGCTTTTTGAGATGAGGCCTTTTGATGAAGCCAAGTCAATTTAGGGCTGATGAATCTCCATTTCATCACCTTTATTCTATCATTTTGGCCTTAAAAACCCCAGCAAATGCATGTAAAGAGCATTAATTTGTTCATATTAGCATCTATTATTGTTGGCATGAATTGTACATAAAATAAGGTTTTTAATGCCAAAATTATAGAATAAAGGGAAGAAAAGAAAAAGGAATAAAATATTGCAAAGATTTTATGACCTTAACCCCGAGACCAAGGCCAGCATGAACTTGGTCGACCAGGAATAAAGTAGGGGGAGATAAGGGCCAACATTCAATAAATACATCATTTATTCATTCTTCCATTATTGCATTTTTGGCACCTGTTTTGTACATAATTATTTATTCATCAAATAAAGAAACTTTGTACATAAAAGTTGTAGATAATAATGTAAATAAAATTACAAAATTGAGTTTGTGCAAAAATAATATACAGTGTACATTTTATACACAAAATAAAAAGCAAAAATCTCAACTTCACAGACTCATATCTTGCAAATAAAAACTCCAAATCAATAAAACTCACCTTTAATTGTATCTAGCATTTCATAAACTATTTTGTAAAATTATTTCCATAATTTTTGGAGTCCATCTGTGGAAGTTAGGTTTTTGACCTTCCTTGTACATAAGACTGATTAAAATACTCATTTTATTCAATATTTAGTAATTGTACAAAATTATATTTTTAAAAGTTTGTAAATAGTATATATAATACATGTACATGTTGAAATTACAAGAAAACCAAAAAGAATTTGATAAATAAAATAAGTCTATAATAATCATAGACAAAAGACCTATGCTACATACATGTATATAAATAAAAAGGAACTTAATTCTCTTATTCTTTTATTCATCCATATTTTATAATAATGTACATATAATATATCATTCATTAAAACTACAAAACAAAAATAAAAACAAATAAAATTCATTAAATAAATTAAATGAATATAATATATAGGTAAAGTACCTATAAGTATACATACATACACATACATCTATTTATTTAAAAATGTAAATAAACTCTTAAAAATGAAATAAAAATATATTTATACTCACAAAAACAAATTATAAATTTATAAAATAAGACAATAAAATCATAAAATAAAATAAACAAAGTAAAAATAAAATATACAAAAATACATGTAAATACATACATATACACATTATTGTAATAAAACCGTAATAAAATAATTCATAAAAATAAATAAAAATCGTATTAAAATACTACATACAATAATAAAGATTTTTTATTTTATACTTGAAAAATAATAAAATCGGTTATTAGCTTAAATAATTCATTCTTTGATACTCCAGCCTATTTTGTCTACTAGCGGCCCCCGTGGACCAACCACAGGCCGGCAAAAGTTGACCTCGGGTCAACTCTTCTGACTCAAGGATGGCCCCTCTGACAAGTCACGAGAGGTCCCTCTTCCTCGATTTTTCACGCCGATTGTGTTGCTCGAGGGTGATAAGACCCTTCATGAGATTTGTTCCTCGAACATCCACGAATCACGCCGCATCCCATGATTCCTTGTACAGCATCTAGATTCACCAAGATCTGCCGGCCAATAAGGGCGTAAACTTTGCTTATAAATAAACCCTCCGACCTCCTCATCCATTTTGGCCTCCCTTTCCGTCGTTTTCCACCGTCTATTCCAGTCCTCTGAGGTTCATTGTGACAGGAGGGTCCTCCTGGAAGCTTCAGGCAGTTGGAGGAGTCGAAGGAGCGCCCACGGCCGCCGCGTCGCCGGAGGTCCTGCTCCCTGGTCGCCCACCAGGTATAAGAGCTGCTTTCTTTCCGTTTTTAGCTTAGTTTTAGTCGTTACTTCGTAGTTTAGCCTTTAGATCAGTCAGTAGAGCCTCAGGTGCTCGATTAGCTTAAGATCGAAGTTCGCCGGAGGTTAGCTCCGGCGAACCTCTCTACTCTGATCAGCACGCTATCTGACCCTTCGCCCCACCTCATCGCCTTCCCCTACGTATTCTCCACGCACCCACGCTCCAAGATCAACCAGAGCTCGCCCAGCTCTGCGAATCGAGGTCCTCCCTCC
Source organism: Ottelia alismoides (assembly GCA_037367405.1). Lineage (NCBI taxonomy): Eukaryota > Viridiplantae > Streptophyta > Magnoliopsida > Alismatales > Hydrocharitaceae > Ottelia > Ottelia alismoides. The sequence goes on along the minus strand of JAZKJV010008779.1, from coordinate 994,913 downwards.
TCCGCTTCGTCGGACCTCGCCGCCCTCCACCTTTCCCCGTTCGTCTATCCTAAACCTCGGGTCGAGGAAGACCCCCTCGAGCCCCTCTTTCATTTGGTGCAGGACCCAAGCTGAAAGGAGCCCTTTGGGGCTCGACTCAAGTCGATTCGAGGTTCCAGGACCCCCTTGTCTTCCCCGAGCTCGTTCAGCCGATCTAGGAGGACCTGGACCTTCTGGAGTATCTCGCACGGTGCGCACTGCTTCGCCGGACGCCTGGAGGCCACAAGAAGCAACATCGAGCGCCTGGAGGCGGAGGAATCACCGATCGAAGCCAGGGAAGTCAGTTGTTCTTCCCTGTTCTTCGTGAGCAGCAGCAGCCGTTGGATCGAAGAGACAGCCCCAGTTCTAATCGGGGCCGTCCATCTAGCACCAGCCGTGGCCGTGCGATTAGATCTCAGATGCAATCACAGCCACGGATCGCTGAAGGGGTATCGAGCGTCGAGGGCTCGACACGTGGATAAGTGGCGCACTGGAAGCCGTTGGATCGCGCGCCTTTAGGGGGTAAATTGCATATCCCGTACCCCGCATTTTTGTATTTAATATTTAGTGTTGTAAATAAAATTGTCAGTTGTAAAATAAATGTTTAATTTGCTGAAGGACCCTTGAACTTTCATTTATTTACGTTTAGGTCCTTCCGCACCTCACGTGTAGTCCCACGTGAGGCGCGGATATTTTGCATACAACCCCTGGCGGGTTTCGTAAATTGTAAATTAGTGCTAAAAATTAAAATAAATGTGTATTCCCGTAGGTATTTTTGCACATGTGCCCCTGGATGTTATTTTATTTGCAAAAATGCCCCTGCCAGGCTAAATTACTTTTTGTGTCTTTATCTATTTATTAAAGATACTTAGATGGCTTCTAAAAATCCACAAAAATTAGGATAGATGCTCCATGCCATGCTTGTCCACGCACATATTTTATTTCGCATTTTTTTTGCATTTTTCCTGATTATTAAAAATGAAAAAGAAGCCATTTTTGGTACTGTCTAAATTAGAAAATACAAAAAAATTAGAAAATGTTTTTGAAAAATTCCAAAAAAAATGATATAGGATAGATTTATATATATATGGAGTTCAGAAAATGAAAAACCCTAAAAATATGAAAAAGAAAATTAAAAAAAATCATAAAACCCCAAAAGCAACATAAAAATTAGAAAAACTCTTTAAAAACCCTAAAAATGCATTTCTCTCTTTTATAATTATCTATATATTATTATTAATATGTGAAAATTAAGTTGGGCAATTTTGGGTATTAATTGATATTTTCAAAACCCAAATTATATACGGCTATTTAGTTAGTCCTATATTGTGGACATTTTTGAAGTGAAAAATACATAAAAATTAGAAATAAAAAAAATATATAAAAAAAAAGGGGTTAAAAATATAAGGCTATATATTAAGTCTTTATGTTTATAAATATATACATATATTCTATATTACTTCTCTCTCTCTTCTTATATATATATATCTCTATATATATATATATAGTATATAGATTTATATAATTAATAATATAAAAGGAAAAGAAAAAAAAAGTATAAAATATGAAAACAAAATAAAAATTATAAAAACAAAAAAAAAATATATAAAAAAAAATATATAATTAAAAACCCACATAAAAACAAGCTTCACACATGGATGACTTGGTGATACATCTAGGCTACGCATTTTGTATTGCTCTCTGTGGTTCGACCTCTACATGCTTGTCACTATACATTTTGTTGTAGAGTAATAAAAATTAATTCACATTTATTTTTTTGGACTTAATTGATACATTCTTGCTTTGTGGGTTAATTGTTGATAACTCGCCTTTTATTGAGGGTCGCCACGACGACATATTCAGACCCTTGATAAAAAGCGTGTCCATCAAATGGCGCCGTTGCCGGGGAGCAATGAGCATAGCCTACTTTCTTCTTTGTCATTCTTGTGTACATTTTTGGTGATATTCATTTTTGATTCATGATTGATTATATTCTGTGAGCAGCCATTTTATTGACATTAATCACTATGCTTAATTGATTCAATTCTTGTGATTATCTTTATGTGCTCTATGATTGATTAAGTGAACTATTCTAATACACTCTTTTTGTGACTTTGATGCGAGGGTCCGCCACGCAAGGATGGCTTCTTAGGAGGCCAAGGCAGCCAAGCTTGGAGGAGGATGGTCTTCTCTTCTCATGACCATCAGGAGAGAGTATCAAGGAAGCAAGGAGATGTGGATTAGATAGGCTTAGAACATCTAGGATTATCTCTGTAATTTTTGGTGAGAGAGAGACAACTTTGGCATGTAATAATTAACAGGACTCTACTCTCCACAATGAGGTCCAGTGCCCGGGTGTCTGTTCACCTGGGGGCCTCATCGCTGTTTTCCGCGATTTCTACCGCCTTCTTTTCTTTGTTTTCCGTTGTTTTGAGCTTTCCGCCTTTATTTCACTTTGTTTTGTGTGCTTGGAGCCCCTAGATATAGGTTGCTTGACTCGGTAGCTAGGTCCAAACATTAATAAGAATGCATGTTCCTATAGTCTACTTCGTATGGATCTAGTCAAACTTAAACAGCTAAGTCATTTATCTCTTAACCCACGTGCCGTGAGCAAGCCCCATCAAGCGCTACTCCTAAACTCGAGTGTGTCGAGAAGAGGAGGGGTGAGCCAAGACCGGACCCTTCGGTTAAAGATGAATGACCAAGCTTGTGGTTCTTCACGTTAATAGCAGCTAATGTTTAGGGCGATTTTGACGAATGCACACCGCCATGTAGATAGGTTTAAAAATTCTGTTTTGCATACCACATGGAGAGAGCTGGGATGCACTGTAAGTCTTCTAACTCAGCATGCATCATTCGGTTCAATGATGAGATTTCCATCATAGAACAACTTGCATGGCTTTTCCGCTATCTCCCTCTGATTTTGAGCACCTAGGACTTAAACGAAAATCTACCAAAACGTTAGGCGTTGGTATGAAACAGATCCAAAGAAAGTGAAAACCCAAAAAAAATTAAAACTAGGGGACTGCTAAATAAACTTTGACCTTAATTAAAATCCGTAATGGACTATCATTGTACCGGGTTCATAAAGCCCTCATTGTTTTCAGGTACCTTGGAGGGGGACCAAAACCCTACTCCCTTGAGCGAGTGCGACCCCCTAAGGATTAGAGCCAAAAACCCAGTCTGCAACTGCCTTGTGTATCGCCTGGATTTCCGAAGTAATGGCGCTTCTATCGTACGTAGGCGAGTAGGGCTTGGTCACCAATGATGACTCTCTGTTGTGATGAGCATCGACCCTGTCCGAAGTATTGAGCATAGGCCACGCCTTCACGGGGGTGTCTGTCTCATTGTCCTGCGTCCGAGTAGGTTCTTGTACGCTCACGGGTGATTCCGTTGCGAGCGAGAACCGAAGTAGCGGTTTCGCCTATCGGCTTCCTCTCTCTATTTCTTTGGCTGAGTAGGGATCCAGGAAGGGTTACAAGGACTCCAAAAAGTACAGACTACAGGTTACACAGGAGGAGGACAAGTACGGGATACTCTTCTGGCAGTACTCTCTCTCCTATAGGGTAGCGTACTAAGGACTTGTTATAAGAAATGCCTGAAAAATCACAACTCTAAAAATGAAAAGATAATAAATAGCCGAGCTTTCACGGCTTCACATGGCGTGAGTTGGTGAACCCGATTTTGTCTTGTGTTTGTATGGATCTAGATTAAGGTTCAAAGATCAAAGTCCCGCGCCTTTGCGCCAATTCTGTTATGTCTTCCTTTGACCACCCCGCTCAACCGAGCCTTTCTACTGTTTTACACTCCTTTTTGTTCCTCGTTGACCATCATATCGTTCTTCCAAAATCCGATATTCTCTTGCGCTCCGCGAAGTTGATCCATGGATGGTTTCGTCGGGACCATGCCGACACCTACATCGATTCCATGGACTCACCTTCGCCAATAATTTCGAGGCGATTCCCGAGAACTGACCCGGACTTTGCGGATCGGACTCCAGACTCCTCGTTCTCTACCTTTCTCTTGACCACCCAATAAACTGGGATCACCTTTGTCCCACTTTCGCCGTTGTGAAGGGAAGTCGATTACAGTCTACATCATTTTTCCATTCACAACATGCTGGGGTTGACCTATATTCCAGCTTCATCTCGGCAGCTGAACATTGATTACAAGCAGTCTGATCAGGACTATCTCCTTATGCAGATAGAAGACAGTGCAAGCCCTGGAGACTACTCCAGAGTTCATTTCGTCCGATTCAGACCCTGACATGGCGCCAGGAGGAAAGGGCAAGGGTCAGCAGCCACCCACACCAGAGGGACAGATGCCAGATCAGAACCAAGTCAATGCACAGTTGCTGGCATCCATCCAGGCAATACAGCAGCAGCTGACTGAACAGGCCCTCACTCAGACAGCTTTCCAGGACATGTTGAATGATGTGATTAACCAAGAAGATGGAGGAGGAGGCAGAGGCAGAGGAGGCAGGAGAGGAGAAGGTGAAGGTGGAGGAGGTGGTGATGACCACAATGATGATCTTGAGTTACCACCACAGAAACCTACCCTTAAAGAAACATACAACCCGGGAGACAGCCAGATGACCGAATGGATCCTCATTCCACCGGTACACGCTCACTTTGAGCTGAAGCCCCAATTCATTGCTCTTCTTCCTGCATTCCATGGCAACACCAGCGAGGAGCCGTACATCCACCTGCAGCAATTCTCCCGCATTTGCCGTACGACTCACTATCCCAATGTCCCTCTGGGCATTGTCAAGATGACGGCTTTCCCCTTCAGCCTACAGGATAAGGCCCTTTATTGGGTCAATCATATGGGAAAAGTTGTGACGACCTGGGAGGAGCTGAAGTCCGCCTTCTTGCACAAGTACTACCCTCTGGGTCGGCTCAACCAGATGCGAGCCCGTATCAGTAATTTCTCCCAAGGACCCCATGAGTCGATACATGAAGCATGGGAGAGATTCACTGATCTGCAGGAGAAGTGTCCCCATCATGATATTCCGAAGACCAGCTTGGTTCAGCATTTCTTTGGGGGACTGAACATTGAAAGTCAAAGGCTCGTAGATGCAGCATGTAGGGGCTCACACTTCAATAAGGATGAAGATGTCGTCTGGCAGATCTTTGAAGAAATGGCCGAAGGAGAGGCCGCCCTCTCTTCATCCAAAGCTTATCAGAAGCAACCCCAGATCCTCCAAAAACAAGTGCACATGGCAGCGTCTAAGGAATCAGAGAGAGACGAGAATTCCAACCTCAGCATCATCGGGGGCCATCTCTCTAAAGTTGACATTATCGAGAAGCGATCAAAAGATCTCGAAAAACTCGCCTTAATCGAAAAGAGGACCCAGAGTTTGGACAAGCTGGATCACATCACCAAGCAGCTGGAACTGCTGGTAGGTACCATCAATTCTGTTCAGACGGCAGCACCGCTCGAAGCTCCAGCTGAGAGAAAAGACGAGCAACCACCGCTATACCAGCCTCAGCCGAGCCAGCAACCACCGGCGGTTCAGCACGTGTACTACGTGCAGGCACCTGATCAGAGCCAGCCGCAACAGCAGATGGTTGTGTATCAACCAGAGTTTATTTCAGAATCCGATTCAGTGTTCCCACCACCACCCATGGTCCAGGAAGTTAATGGGGTTTGGACTCATGACGCATAGCCGACCCGTCCTATGGGACAACCACAGGGTCAGTCATTTGCCAACCGGCAATACCACCAACCTCAGGGTGGTCGCTTTGGGCAATCCTCCCAGCAGAACCATCAATACCAGCAGCCTCCCCAGTTTGGACATCAGTGGAGGCAGAACAATCCATACCAGCAGCAGCCGCAATACCGGCACCCACAGCCGTATCACCAGTACGCGGCTGCTCCGCCTCAGCAATACCAGCAGTATCCACCTCCGTCTTATCAGCAACTTCAACTTCCTGCCCCGCCTCAGCATCACCAGCAACAGTCTCAGCATCAGCAGATGCAACAACAGCGTGGTCTGCACGCTGACACCACCGAGGCACCTCCAGTGAACCCCTCCATGGACTGTCTAGCCCAACTTGTCAAAGGGCTAGCAGAGATGACCAAGCGGCTTGATGACCTGACCGCCACTCGCACTACCATTCCGGCGCAGGTCGAAGCCAACCCCAACAATTTCAAGAAGAAGGAGCAGGTAGAATGTGATGTCCAGTCCGCGTGTGATAATGATATTACTGCTTTTTCTAATGCTGTTACTCTCAGGAGCGGTAGGGCCTTGCCTCCGCCTGCTACCAGATATGGGGTGAATAAAGAAACAGGTGGATCGTCATCTTCCGCATCAACCGTGCCAGTTCCAGGGGCGGGTGAGGAGGAAGAAGAAGGAGAAGCCCATCCAGCCGTCGTGCCATGCCAGCAACAACCTCAGCCGAAAATACAAAAAAATCAGCAAAAGCAAAAACAACAAAAAGAAGCTCGTAGCAGAAGCGAAGCCGCGATAGCATCGGAGGAGCCGACAGCAACCGCCGATCCCTCGCCAGCAGATGGAGCAGATGCTACCCTTTTTGATCGCCCAACAACACCAGCATGCCAAGACCCAGCTTGTACCCTTTTGCGTAATTCGGGTGTACAACATTCTGTGGGCGATGATTTTGATGTAAATAAGAACTCTGATTTTCCTGCCAGTAGTGTACATATTCCTTTTCCTCATGCAATACAAAAATCAAAAAAAATTGCAAAACAAAAAAATGCATTGTCTGACCCAGGTGTTGTGGACATCTTGGACAAATTGACTGTTGAGATTCCCTTGCTAAAGGTCGTGGAATACATGCCAGCCGTGAAGAAAGGACTGAAGGAAGCATGTACCACTAAGCGTCGCCCATCAAGAAAGAACAGACGCCAGCAAGTTGAGAAACATGTCCTCTCATTAGCCACAGTCGCAGCTATCAGCAATCTCCCCCAGAAGAAACAAGACACCGGAGCACCTCTGATCAGTTGTGTGATTTTTGACCAAGTCTTCGAGCGCACTCTCTTGGATAGTGGTTCTTCCATCAACCTTCTGCCCTCGACCATAATGCAGGAATTTGGGCTGGGACTGCTCAAGGAAACACGCATGATCCTTCAGTTCGCTGACCGATCCGTCAAGCGGCCCCGAGGTCTCTTGGAAGACGTGATAGTTAAAGTGCAGGAAATGAAATTCCCAGCTGACTTTGTAGTCCTTGATATGGACTCACCTGCACCATTGCTCCAGACCCCCATCATCCTTGGCAGACCATTCCTTCGTACTTCAGGTGCCGTGGTTGATTATGGGTCTGGGAAGATCACTTTCAGCTCGAACACCCAGCAAATCACAATAAACATGAACAAAGAGCAGAATGCCACAACAGATGAGAGGCAGGTAGCGTCAGAAGCAGACTGCGAATTTATTGCAGAGATCATAAACTCAGTTTTATCATTGAACGATTCATGGACCCTAGAAATCCTCACTCTCGAGGAGGACTTGGGAAGCGCAGTCAGCATGTGCTCCGATGATTCTTGGGAGATAGATTCTCAGATGCAGGCGCATCTTCTGGAGCAGTCATTCCAAACCGAACATGATCAGCTTAGCGCAGACCCGTCCGGTGCATTACCGGGATCTCAACAGAATATTGAGGATGGCAGCCTCCTCACAGAAGCACTGCCCACCTACAGTATGATGTCAGAGGTGACAGACAAAGTGGACAGATCAACACCAGAACTCAAGCCACTTCCGGCAGGCCTGAAGTATGCTTTCCTTGCGGGTGAAGAGCAAATGTACCCGGTCATTATCAGCAGCAGGCTGAGACCAGATCAGGAATCTCGACTTCTCGAGGTTCTAGAGAAGAACCGCAAGGCACTTGGATGGAACGTATCAGATCTCCGCGGGATAAATCCAGCCTTGTGTTCACACCACATCTATTTAGAAGAAGACGCCAAGCCGTCCCGCGAATTTCAGAGAAGGTTGAACCCTAACCTTCGGGACGTCGTCATGAAAGAAATCACGAAGTGGTGTGATGCAGGTTTCATCTATCCCATCTCCGATTCAAAATGGGTAAGCCCATTGCATGTAGTTCCCAAGAAATCAGGGCTTACCGTGATTACAAATGATAAAGGAGAGGAAATATCTACTCGGGTACCAACATCCTGGCGGGTTTGTGTTGACTACCGCCGTCTCAATGCAGCAACTAAGAAGGATCACTTTCCCTTGCCATTCATTGATCAAGTTCTGGAAAGATTAGCAGGCAAGGAGTTCTTCTGCTTTCTGGATGGGTACTCTGGGTACAACCAAGTGGCGATCGCCCCTGAAGACCAAGAGAAGACCACCTTCACTTGCCCGTTCGGCACCTACGCCTTCAAGAGAATGCCCTTTGGACTGTGCAATGAACCTGCAACCTTCCAAAGATGCATGTTAGCAGTCTTCGCCGAGATGGTAGGCAGTTTCCTCGAGGTATTCATGGACGATTTCTCTGTCTATGGTGATAGCTTCGATTCTTGTCTTGAGCATCTAGACAGAGTACTTCAAAAGTGCCGGGAAGTCAATTTAGTGCTCTCATGGGAAAAGAGCCACTTTATGGTCACCGAAGGTATTGTGCTGGGCCACGTCGTTTCCAAACGTGGCATGGAAGTCGACCCGGCGAAGGTGGACGTCATTTCAAATCTTCAGCCACCTTAGTCAGTCAAGAATGTGAGGTCATTCCTGGGGCATGTGGGATTCTACAGGCGATTCATCAAGGATTTCAGCCGCATTGCCCGACCTCTGACATAACTCTTGTGCAAGGAGACGGATTTCATTGTTGATCAGCCAGTTCTCCTTGCTTTCAATCACTTGAAGGAGCTTATCACTCAGGCTCCGATCTTACAGCCGCCCGACTGGACTCTTCCCTTCGAAATAATGACCGATGCGTCAGATTTTGCAGTCGGAGCTGTTCTAGGGCAGAGGAAAGATAAGGCGCCCTATGCCATTCACTATGCCAGCAGAACATTAGATGAAGCTCAAAGAAATTATACAGTAACAGAGAAAGAACTGCTGGCTGTGGTTTTCGCCTTAGAGAAGTTCAGATCCTATTTGTTGGGATCCAAAGTCACCATCTTTACAGACCACTCTGCTATCCGCTACTTACAACAGAAGAAGGATGCCAAGCCAAGGCTTATTCGTTGGATCCTTCTACTCCAGGAATTCGATTTGGAAATCAAGGACAAGCCTGGAACCCAGAACGTGGTAGCAGATCATCTCTCCAGAATAGAGCATCAGGAACCTCCCCTGAGCAATGCACCTATCACAGAGACCTTCCCTGACGAAGCTATCTTAGCCGTGGATGCTCTCCCTTGGTATGCTGACACTGTAAATTACCTCGCCTCTGGGGTAATACCTTCGGATTGGACGAAGAATCAGAAGAACAAATTCATGTCGACCATCCGCTTTTACCAGTGGGAAGATCCCCTTCTATTCAGGGAAGGAGCAGATTGTATTTGGCACAGATGCATTCCTCAGACGGAGCAATCTAGTGTCCTCGAGCATTGTCATTCACTCGAATCTGGTGGGCACCATTCTGGAGATCGTACGGCAGCGAAAGTATTGCAGTGTGGCCTCTGGTGGCCCACTTTATTTAAGGATGCAGCAGAATTTGTTAAAAGATGTCTTGATTGTCAGCGACTGAAAGGAACACTCACTGCCAAAGACTCAATGCCTCTGAAAATCATTCAGATAGCAGATGTTTTCGATGCATGGGGCATTGATTTCATGGGACCTTTCCCTAACAGTCAAGGTTTGGAGCACATCCTTCTTGCCGTAGATTACGTGAGTCGTTGGGTTGAAGCTATCCCCGCCCGAGCCGCCGACAGCAAAACAGTTTGCCAGTTTCTCAAAAAGAACATCATTTCGCGGTTCGGGATACCGAAAATCCTTATCTCAGACGGGGGTAGTCACTTCATCAATAAAGAGGTCAAGAAGTTGACGAAGGAGTACGGCATTGACCACCGGGTTGCCACTCCTTACCATCCTCAGACCAATGGCATGGCAGAATTATCGAACAGAGAAATCAAGACTATCCTGCAGAAACTTGTTAGGCCAAACAGAAAGGATTGGTCTCAACTCTTGGACTCGGTTCTATGGGCATACCGAACCGCCTACAAGTCTCCCTTGGGCATGTCGCCCTATCGTCTTGTATATGGAAAGCCGTGCCATCTGCCCGTGGAGTTAATTCACAAGTCTTTATGGGCAATCAACAGCTGCAATTTGGACTCACACAAAAGTGGTCAGAAGAGGAAAGATGATCTGAACAGACTCTTGGAATTTCGAGACTATGCATACGATAACACCTTGATGTACAAGGAGAAGGTGAAACGCTGGCACGACAGGCACATCAGACGAAAGACCTTCGAAGTTGGGCAGAAAGTGTGGTTATTTGATGCAAAGTTGCGAATATTTCCAGGCAAATTAAAGAGTAAGTGGACAGGGCCATTTCGAGTTTGCGAAGTGCGTGACAATGGAAGCATTGCCATATCCGAATTGTCCTCTAACGCACAGCCATTTGTCATCAACGGCCAACTACTGAAGCCTTACCTCGAACCAGATACATTTTTGGCCGTTGTTGATTCCGTCCAGCTCATGCAACATGATGATATCTCGACAGCACCTGCGGCATCGAAAGATTCAGACTATGCAATCCAACAAATTCTTCTCTGATTTTCTTCTTTTCTTCTTTTCTTCTTTTCTTCTTCTAGCCTATTCTTTGTATCTAAGAGGTGCCGACCTTGTGGACAGTTTTCTGTACTTAGGACGTACTTTGTCCTAAGTATAGGGGGGCGTGCACCCCGAGTATTTCGATTCGTTGATCCTCTCCATTGTCTCCTCTCCTCGTCTATACTCAGGGATATCTTACCCTAAGTATAGGGGGAGGCAACCGGAGAACGATCTGTTTATTCTTACCCTTGACCCTCCCTGTCTTGTGTACAGTCTGCTATACTTAGGATTATTTGATCCTAAGTATAGGGGGGGACGGTCAACTTCTCATTCATTCATTCATCCCGTTAATTATTCCTTCATTCTTTAGATCTGTCTATACTCAGTACGAGTTATGTCTTTGCTTTTCCTTTCGATCTATGAGGACATAGCTCAAGCTAAGTATAGGGGGGTCGTATATACCATGTATATACTATAAGCCATAACTCATACTGAAAAATAAAATATCACCTCGATAAAATAGGATATAAAAAGTAGCTTTATAATAATGAAAGATGATTGTGAGTTCCTCAGACTCTTTGTAATTGTACTGATTATTAAGTCAGAAAAATGTTTTGTGCAAAAAGTTCTTTTTGGAAAATCTTGTGAAAATGGTTTGAAAATAGTGTGTACAAGTATTCAACCTTTGAAAAATCAGTTTGGTGTGAAAAAATTTACTTTCTTTGAGTAAAATTAAAATGTGTGCAAACTAGTGTGCAAATGCTTGTAAAAATTGATTGTCAAATTGTTTTGAAAAATCTATCTATGTTGTGTAAAACCTTTGCAAAAATCAATTTCAAATGAGTGTAAATATTGCAAAATTATTTTGGACTATAGTTCTCAAAATTCTTGTGAAACTGATCCTCGAATAAGTCTGAGGAGTCTGCACAAAAATCTTTCATTTGTAAATAAGGAATAAGCCAAATAAAGTTTATAAGAACAGAATCATACTATACGTCAAAGACAATTTTTCTTCTTTTGCACCTACTGATTAATAAATCAGATACCTATACAGTATGATTTGAAAAATAGTGTGACCTGTTTTGGAAAATTTGATGTGAAATGATTTCAAATGCGTGAAACTGTGTTGATTGCAAAATTTTTTTTTTTTTTGTGAGAAAGAAAGGATTTCAAAAACCTATGTGCAAATGTTTTGAAAAATGCTTGTCAAAATTATTGTGAAAATTGTATATATCTACATATAGTGTGAAAAATCTTTGCAAAAAATAGTTTTCAAATGTGTGTAAAGGATTGCAAAAATTATCGTGTACTATAGTCTGCAAAATTATTTTCAAAAAGCTAATAAGAACACCATTGCAGATAATAGTAAATCAGAAACAAGATACATACAATTCTTTCTATACATACCCAAATAAACTCTTTCATTCATATCTGTAAAGTCGCTCAAAATCCTTCTAAATTTTGAAAACAAAGCAGCACGCCTGTGTAAATAAATGTACAGACTCTTTAAACATTTTCAGTTCGTACTTCCTGTGCAGAGATTCTTTTTGTAAAAACATTCTTTGATCCTTCCAAATTTTTGTGAAAAATTGCATCATTCATTGCACATAGCATAAGCATACCATTCATATTCTTCTTGAGTGAAGCTTGATGATTGAATCAGTCTAAGAAAATCTCAAATTGGAGCTCGGTTAGACCTTACCGCACCTAATTGCACTGGAACCTTATGGGAACTAGGTTTAAGGTACTTCAGGTCTATTCAGACTTAATTCTTTGAGAAACCAGGGCTGGGTTCAAGTCACCTTAGTGGACTAACTAGAACTTTTCGAAACACACGCATGACTCTTGTCGGCCGTGACCTAACTTGGACACCTGCACCTTTCACATAGCTCTCCATGGATGAGGTGGTGAGGAGGCAGTTTCCTTTGGCTTGGGGTAGCATATGAGGGTAGTACTTCTAGGCGGAACCTCTCTTCTTCTTATAGTGAAGGAAGTGCACCTCAACTTGGTCTAGTGGTGATGAAGGCTAAAGACAGAAGCCGTGGGTTGCAATAAAGCTTCAAAAGAGGGATAGTCTACTGGCTCAAGAGGAAAATTTCTTGTATATATGCTGCACCATGTAGATATGTTGTACAGATGCACTTGAAAAAAAAAAATGCAAAAAGAACTCCAAAAAAGTGGTGGGTCGGATTGAAAATTTAATAATCCCACCGGAGTATGTATATAGTTCAATAAAGCAAAAGCTTATGGTATCCATGTTACATCTCATGAAGCTTGCAGCGGGAGACTCGGCTACACTGGCTGAGCTTCCAAAAGTCTATACTTCTTCCCCCTCTTCTTGAACCGGTTGCACTTGAACTTAGAAGGGAATACCCCGCTTCTCGAGGAAAGAGTTGCTAGACCGAGGCATTAGAGTTACCAGGTTGGGGGAGGGTGTTTCTTTGTCACTTCTGAGGTGGGGAGCCACTATCACTTACACTGTACAAGTCAGCTTCATAGTCATAAGGGTTTGTGTATGGTGTAGGCTAGTTCTGACCAGGCTATTAAGGTGCTTTGAACCGAATTCTGCGACTATCGAAGGCTGTTGTGCTTTAAATTTGGTTCCCGACTAGGTTCCACACACATCCACACCTAAGGACTGACAGGAGCTCCAATCTCAGATTTTGTAGAGACATGCATTGCACTGAAAGCACCCCTATTCACTCTATCTTCCTTTCATTTTCCTTTTTCTTTTCTTTATTCTTTTATACTTATTGCATAAGTGTTTGCTAGGGACTAGCAAAGGCAAGTATAGGGGGGTGATGAATCTCCATTTCATCACCTTTATTCTATCATTTTGGCCTTAAAAACCCCAGCAAATGCATGTAAAGAGCATTAATTTGTTCATATTAGCATCTATTATTGTTGGCATGAATTGTACATAAAATAAGGTTTTTAATGCCAAAATTATAGAATAAAGGGAAGAAAAGAAAAAGGAATAAAATATTGCAAAGATTTTATGACCTTAACCCCGAGACCAAGGCCAGCATGAACTTGGTCGACCAGGAATAAAGTAGGGGGAGATAAGGGCCAACATTCAATAAATACATCATTTATTCATTCTTCCATTATTGCATTTTTGGCACCTGTTTTGTACATAATTATTTATTCATCAAATAAAGAAACTTTGTACATAAAAGTTGTAGATAATAATGTAAATAAAATTACAAAATTGAGTTTGTGCAAAAATAATATACAGTGTACATTTTATACACAAAATAAAAAGCAAAAATCTCAACTTCACAGACTCATATCTTGCAAATAAAAACTCCAAATCAATCAAACTCACCTTTAATTGTATCTAGCATTTCATAAACTATTTTGTAAAATTATTTCCATAATTTTTGGAGTCCATCTGTGGAAGTTAGGTTTTTGACCTTCCTTGTACATAAGACTGATTAAAATACTCATTTTATTCAATATTTAGTAATTGTACAAAATTATATTTTTAAAAGTTTGTAAATAGTATATATAATACATGTACATGTTGAAATTACAAGAAAACCAAAAAGAATTTGATAAATAAAATAAGTCTATAATAATCATAGACAAAAGACCTATGCTACATACATGTATATAAATAAAAAGGAACTTAATTCTCTTATTCTTTTATTCATCCATATTTTATAATAATGTACATATAATATATCATTCATTAAAACTACAAAACAAAAATAAAAACAAATAAAATTCATTAAATAAATTAAATGAATATAATATATAGGTAAAGTACCTATAAGTATACATACATACACATACATCTATTTATTTAAAAATGTAAATAAACTCTTAAAAATGAAATAAAAATATATTTATACTCACAAAAACAAATTATAAATTTATAAAATAAGACAATAAAATCATAAAATAAAATAAACAAAGTAAAAATAAAATATACAAAAATACATGTAAATACATACATATACACATTATTGTAATAAAACCGTAATAAAATAATTCATAAAAATAAATAAAAATCGTATTAAAATACTACATACAATAATAAAGATTTTTTATTTTATACTTGAAAAATAATAAAATCGGTTATTAGCTTAAATAATTCATTCTTTGATACTCCAGCCTATTTTGTCTTCTAGCGGCCCCCGTGGACCAACCACAGGCCGGCAAAAGTTGACCTCGGGTCAACTCTTCTGACTCAAGGATGGCCCCTCTGACAAGTCACGAGAGGTCCCTCTTCCTCGATTTTTCACGCCGATTGTGTTGCTCGAGGGTGATAAGACCCTTCATGAGATTTGTTCCTCGAACATCCACGAATCACGCCGCATCCCATGATTCCTTGTACAGCATCTAGATTCACCAAGATCTGCCGGCCAATAAGGGCGCAAACTTTGCTTATAAATAAACCCTCCGACCTCCTCATCCATTTTGGCCTCCCTTTCCGTCGTTTTCCACCGTCTATTCCAGTCCTCTGAGGTTCCTTGTGACAGGAGGGTCCTCCTGGAAGCTTCAGGCAGTTGGAGGAGTCGAAGGAGCGCCCACGACCGCCGCGTCGCCGGAGGTCCTGCTCCCTGGTCGCCCACCAGGTATAAGAGCTGCTTTCTTTCCGTTTTTAGCTTAGTTTTAGTCGTTACTTCGTAGTTTAGCCTTTAGATCAGTCAGTAGAGCCTCAGGTGCTCGATTAGCTTAAGATCGAAGTTCGCCGGAGGTTAGCTCCGGCGAACCTCTCTACTCTGATCAGCACGCTATCTGACCCTTCGCCCCACCTCATCGCCTTCCCCTACGTATTCTCCACGCACCCACGCTCCAAGATCAACCAGAGCTCGCCCAGCTCTGCGAATCGAGGTCCTCCCTCCTCCGCTTCGTCGGACCTCGCCGCCCTCCACCTTTCCCCGTTCGTCTATCCTAAACCTCGGGTCGAGGAAGACCCCCTCGAGCCCCTCTTTCATTTGGTGCAGGACCCAAGTTGAAAGGAGCCCTTTGGGGCTCGACTCAAGTCCATTCGAGGTTCCAGGACCCCCTTGTCTTCCCCGAGCTCGTTCAGCCGATCTAGGAGGACCTGGACCTTCTGGAGTATCTCGCACGGTGCGCACCGCTTCGCCGGACGCCTGGAGGCCACAAGCAGCAACATCGAGCGCCTGGAGGCGGAGGAATCACCGATCGAAGCCAGGGAAGTCAGCTGTTCTTCCCTGTTCTTCGTGAGCAGCAGCAGCCGTTGGATCGAAGAGACAGCCCCAGTTCTAATTGGGGCCGTCCATCTAGCACCAGCCGTGGCCGTGCGATTAGATCTCAGATGCAATCACAGCCACGGATCGCTGAAGGGGTATCGAGCGTCGAGGGCTCGACACGTGGATAAGTGGCGCACTGGAAGCCGTTGGATCGCGCGCCTTTAGGGGGTAAATTGCATATCCCGTACCCCGCATTTTTGTATTTAATATTTAGTGTTGTAAATAAAATTGTCAGTTGTAAAATAAATGTTTAATTTGCTGAAGGACCCTTGAACTTTCATTTATTTACGTTTAGGTCCTTCCGCACCTCACGTGTAGTCCCACGTGAGGCGCGGATATTTTGCATACAACCCCTGGCGGGTTTCGTAAATTGTAAATTAGTGCTAAAAATTAAAATAAATGTGTATTCCCGTAGGTATTTTTGCACATGTGCCCCTGGATGTTATTTTATTTGCAAAAATGCCCCTGCCAGGCTAAATTACTTTTTGTGTCTTTATCTATTTATTAAAGATACTTAGATGGCTTCTAAAAATCCACAAAAATTAGGATAGATGCTCCATGCCATGCTTGTCCATGCACATATTTTATTTCGCATTTTTTTTTGCATTTTTCCTGATTATTAAAAATGAAAAAGAAGCCATTTTTGGTACTGTCTAAATTAGAAAATACAAAAAAATTAGAAAATGTTTTTGAAAAATTCCAAAAAAAATGATATAGGATAGATTTATATATATATGGAGTTCAGAAAATGAAAAACCCTAAAAATATGAAAAAGAAAATTAAAAAAAATCATAAAACCCCAAAAGCAACATAAAAATTAGAAAAACTCTTTAAAAACCCTAAAAATGCATTTCTCTCTTTTATAATTATCTATATATTATTATTAATATGTGAAAATTAAGTTGGGCAATTTTGGGTATTAATTGATATTTTCAAAACCCAAATTATATACGGCTATTTAGTTAGTCCTATATTGTGGACATTTTTGAAGTGAAAAATACATAAAAATTAGAAATAAAAAAAATATATAAAAAAAAGGGGTTAAAAATATAAGGCTATATATTAAGTCTTTATGTTTATAAATATATACATATATTCTATATTACTTCTCTCTCTCTTCTTATATATATATATCTCTCTATATATATATAGTATATAGATTTATATAATTAATAATATAAAAGGAAAAGAAAAAAAAAAGTATAAAATATGAAAACAAAATAAAAATTATAAAAAAATATATATATATATATATAAAAAAATATAAAATTAAAAACCCACATAAAAACAAGCTTCACACATGGATGACTTGGTGATACATCTAGGCTACGCATTTTGTATTGCTCTCTGTGGTTCGACCTCTACATGCTTGTCACTATACATTTTGTTGTAGAGTAATAAAAATTAATTCACATTTATTTTTTTGGACTTAATTGATACATTCTTGCTTTGTGGGTTAATTGTTGATAACTCGCCTTTTATTGAGGGTCGCCACGACGACATATTCAGACCCTTTATAAAAAGCGCGTCCATCAAGGGCAACCAAACCCTGAAACTTATGAGAAGGACCGGGGAAGCGTGTACGTTGTCACACTCTCTGCCTTCCAAAGGTGCCTAGAGGACAGGCCAGACATAGCAGAGCAACGACCCGGGAGCGGATTCCCCACCGGCAGGGAGACAGGATACGGCCATCTCGAGGCACATCATGACCTACAAGCAAGACCGACGAGACCCCGAAAGGCGACCTTATTAAAGATAACATTCGGGAGTAAGAGGATCCATAGTACCTGCAACCTCCCCTGACGTGACGCAGCTTTCCTTTCAAAGCGGGGATAAGGGATTCTTTTCTGCTACGAAAAAAAAGCAGGGCAGATGTCGACTCAGCACAACCGGAAGATACATCAAATACCAATGATCTATGCCTACCAATACTGGATTGAATACCTCATACTACTTTATCAGGACGAAGGAGCCCCAAATATATAGTCCTCCAATAATCAGAAGGCGGAGTACAGAGAACAGAGAAGATGCTTGGGTTTGTTTAGGATGGTTCGATTGCCCACGACTACCTTTCCCCAAAAGGAAGGAATGGAAGAAGAGAGAGGAGAAGGCAAGGGTAGTAAGCCCTGCCCCATTCCCCAAAGCATGCAACATTTCCTTCTGCCTTTCTTGTTTTCCTTCCTAGCTCCAGCCCCCTTTCCCTAGACCCGAATCATCTCTCGTTGGTGCCCGAGACGGGGCCGAATCCACCTCCCCTCTACTAAGCTTCGTGTCATTTTTTCCTCCTCGAGACCTAGCCTAGAGAGACTATTAAATAAGTCAGTTTGTCGCCAACTCGTACTATATATCCGGTCGGCTTCTTGATTTTCTCTTGGGCTATCTATATACTTTCTAAACTAGTTCCTCAACCAGATAATACAAGCTTTTTTTAGAACATTAATATATATATATATATATTCTACATAAATTATAGCTTCATGTTCGGGGGTTCTCACTTCGACCCTGATCTTCTTGTCGTCTCCACAATTTTCGAGAAAGATATTTAAAAAGAGATGGAATGGGGCCTGTGTTTTTCAGGGGGTCTTTCTAGCAATAGCATGACTACCATTCTAAAGGCATCTATTGTCAGTGCTTGGATGAAGTCAAGCAAGCAAAAGTCCCACTCGTCCTCACTAGTAAATGGCCAGTGTCTAAAATAAAAAAGGACAAATAGGAATTTAAAATGGGCAAGGAAGGGGGGAGGGGGGTGTTGACTTTCGTCTGTTCCTGGTTTTCCAAGCCAACAAGACAAGCCAGCCCAAGCTATATCTTGACTTATTGAAAATGGCAATCTATTCCTACTACCTTCCGGCTTGCCCGTGTTTTTGCCTTCGAGTCTGAGATAGAAAGTTGCTAGTGGGCTAACTATTTTGATTTGATGCAAAAAACCTTCTTATTGCAAGTTCTATTCTAGGGTCCAATTGAAGTGCGATGTTTTCTTCCAGACAAATCTTGCTAACAAGTAATATTCTAATAGTTGCTAAAATAAATAAACAAATCAAATAGAAACTTCTATCAGATTCTCAGAGAGGAGACGATCCTTCTTCCTTCGCTCTCCCTGCTTTTCTAGAAGAAAGAGTCCCACTAGTTATGCAGCTCACCCCGCTAGCCAAAAGCCCTCACCCCACTTATAGAAATATGTGCAGCCTATTCGGATTCAATTGGTAGATGGGGATTAGAAGTCTTCTATCAAAGAGCGGATAAGATCGCAACAGAAAAGACATAATAGTTGCCGAGATCAAATGTCTCGAGCACGTTGATCTGGTCTGGAAATTTCTCCAAATTAGTTCTGATCACAAAAGAGGGCCTCCTGGTCGTATAGGGGCTTGATAAGGGGGTATTGGGGAGTTTCCATGAACTTGACTACTCGGCGCAAGAAAGGGGAATTTCTCCGTCATGCGATGGATGTTATTCAATAGATGAATATGCGGGAGAAGAGCGATCACTATCTATTTCTTTTGTCTGGGAAGCATTTCTTTGGTCTTTAGTTATCCAGAGAAGTGGTCTTAAGCATCTGAGGCCCAAAAAGCCTAAGGCTCTGCACTTTGGAAGTCCACTAAACAAATGGGAGAAGGCCTCATTCAGAGACCTGCCACAATTGTCCATAGCTTACCTATTCCTTAGCTAATCTTAGCAACCTTCGCTACATGCAAGCATCTTTCGCATGACTCACATCCTGGCCCTGGGATAAGCCTTCACCCACCTCCGGAGCAAAAGAAAACAATTCAGAGACGTCATACTCTTTTGCAATGGTCATCATTCGCTTTCTCGATTTGACCTTCCCGACTCGACCACTCAGGATCAAAAGTAGACTATTTTTCTCTTATCAAGAAATTCCCCAAAATATAAATAATCTAGTCGATTCTTCTCTTCTTCTTCTATATTTGTTCTCTTCTATAGAGTTCGCACTCAAATTTTCCACAAGCGGTCAACAACCAACCACATCTCTCTATAGTATAATGGCGAGCAAGTCAATCCAGTAGAAAAATCGAATGAGAATTTTGTCTTGATCTTGGAGACGATCTGTCTTTCTCCCATGCTTTCCGTCGATTAACAACCAACCACAACTCTCTATAGTTGTTCAAAACTTGTACAAGAAGGAGTCTCTTTCTATCTGGAGGGAAGAATTTCTGATGAATAAATAATGCCCCAACTAGATAAATTCACTTATTTCACAAAATTCTTCTGGTCATGCCTGGTACTCTTGACTTATTATATTCCTATATGCAATGATAAAGATGGAGTACTTGGGATCGGAAGAATTCTCAAACTACGGAACTAACTGCTTTCAGATCGGGGGAACAAGATACGAAGGAACGACCTTCCCCAAAAAGAGAAATTGTAAGAGGTATCGATCAAAGGTTTTAGAACCGGTGTCTCCTATATGTCCTAAACTTTCTTCAAAGTATCCCAATAGTGTAAGGTCGTCGACTCATTGGGAAAAAAGAGGAAAAGAACTTTGATCTCTTCATTCGGAGAAATCAGTGGCTCACAGGAATGGAAAGAAACATTCTATATTTGATATCGAAGTCCTCGGAGGGCACTACTTCCAGACATTTGACTTGTAGGAGTGACATAATGCTCATCCATGTTCCACACGGCCAAGGAAGCATCGTTTTTAATCCCTCCTGGTATGTCACGCTTGGGGGGAAGGGGGGCCAGTCCCAGGTAGGCCTAATATTCGTATAATGTCAATCGTCAATGTTCTCGAGATTCTCAATCTTCCAGGAAGGGAGCGAAGGCCCTTCCCAGCTTGAAAGTGAACTTGTTCGCTCCTCCCAAAGAGTGACATCCACAGCCACGGAGGGTGTAATGAGATCATTTCCCAGCCAGCTTATATACTAATTGGACGCATTCCCGTTGTACCGACTTAAACAAACCTCCGGAGGGTCATCTCAATTATAGAGAAGCTCACTCCGTGTTTTCAGTGAGAGGTGTATGCACATTCACCGGCAGAAAGAACAAAGCGGTGGGGGAGAACCTCATTGTCTTGTTTAGTCTCCCAAATAAAAAAGAAGAGTTGGAGGGACTTTCTCTATTTCTCTGCAGTATAACCCATACCCAAAGAGTTCTCCTGGAGGTGCACACTAGGTACCCCTACCCCCGACGTGCAGTTCTTGCCTGAAGTCAAGACCAGAGTGCGTGGCCTTCCCCCATGCACTTCGAGGCATCTTTGGAAGAGGTCTTTTCACATCCTCTTTCTTGCATGCAGACGAACCCCCCGACTCCCACCCTGAGAAAATGAGATATCTTATAGTATATATAGCATTAAGAATCCAGATTTTCCCAGATATATAGTGGGAAGGTCATGCTCGATCGATAAAGTAGTCCAAAAAGCAAGTGGAGTGGTCCGCCTTTGAGTTCTCGCAGTCTGATGAAAAGGAACTACTAAATAAAGAGTAGGTAAATGGGCTTGTCTTTTTTCAGGGGAATAGGGGAATGAAGCTATTGACAGAGACTCCCGACATTCCTTGCATATCGCATTTATTACTAAATTTGCCCTATAAACCTTTTGAGCCTTCTCTTTCTAATCCCACGGCCCTCTTCCTTCGTCCTCTAAGGCATAGGCTCCAATCTTTCGAGCAGAGGGAGTTGAGCAGTTCTCTCTCATAGCCGCACACACAGATAACAGAAGTCAATTAGAGCTCAATCCAGGGGGTGGACCAAGCATTCATTGATCAATAATTCTTTCCGAACAACAATGCAAGACGCTTTTTCTTTGACGTTTACTTTTCTCGCTCTCTCGTCTTCTTTCCTCTCGTCACCCTTTCTACTACGCCGTCCGTCTGACGGGCGAAGCAGCTCCTGTTTACTAGGAGATCTTCCGCTTCTTGATCTTTCAGTCGTCTCCTTGAAAAGGTGAGGGGATGAATCAGACCAACTTGCTTTCTCCCGACCTGCTCTATGTATATCAGTTTGCTCCGTCCGACCAGGGGAAGATAGCAGTAATGGCAAGCTTCCCTGCTTATTTTAGCAGCCGTATGGAGCTGAAGGCGAAGGTTTCCACTTGACATTTGATTTAAAACTACATATTTGATTATCAAAATATAGCTGCGAATGTTCGCTACTATATAAATTTGTTAGTTTTTAAATAAGAAATATGTTGTTAAAAATGGCAAAAGTACATCACGCTTAAAGGAAAAAAGGGGGAGGTAGCGTGCAAATGTGTACTGAAAAGGGTTGGTGTGTCCCCGCGTGTCAGCAAGCTACTATAAAAGCCTTCCAGGGCCGGAAAGCGGGGGCTTCCAAACACGGCCCCTTCCGTCCCCAAGGAGTATCTCATAACAGGAGGAAGGCGCGTACTAGGATATACAATGGGGATCCAAAAGCTCCGACCTATCTTCGAGGCCTAAAATATTTAATAGAAGGTGCACTTTTCTTCTTTCTTCCGTGCCCCTTTCCCCCCTTCTGTGGCTGCTGAGGCAGATTATTGTAAGCCAAGTCGGATGCTGCTTTTTTTAGTGATTTTCTTCTCGATTTTCCCACGTAGTTCGTCGGTCAAACCAACGATTCTCCTCTTCGTTAAGTCGTAGAGAGAGTCTTCACTTTTTCTAGTATTACTTCTAGAAATTCCATGAAAGAACCATCCCTTCCTATTTCAATTAAGACCAAAAAGCCTTCAATACCATTTCGTGTTAGGGGGCACTTCACTTTAAAGCCCGCTCGACATTTATATGATGTTATTTATCTTTTTCCCATTCTATAATGATATTGATTTTCTCAGGGGGTCTCACTTCGACGCCTAGATATATAGTACGAGTTTGCGACAAACTGACTTATATAATAGTCTCGCTGGGGTGAAGGGGCGGTTTACATACAACCGAGACAAAGTGGTTTATGATTGAATCTCAAAAGCATTCTTTTCATATGGTAGATCCAAGTCCATGTCCTATATAGGGTTCACTCGGAGCTTTGGCAACCATCGTTGGAGGTGTGATGTACATGCACTCATTTCAAGGGGGTGCAAAACTTCTCAGTTTGGGCCTCATATTTCTCCTATATACAATGTTCGTATGGTGGCGTGATGTTCTACATGAATCCACATTGGAATGACATCATACAAAAGCTGTATAATTAGGACCTCGATATGGTTCTATTCTGTTCATAGTATCGGAGGTTATGCTCCTTTTTGCTCTTTTTCGGGCTTCTTCTCATTCTTCTTTGGTACCCACGATAGAGATCGGAGGTATTTGGCCCACAAAAGGGATTGGGGTTTTAGATCCTCAGGAAATCCCTTTTCTTAATACCCCTATTCTCTCTTCATCCGGAGATGCCGTAACTTGGGCTCATCATGACATCCTTGCATGGAAGGAAAAAGGCCAATTTACGCTTTAGTAGCTACCATTTTACTGGCTCTAGTATTCACAGGCTTTCAAGGAATGGAATATTACCAAGCACCCTCCACGATTTCTGATAGTATTTATGTTTCAACCTTTTTCTCAGCAACATGCTTTCATGGTTTTCAAGTGATTATAGGTACTCTTTTCTTGATCATACGTAGTATTCGCCAATATCTTGGTCATCTGACCAAGGAGCATCACGTTGGCTTTAAAGCAGATGCATGGTACTGGCATTTTTTAGATGTGGTTCGGTTATTCCCATTTGTCTCGATATATTAGTGGGGAGGTATATGAAAGAAGGAAGAATAAGTGGATTGAGATTATATTCTCTCGAAAAGACAGGCTTTTCCAAAGAATGACTACCCCCCCAACCTTCCCCCCTTTCCCCCAAAATCCCTCACATCCCTCCCTGGTAGATCATGTTCACCAATCAATGCCTTTGCCTTGGTTCTTTTTTAATAGCTCTTTTTCTTCGATTATTCCGAGGATCGAAAATTTCCTTGGCTGCTACGATGGAAGGAACCTTTTTTTGTCAGGGGCTGAGCCTCTATTTGAGTAAGGAGCAAGCAACCTCTTTTGCCCTTTCTGGCAGGGCCCTGATCAGATCGCCAGGAGGAATCTTTGATTCATGGCTGGAGATCAAGGCACAGATCGGTCAGATCTGCCATGGGAACTATCCTCCGGGCATATTACCTAACCTACTAGGATTCGCACCACATTGACATCTTATTCCAAAGTTATTCGGATCTTGCTTTTGTTCTAGTACTAGTATCTTCAACTGCTCTCTTCGAGGGGGACTCACAACATCTTTCGGGCTGCCCCCCCAACCTTCCCCCCAAGGAAAGGGGTGTTGATTTGTTCCACTGAAATATCGTGTCAGGACTTTCAACAACGTCTTTCTCTTGTCAATGTCATGATTTTCGAAACTCTATAAGTGTCTAGTCATAGCGAGTGAGGGGTCGATAGATGGATCTATTTCTGGGCAAAAAAAGAGGAAGCACTGCAGAGTAGTAGGTCCAAGGATGTAGGTGCAGTATTCACAAGCGCTTGGTATTCCAGCGGCCAAACAGAATTCAATCCAGCAACCCGAGGCACGTAGTGTTAAAGCGGAGTTTCATCATGAGCTGTGAAGATAGGGAAGAAGCTCCTTACGGGCTCATCTCAAAGTTGATTTAATATAGTTCTGACGATCATTACTAGTTGGAAGGATTAGTATGGATGGGAAGGATGGCAAGGAGGTATACTAGCAGAGCAGGAAGATAGGCAAAGGTGGAAGCGACTAGAACTTCTCCTCCATCTTCGCGTAGCGCTATTGAGAAGGCAAGCAGTGTCATACCGTGGATCGAGCGATTAGAAACACGTGTCAGGAGTTGGTTAGCTTATGTCTACGGTCGCTATTCCTTATCAACAGAAGTGTGCTTTAGGATCGAAGATGACCTCAACACAAGTCCTCTTCTTCCTCTTCTATGCTCCGCTTCGAGTCATTGGATAAGGATTCGAACAAGAATCAAAGGGTGGAGAACACTATCCTTGAGCAAGCACTTAATCTCTATTGGCTGAGGAGAAAGAAGATAGCCCAAGAAAGGCCTCCAACCAGAGCCAAGTAGACAGATAGCCTTGCAGGGACCAAAGGGGAACCAATTACCAAGACGGTCCAAGCTCCGCTCGGTGATTCGACGTAGGGATTGCTCCTTCTACGGTCCGGAGATTTAGACTCGTACTTCACCATAAGGTGCATGCTGGAGGAATACACTAAAACTAGGGTCGTAGGTAGGACGTCGGCATTCGTTGCATATCTGTTTGAGGGCAAGACTGCTTTCTGAATAGTGCCCAGAAGCGCTAATCACGAGCTAAACTCTAAAAGATATATAATAGCCTCTAAATTCTATCTAAGAATGCATCCTTTTCTTCATAATATTATGTCGTTTTAATTCGGTTCGGTGACGCGAAGCTGTACCAAGAAAAAGGCAAGCAAGCAAAAGAGCCAAAGCCCCAGTCATTTGCGAGTGGGTGATTGCACATAGACTACATTAGGTACGGCTTCGGTCAGTTTCTTTGCAACTAAGCATAGTAAGAGAGATTTCTTTATGAAATATTTCGAGCTATAAATATATAATAAACTAACTAAAAGTGAAAAGAAGGTCAATATGTTGACGAATAGGACTAGTTTCAGGCTTATGACTATATATTAGGTCTGTCGACCCCTCTACAGGTCAACCTCGACCTTCCCTCTTCTTTTTTAATAGTGTACTTTTTCGAGCTAAGCAAGAAAGCAAAGATCAAGGAGCCGGCCTCTTTCGAGGCTATCTAGACGAGATTCTCTTCCCTTCCTTATAAAGTGTTGATCCAATTGATGATTAGAGGGGCCAAGATGATCATCTTTAAATTTTGACCTCATCTTAGGCTATCGAGAGCACATTTTGGGTCGTCTGGTTCCCGGGTGCCTATACAATTCTGCAGGATGCTACTTGACCAGTCAGTAGTGAAATGGTCTAATCCAGGGTGTAGCGATAACCATACGTTCAACTCGAGGATGCTGTATAGGCAACTATAATGACTAGTGTATCAAAGACAAAGAAAGGTACATAATCATTGACGAAGAGAAAGGCGTAGGGCTAGGCTTGCAGCAAATCTCTTGACGCACCTTAGAGATGTCTGCTTTCAGAGATAAACCAAGCCCCCAAAAAAGCCAAAAGCACTTTTCGCTAATACCTCTAAGAAACTATATAATATTTATAGAAGGCGATCTATCTCTGTGAATCTCTATGCCTAAGACATCAGAGGCTTAACCCTCATCTCAAAATTGAGCTTTCGAAAATCCTTAGTGTCATGGCGTAACCCAAGATCACTGCTTCCAAGTAAGATGTCATCCTGAATCCTAAATCTGAACTGACTCCCACTGACCTGAAGAAATATACACTGATCAATAGTGTTTTCCTTGATGAAATTTTCTTCTTTTTGGTGCTAAGATCAAAAGTCGAGATTGATGGATTTTTTGAGAAGGGCATTAGATTGATTTCTTGAACTTGCAAATGAGGTCTTCTACCTCTAAGAAACCTTCAGGTATCACAAACATCAAGATCCCATGATCTATAATATTAGGAATGAAAAGATCTGAAATGAAGCTCTAAGTCAAAATGAGCCACCAATGCCCTATAATGATGCCCTCTAAAAGAGTCCTTCTGTGACACATGAGAGAAAGTCGAAGTCTAATCACCTTTTGACCCTCAACCTGATATCTCTCAATGTTGCTTTTGGAGTCTGTCTTGGTCTTCCTACTTACACTTACCATCTGGCAACTCTACTACCTGAGGCTAGGGAGGCATTTCTTTCCTGATGGGGACGCTCTTCAGCTAACTCTTGACATACCTGACGAGGTGGATCTTGATGTACGTTTGTGATACCCGTCGGTATGCATGGGAGAACTATTTGGTCATTTGACGAAGGCTTCTGACATTTGACCAAAGTTTCTCTGAACTCCCACATATTAAGTCATCCTCAAGAAACTTGGCAATGTCGGTCTCATTGATAGAAGTAGGAAGTCAAGGACAGTCAAATCTATAACCCTCGTCGAAGGTCAAATACACACTCATTGTCCTTGGATCTCACTTCTTCTCTTTTTGGTTGTACAATGACGCGGACATCCCCAAGGGTCAAATTAGGTTTCATTCCTGTCCACAACTCGGAGTCTTTTGAACAGCCTTAACTTACTTGTCTATCTCCCTATGATCTTTGAACGGCTCTTAGTCTATGGCAGGAACCCTCTATAATAGGCTTCGGCCCACAGAAACAAAAGGAGAGAAGTGTTACTGATCATACTTCTGACCAAGGGTCCGATTTCCCCTTTCGGCTCCTCTAACTAGACAATAGGGCTGGGTCGACCAGGCATGGAATATTGTATGACAATGACCTCAAGGTCAAAAGGACCTGCCATCCTTCTAGTTTTAGTATGCCTACCTTCTTACTCACCACCACATTCTGATCTATCCACTTTAATAACCTGCCTTAATGACCTTATTGAAAAGGAATCAGGTGCTTCTTCTTTCTCAGATAGCAAGTATATGTAGCCATATCTGTAGTGGTCATCAGTAAATGTGATGATCTCACCATGGTGGACCTTAAATATCTGTATGAAAACATTCCAAAGTTCCATTACACCGTTTTGCTCTTTTCTCTAAGGTCTTGGTCAGTTTTCCCTTTATGCAGTCCACGCAGAATCGGAGATCAGTGAAATCTCAATTGGGAAGAAGAAAATTATTCACTAGCCTTCGAATCTTCTCTTCTGAAATGTGCCCCAACCTGGCAAAGAAGCGATAAAGCAGTCCTAACTATCTGATTTTTCATTGACGCTCTTTTATCCCTCAGTTAAGAATTTCTTATATGTTGTATTATATAAATGAACCTTATATATCATCAACCACCATTCCGAATCTGTGAGAACGTCCCACCAGTTATTATATAGTGATTATGGAAACCTCTTAGTCATTCAAATTCAAACATCAACCTCCTATCTTGAAAAAGAAATGCAGTTTATAGAGGGAATCAAAAATGTGTTCTCAAGCTCTATAGTCAATCCGGAATCGAGTTGAAGACTGCATCTTCCTACTACCTCCACACGTGAACGTAATCCATTACCAGAGTAGACAAAGCGTTCACTCTCACTTGGAGTCTTGCCGCTTTTGAAGCCTTGCAAGGTGCATGTGACAAGTGGAACTTGAGTCAATCCACCAGGTATATATATGAAGAGTATAATTCATCATCTTATCGTAAACAGAGACAAAGTTTTGACCTTTCTTTGCCTTCTCGTACATAGGACCATTTTTCGCCTGACTCCCACCTTTTTGAGATTCTTGATAGCTGGGTTTTTCTTGCCTTTCTTCTAAATTGAATGGTCTTTCATCTCGGTTCTATATCCTCGACTCGATCAATGACCTCAGGCATGATTTGAAAGCAAGAACCGTCGAACAGCTCGAACTCTCCACCGTAACATTTTCTTCTTTTGAAAAACCTGCAAAAAATAGTACATCATCTTAGTTCGCTTAATGCTGCTCTTACGGTTTTTCATATGTTCTTGGTTTTGCCTGATCTTGAGAGTTCAACTATGGAACTTTCTCTTCTCAATCTCGATCTCACGCACCTCAGTTCACAAAAGAATGCACTTGCTAAGCCTACTACTCAACTCAGTCAATCTCTTTTGATCTTAAACATGTGAAGATGCGGTGTCTAATTGTTAATTTTTTCTTTTTTGCTGTCACTCGGCCCTGAGCTTCACCCTCAGATCCACATTTGAGCAACTAACTAGATATAAGTTTCTGAAGAAGAAGAACGAGAAGCTTATATGACGGTTGCTTCTGTTGGAGCAAAGACTTTCATCCCCATCCTCTTCCTACTCTGAACTCCTTTCTCATGTCAAGGACTCAGACGCTCAGGTGCTGGAGCACCCTCACACTCAAGGGTCCACACAGAAATGTGTGTACCATGCAATGTTTTGGCTCTTTTCATCAGGTCATCATATCTTGCAAGAACTTGCGTGAGGGTGGTCTCCATGGTCAAGTCTTCCACCCCTAACCATTTTTCTGAATATATAAGCACCGATATATCCAAGCTCGACGAACCTATGTTGAGTTGCTGGACATTTCCTATCCAGGTTATGTGCAGTTAATACAGGAAGTCCGCACAGAGGTCTGGAAGGCTTTTCTAGTATCACTCTCCCGCCTCCTTTCTTGCTTGAACCTTCCCCGATCACCTGTGACTATTTTTCTCTCTCTCTACTTTATTAAATATCAATCTGAAATATAAAGAAAAAGGATCTCACTTTGACTAAAGTTATAAAAAAACACTATTGAGTTCCCTCGACAACTAGAATATATAATTGCGAATATAAAGCTATCTCTATTTCCATCCCCCTAAATATGTCCTTTTCATTCCTATATTTCCTTATTTGAAAGTGATATAAAACAACTCAACTAGATAATATAAGAAAGCATTCTCTTCAATTAGATTATAGCTTGAACTGAAATTATAGCTTCAAGTTCGGGGGTTATCTTTCCCCCCTATGATGACGTCTTTCTATTTGATTTGAATTCAGGGGACATGGATTTTTGCTTTGCTTAAGGTCGTTGGGAAAGTTTGTTTCTTAATTGCATAAAAGGCTCCGTACCTCCTTCTCCCTCCCTTCGTCTTGGACTACAACTCCCAACTATATATTAGGGCTCCATTCTTGCTTTGTCAACCCATTTGAAATACTAAATAAAAAGGGTGGAGCATGGTTTAGGATGTGCGGAATCTTTCTGAGAACACAGGGACTGAGATCGAAGCCTATTGTAGAGGGCTCCTCTTTCCGTGCGTCTGCAAATCCACAGCTGACTGAGCGGTCTAACTTATACAAGGGAACTAGGTATGTCGGGTCGATGTGAGCGGGATGGTTGGTAGGAGTGGCATTTGAGGATGAGTTAGGGATCAAAATATCTAAGCTCGAAGAGTGCGTGGCCAAATAGTCAACGATAACATGTGAAGCCTTGGTTCTTGCTAAGACCGCTCTCCTTCGTCAACTCCTAGCTCGCTGACCAGATATATAGTGCGAGTTGGTGACTCTCGGAGAGGGTCAAGAGACAACACCTTGTCGCGTCGTTATCTGATTGATTGAGATGTTTCAGTGAGTAGAGCGAAGGACTTCCTCGCAGGAAAATGAGAAGACAAAGCCATTGATTGATGTAGTTAAAGAGTCGTTGAGGTAGTTTCAGTAGTATCAGGCAAGAAGTCAATTTCTATTCTCGGTCTCACCTTCCTTGCCGTAGGCTCCAATATCAAGAAGGTCTGACTCGTAACTACTAATAGATAAGGACGGAGATAGAGATTCCTGGCCAACCTATTAGTAGGAACATTAGCTACGAGGTATGATGGAAGGCTTGGTTCCTTCCTCCGGATAGCCGCTTCGCTCTCTCTTTTCTTCTTCACTCCACTCACTTGGAACTGCTGACTAGAAAAGAGGATGTACCCCCTCCTTATTGATTGAAAGTAGGACCCCCCGAAGCCCCGACGCCCTTCCCCCCCATGGGCCCTCGATGTACGAGGACCCTTGCAAGATCCCCTTCTGTAATCCCCTCTAATTAACATCATACGCATCGCTAGCCCTACCCGGACATAGATCAAACTAGTTGGTTCATGAGACATGTGAAGTTAAGTGGAGGCCGAAAGTTCTTTCGTTCAACCCCCCGTCTAGGCATACGCCTTTTTTCTCGGCCTCTTTTCTCGTTCTTCTAGCTCGAGTGGGCCAACGACCTCCTCTCGTTGGGATTGGCTGCTTTAGCCAATTAGCCATGGATCCGCAGGAGAGTAAACTACCACTTTTTTGCCGCGAAGAAAGGGTCTTCTCCAAATACCGGTGTCTAGTATTTCAGCAAGGAGACCTTGCGAACAATAATCCATTTGGACTTCGGGCCGGCCCCTTTCCTGGGTCCTGATCGTCGCGAGGGACTATCTATCTATTCCTCAAAACACAATATCTTGAGTACCTATGATGGTGACTACATCCGCTGGCATGTGATGTTTGGACATAGAATCGAGTCCTTGTAAATTGGCATAGCCAGCTGCTCTTATTTGATGACGGTAGGGACGATTGCTTCCATTACTGACCAGAAAGACACCAAATTCTCCTTTAGGAGATTCTTCTACGATATAGGTAGAAGGAGCTGGTATGGAAAAACCCTCTATATAATGTTCGAAATGGTGAATTGAGGTAGAGTAGACTGAGGTCGGTGGTGGAAAGAAAAAGCTGCGGTGCCGGTCCCATCTCTCTCCAGACCTAACGTGGTAGTTTCCCATCATGGGGCTTTCAATATATAGATTGAGCCATTGCCAAGGATCCCAGTCTTGTCGAAGGTGAAGGTGAAGTCCATGATATTACTCAGTTGATCGATCAGGCTCCGCGTCCTGGGGTCATCCTCCCTCGTCTCCCCTAAAGCGCTTCGCGGAATCGAAGTCCATCGCATTAGCGAAGCTTTGTCTTGCCCCGGGAGCTCTCTTCCAGTGCTCAGCTTAGCAGGAAAGTGAGTGCTCTGCACTAATTTCTTTTCTTCTCCCCCGAGCCA
This sequence comes from Ottelia alismoides, assembly GCA_037367405.1. Classification (NCBI taxonomy): domain Eukaryota; kingdom Viridiplantae; phylum Streptophyta; class Magnoliopsida; order Alismatales; family Hydrocharitaceae; genus Ottelia; species Ottelia alismoides. The sequence goes on along the minus strand of JAZKJV010008779.1, from coordinate 963,529 downwards.
CCTTATCGTTTGCGCTTCTCCCACGCTCAGCTAAGTCGTCGAACCTTCATGCCAAATTTATAAATAATCAAGCTTTCTCAGTAGCGAAAGCGCTTCGCCCCTCCCGTCAAAGGACAAGAAAGAGAACCCTGCCCATAAATATCACTTTCTATTATTCGACGCCCCCCGGCAATTGCAGGCATTTCGAAATGCAATAAAAGACTGAAAGTGGTCCTTCCCTCTTTCTATTAATATGACTGTGTTCCGCAAAAAGTAGCCCACTGGAAAGAAAGGTCGTGTTTCAACCGAGGGTGGGTGTGTACTTACATACTCTACGAGTTGCAAGTGAATGGGTGTGTGGCGAACGGAACAAGCCATTTTATTCTTCTCTCCCCTGGGGTCAGTTGCAAGGCATTTCGAAGCCTTTTCCCGGTGTGCGGAGCACCACTCCAGCGAGGAAGGTGTTAGTTCTTGCTTTCTCACGGAGTGTAGGCGGAGACCTCTTTTTTTGCTACTCCTACGGGATGAATCAAAGGTCTTGGTTTCAGCTTCTAAAGGCTTCCCTCTCTCAGCTGGATGTTGGTCCAGCCTACTATGAGGATCCCGTATCCAATACTAAGTGTTTTCTCCCTCCTGGGTCCCGTGGTTCCTATGCCGTCGTCGTTCCCGGTCCTTTTCTTTTAGTGCTTCCACCCACGAAAAGTGGATAAGATGGATGCGCTCCAGCTCACTCGATGAATGGGACGACAGTGGTCCGCTGACAAGCTTGTTCTGATCATCGGACGCAGCACATTGGAATCCTGAAGCACCACCATGAACGCTACCGCGTGTGCGCCTGCGGTGCGGTAAGGCACCACCCAGTTGTGCCAGCATCCAACTCCGGCGTGTCAGCTTAGTGGTACTCATCAAGCCATAACCATGTCTAGCTTCCGAACAGGGGTTCCTTTTCCCCCAGAAGCTCCCTCTGACCCCCTTCAGGGAGAAATCCTTCACCTTTTTCAGATTAGAATCATCTTATATACTAGTTGCGAAGGGAAGAAAAGAAACAACCCCGAATTAATTGGGGTTTCCAATGCTTCTCCACGCCCAATGAGATGCGTCAACCTCGGGATGCTTGACTCCTAACCCTTGGTTCCGAGACGGAGCTTAACCTGAGTCTCGGTTAAGAACGACGATGACCTACATTTCACATGGTGCACGATTCCATGGATAGTTGAATTCGGGATCATGATGGAGGGCATAACTTACGATCATCGTCTTTGACCATGCCCCCCAGCATTTTCTCCAGACATTGCACAATGATCTGAATACTTTTTCGCATCTCTTCGATACGGATACAGTAACGATCATAGCAATCTCCCCTGGTACATACCGGTATGTCAAAAACCAATTGGTCATAATCATCGTAAGGTGTTGCTCTTCATAAATCCCAGCAAACCCCAGAACCTCCTAACATTACACCACTGAATCCCCAATCATTTGCTTGTTATGCAGCGACAGTACCAATATCCACAAATTGTTATTTCCAGATACGGTTGCTAATTAACATCTCTTCTAATTCGTCAATACGAGAAGAAAATTATTGTGTGAAGGAATCAATATCTCGACATAAGCCAAGAGGCAGATCTTGTGCCACTCCACCAAGTCTTATGAAATTGGCATGCATCGTGGCTCCCGAGACTCCTTCATACAATTCCAGTAATTTCTCCTGCTCCTCAAAATCCCAAAGGAAGGGAGTTAATGCTCCCACATCCATAGCATGAGTAGTTAAAGCAAGTAAAAGATTTAAAATTCAAGTGATTTCATAGAATAAGACTTGTATATATTGAGCTTGTAATGGTACCTCGCAATTCAAAAGTCTCTCTACGGCAAAAGAATAAGCTTGTTCCTCGGCCATCATAGAAACATAGATAGGGTCAACGACGGAACGAACAACGAAACTTGACGACAGCTTTTTCGTAAACGTTGACTTCTATCACTTAGACAAGTGTTCTCCGAACTGTGCAATAAGGTCACCCATAACACGGCTCTCCTACTTGAGTGACCTGGGACCTAGGCCGGAAAATGGCAACCTTTTTTTGAGGCCCTGCCGGAAAAGGGAGAAGTTTGGAGCCCTACTATATATTTCCCTTAAATCGGGGGCAGGGCAGTTGGAGTTTGAAAGTAGGGCCGGGCGGGAGGTTCAGGCAAGAAGAACAAGAGAGGCCTCTCCTGTGGGGGGGGGGGAAAGGTGATGTGATCTACCCAACCATATATAAGTCATTAGCATGCCAAAGTCTCTTCACGATTCGAAAAAAGACTCCTGACCGGACGTCCCCCTTGTGCCTTGTGGGGGACCAGGCACCCTCCTTTCTAATCTTTCTCGTAACCCCCTCAAAAAAGATCCCAATCCTCTGTCGCGATATATACTAGCGGCCGACTTCTACCTTATCTTTCTCTTTGTTGCTGACCCTGACTTGACCTCTCCCCATTCTCCAGTCTCCCGCACTGCTCGACGTGTGCGACTCCGTATGAGGACCACTTTCCCATTCATTCTTTGAGAATCTTCCCACTCTCTGTTCACACGGTTATAAAAGAGGAGGAAGGGTGGGCATTAGGTACCACGAGCCCTCTGTCCCACACATCGATACAGAAGCGACATGTGGTTCACGGGTTCCACCGAATGCTCCGGTCTCTCGGCAAAGATAGAAAGAGTATGCAGTATTGCTTCATATGCTTGGCCATAGTCTACCCAATTCCCGTTCTTTTCTGGTGCACTCGCTTTATATCTCCGACACAGAAGTCAGGACGCGGTGGGAAGGAAGCAGCCCCCGCCTCCGTCCGACCGATCATTCCACTGGCATCTCGCATTCACGCCCCCATTTGACTGCCGCTCGGGGATGTAGTTGTAGATAAGTTCGTCTCCATGGGTCGTTGGCTCCACCTCAGGTATCCTTCTATGACATGTTGTTGTCGTCACCAAATATAATATATCAGTTTGTCCTATCTGCTTTGCAACAGGTCAGCGCCTCCAAAAGAAAGGGAGGACTTCATTCAGTGACTCCACAATCGCCCTTAAACGATCAAAATAAGGTAAAGCTTGAAGATAAGTTTTGTACTCTATTAATTTCTTAGTCCCTCTAGTCGGGTGGGCGCCGGCCGGCCAGATCCCCCTCCAAAACGTATGTGCGGGTCTCCTCGCATGCGGCTCACGCCATTCGAGGTGGTCCAAAGGGGGGAAAGGGGGGGTTCCACTGCTCGATACATGAATGATGGTAGGCAAGGCTGTCGGACTCCTCCCCCGTTGACTCGTTCAAGAAAAGCTGCCCCAAACCCCCCCTCTAACCTGGAATTTCTGACAAATGACCCGGCTATATAACTCTTCCTGGTTCATGACCTTCTACTTTCCAACTACTGATAGAGTTCTTCCTGGGCTATGAGAGTGGACATTTCGTTTTAGGACTGGCTGAAAGTGGCATTCGAAAACAAGTCCCTGGCACTGATAGAGTTCTTCCCGGTTCATGACCTTCTACTTTCCAACTACTGATAGAGTTCTTCCTGGGCTATGAGAGTGGACATTTCGTTTTAGGACTGGCTGAAAGTGGCATTCGAAAACAAGTCCCTGGCACTAGATTAGCACATGAGGGGAAAGATCATCATCCGTTTTCTAAAAAAAACTATCGCGATTATCAAAAGATTGGAGGGATGAGAAGCCAAAACAACTTCGACACCATAGCATTTGCAGGTTCCATGCAGAAATTAGCAGAGGAGAGTGGGAATCGTCCTGAACTAGCCTTTATATATAGATGTGGGAGGAGGGTCAAATCGCTCTTACCGACGATGCAAACTATGGAACTTCCGAATCTCGACCCTAGAGTCCACAAGCCTACTCGAGCCAGAAGAACTGGTTTTCGACTGGTCGGCAACATTGCCTTTTTCAGTATGCCTTATCTTTCTTTTGAGCGTCTCATCTTCTCTGGAGAATCTAAAATCGAACCGTGGTCCAACTACAAAAATTTTTCTTTTTCATTACTTCCATGATCGTGCCTCGTGGTACGGGAGCACTCATACTATTGAAATGGTTCCTCAGTAGAGATGTTCCCACAAGTGTCCCATCTTCCGATGGTACTATAATTCCTATTCTTATCCCTTCATTCCCTTTTTTGGTCGGTATACATTCCAGTAAATTCATACACTCCATGGATGGAGCAAAAAGTGGAGTCTTGGTCAGAGCAAGCCGCCCGGTGCTATTACCAGACAGGAGGGGGAGACGTTCATCCTCAAGAAATGCTTTATTTTGTTTCGTTCCCGTTCTTCATTTCCTTCTTCTCGAATGGGAGGAATGGGGGTTGGGGATTTGGGGTTTTAGAATCTTTCTGTGGTGTGCTCTGTCTACTATTCTTTCGTACTCTCTTTACTTTACCACGCGATAGGTCAGCGAAGCTTGAGCGGTCGCGGAGAAGGAAAGGTCACATACTTAGTGAAGGGAATGAGCAAGGACTCAATGACAATATGATATGCCCCGGGCACCCCCTCTATTTATTCTAAGCAGAAAGAAGGGTCGAAGTTTTTTGGTCGTCGGGTGGTGCTTGTTTTGGGGGTGTGCCACCAGAAATCGGGCTTGAAGCTCTCGCCTTACCAACGAACCGACTGCTGAGGGTTCTTGGTCACGACTACTACCAAAAAGTGCAAATAAATATACATATTGAACATGCGGGAGTCTTAATATTGATGTTGGGTGTTCTTCTATCATGCGACCCGGTGGCTTATGTGCGACCTGTGGCCCACGCCTCCTATTTGTTCAGGGCGGGCGACATGAACTCTAATTCGATCCGGGTATTCAATACTACCGCTGGGATGCTCAGTTGACTCCTTACTCTTGATAGGAAGATGATTGATTCCTAAATTCGTGCATAAGGGTCAGGAACTTTCGTTGAACGGAGGAGAATGGGTGTCAGCCTCGCTTCTCCAAAACACCCATTACTGACCACACTGAGAGACACAAAAGCGCGGGTAATGCCAGTTGGCGAAGTGGCATTAAGCATCCCGGGAGGTATGTAAAGAGAGATAGTGATGATATCATCTACGTCTGTACCGCTCCTCGTGCAGTAGATCCGCATCCAACCAAGCCTTTTTTGGATCAGCGAACAGGATAACTCCCACGAACACAGGCAGCCCAACCTGGTCGTGAGTGCGGTGGGAACATGCTTCCCAAAAAGCCAGCTTGGATCGGCCTAGGCCAGCATAGAGGGACGCCCCCCCCCCCCCCAAACCCCCCTTCTAAAAAGAAGAAAGCGTCGGGCTGATAAAAGCAGACGTGGGGACTCGGTCAGGGCGCAACGTAACTAAGAGAGCCATTCCATTCAGGTTCGTCATAGTTTTGGGCAAGCACGAGCGGGTGTTCAAGCCGAGATGACTACGGAAGTCATTTTGGAGGTTCCACCTAGCAACTATACATCGTATATATTATCTCATGGGACACTAATTATATATTAAAGAAAGAACGCGAAGCCTATAATGACGTTGGGAAAAAAAGGACGCTTCTTCCTTTCCTGTTTGTGCCGACCAGTAGGTCTCATCAACTTCCCCCGTCTTAGTTGTATGAGGTAGAAACTTGTCCCACTTATGGTTCGGAGGCCGAGCCCCACCCCAGAAGTAATGGTGCGGCTTAGGTCAACTAATACGAATAAGATACAGTTCACTCAACGATTGCCTTTGGGTTCCGAACTCCATATGGGGAAGGAGCGTTGTTGTTTGCGAGGTCACGATCATTTACATGGACCCACTTCTCAATCCATTTGTGGGAATTTGATGATTTATAAATCGTCCCGGAAGAACGATCGGAAAACGGATTTAGTAAGATCTTCCTTTCTTCTTTCTTCTTTTTCGCATGATGAATCACTTCGTGCCGACCAGTTGCCAATACTCTTTCCGGCCTCATATGAGAATGGAAAAGTTTCGCATTTTCTTCACTATATAAAAGGGATGAAGAATCGCGAACAATAGAATTTCTAGTTTACCATTTTCCCAGAATAAAGAGATTTTTTTCCATTGGAGAAAGACTCACACGAGTGATGTGGCTATACATACAAATCCATTTATAGATCTATATGCTCCGATTGGAATTGGAAGTTCAAGAACTGGAAGGTGGTATACTACCATAATGAAACTGCCTTTTCTTTTTTGTATTCGAATAGGATTTCTGTTGGCTTCATCGAGAGGCTCGCGTAGTTTATTATGTCAGCTCAAAAAGTACCAGTTGCATTGGAATCAAGAAGGTCCAATAACACGATATTAAGGAAAAGTGAGTACATAATTGCATAAAAGGAGTCGACTGTAGTGGTTGCGGTCCGTCCATCCACTCTCTCAACTCACCTATTCATTAGGAAGAGCGGACAGGTAGGCCCTTGCTTCCCTGGCTTCGGGGGGTCCTCTTAGGGGCTTCTGCAGCCGAAAAAGTCCAAGTGGATGTGTGATGTGAGATTATTTGGACCACATTTCAAGTATCATCTTTTTGTTCATCAGATTTCTCAACCGTGGATCACAGCTCTGTGCCTTTCTGCTTCGTGGGTCACAGAACTAGGTTTTATATATTGATATATGGTTTTCTTTTGGGACTTCTAAAACTGGAATTTAAACTAGCGGACCTGGCCACTTTGACTTAAACTCTTTCGAGCCTTCTTTGGCATCTTGCCTCCAGACCTTGATGTCCAATTCCCTCTCTCATTAGTTAATCTATCTTCCGTCAACTCTTGGAGGGTCAATGTCTTTTAATTAATAATCAAAGAAGGGAAGCAGGCTAGAAAGCGTGGGGACTATCGGAAGGGGTGCGGAGGGGGGGGGCAGCGCGGAATGGGGCCGTGAACTTGACGGGATCTTCAATAACGATGGTCAATAGCTTCCCCAGAGCAAGAGCACCAGACTAAAGACCGTCAGAGTCTACTAAACAGACCTATCACCATGAGCCTAGCCATACGAAAGAGTGGAATCAATAACAACCATGAAGATTGGCAAGAGAATTCCCAGCTAATCCATGAGTAGTGGTCAAAGAGGGAGTAGGCAATAGGAAAAGTTTGACCTTAACTAGCTAAATCTCTTTCCTTGGTCCAATTCGAGTGAAAATGGAAAAGGTCGAGTCGAAAACAAATTCATCCGATTCCGGCCTGGGAAAAGTGAGTCAGCCCTGACTCTTTTTCTCGTAAGAGCGAGTCAAAAAGCAAATGCATTTTCAGTCTCTCGCTCTGCTGTATTCTAGTCTTTCTTGTCCCTTATGTGCCTTCTTAATAAGTTCTCTCTAGTGAGCCTAAAGCAAACTTTCTAACCATTGAGGGGGCCAAAGAGAAAGATAAGGTAGAAACCGGCCTCGCTCTTATTTGTGACATGCTGAATTTACCCTCGAGCAAGTCAAGTAAAGGATGAAACTGAACTAGATACTTGACCATCATCTGCACTGCCTACTTTCTAGGCCTTACTAAGACTAACCACTAACCCCCCACTGGTCCTTCCATCTTCTTTCGCCAACAATACTTGATTGGTGCTTGTTGGCAGGACATACTATCACAGACCTCGGGGCAAGAGGATGTCTTTATGGGGACGCAGGCATCCACCTTTGACCAAAAAAACTTGATCAACTGTTGAAAGATAGGGGCCAAAAACTATGATGAAACCATGATGTCTAGTCGAGAGACCTTATTCTTTTCTCTGGCTCGAAACTCATCTCTCAACTATTTGATTTATCATCTTTTATATAATCTGCAATTTGATAACTGCTCGCGATAATATAGTTTAAATAATTAGATAACTATAGAAAATCGAATTTGCGATAAGCATAGATTTTGCAAATTTGAACTATTTATATCAAACAGAAAATATAGCTGCGAATATGCTCGAGTCCTGGCTAGGCTTTTGAGTATATATTAGGGACTCTCGGAGTCTCGCAGCGCTATGTCTCGGGTGGGAGACTGCCCCAAATATCTATTTGCCTTCCCCACCCCGTCAAAAAATGCAAATAGAGATCAAATAAACTATCGTGATTATCGTTAAAAAAAGAGATCAATGCTTACAATTATATAAATGAAGAAAATCAAGATAAGCCCTCGCTAATTTTCCACTTATATATGAGATGTAGCTTGGTATATAATTTCTAAGTTGCCGGGTATATCCTTGTTGTCTGAGATGCTAGACTGGGGGAGGCGATAGACGAAGGTCCGGGCCCTCAGCAAACTTGAAATCGTTGGCGAGAGTCAGGAATAGGCCTAGCTGAATTGAATAAGGTCCTAATATGAATAAGGTGGCTGTCACTGATAGGTTTAATAGGGAAAATGCCTATTGATAAGAGTCTTAAGAGGAGTCCCCCTGTCACCCCTCGTCTCAATCGGGTTGTCGACTCCGAGGGCTGCTGTATAGTTCCTTAATCTTTTTGTAAGAGTGCCCTAATTTAGTAGTCCCTTTCTACCATTCCTACTAAGTGAATATCAAGAAGAGGTCCTAGGACTATTCTAATCAATTACTACCACTTTCACGCTCTCCCGCGCAGGGGAAAGGGTAAGAGGACAAATCTTTTCTTTCCCAACCAAAGAAAGTACTCTTCCCCCCCCCCTCTGACCAACCCGCCCAGCAAGCCAGTTGCATGCGTTCGAACTTCCGTCACGATTTTTGTCTCCTATTTCATCTTTGGTGCTTTTCTTGTTCCACTGAAGCTAGGGACAAGCCTGAGTTAAAGAAGTTCAGAATGTTTGCCACTATATAAATATGTTAGTTGAAAATGACTAAGCACTCAGATTTATGATAAATAAAGCTAGGGCTATAGGATAGAAGAGTATTGACATCAGATAGTTAGAAAGAAGAAGAAAGTGCTACTTGACCCTAGAACAAATCCTTGTTTTCTTCTTTCCTTTGCTGCTATTTTTGAAAGCTTAATCGACATGCTTGACAATCTATTTTCTTTGTGAGCCAGTATGAGTAGTCTCTGTCTTAGAGTCAGACTTCTCAGAGGACTTATCATACTTCCCTTCCCAGAGGACTTTATAGAGCTATTCCAATTCCCCCCTATGAGTAAGCCCCCAAGCCAACGCAAAAAAGGAAATGGGTGCCAGAGTGGTCAACCTCAATAAAAAGATCCCTTAATCTAGCAAGAAAGATGGCCTGCGAGTTCCGTGCCTATGTCCCGAATGAGAGCAAGACGTCTAAGAGTAAGGGAATAGAAAAGGCAGGTCTATCATCCACCCTCACGTCCAGTTTCTTTTATATTAAATAGAAAGTATATAGTCTTTTTTAGAACTAACATTAATCAATTCATTTCTCACCAAACTTATTAAATAACTAGAAATTGGAGCAGGTATTTCTCTCTTATATATTCATAGGTATTCTCATGATTTCACAGGGCTCTAGTTTCTTTCGTCATATATATTCCCTCAAAAGTTCAAATAAATACCTATGCTATATATTATTCTAATCTAGAATTTCTTTTATATATCTACTAATATTTTCAAGCTAGATAATTGTAATATCAACGTGATATATAACTTTGATCTCAATAAAGCTTGTATTATCTAGTTGAGGAACTACTTTAGAAAGTATATAGATAGCCCAACTAGATATTTGGGGGAATATATAGTCAGGGGACGAAGCGTCGCGTTGTCGAGCGAGGAGGCTGAGGGTCTGTCTATCCTCGTCTGTATCCTCGATAGGTGTCTTTGTTCATCTCCCCCAGTCAAGGACAGGAGGGGAAGAGGTGATCGCTGGTGTCCTAATTGACCTCAAACCTGAATGTTTTTTATTTTCCCTAGGGAAGTCTGATCATGCATTCATTCCTAATCCCCGCGTTTCCTTACTATGAAAGAAGGCTAGTAGATGGAGGATCAAGATGCGAATAGCAAATCGGCTCATTTCTTTCTAAACTTAGAAGCGTTGTTTCACTAACAACTGACTTGCAACCAATGATTGGTGAAGTGAAAACATCTCCTTCGCGCGCCTCGCACCGCACCCCTTGCTTTCCTTCAACGACCTTTTAATGATGTCTACCGGGAAAGAGAGAATCAGATAAGAAAATACCCTCACTTAACAGACTCTAATTGTGCTGGCTTGCTTTTTTGAAAGGGACGAGAAGGTTGTTGGCTTGTGAAGTAGCTTACCTTTCCCTAAAAACCTCCTCTCTCTGCTTTAGATGTGCTTGCTTGTCTTCCTCAACAAAACAACTGCAAGGTGAAATCCTCCACAGCTAGCCAACTGCTTCCATCAACCCTCACACCTTGTTTATCAGAGGGTGACCTTTCCCCCCTTCCCCTTATCCATTTATCGGAGGATGACCTAATACATAGAGGTGGAGGCTCAACCAGATTGTCACAGGCGGAGGCCCAACCAGATTGTCAAAGGCAGGGACAGACACCAACCAGATTGCTACAGGCGGAGGCTTAAATAGATTGTTCGTTCATATCTATTCTTTGCTCATTCAGTCTATGAAGCAAGAAGGGGGAGGTCCTCTGAAATGACTACAACTACCTAATCTCTTTCCCTCAATCTTTTACTACTTCCCTCATTGCGATAAGTGAGAGCTAGCGGTTCTTTCCTTACTAACTTTCAGACCTCCTTGGAGTCCCTTCCTTCTCGTAGGGGGTAGTACTCAATCCTGTCCCTACTAGCAACTCTATCCTACTTTTGATGTGGAAGCATTCACCAGGCTTTCTCTTTAATGCTTTTACTACTTCCCTCATTGCGAGACCGCTTAGCCCTACTATAGTAAGTAATAGTAAGTAGTAGTAAGTACTGGAAGCGCCCGGATATATAGTGAGACTTTCAAAAAAGATAACGCACCTCACACTAACTCGCCTCCGGCCCCTTTCTATGTGTTTCTCACCCCTAGGGGCATAGTCACTGGTCAGATGAGAGTTGGTTCTGCTGCTCTTCAATCTCTTACCCTCATTCTATCTCATTGTATATAATTTCGCTTGGTGGTCAGTCTACTTTGATCTTTTCAGCCTCTACAGCCTTCTTCGCCATTAATGTACAGGTTGTCGAGTCTGCCTGTTGGGCTAGGACATCTAATCGATAGCCAGTCCCTCGAAGGTGAGGGGCATCTGTCTTCAACCTATGAGAAAGGACTAGGGGCCTTCGATCTATTTGAAGGAAGAAAGAATGATGGGGATTTTCAACTCTACTTTTTTGATCTTTTCTAACTTCCATATTGATCCCTTAATAATCTCAAAGCCTTTTTAGTGATTTCATCGAGGAAGCTAATCTCCCGGTCCCAGTCAGTGGAATTGAAGGATAGGTCGCCTCTCTTTGATGGAGGCTCTTATACGTTAAGTTGATTCTACATTCTTCATTGTCTTGAGCCGAGGGTCTCACATGCAGTGTCAGACTAGCCTCTCTGGTAAGTTCACTAACCTCATTCTATCTCATTGTATATCTGTTTTGTCTTGCTCCATTCTGGGGCTAATATATATAATGTTGCCTCCTTTCCCGACTATAGAAAAGGTCAAATGCAGGTCTGAACAAGACTTCCTCTTAGAGCCCTCAGTGCTTATTAGGGAGATGAGGGGATTACTTGTCCAAGAACAGTGGAATCAAGACAGAACCTTCCTCTCTGGAGTGCTATGAGACTTAGACAGAAATGGAAAGACTCGGCGACCTTACTCATCGAGGTCACAAGCCCTCATCCTCACATTCTTTCCAAAGAGTTGGCCGACCCTTAAAGAAAATCTCGGGCAAAATATGTCAAAAACTCATGTCGGGTGAAAGCCAGGTCACTAATCTCCCTTTTCCCACAGCCTAATTTCCTCTACTCTTATGGCAAATCTTGCATCGCCCTTCCCGCCTTGAAAGTTATCTTGAAAGATGGTCTCACTACTTCGATTTCATGGGAGTAAGGAGAGTCCTAAAACTACTTCTGAATCCCCGTTAGAAGTCATGGAACTCAAACAAGAACTTTTCTCTCAGGAAGAAGAAAAGAGAGATGGTTCAAAGCTGTTCTCTTTTACCTACTCATAATTGAGTCCGGCCTTCAAATGAGACAGGGGCTCAGGGAAAACCTCTCGAAAAGAGAAAAACCCTATTTTGATAGTGATATCTAATACTACAACACTCAATTTCGAGTCAGGCCTTGACAGCCAAGGAAGAGAGCCTAAATGGACCGCAAATAGCCTCAAGTTTCAAGCAAGTTCTGGTTCTGCTTCAGCTTCAGCCTCAGATGCCTGAAGTTATCGGGCTTGCGGGACGGCTTAGTGACAGGACTGTCCTCGCTACCGGCTCCTATGTCGCGCTATCAATCACTATTTTGATTCTCTTTACGGATGAGATCAAATCCTATGTCCGCATTCATACACATATAGATCCCTCTTCAAATGGTCTATGTCTGGCTTTGCCTGATGTCTCAGATGCTTCAGGGCGCATGTAGGAGTCAACCCTCTCAGATGTGAGGTCTATCCCAGGTAAGTTGCTAATGAAAAAAGTGAGTGAGCGCTAGACCGGGGGAAGATCTTAAATATTGGGGGGCAGAATGAGATCATTATATATGAGAGCTGGGTTCTAGAATATGCTAGCCTCCAGTAGTGGTCCTAGAGTGGCATGGACTCCTACTTCTGGGGCCATGGAGGTCCGCTTTGAGAATGTCGCCCGCCTTTTCGCGTCTCTTTCCGACTCTGATCTGAGACTGGCCCCTCACCTTAGGGCTACGCTTTCTCTCTCACTTTTCCTCGTGCTCGTACGTCAATCAGGCCTCCCCAAGACTGACGAGATAGAGCATGATTCTCCACACGTGGTCCTACCTGCACCGCCCCTTGAACCTCTCTAGCGGGTGAGACTCAGACGAGGGAAGTCCCATTTTTCCTCTACTTATTCACTTCTTTATTCTTTAGGGAGCTTGCTCATTCTAAAGGGCATAAATGGCTTTCTCTATCTAAGTGGGATTTTCCTATCTGCGCTATGCGGATGAGATGGTCTTTGGTATTGCATCTAGTGGGCGGGCAGGGAACTATAGGCTGGTTGCTTTAGCGGCCCACCTTCTTTCGGGCCCTTCGGGATCTCGATCTGAGGGTAGCTTTTCCCTCTGATCCAGTCTGTGAAGTCAAATAAATAAATAGTCACGTCAGACTAGTATAAAGGCTTGGCCTATAGATTTGGCAGTTGGCTGAGGGGATGCTAGTCTCCTCCTGATTCTAGGCTCTGATATCTAAGGCTTATGTGGATCTTCCAGTAACTATAATGCGAAAAAGTGCCTTTCTTCAGCTATATTTTTTCTATGCCCCCTTCACTCTCATGTATGGTGGCTTTGGCCCCGCTTATTGTATTCTAGGGGGACGTAATGGACCTGCTGGGTACGCCTCAAACAGAGTTGGTGAAAATGATGGTGCATAGTAAGGAGGTCCACTGGGTGCTTGATAGTCTTTGCTTCCTGAACCTCTCGATTGTTCGGCTCTGGGAGGGGATCTACTCTTGCCGTCCACTTAGGTCCTGCATTTCCATGGGGGCTTCTTCCTCTCCCCCAGATGGCTTTTTCCATTCCTTTCCTGCGAGGATAGAGCCGTGCAAGCCGAGCATAAGGCGCGTAGGGAGCAAGCCGTAATATGAGCATAGAGTTGCAGTGTGGGGTGAACAACAAGCTCGTTATCGCTCGCAGCAGTCGACACGTGCTTGCTGGAGCAAATCGTATTATTAATATATAGTTGCAAGAGTGAGAAAAAGATCTAGCTCAGGTAGGTGACTGAGGGAATTGTTGACATAGTACGGGTTGGTGATGTCAGGTTAAGGGCTGAAGGTATGATGTTTAACAAGCAGTTGAGAAGATCGGATTGAAGGGCTAGGGTCTGGTCTTTCCTTCGGAGACTAGACTAGGAGATGGGGGCTCAAAAAGGAAGAGACTAGAACATGGCAGAGAGAGCTAAGCAATTAGTCAGTGATTCGCGGAAGGCTAAGCAAACTGTCAGTGAGAAAAGAAGGAGCGGTCCTTCAGAGGACTAGGTCTTCTTTCCCCTCGCTTTATTCTTCTCGGTAGTCACCCGATGCACACCACTTTCCTAGCTGACCTGGATTAGCCCCATCACTTAGTCGCTTATAAAGTCCTTCTTTCTCAAAGCTTAGAATCTCACACAGAAAGAGCTCTTATATAATCGATATTGGGATAGGCGATTTCTTTACACTTTAACTATTGATAAGGGGTAGGTCAGTTGGAGAGAAGTTGGCCTCATTTGAAAAGGAGGCTAGAGACAGATATATATATATATATATATATATATATTGATAGTTAAGGTACATGAGTTCGTAGTTCAGAGGCTTTTTGATAGTCTTAGTCAGTTCTAAGCAAAGAGTCATAATAGGCTTCACCTGTCTAAGCAGGAGATTTCAAGATAGCAGGGTTGATGTCAAAGAAGGAATCTCTCAGTTCATTTTGAGGGCCTAAATCACCCATTAGAAAGCTATCTTAGCTCTTTGCCCGGGCAATACCTTCATAGGTTGGCAGGAAGTTTTATCTACATACTCGGTAGGCTAAGTCGACTCGCTCGTCCATTAACAATTGCACGCAGTTCCTTTCCTGGTCTGAAGCCCTCAGCTGCGTGAATCATTAAAGAAAGAAGGCCTACCACTCCCATTGGTTTGAACCCTAGAATGGTCTTCTATCTTGCTCCCCCCGCTATTCATACTTGTGGAGGGACGAAGCAAGGTAGGGAAAGAATGACATGACTAGTTCTGATTCAGAATCCACCAACTCGTGAATGAATGAGATCGTCTGAGATCTCATCAAGAGAAGCCTCTAACCTTTTGAAAAGGTCATTGAGCCTTTCTCTTTCGATAGGCAATGGGATCGAAAAAGCTTCTCTACTCGCCGATCTATGTTCTTGCACTGGAGAATTCAAAGATCAGAATACAACGCCTACTTCAAGCCGGGCACTGCAGACCTCTCAGCTGAAAAGCAAGTTGGCAACAGACCATTATCAGCATAGTTCGCTTCCTTCCCATCCTGCCAGGGCCATTGACCACTCTTCTTGTCCCAAAAGCAGAATGAAGTGAGGCGCAATGAAGCCCAAAGCCGCCAAGGAGTCAATCAGTCCCCTCTCTGGGATGAAAGATAAACTCCACCCCTTCATCAAAGAGCTCAAAGCCCTCCACTACTCTTGAGTCCATTCTGAGACTTCCCGTGGAAATGATGAATCACCAGAAGAGGGTCAATGAACTCATTGGAGTGAATGAGGATTAGTAGACTTTCCTCTACAGCCAGGGATAGACATGATTGGCTTGTGAAAAAGCCATGTCGTGATCTCCTCATCAAGATTCACAGACTTCCTCAACCTCTTTTTATATAAATCGCCACCAACAGAGAGTCCACATTTCTCATAGGCGCTTCAGATCCCATGTTTGAATTGGAATGAAATCAAACATAGGGGATTCCGGAAGATCGTGACTAGCGAGTGAGATAGCAAGCATAGGAATCCGTAACTAGCGAGTGAGATAGAATTTTCCTCCACTACTGAAACCCCAGCTTCAAAAATATGTGGTTCTGCACAAAGCTCAACTGGTACAACCCCCAACCGGGGATCACAATATCAAGCAAGCAGAAGAAGGTAGAGTGATATCTGAAAGAAGATACTCTTCCATACCAAAGGCCATCCCAAGTCTCTGCCAACTAATCACTCTACCAACTACTCACTCCACCACTACTACTAACTAGAGTAGTGAACAACAGGCAAGAGATGGATAGTCGTTTTCAAAGGATCCAAGGGATGTGCTATCTATACGCCTCCATGCATGATAATGGGCGTCTCCAATTGAGTCCTGGGTTTGGGGTGAGGATGATGAGGGGGATTCATCGGCCTAGCCTTGACCTTTCAGCGTGCTGACCTGAGATTGAGAGCACTTTTGAATGACATCTTCCGATCATTGAAACAGGTGGCTACCCTTTGACTGAGATGCTTGGGCTGCACACTGATTCTAGCATTTGACTTCCGTCTCTCCCTCCCTTCTCACTGTGAAGTTGCAAGGACAGAGATGGATGTAGGAAACTCAACCTACTTTTTGACCACTGCCGCGTCGTGCAAGCAAGTAGGGAGGACAAAAAATAAGCAGACTGATGGATATATGAGACAAGCAAGCCCACGCCCGTCAATGCCCTCTTGCGAGCCCAAGTCTCTTCTTCCTCTCCTTTCCCGCATCGGAAAATCGAGTCCATTTTTCACATCTTTCTTTGCCAAATATCTACTATACGAGAACTAGATGTATCAGTTATTGTGAACCTACCTCGGATCGCATTTGAGGATTCGGAGGTCGGCGGAGGTTGAATTAACGGTACACTTATGGGGAAGCATGTGAAGGAGACGAGACTAGGTGGAGAGGTCATATCAGCAGGCAATAGCGCTGGTTTTCCAGCCCCTCTCTCAGCAGAAGGCAAGACTATCCAGTTAAAGGAATGATATATTAAAGAACGTCTAACCCTTTCTTTCTCACAGTCAATGCGGAAAGGGAGAGGTTCATCATCTTCCTCCTCCTTTGCCCCCTCCAGGGATAGAGCCAGATCTTCACCTTAGTTCGGATCAGAGACCTGAGAGTTTTGATCAGGCAAGCGAGTCGTAGACAACAAGATCAAGGCTAGAGGTGGCATTTCAAAGACTATGGTGGTGAATAGGTATAATAAACCAGCCCCAAATATATAATAGGAGAGGTCGAAAAAAGGAATGAGCAACTGCCACGGTGACGAGGTCTTCCTGATCAGCGGATCAATCAACCGTTGAGATATATAGTTGGAGAGTCGGGTAGGAAATCCCACATAAAATGAGCATGGTCAAAGATTTGTCACGTTGATCGCGATATCAGTTTAGATCACAGACCCTCTTCGTAGGTAGTCAGAGCAGCTTGAGGGCCGGAAGGTGAAATCTCATTCGCAAGTCCAGAAGTGGATATTATATCCGGTTGACAAGGTCTGAATCAGACGCGGTTCTTCCTTGAGTTTCATAGGAGAAGAGGGTTGACGCTGTGCAAATTAGCCAACCCAAGACGGAGGCAAGTGCTTTTGGACTCGTCGTAGAGTTGGAGAGGAAGGACGCCTTATAGTGACGTTGGTCTCACTCTCAATTGGGAATGGAAGAGAATATAACCTAAATCCAATGGCAAGTCAGAAAGGAAGCTGAGAATCCTAGCAGGTGAGAAAGAAAGGGCCCATGAGAGACCAAAGAACTCTCGCTCTCATTACTGACTATCTGAGCAAAGGATTGTCGCTCCCATCACTATATGAGCAAAGAACTATCGCCCCAGCGAGACTCATCGCTTGATCTTGGGTTATCGGTTCTATAATCTCAGTCGCGAGCTATTTATATAACCTATAGAAAATGGAAAAGAAGGGTCTTCCCCAGCGGATGATTTCCACTAGATATGAATATTAGCTTGACTCCAAAGAAAGATCGTGTCTATATACGAGCCGCTTCGGCGGACAAGGGCAAGTCTCTTTTGCCTTCCTACTGTATATCTAGTTGGTTTTCTTTCCGATTTCTTTATATCGTGTGTCATAGAATAGAATAGATAGAGACTCTTTATTGATATTGGCGCGCTAGAGCGAGCTTATTACGTAGCAAAGGCAAGTGAAGTAGAGGCGAGATCAGACCTACAGAGCAGAACCCATTAATGACGCACCTTTTGCCTGAAGACTCTTTCTCCTACACTAGTTATTAATTCGTCGCTGGTTTTCACCTACCGCACACCTTTCATCTGAAGAGCGGAACTATCAAAAAGCACTCTATTTTTAACCAAATACCCAGAAAAGCATACATCTTCTAGTGGTACTACATCCCGAAGGATAAGGTGGGGAGAGGTTAGTGGATTAGAGGCGAGCTGAGAGAAGAGTGGAGAGGGGGCGTATGAGATAGTTTACAATTCTTTGAGTCAACTAGATAGCCTGGCATGCCCAGATTCTTGCGCTAAGTTCACTATCTGAAAAGCTGAAGAATTCCCCGTCTTCAACTTAAGAAGTATGTAGCTAGTAGGAGAAAGTGGCATAAGGTGGAGACCGAGGGAGAGGATGCATCCTCAGTATTATTCATTCTAGGGGAGGCCGACTACCTCGATTCCTGGGGAAGCAGGAGAATTACTTGCATCAGAGGTGAACGAAGCTTATATCTTTGGGAGTGGAGGCTCCTACTCTCTTGCTCATCTAGCCCTTGCACCTCCACCTGGATTTCGTTATGAGACCATACCGATGTCTTTTAGATAGGCAGCCTGATTTTCGAGGGCTTGAAAGACCAAATATATATGAATAAAAGCCCACTGCTTCACCTACTATCACGTTATTATAGTTATCGCCTTGCGATCTCGCCTATTCTTCTACCCGCTTTCGCTCTTCCCATGGTCTCAGTCTAAGTTCGCTTTCTCAGCCTGTGATATCATATATCAGCAACCCTACCTATATAGTATGCTTCTCTGACCATTTATAGAGCAAGCCCGACTCCTAGTATATAAGGGCTGTGAGGTTCGGCCCTGAGAATTAGACCTTAGAGTTGAAGAATGGTTAAGAGTAGAACACGTGAAACAGGTGCAAGGAGATTCTATAATCTCAGTCACGAATCGACATCGAAGGGAATTGACAACGAACCCTCACTACCTTTCATTGAAACCCGCTAGAGGACACTCCAAGAGTCCTTATTGTAGAGAGCTTACCATTGATGACCAGTAGTTCATTCTTCTTTCATAGACAAGACCTCAGACTTTGACTTTCTCTCAAATATTATGGATATTGGATATCATATTTGGGAAGAAAGAAAACCCCCAGGGCTGATTGCTACAGATATAGTATAGTATTTCATGGGATGACATTGATTTATTATAAACATCTGCCTATGTCCCTTTTCACACATGGGACCTTACTTAAAGAAATACTGGCACCCACTAATCATCTATTCTATTCTATGTTTGCTCCCCTCTGCATTCGAATTTCTAGTTCATTTTCCCATCTGTCTTTTCTGACTGGGAGATTCTCCCGTCCACGTCAAAAGTCTCGCATCTCGAGGATTAAGAGGTCGGCACACAGCTCGTGACCGCCAATCTGAACCACACAACCCTCATACAGATACTTTGCATGGAGTACTGCCCTCCAGTGCCGGCTATCAAATATGGTCTCTCTAGTCTCTTCGGCTCTCAACCCAACTGTGATGCGAAAAATCAACTTAATCAAATATCTACCCGGAAAAATGCCAAGCATAAGGTAATGTAGCCCCCATGTCAAACTAAGTATGAGCGACAAATCCCTCTATTGATCATGCATCTCTATCTCCATTTGTCTACATTAAGAGTTCCACAGAAGTTGATGCCTGAGCGTCCTTCAGAGACAAAGACCATGACGAGTATAAAGTCATTCAGATAATAGTAGTCCCGTCCGTCTTCTCCTCCGCCTTTAGAGGTAGTAGGTCTTATAAAGAGGCGTGTTGCTGCCTAGGAGCCGTGCGAGATGAGCATCAAGAAATTCGTGTGGCGGTAGGCCCACAAGGGAAGGTGTTGTCGTGGGGAGCAAGCAAACCATAAACACAGAACTAGAGCCTGAAGAACTACTAACGGAGCAGCAGACAAAGAGAAGTCAGTGAGTGAGGTTACCCACAACGTTAGTTGGTTGTCAGTGAGGTCGTCAAGGTTCGGGCCTAGTAGCGCCACTCCCTTGCATTTATGATGTTCCTGACAAGACTATAAAAAAGCCTTTGTGACATCTTATTCTCGGATGGTTTTATAGGAATAGCAACCATCTATTATGAGGTTTCAATCACCCTAATCGTCTAGCATTAGATATTTGAAAGTGGATTTAAACGGATTAGTGATCTTTCTTCTTTATCCGGCCATTCCCTCCCAGTATTCGAGGGTCAATTGAAGGAGCGACTCTCAGGTAATAGACTCTAGCAATGTTGTTAGACCCTGAGGATGCGTACTTCCTCATGTCCTTACCTTGCGAGGCCTACCTCCTCGTACCGCTCTGGATTGGGGCTCGCACCTCAAAGTGACCTTGCCCAGAGGGCCCTACTTGAGAATTCTATGTCCTATCCTAATAGTCTGGCAGAAGCAGAAAAGAAGTCAATAGAGAGCTTTTTTAAGTAACCAAAGAGGAATTGATTAAGTAACCAAGTAGTCGTTTAAGCCTTAAATCTCTTTTTCCTCATTCCGGGAGCCTCTTCAGAGTGGCACAGTATGCCGAATCAAGAGAGGTTAGAGCTATCGGAGAGTCCTCGAGATAATTTATTGGGGACTAGCACAACCTCAAAGAGATCTTTTTTCCTCAGTCTACTATAGATGTCGAGTCTGAAAGAGCCTTGGTGGATTACTTTTCATTCTCTCATTTACCTCGCCCTTTCAGAAATATAAAATAGATAGGCTGCTATTCCTGTCATAGTCCCATATTTTACTAGCTTGATTGGCATCATATCACGATATATAAGGGTTGATTTCCTTATATATGAGAGTTGGCAAGAATCCACTCTTTCGTTCCCTCCATTCCTAGATTTCATTATCTTTTCGGGGGAAGAGAACTTTCTTCGCTTCATCATCAGACCAGTCTCAAGGCCTCGACTCAAGTAGTAGAAAGTTCCTGGTAATAGAGGAAGAACGAGGCATTCAATGGTTGATCGATCTGAGGAGTGTATATAACAAGAGACATTCCTATATATTATATAGTGACGTAACTTTGTTATATATTCCCACTTATATAATCAGAAAGTAAGAAAATCTCAATGCTTAGTTATTATTTGGTTCCATCCTAGTTCTACCCAAGAAATAATGAAGAAATCAGTCTCATCTGGTCAGTTGGAAGGAGACGAACCTTAGGGGGCTCGACGTGCAAGGTAGGACAAAGATGAGGGTAATGTAAAGAAAAGAGAAGTGGGGCCCGAGGAGATATGAAAGTCCTCGCAGGGGGCTTGCATTTTGAGTCAAACGTCAAAGTGAGAACCCAATCTATACTATATTTCTGAAGACGAGAATCTTTTTGTTTGGAGTACAGAAAATCAAGTCATGAATTGAGAAAGTGCAGAGTTGGCATCTACCTCCACCACAAATGAATGTCCAGGTATGGATCGGACTGGATGGATGCAACAGTCAATATATGTTACCCCAAACTCATCCTACTACTACTACTGTTCTACTCTAGTAGTCCTCAATATTGCCAGCAATCCAGGGAGGGTGCGCAGGACTATTATGATCTTTGGGAGTGTGAGTCCACCAAAAGTCTAATCTCATCCATCTGCAAGGGACCCACTTTGACAACCTCATCACGGAGGGTTTTTTGAAAAAGAAAGAATGTGCATGATCGCAGCTTGCCTATTATGCGAGCCTTCTTCACCCCCTCCATGAGCTTCATACTATAGATGGAGCGAGCCCCCGTAATGTAAGTAGATAATTGATCCCCGTAGCTTTGATCTGGGCCTAAAGCTTGTTATAGTTAAGGATTCCCCCTGCCTCAGCAAGGCTACTTAAGAAAACTTCCCTTCTATTTACTGTTGTTTAATATATTAGCAGAATGCACATCTTTGAAAGAAATGAAAAGAGGTCCGAGACCTCAAGTGAAAGGTGTTTATGCGTCTACTTTCTTTGCGCCGGGAAAGAGCGGATTTTGATAATTATCCAAAGTTGATGAGAATATGCTTCGACACAAGCAAGGGTCCAGATAGAGAGTTTGCCCTCCCCTCTTGCTACCCACATGCATGCCGTAGAGCGGGAGTGCCATGCACGAGCGGAGCGAAAACTCAGGTCCCCTCTCCTATGGAAGCGGGAGATGTCGGATTGCATATTGAATATACATCCATGTCTTTTTCGTTCCACGCAGACTGATCACATGTCCCTTTCGTTATTACAACCTTCTTCCTTTATGTCAAAGACCAGAATCCCCACGCAAATGATCATTGGATCTTGGTTCTTCTTAACTGCGACGGCTATTCATTCAAGTCTTGGGGTAGCACCACCATATCTTCAACAAGGTAGAAATGGTGGTATTCTGTATGTAAATGTTCCTGTGGCTCGGATGAGTATAGTAGTTTATATCACAATGGCTACTAATTCTTTCTTGTTCCGATTAACAAAACATCCCGTTTTTCTTTGCTGTTCTGGAACAAGTACTGAAATTGGTGCTTTTTCTATAGTGATCGGGGGATTTAGACGAAGACCCATGTAGGGTACCTTTCGGGTGTGGGATAATCAGGGGACCTCTGTATTCATCTTGTTCCTTATTTGCATGGGTGCACTGTGTTTTCAAAAGCTTCCTATCGAACCGGCTCCGATTTCAATTTGTGTTGGATTGATCGATATACAAATAATCAAGTTTCCTGTCAACTAGTGGAATACGTTGCATCAACCTGGGAGCATTAGCCGATCTGGTACATCAATACATCTTTCTATGCCCATTCCAATCTTGTCCAACTTTGCTAACTTCGCCTTCTCAACCCCCTCCTCTTTGTTCTGGAAACATGTCTTCTTATTCCATCTTTTCTCGAATCGACCTACACTGAGAGGGTTGGTGTGGACTCCAACCCCCCCCAGGAATGTAATCTATAGTATGGACGAAATCCTTTATTTAAAGTAGATTATAGAAGAAGTCAGGCATTAGAGTCATCTAGTTTACTCCCCACATTTCTTTCTCGCCCTCTAAATGACAATTGAAGGAAGATCCCCCAAAGCCCCTTTGCCCCTTCCCACCCCCCAACACTAGACTTTCATATAATAATCTCAAAACCTCACCACGCGATATATTTATTAATCAGAAAGATCAGATGAAAGATGTTTTCTATCTATCCTGGTGAGCGGCATGGGTCTTGTTCATCCTCTTTTTCTGTGCGAAGTCAGGAGAGTGAGAGTTGTGAGGCTGAGAGAGTGGGATCAATTGGTCTTGTAAGGATAGGGCATCGATAGCAAGGTCTCAATCAAGGAAAGAAGGATCGATAGTGGGCAGGAAGGAGATGTCCCCGACCCTACATGGGTCCTCTTTGGAACGAGCCTGGCCAAAGGGGGCTCGTCCAGATCAGTGGGTGTGGGCACCAGACAAGGAGGGTCTCCTCACTCTGCGAAGCGCATGGAAGTGGATTCGCCCATTGCCCACGGTTGTCCCTTGGAGGAAGGTGGTGTACCAGAAACCTATCTGGAGATCCTTCTTTCCTCCAATCTAGAACCTACTTTAGATGAAAGGATTTTTGATTGAGAAGTGCGTCGAGGACAAATCATAACACGAATTTACAAGTTCCAGATCAAAGCTAGTTGGTTAGTTGTAGCGTGAGGCTAAGGGTAGTGGGACTGAGGTCCGATAGCATTCTAGCATGAATACAAGAGTTCCAATGCGGGACATCCGCACCACTAACTCCTGCTTTAGCAGGCATGGTATTAGCCTATTAGGATACAAGGGGTACTAACGTTGGGGGGTCGTGGGGGGGGATGTTAGTAGACAGATTAGAAAGCTACAACCAGAGGTAATAGGGAAAGGCCAAGGTCGAATAGACGTGGCTCCTGGTAATTGGGAAATGATTAATGACTACCAGCACTCGACGAGTCATGTTTGCTAATAGTTTGGGTTCGTGATTGCCTATAGCTTGAATTGGTGGGGACTGTTCTGACTAGTTCCGCTCAATGTATCACAGTTTCATTACTTAATGAGGAGAAGATTGTTATCAGTAGTATATGGAACCAACTCAGACTCAGACCCTTGGGGGGAGCACATGCCTCTATCATTGTTTGAGGTCTCTGGAGCAGATTTGACCTTCAAAGAGTCTTAGGGAAGGAGCTCTCCTAAACTGCAATAAAATAGTCCTAATAGAAATGATCTTTTCAAGCCTCACAAGCTTGGAAAAGGTCTATCTTGACCACAATCTGTACAACTAGTATATAAGCTGGAAAATATCAAATATATAGTAGTCTTCGATCGCCCTTTCTACCCGTTTGAGAAAGCTTGTAGCATCCCCCAGGGAATATTCGATATTCTCTTTCAGAAGCCGCATCAAAGTCGTAGCTGCCCTTCTCATAGTCGACCCGTCGATCATCTATCATTTGGGTTGACGAGTAAGCTATATATCTAAGATGCAGAGGCCGAATATATAGTCGTGAAATCGTTATCCGAACACTATAAATAGAGCTACTGCCAGTGATGTGTGCCAGGAACAGGAACCCTCCACTTTTCACCCCAGACTGAGGATCTCTACTCCCGGTTGTCCATAATGGAAAAAAGGTTGTCCATGCCCTTATCAATTCGCCAGAACACAAACAAGAGTCAGAACTATAGGAAATGCTGAGCCTTAGACTCTGTCTTGCCACAGGGACTAGCAGTAGGTGTCGAGGCCGTCCTGTCTAGTCACTCAGCTGCTAGGAAGCACAACCTCCCTCTGTCTGCATCACTCGGTCTCATAGCTCTTCAAAAGTAGTCCTCATCCTCAAACCCGCCCGAAGGAGAAGGCCCCGCTCGAAACTCCAAGGCCAATACTCGATAGGTTTTTCTCTTTTCTCTTATCAAATCAAAGAATACGTGTGATGCCATGAAAGATCTAGTGCCAACTACAGGCCTTCTAATGCCCTCTCACTCCAACTATTTATTCGCTTTGGAGAAAGAGAAAGAAGTAGCCTGAGGGTACGCCAGCCGCAGTCATGCCATTCTCTCTTCAAAACCTCGCTTCGGCCATGGAATTCTATATCACGTGAGCCCGGTCTATTCTCGCTTTCATGAAGGGAAGAGGCTTCAACCTCGAACTGCCCCTATTGATCTCAGTCTAAAAGAAAGGAGCCTCCGGCGTCGTGAACATGAACTAATGATTATGGATCTGATAGCACATAGTAGTCGAACTTCCACAGAAAAAAAGAGTACCATGTCAGAGTCCACTTATGAAAGAAAGCTATCGCCAGACGAAAGAATGGAATCAGTAATAACCAAGGTGCAAGAAGATATTTACTGCTAATATAGAAGAATGCATTAATTATATATATTCTCGAAAGTGTAGTCTATATATAAAAGCCTAGTCAATTCCTTAGCTAATTCATCCTAGACCGCTACGAACCATTATAATAGAATAATCAGAGATCTACTTTCTCAATACTATGAATTCTCTCGCATCCATACTTCACTAGTTCTGATAAGTGCCCCGGCGGCTCCCTTTCTAGTTTATGTAGAAGTCAGTCTAGGCTAGGTGAATCGAGAAAGGACTTCTTCAAGGTCTGTGACGTCAAAACGGCTGAAACCTGCACTTTTCCAGAGGAAGGTCGATCTATGAGTCAAAGTGACTTGAGAGTTAGTTTCGAGATAGTTAGGGATCTTTGTTCAGGTAGGACTATTTAGCGGTCTGGGCTTAGGGAAAAGTCACTGACTGATTGATTTGAGGAAGAATTCCACCACGAAAAGATCGGTAGACACGCTGAGTAGCCACTAGCCTAGAAACTCTCCCACCTACCTTTCCTAGCCTCATTGATGTCTTAGCCCCTCTCATATTATATATCTAGATGAGAAGAAGGAATCTCTTAGTTCATTTTAAGGACTAGGCAGATAAATAGACCACTTGGTAAAGGAGCTGTAATGACTTGTGTCAAAAGGAGGCTAGATCCAACATAGACTATCAAAAGTCAGATATTCTCGTCCACCCACCCCTAGACCAGCTAAGCGAAGGAAAGAGGGCAAAGTGTGTCATATATATACGTGGGGGATGATTTTCCGATCTTCTTTCTATAAGCACGGCTCGCAGCAGCGACTATCTATACACTTCGTTCTATCCTAGGGAATCGTCGATACAATATTTCTGAATTGGAAGATGCGCAATGCGATATATATTACATAAAAGCATCAACTAGGTAAACATCTCGCTTCCCTGCTCAGGCAGACTACGTGAACCTCTAAGCTTTCACTACCATGCACCAGCTTACAGGAAAGCTCTCTTTCTTAATGTTAGTACGAGATCGCTTCGCCTTTGGGCTCACTTCTCGCTCTGACCTTTTTCTTAATTGGAAAGAGATGTCAGATGTAGTGTAGACAAAAAGCTTGACAATTTTGATAATTGTTAAAGAATGAGGAGAATAAAAGTGAGCCTTCGCACTTCCCTTCTTTCCCCTATTAAGTGATGGGCAGCCTAGGAACTTAATGAAAAATCCAGTCGGTACCACCCATACTACACCTTACTCAGTTTCCTTTGCTACCTCTATCATCGCATCAACTACGTCCTACATTGTGTACAAAGTCCTAGCCTCTGCGCCTATAATGCTTTGACATCTTCATCAACTCCCTTGTAGCCCGAGACGAGAGTCTCCCCTCTTGAACTTTACCTAGGCCCTACTTCGACACTTGCCTGCAACCTATTCGCTTAAAGAGATCAAACCTTAGGGATTCAAAACTAACTAGCTATTGGCATTTTCCTAGGCGCTTGAGTTTATTAGTAGATAAATTCCGAGCTTCATTCCCCCCCACCCCCCTCGCCGAGAAAATGGAAGCGAATAAATTGTTGGAGTATAAGCATTGCTCTTTGAAATCTCATGCTGACGAGAGAAAACAACTCATAGGTTTTCCCTTTGTTGGGGGTTTGGGCCGGCCAGATTCTTTTGAGGAATAGAATCATATCCTGTGATTGATGCTGATTAAGATCCAAGAGAGAGAGCTTATCTAGTGGATAGTAGGCGGATGTCGACTAAAAATACACCTTTTTTGTTGGGCTTCCATATCATCAGGGCTAGTTCTGTCCCCAACATAGATGAATCTTTGTAATTTGCAATGGGACAAAAGCGTCTATGAAAAGATGTCTGAGATCAGCATTCCAAGAGTTAGTCTCACCTCTGATAAGCTCTGACACCATAGAAGGGACAAGAGAAGGTCCTAGGCAGAATAGGAGATCTCCCTAATCCAGTCATCTCGCCATGGTCGACTGACCAATTTTGACCCTCTTTTAAAGGGTCAGGCTTTGATTGCACATATATATGTCTTTCCAAATGTTTGAATGTTCAGGAGAACATTTGGCTTCCAAGAAATCCTTGGCTGCTTTCTCAAGAGAGTAGGAAAGATTTTTGGGGTCATGTGGACCATCTAGAATGCGGTATGTTGGTATGGAAGCTAAAGAGGATTTGACAAAGATTGTTCTCTCAGCTTGGGATAAGGCATTTATCTTCATTTTTTTATGATGTTTTGAATTTGTCCTGAATCAGACGCGATTAAGGTCTTCAGTCTAGCATTCTCAATAGGACAAATAAAGATCTCCATTGAAGCATCTAGAAATAGTGAGCATTTCCTTATATAAATAGATATAATAAGCAATTGGGACTCAAAATCATGGAGGATTTGATATAGTTCACCTTTTGTCCCGAATAATTACAATAGTAATCAAAGAGTCTGCCTAGTGCCCTAGCTTCATGGGGAGAAGCTTTCCCAACTAGTAGAGTCAGCGGATGGAGATGGGAGTGGCTGTTCTAGCTAACTTCATGCCCTCAATGCAAGCGGATATCAGGCTTTTGAGGAGGAGGCGATTAAGCTCAAAATATAAAGAAAAATGGAGACCAGGGGCAACCCTAGGCCATTAGAGGGAGAAATTATCCCATGAGATGAGCCGTGAATGAGCAAGGAGTAGGAGATATTTGTGATGCAAGAGCTAATCAGATTGATGATAGTTTGAGGGGAAAAGGGTTCTGGGGGGCTGCTGCTAGCTTTCATAGAGAGTTCTACTTATCTATAGGAAACAACAACTTAGGGGTAGGCAAAGAGTCACGATATTCAATACAGTAAAAACACGAAGGGGCACGGATCCCACTGGAATGTCGAGGGTCTAGCGCAATTGGCTGGGCAAATATTCTTTAAGCAGAGACAAAGACTTCAACTGCTACCCTATGGCTGACTAAGGAATTCTATTCTACCTGTTCTGGACACCTCGAGGGAATTCAAACTCCCCTCTATAGACCAGGAAGGGACAGGGAATACATGGATGCTCACTCTGGACCCAACGCTTAGGTTGTGCTTTCAAAGTCCTTTCCTTAGCTTAGGGAATGGTTCTGTCTCCGCTAATATCAAAGCTTCTT
Organism: Ottelia alismoides; assembly: GCA_037367405.1. NCBI lineage: Eukaryota > Viridiplantae > Streptophyta > Magnoliopsida > Alismatales > Hydrocharitaceae > Ottelia > Ottelia alismoides. The sequence continues at coordinate 935,608 of JAZKJV010008779.1, read as the reverse complement.
TCTTTTTTTATCAAAAAGCTGTTCTTCTCTAGTTCTTTCTCACTGGAAATTGGCTTGCTTCCTATGCTAAGAGACTCACATGCAGATCAAGTCTAGCTTGTCAGTCAGGCTGAGACTAGTTATAGGGGGATCTAACCCGCTATCAATAGCTTTAGCTATATCTCTATATGGCTCTTCTTAAATATTATAAAGGGATAAAGATGAATTTCTACTTTCGCATTTGAAAGATGATCGGCGGGCAGATCTTGCGACCTCTGATCTTGTTGAAGCTTTAGCAGAGCTATCCCCATTTTCAAACAAAGGCACTTGGACAGGAGAGCTGACTTTCTTGTTCTATAACCCAATATCACCAACTTAGAAAGGTTGCAGTGGCTTTCTTAGAAATTGTAGTGAAAACTCAACACCCCTCTCCTGTCTGGTTCTCGTTGCATTTCATTCCACTCGTTCAGCCCCCCCGACGCTCCCTGCCCCTACAACACTTTTTCTTAATAAGGCATAAGGTTCTTTCTCACCTGAACCACCATACTAAGAAGGAACTAAACAGTCGGATTAGATAGGCTGTTGACTAAGGGACGAAGTGACAAGTAAAGTACGTACCCTAAGATGAACAACTATAGGGATAGATTGTGTGAGATGTGGTCTAAAATCATGTTCTTAGCCGGTCACATTCCGTCATCGGGCTTATGAGCTACCATGGATTGCGTGTTATATTTGACAAATAGAATGAATGAGTAAGGCGGGACCACATGGTAGCAAAGAATTTGACACACTGCTAGTTAACACTTCTAGAACTCAAAATGAGAGAAAAGTCAAATTCTCTAGTAAATAGTATTTGATGAAAGAAAGAGAACAAACAAAAACGGGAACAAGAAATATTTATGAAGCTACCTTTGTTTTATATATAACTAGAGCTCTGGTTCCCTTAGATTTTGAATATAACTTTGATCCATAAGAAATTCAATGATATGGAAAGACATAACGTCTCACTAGATTATTTACATATCAAATGAAAGTAGCTAGTCTCTGAAGCGAAAAAGAATCCTGAATCTATATGGTTTTCTTTCTTCAGTAGATCGTAGGGCACTCTTTCTCTTTGTAGAAGGTGGTATTGACTACTTTAGACTCATCACCAGTTACACAATTAATCTATGATTTCGAATCCAATAATGAAAATTTCAGTAAGTGTCCTAGTGGAAAAATCTATTTGTCCCATTTTCTGTCTATTTCATTTTCTCTTTATTAGTGTTGTCTATACTGACTTATTGATCAAGAACTTTCAATTGTCTAGTCAGAACAATGAAATTGGTATTTTGTATTACATTACGATCCTATCACAAGAAATTCAAACCCCTTGATATATAATTGCGGTAAGTGTTTTATCAACATATGTAGAAAAAAACATATATAATCTAGCTTTTTCAAGCATACTATAACTAGTTATTTTGGTTTTCTACAGGCTGCTTCAACTAGAACTTCAGCTCTATTCATTGGTTTGAACAAGACTGATTTGAAATATATGAGTTTTAAATGAACATCATCAAAAGAAGGATTTTTCCGGGATTCCAAGTATTTTATGGTTCCTTAACTGAGATTAGTGAGAAGTGGTCAAGGCCAATTTCTTGTCATTGAGATTAAGGGATGATTCTGAGAAAGATTTAGGAAGAGATATGACCTCTTTTTTATCAACTAGACCTCAAATCAAAAAACAAGATATATAAATTATTTATGCAGTTTTTCTATTTGGAATCGTATTAGGTCTAATTCCTATTACTTTGGCAGGATTATTCGTAACTACATATTAACAAAAGAGAAGTGGTGATCGGTTGGATCTTTAATTGCGTAACATTTCATTTTTTGATTGACACTTGTTATAAGAAGAGATGAGGTCAAATTCTCACACCATTTGATTAAGTTCTTTTCTTATAATTAGTTCGTTATGGGATGCTAAATAACAAGAAAATCACGCTCTGTAGGATTTGAACCTACAACATCGGGTTTGGGAGACCCGCATTCTACCGAACTGAACTAAGAGTGCTTTCTTTGATTTATTGATGGCTTTTCTATTAAAAGAATAGAATCAAAAAGAAAAAGTAGATTTTTCAGACGAAGAAATTATGGCTAATGAAAATTGATCTCAATTATCCCTCGTTAATGCCCATAAGAGAAGTATATTAATATAGTAATGAATCCCTCGTTACTGCTTATAGGAGAAGTAACAGGTATGGATGACAGGATTTTCACCCGTGAAATTGAGTACCCAAACCAAACGCGCTACCAAGCAGTGCTACATCCCTTTTTGAAATTATTGTACAGGACTTTCCCGAGTCAAAGTACAAAAGTAAGTAGATATTGAAACTTTTTTTCCACATCATTATTTGATTCTTTACCAAAAAGCATAGGAGATGGTTTCCGAATCTGATTCCATATTTATCGGCGGAGAAAAGAGTCTGTCATCTGAGATTTTGATTATGGGTGTGATGTCACGTAAAAATACAAACGATCTTTAACTACGTCATATGATCGTATATGTATGACAATAAAGAAGGAAAGAAGGAGGATTTTCAATGCGAGATACAAAAACATTTCTCTCTGTGGAACCCACGCAAAGTACTATATGGTTTGGGTCTTTAGCAGATTGATTGAAATCCATCCTTTCTTCTCAGACGCCTTGTCATTCTAGTGGGAAAAAATTCCAAAAATTCACGCGATCAATTTCTTCTCCTTTTTTCGGCGATTTTTTATGGGAAAGAAGAAAAGAAAATGATCCTCAGGATCGCATCGAGTAGATCTAAGATCAAATTTGGGAGAATAGAAATGCGGGTCTAGGGTGGTCCCCCCGCAAAATCAAAGAATAGAAGATACTAAAACGAAATATGTGAATTTGGATCAGAATAATGGAATTGTATTTTGAATTATGACATTCCAACGAAAGATTTATAATTTTGAAATTAGCTAATTGTAACTTCTATTTATTTTGGAATTGGATGCTCCTTTCTTCTATAATAGAAAAGTGGAGTCGAGGGGGTGTCGAAAGGGGGTTCATGGCGAAGGGTCAAGATTCGCCCGAAGACTAGAATTTAGATGCACATATGGGGCAAATTTTCTTCCGTAGACAGACGAGCCATATCGTTTTCCTCTTCGGAGGCATTCTCACTTCTTTTTTTCCCAGGAGGATCCACTAGAACTCCTCTTCGGAATTGTCCGATAGGCGAACGACATCCTGCGGTTTTCCGGTATCCAACGACCTACCACTTTTGGGAAATGAGGGAGACGAGTGAACCCATGGGGCCAAAACGTTGTCGTCCAGTTTGCGACCCCATCTTCTAATTGCGAATATAATAGCCTTGACGATATTTACTAAATTGTGTTTCGGAGAGGGCACGCCCCCTCTTTTGATTATCTATATGAGATCCACACCTTTACACCTAAGATTCCGGAAGGAGTAGATACGTTAGCGGGACCATAATCGATTTTCTATTCCAATATATTACAAGATGTTTTTCCATACTTTCCGCATTCAATTCGGGATATTTCCGCACCTTCTGATCGACCTGAACAACAAATACGTATCCCCTCCACCCCTACTACATCTGCCTTGACTATGTGACTCAAAATGGAACAAAATGAGATTCTGTTCTTCATTTTCAAAGAGATGTCTTGAGCAATCGAAGAAGCACTTTGATAAACTGATTTGATCTTTACCGAAACAATGTAGGTCTCTGTCTTTGTTCTCTCCGACAAAAAAGATCGCATTTTTTGCACTTCGTTCAAATAAGTGTTGTACCCTTACGGAATTTTGTGATTTCTCAGTATGATCTCTATATGAATCTATATTCCCTTTATCAATTCTCTGGTACTACCTAGTTCCCTGCATTTATCTATGAATTCTATGACCTTATCCTGACCCATGAGGTTTCAATATTTTTGACTTAATTGCCTACAAAGTTGTTCTCGGCCCTTGAGGGTAGACCCAACCCCATCCCTGGGAAAGAAAAAGGTAGCACCGAAGAAAGGAAAGAGAGAGATGGTAGTTTTTGTTGTTCCCGCGATTTTTGGCCACTTTTTGGCTTAGGCCAAACACTTTTTCTCGCTGGTCGAGCTTTCTACAAAAGAAGCGAAGCGAGAGCGCATTCGGTGCTTGACCCCCCGTCTAACCCCCCTCATCGTAGATGGGAAGCCCGGTGCCACGAAATGATTGAGAATGTAGACGGGGTAGAAATGCATTTGTTTCTTTGTATTCCTCCAGTATTGCATGACTAAATAATTCAAGGCAGGGCGCACTGCGGGGAGGGTCCTTTTTAGTACATGAGTCCTCGGGCCGTCAGAGTAGGACGGATTTGGTAAAAAGAATTGGAAGAACTTCGTTTTTCTAAGGGAGTCGTCATTCAGGAAGTCCCTGTAATTGAAAAGCCCTATGTCTTTCGGATGCACGAATGCCCCCCGAAGTTTTTTATAAGGATGATTGTTTCTCGATGGAACATGGTATCCATAGCCTTGCATTTTCTTTGGCCAAATCCGGATTTAGTTTTGCTTCGCCCTTCTTAACCCCCCCATTCTGCCCCCCAAATGCCCCCTGGCCTCTCAAGTTGGTTCGTTCTTCCTTTGTACGCTTCCTTGAATGAAGACATCCGATCAGCCCGAATTTACCAAATGCCCACCACTAGCCCTTCTCCTTTTCGTGTATTGATTCGTCGCCTCGTTTCCGTCGTAGTGGTCCACGGGACAGTAAGAAATGAATGAATGTCCCTTTGGCAAAATGTAGAAGGAGTCACCTACTCAGACAAAAGCCAAAGGTTGAGATCGTAGGTTGGAGTATCAAACCGAAAGAAGATCTCAGAATGCAATATTTATACATTGATTTACCATAATAATAAATAGAGTCAATGGTGACGGAGCTGTGGGAAGAGCTGCTTCTTTCTTGCGGGGGCTTCCCAGCACATCCCCCAAACAAGTGCTCTCCGAACCATGCTGGATAGTCACCAATCACACAGCTCTCAAACCCAACCCATGGTGCGGGGGACATAGTCAATGTGCTGGATCCTTTAAAACAAAGCCCTCTATCAAGCAGCGACGCAGCTCATGAGGGCGGGAGTCGCCTTCGGGATTATTAGCTCGACGTGTACCAGCTATATATAATACGATTCTCCCAGGTGGTCTTCCCAAGCCAGGCTTATAGGGAAAGGGAGGGGTGGGGTGGGATAGCCTGACGGCCCCCCGGGGAACCCTGAATATGAAATGAATAGCCAGCTACCCTCACTTAGTGTCGCCTCGCATTGCACTTCGACCGAGGAGAAGCTTCTTGTCTCTCTCACACAGGTTGGTAAGAATTGATGAGGGGCAATGCTCCCCACGTGGACCTACCAGCGAAGCCAGAGGGGGTTGAAGGAGGTTGATTATGTTCCTTCCCTACCACTGCGGCTTCTGCCGGTACTACGAGACTTCTGCCCCACACATCGTAACTTCTCGCGTGGTTCACCGGTTCCATCGAAAACTCTCATTTCTGGAAATGGAGCATAGTGAGGTGCCGAGTGAGAAGGGTCTCTTCTTCTTTCTCCGAAAGAAGGGATCACAGGGAAAGGTCTTGTTTGATTATTTCTTCGGGTCCCGGTGTTAGCAGAAGTCAGTAGGACCTTCCCGAAGACGCACTTCTTAGATCATGCCTCTCCAACTCCGCTGGGATAAGGGTCCCCGGATCCTCCTGTGATTGGCACCTCCGGGGAGTGGTTGCCAGGCTTGATCGGCCTGGTATCATGTGCCCCGCGTTCATGATATCTACTATCGACTGTGCACCGAAGATAGGGTCGAAGCATGCCCACCCAATGTGCTTCTTTCACGACATGCTCTGGTCCCGGGTGTCTTCCTGTGGTCTTCGGGATTCCGAAGAAGTCGTGTCCGTCCCTACGCAACGTCCTTCTATGCGGTGGTCCGACTCGCTCTTTCCCTCAATTCTCGTCGAGTACCAGCGAGCCATAGTGAGGTTATGAACGTAGGCGAGAGACCAGAGAGAGGTCGTCTTTTTCCACTGAGCAAATCTTTTTGACAAAATATAGAAATGAAATACGATTATATAATTTTATCTGGCCTTAATATATTATACGGTATTTCTCTCTTATATATTCATAGGTAGTATAAGGTTGCTCAAGGGTTCTCACTTCGACGCCCGGATATATAGTATGAGTTGGCGCGAACTGACCTATATAATAGTCTCGCTGGGCGGAAAAGCCTACCCGCACGCTTTTCGGGTGGGGGGTCCGATGGGGAGCCAACCCCATTCGGTGACTTTCGCGGTCGCCTTCACTGAACCGACTTGGATCTGAACTACGATTCTGAAAAAGTCTAACTGAAATCGGATTTCCTTTTCATGCCATATGAACTACTAGGAATTTGCCCCTTTCTTGCCTGTCCAATATTTCTTCTCGCTTCTTCAGTCGCCTCATTAACCCACCCCTCCCCCTACATCGATAGATCGCAAGCCTCCCAACGTATCCTTTATTTAGAAGGAAAGGTCCAGGCAGGGTCAAGGGCCAAAGTCTATCGCCTACGTAAACTATATATTAGCAATCAACTTTCTGAAATATATAGTACCGAATATCAATCTTCTATTTTATTAACTTGCTCGACTATTGATTTTTTTGATTTCTCGTGTTTGCCTTAAAAGCTCGAAGGCCCTTTCTCCTCTATGTTTTAGTCGTGGGGTGTCCCCTACGGCTACTCCTCTTTTTTCTCGATCGAGCCACTCTCCCTCATTCTACTCGTCCAGCCCTCTTCACGAACATGTACAATCGATGCCACATATACTGCCAACTCGATGATCGAAGAAATCAAGAAAGAGGCGATGATTTGGCACTAGATATCCGGAGGTGTAGAAAGAGCAGCAGTGAGAAGCGAAAAAACCTTGAAAAAATGACGATTGTTCGTGATCACTGAATGACCCCTTGGTTCTTACCAACGGAACACAATGATAGGTACCTGGGAGCATACCGATGGAATGAACGAAATACGAAGAGTGAACATAATATGGTCATAGATCTTAGGTTGTAACTTGGTCATGAGCGACTCCGTTGATGTTGCACCCACGAAGTATGGAAAGTGCCAAACATTGTGAACTACTTGGGGTGGAGTTAGGAATAGGAACAAGAAGAAGCGAGAACCACTTAAATGGAGGAATCGATTGTATTTCATCCTTTGTTCCTCATAGCAACTGGGGATAGAAAAGCAAGAAATTTGATGAGTTATTAAGGGAAAGATGAAGCAAGAGCAAGATATTGGGGACGTTGCAACATATGTCGGGGAGGCCTCCGTTGATTGTGTACGAACAAAATACGAGTCCAAAGGCAAGGTCAGAAAGGGTGATGCTAATAGAGAAATTGACTCTTCCGGGAACCAATAATGCATAAACCATGTCAAACAAGACCGATCAATATCCAAACTCCAAAGATTCGAACTTTTCCCAAAATTGTTTCTGGTGCGAAATTCCATTCTATGAGTAATTCAAAGGATAAAAAGATAGGATTCAAACTTCTCCCAAATTATTTTTAATAATTCACAAAAAAAAACATAGATATTTGACCCGCAACTAGGGATCGAGTGGGGGGGTCATAGGGGTCTCTTCTATCTGACAAGAGAATATGAGAGTGAATGTCATTATCCTCCCAAACTAGAGGATGCTTAGCGCTTTGAGATCTTCGAAAGCTAGGATCTGACACTACCTAGGAAGACCGGCAGTTCCCGCACAATGCTATGTCCCTATGTTGCCCAATGGGTCTGTTATCGATCAAAGATTTCGTTCATTCTACCATTACAATACACAATTACAATTTGGAGTGGAGAAAACTTAGGGTTATGCCTCATCTTGTTGCCTCAAGTCGCTCAATATGAGGATTCTCTTATTTATTTATCATGTTAGAATTCGTCATGCTGAACACAGCACTAGATGGTGATAGGTAGGGAGTCATCAATCTCTAAACGAAGGTCTAGGTCTGACTACTTGACAGCCTTGATCTCCGAAGTCGGGAAGCTAGGTTGGTCAATTGACGTCGACTGCTCCGGTCAAAATGCTTGTCTTAAATGGACCAATCGGTGTAGCAAACTCATCGGCAGGAGAGCAGCGTGGAGTGAAGTTTGCGAGTAATCAGTGAGATCAAGAAAGACTTCTCTGAGACATCTGATTCGAGCTTGTTCCATGGCTTTTCTCAATTAGCCCTCTAATAGTCAAGTTAATAGAATTGTAGAAGGAGTTCTTTGTACCTCTGCATCTATGACTAGAATGAAATTGAAATGATTGGAACACAAGGGTCACATCTGCCTAAGCTTGACTAAGATATTTCATCTATTGCAAATCATCTTAACTATCGCGAAAGGTAAGTGTCAAGAACATCTTCAAATTCAATAAGAGAATATACAACGGAATCCCACTGAAGGAAGGAGCTTGTGAAGGTTGTAAGACTACGTGCTACCCCCACTTAGCTATGAAATCAAACGAAGGTCAGATGCAGAGCTATGGGAAATGAGAATAGGGCCTGGGTGAAACTAGAACTGAACTTCAACGCCCAAATATCAGAGGTTTAGTGATTTAGTCTCCTTTCTTTGATATTCTTGTACATAACCGAAGCCCGAATTCATTAGTTGGTACTAGAAATGTTTGAACCAGAGAAGAGAAGTGTACAGTCGTAGATGATCACGCTAAGTCAGTGTATTTGAGATGTTCTGATGGTAGAATGAGAGTTTCGATACGATATCTCATGATCTGAGGGAGAAAGTATTGGATTGTAGAATGTACAAAGCAGAAAGGTTATACTGTTGTATTTCTACATCTTTCATGCATACCCATTCACATCTATATTCTCTTTCCGACAACCCATAAATTGCCCTCGCGATATATTACTACGACTCACCTTGGCCAGCATTGCCCTGTGACTGTGCACATGTAACAGTTCTGCACTGTGTGGGTCCTGCAACTGAAGGTTGTCCCTGAGAGTGAGTGGCCCAGAGTGCTGTCGGATATAATATCTGGGCCACGGCCCTGGACCTGTTACCGGTGGGTGCGGATAGCAGGGACACATCAGTAGGGATTCCCTAAGCAAAGCCAATACCTGCACAGGTGTATAGTGAGCGACGAGTACGGGGAGGACTCGGACAACAAGCAGTCAGTGCTGCAGCTACACAGGCATCTGCTCATGTCACCCGTCTGCGTGGTGGAGGATTTCCACGTCCTCAGGGTATCACGACAGCAACAACAACCAGCTCAAAGCATTGTGGGTTCTAGTACGACCCGACCTACGGGCCGCGTATACGCCCCATCACAAAAGGATGCACATGTAGAGCTTAGTTATTAATAGACGGACTTGGGAGTTAAGGAGATGTGAGTGATTTTAGGCCCAAAGGACAGGGGGAGCGGGAGTTGATGGAGGAATCCACTTCTTTTCTGAAGCCCAGGCTGAACTATTGATAAGGAGGTGACGGGGGGTGAAAGTAGGAATTCTCAGTGAGCTATACGCTCTTGCTTCCTTCCTGCCCTCTTCTTCCCCACCTTCTTCTACAGCTCTTTCTAGTCTTCTGGTCATCTATAGCTCTCCCCTCCCTTCTTTCTTGAGCCTTCTTCGAATATATCAAAAAGCTCGTCGACATCACTCTTGTCAAAGACCTCTCTGACACTCTACTCCTTCACGCTCAACTCAACAGTTGTTGTCTAAAACACTTTAATAATCTATCAAACCTGATTCTGACACACCTTCATTAACATATTCCTTCGCCATTTCATATCTCTATTCTGCCTATAGAAGTCAAATGCTGGAATCAGTGTGGCTTGTCTTTTCTCCAAACTGAGCTTGCCCCTATTAAAAACAAAGGATATGATCAGAAGCAAAATATTTGGAGGTTAAAAAAGGGTTGAAAGATGGAGTAGAAAAGAAGGAGGGATCGGGGCAGCGAAGCGGCTTACCAGAATTGGCATAGGTAAGCAATTAGCTGAGAGAGATGATCAAGGCTTACCACATGCTTTTTTCCCTTGGTGTAGGGGCAGGGCATCTGTGAATGAATCCTTTGGCTTTCCCTCACACAAGGGAAGGTAGTACTCACTATATATCAGGGGCTCACACGGGGACAATATAGAGAGGTTTTCATGAGAGCAATCAACCATCTCCCCTAGCCTTAGTCCTAGTCCGCTGAAATATCCGTTTTTTTGGAGGTACAAGATAGTTCTATAAGTCCTGGTGTGCTACTTACGCTCCTTCTCCAGAAAAAGACAAAAAAGGTTGATCCGCTGCTGCTTTTTTCAAAGCAGGTCTTAGCACTTTCGTATTGATGACAGAGGGTTTGTTTGGGGGGGGAGGGAAAGTCCAAATAGCATCCCAGGAAGCTATCTCTAGCTTCCTCCTTCTTCCTTGTATAATCCCGATGGCTTGACAGAGTCAGGGACTGGGAATTTGTCATGTTAATCCATTTGGACCTTGGGGACTGAGACTGCTACAAGAGGGAATGCCCCGCAAGATAGAGCCATATAACCAGGTTTTCAGCATATATAGAGGATCCTGCCCCTCTTTCAATAACTTGCTTGCCACGTCTATCCTGAGTTTTCATGTCCGACTTGCTTGCGCATCTTGTCTTTGCATCCTGGGCTTGAGCTAACTTTCTTCTTGTCTCATCTAACTAGCTTGATACTAAACATAGATAACAAAAGACATCAATCACCAATGAGAGAAGAAAATCAAAGAACTTATATATCGCTCGGCTGAAAGGACAACAAAAATACTTGACTTTCAAATGCGCATTGGAACTTGATGAGTCAGTAACCCCCAAATATATATCAAATAGTGGGAATGGATGGGGGCTAGTTTCGTGGAATCAACTCAAAAAAAGATAATCAGCCTACCAGATTACATACAAAGTACTATAGCTTGTAGTAGAGAAAAGAGTAGTATAGTAGGGAGAAAGAAATAGATTATCCAAATTTGTCATCCTGTGAGAGTGAGACCAACGTAACTATAAGGGAGGTCTTCATTCAAAAATCATGATCGGTTCACTTCCTTTCTTCTGATATGCCAAGACTCTTTAGGTGAATATGGTCTTGAGAAAGCGACGGTCGTCTTCTTGCGGTTGGTCAGTGTCGGAGCTGAAAACTAGGACTATAAAAAAGCCTCTCATCGCTCAATGCAAGAGGGCTCGAGACCTCTTCATGAGTGAATCTCCTTCGAAAAAGGGTGCTTTAGGAGCTATGTTAATGTATTATATTAGACTTTGTTTGTCATCCTCTTGAGACCTCGTTTTGCTAGCGAAGTCAATCGCTTAGCATTCCGACGAAGCTGATTTAGATCTTCCTAGACTAAAGAGCAGCTTGGTATGGAATGAAAGTTGTGCGGGGTATAGGAATTGCTCATTGGGCTCATAGTTTCACTAATGATTTAGTAAAGTCACTATTGAACTTTTGACCTAGACAACATATGTCCCCTTTCCCTATGGTTCGTACTAGTGAACTTCTTCTATTGGGAGTTCTTAAACGTAGTTCTTTTGACTCTAGCTCTCTCAATTACATCGATCCCGTTCGCTCGCTACCTCTCTAGTTCTCTATCTACAATTATGTAGTTCCAGCTTTTAGCTCTTATTCTATTGGTTGAGCACTAAAGCGGCCTATAACTTCGCTTGAGGATAGACTACAGGCTTTCCCCTACCCTAACTCGTCTAACTCTTAAAAGAAATCCCCCAATAGATAGTCTTTTCTTCTCTTGTTATTCTCTTTTAGTCTTCAACAATCTCTTTTAGTCTCAAAAATGCTCTTCTAATAACCTTAGAGAGACTTGATATATACCTCATATATACTCTTCTTTCTTACTCAAACTAGCCCCCTATAATGCTATTTGGAAAGGGGCTATCATGTTCTTGATCCAGGTTAACCTCTCTAATTACGCATATGAGTGTCTTGCTTGTTTCTTTCTCTTCTAGAATAAAAGGTGATCCTCCGCCTGCCTATCCCGAGAGACGACCTGTGTGGACCGAAATGGCGAAGCTGGTCCCCGGTGGGTCGATTGTCCTTCTCTAACTTTAAGAGCAGCTAAGAAGTAGACTCCATGATAAGGTCTTCTTATAGCATTAGTGCTGGTCTCTTTTAGCACTTGCTGCTTGCCGTTTTTCAAGACATATTCGACATCTTCAATTTTTCTCTTGGTTGTGTGCAGGAGCCATCCTAAAGTGGAACCCAAGATGGGATTTTCCTTGTTAGAAGGCAATCCTCATAAAGAGGTCATCCAAAAAGCGAGATCCTACAACCCCAAAACTCAAATAGTCAACCTTGGAAGTTATTGCAGCGAGGACGAATGAGAACTGATTCTCTTATGGGAATGGAATCCACCTAACCTTCCAGTAAGTACTCTTTTTTGCCAGTGACGACTGAATACTGCCAACGTCTTCAGGACTAAAAAAACAAACGTGAAAAAAAACCATTATATAAGGGCAATGCATTTCACTAGCTTCCTGCAACTAAGTAAACCAGCTGAAAGCCTGTATGCTGCGTACAACGAAAGAACGAGCGAAGAGGGGGGAGGGACTAGGGCGCATTCAGTCAGTGATTCTCTGAAATGGAGAGCTGATCGACAAGCATCCCATTCGAAAGTGAGTATGATTTATAGAGCTATCGCGATTCAGGTCGAGGCCCTCCTTTTTCAAAGAGCAAGCAAGTCAACCCTCGAGGTGGGGAGTGAATTGGGGTCAAGCAAGCCTCACCACTCCTTCACCTAAGAACCGAGTGAGCGATCCCCGGTTATATGGCGTCTGGCGAACCAGGCCCATTGATGAGAAGACTGACCGGGGGACTGGGGGATGAGCCCCCTAGAGAAGAAAGCAGGGCATCCATTCTTTCAAAATAGTATGAAAGAAGAAAGGGAAGGGGGAGTGGCGGGAAAGCTTATATAATCAAAAAAGCAGAAGATAGAGCTCAAGGGCAAGTCGGAAATCTCTCATCCCATCAAACTTAGCTGACTCGGCTGCCGAGTGGTTTGCCTCTATCGACTTCTGCTCATGATGCCAGATCACCACGTCGAATGATTGGCACGCACTAGGAAGTCCTCCACCGAATTCGCCATTCCATCATCGCAATGAGAGCCCCCTCCCGCCGCCCTCCCCTTTCCTCTTGACGGATGGATAGATAGAAATACTCTTGGCCCTACCTCTACTAAGAATGAGGGAATTCTGAACTATCCCAACTAGTAATGAAACAATGCCCTTCGGGCCAAAAAAAGCTGGGTAATTGTGTTGTTTGGTGCGGGTCTGTTTCCTCTCTTTTCTTTGTTGCTTATTCTACTCTTATTGCTCTACTGCGCTATATCTATGAGCATGATGAGTTGACTCCAATTCTCTCTTTTTTTTCTTGTTCTCCTTGCTTTCTTTCACTAGACTTGACTACTTAATAGAATCCTATCCTCAGAATCAAGAGGTCTTCCCTGCTGCTTTCGCTTGTTTCACCCCGCGGCTGAGGCCCATATATCTAGTGAAGAAAAACTGTGAGATTAATATAGTCTGCAAGAAGACGTCAGGCCCTCAGAATCATGGGGCGAGCGAGCTTTGAATCAATGCCCCCTAAGACCCCCCTTTGAGAAGAAAGGCTAGTTCATCAAGTCAATTTTATAGTATCAGTTATCAACAATGGCGACTATTGGAAGTATGTCATTTCAAACTGACTCCCAATTCCACTCTTTATGCCTTTATTCCAGGGATAACTCTCCTTATTGGCCTTTTTCCTTTTAGCAAGCTCTAGAAGTGAGTAGTCTACAAGTGCCAAAGCCGAGATTAAAGCTCGCAGTTTAAGAAAGGAAAAAATGCATGATTTTTGCATTACGCAGATGAAGAGCGGAGGCAGATCATATGTCTCTTGATAGTATGTCTAGCCACTGAAGACTATCAAAGCATTTAATATAACCTGGGGCCAGTTTAGGAGAGTCAATAGACTGATATCAGCCTGACGCTTAGCTGCCCGACCGATGGTCCTCTCTATCGATAAGCTCAGTTCTGCTAGCACGCGAAACAACTACTCCTAGTATTCATGTCATTCTCAGTAGCAGGAAAGATAAAGGTAGTGAATGACTTTCGTATTCATACTAGATCTATGTCAAAGTTTTCTAGAAATGCATCTTAGGACAAGGTTGGATGGGACTGATTGGGTCAGAGCTCGAGAGAGAAATATGATCAGGAAAGCATCAAGGCTTTGAAGTGCCTCTATGGTCGTGCCCGAGAAGCCTCTGTCAAATAGAATGGTAGCGGCGAATGCGAGAGGAGCAAAGCCGGGTGCACTGGAGTTCCCTTCACAGGTGAGTGGTGGGCGAGAGACTGTTGATGTGGAGTGCTGCGAAGCGTAGATGAAGGAAGCGTGCGATGCAAGTCCGAGCAGGACGAGCGATGCGAGTGGAGGCTAAAAGCGAAGGGGAGGCAAAAGCCATGCTTAGGCGATAGTCGAAGGGGAGGAAAAAGCCCTGCGACGACGATAGACGAAGAGGAGGCAAAAGCCCTGCTTAGGAAATAGAAGAAGGGGCTCACTAGTTCTTTCTTTACGGGTGATAGCTTTTCGAGTGTTGAGTTCTCAGGTTCGCGAGCAGAGCACTAGGACTCGCTCCAGGCGACCTCTCTACTTTCATCTCTTTCTATATGAGATGCAATTTCTCTCTTCAGTACTCACAATCTGGGCGAACATCCCGACTTATAAAGGGTGGACTTGGCCAGAAAAAAGAAGGCAATAGTCCTCCCGATCGTCTCTAGTCCGAATTTCTCTAATCTCAGGCAACACTTCTCATGATAGACTCCACTATGATAAGATAGTGAACCCGACGCTTGCTTGTTTGGGCGGAAATGAGGTAGTGGGACACCTTTCATGGCTAGATCATCAAGAAAGAAGATCCCTCACTACCATCGCACGTCAAAAGGATTCCACACCTGGCTCCCTTCTATTCTAGGCTTGCACACCTCTCTCCTTTCTCACTCTCGCTCACCTGCATCTACTTTTTGGCTATATATAATGCTCACTCTTTCTCTTTTTTGATAGGCGGCACCCAGGACTTGATGGTAGGTCCTGGCTCGCATCGCTTTGCCTCGCACCATCCTACTAGATTATCTATTATAATATTGACTGAGTGAGGCTGATTGCTTTCCCGTCAAGGCCTAAGGCTTAGTTGAAATGGTGCTATAAGTCCATGGATTTGCGGGTCTTCCTTCATGCACAAGTGGACTAGAATGCTCAAACATGCCCTTGGGGGCTCTTTGAGAAAGAAATAGAGATCCCGCATGGAAGAGGACTCCTTAGAGAGAGCTAGACCCCACCAAGGAGGTTAGCAGGGAAGATCCTAGGCCTCTGACTGAGGGAAGACTATGTCACGATATATAACAGGGCAACATACCAATCATTCACTTACCTGCACTAGCCCTCGGCAGATGCAGCGGAGGGGCGAAGACCTGAGAAGGTAGTCTAGAAGATTTCGCAAAAGGCAGTCGGCATATATGATAGTTGCTACTGTCCTCTTCTGAGGGTAGGAGGATTTTCTCAGCATTGGAGCCCTTCGGGGAATGAGTGAGAGGGATGCATGGGGTCTTCTCTGGGAGGTGGTGTCATAAGTCCCGAAGATAGAATGAGAGTGTGAGATATATAGTAGCGAGTTCGACAACAGTGCAATGGGCTGGGCGGGAAGTCGAGGTGCGTCATTAGAGGTGGAAGTCTTGTGAGAGGAGTGAGAAAATCGAGAAGTTTTGTTTGATAGTTGATTCCTTCTTGGATTCCCGCTTGACTATCGCGTACTGTAATGCGTGGTGTGCTGCCACCGCCGTGATTGGGGGGTATCCTGGGTGCCCTATGCAAGTGTCAAACAAGGTAGAAAGGGCTAGGATTTGCTCTGATTCAAGTGTGTCAATCAGCCTCCGGGTGGGGGGGGGGAAGGGGGATGTGGAGGGGATTCAGACCGCAATGGAGGTCAAAGGAGCGTGGCGAAGGGGGGATTGCAGGGGGGTTCAGGAAAGCCTCTTTTCGTAGCCAAGTCAGTAGACTTGCCAACTAATCTGAGTTTTCAATGGGAAGAGGTTAGTGCAGCTTTCCTTTCTTACTATATTGTCTTATCCTTCTCCGAGATTGATTCGACTCTACAGTCTAGTTTTGATTGGGTTATCGATATTCATCTTTGCGTAGATTCAGAATGGGCTACTTCTCTGGAATACAATACTAAGAAATATCCGACGTCAAGCATAATATTTGACTACCTCAATCAATGCCCGGGTAAAGAAATCTTCTCTTCCTCTATCCCTCAGAATATATAGTATATAGTTGCGATCATGTCCCTCTACCAAGAATGGAGAGAGTTTGACTCTGTACACATATTCGGAATTGTCAAAATAGAAAACGACGGACCCAGAAGGAGGAAAGCAGGCCTACCCCACATTTTTCTTATACTTTAAAAAGAAAAAAGATTTCGAACATTTTCAAACGCCTATAATATTATTTAGAAACTACATCTTTATATAGTGCTAAAAAAAGAGATAGTGGAAGTATAGATAGATGAAGTCGAGCGAGGGTCCCCTATATATTTAAGGGACGTGAAAGTGATTTAAAAAAGAAAAAGAAGGGCTCATTACCTACAGGTTGAGGGACTACTATTTGTATAGATGGGAAGGAGCGAGATTTTATAGATAAATGTTGTAGTAGCGAAGCGGGAAGGATCGTCAGGGGGCTATGAGCTATTGTTCCGGTCAATCATTCGGGAGGGCTAAAGAGTGGGCAGCAGAGGGAGTCGTGACGTGATGACTCTGCCCTATAATATTACGAGTCTCATCATCAAAAAATCAGCACCACGAATAACCTAAACAGCTTCGGAGATATCCTATCAACATTTCTGATCTCCTGGACCTGGCTCTATCTGCTACTAATTGTGAGAGACAGGGACATTGTCACATGATCGAGTTCTTTTTAGAGTAGGGTCTAAGATGCGTCATATATACCTAGAAACGATGGGTAGTAGTGAACAAACTCTTGACGCCTGCTTGACTGTGTTGTTTGGGGTATACAGAGAAATGAGCGGGAGGTAGGTCTTCTTCTTCATATTCTCTTCTTCTTCTTCCCCTCAACTCTGTATCTTTCTCTTTTCTTTTCTCTCTGCCCTTAACTCGCTTTAGACTATCGATTCTTCTACTCTCCTACCACCTCGAATGCGCTAAGTGGAGTTCAGCGGATTTACCTGCACTGTATCCTACTTGATTAGGGAGAGTGGGATGCACAATCTGGAAAAAGTTGCGGACTAGCGCTTCCAACTTCTGTTTTAGAGGGAATCTCACTATTGGCTTGCCTTGCTTTTACTCGAGTGAGCTCTTGACTGTCTGCGCAACATTGCCTGCCTGATATGTGGGAGAGAGTCTAATCCCTTATACACTTTTGCTTTCAATTCGCCTCTGACACTCCATCTTCTTGCCTAGGCTTGCTTTTTGATCCCCGTCCTCGACCTGAATCGCGATAGCTCGGATTATGCGGGTAAGTCGTCTTTTGAGTGCTTTTGAACTAGATTAAAGCCATACTAGCCTGCTTTTCTTAGCCTCGTTGAAGTCTTAGCCCTCATGCCTACCTTGTCTTAGGGGATTCCCCTGGTCAAGCCTACCTACTCCAGTCCTAATACAAAGGTACCACACCGAGAATGAAATACAAGTATAGACCCGCCTCCTCTGCCTTTCTTTTTGTTCCTTCTTCCGAGCCCAGCTTCCATCTACTAATCCGAGGCCATATGGTCAAGCGCCAATTCAAGCTATATGCTATATAATCGGAATTGAAGACCCGAAGGAGAAGTTATGAACGTCCTTCAACTCTCTCCGCTAAGTGCTCTACTTTCAGCTTCCTCTCTCCTTAGGGCTAGCTTGTTTTATTCCGGAGAGTGGTCTTTTCTCTCGGTTATTCCTGATGTAGGATGTCTTTATCCCTGTTCTACCTTAAGTCTTTATCCCAGTCATTCCCTCCTTCTTTATAAAGTACACACCTCAGACCAGTCTTTTCCTCATCTTCAGAGAAGTAGGGGTCTAAGAGTGTGCGCATGGCTTATGGGAGTCTATCAGAGAGTTCTTCATGGTCTTTACTTTCCGGGATTGACCCTAGGGTTCTTCTTCCTCCCACTTTCCAGGCCTAAGAACCAGCCCTAGGGATTGGGAAGTTCTATCTACATACTCCTTTCGAAAAAGGGAAAAGCATGTCGAAAGACAAGACTTTTCCTAAAATCATATGTTTCCGAAATCAACCACCGAGCTCCCTGTATCTCTGGCCTCCCTTTTTATACGCGCCATTGATGCCCTAAATTACTACCAGCTCTTCCCGTGCATTCTACTAATTAGTTCCGCTCATAGGAGACTCGCACTTTAGAGAGGTCAGTTCTGCACCTCTATTCTCCACTAATCAAATGCTTCACTACTATATATCTGGGGCTCGAGATTCCTCGGATATTTGCTCCAGACTCAAAGCTAAGGCAGAGTCACTATAGGCTATCCGCTCCTCATTCCGGAACTGTGCCGCCTTTCATCAGCCCCATCATCAGATGGCAATGGTGCCAGAAGCCTATAATGACGTAGGATAGGACCAATCACACTCGCAAGAAGTTCGGGGCACACGTAGCCCAACCAGCATGCATTGCTATTTGAAGGAGGTCGAGGACTGCTAATCCTGAAATCCCTATTTTCTAGAATCTCGAGGCTTGTGGCTTTTCCCTTTGGATCCACCCTTCCCTTTCTCTATTCTCCCCTACCTAGTTAGGAAGGGATAGCTTACTAGACTTCCTAGCTTACTTAGTTGGGACTTCCCCCTCCCTTTCTGCCCTAGCAAGAAGGACATGTGGACTAGGTTCTTTGATGATGAAAAAAGTCATCTTATTCGTATACTCTACCAGTGATGTCTAAACAGAATAATCGCGTGTGCGCGTCAGAGAAAGAGCCTATTTTGACTAATAGCTTTACTCCTCTCTATAGTTTAATGGTGAGTCGAGGCTATTTGCCAATACATCCTAGTGGATGGAAGAGTTCACCTCTCGATCAGGAGGTCCGGAAGAGCTCCCTGGCTTATCAGACCTACTTCCCTCATTGCGAATGAGCCCCTATCATATAATCCGTTGAAGCATGCATTAGCAAAAGCTGAGGCTTCCCTTTCCCAGAGTGTCGACCAGGCGTGTCCAGTGATTTCTGACTACCCTTCATCTGCCTGCTCGCGAATCAAGATACCTCCTGCCTGCCGAATTGCCTCTTCTTCCTGCTCGCCTAATCGCTCTCCTCTCTTTCACTTCTGTCATTCACTCCTTGCCCCTGACTTCTTATCCTCTGTCATCAAGAACTGCGGACAACCACTCCAGCGAGGCGGTTAGACCTTTCCTTCTTTTCAGGGGCCATACATGCGTGGCAGAAATCCCGCCGTTGGCTTAGACCTTTCATCTTTCTTGCTCCGCAGCTTCTACTCTTCTTCTTCTCATCCTCAGTAAGATCTTTCTGACTTAGACGTCCCTTTTTTGAAAGCAAGCCAAGACCTATCTTTCTAGCCTTATTCGATCAGTTTGAGTTGAGCCCGAACTGGCCTAGTTAGACTCAGTCTGCTTCTACTCTTCTGCTTCTCCCCACTGGGATGATCCTTCAAAGGCCAATTGTATTCAAGACCCGGACGGGCAGGAAGGATGGGACTTTCAACGAAACCTGATCCACGAGCATAGTCCGGAGGGACTGGAGCGAGGGGGTAGGATGAGCTTCCAAGTATGCCAGTGTCTTTATAGTTAGTAGATCCCCTTCTCTTTGTCGGGACCCCTCAGATAATTGCGGTAGACAGAGAGAATGCCTCTACCTTTCGAGAACTGAAGGCAGATCGAAGTTCTGCCCAGTAGAAAAGGCAGTCGTCATAGCCTGACGTGATGCATCTCAGACTTTTGAGAACATATTTATATAATAAATATGTGGTAAATTTACGAAGGGTTATATTTTTTTGAATTTATATAATTGCAAGCACTGACTATAATGATAATTGGTTATTTGAGAAATATTACGTGGCTTTCATTAATATTCTCCATCTACATAAATATGTTAGTTCAAAATATCGAGCTTGCTCTATAAAAGGACAGAGCTGGGCCCTTGGAGTAGTCTTCCCTCCTCTAGCCAATGGGACCTTCTTTCCACGGATCTGCTAGTGAATCTCCTTTAAGCCACCTTTGCTAGCACCTCAGGCACTCAAAGACATCTCTCGTAGACCCGTGTGCCTACACCCAGAAAGAGCTCAGAAGCCTGCTTTTCCTCCCTGCTTCTACTGCCCGTACGAGCCCTGTGTTATTAAGGATGAAGCCAACAACTATAGATAGAGCGTTGCTTCCTCCTAGGAATGAAAAGGAACAACTTAGGTAGATAGGATTCACACCAATTGATTGACACTAGTTATAGAGGAGAACAAAACTAGGCTAGAGTCCTTGTTGCGTGAGTCCCAGGAGCATCCGACCTCCTTTCCAAGATGCACTCATCAGCGCTCTTTTCTTAAGAAAGAACTTATAAAGCAGCATTCTGACTATCTTACCTAGCTAGAATAGAAATCGAACTTCCTCTACTTGATATTGGTCCCGCTTCCTCACTAATAGACCTCGATGCCAGCATTACCTTGGACTAGGAATGAAGAGACATTGACTCTTCCCACCCGCTTGCACACTTCAGAACTGAAGGGTGCCTAAGTTGATTAGGCTCTCTCTCTACTTTGTTATATATATATACATATGTTTTGAAAACTTTGATAACATTTATCATTTTTATAACCATTTTTATATATTGATATTTATAAGTATCAAAATCTAGCTGTAGAAATCACAACTAGAATATATTAAGCTGGGGGGGAAAGGAGCTTTTTCACGATTCTAGTTAGGTGTGCTCAAATCAAAGGGGGCAAGCGAAGATGAATGAACAGCGCCCTCAACCATCATCATAGGTTACTGAGATAGGAGTCATCATAGAAAAGAAGGAAGCGGAAGAGACCGAACCCTACATCTCCTCAAAGACTGCTAGAATGGCATCAAGTCGATTCACCTCCAAAGAATAGGGAGGACCCCGAGGAGAATTAGGTAACAAGGAATGCTTACCTACTCCTCTGAAAAAACCAACTGACCTTTCTCTTTACCTAGATAGAGAAAGCTAGGTACTGCTTGGACTATGTGCTTCTTCCACTACTGACGAAATTGGGATACGATTCTTTGTTCTTTCAAGGCTGATCAGCTAATCATACTATGCTTTGACCTCAAGGGAAAGATCTTCCATTTCATTATTCTTCCTTGATACCCGTAGCTACGCCGTGGCCATTGCTACTTGCTACAAGACTTGATATCCCCCTTTAATCGCCTCCTATAGAGACGCATCTCAGACCTAGAATCAGAGTCCTTGGTCCCTAGCTCTGATCTATCTGTTGCCCGTGGGCTTGTTTTTCCGGTCTCTACTTTACTGTGTGGAGTGACTGACCTTTCTCTAGCATCGCTTCTCTCCCTTCCTGACCTCGCTCTCCTTACTACGAATCACAGGGATTCCCCAAATTGTATATAATATAGTCGATTCTTCATTTCCCGTCCCATGTGCACAGACTATGTCTGCTTCCCACGGATTCATCTCATTCAGATCAGATGGATAGCCTCTTTCCAGCAAAGCCATTGTTGTCAATGCTTCGTTTTATTTCTCACTCTGTACACTGGCGACTGACGAACTTCTCTATCTCGTTCTTAGCCCATGCCTTAGGCTGAGGTCAGACACTGTAGTCTCTGGAGGTTAGAGCCAACGACCATGCTCCATAAGGGAAAAGTCCATAAGTCAGTATGTCTATCTTCTAGTTTATAGAAGATTTTCATTGACAGTTGCGATTGATGAGTGATGTACATCTCTTGAAGACCAGAAAGCCACATCTCACTTGACTCAGCACAGATGTTTCGACATTCTACATGTCTTTCTAAGGCACATTCCCGCCCGCCTAAAGGAAGACCGACCAGGGGGGACCAGATGAATTAGAGTAGTAGGGTCAACGAAAAGGTCCCGTCAGTTAGACCGTAAGGGACTATAGTATAACCTAGTAGCCTAAAGACAAGCCTAGCGTTAAGGGCAAGGCTCGACAATCCATCTGAGTCTCTCGCACCAGTCGCTCTGTAGTCAGACTACTGATGGGTGAAATTGCACTGATTGGCGCTCTGGGAAAGCCATAACCCAATCGTGTGACCGAGCCTCGCGATATATAAGCAGCTTATACCTTATCTTTCTCTTTGTTGCTGACCCTGACTTGACCTCTTGCTCGAGAGGAAGTAGCAGCACGGGAAAATCGTCAACTATTATGATATGCGGATTCAAAGCACTCACGGAAAATGCAGATCGAGCAGCCTTCTAAGTCAAGAATAGTTCGGAGCGCTTCAGTTTCATCAGCCGCATATGATGATGGGTACTAAAGTACTATAGCCTAGCCTTCTTCCTATACTTTTCCCATTCACTAACTAACCAGCCTGCCTGCAGTGCGAGAATGAGAATAGCACGAAAGGACTCACCCCATGTCAGTCTCCCTTTACTTAACTTAATAGAAGAGGGGTACTCCCCCAGGTCCTGTATTCCAGGGGTTGCTCACCCGGAGCCCCGACGGACCTTTCTGAGGTCTAGACTAAGAGAGCTTTCTCGAACAACATTTCTCGAAATTAGTGTTATTATAGTGATTACGAGTAGTTTCAGAAATTGCTCCAAAAGTCCAGGTTGATTTTCAATAGGTGGATTTTCGAGGGCACATAGAAAGTCATAGGCAAATCCAGGGTTTCCTACCTCCATTAGTTGGCTTCATACATCCGGGAAGACCTTGTGGTTTGAGATCGTTAAGTGGATTTAATGCACCCTACTTTGAACCTATTTCTTAGAAAGACGTCTAATGTTTAGTATTATTTCTTATGGTAGCGATAGATATTGGATTATTTCTTATGGATCGGATCCTTGTTCTAAATTATGAAAACTTGAGATCAAATCTAAGGGAACATGATTTAATGATTTGAGATGTGTTTTGGAGAACTAAAGAAGTAAACCCGAGTCAAGCACGGATTTTTGAAGGGTTGCCTATTACATAGAAATGCATGCTGGTTTCGGTGGCTTCTAATGCATGCATGTGGGATCCAATGCCATGGGATCCGTGGAATCATTTCATCCATCCCCCGGCTTTGAGACATGTCGGTCCCCCAAGACAGGACAAAGGTAGAGCCCCATCCCTTTTCATCATCTGGTACTCTCCAATCATCTAAGATGAAACTAGATTGAGTTTGGCTAGACAATTTACCTTCCCATTTCTGCATCGGCTACAACATTTGCCTTCCGAGAAAGTCATAGTATTTTAGGAATTCCACCCAAACTCTAAACTAGAGGCCTCATATTCAGCTCCCACTAGATAAGCTTCTCTCTGCTCTTGCAATACGTGAAGAACCCCAAATTTTCCCCATAGAGATAATGTCGCCATATCTTTAGAGCAAAGACTACCGCAACAAGTTCCAGATCTTGTGTAGGGTACTTTCTTTCTTGCAGCTTCAATTGACGTGAGGCATATGCTACGGCATTCTCTTTCTGCATAAGGACACACCCAAGTCCAGTACCAGATGCATCCGTATATACAAGAAAACGTCCGCTGCCAGATGGTCAGGTCAGTATTGGAGCCGTAGTCAATCTTCGTTTTAGTTCCTTAAAACTCTGCTAATAATTTTCTGACCATTCAAACCTCACGTCCTTTCTCGTCAGCCGGTAGTGAAATCTTCGAGAAGGCCTATCGCGATAGACGTTAATTGCTAATAGTATCTAGACAAATCGAGAAAGTTGTGAATCTCAGAAAGATTTTTCAGCTGGCTCCATTTTACTACCGCTTCCACCGCTTGTATATGACATGACCCAGAAATGCTACTTTTTCTAGACAAAAGCCACACTTCGAGAATTTAGCATCAAGCTGGTGCTGACGTAGTGTCTCAAGTACGATTCTAAGATGTACTCGGTGATGCTCTGGATCCGGTGAGTATATCAGAATGTCATCCACAAACATGATCACGAACTTCTCAAGGTCTTCCCAGCTTATTCATAAGTTCCATCAAACCCATTTTTTAGACCAAAAGGCATCACTAGGAACTCGTAATGCCCATATCTCGCACTATCTATCCGGACAGTTTTAGTAAAATCATCCTTTATTCTGAGCTGTTGATTACCTGACCGCAAATCTTTCTTAGAAAAGCAAATAATATAATAGTGTTTCTTACTGGTCGAATAATTCATCAATCCAGATATTTCTTTTTCACAGTCACCTTATTCAAAGTCAATGCAGAGCTTCAGTTTACTGTCTTTCTTCTTCACAAAGAGGACAGGTTCTCCCCAGGGAGAAAGACTAGGTTGCAAGAATCCCTTATCAAGTTGTTCTTGCCTTTTGTTCTTCATGTTTTGACTTCAGAGCTCTGTTGAGAAAGTGGTGCCTGGTGCTTCCCGATAAAACATAAATGGAGAAGTCCTCCTCTCTCTCAGGAGGTAGACCTGGAAAGACATCAAGAAAGTCCTATAGAACATCAAAATCTTCCCTGAGAAGACTCTATGCTAATTATACTAGCTAGGTATGCGATACATCCACAGATGGCATTCATTAGACGATTGGACTGAGATAATCACTCGATCGCCTCATCGAAGGCCATGGATCACCACCATCATATATTAAGCTGGTTAGGTCTACTAAGTCAGGACCAATTTCTTGTGTCTGCAATACAGTGCATCATAGTGTTCCCATAACCCCCAATATGACATCAAAGTCCTAATATATTCTAGTTGCAGAATTAGGTTGGCAGTAATAACATGCTCCTCTACTATTATTGGTATGTCATTCAAGTACATACCGGTAGTTACAATCTCACCCATAGGTTCAGCAGCTATTAATAAGAAAGAAATGTGTATGGTCATATGTTGAACATTGCATTTTTTAGCAAATGCATGTGAGATGCCAGGAAATTCAGTGTGGCACCTGAATCAAAAAGAAGTACAATCAAACCTATTTATCAAATGATTCACAATCAAACGTCAATCGCGAAAGAACTCAAATGTTATCCCATAAGCGGCGTCATCGGCTTCATCCTTTGTGAGAGCAAATATCCTCCCTGCAACGTTTTTCAGCCCCAACCCATCACATCTCCTAGTCTAGTCCCTCCTCTACTCTTTAACATTTTTCGTGCGCGGATCGCACCCTCTTCAGCTCATATAAATGTCGAGCGAGCTTTAAAGTGAAGTGCCCAATCACTATTGGTCCACTCGCCATAATCCTCAAGGTCCTCGAGGAGAGGGGTCGATTTCTTATATCAGTCTAATTGTCGAAGCTAGGGGGCAACAACATCTTTATAGTGATATTGACCTTTAAAGAGTAGTGGCTCGAAAGGGAGAAGCAATCGACGCATGACAGAGCAAGAAGAAAGGCATTTGTTATCAGCGTTAGGCATGTTGGCCGTGTTCAGCCATTGTTAGCTTGGCAGTCGTGACCAGCTTGGGATGTGCGGTGTCACCCTAATGAGGAGTTGTTATAACCTTCTTTGAAGAGTGGGGAAATCGAGACAAATTTGGATAATCTATTTCTTACTCCTCAGTACTTTCCTATATTTGTGAGAGGAAAGAAAGAGTCCATTTTTTCACAACCTGATTGGAGGGTAGGCTCCCAAATGGGAAGGAAATAGCAAGAATTGTTGCGGAAGCCTGGAGGCTGGTTGGAGATAGCCCACTTGACCAATTTGCCATTAACCCATTGATTCTGATGAAGGTGAGAAATCTCTATTTCTCATTCACAGATCCATCCATGTCTATGATGCTCACTCGATGCTTAATTTTGTTACGAAAAAGGGAGGGTGAAAGTCAGTGCCAAATGCTTGGCAATCCTTGGTAGAGCTTATTCATGATTTCGTGTTCCCGGTAAACGAACAAATAGGTGGCCTTTCAGGAAATCTGAAACAAAATTTCTCCACTCGCATCTCCGTCACTTTGAGTTTTTCGTTATTTCGTAATCCCCAGGGTATGATACCCTATAACTTCACAGTGACAAGTCATTTTCTCATTACTTTGGCTCTCATTTTCCATTTTTATAGGCATTACGATAGTTGGATTTCAAAGAAATGGGCTTCATTTTTTAAGCTTTTTATTACCCGCGGGAGTCCCGCTGCCGTTAGCACCTTTTTTAGTACTCCTTGAGCTAATCCCTTATTGTTTCCGTGCATTAAGCTTAGGAATACGTTTATTTGCTAATATGATGGCTGGTCAATGTTCAGTAAAGATTTTAAGTGGGTTTGCTTGGACTATTCTATGTATGAATAATCTTTTATATTTTATAGGGGATCTTGGTCCTTTATTTATAGTTCTTGCATTAACTGGTCCGGAATTAGGTGTAGCTATATCACAAGCTCATGTTTTTACGATCTTAATTTGTATTTATTTGAATGATGCTACAAATCTCCATCAACTCTGTCATTTCATAATTGAATAAAATGATCGGTCAAACTATTCTCTTCCCTGGGGGACCAGACAAGGGCTTGCCTTTCCACCCTTGGGGCTTTTGGGGGGCAAGAAAATGGTGATATTGGCAAACAAGAATATGCGGGGCAGAGGTCTAATTAGCTAGTTCTACTTGAGAAGCAAAGGTGGGGATGAGGTCAGGAGAGGAGAATGACGTCAGTTGAGGCAGATTCTAGCACGTGTGAATGGGCGAGTCCTCGGTTATTTATATATTGCGACGCAATCTTCTTTCCAATCAAACCCCTAGATTGATTCGATGAGACTACATCGCTTAGGTCTCCCTTGTGGAATTCTACTATCTATGAAGCCATCGACCATACTTCCCTACCTTCCTGACCTTGTCCACAGTGATGTTACCTTCCGAGAAGAGGGATAAGCTTAGGATGATACCTGAAAGAAAGTGCCAAAAGGGGTTCCATGTCTAAAATGAAAGATAGTCAGGCAGTGCAGTTTGCGGGATTGGTGACGGATGAGATATTCTCTTTGCCCAATCTTTTCTTCTCTAAAGATAGCTGACCAGTGAGCGCTAAGCTTTTCATAGTCGACTTCTTTTGCATACCTTTCCATAAATAGAATAAGAAAGAGATTCAGACCTATCCGTGACCCGGATATATAGTGGCAGGAAATGACGTCTTCTTCGACTGGTGCGAGCCGCTCTCTGGAGGCTAAGAGTCGTACAAGACTCGCTATCGCTCGAGCAAGCTCCCAGGCGCGCAGCCAACACGTGCTCACTACCGTTCCGCAATAGGGTGGTTAATTACAGCTGTCTCTACGCGCTCACTCTCGTTTGCAGCTGTCGCTACATGCTCGTTATCGCTCGCTCCAGTAGAAGAGATATGAGAGTAAGGAATCTTTCAAGCGGCCTTCTTCAGCACCAAAGCCTCAAGTTAAAAATGACTCTGTTTGAATGCTTTTCCAGGTCAAAGTTCATACCTTTGCGTGATTAGGCGCATGAACTAGCCTAGTTGGAATCAGTATGGGACCATCCAGTATATAAGAAGCTACTTAGCTAGGGGGTCTCAGTCGAAGGACTAAGGGGCAGGCCACATATCTCTTTCAGGTCTATCCCTTTCTCTGAGAGTGAGAAGGAGCGAGTCCCCGGTAGAGCAAGCGAGTCCTAGGGTTCTGAGTGAGCGCGAGACGAGGTCTATATGGCTAGTATACCTTTTCCCTCACGCACCGGGGACCCTAATACGAGGGAAGTCTTTCTCGCGCCTCAGTCAATCACCTCACCTGACGTATATGATGCCTTAGTTATGGAGATATATAGTAGGACTCAACTTCTCTCACGCTTTCCTAACTTGTGACGAGCAAGTCTCGCAAAAAAGCATTCCATCAAAGGCCTGGTCATACCTAACTAAACATAAAGACTTCACGGACCCTCATCACATCTAATATCTATAATAAGCACTGACGTTGACCTTTCCATCAGATCATCGTCAGAGGAGGGCCAATCCTGCCAATCATTTCCAATAAGCCAATCAATAGAGTAATTAAGTACTCTCCTCGGTACATAGTATATTGTTGGAGGAAGAAAACCTAGCACCCCCCCCAAGTATGCTCTCCAGCCAGAATCTCTGAGAGCTTAGATGTTTCAAACCTTTGAGAACTACCGATCCTTAGCTCGATAACCAGTGAACATAGATTTCCTTCTATCTGAGAATAACTGTTTGATTCAAGGATCGATCTGAATGAATCATCACTTCTATGATCTATCGAAACGTCACTATAGCCCTTTCTTTGAATTGGACCTCTTGAACTCCTACTACTAATCTCTTTGACATGCGACCTCTTTTTATAACTCGCTCTTCTACTTATTTCATGGCGGGTCTCTTCTCTGTATAGCATTGGCTTGGGGGTTGCCCATCCATGCTTGCTTTCCTACTTCTTTCTGTTTGTAAGACATAGAGGCGGTCCTCAGGGCGAGGGATCGAGGGATGCTCTGTCTTTTCCAGACTGGATACGATACCTAGTCCTGGGATTTTGAGGGGGTGCATATGACTTATTTAATCTTTGATAGCTTTTCCACCTCCTGCTTTCTAGTGTTCAAAGTCTGATAGATGAGGTAGAAGCACCAGGAATTCCCTGCTTCTGTCTACAACTCCTTCAACCTTGACGCCCCCCCTACTTTTGCTATTTCCTCCTCGGATGCTAGGCTGTCGGTCATGACGGGACCTCATGATGTTCTGACGGGGAAGAGAAGGCCAATTCCACCTTCCCTTATGGTCAGGAAGATCCTGGAGTGGAAAGAAATGTGATTGAGCTCAAAAGAAAGGTCTTTCCGTAGAAGTGCAAAGAGAGAGTGGAAAGGTCGGAAAGTGAGGATGACGGTCGGGAATCATGCCTTGTCCTAGTCACCCCCGCTCGATCGCATCACGATAACTAACCTTCAATTAATTACAGATAAAACATGATAATATGACGGAAGTGCCTTGTCTTTTCCCTGATTAAGATATGAAAGCGCTTGAACTAGTGGATTAGAGAACTGCCACGATTCTTCCGCACCAGACTTATCGATGCATTGACTTCCTTCTGCACTTTACTCAACCCTCGAAAGCTGCAATCATAAGGGGAGCTCTTTTGAAGGTAGACCAGTAAGCTCTTATGAGGCCTATACAGGACTACATCTTCAAACTCAACCTATTGGGTTCTTTCCCCATCTCTCGCCTCTTCCTGACAATCTCTCTCTTGATTGATGGCTATGGGAGACCAGTGTCATTTTCTCGTCCCTTGCCTTTATCCTCTACCTAAGACCCAGGTCAGACAGACGGACTCTGATTCTACCTCGCAACGAGATAACTAACCTTCTTTGTCGGACACACACTATATATCCACGGCATTTCCTTGTTCTTCATCTTTTTTCGTCCTTTCCAAGACTCTGTGGCCTAGCTTCTTGCGTCTTCACTCCACATCGTCTACGTCGCGCGTCTTCACTCCTTGCTTCGCCTGCTAATCCCACGACTGGTAAAAGCGCCTTCTATTCACTTTCCCATTTCGATCGGAAGTGGTTGTAAAAGACCTAAGGGCTTCTTATGTTCCGCCTTGACCTGTTGACAAAGGAGACAAGGGCTGACATATGATGCCACGTCACGCTTCATACCCTGCCTTGTACATTTAGGTCAAATGACTGTTGTTATCTATGCTCTTTCTTTTCATTCTCGGTACGCACAATCGATCTCAAAACCGGAAGGCATCATCTACTAGAGTGAAATCACGTGACCCTGCACCTTGGTCCTGATCCTCTGCAGTTTCGAATCTCCAAACAGGGTGATTTACTACAGTATTGCATTTGAGAATTTTCTTGTTCAAATCCCCCCTCAACAGCTTCGACACAGTCAGGGTACTCAGATGCATCTGCCTCTCAACTGGTCTCCAATCACTGACTTCCGTCAACCCTGAAGCCAGTAGTGCCGGGTTGCGGCTTAGTGCGTCAGCCACAATGTTCCCCTTTGGTAAAAGATTGTGTAGTCATCATCCTTTGGCAAATCCATCCCGCTACTATATATGACGCACTGAGACAACTAGTCTTTCCAAATTGATCTCTTTTCTTATATAAATCCTTCGCAGCTTGCTTTGTGCGCTAAGAGCATTCCCTTGTTAAGTGATGGGCGGATAGGAGTTATTAGAAGACAATACATAAAAGGACATTGTTCAGAGTGAAATTGAACCAAAGGCCCTCTCTCTGTAGGACTCGCTACCTATGCCACAAGGCTAATTTGCTGCAAGCTGGATCTCCGTATGAATTCTCATTCGAGAAGTACCTCTTAGGTATAGACAAGATATAGTACCACAAAGTTAGGGGACTACAATAGAGTATGCCTAATTCCTTCAGTATGAAGCTTGGCCACTAGTCTACTTGGTGACTCTCGGAGAGGGTTCAATATCAAATTACAGAAGGTTTGACCTCGAAGAACTATTACAAGTGGAAAGTGAAATCTTTGTGGCTTCGGCCCTCAAGTGTGGATCATCGGGTTGAGTACAAAGCATGTTTCAGCTATGAGGCAGTGAATGACTTTGAGTATAATTCATAAAGTAGTCAAGCAAAGCAAACCTTCTCTCTTAGAATTCTTGACTCAGCTTGTGCCTATTCAGGTCTATACTACTTGTTCGAGTGTCCCAGCCACTTTTCCTTACTCATCTCAAATTCGGAACGAGATAGTTAATAGGGGGTTTTGGCACTTGCGTCAAACAGAAAAGAAAAACTTTTCTCACCTTCAGATATGAAAGCACTTTCGTAGGCTACGTTGGCTAGGTTTATCTTTCATCATCAAATCACACGCACCATTTTTGGATCCTCGGATATATAGTGCGAGTATGAAACTTCGCTATCTTATGCCCGAAAAATGCTCTTCTTGATCAATCTATTCTAGGTTCTATCTCCCGTCATATATCATTCTTGCCCTTGGCCTTTATTCATTTAGTCTGCGTCGTGTAAGACATTGGGAAGTGGTCACCATATCCATTTGACTATCTATGACGGGCCTTTCTCGTGATGAAAGAAGCTTGGCTGATGCGGCATTTCTCTGGTCAAAGGACCTATTTCATCGACGTTCGGTTATAGAATCAGGTCAAGTCCTAACTTAATTCAAGCCCTGCGACGACGAGCTTATTATAACGCAGGTAGATCAATTCTTATAGGTAGGCATTTCTTCGCTTCTATCCTCAAGGTAAAGAGTCTATTGAACTCCAGGGAAGAATTTCAGAGGATTGGCTCAATGCAAGTCGTAGTTCGGCATGGGAGTCGTGCCTGCAACCTCAAAAAGACGTGTTGAAGGCACCATAGTCTCCGTGAGGGCCTAGGAAAAGACCCCCTTGCCAAGAGCATTCTCATCCTTGTTGAAGTGAAGACCTCTCTCTCATAAAGCAGCTTTCTTTATAATAATAACTTGTTTTTTTTATAATCTCTTTTCTTTTTTTATGCGGCTCTGGCTCAGGTTACCTTTTTCATGGACTTTTCCACTTCTCGACAGCCAAACATGATAAATCTTGATAACAACGAGTACCATCTAAGATGATGAAAGGCATTATTGCATCGCCTAAAACAACCTCTTTATTCGCTTTCCTCTCCTATCTCATACTATTTCTCAGGTGGTGAGCGAGCCGTACAAGACCAGGAGGAGAGCGGTGCGAAGGTAGACTAGAGGGGAGATCCGAAAAACAAAGGCCACAACCGTCCCACTAACTAGGGTTCTTTCCTTAGAAGACATATCAGAATACATTTATAGAGAAGAGATGCGAGAGGAAGATGCTTAGGTTCTTTCTGGGGTCAACGAAAAAGAAATACTCTTCCCTCTTTTCTATCGAATCAATCATAACCACTACCTATATTCCACGAAATTGTGCACCACAAATATGAGCTAATGAATAGACCCACGATTCCATAAAAAGACATTGCAATTCCTTGTGGAAAATCAAATGATTTGCTGATCAGGGAATACAGATCTCATATTCCTATCAAGATAACTAGAAGTTCCAACCACTCAAAATCCTAGCGAACCCAGGATAAAGGCCTAGCAAAAAAGACTTGTTTTTCTGCCTTATGCAATATATTTGATGATCTCTAGTTCATATTAGACTATACCTTATCCTGTTATATTTGATTGGATTTTAGAGAAGAACCCCAATTCATTTGCTTTTTCTTTTCTTGCTCCTGAAATCACTCTCATCAACTAGCACTACTTTGTTGTGAACCATTAGGAAGAATTGGATAGATACATTTACATTCTCTTTTGAATATTTCTTTGTGATAGTTTCCCCCGATTCGATCTGCATTGCAAACATCAGCACTGTATACATAAAAGCTCATTTGAATATTCGAAAATGAGGAAATTTGCCGCCAAAGAGAAATTATATATATAAATGCCAATCTATACTTGATTCAAAAAAGCAATTCTATACGGACTTTTGTTAGCTTGGTTGTCTCCCCCCCAAAAGAGCCTGATTAGGCCAGTAACTGGGGGCGTAATCATTTCTACACTTCTTTTTTCTGCGGAATTAGCGCATTTGATATCCCGATCTTGATTTCCTGGAAATCTTGCTTGTAGGGTTGTCTCCCGCCCAATAGAGCCTGATTAGGCCGGTAACCGGGGGCTTAATCATTCCTATACTTCGGATTGCCGGACAACTTCGAGACATGATATCAACTTAATGTTAGAATATGCTATTCTTTTTTCTGCGGAATTAGCGCATTTGATATCCCGATCTTGATTTCACGGAAATCTTGCTTGTAGGGTTTTCTCCTGCCCAAAAGAGCCTGATTAGGGTGGTAACCGGGGGCCTAATCATTCCTATAGTTCGGATTGCCGGACAACTTCGAGACACAATATCAACTTAAAGTTAGAATATGCTAATATAATCAAACAAAGAAGAGGTTTGATAAAAGCTCGACCGTCGGGAGAGGGAAGATTTTGAGCAGCAGGCTCATTTCCCCTATTCATCACTTCATTCAAAGAGGTTTGATTTTGAGCAAAAGGCATTTCCGCCAGCTTTTTCTCAAATACGTAATAGAACTTCTCATCGGTGGAGGAGCAACCATATCCTAAACAATCAATCCGACATCAGTCCTAATTCCAATAAAGAGTTACAAAGCTTTTTGCATAAATACTATCTCTCCTAAATAGTATGAAAGTGAGACTGTGATTCCGGAATTAAATGCGTGTATTCAGCTTCAACGATCGCACCATTCTCCTATTCTCTTTTAAGTGCTAGCTTAAACGCTATTTGACAATCTGCCCCTGCAAGTCTGCGATGCTTTTATGCGTCAACTCTTTACTGAGAGAATCGCAATGAGGGGGTGCGCTTCAGTAGCGGGTACTAGTCTTGTCAGTCCCTTCAACTATATCTCTTAAGCTCGGTCATACCCCCCTCTTTGAGAGATCGTCTCGTGGGCCGGAGAGTTCGATAGAGGGTCTATTCCCACTCTCAGAACTCTTAGGCCGCCCACCTCACACTCGAGCCCTCCGAGCATTTCCTTCTCTGCCGGGCTCTTTTCTCTATATCTGAAATCAAAAGATAGCATTTTCCCTAATATAATAAGTCATCACCACCTGCAAAAGAGGATTAGATGTCCGAAGATGTGTCAAAACATCAACTTCTCCCTTCTTTACCACGACAGGATGAGATTCTTTTATAAAAAAAAACTACCACCTGTACCATCACCCAGAGTGAGTGATAAGGATGAAGGAAGAAAGAGGAGGGATGATTCTTGCTCAAAAAAGGGCGATTATCATGAAAGCGTTCAAGTAATCTAAATATAAGGAAGTTGGGGGTCAGCGGGAAATAGCTCAGTTAGCAACTTCGGGAGGTCAACTCTAGAGAGAGGTCGAACATAGGGATACTACCATGGAAATCAGAGTGAGTGGAAATCGCTATTCTTATACAATGATATCACATTAGACTTTCCTTGAAAAGCTGCTAGACTAGAGGGGAGATCTATGAAAACTCCCAGACAAAAAGTGAGAAGAGATCTATAAAGAAAACTCCCAAACGACGACCTAGGGGTCCAACTACTCTCTCCCGTTACATAGATAGGTCAGAAGTCAAGAAGCGCCTATTCAGTTGTCCAGTGGAAAAGTAGAAAAAAGCACCACCTAGGATTATAGATAGAGAGAATTGTGTTCGTTAAACTTTATCCCCCTTCTTTGCCAGTGTCCGATCTTTTCCACCTCTCTTCTTCACGGTCCTCGAAGCCGCATCGAAATCCCATACTGGAAAGAAGTCCCTCTTAGATACCCCCAGTATTGGAGCGGGAATGTGGCTTGTTTAAAATGTCTTGCTGCTTAACTATCCACTCTTTACCACTACAGCAACTCTGGCTACAGTTGCCAGGCTTGGGAAGAAAGAAGAATGAATCTTGAGGGTGAAGAGGAAAGAAAGAGATCCGTAGGGTACCCTCTTACTAGAACAAGATCTCACAACTCAACTCCTCATTCTAGCTCCTCTTATCGAGCCTGGTTTCTTGTTGGCCCCAGATATATTATAGGGCGGGGGTCTGGCTTTTAGAAAATACTCCCTCGATGTCTCTCATCACTATTATTCTGAAGGCTGGAGGATTTGCTTACTCCTATTATTCGCTTGATGAAAAAAAATAGGGATTGGTAGATTCTTTCACATGAAAACAGAGGAAGTCGACTCCTATTAAGAAAGTGGAAAGGTATAAGAAGAAAGAAGAGAAGATAGAAACCAGTTGCCGAGGGGATTGTGGAGTCCCACCTAGGATGATAATGCATCTTTACCGACCGATAATGTTCTATAGTGAAGTGGCTTGCCTCACTCTCTTACTAAAGGAGTTCCTAAGATCTAGATTCCCACAAAAGTTAGAGTAGATGGGAAAAAAGCTTCATCTCTGAAGCACCATCATGACATCTCTGCTCCCAACTTCTCTAGGCCCTTTGACCTCTCTTCCGTTAGCCCCTACTCTCAATATGCTTTGTACTTCGTACTATATGCTACTTCCTACTCGCTTCCGGAGCAAAAAGCTCTTTCCATTACCTCATCGCTTTACTTTAAGAACTGCTTGTATGTTCGTCTGAACGAACAAGCTTCTACCTTATCTTTCTCTTTGGCCCCAAGCCCTCGATTGAACTTCCCTGCTATCGTCCAGGTTACGACCCGATCTCTTTCTCCTGATGTCGCTGATCTCAAAAGGCACCTATGTCGAGTGGTACTCAGTACCTTCCTATCCCGACCTCATACATAGGAGTATGTCTGAATCCCCCTCGTTCCTTGCAAAAAGAGTTAGTAATTGATTAGAATAGTCCTACGACTTTTTTTCCAGAAAAGACGTCGGATTCTCAGAGGGGCCATGTGCTATTGGATATGTCATCTTCGTGATTACTGGATCACGGACGGACTCAGTGCCTCCCTTCTCTCAGCGATAGGTTTTTCCATCTTCCTCTTGTCTTACTTGATTGAAGGTTATAGCTGACGGAAGACTATCTATATTAGCTCTTTATCCTCATAGATAAGAAAGCTTTTTTTCTCCTTTCACCTTAACCAAACTTTTGTGTCAAAGTCTCACCCCTGTCAAAGAACCTCATGCTTCAGAAGCCAGACTTCTATGACGCAAGAGCTTCGAGCTTTTTCTGATCGTCTTAGAGCAAGTCCTCAAGTCAGTTGAGGCTATCTCTTTTCTCTCGTGAAGAATCTTCTCGATCCCCCCGATGACTCCCTACCTCTCATTTTCTTCTCGAATTCTACATATGAGGGACTGCATCCAGCTCGCTCTTTTGCCGATTCAGAGAGCCAGACATAAACAGGAAATAAAGAAAGCTTTCTCAATGCGTGAATCCCAAAGTGAGTCATATATAGTTGATGAATCGATAGACTGATGCGTCCTGACCTCTGTGAGAGCTTGCCAGTTTACGATCAGTCTACGATTTCTTTATAGATGGAGATGAAGCATGTTTTTCATACGTCATTCGTGCCTTAATTTTGAAAGCAGACATCTGTCTGTCCATGAAAATGTCCCCTCACATCCCCGGCCTCCACCCGCGGACTGCTAGTAGCTTTTCACTCTCCTTGCTTACTATCGTCCCTTGCCTCCTGTCTGCTTACCCATGCGGACACCTCCGTCAAGCTAGGCCTGACACGCTAACAAAAGAACCAAAGAAGAATACTAGGGAATGACGTATGAAAGATGCTAGGTCGACGAGTCCTTAGGGACTAAGGACGGGCTCACCCCCTTTCGCATGACATGGGAATATACTCTTTGTCTGTCCCCATCAGGTATGACCCGTCAAAGAAAGATGAGACTTCCCTCTGCCTTCCTAGATGATGAAAAGAGTTAGACGTCCTAAAGTGCGTGATATATATACGCGGGGGATTCTTCTTCTATAAGATCTGCTGCGGATGATATAGCAGCTCCTAGTCCGACAACTAGAGCCTGGCCAGGCGTGAATCGCTCGAATGCAGAGAATGGACAAGAGCTGACCAAGCGAGAGGACCGCTTACTCCTTTTGTTCTAATTCCCAGCCCCGCTCAGTCAAGTCAATCGACAAGAGCAATCGCAACAACTCCAAATTCAGTGTTGATTTCCTCTTTCCACGTCAATTTCTTTTTCAATAGCTATAACATCTCTGATTCCTTTAACAGAAGTTTCCAAAGCAAAGCCCCATTTGTCCGAATAATCTAAAAACCATCTCCTCTTTCCTAGACAACTATTACTATATTTAATTTTCGACTTAGAGAAAACAAAGGTCGAACTGAAGGATATGGTGAGATCCTCAAGCGCATCACGGAAGCGTGAGCGTCGTATCGAATACGACGAGGAGCGACTAGTCGCACTAGTTGCTCGATGCAGCGGAATTTAAAAAAAATTTATACGACGAAACCACATGATCCAGGAAGACTTCTCGGATCGTTTCGTCTAAACCACAAACAAGTAATTAGGATTACCTCTTGAAGCGTGGTTGCGATCAAGTCTCTAAACGAAGAGACCTCCTGTCTCAAGTCCGATCCGACGGAGGAGACGCTTGCGAGCGCGGGGATGAATCGCGTGCTTCTCACAATCCATGTTGATGATCCAAGCGGCGGATCTCCTGATCTCGACACACGAGATCTGACGTCTTCTTCACGAGCGAGACGCCCCAAAGGAGACGGAGATCCACAAGCAGCAGAACGGGCAGCATAACGACGATGCCGCGGTGATGGAGAACCTCTCCATGGCATCCATGGTGGACGGCCATGAGAGGGAGAGAGAGAGGGCTGACCTCTAGCAAGAAAGAGAGAGAGAGATGTGTTGTGTTTAGAAATATAGAGCATGGTGTGCCTCTCTATTTATAGGGTTTTGGGATCCATGGATCTCAATCCATGTGACATATAAAATCAATGGATGAGATTGATTTATGTCAATCCAATGGCTAAGATTGTTGTTGGTAAAACCAACAAATTTAGATCAAAATATATTTGGCAAAATCAAATACAAATTAATCCAAATCAAACCAATAAATAAGGAGAGAAGATACATGGAGATTTCATCTCCATGTACCTTCCAAAGTGGACGGCCACACATTCCTTATAGGAATGATGTGCCCCCCCCTTTCCATGGAGAGAGCAATCTCATGGAAATCCGTGAGATTGCATATCTCCTTGAAAATCTCCTCTATTTATTTCCAACAACTTTTGTTTGCTTTTTATTCTTCAAAAATAATTCACAATTATATTTGAGAATATTGCAATCTTGCCATAGAAAAATTGTGAATCAAATTCACAACCCAAAACAACAAATAATTTACATTGTCAATTAATTACACAATGTGTATCCAATACACATAATAATTAATCAACACATATAAATTATAGTTAACTCTCTCTAATACATTATAATTAACATTTATAATATATTATGAATAATTGGATATTTCTATCCACATTATTCTTATCCATAACAATTAAATCATATTTAATTATATTGTATAACTTATTCTCATGTACTCAAATAATATGAATCAACATTCACATTATCTACATCTTTGATAATCAAATCACATTTAATTATCTAATATAACTCTCCTTATAATATGAATCAAATTCATATTATTCATGATAATTAAATCACATTTAATTATCCATTTTCTCAATGCTCGGATACATATATCAACAATAGAATTATCCATGAACTCTTTCAAGGATAATGCGCTTTCTCCGCGAACACTTGGAAATAAGGACAGGGCGATTGTATTGTTCCACATATAGTGACATGGATATTGAGATCATATCTCAAATCCAGATCGCGGGCCTCCCATAGATGCTTGATTAAATCAAGACCGCAAATCTAATCTTCTCATTGAATCTGAATCACATTCAGATTAATGTCCAACATTTGGACTAAGATCAGATTACTTCTCTACTGAGAGGAGTCACTAAAATCCAGACCCGTTTCATCACTCCCTAGGAATGGAAGCGTCATGGTTATACAACCGTTTATGATCACATCACCCTAAGGCATTCCCAATACCTATACATCCTGCATACTGGAAGACTCAGAATAAACCCGAAGTATTTGATCAACTTTATACTGTCTACTTCAGGGTTTTATCAGTAAGTTTCTCATTCGATCATTGGGAGTCGGTATCGATCATATACTTTCCAAAAGCATATATCATACCTAGGTCTTGATCATATACTTTCCAAAAGTATATATCAAACCTACAAATTCAGTCAAGCTTCCAAAGCGAGACGAACATGCGCATGGAATTTGATTCTTCCCAATATCTCATGAGTGAGCTCATGTCTTCCGGTTCAGTAACTGAACCTGTATGATCCCTTTGAGAGATCGTATTACTCATATGCCCTTATATGCACACCAGCACGCCGGTGTATAGACCTTGATTAGGTCATCAACCTATTGGTCTGCCAAATGTACATACTCAGACATATAGTAACACATCTGACTCCGATCAGAGGATGTGTGCCTATATCATGACAGCATATGATATAGGACTTTGGTTATCTCGATCTCGTTAAGTCAACTGTTTGACCTAACTCATCTAACACCTCCGAATCTCTATTCCTATGCAGAGGACCTGCATCAAGAGGTCGGTCAGATATCAGCCAAAATGAGATAGGATTGCCATCTCCTACTCAGGCTGGAGATCATCTCTAAACAATCATTTGACGGTGCTCGATGAGTCCTCAATCTCATTAGATATTCATCTAAGCATCAGCCTCTATGATTCAATAATTGAATCAACAGCTGTATGATCATTAAGATGGCCATGGTACATAACCCTAATTGTACTAAGTGACCTATTATGTAAATTATGTACTCTTTATTTCAGATTTAAGGAGTTAATTGCAATAACATTTATTGCATAATGGCTCGCCGTGGGCTCGCATGTCCAACAATCTCCCACTAGCCCAAAGAGCCATTAATGGGATAATCATTTAAACCCACACTCATGTGACAATCATAGGCTATTTAGAAAATAGCTAGGTAAGTTGATCAGTCACTCCGTTCCCAAGAGACTACGCCAAGTCCTTTTACGGTACTTGCATATCTCCTAGTAACAGTGCTCGCATCCAATGCGAATGTTGCATCTTATGCAACAGATACTCAATTTTTTTGTCGGTTATAGTGTCCTTGACACTACATCTTATTAATTATCATAACAAGTATTCCCACAATCCTTATCAGAATACCTTCATTCCTGGAGATTTCTATCTCCTAAGGTATCTACAGTTAAGACCCTTATAGATCACTATCTACAAGGTTTTAAACTTTTCAAGTTAAGACTTTGAGATCACTATCTCTAAGTTTCATCATCTTTAAAGATATTGTTATTACTGCAACTAAGTGTTTTATTTCCAGAGTAGGATTAGTAACAGATTACTACTCCCACTGCATGGTAGACATCTGGTCATTGTACACATCAAGCATACACTTCAGCTTCTCGTAACTGATGCACAAGTGCAAGCAGTTTTAGCATTCACTTCCTCATCTCTTTGAGGTGCTATCCCTTTAGATAGGTCAGTACCATATCTTAAGGGAAAGAAGCCTTTCTTGGAATTTTCCAAAAAAAATGGAATAAGTCCAAGGTGTACTACTAATGTGACAGTCCACATACCCTCTTCTCTTTGCTTCTGAACGACTTCAGAATTAAGATCTAAGAGGTATCCTTGAGATCGTATCTCAAGGTATGGAACAACCAAATTATAAAACACTTATTATTATCACCCTTAGATCATTCCAAATGGTTAGGATAATATCTACATTTAGCACGATGAACACAATGGCACTCCCACTAAGCTTCACATGGTCCATCAAGATTTTATCTGAAATCATAACATTTATAATTTCATCAAATCTTATTTCCAACTACATGAAGCTTATTTGAGTCCAAAGATGGAGTTCTTTAGCTTGCACACCTTGCTTTCCTCAACCATCAAGCCCTGGGGCTACTTCATATGAATATCCTCAGAGAGGTATTCATAGAGGAATGCAATCTTGACTAACATCATGAAGATGTCATAGTCAAGTTGTGTAGCTATAGTTAGCAATGTTCTGATGGGTTAAAGCAAGGTCACTGGAGAGGAAGTCTCATCGCAAGCGATGTCTTCTCTTCGGTGTGTAGCTCATGGCTAAGAACCATGCTTTGAAGGTCTCTATCTTCTTATCAGGTTTCCTCTTTCTCTTGAAGATCTATTTACACCTTAATGGGTCTTACCCATATAGGTGGATCCTCGAGGGTCCATATACAACACTTATATATGAAGTCTATATTAGACTTTTATTGCTAACATCCATCTTTCCATGCCATGATCACATGAAGTCTGATCATTTTCACATGGAATACATCCTCAAACTCATTTGAAGAGGTATTAGTGTTTCATCTTTAATTGTCCTTTTAGTTTCCACTTTCAGGAGCCTCATTATCTTTTCAAGATTAAATGAGTTCCTTCACTTCATTTTATCTTGATTCTCAAGAGAGTCATCCTCTAAGAATCATATTCTCAGAGATGAGATCCTTTAAGAATCTCAAGGTCATAAAGTAGGTATACAATACCATCCTTTATTTTCCTAATGAAGCAACACTCTCTAATGCTAGATTCCAGCTTACATGCATGGAACCTTATTATGTATATAATGTAGTCTCTACTACATGTATACCTTGGAAACTAAGAGATAATTATGCTAGGATTAATCATTGATTAAATCATGTCACACATGATCAATTGTATCTTCCTACAACTCCATTGAGTTAAGGTTTATTAGGAGGATTGAGATAGAAATGATATTCATATCTCCATAAGGTATTTCTTGAATTCATCTAATAGGTACATGCTACCTTGGTTAGATCAAATTCATTTTATCTTCCTTCAAACTGTGGTTCTAAACCAAAATTGTGAAATCTTTGAACATTTCAATGTTTTCTAAGTGAAGAAAAGAAATCTCATATCAAATAATCACTAATAGATATCACATATCCATAATGTTTATTCTGATATAGATGATTCTCATATATTAATATGTATGAGATATTGAATACCTTTATCTTACACCTTTCCCAAGGAAGGGTGTATTGGACACTTTACTTTGAATACAATATTCACAAGTATGTGAGATTTGAATCTTTAGACAATCTAAAGTTTCATGTCTTACCAGTCCATTGATTTCATCAACAGACATATGTCCAAAATTTGATGCCAGATCATTGTCAAATGATCTTTATCCTCCTATTGATCTTTTAAAGATTTAATTTTCAGTATTAGAAATCATAATGAACCATTCAATAATTTTCTAATTTAATAGAGTCCACTAGATTTTATATTACTATATGAAATATTTCCATCATAACTCTTTATGATAGATTTATTACAGAATTCATGTTTATATCCAACAACTAGAAATAAACAACGAGTGTATTCTAATATCTAGGTCATAGAGACATTATCTAAAACTAAGGGCTCCCATTGAAAATATGAAGTCTATTGATCTCGTGGAAACTGTTGCAACACTTGCATCACTTTCAACATGGATGATCAATAAACCTTAAGATCAAATTTCTAATATTCTAATACATATGCAACCAATTGCAAGTGTTATTAGAACATTGAGATACAATTATTAGATTTTACCATATCAAATACGTAAGTCAATTTCAATGATTATATGTAGATTATATTGATGCTCCATCCGAGTCCATTTCTGAGGATTCTAGACAGACTTGATAGTCATACTATCAACACATCAACTTATTGCAACATAGGCATTCATCCAACTCTTTAGATGTCATATGGAAGTCACAGAAGTACAGTCAACTATTTGATTATACTTCTTGCTTGGGTCCAACCCATGCTTCCACTGCGCTCCCTTTATCTATAAACAACCATTGCTTAAGATTAAGGATCTCTTATGTTAAAACCAAAAATTTCAATATAAGAGTATTTCAACATTTATACAAGTTTCATCCAATTCATACAATATGAATACTATGAAGCTTCATGAATGACTAGAGTAGAGACAGTAGAATGATGACACTCATCATCTACATTCATCTAAACTCTTAAAACATAGGTTCAGGTAGGTATTCAAATAATTTGAATACATCAACTCTTATAGAGCTACCAATCTACATGATGCAGAGAACCATGTCATTCATGATTAAATGTCAAGAGCACATATGTATGCCAGAAAATCTTTATTGATTTTATAAGGATTATTTGACAATTACGATCATCATCAACATGTCACTTCCAAAGTACATTCAATGAGATCAAGACTTATAGAGACATACAAACCCTAGGGTTTTAGTCCTATTGTCTTATTTAATTATCACTTCTCATTATTATGAGGAAACTTGCACATTGCAATCACATACATTTTATGTCTAATTGCAAGTACAATATCTGGATCAAAGGGTCCAATCCATGATATTTTACTGGTTATTATTGAGTATAATATTGAGTGGGTTTAATGAAGGATTATCTGAAATAAGAAATTTGCATAAACATATATAAATATATAATTTACTTTGATTTAGGAATTTTTATATCAAAGATGTCTTGCCATGTCAACAATGAAAGTTCATTCCCTTAATCACTTTCAATGTAAGAGATATACTTACCATTATATCTCAAGCAAGATCTGGGATCTCCTTCCTTATCTTTGTTGCATCCCAATAATATGAGAACCTACAACTCGGATAAAAAGAAGCGGGAACACATTCCGCCTTGCAAGTCCAACTTGCATCTCCCAATTCGGTCTTTAACACCCGGGCCCACCACCCCTAAGGTGATGTTGACCCGTCATTAATTGAACCAACCATCAACAGGAATACAACTCGCTATGCGCAATCCAATATCTCCCCAATAATATGAGGACCCGATATTGGGGTCACTACGCATACGTCTTTACTCTTTCGAGA
Source organism: Ottelia alismoides (assembly GCA_037367405.1). Lineage (NCBI taxonomy): Eukaryota > Viridiplantae > Streptophyta > Magnoliopsida > Alismatales > Hydrocharitaceae > Ottelia > Ottelia alismoides. The sequence continues at coordinate 892,226 of JAZKJV010008779.1, read as the reverse complement.
AGCGACGAGCCCGATCCAAATGGATCATATGCAGGAGCTGTCACTTCGGACAGGCGTCTCCCACATATAATATCTGGCGACGAAACCCTTCGCCTTGACGGGAGACCATGGATGTCACTTCTGTGATCCTCCATATCATATTCAAATTATAATTAATCATTATGAATCACATTCATTAAGATTAATTCTTCCAAGGGAAATAATAACTTTATTCATAATAGAGTGTTCTTAATTGGATATAATTAACTTAATCATATTAAATTAATTTTCAATCCAATTCAATCAACAAACTTGATTTTACTTGAATATATGGTATTATTCTCAAAGTACGTATTAATTCGTATTTTAATAATTAGAAAAATACATCTTAATCCCTCGGACATTATCCCGGCCCTACACGCTGTCATGGTCAGTATCGGCAGGAGTGGGACGGACCGCATACGTTGCAACCCGCTATCCCAACGATCCCCGACTAGACACCATATCCGCCTCGGGAAAGGATAATGCCAAATTGATTAATTTGTACTTGAGATGATCATCGGTTCTTCAACCGAAATTATACCATATAGTAATCAAAACAATTTTGATTATAAGGAAATTTGCTAGACAAATTCTCAATCCTATTCAAGCAAGAGTTTGATGATTGTGATTTCAATTATGATTTAGATCAAATCTAATCAATTAATTGATTGGGGCCAAGTCAATTAAGGAAATAATCATTCTCTAATATTTCACAAATATTTTCCATAATTATTTCTCGAAATTAACAATTAATTTCATTAATTGACAATCACATGGTTCTTGATTAGGAAAGTAATTTCAGCAGTGACCCCTACTTACTAAAATTAGCATATATCAATCAATTTAAATCCAAATTAAGCAAAGTCAATTTCTAAAGTTTGCTAATTCGATTTAGAACAGAAACCAAGTGATGTTTCACGTATTTCGAGGCAAGTCCAAACAGTAATTAATATTTTAATCACGTTCTGATTCACAGTTCCCGCAACAGTGCATACATGTTCATTAAAACGACCATATCTAGAGCATACGAAATCCGATTTACGCAAACTCAGATCCTATAGTTTCCTTATTTAATCGGGAACAAAATACAAGTGCTATTTTCGTGTTTAAACAATTTAAACATGGCCGAAAAATTACACTAAACAGATCTGCGAAATCAAATGCGATAAAAAAACTTTCGCGACCTTAACGAACCCAAGTCGTCATCGGTTAGCGAATCATATACAAAACCATCAACCTGGCTCTGATACCACTTGAAGGATATGGTGAGATCCTCAAGCGCATCATAGAAGCGTGAGCGTCGTATCGAATACGACGAGGAGAGACTAGTCGCACTAGTTGCTCGATGCAGCGGAATTTAAAAAAATTTTATACGACGAAACCACATGATCCAAGAACACTTCTCGGATCGTTTCGTCTAAACCACAAACAAGTAATTAGGATTACCTCTTGAAGCGTGGTTGCGATCAAGTCTCTAAACGAAGAGACCTCCTGTCTCAAGTCCGATCCGAAGGAGGAGACGCTTGCGAGCGCGGGGATGAACCGCGTGCTTCTCGCAATCCATGTTGATGATCCAAGCGGTGGATCTCCTGATCTCGACACACGAGATCCGACGTCTTCTTCATGAGCGAGGCGCACCGAAGGAGACGGAGATCCACGAGCAGAAGAACGGGCAGCATAACGACGATGCCGCGGCGATGGAGAACCTCTCCATGGCATCCATGGTGGACGACCATGAGAGGGAGAGAGAGAGGGCTGACCTCTAGTAAGAAAGAGAGGGAGAGATGTGTTGTGTGTAAAAATAGAGAGCATGGTGTGCCTCTCTATTTATAGGGTTTTGGGATCCATGGATCTCAATCCATGTGACATATAAAATCAATGGATGAGATTGATTTATGTCAATCCAATGTCTAGGATTGTTGTTGGTAAAACCAACAGATTTAGATCAAAATATATTTGACAAAATCAAATACAAATTAATCCAAATCAAACCAATAAATAAGGAGAGAAGATACATGGAAATTTCATCTCCATGTACCTTCCAAAGTGGGCGGCCACACATTCCTTATAGGTATGATGTGCCGCCCCCCCCCTTCCATGGAGAGAGCAATCTCATGGAAATCCATGAGATTGCATATCTCCTTGAAAATCTCCTCTATTTATTTCCAACAACTTTTGTTGGCTTTTTATTCTTCAAAAATAATTCACAATTACATTTGAGAATATTGCAATCTTGCCATAGAAAAATTGTGAATCAAATTCACAACCCAAAACAACATATAATTTACATTGTCAATTAATTACACAATGTGTATCCAATACACATAATAATTAATGAACACATATAAATTATAATTAACTCTCTCTAATACATTATAAATCACATTTATAACATATTATGAATAATTGGATATTTCTATCCACGTTATTCTTATCCATAACAATTAAATCATATTTAATAATACTGGATAACTTATTCTAATGTACTCAAATAATATGAATCACATTCACATTATCTACATCTTTGATAATCAAATCACATTTAATTATCTAAGATAACTCTCCTTATAATATGAATCAAATTCATATTATTCATGATAATTAAATCACATTTAATTATCCATTTTCTCAATGCTCGGACACATATATCAACAATAGAATTATCCATGAACTCTTTCAAGGATAATGCGCTTTCTCCGCGAACACTTGGAGATAAGGACAGGTCGATTGTATTGTTCCACGTATAGTGACATGGATATAGAGATCATATCTCAAATTCAGATCGCGGGCCTCCCATAGATGATTGATTAAATCAAGACCGCAAATCTAATCTTCTCATTGAATCTGAATCACATTCAGATTAATGTCCAACATTTGGACTAAGATCAGATTACTTCTCTACTGAGAGGAGTCACTAAAATCCAGACCCGTTTCATCACTCCCTAGGAATGGAAGCGTCATGATTATACAACCGTTTATGATCACATCGCCCTCAGGCATTCCCAATACCTGTACATCCTGCATACTGGAAGACTCAGAATAAACCTGAAGTATTAGATCAACTTTATACTGTCTACTTCAGGGTTTTATCAGTAAGTTTCTCATTCGATCATTGGGAGTCGGTATCGATCATATACTTTCCAAAAGCATATGTCATACCTAGGTCTTGATCATATACTTTCCAAAAGTATATATCAAACCTACAAATTCATTCAAGCTTCCAAAGCGAGACGACCATGCGCATGGAATTTGATTCTTCCCAATATCTCATGAGTGAGCTCATGTCTTCCGGTTCAGTAACTGAACCTGTTTGATCCCTTTGAGAGATCGTATTACTCATATGCCCTTATATGCACACCAGCGCGCCGGTGTATAGACCTTGATTAGGTCATCAACCTATTGGTCTGCCAAATGTACATACTCAGACATATAGTAAAACATATGTCTCCGGTCAGAGGACGTGTGCCTATATCATGACAGTATATGATATAGGACTTTGGTTATCTCGATCTCGTTAAGTCAACTCTTTGACCTTACTCATCTGACACCTCCGAATCTCTATTCCTATGCAGAGGACCTGCATCAAGAGGTCGGTCAGATATCAGCCTAAATGAGATAGGATTGCCATCTCCTACTAAGGCTGGAGATCATCTCTTAAAAATCATTTGACGGTGCTCGATGAGTCCTCAATCTCATTAGATATTCATCTAAGCACCATACTCTATGATTCAATAATTGAATCAACAGCTGTATGATCATTAAGATGGCCATGGTACATAACCCTAATTGTACTAAGGGACCTATTATGCAAATTATGTACTCATTATTTCAGATTTAAGGAGTGAATTGCAATAACATTTATTTCATAATGGCTCGCCGTGGGCTCGCACGTCCAACACGAACTTCAAGAAGAACTGAGACGTCAAACCAACGGGACTATGTTTCCAATTCACTAAGTTTAGGGTTGTGAGATGCTTTTATGGGGCTCTAATTCAAATAGATGTCCCAGGACTGTTCGGTCCTAATCTGCCTATTTGAACCTACTATGATAACTGGAAGTGGCTAATCTTGCGACTTTGGGCATCCAGTCTGGGAACCCAAAGGAAGCGAAGGGGAGGAAGGATATCGAGGTTCCACGGACGCGGCACCATGGAAGGAAGTTTTTGCATAGTAGGGTGAGAAGGGGAGACTTGTTCGTAGTTGACCCGAGAGTGGGGGGACTCTCTGAAGTTGCGGATATTGTAAATGCTTTACACACTTCACAGGCTTCGCTTCGGAGTCCGACCTCACATAAGGGTACATCAAGTATTTCACGAAATCGGGAATAAGGGACAAAGCACCTTATATATGAGAGCTGGCCCGAGGATGACTTTCAACTCCAGCCGATGGGGTACCGGTGCCGGTAAGTTGTGCTCCAAGACTGTCGACCCTGATGAGCATAGAATATGTCGACTACTCCTGTTCGATCCTTCAAGGATAGATGAAATCCCCACCTTAGGCTAAACCAGGATCAACCGTCAACATAGACCAGTTAATTAGTCCGCCCCGAATATATAGTTGAAGTGAGGGTCCCTTCAAAGAAATATGAGGCCCGGGACCTCTTATTTCTATAGGAAGAAGTGCAGTTCCAACATAGTTGTTCTTCCACTTTTAACTCACCCTCCCTGATCTCTGGTTTGCTGGATCCAGAGAGGAATCGTGTAGTGAGAGCCTAAGGTGTCCTGATAAAGCCCGGCATCTTGCATGCTGACTTCTCCGCTAACCCATGACTATCATTTCGTGAGAGTCTCATTTCTTTTTCGGACGCAAAGATCTTGCACACAAGAAGACTCGTAGGCTAGGGGGTAGTAGAGGAGGACCCCTATCACCCAGTGCAGCATGTCTTTCTATCTGTACGCTGATTTTGCTTCACATTTGTCTGGATCCCCGCTCCATGTTCTAGGGTATTCGACAGTTCTAGAAAGCGGCTTTGAAGTGTGTTTTTTTTGTAATATGAGTCTTTAAGTCGAATAGGCAAGGTTATATACAACGAGCTGGTCAAATCCCTCTATAAAAACACACCTCACGCTCTAGACCACCGGCCCTGCTATCACTGTAGTACCCTAAACCTTGCTTCCCGCAATGTCATTATAGGCTTCTTATAAATGTTTCCAGCTTTGAACTTCATAGTTGCTTCCATGATCACTTTATCCGCACCAAAGTTGCACTGTGAAGTTGGGGGTTCTGACTTCTGCCAAGAAAGACACCTGCTGCCACTTCGCACTACTACCTCGCTACTATCCGCTCACTTGACTTCTTCCCTCACGGAAGAAAGGCGCTTCCTCCAGTTGGCACTTGTTAACGACTATTACGCTTTGTTAACGACTCTTGATCCAACCTGGAAGGCTATGGACTGACCTCCTCCGCTAATGACTCAACCATGCAGCCTCAAAGTAAGCTCCATTCGCTAGTCAACTAAGGACTTCATACCATACTAACAGATACTATACAACAGATGCCATCACCTACGCTACCATTCGCACCATAGATAGAGACAAGCTTACATGCAATTAGGCAGCTTCGCAGTTGCCTTGCTTATCAAGCTGCAGAGCATGCTTCCGCACAAGCTTCTCTTCCTGTAAGTTCTTCTCAGAGCTATATATATGGAGTAGATCATGGTTCAGTTCCAGAGCTAAAGATCGTCGTTCTCGAACGTGCAATCAAAAAGATTCTAGGGCATCCTCAGGGCTAGGTATTGTTCCTCCAACAATAGTAGTACCAAGTACTTCTTGGCGAGCTCTAATATTATCTTCTTTATAAGTCAGCATCTCTTGTCAAATTTGAGCAAGACCAAATCCCTCTAAAGCCCAAACTTCAATTTCTCCCACTAGTTGCCCCCCTTGATTGCCCCTCCTCTAAGGGGTTGTTGTGTAACAAGGGCGTAATGTCCACTGGAAGGCCTTTGTCAGTCTTTGATTATCAACTTGGTGAATTAATTTGAGGATATAAGACTTTCCTATCGCAAAGTGGTTGACTATTGATAAGGGGGGATCCCCTGTTCTTCCATCAAATATTATACTTTTTCCCGTCGGGTTCAAATACCCTCTTCTAAGCACTTGTTTGCTTACTAGACTCTTATAATTAAGAAAACACTAGTTTTCTTGAAGCCTCTTCTGTGTATATCTCATCAAAAGGTGTAATTATATAATGTTTGTTTAGTCGATCCCCCGCTCACCCGAGCAAACATTCAAATATCTGCCCCACTTTCATTCGTGAGGGTACTCCTAATGGGTTGTTTGGGAAAAACTTGAGAAATAATCCCCTTATTCCCATGTCTTCCAGCTACTTTCTCACCCACTTAGATTTCACCTTTTTGTTATCTATATATAGGCCTAATTTCTTCCCTTATATATATATATATATATATATATATATCCATCTTCCATCTGACATCAATAACCCGACCCCTTCCCTTGGTCTTCTATCCTAGCTTTTTTCTCGCTTTCCACTCCCCAAACATACTATCCCATCAGCGCACCTAATCAACCCTTCTTCTGGTGAAATAAGTAGGATCCTAATCACGTACCCGGCTCCAGTCAATCAATCCCCAGGTAAAGGACCTCATTGAAAGAGGAGATGTGGGACCTGATCTCGTAGCTAGCATATAGTAAAAGGGCTTTTCTTTGGTTCCTATATACCCTTGGTGTTAAAGGGAGATAAACTGAATTACGAGGACTTTCATGGGAATAGAAATCGAAGATGCAAGATTTGGATGTCTCTTACCACCCACTTAATCAAACATAATACTCAAACTCCAGCTATGAGCAGCTCTTGCTTCTCTTGGAAAGGTCAAGACCCGAGACCAACGTATCCAGGAAGAAAAAAAATAGGAAGAAGGGAAGGGAGTACAAATAGGAAGAAGAGATTATTCAATGCTAGCCTGCTATGCGCTAAATCCGATGTGTCACAGGGCAGGCCGGACTATAGATGTTTATCCTTGCCTGGAGTACAAGGGAACTATATTACCCTGGTCAGTGAAACCCCTGAAGATGATGCGAGAGTGGCTTCTTTCTTTATATAACATAATATTGGTGGTCTGTTTGAGACTAGAATTAGACAACCCAATATTGATCAAGTTCGCGACCCTTCGGGCTGGGCCTCGGTGACGAAGGTAGAAAGAGCAAGAAAGCCGTGGTGTGGCGATCAAACTCTTGGAATCGTTGACCAAATCAATCAATGTATGTTAGTATGTTATTGCAGTCTTCAAAGGTAGGGTGATTGCCAGGGAGGAGGCCTCGGAGGAAAGAAAACGGAGGAGTTGTCTACGGGATAGGCCTCTCCGAGCAAGAGGTTTGTGCTCATTCGTAGTTACCCCGTGGGCCTTGGGTTGTTCTAGGAGACTGAATGTTTGGTCTAGGCGATCGAGCTGGGTCATATATATTTAGGGGCTTGACCGAGGCTTTCTAGCACATGTCTACTTGATGCTGGGCTTATGGATGTGGCCGCAGAGGTCATGGTCTAATCTCTTTGTAGGGGATTCTTGTATCGCATGCCCTTTGGATCGTGTCGTAGTCCAAGTGGGACTAGGCTATCGCGATAGGTGTAGGAGCCACTTGTCTAAGTGCCTAAGCCTGACGCGACCATGCTGCCATGAGGATTGACTTGCATGACGAAATAGCCCCTCTTAGCCTGCGACATGCTGATAAAGCTGGGCGGATAGGGAAGGGGAATAGCTTGAAGCGGCTTATCGAGGAGGCCTGGCGGAGGAGGTTGTTGGCAACCCGCTTTTTATTTGTGTTAAGAAATGGAAGAAGGTGAAATGTAGCATTATCACTAGTTGGAGTGGGCAAAAGCGGACTCGAAGGGGCCATGCCTACTATCATCTAGGCTCAAATTGGAATTGCAACAAATCAACTCCAGTAGAGGATCTGGGGAATGCTGATTGGCAACGAAGGGACCAGGCGCGTTGCGAAATTACTTGTATTATCTAGTGCAGAGGAGGCAAATATATGATTATTTAGAGCGACAACAGCCTTTGGCTTCATAAGACTCAGAGCAGTCCCTCAAACAGGCAAGGATTCCAATGGGAGCCCTAGATGAGCTCTAGGCTAGCCGCTCGTCTATCTCATAAATGGAGGATGGATCCCAGTAGCGAGAGAAGCCCATATTCAGGGGATGAAAGGAAAGTAGGTTCTATAGGAGAAAGGTAGTCTGATTTTCAGCGTCATTATAGGGCTTAGCCTATTTATTTCATTCTGTGAGAGGGGAGACAAGATCAAAGAAAGTAATTACAGAATGCAAGAGAAATATAGGAACTCCCACACATGCCTACTATATTGATTGATCTTCCATATCATGCATTTTGTGTATGAAAAGAGAAAGATTCACTAGTCTTCTCTCTGATGCTTCCCTATCCTTTGAGACACTCGTTTCCCACTTCTAGTCTCAGTCGTGACACCTTTGGGGGAGATGGATTCTATGAAGCATAGACTAAGACGTCGGTAGGCATTACTGTACCCCCCAAGAGCAGGCTAGCATCCTGGTAGTAAGTGAGTGGCTAGCGCTTAGGTATCGAAAGACATCTTTCAGAATAGAAAGGGTTGAGTAAGAGGGAGGGAGCAGTATCACTGACGACCAAGCCAGTCGACCTTATAATGAGGCTTGCAAGGAGTCTCGTTGACGGCCATAAATGACTGAAATTTTCATGAAAGACAAATGCGGGATGATAATTTCTTTCGCCATCCTCATAGCCGGAAGCCTGGTCTACTCTCTATGGCCCTTACTAGATATATAGGCCTCAGTCAGCTTCTACTCTGTCTATTGAATGGGCCCAGATATATAGGACATTCTTCTAGGGGCCAAAAAATAGCGAGGATTTGGATGATGGTACTACACTGGTTGAACTATCTCATGAGTTCGTGTACAGGAGAATATTGTCAACAATGTCATGTCCCTTAAGAAAGGCAGTCTGATTGAGGCTGACTATCTTATGGAGAATCGAAGCAATTGGCGATTATCTTCATACTAATCTTTTGTAAGAAATTGTGATTGAGGGCGGTATAAGGTGTCTACTGTAAACTAGATATTCTGATTGACTTTTATCGGGTGAATTGTTTTTTTGAGATTGAAGAAATTGTGGTCAGTTTGTTATAGCATTGTTTTTGGTTTGAGTTGAATGTTTGATTAGTAGAAGGACGCTGCTTCCGCCGTCGGGCCCGGTCCAGGGGATGGGTTGGATTTGAGAACTAACTAAACTCTTTAGTCATCAGAGAGAACTCAGACCTTGGAAATTCGGTAAGGTGAAGCCTATCTACATAAGCTGCAGGCGGGAGAGACATTTGGTAGTAGTTTGAAAGGCAGAGGTGCTGAAGGTTATGCGAACCCTGGTTCGAGTCCCAGGCAACCCATAACCCATATTGACTTATTTCCTTTTTTTTTGACTTTCTTGATTTCTATTCTGATGAACTATTACCCCTGGTCACTTCTGCAACAGGATAACTAGCACTGAAAACTATCTTCACATTGGGTGGTTTGGTATTTTGATGATCCCTACCTTATTGACCTCAACTCTTGTATTGATTATCGCCTTCATTGCCCGTAGATATTGATGGTATTCGTGAACCTATTTCTGGGTCTCAACTTTACGGAAACAAGATTCTCTCTAGTGTGATTGTTCCAACTTCTGTAGCTATAAATTTGCATTTTGATCCAGGAAGCGTCATCCGTCGATGAATGCTTATAAAATGGTGGTCCTTATGAGCTAATTGTTCTACATTTCTGACTTGGTGTGGCTTGCTACATGGGTTGTGAGTGGGAACTGGGTTTCCGTTTCGTTATGCGCCCTTGGATTGCTGTTGCATATTTTGCTCCTGTTGTAGCTGCTACTTTTGTTTTCTTGATCTACCCTATTGGTCAAGGAAGTTTTTCTAGCCTATAGGAATATCTGGTACTTTCCACTTGATGATTGTATTCCAGACGGAACACAATATCCTTATGCATCCATTGAACATGTTAGGCCTAGCTGGTGTATTCGGTGGCTCCCTATTCGTGTGTTATGCATGGTTCCTTGGTCACTTCTAGTTTGATCAGGGAAACCATTGAAAATGAGTCTACTAATGCAGGTAACATATTCGGTCAAGAGGAAGAAACTGATAACATCGTAGCTGCTCATGGTGATTTTGGCCGATTGATCTTCCGTTTCAACAACTCTCGTTCTTTACACTTTTTCCTAGCTGCTTGGCCTTTAGTAGGTATCTGGTTCACTGCTTTAGGTATTAGTACTATTGCTTTCAACCTAAATGGTATCCATTTTCACCAATCCGTAGTTGACAGTTAAGGTCGTGTTATTAACACTTGGGCTGATATCATCAACCGTGCTAACCTTGGTATGGAAGTGATGCATGAACGTAACGCTCACAACTTCCCTCTAGACATAGCTGCTTTTATTTGATTCAATAAGGTCTAATTTGATATCTATTTGAATCTTTTTTACATTTTCAAGGCTGATTATTTCCAATATCTCAATTCTGATATAAAGGAAAAGACTAAATCAAATAGGGTGTACAAAAAAGATTCTGGAACTTAATGAACTTCATTATGATTATGATTTGGTCTCAAGGGAGGATGTAGCCAAGTGGATTAAGGTGGTGGATTGTGAATCCAGGGTGAAATTCTCGCCCATATACTATAGCCTCTGAAAAAAATGTTGTTCGAAACATTCTTCATTCTGATTTACGGCGACGAAGAAGAAAACTCTCACTAGATTTTTGCCTTTTCCTACATCTTCTTCCAAGTGTAGGATAACCCCAAGGGGTCATAGATTTTTTTCTACCAATTGTACCATTCACCGCCCCCATGGGGATGGTCTACGGGGTTCATAACTACTCCTCTTACTACAGGACGTTTACCTTGCCAAGACTGAGATCCGGCTCTACCCTCACTTTTTTGGTTCACCCGAACATTACCCACTTGTTCGACTTTTGCTAAGCAGTTTTTGGATATTAAACGGACCTCTCCAGATGGTCATCTTAATGTGGCCGATTTACCCTTCTTTTGCAATCTGTTTCGCTATAGCACCCACTGCTCTAGCTAATTGTCCACCATATCAGAGTGTGATTTCGATGTTATGTATGGCCGTGCCTAAGGGCATCTCGGTTGAAGTGGATTCTTTTTTTTCTCAATTAAAACCCCTTCCCAAAATGTACAAGATTCTTCCAAAGCATACGGCTTTCTATATGTATATGATGATATCTAGACATATAGATTTGTATGAATCTTATGATGAAGTACCATATGAGTTAAAATATTTGAATCCAAATCTGCCGAATCGCTCATGTTATGATCTTCTATGTCCTAGGTCTCCTCATTCTGTCATCTGGCTTATGTGATTCATGTTGCATTTAGACCGAATGACTCTATGAAATGACGTCGATACTTCCACTTACGGGTCACGTAGGAGACATCTCTATTTTTCTCCCGGCGATCCTTATACACTTCTTAGCTTTCAATTCTCCTCTGACCATCAAATTCCATGTGAATAACTCGTCTTCCTCTCTTTGAAATAAGGAGCGCTTCTGGTTCTATCCATGCTTCAAACCATTTTATCTTCTCCATATTACCATAACTCTAGAGTCCTGAATTTTCTATGAAGAACTACTGAACTCAATCACTTTATGCCGTTACTCAACTATTTTCTATTCAGGTCTATCCCGTGGAGGTACACCAATTGGATCATTGATCGGTTTCTAGGTTTCGTCGTCAACCTATTTGGTTACTTCCAATTACGTAAATCAATAGTTCAAACCACGTAGGGCATTTCCCATTGATATAGACACTTCTGTACCAGAAATAATGGTATCTCCATTTATAGACCATCTGGGATGCCAAATATAGATCATATCACCATCCCCATAGTGTATGAGACAAATGTCTGCATTTATATTAGGGTTGTATTCTATGGTGACGATTCTACCAGATATGCCTTTTGAATTCCATCGTCAATCGATTTGACGGTATAGATGCTTATGACCTCCCCCTATATTCCTTACGGTAATGATTCCTCTGGCATACGACCTTTACCACAACGATGCTGTCCATAAATCAATTTCTTTCGTGGATTGGATTACCTGTCTACGGCTCCGTTGCGTGTGCGAGGGCTAGTAGTTTTTTATAAATGTATCGCCATGTTATTAAGTATTTTGCTTGATGTTCTTTTCTCTATAAGAGGTGGAATAGAATAACTCAGTTGAAGTGTAATGGTCATATGTCTGTAATTGGAATGCTTTGTATGTCCCATAAGAGGTCCCATTCTTCTACCCTTTCCGGGGAGTTGATGAATTTTCATAGCTATTACCTTGACACCAAAGAAGAGTTCGACCCAATTATTCTTTCTGTCCTAGTTGATCCTGATTCGACATTAGAAGTATATTGATTGTTCCCCAATAACCTAAAATTGATTTATGTAAATATTGCATATTTGATTCCATCCATAAATCCATTTTCTTCCCTATAAGTTCAAGTATCGATCTGAATTCTAGTTCTTATTGTTCATATGTTATGGTATGAATATACCATACCAATTGGTTATGTATGGATGATGAGATTCCATTGATACAGAGCCAATTCCAATAGACTTATTGAACGTTCCTATTGGCGTGCATCCAACAAGAATTTCACCTACGAATTTGCCAATTATGAGATGGGCACATTAACCATTCATCCATGGATGCAGATCATCATACATCGTGAATCAAAAAATGCCAATTGAAATGAAATCTTTAGGAGGAATCAATGAAACGACATCAATTCAAACCCTACGACGCTGGGACATCCGAAGAGGGTGTGTGAAAGATATCCCATGAGGAGAGACTTTTTGGGATAAGGCATTGGACTAAGCTGACCAACCTCACTATAGCCTGCAACTTAGGGAAAAGAGACTAGGTTGAAGATTCGATGTGATCACCAAAATCCTAGACTTCTAGACCCCTGTAAGTAGTTCTTCTTGCAAGTTCAGCCCTCGCTTTGATGCTCACCTGCAATCACGCTCATTTAGGCTTTGCTAGCTCACCTCTTCGGACATCGCTTTTCTTTCTCTTTCAATGTGCTGGGTTTGTCGGCCTATGAGAAAGAAAATCCATTCCAAAAAAGTGAAGTCGAAAGGTCAAAATAGCACGGTTGAGTCTTTTCAAGATCAGTGTCAAAGAAATGGTACGAGAATGGCTTTAGTAGTAAATGGTACATCCATTGTAGATTTGTCTATCTGGTAGGACTATTTAGCGGTCTGAGATGTGAAGGTTCATCCTTGCCTGCTAGCTCAACCTCTTGACTAGTAGGGGTGGAGAGGTATAGGTGGCAATGCTCCTCAGGCTATTACATGATTTTGATTGATCTTTCGGCATGTATCTTGTGTACCAGTCCATCTTGTTACTTCCATTGAGGGAGGGAAAGTATATACCCTCTATGTTAGATATTCATTGTGTGTTTTGACTAATTGCATCGTTTCTTTGACCTATAGGAATCTTTTGTATATGTGTCCCTGGGTACTCCTTTCAGATTGAACCTAGGAAGTTCTGAATGAATCGCAAATTCCAAAGAAAATCGACTAATTCAGTATAGTACACATTAATAGGAGTGCATATATGTTTCTGCTTCATTCATATGAGATTTTTTGGGCATTTCTAATAATATTAAGTGTGATTCCACAGATGTTATTTCCGGCCCCGAGTAGTGAGAGAACAAAGAAGTTCTCTAGTTATGAATCGGTTATAGAGCCCATGGGAGATGCTTGGGTACAATTTTGAATTTGCTATTACATGTTTGCTCTAGTTTTTGTTGTTTTTGATGTTGAAACGATCTTTATTTATTCATGGGCAAAGAGTTTTGATGTTTTGAGTGTATCCGTCTTTATAGTTGCTTTCATTTTTGTGCTTATCCCATGGTTCAGTTTATGCATGGCGAAAAGGGGCATTGGAATGGTATTAGCTCCTTCATATTAAGACAAGAAAAAGAAAAAGAAAGGAAAAGAGAACATTGATACGATTATTCATTTGATTGAGATTCCATTAGTTGACAAGCAATCTCCAATTCTGTTATTTCAACTACATTCAATGATCTTTCGAATTTGTCAAGACTCTCCTATTTATGGCCGCTTTTTGATGGTACTAGTTGTTGTTTTATTGAATTTGCCCGATTTGACTTTGATCGTTATGGATTGGTACCAAGATCGAGTCCTAGGCAAGCGGACCTGATTTGAACAATTGGTACAATAACAATGAAAATGGCTCCCTCTTTGCGTTATATTATATGAGCAAATGCCTGAACTAAAATATGTCATTGCTACGGGTGCATGTATTATTACAGGGGGGGTGTTTAGTATTGATTCTTATAGTACCGTTCGAGGGGTCGATAAGCTAATTATTGTAGGTGTGTACTTACCGGGCTGCCCACCTAAGCCAGAGGCAGTTATAGATGCTATAACAAAACATCGTCAGAAGATACGTCGATAAATCTCTGAAGAAAGAATCAGATCTCAACAAGAAAATCGATGTTTTACTATCAATCACAAGTTTCATGGTATAAGTAGTATTCATTTTCGAAATGACAATAAAAAAGCGCTCTATCAACCACCACGTACTTCAGAGATATCTTATGAAGAATATTTCAAGTCAAAATAGGCAATATCTTCCCGTGAATTGGCGAATTAGGCAAATCATTTTTGTTTGTGCAGAATAATCAAATAAACAGCCGATCGATCTTTAGAAATATCATTGTCAATTTGAAATACTCATATAAATACAAATGCGGGAGAGATCAAGAAGATGCAAGGTCGTTTATCCGCCAGCATGCGCTAATTCATAGATCTTTCGGCTTCGATTACCAAGGAATAGAAACATGACTAAGATCTATGAGGATTGGGACTCCAATGCAGTCATTTCATATGTATATGGTAACTATTATTTACGATCTCAGTGTGCTTATGATGTATCACCTGGTGGATTTTGAGCTAGTGTATATCATCTGACGAGAATACAATATGGTGTGGATCAACCGGAAAGGGTATGCATCAAAGTCGTTACCCCAAGGAAGAATCCTCAAATCCCCTTAGTTTTCGCAAAGTGCATATTTGATAATCTGATGAGATGTTGGGAATTTCTTATAATAATCATCCACGCCTTAAATGTATCTTGATGCCTAAAATTCTTATAGCCTGGCCTTGATGTGAGAACTATATTACTCCTAATTTCTATGAAATACAAGATGTTTATAGGATGATAAGAACTTTCTTTTGACTTATATGACGGATTGGAAGTTCAGATATCTTTTCCTCTTCCATTATAGTTGAAACAGAGTAACTTCACTTCAATTCCTATTATGGGTGGGCCAATAAATCATTACGATTTTCCAGTTTGTCAAAAATCTAATATATGTTTCGAATAAGTAGAGACAATAAAGGGTTCTGTATCATGAACTTAGTTGTACCGCACATATCAGTTAGATGAACCAGGTAATGTAACATAAGCTGGAGAGGGAGTGAAGAAAAGAAAATCGAAAATTCCGAGGGGAATTTGTACTGTATCTGAGATACATTCTATCAACTCCTACCCTTCCACACTTCTAGACTAAACTTTTGATGGGGTTTTTAACCAACTCACTTCGGATATATTATGAGGAATTCACATCTTTTTACAAAAAAAAAAGACAAAATGGAGGTATATATACAACTATATTCATGAGTATATAGCACGCTCTAGACTATGAAATGTATCCCAACAAACCTTTTTTGATGAAATGAAATTCATATTAATACTGAAATAGCCTGTCATGAACCTGATTGGAACTGAAGACACGAGGATTTTCAGTCCTCTGCTCTGCCAACTGAGCTATCCCCACTTGATGACTTTTCCCATATTATATTACTAAAAGACCGATGTTTATGTCAGGGATGAAAATCTCACTTAGTCCCTGGACTTTCTGGTACCTTGAAAAATCAAGAAGACTTTCTGATAAGTCTAAGGGTAAGGATATGGGCTCTGAATCGTTCCATAATGGGGATTCTTTGTCCATATATGTTGATTTCTATGTGCCACAAAAAATAGAAGATGGGATAAGATACAAACATTTCAATTCTTGTAAAAGAGTAGAATGAACGAGAAAAGTAACGAATTTTTTCGAGGGAAAAAAAGAGTTAGGAAATCCCATTTTTCTTGGGCCCTCACGATTTGAGAAAGTCTCCCTATAATCTGCGCATGACGATGTGCGGGGAACAACCAAAGCTAAATCTCACCTCACGGTCGTGGGTCTACCAAGCAAGGTGACACTGCTCTTTATCTCTCGACTAATTGCCTCATGTAAGTACTTTCTGCTCACTCTTAGCCTCCCCTTCACTTCGTTATGGGTGCAGTTTCTCAAGGCCAAAGCATGACAAAATCGAATCAGTTGGAACTTTTTTTTCCGTGTAGTCACCACTAGACCTTCCAACTAGTAATGAAAGCTTCGGCTCGCCAATTGATAACGGGCATGCATGCCTTATGCTCGACTTGTACGTCTATTAGCTCACACTCGTGCTCTATCCTTGCATTTTCTCTCGGCTCGATTTAGCTACTTTGATCCCAGCCTCCCTTTCTCTATCGCTTCTTTGCTAGTGCTCTTACGGACACAAAAAGTCTCTTGGTTGTCTGGAGCGAAAGGTTGATTCAAATCATAGGACTCTGGAATGAAAAAGGTGTGAAACGAAAGATGACTGACTATCCTGCAATTGTGAAGCGAAAGATCGTCGACTATCCAAGTCGCATCCCTCAGCCCTGGACGACTGCCTGCCCTCGAAGAGTGGGGTACATATTTGATTCTTTCCCATGAAAAAAGATATTAGCACTGGTAGTTGGACTTGCTTTCTCGTAGTCTGAGAAAGAGGGACTATTAGCTTTGTATTAGTCCTACTATAGCATGGAATCTATACTAGCCTGTCCTACTAGGACTATTAGAGAAATATCCTAGTACATTATCTTGCGCCCAATTTTTTTCATTTTCAAAGAGAACTCCTAGCCCTTCCATCTTCCTTGCTTGTCTGGACTATCTATCTTGGCCTCTTATTGCTAGAACAGATAAATAAGCAGACCCTTGGCTTGGGAACAAGAGGAAATTCCCCAAATAGTATAAAAGATGGGAAAAATCCAATAGTAGAACCATAATCTTTTGCAAGATGGAGGAATGGGACTGATTATTGACTCAAGACTTGGAGGAGGCGCGGGAAAAGATCAATTTCTTGTCAAACCCCTTGGAGAATACAGGGGGATAATGAGGTTGAATAGTGTCAACAAGCGTCGGGTAAGCGGACGATCGTGAATGAAATTTCTTTCCTTTTGTGAACAACTAATATATAAGAAAATGGAAAAGAAAGATCGTTGGGAGTCACAATTATAGCCGATATCAGATGGAAGGGGAAAAAGGCTACCAAAATCTAGACTCGAATAAGCTCTTCTTCCTTAGGGTCATATCCGAAGCGAACTCAAAGCAACCAACAACCATAACTTTCCCCCGCCCGCTCCCTAGCTTATTTCTATTGAAACCTAACCCCTCTATTGTTGAGGTAAACTATACAACTTCTTCACACTAGTTTTTTGATAACATATTTATATAATGGTGAACAGCTCATCAATCTCTTTTTGCATTCAAGGATGAAACTGGATATATCAAACTTCTAAGAGATGAGAGTGAGAAACAAATCCAATACATAGTACACCCGGCGAGAACCTCGCTAATACTTCGGCGAAGGTAGGTGTGAATCCCATCAAGGGTCTTGTTGGAAATTCAGCCTGCACTGTTCGGCTCTTAAAGTCTCGAATCTGTCTCTATGCCTGGTCGTTCTTACCCAGTGTCCATTTTGTCTATTCATCATCTTTCTGTTGTGTGATCTTCTTTCATATATATCCAAAAGAAAGCACTCACAAGACCCTTAATCAAGATTATTATAAAAGATCAGAAATTCAAGCGAGAAGTCAAAATGGGGGGGGGGGGGGTTCTTGGAAACACAACAGAGGTTCGGAGCAGGGGAAGAGAGGAAAACAACAAATATGTCGGTCCTAGCGGTAGAGCTCATCTATGGAACGATTAGGCAGTTATCTGTGATGACCCTTGCCCATGATATGATCGTCGAGTCAATTCACACGTTCCAATTAGAGCAAGGAATGCGTCAGTTTGATTTATAGCCTGACAGTCGCCTGAGTGCTTTTTATTTGACGAGAATTAGATATTCGAGAGGGTTGTGGTGCATGCGAAATCCCCCTTGACCATATTCCGAAAGTTCTCAATCGATCATATATATCGTGTTTTCTTAGCATCGCAAAGGCTAATATAAATAAACTACATTCAACCACGCTCTGGATAATCCACCTCCAAAGCACTACAGACGAGATGAAATCCAGCAGCCAATTTCTGAGTCTGAATAAGGGGAGGGGAGGGGCTGCGCGCGAGCCAAGTGATGTATGTGCACAAGAGTACTGAGCACAACAACCATCTCTTTTTTTTGGGTTCTATAGACCTATGCCTGCTGCTTCATCTGGGGAAAAAGAATCATTTATATGCCGGTAATTATAAGGAAAAACAACCATAAAATCTTCCTCGTGTATCATCTGTAGTAGAACTATGAACGAGAGCTAGCAATCCAGACCGTATTGAAAAGGTTCCTAAGACACAGAATGGAAGAGTCACAATATGAAGAAGCGAGGTCCAAGAATGAAGAAGGGGTAGAATTACGGAATGAATACGAGTTGTGGCGAAGACCCGACGCATAAAAGAAGCATTTTCTACTGGATTCCGAAACCACCAGCCACCCCGACCTAATTCATGATGAGCCCTCCAACTACTTGGCAGGATGCCTATGGTTAAAAACAACCGACATGTCAAGATCAAAATGTGAATTGCTTCCTCTTTCTGGTCAGAGACCACTGTGTTCGCGCTGGCGGTCCAACAAAGAGGCGAAGTAGACATGTCGTTCGTACCATGGAGAATGACACGCTTCGCCTGCTCCCTCCGCGCTCCTGTCCAGAGCGAACAGAAGGCAAAAAAGCACCTAAGAAGCCTAAAGAGACCGCCTTCAATCCCCCTCTGTCGATGAGAGTTTGAGGGGAAAGGCAACCATCGGGATTTTGCACCCTGGAATTCTCGGGTAAAGAGCGAGCTTCTCCTTTAGGATCCACCGCATCCAGCGGAGCGAAGCAGCCTTCCATTCTTTTCTAAGGCATCCCTCCGCATTGGCGGTGAGTGGAGTGCCACAATCCCATTCATCATTTTTGATCCACATAAGCCAAAGCCCATAACGAGATTCTTAATGGCAATTAGTATGTTCAAGTGGGAGGAAGAAGAACCCTAGGCTCAGATGGCGCAATTAGGTTTCTAGACTCTGGCATTGAGGTCTTTGTACGACAAGTTAAACTCTTCGCAGCTAGTCCAATACTACATCTTCAATTCGAAGTCAAGTAGTTCGCAGGAGACCCTACTGTCACTTCAGACCTCGGGAAAAAAGACTAGGGAGGAGTTTAGAGGCATAGTGGCCCTATAGTGACGTTTTAGCAGAGCGAGGTAAGGAAGTCAAGGAAGAGGCGGGAGGTGAAGGGCTCGCATCGTGACCTTCCTCTTTCTTCGACGTGCCTCTCACATATGCCGGAACTGAGCGCTCAATCAACAAGTACTAGCCTTCGGTTCTGACCCCCCTACTAGAGATTGGGCTTTTCATCCTTGGGTGTCTGAGGTCAATATCATGACTCCTGGTATGATGTAGTATTCGACCTCATGACATTTTCTAGCTGCTATTAATATAATAAAAAAATAGTAGTTGCCTAAAGACTTCCCTACTGGTCCTTTCCCTACCAATCCATGAAGTAAATAATCTATCCGCGGGATAGTACTAGCCAGCTTTGTAAACTATACAACATCCTTAACCAGCTGAGATAGCATCATCTCCCACTTAGTAGCTTCAATGTTCTCCGGCCACCACCACCTTGATTTTCTTAGAACAGAAATAGCATATGAAGAATAAGCGCTTGGCGGGTAACGCTCACACCTTGCCTACCTCACCTTTCCTCGGTTACCTTACGCAGCTACGTAGTACCCAAAGCTTAGAGCTTAATTGTCAGGACCTATAGTGACCGACTTCAGACCCTCATCTGCTTTCATCATTCACCTTTCAGCACTGGGTCCCTGAAGCTTCTTGCTGATCACACGTGCTTACAAGCTCTATCCACGTCGAGATTCTCTTTCAGAACATCAGCTCCACTCGCTTCACCGCTCGCACTGTAACCGTCTGCTTTGCCCTCGCTCGACTCCTCCTTAAGTCACATGCTAATTCTAATAGTGATTAACGTTTGAAATTATCTAAATATGTTTTCAAAAGTTTGAGTGTGTCATATAGGGGCAAGGGACTGAGCCAGCTTTGATCTCTCCTCTGATAAGGTAGGTATCTGAAAACATGTCCATGGGGGGTCCTCAGTTCCGGTTCTGCTTAGTCGGAGCAGGATTTGCATTTAGACTTCGCACTAAGACCCAGGAAGGCTAAGGAAATGGTCCTAGGCAGGAGTGTCATGCTCATAAAGGATCCTTAGTCAGAGTAGAATTAGCCGAAAGAAAGGCTCCTGGAGCAAAAATGCCCGAATATCTAGTTTGGCTGGTATGCGATGTCAGGTGGTGCACGAAGGGAAGTGAAAATGCCACTATATATTAGGGGGCTCGAGTAGAAGGGAAAGTACATATATTCCCAAGAGAAAGCCTTGTCAAAAAAAGACATGTTGTCCTCGCTCTCTAGGCCTCCTAGAGCGCTAGGCCGAGCCTTTAATGATATATTTAGAGAATCGGACTGATCTTGCCTATAGAGTAAAGATCCCAGACTGAATAGACCATAGGTCCCCTTCGCCTAGCATCTCAGCTACTTTGTCCCCTTCAGTTGAGCGATGGTTGTGGCTAAGGAATTAGATAGTATATAGTATAGTCGCTATTTTTCCCTGCCACAAGGAGGCCTCTATGTTCTTTGTCTCATAACTATCGAGATATATAAGGTGAAGAAAACAGCTTCCATTATATATATTGCTCTGATGCACTTCGTCTCGCCTCCTACCTTCTCAATTATATACCATCTTTCCGGGGTTTCTTGCACATGTTCATCGATCTCTCCCGGGATGCAAGTATTTAGAGTCTCAACTACAAAGAAACCATTTCCGGGATTGGCTATCTATATATAAAGTGATGGAAAGGGTACCGAAAGAGACTGATCAGCTTGATTGACTTATCAACCCCCTTCCCATATTTTCATCGATTCATCATCTCGAAAGGAAGAATCTGGCTCATACGTATTTGATCACAGGAAAGAAAGAATCAAGCCTCAGTATCCTACACTTTCATCTCCCATCCTTCGCACCGATTCTACCCTACCGCTTTTTGATCAGTCAGCCACTTGCTTTCGAAAGAGATCAGCATCGAAGGTGAGGGGATGGTAGGGGGTCTACAAATAGAGCGTAGGAGCCTTTAGACTAGCGGTCGGTGATAGAAACGATCTAGTCGAAGCTGATTATATATAAAGTGGAAGCAAAGGTTAAGAGAGCTGCAATGAGACCCACCTAGCCCCTCGCGAAGCGCCCTTGACCCGAAGACGTGATATTGAGCGCACTTTCCCCCTAATTATCCGGTCGGTGAAGCCCACTATATATTTGGGGGAGTCTCGCTATTAATATATATTTCTCGACCCCTATTCCGAGACGCTTTTCATATAGATGTATAATAGTCAAGGTTGTCCCTATGTGTCATCTTCACGGGGAAGGAAAGTTTTTGCTTTTTGGGACCCCTCTGACATCAAACTAATTCGAGCGAAGATCACCTTTCCCTTATAGTGACGCCTATATATTCCGAATGAAGGACTCAGAATCAGTTGTTAGATGGTGGCTCTATATAGGTACGAGTGGGGTTCCAACGTGGATGCACTGCAAACGATGCAATAAGGCCCCTGAGAATAGTTATCCTCGAGAGAGGAAAAGGTCAAATGCAGGCGGTAGGTACGAGTAGTGGTTCGAAAATAATATATAAAATGGGTAAGTAGGGGACATAATGAATTATATATGGGGCTATTATCGAAGTGATTGGTTGTCGAATCTACGAGGAGGCTTAACCGAATATATAGTAGTGGTGCTTCTAATTAATATATTGCGAGAGTTCCTGTCCTCGAAAGGAAAGGACGCCTACCACGAAAATGAGACTGCTGATGAGAGTTGCAGCGAACGTTGACTTTCTTCCAGATCAAAATGACATATTATATCGCATAGCTCGAATGGCATTAATTCATTGTCATGACTTCTTTCAATCTTCCCTAATTTCTAGATAAAGAAAATAATTGATTTGAAGAAGCTGCTTGAAAACCCTAGAAGACGATGAATCCATCTGAAGATCTCCCTTTGGCGGTCATCCACTCATCAGATAGAGACCCGAAAGCGCATGTTTAGAACAAAGATCTCAATAGAGGGGATGGACCCGGAAAATGCCATTACTCAGCCTCTTAGTCGAAGCTCCTCGCGAGCTTATTATGTAGATCTTGAAGGGTACTTCTATTTAGGGAAAGGAGACTAGGTTGAAGATTGTCAGATGTTGATTAATATCCTCATTCGCTCCTCCTTCCGCTAAATAAGAAGAATCAAGCTTATTATATAGAAAGTCTAGTCGTGGGCTTGAATGTAATTTGAGGGAGACCTGTGATGAATCTCCATTTCACCACCATTATTCTATCATTTTGGCCTTAAAAACCCCAGCAAATGCATGTAAATAGCATTAATTTGTAGATAATAGCATTCATTATTCATTGTGTCAATTGTACATTAAATAATGTTTTTAATGCCAAAATTATAGAATAAAGAGAAGAATAGAAAAAGAATAAAATATTGCAAATATTTTATGACCCTAACCCCGAGACCAAGGCCAGCATGGAATTGGTCGACAAGGAATAAATTAGGGGGAGATAAGGGCCAAGAGTATAATAAATACCTCATTTATTTATTCATCCATTTATGTATTTTTGACACCTATTTTGTATATAATTATTTATTAATCAAATAAAGAAACTTTGTACATAAAAGTTGTAGATAATAATATAAATAAAAATACAAAATTGAGTTTGTGTAAAAATAATACTCAGTGTACATTTTATACACAAAATAAAAAGCAAAAATCTCAACTTCACAGACCTATATCTTGCAAATAAAAACTCCAAATCACCCAAACTCACCTTTAATTGTATATAGCATTCTAAGAACTATTTTATAAAATTTGTTTCATAATTTTTGGAGTCCATCTATGGAAGTTAGGTTTTTGGCCCTCCTTGTACATAATACCTGATTAAAATATTCATTTTATTCAATATTCATTATTTTTACAAATTTACATTTTTAGAATTTTATAAATAATGTATATAATACATGTACATATTAAAATTAGAATAAAAAACAAAAAGAAATTGTGAAATAAAATAAGTCTATGTATGACATCGACAAAATACCTATGTTAAGAATGTATACAAATAAAAAGGGATTTTAATTCTTTTATTATTTATTCATCTATATTTTTATAATAATGTATATCTTATATATAACTTATTAAAAATACAAATCCAAAATAAAAACACATAAAATTCATTAAATAAATAAAATGTATATAATATATAGGTAACATACCTATAAATATACCTACATATACATATACACATTTATTTAAAAATATAAATAAACTCATAAAAATTAAATAAAAATATATTTATACTCATAAAAATAAGTTATAAATTTATAAAATAATAAAATAATAAAATAATGAAATAAAATAAACAAAATAAAAATAAAAACATACAAATATACTTATAAAAACATCATTAAAATAAACCCATAATAAAATACATTAAAAAAATAAATAAATAAAAATCATAAATAAATACTACATTAAATAATAAACATTTTTTATTTTATAAGAAAAATTTAATTAATTCATTTATTATGTCTAATAATTGAGTCAAATTCGGGCTGGCGTGGATTAATCAGGTCCTGGCGTTTGTTGACCGCTCGGTCAACTACGCCCCCAGGCGTCTGACTTGACGTGGACTATCGCGTCCCCACTTTTCATGCATATTTCCCGCTCGCCTCGTCCATCATTCGGCAACAATCAATTCACAAGATTTATTCTCTGATCATCCCTGATCCCCGCCGATCGTTTAGATCCTTTGTACATAGCTCGTATCGTCGGTTAAGGTCCGGTCAATAAGGGTGCGCAGCTTGTTTATAAATAAGGAACCACCGCCTCCCTCGCCAAATTTGGTCAGCTTTTTAGCCAATCCCTTCCCCAGATTCGGTCCCGGCGATGTTCCTGGTGACAGGAGGAGCTCGCCGGCACCTTGAATCGATCGGAGAGGCGGAGGTTGCACCCATGGTGGCGCTCCGGCAGCCACCCTGCTCCCTGGAGTCCCTTCAGGTATAAGAGCTGTGCGTTTATATTTCTAGGTAGATTTTGATTCCAGCATTTTATTTCCGTTTTTTATTTCGGATTTAGGTTAGTAGATTAGCGTAATTTAGGTTCTTCGAAGTTCGTCGGAGCTCCGCTCCGGCGACTTCTCCACCGTGCCCTCGTTGTTTTCCCGACTCGCTTTCACCTTCATTCGGTTCCCCACCATCTTCTCCACCTTCCAGCCATCTTGTCCAACTGGATTCGCATCTGGATCCGTGAATCGAAGCTCCTCCATCACCCTTCACCGGAGCTTCGACGCCCACCACCGCCCGCTTGCTACCAGCTTCAAACCCCGGGTCGAGGGTGACGCCCTCGAGCCCCTCTACCTTTCTGTGCAGGTTAGGTGCGCAACCAGGCACCAGGAGACGTTTCCAACGCGGGCGGAGGTACCTGGAGCGTCGCTTCTTCTTCGAGCTCGTGGCGGCGCTACGGTGTGCCTCATGCCGATCCGACACCTCCAGACGGAAGATCACCCTGCCAGGAAGCTTCTTGGACCTTCAGGAGCAGCGATGGTCGGCCGGAGAGCGAGATCTGGATGGAGGAAACTCGCCCAGGCGAGTGTTCTTCCATGTTCTTCCACGCCAGCTCTCCGCCGTTGGATGAAGACGAAGGCCCAGATCGAGCAGCAGCCGTCAGATCACGCGAGTGATCTAATCCCAACCGCTCATCGGCAAAGCGTCATCGGCGCACGTGGAGGCGCCACGTGTATTAGTGAAGAAGATCAGCCGTCGGATCAAGCGCCTCTTTTGTGGGTAAATTGCAAAACCCATCCCCCGCCTTTTTGTATTTAATTTTTAATATTGTAAATTATTTTGCACGTTGTAAATAAATTGTTAATTTTGCAAAAAGGACCCTGACTTTAATTGAAATTACATTTAGGTCCTTCCACGCCTCACGTGCAGTCCCACGTGAGGTGCGTGAAATTTTGCATGTATACCCCGGCGGTTCTTGAATATTGTAATTTGATTCCGAAACTTTAAATAAATGTTTATTTATGTTGGTATTTTTGCATTGATGTCCCTGTAGTTAATTTTATTTGCAAAAATGCCCCTGCCAGGCAGTTTAATTTTTGTGTCTTTATCTATTTATTAAAAATACCATTGTGGTTTCTAAAAATCCAGAAAAATTAGGTTAGATGCTCCATGCCATGCTTTTTCACGCCATATTTCATTGTGCATTTTTTCGCATTTTTCCTAATTATTAAAAATGAAATAGAAGCCATTTTTGTACTGTTTGAATTAGAAAATACAAAAAAATTAGAAAATGTTTTTGGAAAATTCCAAAAAAATTATATATGGTAGAATTATATATATATTGAGTCCAGAAAATGAAAAACCCTAAAAATATGAAAAAGAAAATTAAAAAAATCAGAAAGCCCTAAAATCCAACAAAAAATAAAAAAATCCTTAAAAAACCCAAAAATATATTTTTCTCTTTTATAATTATCTCTATATTATTATTAATGTATTAAAATTAATTTGGATAATTTTGGAGTTTATTTGATATTTTTAAAACCCAAATTATATACGGCTATTTAATTAGTCCTATATTGTGGACATTTTTGAAATTAAAAATACATAAAAATTAGAAATATTCCTGAAAAATAACAAAAAAAATTAGAGAAAGAAATATTAAAAAGCAAAAAAAATCATATCTATATATATATATATTTTCAGCATTTATATCGATATATCTACATCTTACTCTTCTCTCTCTCTTCTTATATATATCTCTTTACACATATCTTTATATATATATATATTTATATAACTAAAAATATAAAAAGAAAATAAAAAATATAAAAATATAAAAACAAAATAAAAAAATAAAAAAATATAATAATTAAAAAAAATATAAAATCCAAAACCCACAAAAACAATAAATGGACATGACAATGAATTGAATAATTACACAACACATACGACCATTCGCCTCCCAGCATTCGACCTCTACCTGTACTTACACCTATACACATTTACATGTAGAGTTATAATAAATTTTAACTCCACATTTTTGGATATTTATTGCATATATTATTGTGGGTTAATTGTTGATCGATTTGGGATTCTTCTGTCGGTCACCTCAGCGACCGCATTCCCGTTTGTGTGGAATGCGAGACCGATGGAAGATGCCAGTCATCAAATGGCGCCGTTGCCGGGGAGGCAACGGATTTTGTATGATTTTGTAAGCGTATTTGTCTATTTATTCAATTGTTTGCTCATGTCCTTCATTTATTTATTTATGTGATTTTTATTTTTTTAACACTATTTCATTGATTGTTCTGACCATCTCCTTTCTTTGTCTGTGACGCGAGGGACCGCCGAGCGAAGGAGGACGTCCTAGGAGGACCTAAGCACCCAAGCGAGGTGGGGTTGGCTCTTCTATGCCACGCCAACCGGAGAGAGAACCCATGACAGAAGAAGGAGAATTTTTGAAGATAGTCTCAATTTTCATGCATTTTATTTTATTTCATTATGTATATTCATGTGAGAGAGTGACACTTAGAAACATGTAATAATACAGGACTCTCACAGGTACACGAAGACTCCCGAGGTCCAGTGCCCGAGGGATTGTTCCCTTGGGGGCCTCGATGATTTTTGACGCTATTTCTTTTAATTTTATTTTTATTATTTTTTGTGAATGAGCCTTAGCATTAGGAGTTGCTTGCTCGTAGAGTTAGGTCCAAACACCCTAATATTTGCATGTACCTATAGTTCGCTTTGGACCTAGATCAAACTCTAAACAACAGCTCATTTATCTTTTAGCCTTTGTGCCACAGCGAGCCCCGCAAAGCGCTTTCTCCTAAGCTCATGTGTGTTGAGCACAGAGGAGGGGTGAGCCAAGACCGGACTTTTTGTGGCTAAAGGTGAATAAGCGACTTGTGGTGCTTCACGATAATAGCAATTCCTGCACCTCGGGCGATTTCTTCGGTTTGCATTTGCATATAGCATAGGTTTCAAATTCTGTTATGCATCCCGCATGGAGAGAGCTGGGAGGCACTGTAAGTCTTCTTACTTGGCATGCATCATCGTTTTCCGACTTGCATGGCTTTTCCGATCTTCTCCCTCTATTTTTGCCAACCCAGGATGCTTAATGGAAATTGGAACCTCGATAGGCACGTGCATTGAAAATACCCAAAAAAGGTGATAACTTAAATAAAATCGGGACTGCTAACTCTAATGGACTTAAAAATAAAACGTAATGGATTCCTTGTCTTGGGGAGAGCAACCCCCTCATTGGATGCGTTTTAAAGTGCTCACGTACACACTAAGGAGTAGAGCCCAAATCCTATCAAGCCTCCTGTGATTGTACCATTTTTGTGGTTCTCACCTAACTCTAAAATCGAAAAGATTAATGACCGTCACCTGATGGTCTTCACTGTGTTGAGTAGGTGAATCGGGGGTTTTGCCATGTGTATTAATTGTGACTTGGATTTCATTGTGTTTTCCATTCATTATTAGAGTAGTAGGTCCTGCCTGTGTGAGTCATGCATTTTTCATCTTTGAGTCTCTCTACCCCTCTTATACATATATCTCTTCATTTTGCGTTGAGTCATGATATTGGCGCTTGAGCTCAAACATTCTTCGCCAAGTCCTTTGTTTCCCGCTTCTTCACCATCTTCTATGTATCCATTGTACCATATTCTCTGGTCGGGGAGAGACCGCTCTTCGGACCGCAATTTTGGCGGTTTTTCCGCCCTGTGTGGAGCACCCAATTTTGTCTACGTCCCAATCTTCTCGCCCGCCCTCCTCGTACCCTCTGTATCACCCTTCTACCATCCATGATATTGGCACGCCCGCTCAATCAGCTTCTCCACTTCACTGTGTTACTCTTCTTATCCATCTTCCTCGTGTCCCCCGTATCATCTCTCCCTTTTACCCGGGAATGCTGTGCATATCGATGAAGCCCGCATCGAGGATTACGTATACAAAATATTTGTGTAAGTTGGGCCAATGATGTTGAGGTTGTTGAGATTGATATGGTGGATTTGTCGTTGATACATGCATACAAGCGTATTGGGGATTTTTGATGATGCATGATCATTAGGTGTGATTAATTGTTGAAGATTTAGTTCTCACACACCGGATTAAGGATGTGATATGATGCGATAATTCGAGAATATTTCATGAGTATTGAGTGATCTATCTTTCTTGAGGTTCCAGCCATCTTGATTTTGAGGATTGAATGATTATTATGACTTGGAGTGCATGATAGAGGTGTGCGGATCCTGCATGATCTCTCATCTTCCTATTTGACCCATCCTTGATCTCCTGACTCTCTGATCCACCCTGGCACTTAGAGGATTCCTGACTATTTTCCGTGCCATCTCAGCTGCCTGGATTGACCCAAGGGAGTTTGGTGATGACATGATTATTTTCTCCCTTGCATGATCTTATGCCCTCCTATGGATTGATGGACTCACACTTTTGAGGACCTGAGATGAATTGCAAGCATTCCCAAAACCTACATTGATATAGCTCGCATTACTCTCCGAGGACTATTTGCGGGAGAATGCGACAATTTCTAGGACTGTGGTTTCATTCACTGCTTTGGTCACCATTGTGATGGGACCTGGAACCGAGTCGGATAATATGCTTGATTGGCCTCCCCCTGTGATTGTGTACCTGACCTGTCGGTACATGCGGCCAATGTACTGGAATGAGCTAAGTCCGCTCTCCTTGACGGTCCTTGCAAGGCAGAGCTCCACTTTTCTGATTATTCCATGCCTAGCTCATAACTCCCAGAGGGTTATCTGCAGGAGACTATGACATATTTCCGATATGATTGGTCTCTTCTGTTGGTAGCCGCCTTGCCGACTACTGAGACCACTATGCGGGTCCGTCTGATGGATCCGGCTCCATCGAGCCCTTCTCTCTCCTTGATGACCCTCGCAAGGTAGAGATACGGTCTGACTATTCTTTGCTTAGTTCACAGTGCTCTCCGAGGACTATCTGCGAGAGACTGCGACACTCTCTTTACGCTCGGTTCCCACTGCTGACTGTGTCTCCGATCGGCGGAGCACGGAACCGAGTCGTCTGATATTTGATTTTTGGTCCCATCTTGAGTTGTGTATCCGATCTACGGATCATGGGACCTATCTGATTAGACTTCTTTGAGTCTGCTCGCCTTGATGGTCCTCGCAAGGTAGAGCTTCTGGTATCTGCTATTCCCAGGACTAGTTGGCAGCCCGCTCCCCTAGGGTTATTTACGGGACGCTGCCACACTTTCTTGATTTGACGGTCTCTTCTGCTGGTAGCCGATCTGTCGCCTACCGAGACCATTTCTATGATCCGTCTGATGGATCAGGCTCCTTTGAGCCCGCTCTCCTTGACGACCCTCGGAAGGGTGAGCTTCTGTTCTGATTATTCATTGACTAGTATGTACAACTCCCCGAGGGTTATCTGCGGGAGGGTACATCACCTTGTAGGTACTCGGCTTCATTTCTGGTGTCTCCTATATGTGGGAGCACGAAGCCGAGTCTTCTGAGCCGGTTACCCGGTCTCCTCCCTGGTTGTGTCTCCTATCTGATGGAGCACGGAGCCGAGTATGCTGATTCTTCTCCGATTTTGCTCACCTTGAGGACCCTCGCAGGAGTGAGCCATGTATTGTGTTGTTCGGTGTTTTCTTGTGATTTTCAGATTATATCACCACCGTCCATCACATAGTCTCATATGTTTTATTTCCGATCTATCTGAGACCATGATTGCCCGGAGGAGTCTGTACTGCTCTTTCTTCCTCCCGATCCTACAGTATCGGCTCCGTTCCATCATGTTGACCATATGACCGATTGACTGCTTCATGCTACTGGACCCGATATCTAACTTTTCGACCTGTTGTCCCCGGTAGCTGACACCCACTTGACTGCATATCAAGGTGTCTTTTCACCTTCTGGCTGCGTCCTCGTTCTTACAGGGAGACGACGACGATAGTACGGTAGTCGCTTACCAGACACCATCCTATACTTCACTCGATTTTCAACGATTGTATATATGTGTACCTTTTTCATTCTTTCTCCCGTATGTTCTGTGTGCCACCGGATCTATCGCCACATCTTTGTGTTTACACTTAGGACGTACCTTACCCTACGTATAGGGGGGCACACACCGAGTTGTTCTTTCATTGCACATTTTCGTCACTTCTATTGTTGCCTATACTAAGGGATATCTCACCCAAAGTATAGGGGGAGTGATGTGTAGATTCTTCATGATCTTTTCATCAATCTGTATATATCTCTCTTTTCTTCTTTTCTTCTTTTCCTTTTCATATTTCTTTATCTCAATAAAAGGTGTCGCCCCTTGTTGTCAGTTTTCTGTACTTAGGACGTACTTTGTCCTAAGTATAGGGGGGTGCACCCTGATTTGTTCATCTGTCTATTCCCACCCTTGACCCTCCCTGATTTGTGTACAGTCTGCTATACTTAGGATTACTTGATCCTACGTATAGGGGGGACGGTCAACTTCTATTTCCTTCATCTCTTATTCATATATTCTTTAGACTTGTCTATACTCAGTACGAGTTATGTCTTCTCTTTTCATTCCGATCTATGAGGACATAGCTCAAGCTAAGTATAGGGGGGTCGTATATACTCTGTATAAACTTTAGCCATAACTCATACTTTCGTAATAATATGGCTAATAATTCTTTAAAATACATTAAAAACCCTTAATAAAAAGAGACGTGATTATTCCTCAAATTCTTTTTGTATATACTGATTAATAAATCATGTAAAAATGTTTTTTGCAAAATGTTTGAAAAAAATAGTGTGAAAATCTTCGTAAACATTTATTGAAAACTATTTTCAAAACGTTTTGTTACATGTTTTCAACCAGTGTAAAAATGTGTGGTTTGTAAAAATTTATTTTCTTTGTGTGAAATAAAATGTTTGAAAAATGATTTGCAAATGGTTTGAAAAATGGTTGCAAAAATATTTTGAAAATCTATATATACTGTTGTGAAAAACCTTTGCAAAATGATTTTCAAATGTGTGTACATGTTTGTAAAAATGTTTGTAAAAATTATTTTGGACTATAGTTTTCAAAAATTATTTGAAAAATTTGTGTCAAATAAGTTTGCGGAATAGTCACATGTAATAAATAACTAAAATACTATAAAAATAAACAAGATTCTTTAATAAGTGTACATCTATATACCTATAAATAAAAACTAAATTGTAAATTCTTAATTCTTGTAAAATAAAGCGGCACGCCCGTGTAAATAGTTGTACATATTTTATACGTTGAGTGCCAAAATTATTTTATTTGTAAAAAAAAGTCTTTGTGTAAAAATTCTTCTCTTTGTTTTCAAATTCTTTGAAAAAAATTGCATTATTCTTTGTATATTTGTAAATATGCATTTGCATAGCATTTATATTCTTTGATTGAGCTTGATGTTTGAACTAGTCCAATAAAGTCGAAGATTGGAGCTTGGTTGGACCTTACTGCACCTAATCGCACTGGAGCCTTATGGGAACTAGGTTTAAGGTACTTCAGGTCTATGCAGACTTAATTCTTTGAGAAATCAGGGCTGGGTTCAAGTCACCTCAGTGGACTAACTAGAACTTTTCGAGACACACCTACGACTCTTACCGACCGTGACCTAACTTGGACACTTGCACCTTTCACTTGGCTCAACTCAGTTGGAGTAGTGAGGGGGTTGGATTTGCCAGTCTGAGACGCACATGGGTGGAAACATTCGTCCTCGTCTAGGGAGGGAAGTGCACCCCAACCTGATTCAATAGCCATGAGGTCTAAAGACAGGAGCTGTGGGTTGCAATAATGCTTCAAAAGAGGGATAGTCTTCTGGCTCAAGAGGAAAAAGTCCTTATGTAAATGCTGCTGTAAATAGTATGTTGAAAAAAAAAGAGAAACTCCAAAAAAGTGGACAGGCTTGTAAATAAAAATAAAAATGCCTGCCGGAGTATGTATATATGTTGTATAGAAAATAAGCAAGCTTGAGCATCAAAGTTACACCACGTGAGCCCGCAGCTGGATGACTTGACTACACTGGTCTTGCATCCCAGGATAGGTAGCTACACTGGCTACCGTCCATTCTTTTCTCTACCTCCTCCTCTTGAGTCGGATGCCACTTGAACTTAGAAGGGAATACCCTGCTCCTCGAGGAAAGAGTTGTTGGATTAGGGAATCATTGGGTTGTCATTCTGGAGAAGTCAATCTCTTTGTCATTTCAGTTGGGGAGAGCCACTATCACTTACACGTACAAGTCAGCTTCATAGTCATAAGGGTTTGCGTATGATGTAGGCTAGTTCTGACCTGGCTATTGAGGTGATTTGAACCAAGTTCTGTGACTCTCGAAGGCTGTTGTGTTTTAAATTTGGTTCCCTACCAGGTTCCACACACATTTTCACATCAAGGTCTAACATGAGCTCCAAACTTTGATTTTGTACAGATAAGTTTAATAATCATGACCAATTCAATTTATTCTTTAAATTCTTTATTTTTACCTTTTCTTTTCTTCTTATTCTTTGTTCTTTTTGTACTTATTGCATAAGTGTTTGCTAGGGACTAGTAAAGGCAAGTATAGGGGGTGATGAATCTCCATTTCATCACCTTTATTCTATCATTATGGCCTTAAAAACCCCAGCAAATGCATGTAAATAGCATTAATTTGTAGATAATAGCATTCATTATTCATTGTGTCAATTGTACATTAAATAATGTTTTTAATGCCAAAATTATAGAATAAAGAGAAGAAAAGAAAAAGAATAAAATATTGCAAATATTTTATGACCCTAACCCCGAGACCAAGGCCAGCATGGAATTGGTCGACAAGGAATAAAGTATGGGGAGATAAGGGCCAAGAGTACAATAAATACCTCATTTATTTATTCATCCATTTATGTATTTTTGACACCTATTTTGTATATAATTATTTATTCATCAAATAAAGAAACTTTGTACATAAAAGTTGTAGATAATAATATAAATAAAAATACAAAATTGAGTTTGTGTAAAAATAATACTCAGTGTACATTTTATACACAAAATAAAAAGCAAAAATCTCAACTTCACAGCCCATATCTTGCAAATAAAAACTCCAAATCACCCAAACTCACCTTTAATTGTATATAGCATTCCATGATCTATTTCATAAAATTTGTTTCATAATTTTTGGAGTCTATCTATGCAAGTTAGGTTTTTGGCCCTCCTTGTACATAATACCTGATTAAAATATTCATTTTATTCAATATTCATTATTTTTACAAATTTATATTTTTAGAATTTTATAAATAATGTATATAATACATGTACATATTAAAATTAGAAAAAAACCAAAAAGAAATTGTGAAATAAAATAAGTCTATGTATCACATAGGCAAAATAGCTATGTTAAGAATGTATACAAATAAAAAGGGATTTTAATTCTTTTATTATTTATTCATCTATATTTTTATAATAATGTATAGCTTATATATAACTTATTAAAAATACAAATCCAAAATAAAAACACATAAAATTCATTAAATAAGTAAAATGTATATAATATATAGGTAACATACCTATAAGTATACCTACATATACATATACACATTTATTTAAAAATATAAATAAACTCATAAAAATTAAATAAAAATATATTTATACTCATAAAAATAAGTTATAAATTTATAAAATAAAAAAATAATAAAATAATGAAATAAAATAAACAAAATAAAAATAAATACATATAAATATACTTATAAAAACGTCATTAAAATAAACCATAATAAAATACATTAAAAAAATAAATAAATAAAAATCATAAATAAATACTTCATTAATTAATAAACATTTTTTATTTTATAAGCAAAATTTAATTAATTTATTTATTATGTCTAATAATTGAGTCTAATTCGGGCTGGCATGGACCAATCAGGTCCTGGCGTTTGTTGACCGCTCGGTCAACTACGCCCCCAGGTGTCAGACTTGACGTGGACTGTCGCGTCCCCACTTTTCATGCCTTTTTCCCGCTCGCCTCGTCCATCATTCGGTAACAATCAATTCACAAGATTTATTCTCTGATCATCCCTGATCCCCGCCGATCGTTTAGATCCTTTGTACATAGCTCGTATCGCCGGTTAAGGTCCGGTCAATAAGGGTGCCCAGCCTGTTTATAAATAGGGAACCACCGCCTCCCTCGCCAAATTTGGTCAGCTTTTTAGCCAATCCCTTCCCCAGATTCGGTCCCGGCGATGTTCCTGGTGATAGGAGGAGCTCGCCAGCACCTTGAATCGATCGGAGAGGCGGAGGTTGCACCCATGGTGGCGCTCCGGCAGCCACCCTGCTCCCTGGAGTCCCTTCAGGTATAAGAGCTGCGCGTTTATATTTCTAGGTAGATTTTGATTCCAGCATTTTATTTCCGTTTTTTATTTCGCATTTAGGTTAGTAGATTAGCGTAATTTAGGTTCTTCGAAGTTCGCCGGAGCGTACCCTTGTTGTTTTCCCGACTCGCTTTCACCTTCATTCTGTTCCCCACCATCTTCTCCACCTTCCAGCCATCTTGTCCAACTGGATTCGCATCTGGATCCGTGAATCGAAGCTCCTCCATCACCCTTCACCGGAGCTTCGCCGCCCACCACCGCCCGCTTGCTACCAGCTTCAATCCCTGGGTCGAGGGTGACACCCTCGAGTCCCTCTACCTTTCTGTGCAGGTTAGGTGCGCAACCAGGCACCAGGAGACGTTTCCAACGCGGGCGGAGGTACCTGGAGCGTCTCATCTTCTTCGAGCTCGTGGCGGCGCTACGGTGTGCCACCTGCCGATCCGACACCTTCAGATGGAAGATCACCCTTCCAGAAAGCTTCTTGGACCTTCAGGAGCAGCGATGGTCGGCCGGAGAGCGAGATTTGGACGGAGGAAACTCGCCCAGGCGAGTGTTCTTCCCTGTTCTTCCACGCCAGCTCTCCGCCGTTGGATGAAGACGAAGGCCCAGATCGAGCAGCAGCCGTCCGATGGAGCTATGCTAAGACCGTCAGATCACGCGAGTGATCTAGTCCCAACCGCTCATCGGCGAAGCGTCATCGGCGCACGTGGAGGCGCCACGTGTATTAGTGAAGAAGATCAGCCGTCGGATCAAGCGCCTCTTTTGTGGGTAAATTGCAAAACCCATCCCCCGCCTTTTTGTATTTAATTTTTAATATTGTAAATTATTTCGCACGTTGTAAATAAATTGTTAATTTTGCAAAAAGGACCATGACTTTAATTGAAATTACATTTAGGTCCTTCCGCGCCTCACGTGCAGTCCCACGTGAGGCGCGTGAAATTTTGCATGTATACCCTGGCGGTTCTTGAATATTGTAATTTGATTCCGAAACTTTAAATAAATGTTTATTTATGTTAATATTTTTGCACTGATGTCCCTGTAGTTAATTTTATTTGCAAAAATGCCCCTGCCAGGCAGTTTAATTTTTGTGTCTTTATCTATTTATTAAAAATACCATTGTGGTTTCTAAAAATCCAGAAAAATTAGGTTAGATGCTCCATGCCATGCTTTTTCACGCCATATTTCATTGTGCATTTTTTCGCATTTTTCCTAATTATTAAAAATGAAACAGAAGCCATTTTTGTACTGTTTGAATTAGAAAATACAAAAAAAATAGAAAATGTTTTTGAAAAATTCCAAAAAAATTATATATGGTAGAATTATATATATATTGAGTCCAGAAAATGAAAAACCCTAAAAATATGAAAAGGAAAATTAAAAAAATCAAAAAGCCCTAAAATCAAACAAAAAAATAAAAAAATCCTTAAAAAACCCAAAATATATTTTTCTCTTTTATAATTATCTCTATATTATTATTATTGTATTGAAATTAATTTGGGTAATTTTGGAGTTTATTTGATATTTTTAAAACCCAAATTCTATACGGCTATTTAATTAGTCCTATATTGTCGACATTTTTGAAATTAAAAATACATAAAAATTAGAAATATTCCTGAAAAACAACAAAAAAATTAGAAAAAGAAATATTAAAAAGCAAAAAAAATCATATCTATATATATTTTCAGCATTTATATCTATATATCTACATCTATATACTATATTACTCTTCTCTCTCTCTTCTTATATATATATATATCTCTTTATACATATCTATATATATATATATTTATATAACTAAAAATATAAAAAGAAAATAAAAAATATAAAAATATAAAAACAAAATAAAAAAATAAAAAATATAGTAATTAAAAAAAATATAAAATCTAAAACCCATAAAAACAATAAATGGACATGAACAATGAATTGAATAACTACACAACACATACGACCATTCGCCTCCTAGCGTTCGACCTCTACCTGTACTTACACCTATAAAACATTTACATGTAGAGTTATAATAAATTTTAACTCCACATTTTTGGATATTTATTGCATATATTATTGTGGGTTAATTGTTGATCTATTTGGGATTCTTCTGTCGGTCACCTCAGCGACCGCGTTCCCGTTTGTGTGGAATGCGAGATCGATGGAAAATGCCAGTCATCAACCTGCCAAAGAGAAATATATGGTAGAAGCCGGCCTCACCATCCAAAAGAGGAAGCCAAATTGTGAGGAAGATCGGTTTGAGGCATTGGTCGCATATCCTATCTTTGAGTGAAAAGCTCCTCTCCTTCCACATGACCATCTTGCTGTCTTTTCCACTGGGGCTTTGATGCATCATTCTCAGGAGAAAGGGATGACTGACTCTTGCCCGCTTCGTCTTCAGGGAAATCACAAGAGCTTGCTGCTGAGGGTTGTGGATTTCCGGTTGTTTGCAACTTGACTAGGGGTAGTAGACAAGATCTTGAGTGTATAATGATGCTGGCTCGGTGGAGGGAAGGGCAAATTCTCATCATCTCAGAGTGAGACTGGAGCCTGACACCAGTTGAAGCAAGAAATCCTGACTTATCCTAGATTCCAAGAGGGAAAAAAAGTGTGTGAGTCATCTTGAGATCAAGAAAGTTAGGTATCTCAGTCCACTAGGTCAGATACAGAGAAAGGGACTCCGACTCCAAGAAAGAGACTGCATGAAGAGACGAGCTAATGGTTGCTTTTCTCTCAATGTCGTACGGCCGGTTGGTATTGGAGGGCGGCCGGATGGGCAGACGGAGGTAAGCATTCTGAGCAAGAGCCGATGTGGTCAGACAAGCACTGAAAATACTAGAAAATCTTAAGAAAATGGGGCAGTGAATGGCTGGATGTCTGTTCCAAGGTGCGAGCATCAACAGCATGTGAAGGAGATCGTTAGTGAGTAGTCAAAGATGAGATGAATCGGATAACCTGCGGGATGCGATCAGCTTTCAGAAGTTGTTCCGGGATTTCTTTGACAAACCAGACAAAGCGGTTGTGATCCCCCTAATATATAATAGGGCCCCGGGTAAGGGTCCTTATAGATATTTACTTTTTTGATAGTCCGCTATTATATAAAACAGCTCGACCCGCCTCACACTCATCTAGCCCCCTAGTCATCATGATGAAAAACTTTTCCAAACAGCCAACACCGCTTCATTCAGTGCCTCCTGCCTGCCCAAAGGAAAGAGCGATTAAAGGACCACATTCGACAAGCTACTTTCTAAGCCAAGTACTCGAATGTAATAGGGCTCACCAACCACTTTTTGGTAAATATATTCCTAAAATATCCGGACTCACTAATTCTGGCTATCATCGCCTCCGTTCATAGACTCGGAACTGTGAAAGAGCAAGCATTTCATTATAAAGCCAGCGAGTATGCATACTTCCATCGCCTATCCTTATACCTACATAAATAACTAAACAAAGGTCAGCAACTACCCCGTTCTGAGGTCAGTTAAGGAGCAGGGGTGAGTAGAGAGGTATGATTTCAGTCTCACTCAACAAACATAGGCTCTACGTATTATATATGATAGTTGTAGTAGGACGGCTTATCAATAGTCTATGGGCGCGCCACTTTTCTGTCTGGATATCTAGAGTTATTAAAGACCACTGAAAGCACTACGTTCGAAGAGTTTGATTGAGAGGCAGTACGACTTGGAGGACGATAGTCTGGAATGGAGGCTCAAGTCAGGAGGTTGAAGAGCTACGGCAACGAAGTGAGAAGAAAAGAAGAACGAGCTCTACTCTTTTTGCAAGGTAGTTATTTGGGGTCTCAGATCCGGTCTACCTCTTTTCCACTCCATGGTTCAGGTGAGGACCTTCTTCTTGCTTTCTCTAATCTAATGTTAGATTCTTTCTCTCCGACGTCCGCCCCCTACTATCTAGTTCTGCTGCCTTAAAGCCAAAAAAGTGGCAGGGCCTGGCTACTACACCTACGGGGTAGGGAGGGAGAAAGCTCTTCTGAAATATTTAAAAGAAAGTGAAGTGCGCTTAGGAATCGCGGAAAGTCCGCATTTCTCTACTACCATGAAAGTTTCCAATTTGATATAGTTAGAAAACGCCTATTGCCGGATTTGACTGGCATCCCTACTAGATGCCTCCGTCGCGGTTGACTAGAGGATGAGAGTAATGTAAGCAAGTGTACGAGCTGTAGGAGAGAGTGAAAGGGAAAAGAAATTGTATAGTATAGTCTATCCCGACGTCTGCCCGCTTGCCGCGATTCCTTAGCGCGCTTCACTTTCTTTTAAATATTTCAGTAGAGCTTTCTCCCTCCCGGGGTGTGTGAGGCTAGGTGATCAGCTAGCTGGTCAACAATTGCTTGCCCATGATCTGCCTTTCGAGTGACGAACTGAAGGTCGACGGAAAGGTGCCAGCTAGACTTCCTGATAATGCGGGTTTCTCGAACATTTTTCACACTAGATACTATATATGAGGGGTCTCAAGAATGGGGACGGAAATGAAAGCAGGGGAAGGAGGTTGTAGAGAAGATTGGACCACTTTGTGAATGGTGGAAGCGGTCTTGATAGACAATGGGTGGTGGAGGTCATTCTCTTCAAGTTGGCTTTCATCATCAGATATCCTCAAAGAATTTGGTTGAGGTCGTTATGAACGTAAGGCGACCGCTTCTGCATCTATAGATATAGTAGTCAAGAGTAGTATGAGGGATTTCCTTTCACTCATTAAAATTGATCATGGCAAACCCCAAGTCCGCAACAACCAGTACAAGTCAATCACCAAGGTCGGTACATCACCGCGCCACCGCAACCACCAGCACAAGAGCAATCGCTGTACTTGCCACATGCCCCCTCCTCGTCGAGTGCACAACCGTAGTTGCACCCAACCGCTCTCTAATGATATCAGTGCTCTAATAAAAATGATGCAAGACCTCAAAAGAAACACGGAGAAGAGCAATCAGGAGAATGCTAGGCAGTTTGCAGACATTCGATCTGACTTGCCTACGTTGTCGCCACAAGCCCTCCAGAACCACAGTTCTGCAGCTGGCACTTCCCAAGGGACCTTGCAAGACCTGCAAAAAGGTCCAGTGAAATTCAATACCCTGGGTTGTTTCAGCATGGAGTCCAGGAAAAGACTTGGCTGAAACCGTGGCCTTAGTCGATCAAGAGTCTGAGGCAGGCAAAGATCCGCGTTATATATCAAGATAGGAATTCTAGAAAAAAAGACTTTCTCATTATTCACGATTATTAGTAGTAGGCGATTCGAACCACTTTCTCTGAGAATCTGGATCGCCCGAATAGACGATGTGTGAGCGGATCAGAGAAGACCAGAGCTGCGTGTAGGTGTTGAGGAGGAGACCTGAGTCCCGAGCTGAACTACGGGTGCGTGAGGGGGAGAGAAAGCATGTTCTCAAGTTGAACTGTTCCAGGTTGATATATATAGTCATGTGAGATCCCAGGTCTAAGTCAAGCTTGATCATCAGATTCTCGGTGAGACCTAGGTTCAACCTCAGCGGTCATCCAATTTTGGAGCGTACATGATTGCGTGGACAGATGTGCCAGTGGTTGGCAATCTTCAGGGTCCTCACCAGCCTCTTTTATAATTAGTAGTTGAAAGCCTAAATCTGACGACTACTAATAGCAAGGGATGTGATAGGTTGCTTCTCCTGTCTTGCCTCGAAGGCGATTAGGAGCAACGGATTTCTCGAGTGGAACCTGAATTGGAAATCAAATTCTTGGGTATCTATGGAAGCTTGACAACCGGTAAGACATCGTCAGACATATTACATTCTCCCGGCCACCTTCCAGGGTGGGCCCTTGTCTCTCCTTCCTTATTTGATTGGGGTGTGGGGACCCTCACACTCAACATCATAGTGCCTTTCCAGCACTCAACATCATAGTTCCTTTCCAGTTGGGGAAGACTCTCCTCGACGACGCAGTGTTAAGGATATTGGAAAATCATCAAGTGCATCATGGAAGCGTGATCGTCGTATCGAATACGATGAAGAACGACTAGTAAAACAAGTTGTTCGGTGCAGCGGAATTTAAAAATTTTCATGCGATGAAACCACAAGATCCAAGAACGATTCTCGGATCGTTTCATCTATAACCACAACAAGTATAATGCAATATCTCTTTAAGTGTGGTTTATCGAGTCTCTACAAAAAAGAGACCTCCTGTCTCCAGTCCGATCGTCGGAGAAGAAGCTTGTGAGCGCGGAGATGAGTCGTGTTGTCCTCGCAATCCAACGAGTTCATCCAAGCACGGTTAACTCCTGATCTCGTCGTACGAGATCGAACGTCTCCTTCGTGAGCGTAGCACTCCAAGAAGATGGAGAACCGCCGAACGTCGAAGCGGCGGCGCGGTGGCGTAGGCAACGACGAAGACCTCCCCTAGGGTTTTGATGGTCGGCCACCAAGTAGAGGGAGAGATGGTTGACACATATGGAGAAAAAGAGAGAGAGAGATGTGCTACCAATAGCATGTACAAGAGAGCATAGCATGCCTCTCTATTTATAGGGTTTTAGGATCCATGGATCTCAATCCATGGGACATATAAAATCAATGGATGAGATTGATTTATGTCAATCCAATGGTCAAGATTGTTGTTGGTAAAAGCCAACAACTTATGATTTAATTTAGATCAAATATATTTGATAAATCAAATATACATCATTCCTAAAATTAAACCAATCATATAAGGAGATCATATCAACGGAGATCATGTCTCCCCAAGTAATAGGGTGGACGGCCACCAATTCCATATAGGACTTGGTAGCCTTCCACCACTTACCAAGTGGGGGCAATCTCATGGATTTCCATGAGATTGCATATCTCCTTGAAATCCTCCATCATTTAATCCAACAACATTTGTTGGGATTTATTCTTCAAAAATAATTCACAATAAATTTTGGGATATAGCAATCTTGCCATTGGAAAGTTGTGAATCACATCCACGACCCAAAACAAAATATAATTTACATTTTCAATTAATTAGACAATGTGCATCCAATACACATTAATAATTAATCAACAAATATAAATTATAATTAGCCCTCTCTAATACATTATAAATCACATTTATAATATTATGAATAATTGGATATTTCTATCCACATTATTCTTATCCATAATAATTAAATCACATTTAATTATATTGGATAATTCCTCATACATCATGATAATTAAATCACAATTAATTATCATATTCTCAATGCTTAGATCTTATGGAATTATTCTTGAACCATTCTAGAATAATGCTATTTCTCAACAGATACTTGGAGATAAGGACATGGCGATTGTATTGTTCCACGTATAGTGACTTGGAAATTGAGATCACATCTCAAATCCAGATCCCAAGGACCTCTCATAGATGCTTGATTAAGTCAAGGCCATAGACTTAATCTTCTCATTGCATCTGAATCTCATTCAGATCAATGTCCAGTA
Source organism: Ottelia alismoides (assembly GCA_037367405.1). Classification (NCBI taxonomy): domain Eukaryota; kingdom Viridiplantae; phylum Streptophyta; class Magnoliopsida; order Alismatales; family Hydrocharitaceae; genus Ottelia; species Ottelia alismoides. Next base: position 849,981 of record JAZKJV010008779.1, on the reverse strand, counting down.
CATGGACAAAGATTAGGTCACTTCTCTACTGAGAGGAGTCACTAAAATCCAGATCTGTTTCATCACACCCTCGGAATGGAAGCGTCATGGTTATACAGTCGTTTATGATCAAATCACCCTCAAGTATTCCCCAATACCTGTACATCCTGCATACTGCAATACTTATGATCATCCTGAAGATATAAATCACTTTTACACTGTCATCTTCAGGGTTTGATCACTATGTTTCTCAATCTTGGTCCTTGGGATTCGGTACAAATCATATGCTTTCACAAAGCATATATCTTACCTTCAAATTCATGTCATGCTTCTAAAGCATGACGACCATGCATGGAATTTGATCAGTCCCAATACCTCATGAGTGAGCTCATGTCTCCTTGTCCACAAGTGAACCTGTATGATCCCTTTGAGAGATCGTATTACTCATATGCCCTTACATGCACACCAGCTCGCCGGTGTATAGACCTTGGTTAGGTCATCAACATATGTGTCTACCAAATGTACACACTCAAACATATAGCAATACATCTGTGTCTGGTCAGACGATGTTTGCCTACGATGTGACACTATTCATCATAGGTCTTTGGTTATCTCGATCTCGTTAAGTCAACCCATTGACTCAACCAATTTGATACCTCTGAATCACTATTCCCATGCAGAGGACCTGCATCAAGAGGTCGATTAGATATCAACCTAATGAGAAAGGATTGCCATCTCCTACTCAGGTTGGAGATCATCACTTGACAATCATTTGATTATGCTTGATAAGTCCTCTATCTAACTCCTTAGATATTCATCCAAGCATCAACCTATATGATTAATGAATCAATAGCTGTATGATTATCACGTCAGCCATGGCACATAACCCATATTGTACAGAGGGACCTTATAGCGCATTCATTCACTTAATATCAGAAAGGGAGTGAAACAAACATAATCAAAAACTTTTATTGATAAATCATTTACTACAAAAACATTTATTGCAGGAATGGTTCGCCTCGGGCTCACATTGCTAAGAATCTCCCACTAGCCCTCAGAACCATTCAAGAACTATCCTTAAACCCATACTCATTACATGCTGGTCAAAAACCTTTTGTGTCAGAATTTTGGTAAGGGATCAACAACGTTGTCGGTAGAGGCCACGTTGGTGATGATGATGTTACCATGCTTTTGAATCTCCCAAATGATATGGTATTTCCTTTCAATGTGCTTGCTCTTCTGATGCCATCTTGGTTCCTTCTCCTGGGCAATGGCTCCCGTGTTATCACAGAGTAGCGGGATGGGAGTATCAGAGGAATCTATGACAAGCTCCAGCACGAACTTGCGCAACCACACCACCTCCTTTGCAGCATGCGATGCGGCAATGTATTCGGCTTCTGTAGTTGAATCTGTTGTAGTGTCCTGCTTCTTGCTTCTCCGGCTCACAGCACCACCATTCAACGGGAATACAAACCCTGATGTCGTCTTTCGATCATCAATATCTGATTGGAAGTCAGAATCTGTATATCCCAAGACATGGAGATCACCATCCCCATAGACCAAGATGTAATCTTGCATCCATCTTGAATATTTAAATATGTTCTATACTGCATTCCAGTGTTGTTCTCCATAGAAGGATTGGTAACGACTTACCACTCCGACTGCATGGCAGATATCTGGCCAAGCACACATCATGGCATACATTAAGCTTCCTACAACTGATGCATAAGGGCATCCAGCCATGGCTTTCTTTTCCACAATAGTTTGAGGGGTCATTCCTTTAGACAGGTGGATACCATGTCTTAAGGGTAGAAATCATTTCTTGGAACTCTCCATACGGAATCGTTCATGAATTTTGTTAATGTATCGATGTTGTGATAATCCCAACATCCTCTTCTCTCGGTTTCTAAACAACTTCAGACCCAAGGTGTAAGAGGCTTTTCCAAGATCATACATCTCAAAGGTATGGAACAACCGAATCTTCACACTTGTCATCATCCATGTATCATTCCCAAATATAAGGATGTCATCTACATAAAGTACGATGAACACAATGGTGCTCCCACTAAGCTTCTTGTACACACAAGGTTCATCAGGATTCTGCACAAAATCATAACTCTTTATGGTTTCATCAAATCTGATGTTCCAGCTACGAGAAGCTTGTTTGAGCCCATAGATGGATTTCTTTAGCTTGCATACTTTTCCATCGTCAGTTATGAAGCCCTAGGGCTGCTCCATATAGATATCCTCCTCGAGGTATCCATTGAGGAAAGTCGTCTTGTCGTCCATCTGCCAGATATCGTAGTCAAGATATGCAACTATAGCTAGCAATGTCCTGATGGATTTAATCATAGCCACAGGAGAGAATGTCTCATCGTAGTCGATGCCTTCTCTCTGTGTGTAGCCCTTGGCTATGAGTCGTGCCTTGAAAGTCTCTACTTTCCCATCAGGTCTCCTCTTTCTCTTGAAGATCCATTTGCACCCAATGGGTTTTACCCCTTTCGAATGGATCCACTAGGGTCCATACACCATTCTTATACATGGAGTCAAATTTTGACTTCATTGCTAGCATCCATCTATCCATGTCATGATCCGCGAGTGCTTCATCAAATGAAGTAGGATCATTGTCAGTTTCACTTGACACATGGAATCCATACCTTTCATGTGGTGCAACCACCCTCGAACTCCTTCGAAGAGGTATGGGTGTTTCATCTTTATTTATCTCTTCAGTTTCCAGTTCAGGAAGCTCAGAATCCTCAGGGGATTCAATGAGTTCCTTTACTTCATATTTATCTTGACCATTAAGGAAATCATTCTCCATAAATTTCACATCTCTAGAAACAAAAACCTTTTGAGTCTCAGGGTCATAGAGTTGGTGTCCGGTACCATCTCTATCATACCCAATGAAGTAACACTCACGAGAGCGAGATTCTAGCTTACTTGCGTCCAGGTTCTTTGCATGGACCAAGAAAACCCAAACCCTCAAGTGATTAACACTAGGTTTGGTTCCGTACCAGAGCTCAAGAGGAGTCTTACGAACAGATTCGCTAGGAATCTTATTCAGGGTATATATTGCAGTCTCTAGTGCATATCCCCAGAAACTAAGTGGTAAATGTGATTTGCTCATCATAGAACGAACCATATCCATGATGGTCTTGTTGCATCTTTTAGCAACACCATTAAGTTGGGGAGTTCCAGGAGGAGTGAGATTGGAAACAATTCCATTCTCTTTAAGGTATTCCTTGAATTCATCTGAGAGGTACTCGCCACCTCGATCAGATCGAATTCGTTTAATCTTCCTATCGGTTTGGTTCTCAACCAAAGGTTTGAATTCTTTGAACTTTTCAAAGGTTTCAGATTTATGATGTAATAGGAAGACAAACCCGTACCGCGAATGGTCATCAATAAACGTCAAGTAATATCGATATCCATTTCGAGTTGCGGTACTGAAGGGACCACATACATTAGTATGTATTAGGTCAATAATACCTTCGCATCTTTTAACCTTGTTACGGAAAGGCATCCTGGTCATTTTACCTTGAATGCAATTCTTGTAAGTAGGTAAATATTGAACCTGTAGAAAATCTAAATGTCCATCCTTTATTAATCTATTGATATTATCAACAGATAAATGACCAAGCTTTTGATGCCAAATCTCATTCGAAAGATTTTCACCCTCACCGGATCTTTTAGGGTTTCTATTAGTGGATGTAACATTCATTACACATTTATCAATGCACAATTCATAGAGTCCTCCATAAGTCAAAATGCCATCCGCAATATACTCATCATAATGATTTATGACTAATTCATTATATAATAGGAATGAATATCCACTTCTAACTAGCTTAGATATAGATATTAAATTCCTTCTGACTTCAGGTACATAAAGACACTCTTTAAGAACTAGGACTTCTCCACTAGATAATGATAGCTGAAAAGTCCCGAAGGAGACTGCTGCAACACTTGCATCAGATCCCATCTGGATGACTATCTCCCCTTCTTCAATTTTTCTAATTTCCTGAAACAAATGCAACAAATTGCATACATGAACAGAAGCACCAGAATCAACAACCCAACTTCCTTCTCTTCCAACGAGAAAACTGATTTCAATGATAAAAGTAGATTTCATACATGCTTGGGCTTTACCTTTATCGACTGACTTCAGGTAATCCGGGCAATTACGCCTCCAGTGCCCCAGCTTTTTGCAGTGGTGACAGACATTGGTTTTCTTCGATGCCATTAGAGTGGATGCATTGGAAGATGAGCCAACACTTTGTCCCTTCTTCTTTCTCTTCTGGGCTGGGCTCTTCTGAGAACCATGCTTCCGACCGTGCTTCCCTCTGACCTGTGCAACCAGTGCACTGCCAGCGGGACCATCTTTCTTCATCACGTCTTCTGCAGACTTTAATGCAGCAAGAAGCCCAACATTTGTCAACTCCAGCTTGTTGATGTGGAATGACACTAGAAAGTTATTGAAAGACTTGGGCAACAACAGCAGAATGAAATTAGATTGCATGTCTACATCCAAGGTTGCCCCCAGAGTTTGCAGCTCCGATAAGTACCCAAACATTTTGAGTACATGTTCACAGACCGAAGTCCCTTCCTGCATCTTGCAGCGAACGAGTTCCTTCATAAGATTGTATCGCTGGGTGCGGTTAATGTCACCAAACATATCTTTCGGATTCTGCATTATCTCCTGGCAAGTACTCATCTCCGCATGTTGTTTCTGAAGAACATTGGAGAGAGAACCCAAGATGTAGCATCTAACCAAGACATGATCTTCATCATACTTGTCATTGTATGCTTTTTATTCCTTTGATTTAGGGTTTTCATGCTTGTCTTCTGAGAGCACATAACTTGTGCGCTCAGCTGAGAGTACAAGCTCCAAATTACAGATCCAATCTGAGTAATTCGGTCCGATCAACTGGTTGACCTCCAGAAGCCTGCTTAGTGGGTTCATGGACTTGATTTTCTGAAATTGAGAATGCACTATATTAGAACATATAATCATATATTCAAATTTATGATATTTGATTAAGGTTTTTAAATCAAATTATTCTTGTATTGTCAACTTTGAAACAATTTATACTTACCGCTATATCTCAAGCAAGAATTGGGATCTCCTCTTTATCTTTGTTACATCCCAATAATATGAGAAACTGCAACTCCAATAAAGAGAAGCGGGAACACATTCCGCCTTATAAGTCCAACTTGCATTTCCCAATTCGGTCTTTAATACCCAGGCAAACCACCCCTAAGGTGATGTTGACCCGTCATTAATTGAACCAACCATCAACAGGAATAGAACTCGCTATGCGCAATCCAATATCACCCCAATAATATGAGGATCTGATATTTGGGTCACTACGCATACGGACTTACGCTATCAAGAAGCAAAGAGTTCGATCCAGATGCGCTTGCATATAGGAGCTATCACTTCGTACAGGCGTCTCCTATATACAGTCCCGGGCGACGGGAACCCTTCGCCTTAACGGGAGACCATGGATGTCACTTATATGATCCTCCACCTCTTATTCAAATTTAATTAATTATTGTGAATCACATTCATATAATTAATTCTTCCAAGGGAATTATCAACTGTATTCATAATAGAGTAATTTTTATTAGACATAATTAATTCAATCATATTAAATTAATTATCAATCCAATTCAATCAATCAAACTAGATTGTTTTACTTGAATATATATGGTATTATTCTTAAACTACGTATTAATTCGTATTTTATTAACTAGAAAATACAACTTGATTTCTTCGGCATTATCAAGTCCCTACCCGCTGTCATGGCCAGTACCGACGAGAGTGGGATGGACCACATACGTTGCCACCCGCTACCCCAGCGATCTCCGATAAGACACCATATCCACCTCGAGAAAGGATAATGCCAAATAGATCAATTTGTACTTGAGATGATCATCGGTTCTTCAACAAAAATTATACCATATAGTAATAATCAAAACATTTTTTAGTATAAGGAAATTTGCTAGTCAAATTCCCAATCCTATTCAAGCAAGGAGTTTGATGACTGTATTTCCAATTTTGATCTAGATCAAATATAATCAATTTATTGGTTGAGGCCAAGTCAATTAAGGAAATAATCATCTTCCAATATTTCTCAAATATTTTCCATATATATTTCTTCAAATTAACAATTAATTTCATTAATTGACAATCGCATGGTACTTGATTAGGACTGTAATTTCAGCAGTGACCCCCTACTTACTAAAATTAACATATCTCAATAATTGTAAATCCAAATTAGACAAAATCAGTTTTTATAGATTGCTAATTTCATTTAAGACAGAACCCAAGTGATATTTCACGCATTTCGATGCAACTCTAAATAGTAACTAACTCTTTAATCATGCTAAGATTTGCAGTTCCTGCAATAGTGCATACATGTTTATTAAAACAACCATATCTCGAGAAAACGGAATCCAAATTATATAAACTTAGATCCAACGGTTTCCTTATTTAATGGGGAACATAATCCAAGTGTTAAATTTGTGTTTAAATAATTTAAACAGGGCCGAATTTATTCACTAAACAGAAGTGCTACAATCAAATGCAATAAAAACTTTCGCGAATTCCACGAACCCAAGTCATCTTAGAATTGCGGATCGTATCCAAAATCTTCGACCTAAAGATCTGATACAACATGATGGATATTGAAAAATCCTCAAGCACATCACGAAAGCGTGATTGTCGTATCGAATACGACGAAGAACGACTAGTCGTACTAGTTGTTAAATGCAGCGGAATTTAAAAATTTTCATGCGATTAAACCACATGATCCAAGAACGATTCTCGGAATGTTTCATCTATAACCACAACAAGTATAATGCAATACCTCCTGAAGTGTGTTTGATTGAGTCTCTACGAAAAGAGACCTCATGTCTCACGTCCGATCGTCGGAGAAGAAGCTTGCGAGTGCGGAGATGAGTCATGTTGTCCTCGCAATCCAACAAGTTGATCCAAGCACGGTGAACTCCTGATCTCGTCGTACGAGATCGAACGTCTCCTTAATGAGCGTAGCACTCCAAGAAGATGGAGAACCGTGGAATGTAGAAGCGGCAGCGCGGTGGCGTAGGCGACGACGATGACCTCCCCTAGGGTTTTGGTGGTCGGCCACCAAGTAGAGGGAGAGAGGGTTGACGTGTATGGAGAAATAGAGAGAGAGAGAGATGTGCTACGAATAGCATGTACAAGAGAGCATAGCATGAAGCTCTATTTATAAGGTTTTAGGATCCACGGATTTCAATCCATGGGACATATAAAATCATTGGATGAAATTGATTTATGTCAATCCAATGGTCAAGATTGTTGTTGGTAAAAACCAAAAACTTATGATTTAAATTAGATCAAATATATTTGATAAATCAAATATACATCAATCCTAAAATTAAACCAATCAAATAAGGAGATTATTTCAATGGAGATCATGTCTCCCCAAGTAATAGGGTGGACGGCCACCAATTCCATATAGGACTTGGTAGCCATCCACCACTTACCAAGTGGGGGCAATCTCATGGATTTCCATGAGATTGCAGATCTCCATGAAATCCTCCATCATTTAATCCAACAACATTTGTTGGGATTTATTCTCCAAAAATAATTCACAATTAATTTTGGGAACATTCTTTCCATTGAAAAATTGTGAATCACATTCACAACCCAAAACAAAATAGAATTTTCATTTTCAATTAATTAGAGAATGTGTTTCCAATACACATTAATAATTAATCAACAAATATAATTTATAATTAGCTCTCTCTAATACATTGTAAATCACATTTATAATATATTATGAATAATTGGATATTTCTATCCACAATATTTGTATCCATAAAAATTAAATCACATTTAATTATATTGGATAATTCCTTGTACATCATGATAATTAAATCACAATTAATTATCATTTTCTCAATGCTTAGATCTTATGGAATTATAATTTAACCATTCTAGAACAATGTTATTTCTCCCCATATACTTGGAGATAGGGACATGGCGATTGTATTGTTACACGTATAGTGACTTTCATATTGAGATCACATCTCAAATCCAGATCCCATCGACCTCTCATAGATCCTTGATTAAATCAAGGCCGTAGACTTAATATTCTCATGGCATCTGAATCTCATTCAGATCAATGTCCAGTACATGACCTAAGATTAGGTCACTTCTCTACTGAGAGGAGTCACTAAAATCCAGACTTGTTTCATCACTCCCTCGGAACAGAAGCGTCATGGTTATACAATTGTTTATGATCAAATCACCCTCAGGTATTCCCAATACATGTACATCCTGCATACTGGAAGACTCATGATCATCCTGAAGATATAGATCACTTTTACACTGTCATCATCAGGGTTTGATCACTATGTTTCTCAATCTTGGTCCTTTGGATTTGGTACAGATCATATGCTTTCACATAGCACATATCTTACCTTCAAATTCATGTCATGCTTCTAAAGCATGACGACCATGCATGGAATTTGATCAGTCCCAATACCTCATGAGTGAGCTCATGTCTCCCAGTCCACAAGTGAACCTGTATGATACCTTTAAGAGATCGTATTACTCATATGCCCTTACATGCACACCAGCTCGCCGGTGTATAGACCTTGGTTAGGTCATCAACCTATTGGTCTACCAAATGTACACACTCAAACATATAGCAATACATCTGTCTCTGGTCAGAGGATGTTTGCCTATGATGTGACAGTATTCATCATAGGTCTTTGGTTATCTCGATCTCGTTAAGTCAACCCATTGACTCAACTAATCTAATACCTCCGAATCACTATTTCGATACAGAGGACCAGCATCAAGAGGTCGATCCGATATCAACCTAATGAAAAAGGATTGTCAGATCCTACTCAGGCTGGAGATCATCACTTGATAATCATTTGATGGTGCTTGATAAGTCCTCTATCTAACTCCATAGATATTCATCCAAGCATCAGCCTCTATGATTAATGAATCAACAGTTGTATGATTATCAAGTCAGCCATGGTACATAACCCATATTGTAAAGAGGGACCTTATAGTGCATTCATTCATTCAATATCAGAAAGGGAGTGAAACAAACATAATCAATAACTTTTATTGATAAATCATTTATTACAATAACATTTATTGCAGGAATGCTTCTCCTCGGGCTCATATGGCTAACACAGTGGTGATACCTGACTTGAGGCCCCTCTTCAAATAGTCATTTGTGCAACCCGGAGACCTACGACCAACTTCTTTTCCTCCCCTTCTCTATACGGGTTATATAAATAGCTTGCGACTTATATTATAGAACCGCTATTTACGCGAGGTGCTGGGATGATCGATCTTCTGTCTAACTCGCGAACCCGCATTTGCGCCCACCTAATGGCTCTGCTTTCTGCCCCCTGCAAGTCCGCCTAAGGCCAGCCCACCGCTCAGAGCTTTTATACTCACTGCCGGGAAGAGCTTAGCCCCTCTGCAACAACCTACCTTTTGGTTGAGTTGAGAGAGCTTCGTGATCTCTATCAGCACCACGAATAACCTAAATCAAAGTCTATTATATACAACTCCTAATTGTGATTTCTCTAATTTAGTCTTTATCTCATTCACATAGAGCAGATGAAATTCTGAATCTTTTTTGGCCGATTGTCATATCGTAATCGGTAGAAATTGGATGAATTTTGTTATTCTATACTATACAAGACTCCATACCATAAGTATAAGTTGCATAATTTTCTTTCCAGAAGAGATGTGCTTTATCAATCCATTTCCATTTGTATTTGTCGTCAATTCCAATTTGCAGCGAGAATTTTCTTGATTCTTCTGTTCCATCTCTGTTCATAGGTATGAAGTATATAAATATGTATAAGGTTGGCTAAAATGTCATGTGATTCAGTAAACATGATATATATTCCATCATTGCTAGAACGATCCATATTATTATGTTTCGACAAAGGATGAGGCAATAATGGGATTTTTTCGATAAACAGAATACTATATGCTCTGTAATTGAAATGAGGAAATGTCCACAATACCTGGATTCAGCCAGATACAATTTGAGGGATTTTGTTGGTTCATTAATTAGGACTTGACAGAAGAGTTTCATCAATTTCCTAAAAAGGAAGAAACAGATCATGAAATGGAATTGAAATTCTTTGTGGAAACATATCAATTGGTGGAACCTTTGATAAAAGAAAGAGATGCAGTGTATGAATGACTCACATATTCTTCTTCATTATATGTAACCGCGTGATTCATTTGGAAAACCAGTAGAGATATGCAAGAACAAACCATATTTATTAGAAACATTCATTTAATGAGTTCCATGGGAACCTTTATAGTAAATGGAATTTACCGAGTTGTGATTAATCAAATATTGCAAAGCCCGAATATCTACTACCGTTCATAATTGGACCATAACAGCATTTCGATTTATACCTGCACTAGAATCTCAGATTGAGGAGGAAGATCTGAATTCAAAATTGATAGAAAAGCACGGATATGGGCCCGCATGAGTACGAAACACAAAATCTCTATTCTAGTTCTAGGGTGAGAATCCCAGAGAAATTCTAGATAATGTTTGTTACCCTGAAATTTGTTTGTCTTTTCAAGGATAAAAAAATGATTGGGTCAAAGGAAAATGCCATTTTGTAGTTTGATCAACAATTTGCTTGTGTAGGTGGTGACCCAGTATTTTAAGAGTCTGGAATTACAAAAGAGATTTTTTCAAAAAATATGTGAATTAGGAAGGATTGATCAACGAAATATGAATCGAAGACTTAATCTTGATATACCTCTGAACAAGACATTTTTGTTACCGCGAGATGTATTGCCTGCTACCGATCATTTGATCGGAATTCAATTAATAATGGGTACACTTGATGATATGAATTATTTGAAAAAGAAATATATTCGCTCTGTAGCAGATCTGTTACAGGACCAATTCGCGAATAGCTCTTGTTCGTTTATCAAATGCAGTTCGAGGAACTATATCTGGGGCAATACGACATAAATTGATACCTACTCCTAAAAATTGAGTAACTTCAACTTCATTAACAACCACTTATGAATCCTTTTTTGGTCTACATCCTTTATCTCTTGTTTCTGATTGAACTAATCCATTGACACAAACCGTTCATGGGCGAAAGTTGAGTTATTTGGGTCCTGGAGGATGGTTGAACTGCCTGTTTTCGGATACGAGATATCCACCCTAGTCACTATGCACGTATTTTCCCAATTGACATGTTTGAGAGAATCAATGTTGGACTTATTGGATCCTTAGCTATTCATGTGAGGATTGATCATTGTGGATCGATAGAGAGTCCCTTTGATGAAATATCTGATAGATCAATAGAAGGACATATAATTTCTTTACCACCAAGTAGGTATTCATATTATTTGATAGCTGCAGGAAATTCGGTATACAGGAAAAATAAATTGTTCCCGTCAAGAATTCCTGACGGGAACTGATTCATCTTCGAAGCATTTTGCCTTTCCAAGATTTTTCTATTGGAGCATCCCTCATTCCTTTGATCAAGCATAATGATGGAAATCGGGCTTTAATGACGGCAACTTCAAGCGATTCCGCTTTCTTGGTCCAAGAAGTGCATTGTTCTGTGCTGGAAGGCCAAGCGGCCCGAGATTTGGGGTTTCGGCTATAGCTGAACACGCTGGAAAGATCATTTATACTGATACTCACAAGATGATTTTCTCAAATAATGGGAATACTATAAACATTCCAATAGTTATGTATCAACGTTGCAACAAAAAGACTTGCATTCATCAAAAACCTCGGGTTCTACGGGGTAAATACATGAAAGAAAATGGCCCATTTTAGCGGATGGTGCGGCTACGGGAACTCGCTTTGGGAAAAAATGTCTTAATAGCTTATACGCCTTAATAGCTTATATGTGGCTACAATATGGAAGATGATGTACTTATTAGTGAGGGTTTAGTATATAACGACATTTAAACTTATTTCACAAACAAAAGTATGAATTTCTTACTAATATGACATGTCAAGGTCCTGAAAGAAGAAATAGGGAAATACCATATTTCTAGTATAATTTGCTCTGTAATTTAGACGGAAATGGAATTGTGATGTTGGGAGCTTGGGTGGAAACGGGAAAGATTAGAGTAGGTAAATTCACGCCTGATGCAACGAATGAATCATCCTATGCTCCGGAGGATAGATTATTACGAGCCATACTTGGCATTCAGGTATCTTATTCATCTCGAAATCGTGATTCCAATTCGATAGGATAAAAGAGGTTCCCTCTTTGCATTTATTGCGATTGATTCTATATTAATAAGGGAATAGTTTCATTACTCTAAAGAAATCCATTTCCCTTTTTTCAAAAGAGTATCAAAGACTATTTAGTTTCCTATCGAATTCAGATGTATCTGAGTATGAATCAGTATTTCGTTTTCTCTGTAGACATTCCTCTTATTTACTATCAACATCTTTTGGAGACTTTATTGAGCGAAGACATTTCTATGGAAAAATCGAACATCTTGTAGTAGTTTGTCATCTTGATTTTCTGAAAAGCTTACAGTTGTTCGAGGATTAAAGCATGCATTATGTTAGATATCAAGGAAAATCTATTCTCTCTTCAAAAGGAACCCAGATGAAGAAATGGAAATGTTATCTTCTCCATTTTTTGCAATGTCATTTTGCTTTTTGTCTCAATCATATAGGCAAAATCGAAACCTATTATCAAATAATTCTTTCGATTTTCTTGGTTATATTTCAAGTGTATTAAGAAATCCTTTGGTAATCAGAAGTCAAATTCTGGAGTATTCATATCTAATAAACACCGTTACTAAGAAATTCGAAACTATAGTTCTAGTTATTCCTCTCATTTGGTTGTTGTCTAAAGCTCAATTTGGTAATGTATCTGGGCATCCCATTATTCAACCCATTAGGACTGATTTCTCCTTTTCTGAAATTCTTGAAAGATTTGGTCAGATATGTTGAAATCTTTCTCATTATTATAGTGGATCCTAAAAAAATAGAGTGAGTATCGGATTAAATATATAAAGATACTTTCATGTGCTAGAACCTTGGCTCGTAAGCATCAAACTACAGTACGTGCTTTTTTGCGGTTCAAGGTTTTTAGAAGAATTCTTTATGGAAGAAGAACAAGTTCTTTCTTTGGTCTTGCCAAAAACTACTTTTCCTACACATGGGTCATATAGAGAACATATTTGGTATTTGGATATTGTTTGTATCAATGACTTGGTAAAGTCAATATAAAATGATTGGATATGAGACTGTGTAAATCGTGATAGAAAGAATCTTCAAATCATGTTCGAGAGAGAAAGAAATTGAATCATTTTTCTTCTGAAATGCTCATTAGTGGTATCAATTGAGTAGTCAACTTTCTGAGATTTATTCGAAATCTCTGTTTTAGATGTATACATAGGGAAAGTCATGTGCAATGAGAAATGCTATCGCTTACTGCTTTCTCTCTTTCTCACCAGCGCAACTAGATCTCATAAGCCCTCTCCTGCCTGACGGGCAACATATGGAGTTTTGATAGCCATGATATTAAGATGAAAGAGATGACTAACCTTCGTTCCCTCTCTCCCCGCTGCAGACTGTGAAGGCAAGCCTCAGTCCTGTTACTACCTGTGAGACCACCTTTCCCGCGCTTCTATCTATGAGATTATCCACATCCTGCGAGGCACAGCCCTCGACTCCCTTTACTCACGGGAAAGTCAGACGGGGCCCCCCTAAATGCCTGAACCTCCACAGAGAAAGCGAAAGAGATTGGGATTGGACAATAATGCCATATAGATAGAGCAGCTGCCCTGGGACTGATTATCCTTCTCTGACTCCCCACTGCCTGAACACCTTGACAATCTAGAAAATGTCGACTCGCTCGACATTTTTCTTTCTTGATTTTATATAATGAAAAATTGGAAAAACTATAGAAAAGATTTGAACATCAAGTTCGTTTTAAGATATTCTAATTCTCACTATTTATATCAAACTAAAAATATAGCTGCGAATATAGCTCCGCCCGAGTCTTTCGAGCGGTATAACTCAACGGACCAGAGCAGTAGGCATCGCAGCATAGACGCCAATCGAAGGCACAATGGAAACTGCCCAATTCCAGTGAAAAGCTTCGACATTGCATCCCAGTCTTTCACAGCCGTACGAGCTAGGAAGCAGAGAGTGAAAGTCTATGTCAAGACATTACTTCACCGGCCGGCCAGTCTTGGCTTGATAGAGCAAGAAGGGAGGAGGACAATGCTTGCATTCCATGTGAATTAGTGGGAATTCGCAATTTCTCTAGTCGGGAAGGGAATAATGTGCATAACCAGTAATCTGAGAGAAGAAGAGGTATGGTTATACAACTAACGCAAACTAGGTTATATGTAAAACTAGTGCGGGGCCCTCTAATATCACGATTGGGGGTGGGATAGAGAACAATATATATAAGCATGAGCTGCACGCGTGAAGTGCTTAGACTTCCTCAAAGGTCTAGCCATTCTTTCTCCCGTGAAAAATTCTATACATATTCCGATCTCCATAAAGCATAGACAGCGCTCGCCCCTGGAAAGAAGAAAGAGCATAGACAAGCCTCCTCTTCGCTTCTAACCTCATCTGGAAGCCTTTCAGGCAATCGAGGAACTGATGAGCCCTTAAATCGACTTTTCATATCTAATGCAACAGAGCCTTATCGGAGCCTAGTTCGAACAAAACTTCAAAAACGTATGAAAAACGACATTTCCCGACTTCTATACTTGACTTCAGCAAAGGAAGAGAGAAAGGAGAAGAGCTAAGGCCAGATCAACAATGATATTTGAAAGTCTAGTTGAAGTGGCAAGACCAACCAATAGGGAGAGGTATCGTAGTAGAGGCGGGATAAGCTAGAGAGAGAAGGGTAGGTCGTGCTTGCTCGCCCCAGATATATACGCGTCATTCTATAAATCAGTCAAGATTGAAAGCCGATTATAAAAAAAGAATAAGAATCAAGCCTCAAATGAACTCTCAAATCTTGATGGTACAAGGAGACTAGGGACGATTATATATTTGAGGAATATATTGAGAAAGTAGAGATAAAAGTCAAATAGAAAAGTGCTAGGACTCGATCGTCTTTTTCAAGAAAATGGAGCGGAGTTGACTATGCGAGCGAGTTAGGCAGAGGATCCGCAGCAAGGGTCTAGTAGACATTCTTTTATTGCCTAGGAATGCCTTAAGCAGGTGGATACTAGCTCCCTCAGGCTCTCCTTCTAGAACGGAGGTCTCAAGACACCCAGCAATAGGGCTTCCTTAACATAGTCTTGATATGTGACGGGTAGTTCACATTCGATGGGGGTACGAGGGACCCCCGGAACAAGGTGGAGCCTGAGACAAGGATAATGACTAAGCCAGACTGAGGGCTTGAGGACTGAGGCAGCAAGGCATGCGAAGAAGTGAGGATCTCCACTTTGCATACTAAGCTTCGAGTGCAACGAGGGGTGCCCAGGTAGGACAAGAAGAATGGGATAATAGGACTAGCTGACTGAAGAGATGGAGGAGGAAAGAGTGAGTGGCAGTGGTCATAGCTTTTCCTATCTGTCAATGACGGAATTCATAGATCTCATTCATGCCCTTCCCAACTCCACTCTTGTGCTTCTTGCTTGCTACTCTTTCCCATCTGCCTTTCCAGAGGGGAGTGAGTAGGAATGGATGAGTGGACTCCGGGAAAGAATGGATGATGTAATCCTATAATCATACAATAGAATAGAGAATCCAGGACTTCCCCAGCCTTGGGGGGGGGGGCATGGGAAGATCACATCCTGTCAGCTTGACTTGACCCAAGAGAATAATATAAGTGATAGGATTGGTGGATTTCCCAGGTTATCCTCCGTCCTTAGCTCCCGAACCGGAGTAGCCTGCGAATGTTGAGGGGAGAAAAAGAAGCATGGTGCTTGGAATCATAAATGAAAGTCCTTATTCGATCCGTCCTTGATTTATGGTCAGCTTGAGAAGGCCCATTTAGGTCACGTCCCCGCCCATTGGCTTGGGGGAGGCCTGGAAACGGATGGCTCCTCACATCAAGTGGAAAGGTCGGGGTGGGCAACATTTATTTCTGGCATGATCTGTGGATAGGTGATACTGGTGCGAAATGGGCAAGACGAGAGGCTGTCGTAATAGTGCTTAAGTGGTCTTCCGTGGTCAGAAGTTGTTCTGATCGATCTTAGAATGCAGTAATGAATAGGTAAACAGACTTTCTACTTGAGAAAAGATCCTCCTTTCCCCTCCGCTAGCCTCACCACTATCTGACTCCCCACCCCCGACATCATATATTTCCAGAAGAAGCAAAGGACGTTTTACGTCCCTCGGGGACCTGCCTTGAAAAGGCTCTTTTGGGCGAGGGTCAACCCTGCTAACACCTAGAAATAGATGATGCTGCTACCTCCACCTGGTCAATGAAAAAGAATGTGCCTTTGCCCTCCTCACGACTCTCTTCCCTCTTCTACCCCGATCTCATATCTTTCAAGAAAGAATGGCATTTTACGTCCCTCGGGGACCGGCCTAATAAGGCTCTTTTGGGCGAGGGGCAACCATGCTTACCAGAAAAGATATGAGACAAAGTTGAAGCCAGGAAAGCCAGATCTCATACGATTGAAGGAGGCATGAATCCACCATATTATCTACGGCAAACCTAGGAGAAAAAAAATATGATTTATGAAAGCCCCCTTTGACCATAATCAACGATGGTACGCCTAGATAGGAATCTCATCAATCAAGCAGCTGGATGCCGAAGACGGACTTGCTGGCAAGTGAAGGATCATGACTATTTCTATGGAAGGCTACCTAGCCTCGAACGCACCAACCATGATTACGAGGAAAGATATGAAACAAAGTTGAAGTGTAGAGAAGTCCACATGATTCGATCCTCCCATAGGTCACACCCTATGAAAACGTTGGTACATGAAATGATTGTGGCATGCCCCACCTCTCCGCTCCTGCCGCCTCCACACTCAAGAAGAGGGAAGAGGGCCTCACGAATAGCACTATATGGCCGTATCCGTCCCATTCGGCCCTATGAAAGGAGTGACACAAAAAGAAAGGTTGTTCCATTCGTGCCGCTTGTTGCCTGGATTTGAGGGCCTACTTTAAATACCCTTAGAGGAATGCAGGTTGACCGTTCCATCGGAATCCACCTCTTTCCGAAAAGAAATGGACCCTAGAGAGTACAGGAGCCCATTTGAGGCTCAGATCATTTCCCATTGCTTGCTTTAGAGGCTCAAACCCATGATCATCGCTTTTGAGAAGATTGTCTTCCCCGCTTATCTGTACTATCCTATGAGAAATAAAAAAGAAGCTGACAAACAAATCAGTCACCCAGCCTCTTTTTTAATCCCTTTCATGAGGCCCCTCATATATAGTATATAGTGCAAATAATGTTCGAGAGATGTTAAGTCCTTCATCAAATATCAAGGTTAGCGAACCAACCGACGATGTATGTTGTCTAAGCCTACCTCTAACTCTTTCTTCTCGACCACGTCTGACTCCCCATTATGGCACCCTCCAGTGGTATCCCACTTTCAGATAAGCAAGAGGTGCAATTCCCTACCATTCTTTGCCTTTTTCCAATTCTCGACCTCTTGACAAAGAAATCTCTTCTCCTTAGTTTCACTGCCAATCTTGAATAACTTAGCCACGTACTATTCCACAAGGGGAATATTCTCTTCACTAATTCGCTTTCTAAGCCAGTGGGCAAGGAAGGGAGCAAGTCGACCTCGCTGACCCGTAAATGGATAGGCATAATGAAAGTAGCGGTGGAAGCTCGCGAGCCATTTCACCGGTTGGCTATCATGAGCCCCGTCTATTCGAGTCCTCGACTTACGGTACGGGGGCAAGAAGCTCACCTTTCCTTCCACGTTCAATCGCACATCTAGACCTAGGATGGTCAGACGCTACCTTTTTCCTCTAGGAGTGGATCCCTGACGTCTATCTTCAAATTTCAGACATAGTTTGAGGCTTTGAAGGGCTTTGGCAAGCCTCTTTCTGAGCTGTTTGACCCGTTGAGACATCCGATTCTATTTACTCTGACTTCTTTCTAAGGGATAAGAGACTATCCCAAAGATTATGTCATCAGCATATCTATCGTATCGAAGCCAGCTCCAGTAAGGGAGTGTCTCTTCCATTTTCTTGTCCAAAGCATCCAAATAAATGTTTATGAGAAGAGGGGAAATGGGGCTGCTCTGAGGTATCCCAATACCCCGTAGTGGATACTCGTTCCCCTTTCTATCGTAGATCGGTATCGCTAAGATGCTTCTCACAAGTTGAACTATCCCTTGGTTGCCTGAGCCAAGCCACTGTCGAAGGGCCTCCAGCAGGAGACTTTGATTCATACGATCGAAACACTTGACAATATCACTTTGAAGCAGGGCATCTAGCGGCGGCCATCCATTCATGCTATGATGCAAGGTTCGCGTCCCTCTACCTAGGCGAAAGCCAAGGGAATGCTCTGAAAAGGTACCATCAAGCAGAGGGGTCAGAATCCTCCTTAAGCTCCCTAAGACAAGACGGTCCTTTGGGTTGGGCTCGATTATAGGTCGCATCTCCCCTAGCTTCAATGGTTTGGGTAAAAAGAACCGATCCATGGGCGAAAAAGAATATTGACCAAGTATTAATGCATACAGCTGGCTTTCCAATTCTCGAACCTGGGGGCGAGAGCCCTTCTTTTGACACTTTTGAGTCCATTCCACAAACATTTCGATCATCACTACTTTGCTGATATTCAAACCGGTATAAGAACTACTATCTAATTGATTACGGAAACACATTTGATCATGTAAACTCTATCGGAGTGAGGGAACTAACTAACTAATCTCCGAGGGAAAGTCCCCTGGTAGACGATTACGTTCCCTCAGAAATTCCGAGGAAAAGACAAACCGAAAAGGCCTGATTATAGGCTGAAGCCCTCGCTCAGAGAACTCTAGATCTTTTAGGTGGCAAGCATGAATGATGAATATATACTTGATGGTCGGAACTGCGATGCCCGAGGACAGGATTGGGCATAGAATTGTGAAATTCTTATGTTAATCACCATAGGTTTAGGCTGCCCCTCATTCGTGACGGGGGTGAATTCTTCTGCATTCTTTAGATTCTGGTAACAGAAGACTCAAGAATTATACTCAGAAGGTTCTTTCTTCCGCGTTGTCAATTCAATATACGTTTTTTCTTCTTTCTGAGCAAGAAATTATACCCAGAGACCATGTGATAATGGAACCAAGGCCACCTTTGAAACCAATGGATAGAACCCATCCTCCAAAGGCACAAGCCAAGACGAAATCTCTATCTATATCTATATCATCGGAGCAAAAGCCTGATGGTAGAGTTCGGGTACATCCGATCAGAGCTGAAATCTCAGCACATGTCTGAACGTGGAGGGTCGAAAGCCTCCCGGAAACTCTCTGAGGTCCCCAATGCCAAATACAAGCCTCAAAACCAAAGAGAAATTGGAACGGAAATGGTCCCCTGGGAGAAGCAAGAATGAAAGATCAATGGGAAAAGAGGCAACCTAGGGAGCAAAGGCCCAAGGTAGCCGGGCGAGCCCTCTAACTTTGACTTCGAGGGGGAGCGGAGGGAAAGGAAGGTATGGTAGTAGGATCTCCATTCTTTATATGTCATTTCTTTCTCTCTCTCAATCGGAGTTCAATCTATATACGTCATTTAATTCTCTCTCTCACTCGACGTCCATTCCAATTACGTTCTTTCTGTATGAAGCCTCAATCCACTTCCTTCATCTTCCTACCCAGAGTCGAATCCCTCATGCACTTCGAGTAACTAGTTATAAGCTTCTGCATTAACATCATAGAAGATAGCAGTGGAGAAGAGACATGTATGTTCATTCGTTTCAATCACGAGTGCGGTTGTTGACTACCTTTGATTTGTCAAGTATCAGGTAAAAGCTCTACGGGTGATCATAGTGAAGTCAGATGCAGGTCTTCCACTCATCTCCTAATGGAAAGAAGACAAGCAGCATCGGATATTTTAGCAGGACTTGACTACTTTCTGCAGTAGATGGCTACATGCTCATAGGACGCATTGGACACAGCAGAGATGACTCTCGACCTTACCACTAGCACATGGGCAGAGGTAATATGAATCAACTGCTCTTGCCCATGAATCTTTCAAGCTCAGCGGGTACGGGACTATTAGCTCTATCTCTACCAGAAGCAAAGCAAAGAGGGGAGAAAAAGTCGGAAGAGGTGGCCAGTCTCGAAGTCCATTCATTGTTCCGAGTCTTCAATCAACTTCATCCCATGCTATCTAGTTGGTCAGGTCACTACTACGGCAAGATCTCTATAACTAGACAACTATCTGATCATCGTCGAGTCTGAAAGGTCGACTTATATAAATAGTCGACGATGCCGAAACTGACCACTCGATCCTCGCTCGGGAAGTCAAGGGGAAGGGCGGACGAGGGAGAAAGTATGTTCCACTCTCTTCTGCCAGGTTTCTATAATATGCTCAGAGAAGCATAGGCCCATAAGCGGGTCATCTTGATTTCTTCCAGTTGAAGACAAAGGAGTCTAGGTCTATGGGGAGCGATTGAGAACGAAAGTGGGAAAGAGCTCAAAGATAGAAGTAGATGAGTAAAAAGAGGAGGAGGAGACTAGGGGAGTTCGCAATTTCTTCCTCTCCTTCTCTCACTTCGAATTCCGATATTCTGAGATGGGCCCTCTGGATCCTCTATGCAGAGGGGTTGGCAAACAGGGCTTCTTCCACGGATTGCTTAGATCCCGTTTTGCATCTGTCTTCTCCATTTTGCTTTCTATTACTATGGATTCCTGGAAGTCCGGTCAGACCTTCCTGTATTTGTCGATTGGATCTGGGTGGTGGAAAGTCAACCCGATAGAAGGTCACACTGATCAGCCAGCCTGAGGTCGATACCTCGCATCCCCTCTTGGCTCAACATGATGAGAGGTAGGGGCTTCAGAGCTACGGAAAAGTTATGTCGTCTTCGCTAACGGCTCGTTCTTTCTACCTACTCCATCCATATCATCATAGATCATGTTGCCAAGACAAGTTCAGATCATCTATCTTTATCAGAAGTCAAAGAAGATTCGCGAAAGAAGAAAGTCGAACCGAAGGATGAAGTTGATCTAGCCTTTTTCGATACATAGTGTGTGAGTCCATCCTATGAAATCCAGGAGACCAACCATCATGAAATCGGTTAGATCTATAGGTAGCTACGTGACCTCTACCTATACTAGACAGGAGTCCCAGGTGCGAGAAAGATCTTCAGTAGTAGAAGTTCCTTCAGTCCCACCATCGGGCATTCCTGCCTATCCCAATTCTGAAGGGCTTTCATAATCCATTACTAAACTACCCGACCTTTGTTTTCGTCAGTCCTTAGTAACCTGAAACAATCAGTATAGTAAGGCTCTCAAACTCTCGTGATATTGGCATCGACCTTGATTTTGATATTCCTATTGCTCATCCGCCTTTCTAAGTTGCCCGGGCAGCGTCAGCAGGAAGAAGCAAACCCGTCCTCTTGCTCAGTGAGTTTTCAATCCGCCTTGCGAAAAAGAAAAGAAAGTGAGGTCAGTGGTGAACAAGAAGTGCCTTTTTCTCTTGATAATCTATTCTGGGGGATCCCGCAAGTAATGTTTTTCCTTTGAGGCCCAATGTAGCCTAATCTCCTCCTCACTTTAGCCAAAGGAGCATTTATTCATTACAACATTTTGAATCGCCAAAAATTAAAAGCAATTCTCATTATATATCAGGGCCTCGTTCTTCCTAGGTGTCGAGAAGGGGTGAGGACTTTTCCAGCCTTTGCTTTGAGCAGGAGCAGAGAGCTACTTTGATAGTGTCAAGATAGAGACTAGATGTGACCGGGTTTCTTGCTCTCGATCCGTCCACTAGAGTAGCCCTGCCAGCCATTCTAGCATCCTCCATCCAGCTCCATACTCGGGGAAAAGATGACTCCCAAACTCATTATAGGAGCTCTTCGCACTTGTTTATATAGGCAAGATGACATTGATCTTGCAGGTCTCGAAAGTCTCTTCTCCCTATAATGGGACGTCTGGTTCTCTAATTTAGTCTGCGTCTCTTCCGATTGTTCTGCCCCACCTCTCACCTCATGCTGTCCCCCCCACCTCTCACTCCCCTACTGACGCTCTACTCCCCTTCTGCTCTCCTTCGCATGCTTCTCAGACTCGAAGTTACTATAAACGTACATACAAGCTCACTGCGTCTAATAAGCTCCTGTATCTACTCCTCTCCACAGCTAGTAATATAAAGTTCTTCGTACTCATTACTCTCTCCCAGTCTCTTGCTTGCCTAACCCCCACTACGAGCCACTCATAGGCAAGTATCCTATCCCCGAGTGCAATGAATGTTCAGACTCGACAACTCCTACTCTTGGGAGTACAGTAATGCCTACTGAAATATGCTTTTCGGGCCCAACCGTCTAGCCTCAACCAAAAACAAGTGTTGATGGGATTTGAGTTGAAGAGCTGATGAATAAGAGCTCTTGAGGAAGCTGACGGAAAGCAACGTTCTATTGACCACGCATAGAAGCGCTGGGAAGTCCAATCTCGCATGCGTAGGGACATACTATATAGGCTAATCAATCAGTCAGTGAAGCAGTTGGTGAGAGAGCACGAGCGATGGTGCTTTCGTTAGTAGTAGCGAAGCACCAGTCTTTCGGAAAAAAAATGTGGTAGACTTGGGCAATGAGAAAGATAGACGCTTTGTCTTTGCTTTTGAGGATAACATTGAAGAGCTAGAGCCGGAACGACTGATAGGGAGTTAGGTAGGGACTTTTGTAATGGGAGCAGCAATCCCTTTGGCGTGCAGTCAAATAGTCTCCGAACTAGTATATAAAAGGTCGTTTTGAGGACTACTTTTGACTATATCTCTATCGTGCACTAGAGGTTTATGGCTTTTTTTAATCCTACGAAATGAGGCTTAATACATAGAACAAACCATCATTGGTTAAAGATATATAGGATTTGGTCTTTGACGTGCATTTTTCTGGTTCGGATTGTGGGCTCATAGCTCTTCGGGTTTCTTTTTCACCTGATAAAAAGTTTGAAGGATTGAGATGATAATTGCATTCTTCGCCTCTAGCCACGTGTGTATTTGGAAAGCTATGATATCGAAAGCCCGATGAGAGATTATTTTGGTAACTATATGGTTGCATCAGAGCTGACAAGGCAAGCTACTTGCTCCTGGAGCGAAGTTCTTGTACATAACCCTCAAGTAAGCTGCACGAAAGTCGAATGAGAAAGGAGTGGGAGGCGGGCCTTGTCACCTATGAAATCTTTTCTTAGAGTCAAAAGCCCATAAGAAGTGCTAAGGGGAATTTCGAAGGTGAAGAAGACAACCTAAGAATGTTCATCCGAGCTCTTAACATGAATAGGATGACCACTCTCCCGAAGAAGGAGGAGCGATCTTAGGGAGGCGATAGGCTGTGGGAGCTGACTTGCTAAGCGGGAGTTCGATATAGTCAAATCGGTTTACTTAGTGGATGGAGAAGGGAGCTGACCAGTTGTTTGTTGCAGAGCGCTAATACAAACTATATAAAATATTTGCTAATATAATAATACTAAAGCATAGTCGAGGGCTAACTGACTAGAATCCGGAGTGTACCGGAGAATGTACGAGTTCCATCCAATGGAGGTAGTGTTGGAGCTTACATAAATGAAAGGTATGTATTTATTACCACCTTAGCCCTACCTAAAGGTATGTATTGAGGCACCATGGGCACCCCATTATATATTAGGGGGAAAGGACGAGAAAGACGACTATATTATCTATTAGCCGAATCCTAAGCAACAACATTGATTTATATAGGATTGATGAACATCAAAAAGTGCAAGAATTTAGCGAAGGTCAATCAATCTATTATGAGTTTACTGGAGAATAATCATAGACAGACATCATTCTTCCCGAACCTCCTGCCCATAAGATGAACCGACCTGTGAATCCTATCCGCTCACTTCCCAAATAGATATAAGCCTCATGCCAGATTATACGGACCTCGCCTGTGTTAGCATCCGTCTACCTTTTTCTTGGTAAGTAGAAGCGCGGGTCAAAAACGATCTTTTTTCGACTATATTAATCAGGAGAGGAAGACCATCTAGTATTGTAAGGGCTCGTGCCTCTGGGCTGCATTCAAGAAAGTAGGTCTCCGTTCTTTAGCTCCCTCGAGAGAGGTTGGCTGTCGAAGGAGTAGGCGCCATTGGAGTCAGAAGAAGAATGCCAATTGAATGACTTGAGCCCCTAGGGCCTGAGAGTAAGTGGCCCAGAGTGCAAGTTGAAGAATAAGTGCATGTGGACTAATCGCCTATATCGGTCTCTGCCTTCCTGCTACCCCGACTCAAGAAACGCGACGAAGGGTCAGAGTCCCCTATCTCATTTCTGCACTCCGTCCTCCGTCCGGCTGGTTTGCAAATTGGAAGCACCCTCCCTTTTTGTTGATCTTTTTGATTGTGCTCAGCACCTTTGGGTCCTCTTTCATTATTGGATTGCTTAGGGCTAGAGAGGAAGGTGGTCTCGAATTCCCTTCACCAAACAATCAAGATAACTGTCGGGATACTAGCACAATCCTCCAAGAGAGGGGTACCGGATCCCCTGCCCAAAAGTTAAGGCTGGGCTTGGTCAGAGTCCCCCTTGCGCTTGTGAGACCCCCAAAAACAAGGCTTTGATTCCATAACTAGATATTCGGGGTCCAATCCGCACTGTAACGAGCCCATTCCGTGTTCAACTACAATGCCCTAGGCTTAGTTTTCCGGGACAATCTTTCTTCTACAAACAAGAAATGCACTACATATTTTTTCTGATTATTATCAAGAGTTTTTTTCCTACTTTTATAGTCAAGAAGGTTTCTCTTGGAAAGAGAAAGGGGTTGTCGAGGGGGTGGAAAAGGGGGGTAGGTAGACTTTGCTTGTTTGGTGTGGGAGGAATCCTTTCTTAGGAGATGATGGGAGGAAAGGAGGGAACAAGATCCTCTGCTTAGTGGGGGAAACTTCTCTATCTATAGTGCCCGAAGAAAGAAAGTCGATGCATAAACAACTTTCATAGATGGATGAGTAGGCTGCCAAGTCAAAGCCTTGACTCCAGACCAAGTCGGAGCAACCTTTCTTAGTTGGTTATAATGGGAGCAAGAAACAAAAAGAGAGCGTCAGATGTAGAAGTGACCAATTAGCTAGTACCTCACTCACTTTTTCAAAGGAGGACTAGTCGATTCCCTGAGTCTATTATATTCGAAAAGCATGACATTGTTTTCTGCAGGTTTTCTCTTGCTCCTGGATTTGGACAACTGGAGAGAGGAAGATAGGGGAAGGCCCTTGATGAATCCACGATTTATCATCTTAATATCTTGATCTTAGCAAAATCCCCAAGTAAAACCCCAAATAAGTGTCCATAAAATCCATAAATTATCAAAATGACTCTTGTAAATAAAATACACTAATTATTGTATATTAAATTGTACAAAATAAATTACACATAAAAAGCCGCAAAAATAAAGGAGTTTTATACATATAAATAGCTCAAAACTTCATGTATTTTTAATAATTTCATTTCAACTCCTTTTTTCCTAATTCTTTCTCTAACTTGTTTAGAAAAATGTATATAAAAATATAAAAATACAAAACAAAATTCACCTCAAATAAATGCTCCTAGATCCTAATGAGAAAAAGCCGTAAAGTCCAACTTCCAAGCCAAATTCCCGCTCCGTATGAACTCCAAATTCACCAAACTCACTTTTAAAGTTCAAGTTAGAAAATTACCTATCCAACGGAAGTGGTTTCATTAAAATCGGAGCTCGTTTGCAAATGTTGGGTTTTGGGACCTAGATGTACATTGTATATTATGTATATATTCTTTCTTTCTTCATTTTTTATTTTATCTTTCCTAATTATTAAAAATCCAAAAAAATTTAATTTTCCGTTGTATTTTAATTCTACTATTTTATTGTATTTTTTGTTGTAAATATCTTTTACTAAAAACATAAAAAAATTAATTAAAATTAGAAAAGCAAAAAAATATTTGTACGTAGTGTTTGTCTTATTTTGTAAATACCCCATTCATTTTCTCTCTTTATTTTATCCTCCCTTTTTAGTAGCCTACTTTTATTTTATTTAATTCACATTCTCTGCAATAACTTCCCTTTCTCCATTAACCACCAAGTCTTCATCTTAACCTCCATTCCACTCCACCATTTCTCTTAACCTCCCATTCAAACTCCACCTTTTCACCATCTCTCTAACTCCCATTCTTCTTCTCTTTTTATTCTTCCATTCATCCCCATTTTTTCGGATCCACCATTCTTATAGAAAAGGAGAGAGTTTGGAACGTGGTATCGGTGACAGCGTCGAAGCGTCTTCCTCAAGCGATGACCTCCTTCAGGCGAGATCCGCGGAGCTCCCTTCCGCGTCATGAGTTCCCCATCGAGCTAGCATTGCTTCTCCGATTTTGATTTCGCCAATCGGATCGAGGCGACGACAGGAGTCCAGCGTAGCTGCTCCGCAAACCCGACGAACATCAGGTAAGTATTCCATATTGTTTCTCTTGCTATTTTATATTATCTAATATTTTATTTCCTTGTTTTTTTTATATCACATCATTCCATCACCACCACCTTCATCATATTACCACCATCCTCATCATACCCCCATCATCACCACACCATTTTTTCCCTTTTATTTGTTTTCTATTTAAAAAAATTTGAAAAAAATAATAAAAATCTAAAACAAAAAATAGTACAGCAGTTTGTTTTTCAAAAAAAAATAAAATAAATAAAATAAAAAAACGGAGGTGGAGCAGCAGCTCCAGTGCCGCCGCCCCACCCCCCATTCTTTAGCGCAGAGGCGGCGCCACCCGCCATCATCCCACCGCCGCTCGCACCTGCGTGTGGCTCCGCCCACGCCGACTTCCTCTCCCGCGCGCGGCGCCGCCGCCCACGCCTGCGCGCGGCTCTGCAGTCACCGCCACCTGCAGCCTCTTCGCCGCAACCGCCGCACCGGCGGTCCTCCGCCAACGGTTCCGCCCTCCGCCCTCCGCCGACGCACGCCGCCGACCACCTCCATCCTCCGAAGTACGTCTGCCCCACGCCTCGCCCCGCGACGTCACCGCGCCGCCAAACCCCTTTTGGGTTTTCCCCATCGTGCCCAAGGAGAAGAAAGGTTTATTTTTTTTTATTTTGTAAAAATTGCGATTTGTATTTCTCATGTTTCTGTAATTACAAAAACGTCCCTGTACATATTTGTCTTGTTTATTTTCAGTTGTCATTTTGCACAGATACCCCTGTGTTCGCACTTTAATTTGGACTTTGTTTATGCATCTTTTTGTTCAACGAAAAATGCTATTGTGGTGAGCAACTAATTGTCTACACTCTGACTATTTATTTGTATTTTTGTGAGTCATGGATAATTAATTAAAATTGTTTAACTGAAAATCTATATATTTTACCCATTCCATGCTCTTAAAATATATCTCACACACGGTTCTTTAAAAATTCTAAAAAAATTATATGTGATGAGTTGAAGCGTGTTGAACTTACTGTCCAAATTTCATCTAAAATGGAGATGTCTTGTGCCTGAAATAATTTGTAGAGTGAATTTAGTATTTGATTTTTAATTAAATCCACTTATATCCTTTTTGTGAAATTTCAACTCTACTGGATTGCTCATCTAAATATCTATTTGAGATAATTTGCTCTCTGACTAATTTGATAATGTGGATTTATTAGAAATAATTTACTCATTGTCACTCTGTTTTCACTAAAAAATACATATAAAATTCAAAACTTGTCAAAAAATTACAAAAGAAATTACTGTACATTCCATGCATCATGTTTTAGTTTCAATAATTTTTTCATATTTTTTGCTTACTGTTTGTGTGATAAATTGCGAAAAAACCCATAAAAAGTGTGCATTTTTAGTTATTGCATTTTAACCCATAAAATTCCAAAAAAAGTATCTTGCATTCATCTCTGGATTAGGACTCTAAGAAAAATATAATTTGGCTAAATTGGACTAATTTGACATTAAAATTAATTTGGCCTTGTTGTGTATTTTCTTAGTGTTGTAATTCACTTGCATTTGCATTCTATTTGCATAAAAAAATAAAAAAAATACCGCATTGGATATCTAGACCTAAGTTTTTGAATTAAACCCGAAGTTGTTCCTTTGCCTCCCTGAGTTCGACCCCGGACTTGCCCGGGATATAAATTAAGCCGAGACACTCTTCACGGAGATCTTCTCTCGGTTCTGACTGAATCGCTAAGTACACGTATTACAACGTGACCGAATTATTTATCGTATTCAGCGACTCGTAAGATGGCGCCGTTGGAGGGGAGGCAAACGGCTTAGGGATTAGTTTAAAAATTTTGGATTTAGATTTTCATTTTCTCGGGTAGTCTGACCCCCAAGCCACCTTTATTTATTCCATTTTTTTCAATCATTTCTGTTCATATTCTTGTATATATTTTGTTTTCATCTCTCTAACATAAATTTTATTTTTCTTGCGTGGGCCCGGTGAACTTGGAGTGCATCGGAGGTCGACGGACGTGACGCGCGCCGACTGCTAAAGAGCAAGAAAATCAATTTATCTTCGAGAGAATTTTTATAAAATTTTGTAATTATTGTGTTGTAATAACTTAGGTAATTCGCTCTTTCCAGCGGCTCTTGTTTGAGGGCTCGCGTTTGTATCCGGACTGGACTTTGGACCCGCTTGTGATCGTGTGGTTGATTGACGTAGAATAGGACTTGCACTCGCGGCACATAGAGCATTTTCATTAGAATATCTGTAATGCTTGTGCTCGTAATTTTTAGGACCACGCATCACTTTTAACGAGACGCACTTAGACCGATGGGCTATTAGACAAATTTAACTTGTTCATCACTCGCTAATAGAACTGCTTGTCTAGGAACGGTTTTCTCGTTTGGATTCATATAGTATAAAATTTCAATTCTGCCTTGCATCCCGCATGTAGAGCGCGAGGATAACTGTAAGTCTTCTGAACTGGGCATGCGTCATTGATTTCATTATTTGCATCGACTTTTCTCGACTCCCTCCCCTTGGTTTTTGAAACTTAGGTTAAAAGGAAATCGGGACTGATCGTTAGGCGTGCTTTGTTTGGTGGACTAATCAAGTGATAATCAAACTTAAAATCGGGATTGCTAATCAGAGTTGACAAAAAAACTGATTAAAACTAACATTTATTTTGGGAGAGCAAAACCCTCATTGTATGCTTGGCGAATTGTGATTGTTGAGAGGTGAGGACGCATCCCTAGGATAGTGCCCAAAACCTACTTTTGAGCCTTGCGTAATTGGATTGATATCTTGATTTATCACCTAATTAAAACTAAAAAGATAAACGGTCGGACTTTTGCGATCATCACTGTGTTGAGTAGGTGAACTCAGTGTTTGCTCTTGTGTTTGTTTGTTTTGTGTGTTATTCGGTGCACTTGCACACTTTCTTCCTCGATCCGCTTCATTCTCCTATTTTCCCTCAAAGATGTCAGAATATTGGTCATCATATCCACACCATTCTTCTTCGACCATATTTCGACCTTCTCCACCCTCTCATTCCTCTTCATACCCACACCCCAACCGCGAAGTCAGATCTCCGACTAACTTCCGCACTTCTTCGTCCTTCTCACCTACCCCACATTCTTACACCCATGACCCACAACCACTCTGTATTGACTCACCATATTCATGTCTGCTTGCTGGAATCAAGGAACCAATCGAAGAGCAAGCGACTGCTGAGATGAATGATTGGCATAATCAGTCGACCCCACATACCTCATTTTAACCTCGAGTTGGGACAGAACAACAATTGCTATATACACATCCCGACTTAACCTTAGGGTACAACATGGTCGATCAGACAAACCGAATGGAGAGGCCTGCACCGTACGATCTCCTGACTTGATTGACCTGAGTGATAGAGACCACATTGACCAACCTTCATATCACCCATTCGGAGAGCCGACATATACAGGGGATTGGATTCATGCGACTAATTTACAAACCCCCTGTCTACTGACTCCGCCTTATGAGGCTCCGACCAACATCTGCAATACCGAAGGGCCATACCCAACCCAGTATTACACGCCTGAGTCAAGGTGTGTTGAGTATAAGAGCCCGAATTCTCAGTTGTATCCTCCAATTGCACAGAATTCTCTAATGAGGTGTAATGAGAACTTCTTGGAGGATGACATTTGTAGACCGATCAAGAGTCCAGGTAGGAATGTGGATCATGGATTTCGCGGATTAAATCTTGAAAACCTGGAAGACACTGGATTGACTACACGTCATGTACAGCTGGAGTCCCTTCTACCTCTCTCTTCTACTAACCACTTTACCTCCAAACCAGAGTCTGTACATTCTCCTAGTCCTCCTTCACCTACCAAAAAGACCAAAAAAATTGAAAACTCAGAAAATACCATAAAAATTGAAAAAGGAAAAGATCTAAAAAAAATGGATCCTGCAGTTAGGGAAGCATTAGATAGAAAGTTAATTTTCGAGCTTCCCTTAATAATGGCCATTGAGCACTTTCCGGACCATAAAAGATTTGTGAGAAGTAAATTGATGCCTAAAAGGCCGGGCAATAAGAGAACAAGGACTGAGATACATATAGTGTCTATGGCCACATCTTTGATGATAGGGAGAAAAACCAAGAGCCGCATAGTAAAGCGGTTACCTAGATTTGATTGTGAAATCAAAGATACCACATTCACCCATGCAAGAATCGATGATGACTTATCGATTAATATCCTCCCGACCTCCGTGTTTGCCAAGCTCAAACTCGGATCTGCCAAGAAGTCAAGAGAGATCATTCAGTTGGCAGATCGGGCAATTAAATGGTCGAGAGGAACCATTTCAGTCATCGTCACTTTCCAAGGTGCCATACTGGAGATAGACTTCACGATCATTGACATTGAGCACCGAGGAGAGTTCACCCAGTCTCCGATCATTCTTGGGAAGCCGTTCTTAGCCTTGGCTAAGGCAACTATAGATTGTAAGACACGGGAGATCGATTTCTCTGCATTGGGAGCACTCCGACCTCACCTGATCTTTGAGGACACACGATATTCCAAGGTAACTCGTAAAGTTGCAGACAGTCGTGACCTTCGAGAGACAGTTGAGTCCCATCTCTCTACTACACCTGAGATACCGACTGTCCAGACGACCATTGGTTTAGAGACTTCCTACAACCACACACCGCCTACTACTTGCCCCACCACCGCGACAGCTTCTAGAGAGGACTCACGACCAGAAGCTATCATTGAGTCGGACATGACCTTTGTGGATTGCCTTGATCATTTCGATGATCCGACACAAGAACCCTACAATGTCAAGCCAACTGAGAACACTGTGCCTTATCAGAGACGTGTGCTGACCCTGCAGGAGTATTACAATGCATATGGTGATTCATCCGATGATGAACCTCTGGTCAGAACCTCACACAAACCACATCCAGGACATACACCAAAGGAGACAACTAGGACCAAATTGACCAATCTTGATAAATCGGTTGCTCCATCCTCTAGTCGGTCATCTGGTAAGAAGAAGACGGGTGTTGATTCCTTGAGGTGTTCCCCCGAACTCCATAAGAC
This sequence comes from Ottelia alismoides, assembly GCA_037367405.1. NCBI lineage: Eukaryota > Viridiplantae > Streptophyta > Magnoliopsida > Alismatales > Hydrocharitaceae > Ottelia > Ottelia alismoides. The sequence continues at coordinate 818,393 of JAZKJV010008779.1, read as the reverse complement.
GTATCAATCTCCTCTTCCTCTTTATGCTTCAGGTTCTAGAAAACCGACTAAGAAGGTTACCTTCGATGTTTCAGAGAAGGAACTTTCTGAGGAGTCCTCATTAGGTTCGGATGAGGTGATCCATATGAGTGAGCTCAGTTCGGCTGTTCTGAAGCCATACTTGAGCAAGTAGCCGTGTGTCGACCCCCATTGGACGTTCTCCACACCTCACTATTATTCTTCAGAGGATGATTCTGACAGCGACACATGTGTATACTACCCACCCCATCGCTCCCGCAAGAAGGTCTGTCACAAACCTTCTTGATCCTTGTATATTCTTCCTCCTCCTTGTACATATTATCCTTCCTTTATTCACCTCCCTCCCTCATGATTCGCATCACTCCCCCCAGTTCCGTATCGTTTTCATTTTGTGGCTATACATAGGATGACTAGATCCTAAGTATAGGGGGTGAGTGACCCGATTTGCTCCTTCTCTTCTTTTTATTTTCTTTTTGTATATCCTTTCACATTCTCATCGGTCCCCCATTCTTGTGTTCTTTCCAATACTTAGGCTGACCAGAGCCTAAGTATAGGGGGGTCGATGCCCGTTATGTATTATCCACAATTTTTTTCTTTCACTTCTATTCTTTTCACCCTTATACTTAGTACGAGCTATGGTTTTTTGTCACCTAGTGCCATGAGGACATAGCACAAGCTAAGTATAGGGGGGCATGTATATATTACATATATACTTTACCCATACCTCGTACTTTCATGTATTTTTATATATATTATACAATAATTATGGGGTGGGTAAAAAAAAAGAGTTCAAAAAATTCAAAAAAATCTCTTAAAAATACCCTTTCAATTTTTTTTAAAAACTCTCTTTAAATAAAATTTAAAAAAACTATTTTCATTATTTGCTTTAAAAAATCAAAAAAAAAAGAAGAAGTCCTTTCTTATTTACTTTCTTTTTCAAAAAAAAAGCAAAACTTTGCTAACAAAGAAAACTTTTTGAAAAAAAAACTTCTTCTAAAACTTAAAAAAATTCAATCATAAAAAAAACTAAACTAACAAATAAGTTGTTTTAATCCCTGACACAATTCACTTTCACACAAGACTAGTGATATTCAAGACCACTTGGTTTATGAGGTCTTGAGATTTTGAGTTAACCAGCCTTAGTCATTAGGGTCCTTGACTTAATTATTCACATTTCCGTAGTTTGAAAGATTTGTGTGCTATATTGCATGCTTAGTCTCTACCTTAAGAATATGATCAGCACCTCACGTACACGACTGCAGTTATGATGAGATGAGTTGAAATTTCACTTAAGGAACTGGGATGAGGGATTTGAGTTTGGACTTGATTTGATGATGCTCGAGGATGGGATAAAATCAATGAAGGCTTCATGAAACCTGAGTGTCAGCATCTTTAGCCAATATGAGAACATGGTTCTTGTACTATCTCTTAACATTTACCTATGTGCCAGGGTGTGATAAAATAAAATATTGTTGATCAGTGTGCGCCAACTCTTGGTAAAAGCAGTGGAAATAGCCAAAAATATTACAAATCATTGAAATGTCAAAGAAAAGCTCTCATTCACAAAGTCAATTATCAAAAGAGCTTCCACCAAAGGCGAGCACTCCCAACCATTTCAATGTGTCCACTTAGTCCACCTCTATTAGGACCAGGAGTCGGGCTTGCACCAAAAAAGGGCTCTGCATCGTAAATGCTACAAGTCTGGGTGTAGAAGGTATGATAGGTACTCAAAAAAGGCACACCCCGATGTACTCCCAGGAAAACAAGTGCAGACGGCTCCAACTTCTCTTGACGGACGCACTGATCAACACCAAAAAAATGCGTTGCGTAATAAGGTACTTGAGAGGATCCTTGTTCCAATGAGAGGGAGAGAAGAAATGACACAATCCTATGCCCTCCATCAACTGGCCTTCCATCTACACTTTCAAGTCTGACAACTAAAGAGACGGTGGATTGGATGCAAGAAATGATTTATTACCTAGTGTTAAGGATCAGGTCCATAGGAGAGTCTCTTGGACTGGAACCTTGGGTGACGTAATGACTCTACTCTTGTAACTGCGGTCAACACTTAAAGTCATATTATATATATGTATACAAAGAGAGTCTGATGATTAGGGAAATTGGATACCTTTTGACTAGAGCTTGGTTCAGCTTAGAATTTTAGGATCTCTAAAACCGAGAGTTCTTGAACGGATCAAGTCTTGTATTCACATACACCGTCAGGGGTTAACCCAATTTATTCATTCTTTATTTGCTCGAGGACTAGCAAAGTTTAAGTATAGGGGGGTGATGAATCCACGATTCATCATCTTAATATCTTGATCTTAGCGAAATCCCCAAGTAAAATCCCAAATAAGTGTCCATAAAATCCATAAATTAACAAAATGACTCTTGTAAATAAAATACACTAATTATTGTATATTAAATTGTACAAAATAAATTACACATAAAAAGCCGCAAAAATAAAGGAGTTTTATACATATAAATAGCTCAAAAATTCATGTATTTTTAATAATTTCATTTCAACTCCTTTTTCCTAATTCTTTCTCTAACTTGTTTATAAAAATGTATATAAAAATATAAAAATACAAAACAAAATTTACCTCAAATAAATATTCACTAGTTCCTAAAGAGAAAAAGCCCTAAAGTCCAACTTCCAAGCCAAATTCCCGCTCCGTATGAACTCCGAATTCACCAAACTCACTTTTAAAGTTCAAGTTAGAAAATTATCTATCCAACGGAAGTGGTTTCATTAAAATCGGAGCTCGTTTGCAAAAGTTGGGTTTTGGGACCTAGATGTACATTGTATATTATGTATATATTCTTTCTTGCTTCATTTTTTATTTTATCTTTCCTAATTATTAAAAATCCAAAAAAAATAATTTTGTGTTGTATTTTAATTCTACTATTTTATTGTATTTTTTGTTGTAAATATCTTTTACTAAAAACATAAAAAAATTAATTAAAATTATAAAAGCAAAAAATTATTTATACATAGTGTTTGTCTTATTTTGTAAATACCCCATTCATTTTCTTTCTTTATTTTATCCTCACTTTTTAGTAGCCTACTTTTATTTTATTTAATTCACATTCTCTACAATAACTTCCCTTTCTCCATTAACCACCAAGTCTTCATCTTAACCTCCATTCCACTCCTCCATTTCTCTTAACCTCCCATTCAAACTCCACCTTTCCACCATCTCTCTAACTCCCATTCTTCTTCTCTTTTTATTCTTCCATTCATCCCCATTTTTTCGTATTCGCCATTCTTATAGCAAAAGGAGACAGTTTGGAACGTGGTGTCAGTGACAGCGACGAAGCGTCTTCCTCAAGCGACGACCTCCTTCAGGCGAGATCCGCGGAGCTCCGTTCCGCGTCACGAGTTCCCCATCGAGCTCGCGTAGCTTCTCCGATTTTGATTTCGCCAATCGGATCGAGGCGCCGACAGGAGTCCAGCGTAGCTGCTCCGCAAACCCGGCGAACATAAAGTAAGTATTCCATATCATTTCTGTTGCTATTTTATATTATCTAATATTTTATTTCCTTGTTTTTTTTATATCACATCATTTCATCACCACCACCTTCATCATATTACCACCATCCTCATCATACCCCCATCATCACCACACCATTTTTTTCCCTTTTATTTTATTCTATTTATAAAAAAATTTGAAAAAAATAATAAAAATCTAAAACAAAAAAATAGTACAGCAGTTTTTTTTTCAAAAAAAAAATCAAAAAAAAAAAACGGAGGTGGAGCAGCAACTCCAGGGCCGCTGCCCCACCCCCCATTCTCTAGCACAGAGGCGGCACCGCCCGCACCTGCGCGTGGCTCCGCCCACGCCGGCTTCCTCTCCCGCGCACGGCGGCGCCGCCCACGCATTCGCGCGGCTCCGCCGTCGATGCCACCTGCGGCCTCTTCGCCGCAACTGCCGCACCGGCGGTCCTCCGCCAACGGTTCCACCCTCCGCCCTCCGCCGACGCATGCCGCCGACCACCTCCCTCCTCCGACGCACGTCCGCCCCGCGCCTCGGCGACGTCACCGCGCCGCCAAACCCCTTTTGGGTTTTCCCCATCGTGCCCAAGGAAGGAGAAGAAAGGTTTATTTTTTTATTTTGTAGAAATTGCGATTTGTATTTCTCATGATTCTGCAATTACAAAAACATCCCTGTACATATTTGTCTTGTTTATTTTCAGTTGTCATTTTGCACAGATACCCCTGTGTTCGCACTTTAATTTGGACTTTGTTTATGCATCTTTTTGTTCAATGAAAAATGCTATTGTGATGAGCAACTAATTGTCTACACTATGACTATTTATTTGTATTTTTGTGAGTCATTGGTAATTATTTAAAATTGTTTAACTGAAAATCTATATATTTTACCCATTCCGTGCTCTTAAATATATATCTCACACACGGTTGCTTTAAAAATTCTAAAAAATTATATGTGATGCCTTGAAGCGTGTTGAACTTACTGTCCAAAGTTCATCTAAAATGGAGATGTCTTGTGCCTGAAATAATTTGTAGAGTGGATTTAGTATTTGATTTTTAATTAAATCTACTTATATCCTTTTTACGAAATTTTAACTCTACTGGATTGCTCATCTAAATATCTATTTGAGATAATATGCTCTCTGACTAATTTGATAATGTGGATTTATTAGAAATTATTTACTCACTGTCACTCTTTTTTCTCTAAAAAAACCCATAAAAAATCATAACTTGTCAAAAAATTCCAAAAAAATATTGTAGCTTCCTTGCATCATGTTTTAGCTTCAGTAATTTTTTCATAATTTTTGCTTACTGTTTGTGTGATAAATTGTGAAAAAACCCATAAAAAGTGTACATTTTTAGTTATTACATTTTAACCCATAAAATTCCAAACAAAGTATCTTGCATTCAACTCTGGATTAGGACTCTAAGAAAAGTATAATTTGGCTAAATTGGACTAATTTTACATTAAAATTAATTTGGCCTTGTTGTGTGTTTTTTTAGTGTCGTAATTCACTTGCATTTGCATTCTATTTGCATAAAAAAATATAAAAAAATACCGCATTGGATATCTAGACCTAAGTTTTTGAATTAAACCCGAAGTTGTTCCTTTGCCTCCCTGAGTTCGACCCCGATCTTGCCCGGGATATAAGTTAAGCCGAGACACTCTTCACGGAGATCTTCTCTCAGTTCTAACCGAATCGCTAAGTACACGTATTACAACGTAACCGGATTATTTATCGTATTCATCAACTCGTCAGCCCTCTTTTTCAATAGGAAGAATGATGTCTATTCCCTTTCTCCCGAATAGAATATATAGTTGTAAAGCCTCTGGTCTGGATTAGCCACCTCATATGCGCTTGCCATGATCCTCCAACAAAGGCTACTCCCCACCGCTCTGCTACCACTTATCACGCATTGTTTTCGCTCATCGAAAGAAAGCAAGAACTAAACTAAGCCCCTCTTCTGTCAAAGGAAAAGAGAGATTCTTCGCCCCTTGTTAGTTTGACATCAGCCAACCAACCCACTAGGACAAGATTGAGGCTAGAAGAGCAGATACAGACTCGATTTTAGTCTAGATCTAGCAAAAATCCAGATGAAAGAGAACTTCTCTGACTCAAGAGATCATCTTTCTACAACTGATGAGTATGCCCCTCCCCTCAATGTCAGATAAAGGAATTGCTTAACGTAAGGTAGTCTGTTTTCTAAGGGGGTGGGGAGGGAGCCGAGTGGTCAAAAAAAGAAGAAGCGTCAGGCTTCAAATCAATAGCTTCTTCTATTAAACGGCTTGTTTCGATTGGCTGGTTAAAAACTACTTTGACTAATTTGATTACCCCTATGAGGATACTGTACACTTATCGCGTGTTGTTTTTTCGAACTAGGCTAACTAGGGATCGGGCACGCTAAAGAAATCGGCATGAACTCCCCGACCCAAGTGTTTGCAAACCACTTCAATGCGTAAGTGCCATTGGAATCACTTAGAGTGGACGGTCGAAGGTTGCGCTGCCAGCCTCCCCGCTCTGAGTGGTAGCGAACCCTCAATAGTGATTGTGTAAATGCACAAATATATAGTTGCAGTCGAACGAGGCTAATAAGTCAAGTAGTAGTGCGAGCCCATAATAGGACGAGTCAGAGTGCCTCACATCAGGGATGAGATGCGGAGGATGGAGCCAGGGAAAGATGAGATTCCAAGCAGGATAAGCATATAAGAGAAAGGAAGAGCACAAGAGCGGAATCAGAGCTATTACCCAAGGCTTCAAGGAGAGGGGAAGAGAGGGAAGTCTCAAGCGAGTTCAACAGTCAAAAGGAGAAAAGGACAAGGGAAAAAGCCAATGAATTATAGTTGGCCGACTTCCTAGCTTAAGTCACTATCCTCAACCCTCTTTCCAAAGGGAACTGTTTAAAGAAGGGAGAAAGCCCTTTCACCTATTTGAGTCAGCCTCGATTGTGCGGGACAGTGGGTGCCAGGGAGGTATGAAAGATCAGTAAGAGGTCAAATGCTCTTTAAATTCAAGAAAAATGAGGAGTTCCAATTTTCTCTCAATGAATATGCCTGGGTGAAAGCTGCTTTATATATCACGACACGTAGGCACTGAGAAAAGATCCGAAGCGGGACGGTCTCTCTTAAAAGCTTGGTACCGAACTCGGACCCCAGATGACGTACATGCAAAGGCTATGGACTAGGTGACTAAGGGTTGTATACTATCGGCGAGGTCATATATAGACGAAGTTGACAAAGCAGAGAGTCAAAGAAGAAGCATCATTTTCTAGGGAATCCAATAGGCTGAATCGAGGTCTCTGGTAAGCATTTGTTAGAATAGCATCCGGAAAAGCTGCTTATATAACCAGGACCCTAGTTTTCTCACCAGTACTCGCCTTTGACCTGACATCATTTCTTAAATCGACCCTCCCTCATTGCCTAGCACTGACTCGTCCTTCTCCCTAGGACCATGATGCCAGGCTAGTTGTTGAAGAGAGGAAGGATGTCCAGATTAGTGCCTCTCTCAGGCCCCTGATATATAATTGTAGTTGAGTGGAAAGTCAACTGCATATATTCGTGAGTGATCAGTCCGACCTACTTTAACTATACATCTTGAGGTACGTGCACGTTTGCCACTTTGAACAAGGGTGGGTGTGGGTCTTGTGCAAAGCCCTCATAGACGAAGAGAGCATGAAGAAGTACGCTTGTCTCCAGGTGCGGCTGGTCCGCGATGACTTGATAGTATAGATATCGCGTAGTGAGGCCCTAGCCTCATTCCCGGGGGTTCTTCCCCTCTCGCCTCCCGTGCATCTACAAGATCTCAAGATATATATACGCGGGGGGAAATCATTCCCTCTAGTTGAGCGATGGAGCGGAAGAGATATGGCTATTGCGAATATTCTCATGTTTTCATCAGCTCAGAAGATGCTAATCAGTCTCGCAGGTAGACTTCGGAAGGCTCGACTACACAAATGATTAAGACGCATGGAACCGATATTTGATAGTGAGTTAAGCAGTTGAGCAGGAGGTAGGCTATCGAGCTAATCTGACAGATGAGCAGGAATGCAGGAAAGGAGAATTTCTAGATTGTCGCTGACTAAGAAGCTTGTAAGAGAGCCGAAGCGAGATTAACATGACGCTAAATTCATTCCAAACTATATCAAAAGCATAGAAAGATCATAAACTATCAACTCCCTATGAACCAGCCGGAGATTGCACATGATTGGAAGAGCTGCAGACGGAGGCTATCTATAATAAGAGGGAGAAGTGAAGGCATGGAAGCCAGGAGCCGGGTTTCATTCACATGTCACTGTACCCTGGGGGATGGTTGTTGTTATCTTTCTTGTTACATCGAGCAAAAGTAGACCTGAAGACGAAGTGAGATTGAAGGAATTGAGAGACCGGCGGGTATTACCTTTCTTCACACACAGGCCAATGTGAGTTGGGAAGGTGCGTAGCGATTGTTGCTTGCTTCACTCACAGTGGGGCGAAGAAGCTCTCTCTCTCGTTCGGTCCTTTTGTTGGCTCTATCCAATGTTATCCCATAAGCCCTCTTGAAAATCGAAAATGGTAGAGAAGGGTTGATGGCTGGATTTCTAGATACTATATCAAAGGGTGAAGATAGGGGACTCTCTTTCCTCATCAATGAAAAGGTCAGGAAAAGAACCCTCACATCTTTCCCCTTACCATGCCTCTTCTTCAGGGACATAGATTTCCTTTCCATGTCTTCCGATCTGCATCCGCAGTCAAAGAACAGATGCTAGCCTCTTTCTCACTTTGATAATGAACAATAAAGGGTCTGTGGAACCTCTCCTTTAAACTCTTTTCCCCAAATCTCTAGACTAATAGAAAGCATCTTTATTCGCAACGGCCTTCTTCATTCATTCAGTGCTTGGTCTTGATCGAAGGTACCGGTTTCAGAATCAAAAGACATCTTTGTCAACATCGTTTCTTGAGAAAGCAACTCCAATCTAGTCTTGCCTTCCATCCAGCCATTATATCTATTATACAAAAGCCAAGTCAACCCCTTTCTGCAAGGGCATGTCTGAAGCCCTATAGCCTAGTTCCCAACACACAAGAGCCCGATCCAGAAAGTTTGTCTGATAATCGACGAAAGAGGCAGATTTTTCTTTCTCCCTGGTTTTGTTTGATAGGCTACCCGTGCATGCAATAGGTACACAGGCGTCAATCGCTGTCAGGGATTACAAGAGAGACCAGCTATCTCATAGACATGTTCTCGTATACCATAAATCGAGGCTCAAGTGAAAGGTAGAAGGAAGAACGTAAGGATGCTGCAGCCATGGAGGTAGCACAAGTGATGAGATGCCATACACACCTCATACTCGCATTGATGACATTTACTAAACAACTTCCCTCATCACAAGACCCACAAGCATGTCCAAGAAATACCGAGGACGAAGAATTCCACATTTTCGTTGAGGGGGCAAGACAAGATATAGTATCAGTACGGGGGCAGTTCTTCTTTCTTTCTCTAGGGGATGGAGTGGAGTGCCCTCCCGTTCGCTGAGCACTTTCGTCCTCTTGGTGAACCGGAATCAGTACCACTACCACGTGAAGTTTAGATGATGAATTTGCAATTTGACACTTTCACTCACTTTTGCTTTCTGAGTGAGACGATTGGAAGCTGCATAGCCCCGAATGTGCGGAAAGGATATTAGAGTAGGACAGTGTTCAGATAAGGGGATTCCCCAAGCTGAGGGTGAGCTAGTCAGATGGCTCAGACAGAAGACTTTCCGCACACTTTTCTTTCGACTCGTTGGCGATCGTCTATTCATGCGGAGTATGATTGCGTAAGCAGGAGAATGTACTAACTACGAGCCTGACCGTGCACCTTGAACTGACCCAAGCACTTTCCTTTCCACGGAAGTAGGGGAAGAAAGGTGGTATTTCGACTTATAGTTATATCGAAAGCCCAATCAGCGAGAGTCTTGACCAACTGGCTGTTGTGTCTCCAACGAGGTGAGGCAAGCATGCACCATGGACAGAGTAGGCATGCATCGAGGAAGAGGCCTGTGGAGAGGCATCTTCACCTGGGGATTTTGCTACTCAACTGGTCCCACATTCAAAGGTGGGATAGGGCTTTTCAAACATCACACGACCACTACAGATGATTTTCCAAGGCAAGTCCAATACTATACAACAGCTGTGTAGGATGTAGTAGCAGAGTTCTACGAACGAAGGGCGAAGAGGCTACGGAAACGTGACATCAAAGACCTCAGTCTTCTACAAGAGCTTCCTTAACTAGACTATAATATCTATAACCAATAAACGCCGTCCTCATAAACTATATCAAACTGCTTGATGCCCGATACGCTTGCTAGAAAGCTCAAAACATTTCGGAGAAAGAGCTGCTTTGATAGAAGCAGGAGACCCGGAATGAAGTAATGAATAGGCTAATTTACTTCTTTCCATTTCATAGGCAAATTTCCTATAGGAAGAGAGCCTACGGAAAAGCTTCCTTCCCTCTCCCTACGGTCGAGCATTCATCGTCCCTCTTTGAATGATGTGATGAATAGGGAAATGAGCCCGCTGCTCATATTCTCTCCCGAAATGACGACTAGGAGCGGGCAAATTAAAAATTTCACTTTGAATTCCGGACCCCAACATCCTGCTGCTCATGGTGTTTCACGATCAGTATTTGAAATGAACAGAGAAGTGGTGAAACATGCCCTCCATTTCTGCTTTCTAAGTCAGCCCCTCTGACACGTTATACACAATAAGGCCCTCACTTTGAAGCCTGACCGATGTCTCATATCTTTCCTCTCATCGTACGGCTGAGAATGTCTGATCTCGCTTCATCAACTAGGCTCGCTCGCTCCATGCAAGATTGTTGAGTTCTACCAAATCCATTAACTTTAGCTTTCCGGAAGGTTGATGGATTGCTTCGAACTCCAGCACCCTCTAGAAGTGCTTAGGGAAATAGTCTTAGCTATAATATCAAAGAAATTGTCAAGCTTGGCAAGAAGACCCATTTGAATCATGGATCCCTCCATCTTAGGTAACATCCAGTGAGGGATTCAGAGAAGGAAAAGGAACTAAGGAGATGAGCGAGTTTCAAAAAAAAAGCCAATCTTCATCAAAATACTCCTGAACTCTTTTACTTTTGACCTATGTCTCCACCTTACGATGCACGTATACGCTCGCTTCGTCAACTAGGCTCGCACTCTCTACCCCTTTTATATAGTATAAATAATTCAAGCCTAGAAACCTTGTCCCTGTATTCCACTTCCAACTTTTTCTTTTGTGCACTGAGATTTGAGAAAATAGATATATAAATAATGGGTAGGAGCCTTTTGATTTCATAGTAGATTCCTGGATATGAGATAGTCCCTGCAACGTAAGAAGTCTTGATAGGAATGATGTCGTCTATGAAAAGGCTAGGGATCTCACAAAAAATGCCTATGCTTTGGGGTTGTCTTCCTCTATTAAGATGATATGGGCAGTGTGTGGTGAGATAGACACAGAGGAGTCCGTTCTAGACCGGATTTGAAAGTGTGCGTCAAAAGCCAAGAAAACTATATCAAGTCCAGCGAAAGACGATTCCTATAGTCCTTCGTCCTCTCAGCCAATTCTGACTCCTACGTCTACTGTATCTCACCCTAGTCCTTCAATCACTATAGGCAAGGGGGAGGCTTTCCTTGATCATACGTCTGGGTGCGAAGTCCTATAGAAATCGACTTGAGGAGCGGACTAAGTTGATTTGAAGAATGGTATCATCATACATTTTGAGCTGATAGTCAAGCCCAGCAAGAGGGAGACCTCAGTTCACAGTTTGAGAGTAGAGATACATTGAGGAAAGACAAGCTATATGCGAAGCACAAGCTATATGCAAAAATGCATGTAGCATTTCTGATGTGGTCTTTCTTGCACCAGGATTTCCCACAAAGGGTAGTGTGGAAGTGGGAGCGCAATCAACCTCCGAAAGACTAGTATGTAAGGGCTTTCCAGGTAGTTCGAAGAAGATCACAATATATAATGAAGAAAGAATGGTATCAGAGATTCGGATCGCTCTTTCTCGGTGCCAATAGTGAGATCCTCATTTGGCTAGCCTTCCCTATCTCTAATCTCTTTTCTTTTTTTTTGACAAGCTCAACACCTATCCCGTGCTTGACTTCTCTACTTTCCTAAAGTGGAACAATATGCCTACCATGTGACTCCGGGACTCTTATCTGAATTAAAGACCATTGATGGTGCGGAGCGATCCAGATGCTTCATGTTGGGTATAGAAGTGAGAACAGAGAGGTAAACTGATAGAGAAGCAAAGCAGCGAGGTTCAGTTCTAACTTCAACTCACTCTACTTTCCTCGGACTCGAAACTCGCTTGGCACCAGGGCTTGACTACATCACATTGGACCACGTGTATTGTATACTAATTTCTTTTTAAATATCCTCTTCTCAGTCCGGCATTCCCAACCTACCAGCATCAACTCTTAGTAGGGCACTTGCATACTACAACAATGCAGCATTTTATCTCATATACTAACCTGCACCCCGTAACCACCTGACTACCCCTCTTTGTCTATCACCTCCCCCTCGCCTCTCATCCTTGTTAATCATTAAATCAGACCCGAAGCTCAGTTCCCAGTACTATTCTCTTTCAAAGTCAGAATATTAAGGTCAGCTAGAATCCTACCCATCTTTCCCGTAAGTAGAATGTCCCTCTAGGGGAAGAAGAGTAGCGGAGACAGACGACTCTCTGAGACATTTCATATCCGCTTTTCTTATATAGAAGACCCAACTAACTTCCAGTCTTGCCCCCCCTACCGCTGAGAATGATGATCGCTTCGTCTTATTTATTACCTCTTCGAGACTGGCTCCAAACTGCTTTCTTTTCTTTAGAGAGCTCCATGTATGTCTTTGCCTAGCTCCGCTCTGATAGTGTAGTGCCACAAGCTCCATCCTGTGGTCGCCCCGTGTCACTTCCTAGGGACTTCGGGTGGCTTATTCTTGTATATATCATGAAGCTCCCTCGCTCACCGCTCAACCGGCGCTCTAAGAACAGACCAAAAAGTCTGACGCTCTTCCCTTTCTCACATTAGAGTCTGGCCCTAACTACCTCGCTCGACTCCGGTCACATCGACACCCCCGCTCACTGAGAGTGGAACAAGGATCCTCTTATTGAAGCAGCTACATCAACTGCAGCTTTCTAGGTCAGGTAGGTTCCTTCCCTAAGAACTATCCACCCATGTTGAGGGATAACCACTCGCTAGCTATTTGGTCTATTCCTATCGTATCTTCTCTTCGAGCCTCATATGCTATGCTTCGTTTGTTTGGTTTTGTTATTGTCCGTCTTGCCTTCGGCCGAAGTGAGGCCTTCGAGACGCAGAGTTGCTCCGGAATAAGCACATCTAGAGGAAGATAACTAGATCACTGGGCCCTTAATTCTTTCGGAATCAATTCCCTTTTATATAAGATGGAAGAAATAAAAGAAGACACTTACAGTCAAAGCCAAAACCAATGACCCGGGGCTTCCCTGGGCTCATCCTATCTCGACAAATGGAGTAGGGGGAACAAACAGCCGGGTAAATCTACCAATGAAAGGCCACTTATGGGCTTTGCGAAGAGGGTAGAGGTGACAAAGAGTAGTATATTATGAAATCGCGACTAAGAAAGATTGACAAAGAGGGGCTATAATTGGAGATACAGATAGGGGCATTGTTTCCTAAAGCCCGAACATGGGACTACCCATTTGCACCCGCAAAGTCGTACTCTTTTCATTTTCTAAGTAGATACATATGGCTCAAACTGACTAGCGAAAAAAGCTGGGTGAGGTCGACCTTCCATTTTCCAAGTCTCTCTATATGCTGGTTTCTTGATCAACCTTCTTCTTCTCTCCTACTACTTCTCCACATCTCGTTTTGATGCTTCCTGGAGTTTGCTGCCCGCCTACCACTAACCCTTAGGGAATGCACTGACGGAGGGCCATCAGGTAGTTCTCTTCGCCCTAGGCTCACTTATCGACTTACCGGGAAATTACCTTAGTCGGTCAAGCTGGCCAAGACCAAGCCGCTTCGGAAAATCCATCAAATCTTCCTCGGAAATCTGTCGAATAGACCCCGGTCTCTCAAAGAGGGGGGTATAGAAAATGTCTACTGTGCCCTAACTCGATCTTTCTCATTACTAAGCTCATTTCCAAGAACAGTCAGCCTCTATCTTTGTCGAGTGGTCAGTGTGCTCTGCTCCATATGTACTGAAAGGGGACTGATCCAGCGGGGGGGGCTATAAAGACAATTTCTTCTGTTCTGTGCCGGTACATCTGACTCAGCTTAATTCTTAGCTGCGAAGCTAGACCAAAGCCTCCCGTGAAGGGAAAGGAAAGGGCTACGAAGCTAGACCAAAGCCTCCAGAAGGCTCTGAGACCGAGAAAGAAGCATGTCTGCTAGACGTCCCTATATAACAAAGGGGACTCGCTCGGTCTGAGTCCATCTATGATCTCGGGGCTTTTGGTGCTTTTTTTTAGCTCTTCGTTTTCTCCTAGGTTCTCGCTCTTCTTGACGCAGGCAAATACTTCCACTTGATGTCTAGTTTCGACCCCGCCTCTCACCCCCTCTAAAAACTGCCTAATTCTCTTATAACTAATTTCTAGATTTTTGTCCGATCAATATAGTGCTTCTAGGATGAGAAACCCTCCCATTTCGCTGAGCACTTCTCGAAGTCCATTCTAGTTTCAAGCAATAGATAAGGCGAAACCTTGGATCCCTGGCTTGAAATCACTAGGGGGTCAAAGGTCTCACTATGATCATTCCCATTGGGAGTGAGTTTCGAGTGTCTTCTTTACAGTTAGGGCTCTTTCCGGATTCTTGAGTCTGGGTAATGATAGCACTTAGGGTTCTCTCTCTTACCAAGTCAAATTATCTAATACTTCTTTCTTTCTTTTTTGAAGAAGCTATTCACGCCCCCTACTAAGTCACTAGTAGCTCCAGCCTAGATGTAGACGTCGAGCCAACCAACTAACCTAATAACTCTCCCACCTACCTTTCGTAGCCTGATGCCGCCGCGGAGAACTCCCACACCTCGACTACAACCCTAGCCCTCTTTCATATCAGAAATCAGAAAGGATATATGAACACTATGGAAATGGAAGTGAGTCCTAGTTGTTGTAGGAGTTGAGGCAGGTAAATCGACCGTAGGGACGTCTATGACATTCTCAACTACCTCCTATCTGGGCACTGTGATGTGTCTAAACGACTTTAGATTTGCATGATCTACGAAAAAACAAGACAATGAATAGAGTGATTCTAGGTTGATCTTGCCCAATTATATATAGTAGATTAGAGGAAGACATCCTAACTCCATCTGACTTCTTCCTATTCGTTCTCCGCTCCACCGCGACTCGCTTGGTTTAGAAGAGTTGTCATACACAGAACAACAAGACGAACCTACTTGTTAAATTTTGATGCTCCGCTTCCTCTTCTTTTTTTCCTTTCACCTTTTTACCGAGTCCTAGCATCTTTGACCTCTTGACCTTTGACCTCGGATTCACTTATGCTACTCCTCGTCCCCCTGACTTTTCTCAAGTACGGCTCTTCCCCCGTCTTTGGGTCTTTGACCTCCTCTACACTATTGCTACTCATCGTTCCCTCTACGCATTGCCTTGACCTTGCTTTATGCTAGTTGTTCTACTCTTTCTCTCTGGTAGGGGTACCATGGAAGAATGCATCCTTGCAGCAGGGGTCTTGGGGTAGCCTTCTTGGTGAAGCTTCAACCGCGAATAGAATTGTGTCTTCAATATAGACAGAAGGCTCCTTCCCAAATGGAAGCCTTTTGATCAGGTTGCTTTATCTAGCCCTTATGCAAGCATTGGGACAAGGGGAGGAAACGCAGATGGGGTACCGGTCTAGGTTAGATCACCAGGGAGGGACGTTGGAGATTCAAATTCCACTTTCTTGATTTATTTGACTCTTTCGTTATGTCTTCCCAAGAGTATGTGAGCAAATGGGATGACCTTTGGTTTTTTGTTCACCTTTCTTTTTTGTGGTTCATGTTGAATACCTACCTCCATTCTTGTGATGTGAAATCTTTTTTCTTCCTTAACTAGTGAAGCAGGAAAAAAAGGAGAGGCAGACCGAAGCCCTCTCTCTGATAGAAGAGGGTTCTGAAGACGAGAAGGTTTTGACGAAGATGTGCCCTTTTGCATTGGAAGCCATTGCCATCTTCGTTTTGTCTTCTGTTCTCCATCCTATTTAAAACCGAACCAGGGTCCAAGCTTCTTTCTTCATAGAAAAGCTGAGTTCTGGGTTCTATTTTCATGTTGACTAAATTCCAGAATCCCGGGGCAAAATGAAGAAATCGGGAGCTACCTATATTAAACTCGATTCCTACGTACTTGAATTCCTGTTGAATGAAGGAAAATGAAGGCATTTCAGCCCATTTTGACGTGGGCCTATTGCCTCTGAAGAGGGATCTTCCTATGATTTGTCCCCCTAAGCCTTGGTTAATCAAGGAGTCTGCTTTGGAAAAAGTCCTACATCAAATTCCGCTGAGCCTGCATGATTTGAATGGAGGTTACTTAAGCCAACCTTGGGAAACAATGATTCATTACAAGGGGAAGGAGGATGACTTTTTAGCTTTATTTGAAAAAGAAGAAAAATGCTTTTATATAAGTGAGGTTCAGACCTTCATTCAAAATCAGCCTCTGTAAATTAATAGTGAGATGTTGGATTTTATTCAGACAAAGAAAGAGAAATTGACGTCATTGGGTCTTCTCATGCCTTCTTTCATTGCTAATGTCAAGGACTCGTGAAAAAGTCAGGGAGGAGTTGGCTAGAGTGTCGAATATATACGAATTCGATCGGCTCATTAATATCCTCGATAATCGATTTAGAAGAGCCTACTACAAGCAGTTTCTCATTGAGAATGCTTCCGCCTACGAGGGATATGAAATCTTTTTGCCTGGGGGAAAATACATTGATCTGGTCTTTTGACTTTTGAGGAGGGAGATTGATGAGGTAAAAAAAAAGAATCGAGTTTCGCGGCTTTCTTTTAAGAAGAAAGTTGTCGGTTTTAGTCGAAAGCCGCGAAACAAAATTCAATCCTTGAACCTATCAAACAAATACGGTTTCCTATTGGAAAACCGTTCACTAATATTTTACCAGGCAAGTGTTCCTGGGTCGAACTCATGGAGGCAGAATAAATTCCCTAGATTTCTCGATTCGTAATTTTATTTTTAATTCTTCTCTAAGTGGTCGAGTCAAAACACCTTTTTTTATGGATTTTTATTTTTATTATTTTTATTTGATTTTATTATTATCAAGTTTTTATTTAATTTTCAAAAAGGGATATTTTTCAAATGATTTACTTATTATATAATAGGTGGAGATAATATAGGTGATACTATATAGTAGGGTGAACGAAGTTCGAGCCACGAACTCGAACTACACAAGAAAACAAAACAAAACAAGACGGCTTTCGATGAAATCAAAACACGTAGAAAACACGTCAAAAAGCCGCGAAAATTTTATATTAAGTAGCTGGGGTAGTTGTGTAACTACCCTCAAGAAATCGTCAAAATCCAAGGTCACAAGAACAAGAAACAACCCCTACAGACCAGGGGCATAAGCGCAAGAAATATTATTAAAAAATGTTCGTAAAATGGTCCTGGAGGACTGTTCTAAGAAAAACTAAACAAATCTTTACATTTAGGTCCCTGCGGAGGGACCTAAATGCAAATATGCAAAAGTCTGGAGGCGGGGTGAAATTCTGGATACTCGGGTGGGTCTAAGTTGCAATATTTCTACCGTTTCGATTTAGACGGCCACGATTAGATTTCCCGTGCGCGATCGGACGTCGCTGCTCCTGCCACGTGACGTGAATCTGTACTTCCATTGTTCTTGAGCGGTTGACGCCGCTAATGATGGCGCCTCCATATTCGAATTTCTTTGGCCGACTGATGATGGTTCTGGCGCTCCGGCAGGGCCAGAGGGGTGGCTCCTCCACCCCTCGAGCTCGCCCGCGGTAGGGTGGGTGGCGGCGACGCTCCGAGCGCCGGTGGATTCTTGATGAAGACGGTGGTTCGGTCCTCCTGGAGATTGAGCTGTGCTGATGTCCGACTTTGGAGAAGAATATCGACGATGAATGAAGGCTCCAAGTCCGACGCAACTGGCTCGCGATGAACCTGGATCTGCAATGAACACGCGTATGTGCTCGATTCGTGTCGAATCGGCCAACAAATGAAGTTCACAAGCTCCAAAGTTGTTCAAAATTCTTAAATTTCCAGCCAAACTCCAGAATGCGTGAAGAAGATGATGATTTGAAATCGATTTGAGATGAATTTAAAACGAATCGAAGGTGGATTACGAAATGGCGTCTAAGATGAATGATTAGACTAACGAAAGAAGGGATTAGCGTTGCTAATCAACGCACGAGAATCGAGACAAAAATGCTAAGAAGATGGAGGAAAATGTCTAGGGCATCAAGGTGTTTTACCTGGAAAACTTGCTCGACGGTTGACCTTTGGCTGGAGCTGGACGCGCGCTGGGCTGCGTTGTAAGGCGGCGGACCTCCTTGGAACCTCCTCCGTCGACTCCTCTTCCTCGCGGGCTCCTCCTTGGTGCTGTCACCACCGTGGGTTGGCCGGAATAGGACTAGGAAGTAGGGGGATCAGGTAGTCTGGAGCTGGGGCTTCAAGCAGTTGGAGAGTTAGTTGGCTATGGCGATCTTAGAGGGCTTTTATAGGAAGATTGGCTTGGGCTCCAAGTTTAATCCAAGGGTAGCGAGGTAGAGGGTAGTTAGGCAAAGAGTATGGAGGGTTTAGATGGGTCGGAAGCTTCTGGAGGCGCGCGGGATAATTAGTTGAAGTAGGCCAGTCGAGCAGGTGCAGGTGAACGACTTCTTGAGGAAGACGACCCAGGTGCTGACAAGTGTCAGCACCTGGTTGGTCCAAAAGCATAAATACCTTATAAATTAGATATAAAATAGTTACTTACATTATTTTAAATAGGTATAAATACAAGAAAGTTAAATAAATTAATTTTCTAAATTATGGTATAAATACTTTTAGTAAATAATAAATATTATTTAAAATATAAATATTTTATTAATAAATATGTATTTATAAATAGGTTTTAGATTTTTAATTTAATAAATAATTAAGTAAAAATTAATTTTATATTTTCTTAATTATTAGGGTATTAAATAAAGTTTATACGAATTTTTATAGATTTTTATGAATTAATTTACATATTTTAATAAATAGGGTTAGTATCAAAATATGTCATTTATACCTACATTTTAGGGTTTTTGATTTTATTAAAATAATAAATAGTCTCCAAAAATTATGAAATTATTTATGGTGAAACTAAAAGATCATGAAATAATTTAAAAATTATAAAATTAAGAAAATGATAAATAATGTGTGTTACATAAAATAAATAGCCCATAAACCCCTTTGTCTTTTGGTCCCAAAACTGACTTTTTGCAAACGGACTCCGAATTCGATGAAACCACCTTTATTAATTAGAGAATATTATTTTATGAACTTTAAAGGTGAGTAGAGTGAAATTGGAGTTCGTATGAGGAAGTTATGATGTTCGGAAGTTGAGATTTCGACAATTTATAGGCTAACTTATTTTTATATTTTTATATACATTTTTAGAAATGATTAGGAGAAAGATTTGGTGAAAAATATATTAATATGAAATAATTAAAATTCTTTGAAGTTTTGTATCTATTTTATAAATAATGAAAGGTGTATATACATGTGTTAGATTATTTTTCTTTGGTTTTCTTTCCTTATCTCCCCCTACTTATTGGTTTGTCGACCAATCCATGCAGACTTGGTCTCGGGGGTTGGGCTATAAATATATCTTACAACTATATTTATCTTTAAGTCATATTGTATATATATACATATATTCAATCTGGCTTTTTCTTTCTTTTTCTGGTTCTTTATTTATTTACATGATTTTAGTGGTTAAAAGTGAATATTTACACATGAATGGTGTTTTGTTAAAATATGAGAATTAGTGGGTATTTATATGTATTTGTTAAGGGTTTTAAGACAAAATGCGACAGAAAAGTTAATGAATCATGGATTCATCAACCCCCTATACTTAAACTTTGCTAGTCCCTTAGCAAACACTTATTTTGAAAAAGTAAGTGAAAAAGAAAGAAAGTTAGAATGAATTTATTTTCCTAAACCAATTCATGAGAATAGACAAAGGACAGAGCTCGATCGAGCCTGAAGCAAGCATTTTGTCGGAACCTTAACTAGGATTAGGATTTTATCCTCAACTGTCTTCAAGTTCCATAATCCTTACTTAAGATCACTTCATCGGCTAGTTCAGAATCACTTATTCATATCGCAAACTCTATCATCCTTGAAGTCAACTTGTACAGTTTGTGAATTGATTTAGCTCTTCCTGCTTAGAGAACCAAAGAAACTGTCAATCCCGGCTATACACTCCTATGGCTTCCTCATCCCGCTACTCTTTCCTCGGGGAGGGAGGTATTCCCTTCTGAGTTCAGCTCTTCTATGTCCACAATCGAATATAGGGAGAAGTTAGAAGAATGAGAAAAGAAGTGGAGTGCGACCAGTGTAGACGCATCTCCTTGTGAAGCCCAACCGGTGTAGCTGAGTCTCCACTAAGATGTGCAGACATAATTGGCGGAAGCTTGGACCATTGTGGTCTTATTTGGTGGCTTCTGTATTGCTTTGGCATTGTAATTTGCTTGCACTGCATTCATCTTTTTCTACCTCGACGGATATAGCATCTATTTAGTCCGTCCATTTTTTGAGGTCTTAGAAAAATTGTGTCAGCAGATCCTTCCCTCATCTGAAGCAACTATCGCAACCCCAATCTCTCCCATCTTTAGACGTCAATGCCACAAAGTTAAGGATAGAAACGCACTACCAAGGTGTACTGCCCTTCGGAACTCCATGCAAGTTGAGCTAAGAGCAGAGTGTATGTGTTCAAGATTGGTTCATTGGTGTAGAGTTGTACGTATGACTCCAAATGGTCTACTTAAGCTCAGATGACTTGATTTCCCGAATATGGTCTTACGGAACCCAAAGATTTAAGTCACAAGACCTGAAGAGTCTAAATTCCAGTTCCTAATCAGGCTCCTTACAACGAGAGTTAAAGGCCGTAATCAAGCTCCATACTTTAGACTAGACTCAGTCCTTAGTTCCGGAAATCAAACTTATTCTGAAAAATGCGAATGCAAATGCAACCATGTTTTTGTGAAGTATATTTTCTGAATTTTACTCATTTTTATGGATTTTAAGGAATTTGTAATTTTTACGAATTTTAATACTTTGTATTTTTTATGGATTTTTATGATTTTTATAAACAAGGTTTTATTCACAAATTTTACAAGATATATTTTATTCAAGTTAAGTATCTACTGTATTTTACAGATTTTATCGACAAAGTATTCTACAAGGGTTGAATGGTTTTTATACATTTTTTAATAAGTAGGATCTTAAATAAGTATTATACAAATTTTAAGTACAAATTTCAAATACAAGTTTTAATTACAAATTTTAATTACAAATTTTTAAGCAAGTTTTTACTTATTTACCAGGAATTTATAAATAAGAAAGTGAATTTTAAATTAACCCATACCCACTTTTTTTATGGATTTTATAGATATAGAAAATACATAAAAGTACGAGTTATGGCCGAAAGTATATATACAATATATACGCACCCCCCTATACATAGCTTGAGCTATGTCCTCATAGCGTCAAAAGAGAAAAAGGAGGACATAACTCGTGCTAAGTAAAAGTGGGTGAAAAAGGATATCGATCACACATCAGTCAACCCCCCCTATACTTACGATCAGGTCATCATTAGTATCAAGGGAGAGCAAAAACGGGATGACTGAATGAAAAGGATAAATAACGAAAGTTCAAAAGGAAAAGAATACGAAATTATCAAAATCACTCGGTCCCCCCTATACTTAGGATAAGGCATCCTAAGTATAAAAAAGAGCGTAGCCAAAAATTGGGGACCAGTGATTCGTGAAAAAGAATGGCTATACAAAAGAATCAGTACAAAAAATAAAACGTGAATCAGCGGGCAATCGGTCCCCCCTATACTTAGGATATGGTATCCTAAGCATAGAAGACGAGCAAAAACGGGGACGATTGTGGTCTACGAAGAATATACAAGTGTGCTAAATCTCCAGAATGGCTCAAAAGAATTTGTATAGGAAAAGATGGTGGAATGATCATGATTCCTGTACAAAATAGATTACTTCAGTACGGGCCAGATGATCAGTAGTCTCTACGAAGTGCTTCAGCATATGCCCGTTAACCACGAATGGCTCTGCACCAGGTGACACATCTGATATCGCAATAGTGCCATTGTCGTGCACCGTTCTGACTATGTACGATCCTTCCCACTTGCTTTTCAATTTGCCGGGAAAAATTCTCAACGTTGCATTGAACATCCAGACTTTCTGCCCAGGGACAAAGCTCTTGTGTCGAATATGTCTATCATGCCATTTCTTCACTTTGTCCTTATAGATGAGTGTGTTCTCGTATGCTTGATTTCGAATTTCTACCAGCTCATTCAATTCTTTCTTTCTCTTGGCTCCTGCTTTCTGCATATCCATCAGTATCTCTCGGATTGCCCACTCAGATTTGTGCATGATCTCTACGAGCAAGTGGCACGGCTTTCCATAAACTAGCCTGAATGGTGAAGTGCCTAAGGGAGTCTTGTATGCAGTACGATATGCCCAAAGAACTTGGTCTAGAAGAAGTGACCAGTTCTTCCTATCCGGTCGTACTAGTTTCTGGAGAATTAATTTCACCTCCCTATTTGAGACTTCAGCCATGCCATTCATCTGCGGGTGGTAAGGAGAAGCTACTCTGTGATCTATGCTATACTGTTTCACTAGCTTCTTCACCTCCTTATTAATGAAATGGCTACCCCCATCAGAGATAAGAATACGAGGGATCCCGAACCACGAAATGATGTGTTCCCTTAGGAACTTGCAAACGGTCTTGCTGTCTGCGGTTCGTGCGGGTATAGCCCCCACCCATCTGCTAACATAGTCTACAGTGAGAAGAATGTACTCAAAGCCATTGCTAGAAGGGAACGGTCCCATAAAATCTATGCCCCATGCGTCAAAATCTCGCAGATAATCACGGGTCGCATCGGCATTGCATCTCTGGCACTGACTGTCCCTACAGTTCTCTGACAATCTGGACAACTCTTCACGAATGTGCAAGCATCTCTGGTAAGAGTCGGCCACCATAATCTGCTTTGTAGTACCTTCTGCGCTGTCCTCTTCCCTGAATGATGTCCTCCTAATTCTAAAGAATGACACAAAGTGAGGACACTGTTATATTCCTCCTGAGGAATACATCGCCTGTAAACACAATCCTGTCCTTCGCGAAAAAGAATCGGATCCTCCCAATGGTAGTATCGTGCCTCGGAAACTAGTTTCTCAACTCTGTTCTTCGACCAACCCTGAGGACTTTTTTGTGTGACCAGAAAGTTCACTATGTCTGCATACCACAGTAGTTCTGTAACCGCAAAGATGCTCTCTTCAGGAAATCTCTCTGCGATCTCTGGCGTGTATTCATCTGAAGGCTGATCTTTCTGCAATCGGGAGAGGTGATCAGCTACAACATTCTTTACTCCAGGTTTATCCTTGATATCCAAATCGAATTCCTGAAGTAAGAGAATCCATCTAAGAAGGCGTTCCTTGGCATCCTTCTTTTCCATTAAAAATCTGATAGCTGAGTGATCGGTGTAAACTGTGATCTTTGAGCCAAGCAGATATGATCGAAACTTGTCTAATGCAAACACTACTGCCAACATCTCCTTTTCTGTCACTGTGTAGTTTCTCTGAGCATCATCTAAGGTCTTGCTGGCATAGTGAATAGCTATGGGAAGTCCATTCCTCCTCTGCCCTAATACAGCCTCGACCGCAAAATATGATGCATCCGTCATGATCTCGAAGGGTAGAGACCAATCAGGCGGCTGTAGGATAGGAGCACTGATTATCTTTTCTTTCAATGTGAGGAAGGCATTAAGACATTTGTCATTTAAAACGAACTTTATGTCTTTGCCTAGCAATTCAGTTAACGGTCGGGCAATCTTGGAGAAGTCTTTAATAAACCGTCGATAAAAGCCGACGTGCCCCAGAAATGACCGTAACTGTTTGATGTTGGATGGTGGCTCGAGTTTCTTGATGACGTCCACCTTGGCAGGGTCAACCTCCATGCCTCGCTGGGAGATGACGTGCCCCAACACGATCCCGTGAGTAACCATAAAATGGCTCTTTTCCCAGGACAGAACGAGATCTACCTCACAACACTTTTTCAGAACCCGGTCTAGGTGCGCTAAACAATCGTCAAAGGACTCACCATAGACCGAAAAATCATCCATAAAAACCTCTAGAAAATCACTGACCATGTCCGCAAAAATAGCAAGCATGCACCTCTAGAAGGTTGCGGGAGCGTTGCACAATCCAAAGGGCATCCGTCTAAAGTCATACATGCCAAACGGAGAAGTGAAGGTGGTTTTCTCCTGGTCTTCAGGAGCAATTGATACCTGGTTGTATCCGGAGTAACTGTCAAGGAAACAGAAGTACCCCTTCCCTGCCAACCGTTTTATGACCTGGTCTATGAAAGGCAAAGGGAAGTGGTCTTTCTTCGTCGCGGTGTTCGGCTTTCTGTAATCAACACATACTCGCCATGATGTGGTTACTCTCTTTGGAATCTCCTCTCCACTCTTGTTTTTCACCATCTGAATTCCAGACATCTTCGGGACAACATGTAATGGGCTAACCCATTCGGAGTTGGAAATGGGATATATGAACCATGCGTCGCACCATTTCGTTATCTCTTTCTTGACAACTTCTCGTAAAACCAGATTCAGCCTACGCTGAAACTCTCTGGAGGATTTGCTGTCTTGATCGAGATAGATATGATGTGAACACAAAGCAGGATTAATCCCACTTAGATCGGATACAGTCCACCCAATGGCCTTGCGGTTTCTTTCTAGAATCTCCATCAGACGAGATTCTTGATCATCGGTCAAAGTTGAGCTGATAATGACCAGAAACTGTTGATGTGGACCCGCAAGGAAAGCATATTTCATGTTTGGTGGCAAAGTTTTAAGTTCTGGCAAGGTAGTATCTGGATCTGCCGAAACATCATCTGTAATTGTACGGGGATCTGTATCGGTAGGTGATGTGTCTGCGTTCTGATTTTCCACCATCTCTATGTGCTCTAGAGTTGGACTACAGAAGATGTTCAAGACATCATCCGACTCCTCAAAATGATCAGAAGAGAATAAGTCAGCAAGATAGAATTCTGATTCATCTGAGACGGAGGAATTGTGTAGAATTTCTGAATCCGAAAGATTTGCATTGATTTCATCAGAAGTCTGATCCCTTTGGTTCTCATCATCCAGACAAAAATATAAAGTCCCATCGGAAGAATTACCCCCTGAAGTCTCGGACCCGTCCTCTGTCAAACACTCTTGGGTCTCTACCTGATATCTTTCGAGGTCGTCAAGACGGACCTCATCCATGTAATCGCAGGAGGCTAAAGAACTCAGAAAATCTAAAGATGCATCACTGAAAGTGTTTGATTCTCTTTCCATCTCTATATGTACCTTTTCGCCCTCGGCGTGAAAAGATACCTTCCCTGTATCATAATCGAAGAGAGCTTTTGCGGTCTCTATAAAAGGCCTCCCAAGAATGATCGGGGTAAGGTGTAACTGTGCAGGGCAATTCATATCTAGGACCGTAAAGTCCACTGGAAATTGCAGACCCTGCACGGTTACGATAACGTTCCTAAGTATACCCTTAGGTCTCTATATGGATCTATTAGCAAACTGAAGGATCGCACGTGATTTGTAAAGAGGACCTAAGTCGAGCTTCTTGAGTAAGGAAGCGGGTATCAGATTGATCGAGGAACCGTTATCTAATAGAGTGCGATCGAATTCGGCTTTTGCGATCTCGCATCTGACATAATGTGCACCTGAGTCTTTCTTCTTTTTTGGAAGCTTATTCTGTATCACACAGGATGTAGCCTTAGTCAAAACATGCTTTTCTGTTCGAGATCTCTTTTTCCTATGCGTGGTGCATCTGTTTTTCAATTGATTCTTGAGCGTAGGAAATTGATCTAAGGCATCATGGAGAGGGATCTTCAGAAAGATGTGATCTTTGAGTAACTTTTCGATCTGTGGAGATTCGGGATAATTTTTTGTCTTTTTCTTTCCTTTTTCAAACAAAGCATCGGGAAAAGGAATAAAGTCAGGAGTCAGAAAATCAGAACTTTTATACAACTCAGTGGAATCAGCTTGTACATCGAGAGTCTCAGAATTATTTACAAAACTCTCTAAAACAGGGGAAGAAATGTTTTTGTCCGGGATCTCTGCCTGATCTGGCGGGGTATCATTGTCTGAGTCGCCAGTATCCATATCTGAAGAGTTGGCATTACTCCCGTCTCTTGATTCTACGTCCTCATCCTCTTGCGGTTTTTCCTCCTCGGCATCAGGATCATGCTCGTGCTCTTTTGGTGCCTTCTCCTCTTCTCCAGTAGGTGTTTGCGGTGATCTACCGCTCCTGAGACGAATGAAGTTAGACAAAAATTTAGGAAACGAGATCTTACTTGTAGGATCTACCTGATCTGGATGCCTCCTCTTGTTGTTCGGATTCATCTGAGGCTGCGCTGGGAGAGTGGTCTTCGGCACGGTTAACTCGTCCAGACGACGGTTAACCTGCTCCATCTCTGTCTTTTGCGTAATCTGGAGTGTACTGAGCATGTCCATAATCTGATTGAGTGCCTGGGCCTGTGAAGACATCTCTGGTTCGGTGTGGTGGCCCTGGCTTGCTACTCTCTCCTGCCTTGGTGTGAATTGCTGAGAGGTGGAAGGCTGGGAGTAGCACTGAGGTGTGGAAGAAGACTTCTGCGACTGCTGAAAAGAATAGTTCGGTGAGAACTGGGCATGGTGCTGATATGAAGGCTGCGGTCTCTGATGGTAGACGTTCGGATGAGACTGCTGCGGCGTGAAGCTCTGGCGTTGCTGGAATTGCAGACGTCCATGCTGCGGATGACCGTACGGCTGCTGCTGCTGATGATTCGGTATACTCGGCTGCTGCACCAGAGTATACCAAATCCCGTTAATCTCGAAAGTGGCTTGCGGCTCCACCTCCATCTCTACAGTGCTGATGATCTGGCCGGAATTGGCATGAAACTGATCCTCATGCCAATCAATCTGCGGAATCTCGGGCTCGCTCTGGACATAGTGTATCTGACGGGTGGGTGGAGCGGGTGCGATCCTCCGTGCTGGCTGTGTGTTCGAAGAGGTCTGATTCTGCTGGTACTGGATCTGAAGATCAGCGACCTTCTTCGATAGATCACTCAACTGTTGAGGTAGAGATGAGAGTTTCTCCAACTCTCGCAGCGGCTGTAGGTCTTGGACCTGCTTGTGAATCACGTCCACCAACGTCAACTTCTCGCTAATAAAGCCCATGTTGGTGTTGGATTCAGAGTCCGAGATATTTGCCACCTTGTGATGTTCTCGGTGGTGTGGTGGTTGCGGGGCTTTCTGAAATGCCCGAGTAGAGTCTACAACTCTCGAGTTCTTGTCCATCCCTTCAAAGATGGCCTAGACTGACTCGGCGTCCTTGTTCAAATAACTGCAGCCACATGCGGCACTCACGAGCCCCTGTACTTCTGGCTGGAGTCCTCCGAAGTAGTTCTGCACTAGCGCCTTCATCGGGATATCATGATGCGGGCATCTCTCCGTCAGGTCCTTGAATCGATCCCATGCCTCATGGAATGATTCGTTCGGCAATTGCGTAAAGTTGGAGATCTGACTCCTCATCATGTTCGTCCTTCCTAGAGGAAATCATTTGTGCAGGAAGGTGGAGTTCAGGTCGTCCCAAATGGAGATTTCTCTTCCCAGATGGCTCAGCCAATAAAGGGCCTTATCGGCTAAGGCAAAGGGAAAGTCTTTAAGGTGCACGGCTTCCTGTGTCACTCCTGGATAACAAGTCGTTCCGCAGATCATCTCAAACTGCTGCAAAAACGTGAACGGCTCCTCTGCGGCATTCCCATAGTACTTGGTAAGCAAAGAGATAAAGGACGGTCGGAGTTCGTATGGCCCTTGATTCGGCGGTAGCCGAATCCAGTGATGGAGCGTTCGAGCGCTTGGGTCATACTCGTCCCGTAAAGTAGCGGGAACCGCAGGCGGTAAATGGTTCCCGGCCCCTGCTCTCAGTGCGGCTAACTCAGCCTGCAGTTCGGTCTGAACTCTATAATGTTCTCGAATCTGTAGATTCATCTGTTGTAGCGTATCGAGAATACCTGTCGTGACATCTCCGTTCAGCTCTGCTCTTCCTTCCTGGTGTTCCCCAGCTGGTGGCCTCTCGTCTGCTGCTGGTCCTTTCCTGTGAGCCATATGATCGTCTGTAAAGTGAAAACTCTCATAAGAACTCAACGAAAAATACTCAAGAGATCTAGATGATATATTGAGGCAAGGGTCTGCCTCAATGATCTGGCCAGGAGGCGAAGGAGTCTGGGTCTGACTCACCTCAAAATCGGATGGGACCGGCTCGGGAAGAGGGTCATCCTGAGCCTGTGAAGACATATGCTCGACGGTAGACTGTCGAAAGCTCACAGAGTCTGAGCCGAAAAGCTGTCGAGACGTCATCTTCGATGTCAAGTGGAAGTCGGGAGAGCACGTGTATGATTCAAATGTGGGAGAAATGCGAAAGCCGCAGAAAACTCACGCCCCGCAAACAAACACAAAGCAAACCCTATTTTCACCAACTCGACCCTGATGAAGACCGTAAGAGTTCGGTCTTTTTATCTTTTCGGTTTTAGGGTTGTGATTACTAAACGTTTCGATTACGCGGGCTGAGCAAGCCAATAGGTGCTCGATCGTTTCCCCAAGACATTGTCCCGAATACTTATGCGAGACCACTCGCACTCAGCCGGTATGAGAGTAAGTACGGACTGTTTCCGGCTACCCGTGTAACTTGAGGACGGAGCCTTGCGCAGTGTCCTCTAAACCTCCCACTCTGCTAAGTAAACCCGGACCGTTTCCGGCTACCCGAGCGTACCCACTGAGGAACAATGATCAGGTGTATGGACCCAGTAGTATCCCGCAAGAAATACGGGGTTTTGTCTCTATCATTAAGTGTGGGCTCTTGAGCTCGCGCACTCTGAGAAATGTGCGGGGGTTACTCTCCCCAAATCACTTGAATTGATTTACGATTTTTGGTCAGATATTTTTAGCAGTCCCGATTTTAGTTTTGCGATTTTTATGGTTTTTTCAGGCAACGTCTATTTTTTGTCTTTTTATCAAAAACCCTAAAGCAAGCACCAAGGTTGTAAGTCCTAAAACTAGCTACACGGCACAAGCATATAGAGTAAAAGAAAACCTAAACAAGCATCTAGAAAACCGCAGAAAACCGATAGCGATGAAAAGCCGCGGTGGGTACCCTGATCCTCGGATACACGGTATCCGGCGAATCAGGCCCCAAAGAAAAATGGGGGGGGGGGGTTGTTTATTGTCTTTTACAACTCTCTCCCTTTCTCTCTCTTTTACAAAAAATACCCTAACTACTCTGCCCTCTGCAGCCGACTCGTGAAGAAGGAGCCGGCCTCTGCTCTTTCAACTGATTCGGCTTCATAAGAAGCCGGTTGATCCTGCAGGCCCTGCAAAAATAATTAGCAAAAGATCGATCGAGAAAGCCACGAAAACCGTGAAGTCGAGAAAGCCGTAAGAAAATAAAAGAAAAACTCGGAGAAAAAGCCGTACGAAAAACCGTACGAAAAATGAAGCAAAGAGAAGAGAAAAAAAAAACCACAAAAAAATGAAAAATCAAAGGAAACTAACGCCTCCCCGGCAACGGCGCCATTTTGATGAGGTAAAAAAAAAGAATCGAGTTTCACGGCTTTCTTTTAAGAAGAAAGTTGTCGGTTGTAGTCGAAAGCTGCGAAACAAAATTCAATCCTTGAACCTATCAAACAAATACAATTTTCTATTGGAAAACCGTTCACTAATATTTTACCAGGCAAGTGTTCCTGGGTCGAACTCAAGGAGGCAGAATAAATTCCTTAGATTTCTCGCTTCGTAATTTTATTTTTAATTCTTCTCTAATTGGTCGAGTCAAAACACCTTTTTTATGGATTTTTATTTTTATTATTTTTATTTGATTTTATTATTATCAATTTTTTTTTTTAATTTTCAAAAAGGGATATTTTTCAAAAGATTTACTTATTATATAATAGGTGGAGATAATATAGGTGATACTATATAGTAGGGTGAACGAAGTTCGAGCCGTGAACTC
This sequence comes from Ottelia alismoides, assembly GCA_037367405.1. Taxonomy (NCBI): domain Eukaryota; kingdom Viridiplantae; phylum Streptophyta; class Magnoliopsida; order Alismatales; family Hydrocharitaceae; genus Ottelia; species Ottelia alismoides. The sequence goes on along the minus strand of JAZKJV010008779.1, from coordinate 788,613 downwards.
GAACTACACAAGAAAACAAAACAAAACAAGACGGCTTTCGATGAAATTAAAACACGTAGAAAACTCGTCAAAAAGCCGCGAAAATTTAATACTAAGTAGCAGGGGTAGTTATGTAACTACCCTCAAGAAATCGTCGAAATCCAAGGTCACAAGAACAAGAAACAACCCCTACAACCGAGGGGCATAAGTGCGAGAAAAATTATTAAAAAACGTTCACAAAATGGTCCTGGAGGACTGTTCTAAAAAAACTAAACAAATCTTTTCATTTAGGTCCCTGCAGAGGGACCTAAATGCAAATATGCAAAAGTCTGGAGGCGGGGTGAAATTCTGGATACTCGGCTTGGTCTAAGTTGCAATATTTATATCGTTTCGATTTGGACGGCCACGATTAGATTTCCCGCGCGCGATCGGACGTCGCTGCTCCTGCCACGTGGCGTGAATATGTACTTCCAGTGTTCTTGAGCGGTTGACGCCGCTAACGATGGCGCCTCCTTCTTCGAATTTCTCCGGCCAGCTGATGATGGTTCTGGCGCTCCGGCGGGGCCAGAGGGGTGGCTCCTCCACCCCTCAAGCTCGCCCGCGGTAGGGTGGGTGGCGGCGACGCTCCGAGCAGCGGTGGAGTCTTGATGAAGACGGTGGTTAGGTCCTCCTGGAGATTGAGCTGTGCTGATGTCTGACTTTGGAGAAGAATATCGGCGATGAATGAAGGCTCCAAGTCCGACGCAACTGGCTCGCGATGAACCTGGATCTGCAATGAACACATGTATGTGCTCGATTCGTGTCGAATCAGCCAACAAATGAAGATCACAAGCTCCAAAGTTGTTCAAAATTCTTAAGTTTCCTGCCAAACTCCAGAATGCATGAAGAAGATGATGATTTGAAATCGATTTGAGATGAGTTTAAAACGAATCGAAGGTGGATTACGAAATGACGTCTAAGATGAATGATTAGACTAACGAAAGAAGGGATTAGCGTTGCTAATCAACGCACGAGAATCGAGACGAAAATGCTATTAAGATGGAGGAAAAGGTCTAGGGCATCAAGGTGTATTAGCTGGAAAACTTGCTCGACGGTCGACCTTTGGCCGGAGCTGGACGCGCGCTGGCCTGCGTTGCAAGGCGGCGGACCTCCTTGGAACCTCCTCCGTCGACTCCTCTTCCTCGCGGGCTCCTCCTTGGTGCTGTCACCACCGTGGGTTGGCCGGAATAGGACTAGGAAGTAGGGGGATCGGGTAGTCTGGAGCTGGGGCTTCAGGCAGTTGGAGAGTTAGTTGGCTATGGTGATCTTAGAGGGCTTTTATAGGAAGATTGGCTTGGGCTCCAAGTTTAATCCAAGGGTGGCGAGGTAGAGGGTAGTTAGGCGAAGAGGATGGAGGGTTTAGATGGGTCGGAAGCTTCTGGAGGCGCGCGAGATAATTAGTTGAAGTAGGCCAATCGAGCAGGTGCAGGTGAACGGCTTCTTGGGGAAGACGACCCAGGTGCTGACAGGTGTCAGCACCTGGTTGGTCGAGAAGCATAAATACCTTATAAATTAGATATAAAATAGTTACTTACATTATTTTAAATAGGTATAAATACAAGAAAGTTAAAAAATTTAATTTTCTAAATTATGGTATAAATACTTTAATAAATAATCAATATTATTTAAAATATAAATATTTTATTAATAAATATGTATTTATAAATAGGTTTTAGATTTTTAATTTAATAAATAATTAAGTAAAAATTAATTTTATATTTTCTTAATAATTAGGGTATTAAATAAAGTTTATACGAATTTTTATAGATTTCTATGAATTAATTTACATATTTTAATAAATAGTGTTAGTATCTAAATAGGTCATTTATACCTATATTTTAGGGTTTTTGATTTTATTAAAATAATAAATAGTCTCCAAAAATTATGAAATAATTTATGGTGAAACTACAAGATCATGAAAAGAATTTAAAATTATAAAATTAAGAAAATGGTAAATAATGTGTGTTACATAAAATAAATAGCCCAGAAACCCCTTTGTCTTTTGGTCCCAAAATCGACTTTTTGCAAACGGACTTCGAATTCGATGAAACCACTTTATAAATTAGAGAATATTATTTTATGAACTTTAAAGGTGAGTAGAGTGAAATTGGAGTTCGTATGAGGAAGTTATGATGTTTGGAAGTTGAGATTTTGACAATTTGTAGGCTGGGTTTCATGGCATATATACTGGGTAATATTTTTAACTTATTTTTATATTTTTATATACATTTTTAGAAATGATTAGGAGAAAGATTTGGTGAAAAATATGTTTATATGAAATAATTAAACTTCTTTGAAGTTTTGTATTTATTTTATAAATAATGAAAGGTGTATATACATGTGTTAGATTATTTTTCTTTGGTTTTCTTTCCTTATCTCCCCCTACTTATTGGTTTGTCGACCAATCCATGTTGACTTGGTCTCGGGGGTTGGGCTATAAATATATCTTACAGCTATATTTATCTTTAAGTCATATTGTATATATATACATATATTCAATCTGTCTTTTTCTTTCTTTTTCCGGTTCTTTATTTATTTACATAATTTTAGTGGTTAAAAGTGAATATTTACACATGAATGGTGTTTTGTTAAAATATGAGAATTAGTGGGTATTTATATGTATTTGTTAAGGGTTTTAAGATAAAATGCGACAAAAAGTTAATGAATCATGGATTCATCAGAGATCTGGTACGATGTCTAATTCTGTTTGTCCCCCATGAGACCAATAGATTAACCGACCATGATGAGCTTTTTGATATGCGCAAGAATGTAGTTTTTTATTCCATAGCCCTGCATTACCAAAAATTTCCAAGCCATAAAAATATGGTTTCATGAGGGGAAGATCAAAGTATGGACAACATATTGGAGCTTTCTGCGGGGGCTAGGTGAAGGATACGGAAAAAATCCTCAAGCGCATCATGAAAGCGTGGTGATTGCATCGAATGCGATCGGGAGCGACTAGTCGCACTAGTTGCTCGATGCAGCGGAAATTATAATTTTTCTATGTGACGAAACCACATGATCCAAGAACACTTCTCGGATCATTTCGTCTAAACCACAAACAAGTTATAGGATTACCTCTTGAAGCGTTGTTGCGATCGAGTCTCTAAACAAAGAGATCTCCTATCACAAGTCCGATCCGACGGAGAAGACGCTTGCGAGCGCGTGGATGAGACGCGTGCTTCTCGCAATCCATTTTGATGATCCATGCCACGGATCTCCTGATCTCGACAAATGAGATATGGCGTCTTCTTCACAAGCACGGAACACTGATGTAGATGGAGATCCACGAGCAGACGATCGGGCAGCATAACGACGATACTGTGGCGATGGAGGATCTCTCTAGGGCATCCATGGTGGATGGCCACATGAGAGATAGAGAGAATGGGCGTGTAGAGAGAAAGAGAGAGAGAGTGGGAGCATTCATCTATGTCGAGTGTCTTGAGAAACAAGGGATGCCTCTTCTTATAAAGGGTTTTGGAAGTCCATGGATCCCAATCCATGGACAACACACAATCAACGGAAGAGATTGATTGTGTCCCTTTCAACGGCTACGATTATTGTTGGTAAAACACAACAATAATTGATTTAATTTGAATTAATTCATATTGATAAATCAACGTAATTAATTCCAATTTAAATCACATTTGACTAGAGAAGTGATAATGAGAAGACTAAACAATTCCCCTAAAATAAGGGGACGACCACCATCATCTCATGAGATCTCAATATCTCATGAGATCTCATATCTCATGAGATCTCATTATCTCATGAGATCTCATTATCTCATGATTATATCATGATCTCTTGTCAATAGTATTTTCACCAAAAAAAATTCCAAATTACCTTATGGAAAATATCAACCATGCCATTGAAATTATGTGAATCTCATTCACAACCCAAAACTAAATGTATTTATATTTCCAATTAATTGTTCAATGTAAATCCAATTCACATTAACAATTAATCAACAAATATAAATCACAATATGCTCTCTCTAATATATTATAAATCACATTTATAATATATATATATATGATTAATATGGATAGTGCTATCCACATTATTCATATCCATGATAATTAAATAACATTTAATAATATTGGATCTCCTTTTCTCATGTGCCCAAATAACAAGAATCACATTCACAATATTCATATTTTTAATAATTAAATCACATTTATTTATCTCAGATAACTTCTCTTATAATATGAATCAAATTCAAATTATCCATGATAATTAAATCATATTTAATTATCAATTTTCTCGATGCTTGGATACATATATCAACAATGAAATTATCCATGAACTATTTCAAGGATAATGCGCTTTCTCTGTGGATACATGGAGATAAGGACAGAGCGATTGTATTGTTCCACGTATAGTGACTTGGATATTGAGATCACATCTCAAATCCAGATCTCGGGCCTCCCATAGATGCTTGATTAAATCAAGACCGCAAATCTAATCTTCTCATTGCATCTAAATCACATTCAGATTAATGTCCAACATTTGGACCAAGATCAGATTACTTATCTACTGAGAGGAGTCACTAAAATCCAGACCCGTTTCATCACTCCCTGGGAATGGAAGCATCATGGTTATACAATCGTTTATGATCACATCACCCTCAGGTATTCCCAATACCTGTACATCCTGCATACTGGAAAACCCAGAATAAATCCGAAGTATTAGATCAACTTTATATTGTCTACTTCACGGTTTTATCAGTAAGTTTCTCTTTTAATCATTGGGAGTTGGTATCGATCATATACTTTCCAAAAGCATTTATCATACCTAGGTCTTGATCATATACCTTCCAAAAGTATATATCAAACCTACAAATTCAGGCATGTTCCAAAGCGAGACAACCGTACGCATGGAATTTGATTCTTCCCAATATCCTATGAGTGAGATCATGTCTTCCGGTTCTGTAATGAACCTGTATGATCCCTTTGAGAGATCGTATGACTCATATGTCGTTGCATGCACACCAGTGCGCTGGTGTATAGACCTTGGTTAGGTCATCAACCTATTCGTCTACCAAATGTACACACTTAGACATATAGTAACACATCTGTCTCCGGTCAGAGGATGCATGCGAATATCGTGACAGCATACGATATAGGACTTTTGTTATCTCAATCTTGTTAAGTCAACTCTTCGACTTAACTAATCTTACACCTCCGAATCTCTATTCCTATGCAAAGGACCTGCATCAAGAGGTCGATCAGATATCAATCTATGTGAGAAATGATTGCCATCTCCTACTCAAGTTGGAGATCATCTCTTAGCAATCATTTGACAGTTCTTGATGTGTCCTCAAACTAACCCTTTAGATATTCATCCAAGCACCAGCCTCTATGATTCAATTATTGAATCAACAACTGTATGATTATTAAGATGGCCATGGTACATAACCTTAATTGTATTAAGGGGCCTATTATGCAAATTATTTATTCTTCATTTCAGATCAGGGAATGATATTTGCAATAACATTTATTGCATAATGGCTCGCCGTGGGCTCGCATGTCCAACAATCTCCCACTAGCCCAAAGAGCTATTAATGGGCTAATCATTTAAACCCACACTCATTTGACAATCATAGGCTATTTAGAAAATAGCTAGGTAAGATGATCAGTCCCTCTGTTCTCGCGAAACTATGCCACGTCCTTTTACAACACTTGCATATCCCCAGTAACAGTTCTCGCATCCAATGCAAAAGTTGCATCTTATGCAACCAATAGTCAATCTTGATAGTTAGAGTATCCTCGACACTACAACTTAATAATTATTATAACAAGTATTTCCATAATACTTATCAGAATACCTTTATTCATGGAGATCTCTTTCTCCAAAGGTATCCAATGTTAAGCCTTTTAGATCACTATCTATAAAGTCTTAATTTCTTGAAGATAAGACTTGGAGATCACTATCTCTAGTGTCTTGTCATCTATGAAGATTTTATTATTACTGCAATCAAGTGTTTTCTCTCCATAGTAGGATCAACAACACTTTACTACTCCCACTGTATGGCAGATGTCTGGCTTTTGTACACATCTAGCATACACTTGGCTTCTTATAACTGATGCACAAGTGCAAGAAGTTCTAACATTCACTTCCTCAACTCTTTGAGGTGATATCCCTTTAGATAGGTCAGTACCATATCTTAAGGGAAGGAAGCCTTTCTTGGAATTTTCCAGAAAATGGAACATGTCCAAGGTGTACTACTAATTTGACGGTTCCAATACCCTCTTTTCTTTGCTTCTGAACATCTTCAGAACTAAAGATTTAAGAGGTATCCTTGAGATTATATGTCATGGTATGAAATAGCCATATCATAAAACACTTATTATGATCCTTATATCATTCCAAATGATTAGGATATTTATCTACATTTAGCACGATGAATACATTGGTACTCCCACTAAGCTTCACATGGTTCATCAAGATTCTATTTGAAATCATAACATTTATAATTTCATCAAATCTTATGTTCCAACTTTAAGAAGCTTATTTGAGTCCATAGATGGATTTCTTTAGCTTGCACATCTTGCTTTCCTCAACCATGAAGCCCTAGGGCTACTTCATGTGAATATCCTTAAAGTGGTATTCATAGAGGAATGCAATATTGACTTTCACCTCGCAGATGTCAAAGTCAAATTGTGTAGCTATAGTTAGCAATATTCTGATGGGTTTAAGCATGGTCTCTGAAGAACAAGTCTTATTGCAAGCAATGTCTTCTCTTCCAATGTGTAGCTCATGGCTACGAACCGAGCTTTGAAGGTCTCTACCTTCTCATCAGGTTCCCTTTCTCTTGAAGACCCATTTACACATTAACGGGTCTTACCCATATAGGTGGATCCTTGAGGGTCCATATACAACACTTGTATATGAAATCTACCTTAGACCTTTATTGCTAACATCCAGATTTCCATGTCATGATCCTCAGGCGCTTCATCACATGAAATCCAATTATTGTCAGACTTAACTGACACATGGAATGCATCCTCAAACTCATTTGAAGAGGTATTAATGTTTCATCTTTAATTATCTTTTTAGTTTCCATTTGGAGCATCATTATCATCTCAAGATTAAATGAGTTCCTTTACTTCATTTTCATCTTGATTCTCAAGAGAGTCATCCTCTAAGAATCACATTCTCAGAGATGAGATCTTTTAAAAATCTCAGGGTTATAAAGTAGGTATTCAATACCATCCTTTATTTTTCTAATAAAGTAGCACTCTCTAGTGTTCGATTCCAGCTTAAATGCATGGAATCTGGATATATAATGTAGTCTCTACTACATATATGTCAAGAAAGTAAGAGGAAATTATGCTAAAATTCATCATTGACCAAATCATGTCACACATGATCTAATTGTATCTCCCTAAAACTCTATTAAGTTTAGGTATGTTAGGAGGATTGAGATAGAAATGATATTCATATCTTAATAAGAGATTCTTTGAATTTATCTAACAGGTACAAGCTACCTAGGTTAGATCAAATTCATTTCATCTTTCATCAGACTTTGGTTCCAAACCAAAATTATGTAATCTTTGAACATTTCAAAGGTTTCTTAGGTGAAGAGAAGAAATCTCATATCATACATACTCATCAATAGATATCACATATCCATAATGTTTATTATCATATAGGTGATCCACATACATCAATATGTATGAGATCTTGAATACCTCGACATCTAACAACATTCCCAGAGAAGGGTATATTGGACATTTTACTTTGAATACTATATTCACATGTATGTAAGATTTGAAAGTTTAGACATTCTAAAGTTTCATATCTTACTAGTCCATTGATCTCGTCAACAAACATATGTCCAAAACTTGATGCCAGATCATTGTCAAATGATCTTCGGCCTCCTATTGATCTTTGAAGGTTCAACTTTCAGTATTAGAAATCATAATGAACCATTTAATAATTTTCTAATTTTGTGGAGTCCACTCGATGTTAGATTACTATCTGATATATATCTATCATGACTCTTTATAATATGTTTATTCCAGAATTCATGTTTATTTCCACCATTTAGAAACAAACAATGAGTGTATTCTAATATCTAGGTCATAGAGACATTCTCTAAAACTAAGGGCTCTCCCACTAAGAATATGACGTCCATCTATCCAATAGAGATTGTTGCAACAATTGCATCAATATCCATGTGGATAACTATAAACCTTAAGATCAAATTTTTCCAGTCTTCTAAAACATATGCAACAATTGCAAGTGTCATTAGAAGAATGAGATACAATTATGAGACTTTAATCTTATCATATAAGAAAGTCAATTTCAATGATTAAATGTAGATTATTCTGGTGCGCAATCCGAGTCCTTCTCTAAGGATTCTAGACAGACTTGATAGTCATACTATCAACACACCAAGTTATTGCAGTATTGGCATTCATCCAGCTCTTTGTCATATGAAAGTCACAGAAATAGGTCAACTCTTTGACTTTCCCTCTTACTCGGGTCCGACCCATGCTTCCACTACGCTCCCTTCATCTATAAACAACCATTGCTTAAGACTAAGGATCTCTTATGTTAAATTCAAAAGAATTCAATGTATGAGCATTTCAACATTTATACATGCTTCATTAAATTCATACAATATGAATATTATGAGCTTCATGAATGATTAGAGAGTACAGTAGAATGATGACACTCATCATGTCTACATCCATATAGACTCTTAAAACATTGGTTCAGGTAGGTATTCAAATATTTTGAAAACAACATCTCTTATAGAGCTACCATTCTACATGATGTAGTGAACCATGTCATTCATGATTAAATGTCTAGGGCACAGTTGTATGCCACAATATCTTCTTAGGGTTTTATAAGGATTAATTGACAATTACGATCATCACCGACATGCCATTTCCAAAGTACACTCGATCAAAGATCAAGACTATAGAGACATACAAACCCTAATGTGATGTCTTATTGTCTTATTTAATTGTCATTCCTCATTATGTTGAGGAAACTTGCACATTGCAACCACATACATTTTGTGTACAATTGTAAGGACAATATCTGGATCATGAGTCCAATCCATGATATTACTTGTTATTATTGAGTATACATTGAGTTGGTTTAATGAAGGATTATCTGAAATAAGAAATTTGCATAAGCATATATATATTATATATACATATTTTTACTTTGATTTAGGAATTTTTTTATCAAAGATGTCCTACCTTGTCAACACTGAATGTTCATTCCCTTAATCACTTTCAATGTATGAGATATACTTACCATTATATCTCAAGTAAGATCTGGGATCTCCTTCCTTATCTTTGTTACATCCCAATAATATGAGAACCTGTAACATGGATAAAAAGAAGCGGGAACACATTCTGCCTTGCAAGTCCAACTTGCATCTCCCAATTCGATGTTTAACACCCGGGCCCACCACCCCTTAGGTGATGTTGACCCGTCATTAATTGAACCAACTGTCAACAAGCTTAATACTCGCTATACGCAGTGCAATATTACTCCAATAATATGAGGACCCGATATTGGGGTCACTACGTATATGGCCTTACTCTTTCGAGAAGCGAAGAAGAGCCCGATCCAAATGGATTGTATGTAGGAGCTGCCACTTCGGACAGACATCTCCTTACGTACAATATCTGGTGACGGAACCCTTTGCCTTGAAGGGAGACCATGGATGTCACTTATGTGATCCTCCATATCATATTCAAATTCTAATTAATCATTATAAATCATATTCATTATGATTAATTGTTCCAAGGGAAATAACAACTCTATTCTTAATAAAGTATTTTATTTTTAATTGGATTCCAATTAATCTAATCATATTATATTAATGATCCAATTAATATCGAACAAACATTTTTTTAATTGTTACTTGAAATATGGCATTATCTCAAATATGTATTGTTTTGAATTTTAATAATTAGAAAATACATCATGATCTCTCAGGCATCATTCGTTCCCTACCCACTGTCATGGCCAGTACCAGCGGGAGTGGGACGAACTGCAACCGGTGTGACACGCTACCCCAGCGATCCCCGACTAGACACCATATCCGCCTCGGAAAAAAGCAATGCCGAGTCAATCACTTTGTACTTGAGATGATCATCGGTTTTTCAACCGAATTTATACCATATAATATTCATCAAAACCATTTTGATAATATTATAATGAGATTTTCTATAAAATTCCCCAATCCTATTCAAGCAACAAGGTTTTGCACGTAAAAGTTGTTCTACAACTATTGTAGGATAAACTAGAGTTTTCATGAAAACAATGTTTGTTGGAATGTGTATCTGGCAATCAATTGGTGATCTACATCTAATCTAATCATTCGTTGGTTGAGTCAATGTCATTTAAGGGTATAAATATTGTTCTAATATTTCTCAAATATTATCCATAATTATTCCAGGAAATTAACTATTAATTTCGTATTTTTTCTTCAATGACAATCACAAGGTTTCGGATAATGATGCAATTTCCAGCATTGACCCTCACTAACTAAAAATAGCATATCTCATTCATTTTAAATCCAAATTAAGCAAAATCAAAAACCATAGATTGATAACTTGATTTAAGAACGAATCCATATGATAAACACGCATTTACAAGCGTATTAAAACCGTAATTAATATCTTAATTACGTCTCTAATCGCCATCCTCAAAACTGTGGATATATGGTCAATAAAACGATCATATCTTGACCAAACGGAATCCAAATTACGCAAACTCAAATCCTAATGTTTTCTTAATTAATGGGAAACATTATCCAATTTAAAATTTCGTGTTTAGACATTTAAACAGGGCCGAAATTTCATCACAATACAGGGCTGAGAAAATTGAAATGCTAAAATCTTCACGAGCCCAAACGAGCCCAAATTTTCGTAGTTTCATGGATCTCATCCAAAACCTTCGACAACCTGGCTCTTATACCACTTGAAGGATACAGAAAAAATACTCAAGCGCAGCATGGAAGTGTGATGATCGCATCGAATGCGAATGGGAGCGACTAGTCGCACTAGTTGCTCGATGTAGTGGAAATTAAAATTTTTCTATGTGACGAAACCCCATGATCCAATAACACTTCTAGAATCGCTTCGTCTAAACCACAAACTAGTAATAGGATTACATCTTGAAATGTGGTTGCAATCGAGTCTCTAAACCAAGAGACCTCCTGTCTCAAGTCTGATTCGACGGAGGAGACGCTTGCGAGCGCATGGATGAGACACGTGCGAGCACATGGATGAGACGCATGCTTCTCGCAATCCATGTTGATGAACAAAGCCACAGATTTCCTGATCTCGACAAATGAGATACGACGTCTTCTTCACGAGCAAGGAATGTTGAAGTAGACGGAGATCCACGAGGAGCCGATCAAGCAGCATAATGACGGCGCTACGACGATGGAGGATGTCTATAGGGCATCCATCGTGGACGACCACATGCGAGATAGAGAGAATGGAAGTCTAGAGAGAAAGAGAGAGAGGGAGCATTCATCTATGTCGAGTGTCTTGAGAAGCAAGGGATGCCTCTTCTTATATAGGGTTTTGGGAGTTCATGGAACCCAATCTATTGACAACACACAATAAAAGGATGAGATTGGTTGTGTCCCTTTCAACGGCTAGGATTTTTGTTGGTAAAAGACAACAACAATTGATTTACATTGAATTAATTCATGTTGATAAATCAACATAATTAATTCCAAATTAAGTTACATTTGACTAGAGAAGAGATAATGAGAAGACTAAACCAACCCCATAAAATAAGGGGACGGCTACCATCATCTCATGAGATCTCAGTATCTCATGAGATCTCATTATATCATGATTATATCATAATCCCTTGTCAATAGTATTTTCACCAAAAAATAATTCCAAATTATCTTATTGAAAATATCAACCATGCCGTTGAAATTATGTGAATCTCATTCACAACCCAAAACTAAATGTAATTGTATTTTCAATTAATTTTCAATGTAAATCCAATTAACATTAACAATTAATCAAAAAATATAAATCACAATATACTCTCTCTGTAATATTATAAATCACATTTATAATATATATATATTATTAATATGGATAGTTCTATCCACATTATTCATATCCATGATAATTAATTCACATTTAATCATATTGGATCTCATTTTCTCATGTGCCCAAATAACATGAATCACATTCACATTATTCATATCTTTGATAATTAAATCACATTTAATTATCTCAGATAACTTCTCTTATAATATGAATCAAATTCATATTATCCATCATAATTAAATCACATTTTATTATCATTTTTTTCGATTCTTGGATACATATATCAATAATGAAATTATACACGAAGTCTTTCAAGGATAATGCGCTTTCTCCGTAGATACTTGGAGATAAGGACAGGGCAATTGTATTGTTCCACGTATAGTGACTTGGATATATCTACATCACATCTCAAATCCAGATCTCGGGCCTCCCATAGATGCTTGATTAAATCAAGACCGCAAATCTAGTCTTCTCATTGCATCGAAATCACATTCAGATCAATGTCCAACATTTCGACCAAGATCAGATTACTTCTCTACTAGGAGGAGTCACTAAAATCCAGACCCGTTTCATCACTCCCTAGGAATGGAAGCGTCATGGTTATACAATCATTTATGATCACATCACCCTCAAGTATTCCCAATACCTGTACATTCTGCATACTGGAAGACCCAGAATAAACCTAAAGTATTAAATCAACTTTATACTGTCTACTTCAGGGTTTTATCAATAAGATTCTCAATTGATCATTGGGAGTTGGTATCGATCATATTCTTTCCAAAAGCATATATCATACCTAGGTCTTGATCATATACTTTCCAAAAGTATATATCAAACCTACAAATTCAATCAAGCTTCCAAAGCAAGACAACCTTGCGCATGGAATTTGATTCTTCCCAATATCTCATGAGTGAGCTCATGTCTTCCGGTTCAGTAATGAACCTGTATGATCCCTTTGAGAGATCGTATTACTTATATGCCCTTACATGCACACCAGTGCACCAGTGCATAGACCTTGGTTAGGTCATCAACCTACTGGTCTACCAAATGTACAAACTTAGACATATAGTAACACATCTGTCTCTGGTCAGAGGATGCGTTCCTGTATCGTGATAGCATATGATATAGGACTTTGGTTATCTCGATCTTATTAAGTCAACTCTTTGACTTAACTATTCTGACACCTCCGAATCTCTATTCCTATGCAGAGGACTTGCATTAGGAGGTCGGTCATATATCAACCTATGTGAGAAAGGATTGTCATCTCCTACTCAGGCCGGAGATCATTTAGTAATCATTTGACGGTGCTTGATGAGTCCTCAAACAAACCATTTGAATATTCATCCAAGCACCATCCTCTATGATTCAATTATTGAATCAACAACTGTATGATTATTTAGAAGGCCATGGTACATAAACCTAATTGTACTAAGGGATCTATTATGCAAATTATTTATTCTTCATTTCAGATCATGGAATGATATTTGCAATAACATTTATTGTATAATGGCTCACCGTGGGCTCGCATGTCCAATACTAGGAACCTATACCAATTTCTTGGTCATTTATTGACGATCGATGGTTATAATACAGAGGAATGCGATAGAAAAACTTCCCGTTACCTTGGATGTTTCTTCTTCTTTTTACTAATTTTTGAGCTATTTTCTTTTAAAGAAGGACTTGGCCCAAGAAACTAATCTCATTCAAACTGAAAATAGGGAGAAAACATGACTTTGATGGGGAACTTACCGAAGATATCAAAATTAGCATGGAAAAGAAATTTCCAGAGGAACAAGGTCTGCAAAAGCTACGAAGCTTACGCGGGAACTTTCCACATGGAAAGAGACTAGAGAGGGAGCCTTCTGAGACTTTTGAGAAAGAAAAAGAGAACCTTCCTCTTGTTCATTTTTTGACTCTTTTTTGGAGAGAGAAATTCTCTTCTATTTTGTCTATAGTTTTCTATATTTTTTTGCAAAGCCATTAAGCACAAAAATGAATTGTTTACCATTTCTCATTTTAAGAGAGTGATGGATCAGAAGGAAATATAGATCCTGGAATTGAAGAAAGGGAAAAGGCACCAAATCTGTATTCAAATCCCCACTACCGCATGGGATAAAGGTTAGAGTATAGGGGAGACCTTTTCAAACTTTTGAAGTCAAAAAGAAGTCGAGATTTCATAGAGTCTATATCGTCGTTGCACCAACCGAAGAATCCCCATATATTCAGCTCATGATCATTTAGTCACCAACTGCCTTCATTCTCATCTTCATTCTTGATTCTATTCTCTGGCTTTTAATGAAGGCAATGCCCCATATATTTATATAAGTAATCACGATTTACGAGACCTGCCACAAGAATGTAATTGGAACTACTAAGTTGACTGTCCCCATGCAATACCAAGATTTTGACTTTCAAATGGGAAGGAAGAGAATCCCCTGTGAAGAAGCTGCTAGGGAACCCGGTTGATGAGAGCCATAATCCTGGGTTGCTTGATTTCGCTTGATCTAAGGGTACTTTCAAACTCGCTGAACAATGCCACATATATATATATATATATATATAGGAAGAAGTGGGTTTCCAGAGCCCTCTGAAAGAGGGAGGTAGTGTAGTAGTCAGACCTGGGAAAGATTGCATCCTAGGAGCAAGCTCACCTTTCTGACTGCCCCAAATATCTAGTCCTCTTCCCTCTTTTCCCGAACCTTTCCCCACTTTCCAGTCCAGCCAGTCGAGTTCAGGGTCAAGCCACCCACCAGGCAAATCCTCGCTCGATGAATAGGGAGGGAAATCGCCATCTAAGATAGATAAGAATCATACAAGTCCTTTTTTCCATTACTAGACTTTCGAATATAATGCAAAACACCCTTTGATTTATGTTTTCTAATAGCTTCGAAGTTTCCCTCGCTCCACTTTGCCTTCTGAGGTGTGATCACTTTAGGGGCATTTCTCTCTCGCATTTCAAGTCTCTAAGGCCTACGCTCGCACCTCTTCGAGCTTTAAAGACCAGATATATATTAACATGAGGAAAAAGGCTGTTGAGATAGTAGATTTCTGAGATTTCCATGCCTAGTAAAGAGCAAGGCCCAAGGAGTGATACAAAACAACGTATACTGTGAGGCCTACACCTCTTTCCTCTTCGAAGGAAGGAAGATATCGCTCTACTCTAGGAGAGATAAGGGTATGGGATTTTGGTGCAATTAATCAAATAAACCCACTTAGCCATTTTATATATATAGTTTCGAGGACAACTCCTGAAGGACTCTAGACTGGAAGCAGGAAAGCAAGAAAGAGCGACCTTGCGTGATGCATCTCTACGTGCGCTGAGGCCCCCTCGTTTACCGTAAAAAAGAATCTAATTAGAAATAGCACCCTTTTTTCGAGTCGAGTTATGGTCAAGGAAATCCTAGACCTAGATCAGAATAGAAAGATGTTCTCTTCCGACTAGTATATAGCCTGGGAAAGGACTTCGAGTTCCTCGAGTTGAGGACTTCCAACTAGTATATAAAAGCTTGTTCCACCAGCTATGTCAGTTCATCAATCATCCCTCCTCTTTGTAACTGACCTCATGCCTGCCTGGAAGGAGAGTCTGAGATATCTAGTTGGAGCAATGGGGAAGAATGCTTCCTAGGATAGTGAGGATTCCAGTCGCGTTTCTGACTTGACTTAAATCATCCAACTAGAAACTATATCAAAAAAGGGTTGGTGTGGCAACTAGTTGAGGAAAGTAAAGTCAGAAATGCACTCTTTTAAAGAGAATCAAAAGAAGGAGATAGTCCAGGGAGACGACCTGGGTTCAACTTCCTAGCCTGGCCGTAGCTAGAGGGGTGGGCTACTGTGCTAGGCTTCTTCGGGACGGTGCGAAGTGGTCAGAAATGCTCGTCCTAGCAACATAGTTAACGATGCAGTCGAGTCTCTAACCTCGTCAGGGACCGGGACTATGAGGTCCAAAATCCATCCACCTGAGCCTTCGAGATGTCGACTGATTGCGTCGGAAGAGAATAAGCGCACACACCCCTGCCTCTTCGGTCGATCTACTGCCGTACGTGACTCTTACCCTGTCGAACTGCGAGGTAAGCGCTTGGAAGATATGCATTGTCTTGACCAGGAAAATGAGGTGGTGGTATCAGAGAGGTCAGTCGAAGGTGTGGAAAAGAGAAGTCCAGACGCTGCTTATAAAGGAAAGTGTCTGGGATCGAAAAAGAATGGATAGCCCACGTGAGGATGACTCCCATACCTTGCTCAGTGATCAGGATCGTACCTAGAATTCAGAATATAAAGCAAATGGCCAGTATTTTTGCCTTGTCCTAGACACTTAGTTAGGCTATTGGCTTCCATTTTCTATAGGCATAGGCACCCCTTTTATATAGTTAATAATTCAAGCTGCTTGGAACGCAACGTCACTATAAGCTCGTAGTGTTCGTTAGTCAGGGGATGGTAAAGATAGAGCCGAAGGTCATCCATCTAACCCTTGCTTTTCAAATCTATCGAGATATATAAGGCATCTACTATTAACAATTATGAGAATATTAACGGACCTTCACTTTTACCTGAGTTCAGATCGAACTTATGAAACTCCCTCATCTACCCTGCTATCCAAAAGCCAGCACCCTAGCCTTAACTCGAATATGCTAGCCTCTACCACCATACGGGGCCTTACATGACAGTTGGAGGGTGTAATATAGCTATAGGATTTTCTATCCTCATTCCCTGCCCAAAGTCATAGTTTCCTCTTCCACAGAGTGAGGGGCAGTATACGTCCAACTGAAGAGGGGTAGTGTTGGGTGGTTTTGCATGTATTTCATTATAGAGATTCAGGTAACTAGAATATCCAGATTTACATAACATTTACAATTAGCCCTACCTTTCCTTAAAGAGATTAGATGATGACCCCTTATACACATTGATAGAAGCACTACTTTCGAAAAGAGTTCTCACGGAGAAAAAAGACGAGAAAGATAGGAAGTAAGCAAAAGACATGATCTCCCCCTAGGCGAGAGAGAAAGTCATACTTCAACTATGAAAGAAAAGTATGTTGGATCAAATAAAGAACCTGGAGAAAATAATGGAATGAATAAATCAAATATTGGACTATTGATAAGGGGGTCTAACTACTACTATAAGATTCCGGAGGAGTGAGAAAATAACCTTACGAAGTTTAAAACAGGGATTCTCCGGTCAGTAAGAAATAGATTATCATGGTTAAACTCGAAAAAACACGATATTAGGGACACCTCTCGTAAAGAAGTAGAGAAAGGATCGAAAAGGATCTATCCCACCTACACAACTACTAACTCTATTATTCAAGCTAATCAAATATAGGACTTTGAAAGGCATACTCTTTGTCTTTCTTTATACTTAGTGAGCCTCTGAGTTAGAGTAGACTATCTGATCCCATGGCCGCAAACAATCGAGAGAAGCATAGCTGAGGAACTCTACATTATGCTGTCCTCGAATGGTTCTTCCAATATCTCTGACGTATTTCAGGCTATTAGTCAGGCAAACCGACACATTCTCACTGCATCTGAGGGTTGATATCGTGCGCCTAGCCATCAGTGGCTTTCAGGTTTACGCAGTAAGTGAGACCTTAGTCTCTGAGAAGTCAGGATTAGCCGCCTGTGCCGCTTGCTCGAGGAAAATCAAAAGAATAATAGAAAGAACTAAATTTTCCAATATGTTCAAGTCCGCTTGAGACTCGCTGCCTCCGAGGACGAACTATCAGGAAGGAGAGTCTTCTCCATTAACTGGATCCTCCGACCACGAAGTCCAATCTCAGGCCTCACTAGGATTAATCCCACGCACAAACTAGACTCAAAGGATAAGAAAATAACTAGCTATTTGATCTGAAAAGCTGAAGGGTGATCCCCAGGATGGACGCACTCTCACTCTAAGGATAGTCAGCCTTATCGGCTAATCCCTCATCATGGAACGAACATCCGGAGCGCCTTCTACTTCTAATAGGCTGTGAAATAGATATCAAGCCTTCTCAACCAAGCACGAAGCCAAATGACATGTACTCACTTCCTAATGAGGTCAGTCACTGCAGGCCTGGGGACCGCGACGCTTTCCTTCGGCTGTAAGCATCAAGCAGCGAGAGTGGTGTCAAAGAATCAGCATTGAGAACCAGTGTTTTACGCTCGCGAAAGGATAATCTATGTATACGAGTCGAGTTATACTGTACTAAGGTATCGAACTCGGGTGGGCAATTAGTCCACGAGCGTTTTTTCAGTGAGAAGAAAGACAGTGTGCGCACGAACCATAAGGCCATAGCCACATGTGGTCAACTGTCCTGAACCTGCGGCTAAGCGCAAGTATGATTCGCGTAGGGGTGCAAGAAGCGAGGTCAAAGGTCAAAAATGAGCAAGCTGATATAGGTAGTAGATGGCCTGCTCGATAATGAGAAATTCCTAAACGATTTTGATTATCTTAAACCAATAAGATTATATAGGTTTAGAGAATGAAGAATTCTAGTGTCTGAAACCAAGGAGGACTAGTTAAGCATTTGCGGAAAGCATTTGATATCTATACTCACCGACTTCCGGGAAATCCTCTACTTCCACTCAGAAAGAAGCGGAGGGGAATGAGTCTATGTAGACGAGGATCTGAGAGCAAAAGATAGTGGTCAAGGATCAACGGATTCGAATGTCAATCTCAAAAAAGCTGTGAGAAAAAAGTATGAGTATTGAACCAGTTTTGGAGCTCAAGCATAGAGGAGGGCTCATCCGATCGTTGAAGAAGGGGGGAGATGCCAGCTAAGAAGAGGTCAGATGCGAATCAAAGGTTGTTCCCAAGTGGAGGAGAAGGAGAGGAGGGCAGATGCAGACTATATAATCGACGGTTATATAAAACGGAGGGCTATGCCTTCGAGAAACAGAGCTAGGAATCGCAAAAAGACAACATAGACGATAGATGGTGCCTCAACATCCGACAACCTCAGAGCCTCAGCTAGGAGGAGGTATGTAGAACTGGAAAAAGGAAAAGGTAGTCAAGCAGTGTCATACTCACCTTTCATTTCTCCTGGGTCTCTTGATAGTCGTAGCGGATCCGTAGTGATATACTCTTATTCATCGACGCTCTCCAGAGTTCTAGCCTTCAGAGGTAGTGTAGAGAGCGAGGATACTTAGAGGGATCATAATCTGTCGGTCACTACTACAAGGCTAGAAGAGGCAGCTCAAGAGTAGCTCAACTAGAAAGAGGCAGAGTGAATTCAATAAGCAAAGCCGGAGCTGACCGAGGTACCTAAGAAGTGGATATGGGGATCAAGTGGATAAGTAGTCTTCGAGGCCCCAGAAAAGAAAGTAGTCTAGTTCTCAACTTCGATGATGTCTCAAATAGCTGAGGTCTGTCTCCAGTCGATCAAAGAGGGAGCGAGTTGAGGTAGAGAGGTGCCGAGGCGGAAAGCAGATACAAAAGGCTTTTTTGAGAATATAATAGTTGTCAGTCCACCACACCTATCTCTGTCGTCTTTCCAGAGGCTAGCCTTTTCCCTCGCTCGACTGAATGAATCTACCGACACACATAGGGCCCACAACAGGACGCCACTTTATAGCGACTAAATGACCTGACTAGTAACTAAAGGAAGGCAGTGGAGTAATGGAACGAAACGAGCCTCACTTAAGGCGATACGAATCCTTGCAAGCAAGTTCCAAGGTCCATAGGGGGGGACCGTTGTCGCGATATAAGAAGAGGCTTAGTTAGCTTGATCTACTCTCAGGCTAGGAAGAAAAGGAGCCTACTTATTTCATTTGGATTTGAGCTCGAGAAATTATCTAAAAAGATATAACTGACAATTGGGATAGTTGGGTTGCAATGTACTCCTTTCTTTGCATGCTCTTTTCACCGATTGGTCTTCAACCTCACTTCTACTCGTACCTAGGTGATCACAGACATCCGTCGGTAGTTGACATGGGCTTAGTACTCAATTGAGATATATGGTTGATGGGCTTTCTTTGACAGAGGTCGAAAACCAGTAATAGTGGGCTGCCTATAGCATGCCAAGAAAGAGCCGCCAGTTTCCAACTATGCTTTTCTAATATTAGCCTGAGAATCTGAACCCTTCGAAAGCACCTTTCTTGCTACGAGTTTACCGAGATATAAAAAGCTTGTATATATTACAAAAAAGCCGCTAGTGCGGATGTGAATGAGGAGATATAGGTTAGGGCAGCCTTTCCGCATTTTCTGTCCCGTAATAAATAACCGAAGCTAGTGATACATGGGCCTATAATCTTCTAGTCCTCGGTCATATATAGTAGGAAGTTGATCGAATAGAAGTTCGCTGGCAGTTGAGGGAACCGTGCGTCTAGCTGGATAGCAGGAACTAGATAGAAAGGTTCTCTTTTTCTTCCATACGTCAAGGAGCATCTCTTAGTCTAAGCTACCCGCTCAACTTCTTTGTTGTCATTGATCAGGACTTTCAGCTATCTATCCAGCCGCCCTATGGGAAGTAATAGGGAAAGAAAGGCTCTTTCATTGGGGCTCGTCTCATAACCCTAAGAGAACCCTCTATAGTTTCGTAAACTACACAATTTCTTTGAGCTGACTCGCTCCTTTCGCAAAGTTAGCAGGAAGGTCACTCACTATACTATAGTTTGTTTGGTGGCTGATGCAAGGAAGGAGAATTGGCGACTTGGCTACAAAGTGAGCAGGAAAGCAGTAATATCAAGCCTAATTGATCGGAGGCTCAAGAGGGAAGTGGAAAGTGGCATCAAACCCGAGAGTCCCATGGGATGTAGAATAGCTTCTTCTCAGTCTGGGTTTATTCTAACTGAATAATTTGGATAGCCTCTCACCTATAGCCCTCTGGGGGTAGGGTAGAGAGGGGATCCCCTCGGGGGTCGGGGGGAGAGGGGGATACCCATACACCTACTCTATAGATGGTGAGAGGGCGAACTAGATATCAAGAGTAATGAAAGTAGGTCACCCTCACTCCCCGCTCGGGTCCTTCGTTATTGATTCCGTCAGCTTGCGGTTCACCTCCCCTTATCAATAGTCTCATTATCTTTACACTATGTGTGTGAAAACAATGTCTTAACACATTGGATTTGCAAGTCGCAACTCTCAAAGGTTATTGGTCGGGACTGTGTCCGCCGAACAAAAAAAGCCATAAGTCGAAGAGCAGTGAATCCTTGGGACTTCCGTGGCACCCCCACAACTACCTTTCTAGGTCGGAGACCACCTCACCTGATAGCGGCCCCCATCGCCCGGGAGAGGAAGAAGGGTACGCTCAATCGGTTGTTCAGTTCAAGGGGCGAAGAAGCTCTCTTGTCCTTTGACGGGAGAGGGGTAAAGAAGCTCTCTTGTCCTTTGACGGGAGAGGGGTGAAGAAGCTCTCTTGTCCTTTGATGGGAGTGGGGCGAAGAAGCTCTCTTGTCCTTTGACGGGAGAGGGGCGAAGAAGCTCTCTTGTCCTTTGATGGGAGAGGGGCGAAGAAGCTCTCTTGTCCTTTGACGGGAAAGGGCTGATATTGTTTCATACTTGTCTTCTAGCCAGCTACAAGCAAACCACTCTTGAGGGGATCTTCTCCACGTCCATCATCCCAAGAGTGGATCGGCTCTCCGATGTCAGAGTGAATTGGATAGCCCCACTAGGTTCTCCGGTTGAATCAATTCCCCTCGTCGCAAAAAGCTGTCCTTATCCCCCTGCCTCAATCTTGATGAAACCCAGTCCCCGGTAGCCTCTATATAGATGTGGGGGTTGTCCCGGGTGTGGGGTAGATTGGGAACTGGAGAATCTGGCCTTTCTTCAGGGAGCAATGATCACGAGCCCTATTAGCCACCAGGTGGGTCTTCGTTGAATCATCCCTACCCGGGTGAAAGCAGCGAGCAGGCCCAGAGAAAATACATAATACCTACTAATATCAATGTATTTAACATAATAAAAGCTTTGAGAAGACTTTCTTTATATATTTTTCTTCGCTTCACACTTATTTATATAGGGATTGATAATTGCTTTGTGAGTCGCGTAGTTGAGTGGTAAGCATAGGAGGCGTGCACGAAGGGCAGCGGCTGCAGTGTGGTTTCATGAGCTGTTGCGTCATTGAGATCCGCAAGGTGGGTGGCGGGGACTTCGACTGACCTTTAAATAAGGGGTGCTAGGCTTAGTAGGGCTTAAGCATACAATATCACCGTTATGAGTGGTACGTTTCATCCAATTAAACTATAAACCCCTACCGGTATTTACATGCAATTCGCTCACTTCGAGAAGAGCGGACTCCTCTTGAGGAGACCCGGAATATGTGGAGGAGTGGAGCCGTTGACTTCATCTTCTAACCCAGGGGGAATGAAAGAGGCGAATTTGCGACGGTGAAAACAATGACGAAACTCGGCTCGTGGCCACTCAAAGCTCTAAGTAAGACCCGTATATATATATATATATATATATATATATATATATATATACATATATATATATATATAGTTGGGGCTCTCTATTTGCTTGCCATTTTTATCGTCGCTCGAGCCCATCCTGAGAACGAGAGGGGTGTGTGAGGCCACCGTTTTCGTAGCCCAAAATATATAATCTAATCGTCAGTCCGTCGGGTTACTGATAGACCAGCCCCCGGAGGTGCAAGGCAAACACAAAGAACCACATGCGATGTCATGGCGTTAGGGCCTCTCTCCCAAGAGTCCCTTGACTACACTAACCTTAACGTAGGACTACTAAGGCATACTTATGATAGACTTTCCCAAGCAGCGCAAACAGAAAGATCAAAGCTTAAGGGAAGAATGGTTATCATAAGAGAATACAAAGTCAACTCAGGATCCAAGCTTCAGCCTTGTTCTTTTCTTCTAACCCATTTGCGCACTATGTGAGCTCGGGACTGAGAGTCCAGTTGCTAACTCCGCTGCTGCCATTTCGCTCGGGCTTATCCAAGAGAGGAAGCCTTTCTCAAATGTGATAGAAATTCGTTTCAAAAAAAAGACAAGACTCTTTCTGAGGTATTTGCAAAATAGGACCTTATCGCGATTAGTCCGAAGGTCAATGTTTGGAGAGTGGGTTTTGGGATTTCTGATTTGAATAATAACGGAGAATGAATCACAGAAGCTATAATATTGGACTTATCAGCATTTTTCTATTACCACCGAGATCAGCACGCGAATAGTAGCCATACATGCCACGGGTGAAAAGGTGAAGTCACGTACATCTGCGTTTATCCCTTGGCTATGTGATCTTGCCTTATAGCACTCCACAGAGCCATCAGCATGTTAACAATGCCATTTACATCCCACAACAGAAGCATCAGCTAGCTCCCAAGTACCTCGTGCCTATAATGCAGACATCTCATCCTCCATGGCCTTAGGTCATTTCAGATCAAGTAGTGCCAGGGTGGCCTCTAATATAATAGACTCTCTGCAAACAATGCTTTAGCTTATCAAATCCCTAGCTGGAAAGTCAAAAATCCCTATCTTCAAAGTCGAAAATCCAGAAAGAATGATGGAGCCTATCGGGAAATAAAGAAATGCGAAGGAGACATAGTGAATATATAGTAGAGTCTGGGATGCATGGTACTGTAAATACTCTTGCATGTCCTCTGCCCCTTTCTCTTGGCAATGGAAAAAGCAAATCACTAACACTATCAACATCTTCCCCACGTCACCAAAATTTTCACCTGCATCCAGTAGGTCAGATGTATGCTGCTCAGACCCTAGACCTTGCCACCAGCCTCACCTACATCCACAGAGTCAGGAACATGCTCCTCAGATTAGACCTCAGACTCAACAGGTGATTGATGTGATCGTGAGGTAGATTGCCCCAGATATATATACGCGGGAGATCTCGAAATCGACTCTGTGACTCCTGTGTGGTAGGATAGGACTCCAAAGGGACAGGAGGAAGAGGCATAGGAGCAGGAAGTAGATAGAAAGGGGGTGCTATGTAAGGTTGAGCGAGTCACTGCAGTAGAAAAGAAGGGAAGAGACGACCCTATAGTGATATGGTGACATCAGCACTCACATAGTGAGGTCTCAGAAGAGGAACATAGCACCTATATCCTTTCAGAGTCTGTGAAGAAATGAAAAGGCATTTGAACGCCCATGGTGAATAGACAACCGAGAAATTAATTAAAGCGCTCACATTATATACAAGATTTTCCCAATTAAATTACATACTACTATCATCTACAAAAGCTGGGCCTTATGAGGCTGCTGCAGCAATAGAAAAGGACCTTCCAGTTCGCGGTTTGAGTTCTACCCTGGGGTCTTTCCAAGTGACAGAATTCCATCTTCAACCCCCTACGTACTACTTGAATATTTAATAGGAGAGGTTCCTCACTCACAGATGCTGTCTGGGAAGTTCGATGCTGTGTGACTGAGTTATATGCTTTGTTTATCGTACCCTCAGTCCGCTAGTTCACGCTCCATTTCGGAACATGAACTATATATTCAGGAGCTGGAACTTGTCTACGCAAGCGAGGATAGGCCTTGGACCTCGTGGGTGGAGTACGTAGCATAGTGGGGAGGCATGTTTGTCTACGATGCGAGATGAATGTCCTGAGAGATTTTCTTCCGATAAAACCACCCAGCTAGGATATGAGGTAGGTGGGTCAGGGTCAGGATGTCGACATGTCTTTGTCTACGCAACATCTTGTCTGTATTGATCCCAGTGAGTCGATGACCTAGTCCACTTGATTGCATAAGAAGAATGACTAATAAATTACATCTGCGCTAGGAAGGGAATGAGCAGACTAACTATAGCAGGTTGGAGATAGGAGCGAATGAAGTGGAAGTGTGCTGGGGCGGATGGAAGAGAATGTTCAATAAATAACCCAGGCCCGCCCCCTCTCTTCTATATTAATTACTCGCTCCAGGAAAGGGAGAAGCAATCCGCCAGCCCTTTGAAATCTCGACCGTAGGGTACAGCAAGGACCACCAGGAAAGTGCAAATGGCATGCTTCCTTTTGTTCCAAGCTTCCTCTTTTCTCCCCCTTCGGGAAGGCCAAGAAGCAACTAGAGCAGCTTAACGAGAATAAGGCACTCTCTTTCCCCTTTTATATAGTTTCTTCCATTTTATATGTATTTTAGATCTCAAAGCTTCAGTTCCTCGATTAGGCTTTAGAAAGGCATGGAAAGCAGATGAGAAATAGATAGATAGTGAGTTCCCCTTGCCTCAGGGGATCAGGGCAGTTGACTCATTCCCCTCTACTATCACGTTGTAGTTGTGGGAAGACTCTTAAAAGAGCTAATTAAACATCAACAGTTAACTAGATCCTAACCCAGAAGAACATGATGAATTCTGGAGAAAGGATGAGACAAGATGTGGACTTTCATCTATAGTAGTTGAGCTGGGACTGGAACATGATCTTCATATCCATATCTCCTTGGGTCTGACTTAGCTTCTGGGATCAGCTCTTCATCTAAGACTTTCGAGTCGATCGCATTCTCCTGATAGACTTTCGGGAAGGTCGTCAGGTGAGCATCACGAGAAAGGTGTATTAGAATGTTTTGAAAGTCTCTAACACTCACTCTTTCCCGGCCTCCTATAGTACCATCTTCTTTATTGATTTTTCGTAAGTAAGGGAATCAAACGTGATTATTAGTTAACATTCTATTCTTCTTTTTCTTAACTTCGCAATCATAAGTCAGCCTTTCCGACGTGATCGTCCCACCATTCAACTTTGAAGCGTTCCCCTTCTGAACTCCTAGCTCCATCCCTTTGACACTACCGCATTCATCTCCTTCCCAAAATCTGAGTTGATATTAGAGCTTGTAAAGTGTGTTAATGGTTAATAGTTTGCATTTTGAAATGCTTATAATTGCCAGGGATGGTGATATGAGATGGATATAGTTATCAAACCCAGTTTAATCAAGTTGAAAGCAGTTGATGATTCTAACTGAATAATTGGTTTTGGACTGGTTGGCTGGAGAGTTAGTTGATGATCTCTTTCCGCATCACTAAGATTTTTTTCTCATTCTCGGGAGCTAGGGGCAGAGGCTTAGGACGGCCCAGCCGGCAAGGCCTGGGGTAGAGGTCTGGTCAGCCAATAGTCAATACGGTTCACTCATCCTAGCCTGCCTGGGTGAAACAGCTAGGGCAAAAAGGCTTTTGTTCCAGGGAAAATCATCTACTATCGTCCCAGTGAGGGTCGAGTATGGGAAAAGAAATAAACAGCCCCTGTGGGGGTTGCTGGAAGATGAAAGGCCTCCTGTTCTGGGAACTACTCATTTGTTAACGGTAAACGAATCGACGAGTACCAGAGGCTACCTACCTGAAAAAGCCAACGTTCAATCAACAGAGAAATCCTAGGTTCCACTATATATAAATTTGTCCTGCAGCTTGTAAAAGCCATCTCTAGTCCATCCCCAGGGTGTGTTGGTGATTTTCCCAGAATCCACAGTCGTAGGAGCTGACTATAATCAAGCACCAAGGATAAGTAGACGAGCAAATCACGACTTCATCCCCGCACCTTTCGAGTCGAGGAACAAATACTAATCAAAAGCTGGTGGGACCTTCACATTTCAAGTGAAAGATTCGCTTTTGTACGGTTGAACAACTAAGTACGAGATGAAAAGTGACATGCTTTTTCAAGTAAGCTGTTGTTAACGTGACCTCTAATCTGATATTTAATACTATAAGAATTTGGGAGATTGGGTACGATTGGACCGCAGCGCTGGGAGAGAGAAAAGACCGGATGGAGCAACCAAGCAAGCCTGACGGTTCGACCAGGGTGATGAAACTACAACTACGGATGAGACGCAGAGGCAATTCGACCATGATGACTAAACTCAAAGGTGAATAGAACGAAGCAATTAGAGCTAGGGGCATAGGCTTAGGGCGGCCCAGCACGTGCATTATTTCCCCTCCAGACTGAGGGAAAGCAGGACGTACTGCAGATTCTTGGACTATCTATAATACAAATAAGAGTATGTATAGGACATACAGATATCAAATGCTCTCCCATTTCCTTTGGCCGACCTATGTGCTTGTGCTCTCAGTATGAGTGAGACCCGGGCTGAAGTGGTCATCAATGAGGATCTTGAAAGCAATATATATATGTACTCTGACTCTCAACCCGCGAATAGGAGTAAGCAAGAAGAGTAGCAGCCTCAGGAAAGGGCCTCTTCTCTGGATTTGGAAGAGACAAGCTCAGTGAGTGCTTGGCTAGGGCTAGTCCTCAGGTTGCCGATGAGGAATGGTTCAGGTAGCCACTTGAAGACTCAGCAACGAGATTGCCCGCCTCATGCAGCTCTTCCCCAATCACCTCCTGGGAACCGTACCAACCAAAGGTCAGTTAATAATGGGCGAGGGAGCTAAGCATAAGAGTTTGCGGATAAGGAGAAAGGATGGAAATGACAACTCACTCACACTACCTACTGGACTCTCACCGGGTGTGGAGCAACATATAAATACGTGGGGAAGACATCTCTTTCGCTTCTGCATTGGCTTACTAAAGCACTGACACTCAATCGCTTCAAAACTAGGTAAGGCGATGGTGCTTGGCTTGCTGTTGGACTATTCTCGAGAAAATCAGTCCTCCCGGTTATATATTAGACCCCCAGTAAAGTAGATAAGATAACTAACTCCATCATCATTAAGGGATAAAGGCAGTGGTCGACGTGCCCACTAAGACCCTCTTCCCTCCTTCGTAGCAGTTTCCCAGGTTTGAACTAATAACATCGAAGCCCCGTCATCAACAACGTCTTTCCAGGGTAGGACTCGAGGGAGGTTCTACAAGATAAGGGAAGTCTGTCTGGGCCCTTGCTTTCAGCCTTCATGTATTGGATATATATGTACATTGGGAAGTAGTTAGTTTGTAATGGCCTTAGAATTGATAGTCCGGAATTTGAGTCTAGGATTTCCCTCTTGCTAGAGCGGGCAGGGCTGAGGGGCAGAGGAAGAACTGAGAGACGTTTGTCTCAGCCGACCTGAATAGGAAAAGGGGGAAGAGAGAAGGGCCTCGATTTGCATCAGCTTCAGATATTTTTCTATATATTAGGGCCTGACGGAAAAGAGCATGAAAATCCTATGAGTACGAGTAGTCTCTGTCAATGAAGACGAAGATGAAGGAAGGGCATTGATTAGCTTCACTTCCTTATATATCATGATATATAGTAGGACTCGACTTGGCTCAGCGCCTTAGATATTTATCTGAGAACTACGTAGTTGCTTTAGCGAGTCCGTTTTTCATGGTGAGACCGGGAATGAGAAGATGTATCTATTGCTCCTCCTTCCTTACCTTCATTATAGCTTCTGAGCGAACCCTCAGGGCTATACATAGATCATGACCGGCTTCACATCGAGATCACACAGATTCTTGATGGTGGACTAGACTAAACCCCTAATTATAATGTTTGAGTGGGGAAGCTCGCACCACCCAACTTAAAAAGAAAAGAAGGGGCCCTCCGTAAAAACCTTCGAGAGGGGAGTCGAGGACTACCTCAAGCTGCAAAGTCTATTACAAGAAAGACACCCTTCAATCTAATCACCTTTCAAATATTTGATCTATTGCTTTCCATAACATGACTTGAAGGAGAGATAACTGCTTACTTTGCCAGAGAAAAAGAGGGCAGAAAGGACCCCACTGGAAAACCACATCCAACTATAAGCGGATGAGACCTTGCATCTGAGCCCACTCTAGGAAGAAGAGCTTTTTAGGTTTTGAAAAGTATTTGGATCTAGAATACAGTTATATAGTTGTGAGGGGATGTTGAATTCTAGCTAGTCTTAGAACCTATGTGTCGGCACGCAGTTCAGATCTCCCTCATTCTTTCAGAAGAAAAGGGAAGTAGACATCAGCGTGCAGTGAATCCTCGAGATTCCTCTCAGAGAGGAGCATGATTATATAGCCATAGGTCACACATCCACGCACAGTACCAAAACATCAAAGACTTCGGGAGATAGCCTTTTCGAGAATAGTCCAAGCCTCTTCCATTCCCGCGGAGATACATTTCAACTAGTAATTATATAAGAGGACAAAGTGACCTCTGGAGAAGCTGATAGGAGAGGAGGCGGGTGAGAGCATGTCAGATTTTCCTATGTCAGGTTAGGCCAGGCAATCTTGTGGACTCAAGGCAGGTTGTGGATCTACCGCCTAGAAAGAGAGATGGTAGTTGGTCTTCTTCTCAAAGAGGATGCGAAGGTCAGCGAAGAAGATGTCTGCCACCTTTTATATATCGCGAGGAGGTTGGTGAAGGTCTTTCCCCTCTTTTCCATTTTATAAAGATTTTTTCATAGAATAGAACTATTGAATGGAAAGGATATGTAGCCGCTTTGATCCGCCCCACTGCCCCATTTTCGCGTCATTGAGAATGGTTTTTGTTCCCTAAGCGCTTTGCTTGAAACTGGGGATCGCTCGCTTCTTGCTTGTTTGTTGGAAATGGCTTTTTTTCCTGGGGAACCTGCACATCCACTGGCCTTATACTAGACATCCATCCATCCTGCTCTGATAGCCCTAAACTCAACTGAGGCTACGCCCGATTGTCCTGAGGGTCCTGACGGCTCAGCCTACGACTTTCATGGTAGAACTAGAAACTTGTCCATGCACCCGGAGTCAGATGTTCGTGACCTCTCACTTGCAATCTTGTGCTTCTCTTCTCCCCCATCCTGTTCATATCTCTTGAAAGATGTACGATCCCTCGATAACTGCGAGTTCCGGGCCGCATGTTGTATTACCGGCTGGTACTGGGATGTCTTTGAAACTAGCAGCTGATATGCTTGCTTTTTTACGTGGATGCGTGGGCGAGCTTTGAGTCAAGACAAAAAGCGAAGGTAGGGGAAAGAGAGAGGCTAATCGGTAAATCTCAATTCTTTTTCAATGATTTAGTCTAGTAGCTTTGATTCTCACTTGCTTCTCTTTCCCGCTAGCTTCACAAACTATTGATTATATTAGGATGAAAAGCGGATTCCCTTTCACTCTTCCCCCAGGAAAGCACTTCTTCGCTTTCAATGACGTCTACAGTGAAAGCAAGCACTCAAAGCAAGAGTCCTCAATCAAGCGGGACTATCGCGTTACCCAGCTAGAACAGCACCAGGAACTCTCACGGAAACAACGCTTGTCGTACAAAGAATCCATAGCTCCCATGAGGGTGGTAGTTGTCCCTTGGAATACTAGCACTGTCAGTCTTGCTTTTTCCCGTCTTTCTTACAGAAGAAGCACATCCGTCCATCCCCCTTCTTGCCGACCTGTCTTGATAGTCTCTCTCGTTTCTACTACCTTTCTCACGGCTTCGCCACCTTCACACACTCTCACCCTTCGACGCTTAGCCCTCCATCTTGACCTTCGTCAGCCGGCTTCCGGCAGGAATCCTCTATAATAGGCTTTGGTCTCTTCCGCGAGAAAGAAGCTAGGCTATGAGGATTTGACATTCACTCTTCCCTCCTCAAAGAGTCTTGGGAAGGAGCTTTCTCTCCTATTCAGCTCTTTTCAAGCCTCACAAGCGGTCGATCTTCTACTTGATCTTTGAAATTAATGGAATGCAAAGCAAGTTATCTCATCCCGGCACTAAGACTACTATAATAACTCTTTTTTGATATCAAAGTTTTCATAATATTATGTGTTTCCTTTTCAAAATCAATGAACATATATATCGCTCGCTGGTTTGCTAGTTTCTTCATGAATGACAACAATCCTCACATTGATTATCTTATTCCGAACTGCCGACCTCGGGTTCAGGCACCTAGCCTAATCCTAATCAAGAGTACGACATAGGTTCCGAAATCGATGCTAGCTAAACGACTCGAAGAGAAGGCAGTTGGTTTCTTAGGAGAGAGGAAGAATGCGTAGGTGTAGGAGTTCTTAGAAAGAAAGGTAGATTATTACCTCTAAAGTTAGATGTATTTAAGCTATTCCCCAGATTGGTAAGTAAGCAGGATACTGACTTAATCCTTCCGATCCAATCAGCTAGAACCTGGGAGCCAAGCTTCCAATCAAGAGCTTTCCGACGTGCGAGCCTATCCTAGCCGGGTCCTCCCCTCCTTTAGGTACGAGGGCACAGATACCTATCGCGATTATATGAATACCTTGCATCGCAGTGAGAAGCAATCGACATAAGGTGTAGGGAGAGGGTTTCTGAGCGGACTAGGTCATCATTCTACAGGTGGGTGCCCTAGCCTAAATATATATACAGTCGTTGCGGACCACTATTTATATTATGACATTTATATGCGTCGAAACTTCTCCTTTATCAGTACGCTAAATTTGCTTTGTCTGTCACCGTACTGGAGGGAATCGAGTCCGAGTCAATACTTTGCATGAGGGTCAGTTTAGAAGATTTATTTTTCCTCGAGTAAGGGCTACTTGAGAAATCCACCGTACTAGCCTGCAAACTAAGTCATCTCTTCTAAGACTAGGGCCTTTGATGGAGCCCACTTATATACTAGTTAGAAGGCAGTATTTGATCTTGGATTCTCTGATTTTCGGGCCTTTCTCAAAAGACCGGGGTGAAACAAGAGGGGATGAATGGTTATCTTGTGGAACTGCTTACTAACTATATAATATAAATAAGCAACTTTCAAAGCAAGGAAATGTTGGTCTTTCTAGTCCTTCTCCCTTGTCTGTCGTGAACTCTGACTCTTAGCACTTTCCCCTACTAAGAAAACAGAACTCGGTACGACTTTAGAAAAGAATGAGTGAGTTGGTTGACCCACGTCGATTCAGCGCTGAATTCACTGATGTATACTTTCTTGCCTTATTTGCTTGTTATGACTTTTCCTTTTCCTTTCTTGGTCATCCATACCACTACTTCTTCAATATAGCAGGATTCCCGGAGTGTTGTAGCTCGACCTGCTCCGCGAGAAACCTGTGAGAGAGATGAGAAATTATATAGTCAAAGACCCGTCTTGAAGTACCATATTCTAGTGGAATTCGAAGAAGGATGGTCAGTATATGAGATTTCCAGTCCTACACTAGTCTTCAGCACACATCCTGAGCTCCTAGCTTCGGGTCGAACCTAGCCCCGTGATTCATCCATTCTTTCTCCTTAACACGAATCGAGATTCACCTTGAGATCACTCCTTGCCTTGATTGACAGGATGACTTTTCTGGTGGGTTTGTCACGCATGGTCAACCTCGCCTTCTGTAATTATATATCTAGAGCTCGTAGATTGGGAATGTGGATAGGTCTTCTTTCCCTCTCCTCTCCCTGATTGTCCTAGTACAGACTTTCCTTGATTTCACATACTTATACGAAAAAAGCATGTGACTAATTTTCTTGTCTGAACGCTCTTTCCCTCGTCTCCGCTTAACAACTGATAGTCTACCCCACTAGTCAAAAGCCCTTTCGGCTAGCAAGGCTAGGGAGACATCATTAAAAGGCTGAGTCATGATCTTCTAAACAAAAATGCTCTAAGCTTCCTAAAGAAGTCAGATCCATACGCCCTGAGGTCCCCGGCTACAAATATATAGCCTTGAGGCCATCGGGTTAAAGAACTCGGCTCTTTTTTCCTCGCTTTCGACCTCAGTCTCACATTATTCGGGCAAGCTGATCACACATACTTCCCACCACACCTAGGTAGGTCAGGTCAATAGCAGTACAAACTTTCAAGTCTGTTCTCGTCCCTGCTCGCTCCAGACCTCTTCAAGCATTTCCAGGACCTTTGAGTTTGTGCGTGGAAGAGCGAAAATCTCCCCTTTAAGATGATATGGATCTGAGGAAGGCTAGCTAATCATGAGATCCGAGTGAGGGTAGCTAATCATGAGTTCGGGTTGTTGGGTCTGAAGGTGGTCGGAAAGCGAAATCAGTAGCAAAGTCTTTTAAGAAAAGTCAGACACTTGATCTTCCTAGCTTTTTGTATAACTAGTTGTTGAGAGTTTGATCTAGTTTGAGCAACAGACTATCGATCCTCGGGTATATGACGCCTATCTAACTGCTGCCTAGCATTAGAGTCGACCTTGCAGGTAGGATATAAATCAATTTAGAATCTTAACCCGCTCCGCAGCTTCTACTCTTCTGCTTCTCATCCTGGGCAAGAACTTTCAGAGGCCGATCTTCCACCAGAGTTCAGCCCCAAAGTATTATTGTGCCTCAAGGCCTCAAGCTACTATCCTTTGTCGAGCGGCCACACTTTCTTATATCCCAAACCTCCACGAAGAAATACTACTATATAACATCAGGACGGAAGCCTGGAATCAGCTTTTCTTAAACTCTTGCTTTGCTACCGCAACTAGATATTTGGGGCATAGTCGATAAACCATACTAGCCTGCTTTTCTTACATGCCCACAGATGGCCCTATAGTAGTCTAGTGGTGACCTCCCTCCCGAACTCGCTTATGGGGGATGACCTGTCTGCTACCAAGCCCTTGCTGCTGCTCAAAGATAAGTAGTTCTCCAATTGGTCTTCCTTGCGAAATCCTACTATCTTGCCAGAAGAATCTTCACGTACGGCCGGAATAGAGCCTCAGATTAGCACGAGGGAAGTGCGTATAATAGAGGACCTCATATGAATTCGAACAAGATTGCTCCCAGGAAGAGAGTGAAGCGAGAGGGGATGAATAGTTG
This sequence comes from Ottelia alismoides, assembly GCA_037367405.1. Taxonomy (NCBI): domain Eukaryota; kingdom Viridiplantae; phylum Streptophyta; class Magnoliopsida; order Alismatales; family Hydrocharitaceae; genus Ottelia; species Ottelia alismoides. The sequence continues at coordinate 755,114 of JAZKJV010008779.1, read as the reverse complement.
GAAAAGAATCATTACATTCAGGACGAGAATTTCCAAGTTCCAGCTTGTTCAAAGCGTCAACCAAGAGGCATAGATAGCGCTATCCCCCGGAGGAAGAACAAAGAGGGGGTATGACCGAGCTTATGAGATATAGTCGAGGGTACTACAGAAATGATTGGAGAAATTGGTGGGCGACACGGAACCATTCTCATTCTCTTGGCTAGTTGTTGAGTTTTGGCCTGGGAAAGAGGCAATAAGTGCCATGAAACGATGCGCAATGATTGATCATTAGCGTGTAAACACTGCAGTAGCTTGGAACCCGGTGGGTGGCAGAGTTATGCAGAGTTAGCTGGCCCTGAAGCAGAGGAGTGGGAACTTGGCAATTGATGTCTTTGCTAAGTGAGGGGGCTTATAGCCAGTTGTGGTAGACTTCTTTTTCATTTCACCTGATATATAGTAGCGAGAGAGTTCGGCGAGTTGAGTTAAGCTGTGTGGGGTGAGCCAGTTCCCCGTGAATTTAGGATGAAGAATTCCCTTCCTCATTACTACTAAGTTCAACAATTCCTTTCCTCTCCTTTCAGGTCTTTCCCCTGCTACTATATATGACGCAGCTCGACGAATGGCTCTTTTCCAATTTTGCAAATAGTCAAGCCCTAATATATAATAGGAGGGTCTATCCTGCATTTCTAAACATCTATAACTAATTCCCTCGAAGACCGGAATATCTTCTTCTCCTCTGACTCACTCATAGTCAACTCATGGAGTCGGACTTCCAGAAATTACTTCTCCTCTTAGTCTAATGAAAGGAATAGATACCATGTAGGGCTTGGAAAGTCTTAGGAGTTCACTTCCTTTCCTCCTAAGATCAGTTTCAGGAGTGGATACTGGTACTTTCCCCTCTTGGATGTCCCAGCGGTACGGGGTTCACTTGAGACCTTGGTTAAGAGTAGAGGATTGCTAACCTCGAACTCTCCTAAGGTACAAGCAGAATTTCAAAAAGATTCTAGATATGTAATAATAACCCTGAGTTCTATCACCATACGGGAATCGCCTAAATAGAGCTAGTTTTTCTAGTATTTCGAGTATTATATATCTAGTTATATTTAACATGAAAGGTTAGTCCCCCACCTTCCAAAATTGGTGCCAGAGATGAGCCCATATTATATATATATTTGGAGGTCACGGAGAAGATCCGGAGTCGGAGGCCTGTCGACTTCCTGTAAGCATCGGGAAATGAAAGAAAGTCTAAACTAAGCAAGCATTTCGTCTAGCAGAGCCAAGGAGAATGTAGTTGCAGTGCTCAGTTATGAAGGCCGCATAGCTAAGAAAGGGAGGCGGGAAATCCTGCTCTCTAGACCTCCCAATAGTAGGGGAGGGCAAGCTCTGCAACTGATTGATTGCCACACACTCTCTCTCAGTAGATTGCTATTAGAGGTAGGGTTTCCCTGAAGGAGGGGGGATAGTCTCTGAGGTCCCTTCATTTGTGCTCTGCTTTCTTCAACGATTTTCTGAACTATTTCTTTGTTCTCAACTTCATCACGTCATTCAATTATCTCAGTTATACCCGAAAAGTCAAATCTTCGGGACTTTCCAGACATCAGTGAGTCTGGAGCCCGAACATTCTCTACGGAGCCTTCTCGAGTGCGCATTCTATCTGAGACAGAACTTGGATTTTTCATGTTCATTTATTTATCAAGTGTGAATTCAGGCCTCAAGCGAGAACCACAGATAACACGATTTTTCTCTCTCGTTCATGAGACTAGGTTATGCGCACTTTCTGACTCTTCTTAGTACCTCTTTATGTGAGGTGGTCAAAGACAGGTAGTTTTTCTCCATGATGAAAGAAGAATTCCGGAAGACTTGAGGACTAAGGAAAAAAGTTGGAGAGAGAACTTGGAAGTCTCACTGAATAAGCGTTGATAAGCTAAGCCCTTGCTTATATATACCGCTCTGAAAAGTCCCTTAAGGTAAGGGAAATTCTCTCAAGCTTCTCAAAAATGCCCTTGAAAGCCGTGATATCTTAGGATGCTTCCTCTCCCTTCCCCTTTCGTCGAACACTCCTGACGTCACAACGAACCCAGTACTAGACTATGGGGAAAGTGAAAGCCTACTTCAAGTTCTAGTACAGGAAAGTAGATATATAAACCATATCAAATCACGGTCAGAACAATGGGAAATGGGTCATCCTCTTCTTTGACATTAGCGTGTCGACTCTGAAATCCTTCTATTGACGCTGTCCGAGCATACTTTGTCATCAGTTCTTGGCCGGTCAGTTAAGTAATGTGTTGACCTAGACTTTCACTCTCTGCTTCCTAGCTCATATGGCTGAGAAAGATTGGGATGCGATATCGAAGCTTTTCACTGGATTTGGGTAGTCCTCTGTGCCTTTGACTAGCATCTACGCTGCGATGCCTACCGCTCTGGTCCGCTGAGTCGTACCGCTCGAAAGACTCGGGTGAAGCTATATTCACAGCTATATTTTCAGTTTGATATAAATAGTGAGAATTAGAAATTCTAATAAAGAACTTCATATTCATATCTTTTCTATAGTTTTTCCAATTTTTCATTATATAAAATCAAGAAAGAAAAATGTCGAGCAAGTCGACCTTTTCTAGATGGTCAAGGAGTTCAGGCAGTGGGGAGTCAGAGAAAGATCATCAGTTCCTGGGGCAGCTGCTCTATCTATAGGGCATTACTGTCCAATACCAATCTCTTCAGCTTTCTCTGTAGAGGTCCGGGCATTTAGGGGGGGCCATCTGACTTTCCCGTGAGTGAAGGGAGTCGAGGGTTGTGCCTCGCAGGATGTCGACAATCTCATAGCCAGAAGTGCGGGAAAGGTGGTCTCGTAGGTAGTAACAGGACTGAGGCTAGCCTTCACAGTCTGTAGTGGGGAGAGAGAGAACGAAGGTCAGTCATCTATTTCATCTTAATATCAAGGCAATCAAAACTCCATATGCCGCATGACAGGCAGGAGAGGGCATATGAGATCTAGTTGCGTTGGTGTGAAAGAGAAAAAGTATTAAAGCGAACAGTGCTTGTATTTCTCATTGCACACGACTTTCCCTATGTATACATCTAAAACAGAGATTTCGAATAAATCTCAAAAAGTTGACTACTCAATTGATTTAACCACTACTGCATGAGCATTTCAGAAGAAAAATGATTCAATTTCTTTCTCTCTCGAACATGATTGGAAGATTCTTTCTATCGCGATTTACACATTCTCGTATCCAATAATTTTATATTAACTTTATCAAGTCATTGATACAAACAATATCCAAATACCAAATACGTTCTCTATATGTATATGACCCATGTGAAGGAAAAGAAGTTTTTGGCAAGACCAAAGAAAGAACTTGTTCTTCTTTCGTAAAGAATTCTTCAAAAACCCTTTCACCTTAAAGAAACATGTATTGTAGTTTGATGCTTACGAGCCAAGGTTCTAGCACATGAAAGTATATGTATATACTTCATTCGATACTCACTCTGTTTTTTTGAGGATCCACTATAATAATGAGAAGATTTCTACATATCCGACCAAATCTTTTAAGAATTTAGAAAAGGAGAAATCAGTCCAAATCGGTTGACTAATGGGATGCCCAGATAGATTACCGGATTGAGCTTTAGACAACGACCCTATGAGAGGAATAACTGGAACTTTAGTCTCGACTTTCTTAGTAAGTGTGTTTATTAGAAATGAAAACTCTAGCATTTGACTTCTGACTGCCAAAGGATTTCTTAATACACTTGAAAGATAACCAAGAAAATAGAAAGAATTATTTGATAATTGGTTTTGATTTTGCCTATATGGTTTAGACCAAAAAGCAAAATGACATTGCTAAAAATGCACAAGATAACATTTCCATTTCTTCATCCGGTTTCCTTTTGAAGCGAGAATGGATTTTCCTTGATATCTAACATAATGCATGCTTTGATCCTCGAACAACTATAAGCTTTTCAGAAAATCATGACGACAAACTACTACAAGATGTTCGATTTTTCCATAGAAATGTGTTCACTCAATAAAGTCTCCAAAAGATGTTGATAGTATTTAAGAGGAATGTCTACGAGGAAAATGAAATACTGATTGATATTCAGATACATCAGAATTCTATAGGAAACAAAATAGTCTTTGATTCACTTTTTAAAAAATGGGAAATTGATTTCTTTAGAGTAATGAAACAATTCCCATTTGAATATAGAATCAATCACAATAAATGCAAAGAGGGAACATCTTTTATCCTGTCAAATTGGAATCAAGATTTCGAGATGAATAGGTTACCTGAATGCCAAGTATGGCTCGTAATAATCTATCCTCCGGAGCATAGGATGATTCATTCATCGCCAGAGGCGTGAATTTACCTACTCTAATCTCGCCTGTTTCCACACAAGCTCCCAACATCACAAATCCGTTTCTGTCTAAATTGCGGAGTAAATTATACTAGAAATGCGGTATTTCCCTAGTTCTTCTTTCAAGACCTTGACTTGTCAAATTAGTAAGAAATTCAGACTTTCGTATGTGAAAATCAGTCTAAATATCGTTATATAGTAAACGCTCACTAATAAGTACATCATCTTCCAAATTGTAGCCTCATATAAGCTATTAATGCATATAAGCTATTAAGACTTTTTTTCCCAAAGCGAGTTCCCGTAGCCGCACCGTCCGCTAAAATGGGCCCTTTTTTCATGTATTTACCCTGTGGAACTCGAGGTTTTTAATGCATACAAGTCTTTTTGTTGGAACGTTGATACATAACTAATGGAATGATTATAATCTTCCCGTTATTTGAGAAAATCATCTTGTGAGTTTCAGTATAAATGACCTTTCTCGTGTGTTTGGCTATAGCTGAAACCCTCGAATCTAGGGTTGTTTGGCCTTCCATCCCAGAACAATGCACTTCTCGGACCGAGAAAGCGGAACCGCTTGACGTTGCGCTCATTAAAGCCCGATTTGCATCATTATGCTCGATCAAAGGAATGAGGGAGGCTCCAATAGCAAAATCATGGAAAGGTAAAATGCTTCGAAGATGAATCAATTCCCATCAGGAATTCTTGACGGGAACAATTGATTCTTCCTTAATGCCGAATTTCCTGAAGCTATCATATAATATGAATCTCTACTTGGTGATAAAGAAACTATCTGTCCTTCTTTTGATCGATCAGATATTACATCAAAGGGACTCTCTATCGATCCCCAATGACCAATCCTCACATGAATAGCTAAGGATCTAATAAGTCCAACATTGATTCCCTCGGATGTGTCAATTGGGAAAATACGTGCATAGTGACTAGGGTGGATATCTCATATCCAAAAACAAGCAGTTCGACCTTCCTCCAGGACCCAAATAACTCAACTTTCACCCATGAACGGTTTGTGTCAATGGATTAGTTCTATCCAAAATGGGAGATAAAGGATGAAGACCAAAAAAGGATTCATAAGTGGTTGTTAATGAAGTTGAAGTTACTCAATTTTGAGGAGCCGGTATCAATTTATGCCAGAATGCTCTAGATATAGTTCCTCAAACTGCATTTGATAAACGAACAAGAGCTAATCGTGAATTGATCATGTAACAGATCTGCTACAGAGAAAATACGTTTCTTTTTCAACTGATTTGTATCATCAAGTGTACCCATTCTTAATTGAATTCCGATCAAATGATTGGCGACAGCCAATACATCTCGCGGTAACAAAAATGTCTTGTTCTGAGGTATATCAAGATTGAGTCTTTGATTCATATTTCGTCGACCAATTCTTTATAATTCACATCATTGTTGAAAAAAATCTCTTCTGTAATTCCAAACTCTGAAAATACTGGGTCACCGCCTACACAAGCAAATTGTTGATCAAACTCCAAAATGGCATTTTCCTTTGACCCAATCGTTTTTTTATTCTGGAAAAGACAAGCAAATTTTAGGGTAACAAATATTATCTAGAATTTCTCTGAGATTCTCACCCTAAACTAGATTAGAGATTTTGTGTTTCCTACTCATGCGGGCCCATATTCGTGCTTTTCTATCAATTTCGAATTCAGATCTTCCTCCCTAATCTGAGATTCTAGTGCAGGTATAAATCAAAATGCCATTATGGTCCAATTATTAACAGTAGTAGATATCCAGGCTTTGCAATATTTGATTAATCACAACTCGGTAAATTCCATTTACTATAAAGGTTCCCAGGGAACTCATTAGAGGAATATTTCCAATAAATACGGTTTGTTCTTGCATATCTCTACTGTTTTTCCAAATGAATCCAGAAGTTAAATATAATGAAGAAGAATATGTGAGTGATTCATACACTGCATCTCTTTCTTTTATCAAAGGTTCCACCAACTAATATGTTTCCACAAAGAATTTCAATTCCATTTCGTGATTTGTATCTTCCTTTTTTGGAAATTGATGAAACTCTTTTGTCAAGCCTTGATTAATGAACCTACAAAATCCCTCAAATTGTATCTGTCTAAATCCAGGTATTGTGGTCATTTCCTCATTTCCATTACAGAGCATCATAATCAGAAGTTTCCTGTTTATAAAAAAACCCATTATTGGCTCATCCTTCATCGAACCATAATCATATGGATCGATCTAGCAATGATGGAATATATATCTTGTTTACTGAATGACATGACATTTTAGCCAACCTTATCCATATTTATAGACTTCATACTTATGAATAGAGACGGGACAGAAGAATCAAGAAAATTCTCGCTGCAAATTGGAATTGACGATAAATACATATGGAAATGGATTGATAAAGCACTTCTCTTATGGAAAGAAAATTATGCAACTTATACTTATAGTATAGAGTCTCGTATAGTATAGAATAACAAAATTCATCCAATTTCTACCTATTATGATAAGACAATCGGCCAAAAAAGATTCAGAATTACATCTGCTCTCTATGAATGACATAAAGACTAAATCAGAGAAATAGCGATTAGGAGTTGTATATAATAGACTTTGATTTAGGTTATTTGTGGTGCTGATAGAGATCACGAAGCTCTCTCAACTCAACTGAAAGGTAAGTTGTTGCAGAAGGGCTAAGCTCTTCCCGGTGATGAGTATAAAAGCTGTGAGCAGCGGGCTGACCTTAGGCAGACTTACAGGCGTCAGAAAGCAGAGCCAATAGGCGGGCGCAAATGCGGGTTCGCGAGTTAGGCAGAAGATCGATCATCCTAACACCTCGCATAAATAGCTATTCTATAATATAAGTCGCGAGCAATTTATATAACCCGCATAGAGAAGGGGAGGAAAAAAAGTTGGTCGTAGGTCTTCGGGTCACACAAATGCCTATTTGAAGAGAGGCCTAAAGTCGGGTATCACCACTGCACCGCCAGGGAGAGTCTTCCCCAATTGGAAAGGCACTACGATGTTGAGAGTTGAAAAGGCACTATGATGTTGAGTGTGAGGGTCTCCACACTCCAATCAAATAAGGAACGAGAGCACGAGGGCCCACCCTGGAAGGTGGCCGGGAGAATGTAATACAACTGATGATGTCTTACTGGTTGTCAAGCTTCCACAGATACCCAAGAATTTGATTTCCAATTCATGTTCTACTCGGGAAATCTGTTGCGCCTAATCACCTTCGAGGCAAGACATGAGAAGCAATCTATCACCTCCCTAGCTATTAGTAGTCGTCAGAACCAAGCTTTCAATTACTAATTATACAAGAGGCAGGTGTGGACCCTGAAGATTGCCAACCACTGGCGCATTTGTCCACGCAACCAAGTATGCTCCAAAATAGGATGACCATTGAGGTTGAACCTACGTCTCACCAGGAATCTGATGATCAATCCTGACTTCGACCTGGGATCTCACATGATTATATATATATATATATATATATCAATATGGAACAGTTCAACCTGAGAACTTGCTTACTCTCCCCCTCACGCACAAGCAGTTCAGCTCGAGACTCAGGTCTCCTCGTCAACTCCTATACGTAGCTCCGGTCTTCTCTTATCTGCTCACACATCGTCTATTCGAGCGGCCCAGATTCTCTGAAGAAGTGGTTCGAATCGCCTACTACTGATAATCGTGAATAATGAGAAAGGATTTTTTCGGTGATTTCCTATCTTGATATATAACGCGGATCTCTGCCTACCTCATACTCTTATTCGAATGAGGCCGCAATTTCAGCCAAGTCTTTTCCTGGACGAGTCTTTATCGTCGAGAGTTTTCTGTGGGGATTTTCCACTAGAAAGAAAGCAAAAGAGCTAGCGGCAGATACCAGGGATCTCCCACTACTTAGTGTTGAAGTGCATAAGTAATGTCAAACCCGCGAGTTTCATGTGCGAATTTCATTCCAACTATGAAAAAAGCGAAGAGATATAACTATAAAAAATGGTTGACTTTTCTTCAATATATATTTGTTGCGATCGAGCGGGGGTGAGTGATGCTAGGTGATCAGCTAGCTGGTCAGCAATTGCTTGCCCCTGGTCTGCCTTTCGAGTGACGAATTGAAGGTCAACAGAAAGGTGCCAGCTAGTCTTCCTGATAATGCGGGTTTCTCGAACATTATTCACACTAGATACTATATATGAGGGGCCTCAGGAATGGGGACGGATATGACAGCAGGAGAAGGAGGTTGGAGAGAAGATTGGACCACTTTGTTATTGGTGAAAGTGGTCTTGATAGACAATGGGTGGTGGAGGTCATTCTCTTCAAGTTGTCTTTCATCATCAGATATCCCCAAAGAATTTGGCTAAGGTCGTTATGCAGGTAAGGACGCAGAAGGGTCAGCCACTGATTTCCCGTGCCCGATTGAGACCGCATGTGCAGACTCCTTGCTGAAACAACCAAGGGTCTTGAATGTCACTAGACCTTTTTGCAGGTCTTGCGGGTGCGTTTGGTTGGCGGGTTAAACTGGTAGAGGGTAACCCGTTTTTGGATTTTAGTGTTTGGATAGAGGGTTAAACTGGGGGTGGGTTAGAAGTGGGTTGGGGTGATATGATTGTATTGAAGTTTGAAAAAGTGAGTAGTTATTATGATGTGATTGTATTGAAGTTTGGAAAAGTGAGTAGAAGTGGAGTAGTTTATAATTTTTATATAATATGATGGTATAATATATTATTTTTTGATTGGATTGATGATGTAAAATTGATTTATTTAATTTTTTAAAAAAGGAATAAAGTGGGGCCCACGGGGAGAGAGGGGGAAGTAGGTAAAGGGAGGTAAACTCCCCTAACCCGCAGGTAAACTGGTACCAGAACGGGCCCACAAGGTCCCTTGGGAAGTGTCACCTACAGAACTGGGACTCTGGAGGGCTTGTGACGACAGCGTAGGCAAGTTAGATCGAATGTACGCAAACTGCCTAGCATTCTCCTTGTTTCTCTTCTACAAGTTCTTTTTGAGGTCTTGCATCATTTTTATTAGAGCACTGATATCATTAGAGAGTGGTTGGGTGCTCCTACGGTTGTGCACTCGACGAGGTGGGGGCCTGCAGCAAGTAAAGCAGTTGCTCTTGTGCTGGTGGTTGCGGTGATGCGGTGATGTACCGACCTTGGTGACTGACCTGCACTGGTTGTTGTGGACTTGGGGTTCTCCATGATCAATTTTGATGAGTGAAAGGAAATCCCTCGTACTACTCTCGACTACTATATCTATAGAGGCAGAAGCAGTCGCCTTAAATAGATAGATCTGAAAAAGCTCCGCTTGTTTCCTCCTTCGTCATATGCTCGACTTACATTCTACCTTAGACTAGTGTCCTGACCATCTAGATAGCATGGGATTAATAGATGAAAGACAATCCACTTTTATATTATTAGTTGGCAATGCGCATTAATATTTGAGAGAAAGTCATCCCATTTCTTAGGAGATGCATCCCCCGCCCAGTCTCGTGAATGATAGACCTCGAGGGTGGAAGTCACTATTAAGATAATAAGTTGTAGTCTATCTCTTCGCACTTATTTATATAGGCTCTTGATGTCTAAGTTCTGCTTACAATGTCATTATAGGGCTTCCTTTCTTTCCTGCCGAGTGATGCAGGAGGAGGTTTCTATGAGGAGTGCTTCCCTACTGTAATAGGGCTAGGTCTCGAAGCAAGATTCTTTGTGGATTAGATCAGGGCTTCTCTCTTCTGTTTAAGAATGAAAGCCCCATATCAGAAACAAGATCCTCAGCTCCACTCCTCTGCTTTTTGCCCGTCAGCATTTATCTACTAACATGAAAGTTTCTGATTTGATATAGTTAGAAAAACCTATTGTCGGATTTGAATGACATCCCTACTAGATGCCTCCGCCGCGGTTGACCAGAGGATGAGAGCAGGGTACGCAAGCGTACGAGCTGGAGGAGAGAGGGAAAGGGAATAGAAATTGTATAGTATAGTCTGTCCCGATGTCTGCCCGCTTTTCGTGATTCCTAAGAGCACTTCACTTTCTTTTAAATATTTCAGAAGAGCTTTCTCCCTCCCTACCCGGCAGGGGTAATAGCTGGGCCCTGCCACTTTTTGGCTTTAGGGCAGCAGAACTAGATATTAGGGGGCAGACGTCGGAGAGAACGAAGCTGACATGGGACTAGAGAAAGCAGGAAGAAGGTCCTCACCTGAACCTAGGAGTGGGAAAGAGATAGTCCGGATCTGAGACCCCAAATAACTACCTTGCACGAAGAGTAGAGCTTGTTCTTCTTTTCTTCTCACTTCATTGCCGTAGTTCATCAACCTCCTGACTTGAGCCTCGATTCCGGACTATCGTCCTCCATGTCGTACTATCGCTCAATTCAACTCTTCGAACGTAGTCCTTTAAGTGGTCTTTAATAACTCTAGATATCCGAAAAGAAAAGTGGCGTGTCCGTAGACTATTGATAAGCCATCCTACTACAACTATCATACATAATACGTAGAGCCTATGCTTGCTGAGTGAGACTGAAATCGTACCTCTCTACCCGCCCGTGCTCCTTAACTGACCTTGGAACGGGGTAGTTGCTGACCTTTTTTTTAGTTATTTATGTAGGTAGAACGAGAGGCAATGGAAGTATGCATACTGGCTGGCTTTATAAAGGAAGGCTTGCTCTTTCACAGTTCCGGGTTTACGAAGGGAGGCAATGATAGCCAGAATTAGTGAGTTCGTATATTTTAAGAATATATTTATCAAAAAGTGGTTGGTGAGCCCTATTAAATTCGAGTAGTTGGTTTCGAAAGCGGCTTGTCGAATGCGGTCCTTTAATCGCTCTTTCCTTTGGGCAGGCATGAGGCATTGAATGAAGCGGTATTGGTTGTTCGGAAAAGTTTTTTCATCATGACGACTAGGGGTCTTGACGAGTGCAAGGCGGGTAGAGCTGTTTTATATAATAGCGGACTATCAAAAAAGTATATATCTATAAGAGCCCATACCCGTGTCCCTATTATATATTAGGGTGATCACAGCCGCTTTGTCTGGACTGTCAAAGAAAGCCCGGAACGACTCCCGAAAGCAGATCGCATCCAGCAAGTTATGCAATTCATCTCATCTTTAACTACTCATTGATGATCTCCTTCACATGCTGTTGATGCTCGCACCCCAGAACGGACGTTCAGTCATTCACTACCTCCATTTTCTTGAGATTTTCTAGTATTTTCAGCGCTTGTCTGACCGCAGCAGCTCTAGCCCAGAATGCCTACCTCCGTCTGCCCATCCGGCCGCCTTCCAATACCTACCGATCATACAACATTGAGAGAAAACTAGCCATTAGCCGATAACCTAGTCTGAACCCGGTAAAGAGGTAAGCCAGTCTGTGGGGGGGGGGGGTGAGATGAACGGGGTAATCGAGGGATTCCCTGTAGTTATCATATAACTATCTCTTCACTCGGGTGCTTTCTCGGAGTCGGAGTCCCTTGCTCTGTATCTGACCTAATAAACTGAGATACATATCTTTCTCTATCTCAAGATGACTCCGACACTTTTTTTCCCACTCTGAATCCAGGATAAGTCAGGATTTATTTCTTCAACTGGTTTCAGGATCCAGTCTCACTCTGAGATGATGAGAATTTGCCCTTGCCTCCGCCGAGCCAGCGTCATTATACGCTCAAGATCTTGTCTACCACCCCTAGTCCTGTTGCAAACAACTGGAAATCCCCAACCTTCAACAACAAGCTCTTGTGATTTCCCTAAAGATGAAGCGTGCAAGAGTTTATCCCTTTCTCCTGAGCATGATGCATCAAAGCCCCAGTGGAAAAGACAACAAGATGGTAGTGTGGAAGGAGAGGAGCTTTTCACTCAAAAACAGGATATGCGGCTAATGCCTCAAACTGATCTTCCTCATGATTTGGCTTCTTCTTTTGGATGGTGAGGTTGGCTTCTACTTTATCTTTCTCTTTGGCAGGTCTCCCTCAAATTACTTTGAAGCCCGCGACTAGACTTTCTTTATAATAAGCTCGCTTCCACTTATTTAGCGGAAGGAGGAGAGAATGAGGATATTAATCAGAATCTGGCAATCTTCAACCTAGTCTCTTTTCCCTAAGTAGAAGGACCCTTCAAGCTCTACATAATAAGCTCATGAGGATCTTCGACTAAGAGGCTGAGTAATGGCATTTTTCGGGTCCATCCCCTCTATTGAGATCTTGGTTCTGAACTTGCGCTTTAGGGTCTCTATCTGATCACCGGATGACCACCAGTGGGAGATCTTCAGATGGATTGGTCGTATTCTAGGGTTTTCAAGCAGCTTATTCAAATCGATTATTTTCTTTATATAAAAGTTGGGGAAGATAGAAAGAAGTCATGGCAATGAATCAATGCCATTCGAGCTACATGATATAATATGTCATTTTGATCTGGAAGAAAGTCAACGTTCGTTGCGACTCTCGTCAGCAGTCTCAATCTCGTGGTAGGCGTCCTTTCCTTTTGAGGACAGGAAATCTCATGATATATTAATTAGAAGCACCACTACTATATATTCGGCCGAGCCTCCTCGTAGATTTGGTTTCATTCTTAGGTCTAACGACTTTTTGATTTACCTCGACAACCTATCACTTCGGTAATGGCCCTATATATAATTCGTTTTGTCCCCTACTTACCCATTTTATATATTATTTTCGAACCACTACTCATAGCTGCCGCCTGCATTTGACCTTTTCCCCTCCCGAGGCAAACTATTCTCTGGGGCCTTATCGCATCGTTTACAGCACATCCACGTTGGAACCCCACTCGTACCTATATAGAGCCACCATCTAACATCTGATTTCGAGTCCTTCATTCGGAATATATTGGCGTCATTATAGGGGAAAGGAGATCTTTGCTCGAATTAGACTGATGTTAGAGGGGTCCCCAAAAGCAAAACCTTTCCTTCCTCATGAAGTTGACACACAGGGACAACCTCGACTATTATATATCTAGATGAAAAGCATCCCAGAATAAGGGTCGAGAAATATATATTAATAGCGATACTCCGCCAAATATATAGTAGCCTTCACTGACTGAATAATTAGGGGAAAGTGTGCTCGACATCGCGTCTTCAGGTCAAGGGTGCTCCTCGAGGGGCTAGGTGGGTCTCATTGCGACTCTCTTAACCTTCGCTTCCACATTCTATATAATCCTGCTTCGACTAGATTGTTTCTATCACCGACCACTAGTCCAAAGGCTCCTACGCTCTATCTCTAGACCCCCTACCATCCCCTCATCTTCGATGCTGGATCTCTTTCGAAGCAAGGGGCTTACTGATCAAAAAGCAGTAGGGTCGAATCGGTGCGAAGGATGGGAGATGAAAGTGCATGATACTGAGGCTTGATTCTTTCTTGCCTTGGATCAAATACGTATGGGCCAGATTCTTCCTTCCGGATGATGAATCTATGAAAATATGGAAGGAGGTTTATAAGTCAGTCAAGCTGATCAGTCTCTTTCGGTGCCCTTTCCATCACTTTATATATCGATAGCCGGTCCCGGATGTGGTTTTATGTAGTTGAGACTCTGAAATACTGGCATCCCAGGAGAGATCGATGAACTTGTGCAAGAAAACATGGAAAAATGGTATATAATTGAGAAGGTAGGTGGCGGGACGAAGTGCATCAGAGCAATATATATAATGGATGTTGTTTTCTTCGCCTTATATATCTCGATAGTTGTGAGACAAAGAAGATAGAGGCCTCCTTGCGGATGGGGAAAATAGTGACTATACTATATACTATGTAATTCCTTAGCCACAACCATCGCTCAACCGAAGGGGACAAAGTAGCTGAGACACTAGGTGAAGGGGACCTAGGGTCTATTCACTCTGGGCTCTTTTCTCTTCAGGCAAGCTCAGTCCAATTCACTAAATATATCATTAAAGGCTAAGCCTAACGCTCTGGGAGGCCCATAGAGCAAGGACTACATGTCTTTTTTTGACAAGGCTTCCTCTTGGGAATATATGTACTTTCCCTTCCACTCGAGCCCCCAAATATATAGTGGCCTTTTCACTTCCCTCCGTGCACCACCCTGCATTGCAGACCACCCAAACTAGATATTCGGGCATTTTTTCCTCCATGAGGCTCTCTTCCGGCTAATTCCAGCCACACTAAGGATCCATTATGAGCATGACACTCCTTCCTAGGACCGCTTCCTTATCCTTCTTGGGTCTTAGTGCAATGTCTAAATGCAAATCCTGCTCCGACTGAGCAGAACCCGGAACTGAGGACCCCCCTGGACCTGCTTTCAGATACCTACCTAGTTAGAGGGGAGATCAAAGCTGGCTGAGTCCCTTGCCCCTGTATGACGCACTCAGACTTTTGAGAACATATTTAGATAAGTACGAATGTTTATTTCTATTTGAATTAGCCTTTGGCTTAAGGAGGAGTCGAGCGAGGGCAAAGCAGACGGTTACAGTGCGAGCGGTGAAGGGAGTAGAGCTGATGTTCTGAAAGAGAATCTCGACGTTGATAGAGCTTGTAAGCACGTGTGATCATAAAGAAGCTTCAGAGACCCAGTGCCAAAAGGCGAATGCTGAAAGCAGACGAGGGTCTGAAGTCGGTCACTATAGGTCCTATCGATTGAGCGCTAAGCTTTGGGTACTACGTAGCTGAGTAAGGTAACCAAGGAACGATGACATAGGCAAGGTGTGAGCATAGCCTGACGAGCGCTTATTCTACATATATTTCTTCTGTTCTAAGAAAATCGAGGTGGTGGTGGCCGGAGAACATTGAAGCTACTAAGTGGGAGAGGGAACTATCTTAGCTGGTTAAGGATGTTATATAGTTTACAAAGTAGGCTAGCACTATCCCGCTGATAGATTATTTACTTCACAGACTGGCAGGGAAAGGAAAAGTAGGGAAGTCTTTAGGCGACTACTATTTTCTAATAATATTAATAACAGCTGGAAAATGTCGTGAGGTCAAATACTACCTCATACCAGGAGTCAGGAGATTGACCTCAGACACCTAAGGATGAAAAGCCCAATCTATAGTAGGGGGGTCAGAACCGAAGGATAGTACATGTTGATTGAGCGCTCAGTTCCCGGCATAGGTTAGAGGCAAGTCGAAGAAAGATGAAGGTTACGATGCGAGCCCTTCACGTCCCGCCTCTTCCCTGACATCCTTACCTCGCTCTGTTAGAACGTCACTATAGGGCCACTATGCCTCTAAACTCCTCCCTGGTCTTTTTTCCCGGGGTTTGAAGTGATGGTAGGGTCTCCTGCGAACTACCTGACCTCGAATCCTGGTCCTCTCCATTGGTTCTATCATATCATGCAAGCAATGTAGCGCAGACAGTCAAGAGCTCACTACTATCCTCGGAAACTCGAGTAGAAGCAAGGGCAACTATTTATTATATCGCGAACTCAAGCTTTGAACTTATATAACTATATAATAATTGGTAGGATGATCTTTGACATCTTTTCCGCACCGCACACCCAACCTCAATGAACTCACTAGGTTATTTGTTAAGGTCTGCTTCTCTTTCCAAGCTTATACCCTTGGTTCTGGACTATCGGAAAGACCCCCCATAAGGTATGATATGATAGTTGGTTATGCATGTGAGGATAGGTATTCGGCTAGCTTAGTCGAAGCATTAATACCCTCTGTCTTTGCCTGATCATGATTCTCGGCTCAGAAAGAACCTCAATCTACCCTCCTCTAAGCTTCTGCCTAAGCAGGGAAAGCAGAATTTAGAACGATTTTTCGGGAAAAGGAGACCGACGGGTTGCCATTCTTAAGTAGTGGGTGAGGCCTATATTCTAAGCTGCAAGACTGAGACGCTAGTAGGCAGGTCGACATGTGCTCTTTTCCGTGATCAGTAGGACAAGAAGGTATAAGTCCTTATTCAGTGAAAAAGACAATAAGAGATAGATATTGAGGTCAAAGGTCAAAAGTGATAAGAAAAGTGGTGGTCTGGGAAGAAAGCAGCAGGGAAAGAGACATTCCTCCTAGGATTCTACTTTAGCTCAATAGGCTTTGGCCAGGTAGAGGCTATGGTCTGAGGCTTTTCAATATATATTAGTAGCTCGAAAAAGCAATTTCTTATTTATCTTTTTTCAATCAAAAGAAATTGAAAATAGGTTAATGAAATATGAAATCAATAGCTTAAGTCAAAGTCAATCAATATAAAATGACGAGAGTTGAGGGAAAGCAAGCCCTACCTTCAATCCCAAGGATGCACTCAAAGAAAGCGATTGGGTTAAGGATCTTCTACAACCAACACGATAGAGAAGGTCAGCCTGATTTCCAACCTGGCGTACTCAGTCTCCTATTCTATTTGATTATATTAAGTTCAGTTCAGTCTTCCCTTATCACTGCTAGTCTAATTTACCTTCCTTAGGTCTAATCTCAGGGCCAACTCCGGTTAGTTAACAGTACGTCCCACAAACTATACTCATCGGAGAGAGAGGCTTTTCGTCAATAGAACAAAGGTATATTGTCTGAACTAAGGACAAAGTCTAATACCGAAGGAGGGATCAAGTCCGTTTTCAGTCTAATGCTAGAATGGATCCTGGGTGAAGAAAGAGTACTACCATCATTTGGACAAACTCTCCTCTCTGTCCATTCGTACCCTGGACTTCTCTCTATCCTCTGCTTCGCTTGACGCTCCACTGAACTATTATATATTAAAGAAGGTCACCCTCCCGTCTCCGCCAATCTCAGCTAAGGAATGATGCCCAAATATATAATCCAGGATGAGGCTCAGCCCTTCGGTTCACCCCCTTGGTCTCAGCCGCTTCTACCCTCAGATCAAGTCTCTGGTCTTCTTTCCCATCTTCCATTTTTTTCACTTATGAGAGATCTCATTTCGTTGTAGCCTTCGAAGATCGAAGAAGTCTAGCTACTGCCGGACTCACTGGCTGACGTCCTCACACACTTCCTAAACTAGGCTCGCACTTCTAAGCACAAGATGCATGCGTGAGGATGAGAAGGTAGAAATTGACGTAGGAGAGAAGGTTTACGTAGATTAATCAACCCTCTGCTCAGTCCTTTTCCTCAGCTCATTTCTTTTCTCACAGCTCATTTCTTTTCCCTCTACCTTGCCCCTGATTAGAGAACCTCGCTACTGGAGTAGGCTTTCCCTAGAGGATGGATGATCACAGAATCATTCATCACTATCAGCTGGTTGGAAGAGTGTACTAAGTCCTAGCTAGTACCCTTGTAACTGCGAACTAGAAGGGGCTAAGCCTCTTAACTCGACTGGGCTTCACATTCCAGCTACATCCTCTCTCTGCTTTGCTCCTACTCTATCTTACTGGTGACAGATGAGATATTCTCTTTGCCCTTTTATATAGTTAGAGAAAGCGTGTATTACGAGAAGTATTACAACGGAATCCGTATTACAATGATCTCGGAGCTCTTCCCCAGCACCAAACCTTGCTTACCTTCCCGACCTTCCTAACGCCTCCCCGTCAACCTGACTGCTCTTCGGCTTGACCCTTGTACCAGAGCCCCCGCACGGGAATGTCACCAGACCTGCCTTCCCTTTCTCATCATGGTCCGTGGAACCGGCTTCACCTTCTCTTCTCGAGTCACTTTGCCTTTCGAGCCTTTTCGGAAGCAGAGAGAGTGATCTCAGGATTCTATATATTCCGTGGAAACTTGCTATTATAATATATTTCAAGCGGGAAGAGAGAGGGAATGGATGGTGGGCCTAGAGATGGGAAGGTTGAGAAGTGGACTGAGATCAGGGGTGGGATTAGATATCTTAGCCACAAAGGATGGATACTAGGTGGGCCCTGTGCCTATCGACCCTTGTTGTGCTCTAGCTAATGCCTTCCCTAGGCTTTGGGCGATGAAGGGAGCAACCAGCCTTGGTGCATGGTTCAGTCCTGAAGGAAAGGACTCAGCCGAACTTGACCACATACTCAAGCCCTTTCTCGACATAATTTTTGGTAGTACCGGTGACCAAATAGATAGCTTAGACTAGAATGAAAAAGTATAAATTATCTCACTTTGATATAATCTTTGAGTTATTTTGTCTAGTTGATAAGAAAAACTATCGTGATTAGAAAAGGGATTATAGGGGCTGGTCTCTTCTTTAATAAGAACTGAGGGAAAACCTGCCTTGAATGCACATACCTAGTTAACAGCTCTATCCTTAAGGCATTCGCATGGGCGGCCCGGTGACTGCACTGTCTTCTCTAGTGAAAGAGAATAAGCTCCATTCGCTTTTAAGCTATGCTCCGTCTTGCTCTTCCTGCGACTACCTTGCTTTTTCGCAATCAAGCGCTTACTTGCTCTTTCCCCGTAGTGAATCAAAGAATCTTCCCTGACTTACCTTTGCACTTCCCCGGTATGAGACTTCTCTACTTTCCCCGGGTGCGAACCAGATAGAAAGAAAGAAAAGCGATGAAAACTGACCGACCCCCTTTATCCTTCCAGGGGCTCGCATCCAAAACTCATTATCTTTCTTTTAGCTTATATATATATATATATATAGTTTTTCGGTATTTTCTGAAACCTATGGTCAAAGAGATCTAGCTATTACCATACCGCCTTACTCGCCTCGGCTTTTCCCTTAGAAATCTTATTGTTGACTTGCCTGAGACCGTTGTGACTGCGCTCCTTCTCCAGCTCGTTGAAATCCCGCCGTTGCCCTCGGAGAAGCTCGAGTATCGTAGGTCACTGCCCTACTACTCGCTTCCAGAGCTTGCTAAAATTAAAAGGGCTTTAGGCGGCGAAATAACTGAGAAAAAAGCTTCTCACATCTTCCCGATACTATCTTTTTCAAATATTAAAGATTAGGGGTCTAGTCTAGTCCACTCGCGATTTGATATAGTAGAAGTCGGCATCTTGCTCCCTCTCTGGCTAACCTCGTTCACCTGGAACTTTCACTGAAACTGCACGTGTAGACTATCTGATCCTTGCCCTAGGACTCTCGGGAAAGGTTGAAGGCAAGAGGCCAATTCGACATGCTAAGAGATGTCGAACTATAGACCTCCGATGCGTCGGAAGGCCTCATTCTATTCCTACCAAGCTTTGAGGTCTTTTGGATTTGGAGCATAGCCGATGTTGGTCAAGGGCTAAGAATGATTACGGGCGGCTATATATAAGTAATCTGAATGATGATTCCAATAATACAAACTATTTATATTAGTTATCTCAGAAATCTATTCATAGACGCTTTCTTTCGACTCACATATCTCTGCGGACTAGTGGGCAGTTAGCTTGATTGTGCGGTAACGATGCTAGGGAGGGGCAAGGTAGGCATTCCAGGTCAGAAATATATAAGAAAAATATGTGAATTTCCGAAACTTTGCTTTTTAGTAGATCATGGAGGATGACTTCTTGCTAAATTCTTCGGCACTATGGTATAACAGCTTACCATCACCCTGCCCCTTGACACTCCGAGAACAGGAGGTTAGGAACTTCCCTCTCTCTCCCCGTACCTACGAGTCAGTTGATGAGTCTGTGCTATCTAACTACTTTCTTATGCTCCTCGACTTCTCCCGAATTCCCATACTATCTACTAATAGTTGGGGCCTGAGCTTGTAGAGACTTTCCTTCCACCCAGAACCTTCCTGCACCAGGCGCTCTGACTATGCTTCCCATTCCCTCAAGGCAGTCGACTAACCAGCCTTTGGTCAATCTATCCTCCCCTCTACGCTATCGCCTACGCAAACTTGATATTCACCCTATTTATGGCTCGCGGTCTGCTACTTCCACTTTTGATTGAGAATTTCTCGGGATTGATTAGTCTCCGATTACCAAATATAGGATACAGAGCAACGAAATGTTGAGGCTCATCCGTCTTTCTTAGGGTTAGGAGTGAGGTTGTCAGCTTTAGGATACTAGTCCCATGTCTTGCCTTTCCGATTAGTCCAATATCCAAGCTTATTAGTGTAGGGCCTCCAGTTTGTGAAGGCAAAAGGGATTCGGCCTGGGGCAATCATCAGGTCCCTGGAAAGAGTCACGTAGATCAACCCCCTATCCATTCAAACCATAGGTCTTAGTCAACAGGTGAAGAAGCTGTTATTGATAGGCAGGTAGCCGATTTCATGGGGCAGAAGGCAGCCACAGGTTTTGAACGCTTCTTTTTTCCTTGGAGATATGTGGAACCAACCTATAACTGAATGCTGGGTGTCGAGGTTCAACCTCTGTGTCTATCGGGCTTTGTCAATCAGTAAGTGACCCTCGTAGTTGTGGTTGGTAACTCCAGATATCCGTCCGTAACACGGAATCTGCAGGGGGGCATTTGCTTCGGGTTGCTCCGTCGGGTCTTAGCATCCGAGCTCTACACATTCAAAGGTAGAGTCCAGGTCGGTACTGCTACTTCCACAGATCGATTGGGGTAGAGGTAGGTTGTCCTTATGTGTTCCCGAGGGATGCTCAATCATTCCACAAAAAAAGCAAGGAACTGGTCTGGATTTTCTGGGGATGCGTTGTTTCTATATCTTCACGGGGCGAGGCATCAGGAGTCATTTCACAGGAGGCATCAAATGTGCTATAGTGAACTGTTGATGGGAAGGAGCGGCTGAAAGTGAAGACATCGTTCTCCTTGCTTAGCCTCTTAGAATTCTACCTCTGTCAGCTTTCACTAGTGGATTAGAGAACAACACTGGTTTGAGTGCACACCCTAACACCCCTAGAATTCCTTTGTATCCCCAGAAAGCAGCTGTGATGCTCCTAGTCAGCTTTTAAACTTTTCACTCACTAATAGCTCGCACCAATTATTTTCTTCTATATAGTAGTAAATAACAGGGTCTTCTCTATAAAAAAAACCCTTGTCCCCCCTCTGACTCCCCCCCCCAAGGTAAGAGAGCAGAGAAAGCCTGACTCACGTATTCGTGAGCGGACACTCACTAACATGCGCTTGGAGGTGAGGGAACCCTAGGACGCCCAAAGGGATTTTGGGACTGAACTCTCTAAAGATAGGATCAGGGCCTTCAGGAAAGTCACCCAAGTTACCCTCACTTCTTGCTGCATCCCGAGTACTCGCTCATTCATTTGCGGGTTCTCACATGAGCTCTCTCAAAGAAACGAGACAGGACGGCTTTGTTTAAAAGAAGAATCTCCAAAATGGCGGATAGAGAACGTACCTCATTTAGAGATGCACTGAAGACAGGGCTCAGGACTCACCTCTCTGACTCCGCCAGTTCTCGGCCTCCTTGGTTGGTCTAGCGAGAGACTTCCTCCCGCCGGATCAAAGGAGCTCACTTATATACTAGTTGGACGACATCAAAAAGGTCGAGGCCTTTCTTCACAAAATAACATAGTAGAGGAAAACAGAAAGGAAAAAAGTCACATCACATTATATTAGTCAGAGAAAGTTGGATTTAATATAACAAGAAATATTAGAATAGAGAAAAAGCTGCCAGACTGCCCAAAAGGGCAGATGGGGAACTCTTCTTTCTTGTTATATTAAATGGCAGGATCGTCTTCTTAGTCTTCCAATTATTTAGATTTGATATTAGACTTTTGAGAAATATATATAATCAAGCAGAAATTGGCAATTTTGAGCTACGATGCCCATCCAACGTTATCCAATAAGCAAGAACTGACTGCCGGGTGACCTGTGTCACTATCCTATCCGACTTTCCCCTACCGAAATGGGATTCTTTAGTAAGTAAGCTAGGAAGGATTCGTTTTCATTCCTAGCAGCATGGCAGAATGCGCGGGCCCGGGGGCATGAACGGAATGCAGGCAAGAAGGCATGAAAGGGCATGCATCGTCTAGCAGGCCGACAACACCGGCTCCGGCATCTGACACCTCTTCGTCCACGACCCTCTCCATGATCTAAACAGCCGAACTACCCCACTCGAAGAGCAGCGGGTTGAGGAACTCGTCCAAGCTCAATGTTTGTGAGAAATCAACCCAAAAAAGCCACAATTATATATTGATATAGAGTGGAGTCTGAAGGGGAATATTCTCTCCTCATGGTCAAGTTGATCCTAGGCCCCGTGGAGTTAGAAAGCCCTGCTAAGGCACAAGTCGTCATGGACATGAGTTGAAGCTCGAAGGAAGTGGAAGCAAAAGCTGGACAAACTGCTAAAAAAGAGAAAAAGTGGGGAAGGGGCAAAGGGGATGTGGGGACTAGTAAGGAGACTGACTTTTCTCTTTCTTTCCATTTCTTGCTTGTCTTGTGTGGTAATTTTGTTGTGGATGTGCGGGCAGGCATTTTTCTAGAATATCAAGCATAGAACTCTTTCTTAGTGTCTTTTCTTTCCGTCTGAGTTCATCTCCCTCTTGGGAGAAGCCTTACGCCACGCACACTTCTTTCGGAAGCGTCCCCATTCCCCCCTTCCAAACCAGTATAGAGACTCTGGGAATCAAGTAGATCTTAGTCGTACTAGCTGCATCTTCTTTCTGTGTTTGGGGGGAGCGACAAGCAGAGTGGCAGGCGGGGATCAAATAGCATTTTCATGCGTTAGGAGCGCGTACAACAACCTTAAACGCACAAGCCTCGTCTGCTTCCCCCTCCATCCTTATTGGAGTCGTATGAGGCGGAAGCTCCATGTACGGTTTTGAAGTCGAGCCTTTCCAGCAATGGGTCCTAGGGACCGATATGATGATTGGTTTAGGTAGGGCGGCCGGCCTACTATGGGCACCTGTGGGTCTCCGTGCATGAGAGAAGAATCCATTCATGGCTTGGACTTCATTGGACTCACCCTCATGTCAAAGGAAAAAATAGCATGTAACAAGAACGAGGGGAGGGGATTCCCTACTGCGAGAGGGGCTCCTCGCGAGCCGGGCTTTTCGAGACGAGGCCTTTTGATAGGCCAAGTCAATTTCGGGAAAGCAAACCCTGCAACTGATGAGAAGGACTGGGGAAGCGTGTACGCTGTCTCACTCCCTGCCTTCCAAAGGTGCCTAAAGGACGGGCAGACACATCATAGAGATGTCCCGAGAGCGGATTCCCCACCGGCAGGGAGACAGGATACGGCCATCTCGAGGCACATCACTACCTACAGGCCAGACTGGCGAGACCCAGAAGGTGACCTTATTAAAGAGAACATTCGGGAGTCAGAGGATCCATAGTACCTGCAACCTCCCCTGACGTGACGTAGTTTTCCTTTCAAAGTGGGGGTAAGGGATTCTTTTCTGCTACGAAAAAGAAAATGCGGGCCAGATGTCGACTCGGCACAACTGGAAGATATATCCAAAACCAA
Source organism: Ottelia alismoides (assembly GCA_037367405.1). Lineage (NCBI taxonomy): Eukaryota > Viridiplantae > Streptophyta > Magnoliopsida > Alismatales > Hydrocharitaceae > Ottelia > Ottelia alismoides. The sequence continues at coordinate 731,669 of JAZKJV010008779.1, read as the reverse complement.
TGATCTGTGCCTACAGATACTGGATTAAATACCTCATACTACTTTATCGGGATGATGGAGCCCCAAATATACAGTCCTCCAATAATCAAAAGGTGGAGTATAGAGAACAGAGAAGATGCTTGGGTTTGTTTAGGACGGTTCAATTGCCTACGGCTACCTTTCCCCGAAAGGAAAGACCGGAAGAAGAGAGAGGAGAAGGTGAGGGTAGTCAGCCCTGCCCCATTCCCCAAACCCTGCAACATTTCCTGCTGCCTTTATTGTTTCCTTCCTATCTCCAGCCTCCTGTCCCTAGACCCGAATCGTCTCTCGTTGGTGCCTGGGATGGGGTCGAAGCCACCTCCCCTCTACAAAGCGTTGGGTCCTTTTTTCCTCTTCGAGACCTAGCCCAACGAGACTATTATATAAGTTAGTTCGTCGCCAACTCGTACTATATATCTGAGCGGCTTCTTGATTTTCTCTTGGGCTATCTATATACTTTTTAAACTAGTTCCTCAACTAGATAATACGAGTTTTTTTTAGAACTTCAATATATATATATATATATTCTACGTAAATTATATCTTCAAGTTTGGGGGTTCTCACTTCGACCCTGATCTTCTTGGTGTCTCCACAATTTTTGAGAAAGATATTTAAAAGGAGCTGGGATGGGGCCTGTGATTTTTAGGGGGTCTTTCTAGCAATAGCATGACTACCATTCTGAAGGAATCTATTGTCAGTTCTAGGATAAAGTCAAGCAAGCAAAAGGCCCACTCGCCCTCACTAGTAATTGGGCAATGTCTAAAATCAAAAAAAGGACAAGCAGGAATTTCAAATGGGCAAGGAAGAGGGGCGGGGGGTGATGACTTTCGTTTGTTCCTAGTACTCCAAGCCAAAAAGACAAGCCAGCCCAAACTATATATTGACTTATTAAAAATTGCAAGATGTTCCTACTACCTTCCGGCTTGCCCTTGTTTCTGCCTGCGAGTATGAGATAGAAAGTTGCTAGTGGGCTAATTATTTTGATTTGAAGCAATAAACCTTCTTAGGGCAATGTCCATTCTAGGGTCAAATTGAAGGGCGACGTTTTCTTCCAGACAAATCTTGCTAACAAGTAATATTCTAATAGTTGCTAAAATAAATAAATAAATCAAATAGCAACTTCTGTCAGATTCTCGGAGAGGAGACGGTCCTTCTTCCTTCGGTCTCCATGCTTTTCTAGAAGAAAGAGTCCCACTAGTTATGCAGCTCACCCTGCTAGCCAAAAGACCTCACCCCACTTATATAAATATGTGCAGCCTATTCGGATTCAATTGGCGGATGGGGATTCGAAGTCTTCTATCAAAGAGCATATAAGATCGCAATGGAAAAGATATAATTGTTGCTAAGATCAAAGGTCTCGAGCGCGTTGATCTGGTCCAGCAAATTTTCTAAACTAGTTGGAATCACAAAAGAGGGCCTCCTGGTCGTATAGGGGCTTGATAATGGGGTATTGGGGAGCTTCCCTGAACTTGACTACTCGGCGCAAGAAAGGGGAATTTCTCCGTCACGCGACGAATGTGATTCGATAGATGAATAGGCAGGAGAAGAGCAGTCACTAACTATTTCTTTTGTCTGGGAAGCATCTCTTTGGTCTTTAGTTATCCAGAGAAGTGGTCTTAAGCATCTGAGGCCCAAAAAGTCTAAGGCTCTGCACTTAGGAAGTAGACTAAACAAATCGGAGAAGGCCTCATTCAGAGACCTACCACAAATGTCCATAGCTTACCTATTCCTTAGCTAATCGTAGCCACCTTCGCTACAAGCAAGCATCTTTCGCACGACTCACATCCTGGCCCTGGGATAAGCCTTCGCCCACCTCCAGAGCGAAAGAAAGCATTTCAGAGAAGTCATACTCTTTTGCAATGGTCATCATTTACGTTCATTTCTCGATTTTACCTTCATGACTCGACCACCCATGATCAAAAGTAGACTATTTTTCTCTTATCAAGAAGTTCCCCAAAATATAGATAATCTAGTCGATTCTTCTCTTCTTCTTCTATATTTCTTCTCTTCTATAGAGTTCGCACTCCAATTTTCCATAAGCGGTTAACAACCAACCACAGCTCTCTATAGTTCAATGGCGAGCATGTCAATCTAGTAGAAATATCGAATGAGAATTTTGTCTTTATCTTGGAGACGATCTGTCTTTCTCTCATGCTTTCCGTCGATCAACAAACAACCAAAACTCTCTATAGTTCTTCAAAACTCGTATAGGAAGGAGTCTTTTTCTGTCTGGAGGGAAGATTTTTTGATGAATCAATAATGCTTCAACTGGATAAATTCACTTATTTCACACAATTCTTCTGGTCATGCCTGGCACTCATGACATATTATATTCCTACATGCATTGATAGAGATGGAGTACTTGGGATCGGAATAATTCTCAATCTGCGGAACCAACTGCTTTCAGATCGGGGGAACAAGATCCGAAGCAATGACCTTCCCCAAAAAGAAAAATTGGAGAGGTATCGATCAATGGTTTTAGCACCAGTGTCTCCTATATGTCCTCAACTTTCTTCGAAGTATCCCAATGGTGTAAGGCAGTTGACTTATTGGGAAAAAAGAGGAAAAGAACTTTGATCTCTTCTTTTGGAGAAATCAGTGGCTCACGAGGAGAGGAAAGAAACATTCTATATTTGATCTCGAAGTCCTCAGAGGGCACTTCTTCCGTCTTTTGACTTGTAGGAATGACATAATGCTCATCCATGTTCCACACGGCCACGGAAGCATCATTTTTTAATCCCTCCCGATACATCACGCTTGGAGTGGGGGGCCATCCCCGGGTAGGTCTAGTATTCGTATAATGTCAATCGTCAATGTTCTCGAGATTCTCAATCTTCCGGGAAGGGAGCGAAGGCCCTTCCTAGCTTGAAAGTGAACTTGTTCGCTCCTCCCAAAAGGTGACATCCACAACCATGGAGGGTGTAATCAGATCATTTCCCAGCTATCTTATATACTAATTGGACACATTCTCGTTGTTCTAACTTAAACAAACCTCTAGAGGGTCATCTCAATTCTGGAGAAGCTCAATCCGTGTTTTTAGAGAGAGGCGTATGCACATTCACCGGCAGAAAGAACAAAGTCATAGGGGAGCACCTCATTCTCTTGTTTACTCTCCCAAAGAAAAAAGAAGAGTCGGAGGGACTTTCTCTATTTCTCTTCGGTATCACCCATACCCAAAGAGCTCTCTCGGAGGTGCACACTAGATCCCCCTCCCCCCGACGTGCAGTTCTTGCCTGAAGTCAAGACTAGAGCGTGTGGCCTTCCCCCATGCACTTGAAGCATCTTTGGAAGAGGTCTTTTCACATCCTCTTTCTTGCACGCAGACGACCCCCCCCCCCCCCCCCCGCCCCCGACTCCCGCCCAGATATATAGTGGGGAGGTTATGCTCAATTCAGAAAGTAGTCCAAAAAGCAAGTGGAGTGGTCCGCCTCTAAGTTCTCGTAGTAGGATGAAAAGGAACTACTAAATAAGGAGTAGGTAAATAGCCTTGTCTTTTTTCAGGGGAAAAGGGATATGAAACTATTGATAGAGACTCCCAGCATTCCTGGCTTATCGCGTTTAATACTAAGTTTTCCCTATAAACCTTTTGAGCCTTCTCTTTCTAATCCTAAGGCCCTCTTCCTTCATCCTCTAAGGCATAGGCTCCAATCTTCTGAGGAGAGGGAGCTGAGCGGTTCTCTCTCATAGCCGCACACACAGACAGCAGAAGTCAATCAGAGCTCATTCCAGGGTGTGCACCCTGCATTCATTGATCAACAATCCATTCCGGACAATAATATATGATGCTTTTTTTTCTTACGTTTGCTTTTCCATCTCTCTCATCTTCTTTCCTCTCATCACCCTTTCTGCTACGCCGTCCGTATGACGGGTGAAGCAGCTCCTATTTACTAAGAGATCATCCGCTTCTTGATCTTTCAGTCGTCTCACTGAAAAGTTGAGTGGATGAATCGGACCTACTTTCTTTCGCCTGACTTGCTCTATGTATATCAGTTGCTTCGTCCAACCAAGGGAAGATAACAGTAATGGCAAGCTTCCCTACTTTTTTTAGTAGCCGTATGGAGGTTAAGGTGAAGCTTTCCACATGACATTTGATATAAAACTACATATTTGATTATCAAAATATAGTTGCGAATGTTCGCTACTATATAAATATGTTCATTTTTTAATAATAAATATGTTGTTAAAAATGGAAAAAGTACGTCACGCTTGGAGGAGAAAGGAGGGAGGTAGTGCGCAAATGAGCACTGAAAAGGGTTAGTGTGTCCCCGCATGTCCGCAAGCTACTATAAAAGCCTTTCATGGATGGGAAGCGGGTGCTTCCGAACACGGCCCCTCCTGTCCCCAAGGACTATCTCATAACGGGGGAAGGCGCATACTAGGATATACAATGGGAATCCAAAAGCTCCGGCCTATCTTCGAGGCCTTAAATATTTAATAGAATGCATATTTTTCTTCTTTCTTCCGCGCCCCCCTTTCCCCCCTTTTGAGGCTGCTGAGGCGGATTATTGTATGTCAAGTCGGATGTTGCTTTTTTTGAGTGATTTTCTTCTTGATGTTAGTGAAAGATATGGAGAGATCCTCGAGCGCATCACGGAAGCATGAGCGTCGTATCGGATACGACGAAGAACGACTAGTCGTACTAGTTGTTCGGTGCAGCGGAATTTAAAAAATTTATTCGATGAAACCACATGATCCAAGAACCATTCTCGGATCGTTTCGTCTATAACCTCAACAAGTATAATGCAATACCTCTTGAAGCGTGGTTGATCGAGTCTCTAAAAGAAGAGACCTCTTGTCTCAAGTCCGATCGTCGGAGAGATCGCTTGCGAGCGCGGGGATGAACCGCAGTGTCCTCGCAATCCAAGAAGTTTATCCAAGCACGGTTGCTCCTGATCTCGTTGCACGAGATCAAACGTCTCCTTCGTGGGCGAAGCACTCGAAGTAGACGGAGAACCGCAGAGCGTCGAAGCGGCAGCGCGAAGGCGAGGGCGACGACGTTTCTCTCCACCAAGGTGGACGGCCACCAAGAGGAAGAGGGAGAGAGGGCTGTCGAGTATGAGAGAAAGAGAGAGAGAGAGTTTTCCTACACTAGCATGTGTAAAGAGAGAGCCAAGAATGCCTCTCTATTTATAGGGTTTTGGGATCCATGGATCTCAATCCATGTGTCACATAAAATCAATGGTTGAGATTGATTTATGTCAATCTAATGGTCAAGATTGTTGTTGGAAAAAACCAACAACTTGTGATTTAATTTGATAAAAATATATTTGATAAATCAAATAAATATTAATACCAAATATAAATCAATCAAATAAGGAGAGAGAAGGCAAAGGAGATGATCTCTTTATTTGGAAGAGGGGACGGCCACCAATTCCCCAAGGGAATTGAGTGTCGCCCCCCTCATTCCTAATGAGGAGTGCAATCTCATGATCCCCATGAGATTGCACATCTCCTTAATTTTATCTCTACTTATTTTCCAACAATAATTTGTTGGTATTTTAATTCACCAAAATAATTCTCAATTAATTTTGGGAATATTGCAATCTTGACATTGGAATAATGTGAATCAAATTCACAACCCAAAACAAAATGCAATTTACATTTTCAATTAATTAAACAATGTGTATCCAATACACATTAATAATTAATCTACTAATATAAATTATATTTAACTCTCTCTAATACATTATAAATCACATTTATAATATATTAGGAATAATTGGATATTACTATCCACATTATTCTTATCCATAATAATTAAATCACATTTAATTATATTGGATAATTTCTCATACATCATGATAATTAAATCACATTCAATTATCAACTTCTCTTTGCTTAGATCTCATGGAATTGTTCTTAAACCATTTAAGAACAATGCTATTTCTCCTCAGATACTTGGAGATAAGGACAGGGAGATTGTATTGTTCCACGTATAGTGACTTGGATATTGAGATCACATCTCAAATCCAGATCCCATGGACCTCTCATAGATGCTTGATTAAATCAAGACCGTAAACCTAATCTTCTCATTGCATCTGAATCTCATTCATATCAATGTCCAGTACATGGACTAAGATTAGGTCACTTCTCTAATGAGAGGAGTCACTAAAATCCAGACCTGTTTCATCACTCCCTCAGAATGGAAGCGTCATCGTTATACAATGGTTTATGATCAAATCACCCTTCAGGTATTCCCAATACCTGCACATCCTGCATATTGGAAGACTCATGATCATCATGAAGATAAAGATCACTTTTACACTGTCATCTTCATAGTATGATCATTAAGTTTCTCAATCTTGGTCCTTGGGATATGGTATAGATCATATGCTTTCACAAAGCATATATCTTACCTTCAAATTCATATCATGCTTCTAAAGCATGATGACCATGCATGGAATTTGGTCAATCCCAATACCTCATGAGTGAGCTCATGTCTCCCGGTTCACAAGTGAACCTGTATGATCCCTTTGAGAGATCATATTACTCATATGCCCTCATATGCACACCAGCTCGCCGGTGTATAGACCTTGATTAGGTCATCAACTTATTGGTCTGCCAAATGTACATGCTCAGACATATAGTAATATATCTGTCTCTGGTCAGAGGATGTTTGCCTGTGATGTGACAGTATTCATCATAGGTCTTTGGTTATCTCGATCTCGTTAAGTCAACTCATTGACTCAACTAATCTGATACCTCCGAATCAATATTCCTATGTAGAGGACCTGCATCAAGAGGTCGATCAGATATCAGTCTAATGAGATGGGATTGCCATCTCCCACTCAGACTGGAGATCACTACTTAATAATCATTGATGATGCTTGATGAGTCCTCTATCTAACTCCTTATATATTCATCCAAGCATCAGCCTCTATGATTCAATCATTTAATCAACAGCTGTATGATTATCAAGTTGGCCATGGTACATAACCCATATTGTACAGAGGGACCTTATAGTGCATTCATTCATTCAATATCAGAAAGGGAGTGAAACAAAACATCAATAACTTTTATTGATAATTCATTTATTACAATAACATTTATTGTAGGAATGGTTCGCCTCGGGCTCACATTGCTAACAATCTCCCACTAGTCCTCAGAACCATTCAGGAACAAACCTTAAACCCATACTCATTACATGCTGGTCAAAAACCTTCTGTGTCAGAGGTTTGGTAAGAGGATCAGCAACGTTGTCGGCGGAGGCCACCTTGGTGATGATGATGTCACCACGCTTTTGAATCTCCCGAATGATGTGGTATTTCTTTTCTACGTGCTTGCTCTTTTGATGCCATCTGGGTTCCTTCTCCTGGGCAATGGCTCCCGTGTTATCACAAAGTAGCGGGATGGGAGTATCAGAGGAAACTACGCCAAGCTCCTAGACGAACTTGCGCAACCACACTGCCTCCTTCGCAGCATCCGATGCGGCAATGTATTCGGCTTCTATTGTTGAATCTGTCGTAGTGTCCTGCTTCTTGCTTCTCCAGCTCACAGCACCACCGTTCAACAGGAACACAAACCCTGATGTCGACTTTCGATCATCAATATCTGATTGGAAGTCAGAATCTGTATATCCCCAAGACTTGGAGATCACCATCTCCATAGACGAAGATGTAATCTTGCGTCCGTCTTAGATATTTGAATATGTTCTTTACTGCATTCCAGTGTTGTTCTCCATAGCAGGATTGGTAACGACTTACCACTCCCACTGCATGGCAGATATCTGGCCCAGTACACATCATGGCATACATTAAGCTTCCTACGGCTGATGCATAAGGACATCCAGCCATGGCCTTCTTTTCCGCAACAGTTTGAGGAGCCATTCCTTTAGACAGGTGGATACCATGTCTTAAGGGTAGGAATCCTTTCTTGGAACTATCCATACGGAATCGTTCAAGAATCTTCTTAATGTATCCTTGTTGTGACAATCCCAATATCCTCTTCTCTCGGTTTCTGAACAGCTTCAGACCCAAGATGTAAGAGGCTTCTCCAAGATCTTTCATCTCAAAGGTATGGGACAACCAAATCTTCACACTGGTCATCATCCCTGTATCATTCCCAATGATAAGGATGTCATCTACATAAAGCACGATGAACACAATGGCGCTCCCACTAAGCTTCTTGTACACACAAGGTTCATCAGGATTCTGCACAAAATCATAACTCTTTATGGTTTCGTTAAATCTGATGTTCAAACTACGTGAAGCTTGCTTGAGCCCATAGATGGATTTCTTCATCTTGCATACTTTGCCATCCTCAGTTATGAATCCCTGGGGCTGCTCCATGTAGATATCCTCCTCGAGGTATCCATTGCGGAAAGCCGTCTTGACGTCCATCTGCCAGATGTCGTAGTCAAGATATGCAGCTATAGCTAGCAATGCCCTGATGGATTTAAGCATAGCCACAAGAGAGAATGTGTCATCGTAGTCGATGCCTTCTCTCTGTGTGTAGCCCTTGGCTACGAGTCGTGCCTTGAAAGTCTCTACTTTCCCATCAGGTCCCCTCTTTCTCTTGAAGATCCATTTGCACCCAATGGGTTTTACCCCCTTAGGTGGATCCTCTAGGGTCCATACACCATTCTTATGCATGGAGTCAATTTCTGACTTCATTGCTAGCATCCATCTATCCATGTCATGATCCGCGAGTGCTTCATCAAATGAAGTAGGATCATTGTCAGTTTCACTTGACACATGGAATCCATACCTTTCAGGTGGTGCAACCACCCTCGAACTCTTTCGAAGAGGTATGGGTGTTTCATCTTTATTTACTTCTTCGGTTTCTGGTTCAGGAAGCTCAGAGTCCTCAGGGGACTCAATGAGTTCCTCTACTTCACTTTTGTCTTGACCTTTAAGGAAATCATCCTCCAGAAATTTCACATCTCTAGAGACAAAAATCTTTTGGGTCTCAGGGTCATAAAGTTGGTATCCAATACCATCTTTAACGTACCCAATGAAGTAGCACTCACGAGAGCGAGATTCTAGCTTACTTGCATCCACATTCTTTGCATGGACCAAGCAACCCCAAACCCTCAAGTGATTAACACTAGGTTTGGTTCCATACCATAGCTCATGAAGAGTCTTAGGTACATATTTGCTAGGAATCTTATTTAGGATATATATTGCAGTCTCTACTGCATATCCCCAGAAACTAAGTGGCAAATGTGCTTTACTCATCATTGAACGAACCATATCCACGATGGTTCTGTTGTGTCTTTCAGCAACGCCATTAAGTTGGGGAGTTCCAGGAGGAGTGAGATTGGAAATAATTCCATTCTCTTTAAGGTATTCCTTAAATTCATCTGATAGGTACTTGCCACCTCGATCAGATCGAATTCGTTTAATCTTCCTATTGGTTTGGTTCTCAACCAAAACCTTGAACTCTTTGAACTTTTCAAAGGTTTCAGACTTATGACGTAATAGGAAGATAAACCCGTATCGCGAATGGTCATCAATAAATGTCAAATAATATCGATATCCATTTCGAGTCGTGGTATTGAAGGGACCGCATACATTAGTATGTATTAGGTCAATAATACCTTCACATCTTGTAACCTTTTTACGGAAAGGCATCCTTGTCATTTTACCTCGAATACAATGTTCACAGATAGGTAAAGGCTGAACCTGTAGAAAATCCAAAGGTCCATCCTTTATTAATCTATTGATCCTATCAACAGATAAATGACCAAGCCTTTGATGCCAAATCATGTTTGAATGATTTATATTACTCCTGGATCTTTTAGGGTTTTTATTAGTGGTTGTAACATTCATGACATGCTCATTAATGCACAATTCATAGAGTCCTCCAGAAGTCAAAATACCCTCTGCAATATATTTATCATAATGATTTATGACTAATTTATTACAAAATAGGAGTGAATATCCACTTCTAACTAGCTTAGATACAGATATCAAATTCCTTCTGACTTCAGGTACATAAAGACACTCTTTAAGTACTAGGACTCTTCCACTAGATGACGATAGTCTGCAGGTCCCGACGGCGACTGCTGCAACACTTGCATCAGATCCCTTCTGGATGATTATCTCCCCTTCTTCAAGCTGTCTAGTTTCCTGAAACAAATGCAACAAATTGCATACATGAACAGAAGCACAAGAATCAACTACCCAACTTCCTTCTCGTCCAACGAGAAAGCTGGTTTCAATGATAAAAGTAGATTTCATACCTGCTGGGGCTTTACCTTTGTCGATCGACTTCAGCTAATCTGGGCAATTACGCTTCCAGTGCCCCGGCTTCTTGCAGTGGTGACAGACGTCGGTTTTCTTCGATGCCATTAAAGTGGATGCATTGGAAGATGAGGCAACACTTTGTCCCTTCTTCTTTCTCCTCTGGGCCGGGCCCTTCCGAGAACCTTGCTTCCGCCCGCGCTTCCCTTTGACCTGTGCAACCATTGCAGTGCTAGTGGGACCATCTTTCTTCATTACGTCTTCTGCAGACTTTAATGAAGCAAGAAGCCCAGCATTTGTCAGTTCCAGCTTATTCATGTGGAATGACACCACAAAGTTATTGAAAGATTTGGGCAATGACAGCAGAATGAAATCAGATTGCATGTCTGCATCCATCGTCGCCCCCAGAGTCTCAAGCTCCGACAAGTACCCAAACATTTTGAGTACATGCTCACGGACCGAGGTCCCTTCCTGCATCTTGCAGCGAACGAGTTCTTTCATAACATTGTACCGCTGGGTGCGGTTAATGTCACCAAACATATCCTTTAGATTCTGGATGATATCCTGGCAAGTACTCATCTCCACCTGTTGCTTCTGAAGAACATTGGAGAGAGAACCCAAGATATAGCACCTAGCCAAGACATGATCTTCATCATACTTGTCATTATATGCTTTGTCTTACTTAGATTTAGGGTTTTCAAGTTTGTTTTCAGAGAGCACATAACTGATGCGCTCTGTCGAAAGCACAAGCTCCAAATTACGGATCCAATCCGAGTAATTTGGTCCGGTCAATTAGTTGACCTCCAGAAGCCTGCTCAGTGGGTTCATGGCCTTCATTTTCTGAAATTGAGAATGCACTATATTAGAACATATGATTATATATTCAATTTAATTTTATTTGATTAAGGCATTTTTAAATCTAATTAGTCTTGCTATGTCAACTATGAAAGTTTATTCCCTTATTCACTTTCAAAGTAGGAGATATACTTACCGATATATCTCAAGCAAGAACTGGGATCTCCTCTTTATCTTTGTCATATCCTAATAATATGAGAACCTATGACTCAAATAAAGAGAAGCGGGAACACATTCCGCCTTGCAATTCCAACTTGCATTTCCCAATTCGGTCTTTAATACCCGAGCCCACCACCCCTAAGGTGATGTTGACTCGTCATTAATTGAACCAACCGTCAACAGGAATACAACTCGCTATGCGCAATCCAATATCGCCCCAATAATATGAGGACCCGATATTGGGGTCACTACGCATACGTCCTTACTCTTTCGAGAAGCGACGAGCCCGATCCAAACGGATCATATGTGGGAGCTGTCACTTCGGACAGGCGTCTCCCACATATAATATTTGGCGACGAAACCCTTCGCCTTGACGGGAGACCATGGATGTCACTTATGTGATCCTCCATCTCTTATTCAAATTTAATTAATTACTATGAATCTCATTCATATAATTAATTCTTCCAAGGGAATTATTAGCTCTACTCATATTAGAGTATTCTCAATTGGATATAATTAACTTAATCATATTAAATTAATTATCAATCCAATTCAATCAATCAAACTTAATTTTATGCTCGAATATACATATATGATATTATTCTCAAAGTACGTATTAATTAGTATTTTAATAATTAGAAAAATACAACATAATCCCTCGGACAATATCCAGGCCCTACCCGCTGTCATGGCCAGTACCGGCGGGAGTGGGGCGGACCACATACGTTGCAACCCGCTGACCCAGCGATCCCCGACTAGACACCATATCCGCCTCGAGAAAGGATAATGCCAAATTTATTATTTTGTACTTGAGATGATCATCGGTTCTTCAACCGAAATTATACCATATAGTAATCAAAACAATTTTGATTTTAAGGAAATTTGCTAGGCAAATTCCCAAGTCCTATTCAAGCATGAAGTTTGATGATTGTAATTCCAATTAAGGTTTAGATCAAATCTAATCAACTAATTGGTTGGGGCCAAGCCAATTAGGCAAATAACCATGTTTCAATATTTCACAAATATTTTTAAAGATTATTTCACGAAATTAACAATTAATTTCACTAATTGACAATCACTTGGTTCTAGATTAGGAAAGCAATTTCAGCAGTGACCTCTACTTACTAAAATTGGCATATCTCAATCATATTAAATTCAAATTAAGCTAAGTCAATTTCTAAAGTTTGCTAATTTGGTTTAGGACAGAACCTAATTGATGTTTCACGCATTTCGAGGCAAGTCTAAACAGTAATTAACACTTTAATCACGTTCAGATTCACAGTTCCCGCAACAGTGCATACATGTTCATTAAAACGACCATATCTCGAGTTTACGAAATCCGATTTACGCAAACTCAGATCCTATGGTTTCCTTATTTAATGGGGAACATAATACAAGTATGAAATTCGTGTTTAAACAATTTAAACAGTGGCGAATTTATTTACTAAACAGATCTGCAAAATCAAATGCGATGAAAACTTTCGCGACCTTAGCGAACCCAAGTCGTCCTTGGTTAACGAATCACTATTCGAAACCGTCGACCTAAGGCTATGATACCACTTTAAGGATATGGAGAGATCCTCAAGCACATCACGGAAGCGTGAGTGTCGTATCGGATACGACGAAGAACGACTAGTCGTACTAGTTGTTCGGTGCAGCGGAATTTAAAAAATTTATTCGATGAAACCACATGATCCAAGAACCATTCTCGGATCGTTTCATCTATAACCACAACAAGTATAATGCAATACCTCTGGAAGCGTGGTTGATTGAGTCTCTAAGAGAATAGACCTCCTGTCTCAAGTCCGATCGTCGGCGAGATCGCTTGCGAGCGCGGGGATGAAACGCGGTGTCCTCGCAATCTAAGAAGTTGATCCAAGTACGGTTGCTCCTGATCTCGTCGCACGAGATCAAACGTCTCCTTCGTGAGCGAAGCACTCGAAGTAGACGGAGAACCGCAGAGCGTCGAAGCGGCAGCGCGAAGGCAAGGGCGACGACGTTTCTCTCCACCAAGGTGGACGGCCACCAAGAGGAAGAGGGAGAGAGGGCTGTCGAGTATGAGAGAAAGAGAGAGAGGGAGAGAGAGTTTTGCTACAATAGCATGTGTAAAGAGAGAGCCAATAATGCCTCTCTATTTATAGGGTTTTGGGATCCATGGATCTCAATCCCTGTGTCACATAAAATCAATGGTTGAGATTGATTTATGTCAATCCAATGGTCAAGATTGTTGTTGGTAAAAACCAACAACTTGTGATTTAATTTGATAAAAATATATTTGATAAATCAAATAAATATTAATACCAAATCTAAATCAATCAAATAAGGAGAGAGAAGGCAAAGGAGATGATCTCCTTATTTGGAAGAGGGGACGGCCACCAATTCCCCAAGGGAATTGAGTGCCGCCCCCCTCATTCCTAATGAGGAGTGCAATCTCATGATCCCCATGAGATTGCACATCTCCTTAATTTTCTCTCTACTTATTTTCCAACAACAATTTGTTGGTATTTTAATTCACCAAAATAATTCTCAATTAATTTTGGGAATATTGCAATCTTGACATTGGAATATTGTGAATCAAATTCACAACCCAAAACAAAATGTAATTTACATTTTCAATTAATTAAACAATGTGTATCCAATACACATTAATAATTAATCTACTAATATAATCTATATATTTAACTCTCTCTAATACATTATAAATCACATTTATAATATATTAAGAATAATTGGATATTACTATCCACATTATTCTTATTCATAATAATTAAATCACATTTAATTATATTGGATAATTTCTCATACATCATGATAATTAAATCACATTTAATTATCAACTTCTCTTTGCTTAGATCTCATGGAATTGTTCTTAAACCATTTAAGAACAATGCTATTTCTCCTCAGATACTTGGAGATAAGGATGGGGCGATTGTATTGTTCCACGTATAGTGACTTGGATATTGAGATCACATCTCAAATCCAGATCACATGGACCTCTCATAAATGCTTGATTAAATCAAGACCGTAAACCTAATCTTCTCATTGCATCTGAATCTCATTGAGATCAATGTCCAGTACATGGACTAAGATTAGGTCACTTCTCTAATGAGCGGAGTCACTAAAATCCAGACCTGTTTCATCACTCCCTCGGAATGGAAGCGTCATGGTTATACAATCGTTTATGATCAAATCACCCTTCAGGTATTCCCAATACCTGTACATCCTGCATACTGGAAGACTCATGATCATCATGAATATAAAGATCACTTTTACACTGTCATCTTCATAGTATGATCATTAAGTTTCTCAATCTTCGTCCTTGGGATATGGTACAGATCATATGCTTTCACAAAGCATATATCCTACCTTCAAATTCATATCATGCTTCTAAAGCATGATGACCATTCATGGAATTTGGTCAATCCCAATACCTCATGAGTGAAACTATATGATCCCTTTGAGAGATCATATTACTCATATGCCCTTATATGCACACGAGCTCGCCGGTGTATAGACCTTGATTAGGTCATCAACCTATTGGTCTGCCAAATGTACATGCTCAGACATATAGTAATATATCTGTGTCTGGTCAGAGGATGTTTGCCTATGATGCGACAGTATTCATCATAGGTCTTTGGTTATCTCGATCTCGCTAAGTCAACTCATTGACTCAACTAATCTGATACCTCCGAATCAATATTCCTATGCAGAGGACATGCATCAAGAGGTCGATCCGATATCAATCTAATGAGATGGGATTGCCATCTCCCACTTAGACTGGAGATCACTACTTGTTAATCATTGATGATGCTTGATGAGTCCTCTATCTAACTCCTTAGATATTCATCCAAGCATCAGCCTCTATGATTCAATCATTTAATCAACAGTTGTATGATTATCAAGTTGGCCATGGTAGATAACCCTTATTGTACAGAGGGACCTTATAGTGCATTCATTCATTCAATATCAGAAAGGGAGTGAAACAAAACATCAATAACTTTTATTGATAATTCATTTATTACAATAACATTTATTGTAGGAATGGTTCTCCTCGGGCTCACATTGCTAACAGTTAGCACGTAGTTCGTCGGTCAAACCAACGATTCTCCTCTTCGTGAAGTCATAGAGTGAGTCTTCACATTTTCTGGTATTACTTCTAGAAATGCCATAAAAGAACCATCCCTTCCTACTTCAAATGAGACCAAAAAGCCTTCTATACCACTTCGCGTTATGAAGCCCTGGGGCTGCTCCATGTAGATATCCTCCTCGAGGTATCCATTGAGGAAAGCCGTCTTGACGTCCATCTGCCAGATGTCGTAGTCAAGATATGCAGCTATAGCTAGCAATGCCCTGATGGATTTAAGCATAGCCACAGGAGAGAATGTCTCATCGTAGTCGATGCCTTCTCTCTGTGTGTAGCCCTTGGCTACGAGCCGTGCCTTGAAAGTCTCTACTTTCCCATCAGGTCCCCTCTTTCTCTTGAAGATCCATTTGCACCCAATGGGTTTTACCCCCTTAGGTGGATCCTTTAGGGTCCATACATCATTCTTATGCGTGGAGTCAATTTCTGACTTCATTGCTAGCATCCATCTATCCATGTCATGATCCGCGAGTGCTTCATCAAATTAAGTAGGATCATTGTCAGTTTCACTTGACACATGGAATCCATACCTTTCAGGTGGTGCAACCACCCTCGAACTCTTACGAAGAGGTATGGGTGTTTCATCTTTATTTACTTCTTCAGTTTCTGGTTAAGGAAGCTCAGAGTCCTCAGGGGACTCAATGAGTTCCTCTACTTCACTTTTGTCTTGACCTTTAAGGAAATCATCCTCCAGAAATTTCACATCTCTAGAGACAAAAACCTTTTGGGTCTCAGGGTCATAAAGTTGGTATCCAATACCATCTTTAACGTACCCAATGAAATAGCACTCACGAGAGTGAGATTCTAGCTTACTTGCATCCACATTCTTTACATGGACCAAGCAACCCCAAACCCTCAAGTGATTAACACTAGGTTTGGTTCCATACCATAGCTCATGAGGAGTCTTAGGTACAGATTTGCTAGGAATCTTATTTAGGATATATATTGCAGTCTTTACTGCATATCCCCATAAACTAAGTGGCAAATGTGCTTTACTCATCATTGAACGAACCATATCCATGATGGTTATGTTGCGTCTTTCAGCAACACCATTAAGTTGGGGAGTTCCAGGAGGAGTGAGATTGGAAATAATTCCATTCTCTTTAAGGTATTCCTTAAATTCATCTGATAGGTACTCGCCACCTCGATCAGATCGAATTCGTTTAATCTTCCTATTGGTTTGGTTCTCAACCAAAACCTTGAACTCTTTGAACTTTTCAAAGGTTTCAGACTTATGACGTAATAGGAAGATAAACCCGTATCGTGAATGGTCATCAATAAATGTCAAATAATATCGATATCCATTTCAAGTCGCGGTACTGAAGGGACCGCATACATCAGTATGTATTAGGTCAATAATACCTTCACATCTTGTAACCTTATTACGGAAAGGCATCCTAGTCATTTTACCTCGAATACAATGTTCACAGATAGGTAAAGGCCGAACCTATAGAAAATCCAAAGGTCCATCCTTTATTAATCTATTGATCCTATCAACAGATAAATGACCAAGCCTTTGATGCCAAATCATGTTTGAATGATTTATATTACTCCTGGATCTTTTAGGGTTTTTATTAGTGGTTGTAACATTCATGACATGCTCATTAATGCACAATTCATAGAGTCCTCCAGAAGTCAAAATACCCTCTGCAATATATTTATCATAATGCTTTATGACTAATTTATTACAAAATAGGAATGAATATCCACTTCTAACTAGCTTAGATACAGATATCAAATTTCTTCTGACTTCAGGTACATAAAGACACTCTTTAAGTACTAAGACTCTTCCACTAGAAAACGATAGTCTGCAAGTCCCGACGGCGACTGCTGCAACACTTGCATCAGATCCCATCTGGATGACTATCTCCCCTTCTTCAAGCTGTCTAGTTTCCTGAAACAAATGCAACAAATTGCATACATGAACAGAAGCACCAGAATCAACTACCCAACTTCCTTCTCGTCCAACGAGAAAGCTCGTTTCAATGATAAAAGTAGATTTCATACTTGCTGGGGCTTTACCTTTGTCGATCGACTTCAGGTAATCTGGGCAATTACGCTTCCAGTGCCCCGGCTTCTTGCAGTGGTGACAGACGTCGGTTTTCTTCGACGCCATTAAAGTGGATGCATTGGAAGATGAGTCAACACATTGTCCCTTCTTTTTTCTCTTCTGGGCCGGGCCCTTCCGAGAACCGTGCTTCCGACCGCGCTTCCCTTTGACCTGTGCAACCATTGTAGTGCTAGTAGGACCATCTTTCTTCATTACGTCTTCTGCAGACTTTAATGCAGCAAGAAGCCCAGCATTTGTCAGTTCCAGCTTATTCATGTGGAATGACACCACAAAGTTATTGAAAGATTTGGGCAATGACAGCAGAATGAAATCAGATTGCATGTCTGCATCCATCGTCGCCCCCAGAGTCTCAAGCTCCGACAAGTACCCAAACATTTTGAGTACATGCTCGCGGACCGAGGTCCCTTCCTGCATCTTGCAGCGAACGAGTTCTTTCATAACATTGTACCGTTGGGTGCGGTTAATGTCACCAAACATATCCTTTAGATTCTGCATGATATCCTGGCAAGTACTCATCTCCACATGTTGCTTCTGAAGAACATTGGAGAGAGAACCCAAGATATAGCACCTAGCCAAGACATGATCTTCATCATACTTGTAATTATATGCATTGTCTTCCTTAGATTTAGGGTTTTCAAGTTTGTTTTCAGAGAGCACATAACTGATGCGCTCTGCCGAAAGCACAAGCTCCAAATTACGGATCCAATCCGAGTAATTTGGTCCGGTCAATTGGTTGACCTCCAGAAGCCTGCTCAGTGGGTTCATGGCCTTCATTTTCCGAAATTGAGAATGCACTATATTAGAACATATAATCATATATTCAATTTAATTTTATTTGATTAAGGCATTTTTAAATCAAATTAGTCTTGCTATGTCAACTATGAAACTTTATTCCCTTATTCACTTTCAAAGTAGGAGATATACTTACCGATATATCTCAAGCAAGAACTGAGATCTCCTCTTTATCTTTGTCATATCCCAATAATATGAGAACCTATGACTCAAATAAAGTGAAGCGGGAACACATTCCGCCTTCCAAGTCCAACTTGCATTTCCCAATTCGGTCTTTAATACCCGAGCCCACCACCTCTAAGGTGATGTTGACTCGTCATTAATTGAACCAACCGTCAACAGGAATACAACTCGCTGTGCGCAATCCAATATCGCCCCAATAATATGAGGACCCGATATTGGGGTCACTACGCATACGTCCTTACTCTTTCGAGAAGCAACGAGCCCGATCCAAACGGATCATATGTGGGAGCTGTCACTTCGGACAGGCGTCTCCCACATATAATATTTTGCGACGAAACCCTTCGCCTTGACGGGAGACCATGGATGTCACTTATGTGATCCTCCATCTCTTATTCAAATTTAATTAATTACTATGAATCTCATTCATATAATTAATTCTTCCAAGGGAATTATTAGCTCTAATCATATTAGAGTATTCTCAATTGGATATAATTAACTTAATCATATTAAATTAATTATAAATCCAATTCAATCAATCAAACTTAATTTTATGCTTGAATATACATATATGATATTATTCTCAAAGTACGTATTAATTCGTATTTTAATAATTAGAAAAATACATCATAATCCCTCGGACATTATCTCGGCCCTATCCGATGTCATGGCCAGTACCGGCGGCAGTGGTGCGGACCACATACGTTGCAACCCGCTGACCCAGAGATCCCCGACTAGACACCATATCCGCCTCGGGAAAGGATAATGCCAAATTGATTATTTTGTACTTGAGATGATCATCGGTTCTTCAACCGAAATTATACCATATAGTAATCAAAACAATTTTGATTTTAAAGAAATTTGCTAGGCAAATTCCCAAGTCCTATTCAAGCAAGAAGTTTGATGATTGTAATTCCAATTAAGGTTTAGATCAAATCTAATCAACTAATTGGTTGGGGACAAGTCAATTAGGCAAATAATCATGTTTCAATATTTCACAAATATTTTTCAAGATTATTTCACGAAATTAACAATTAATTTAACTAATTGACAATCACTTGGTTCTAGATTAGGAAAGCAATTTCAGCAGTGACCTCTACTTACTAAAATTGGCATATCTCAATCATATTAAATCCAAATTAAGCTAAGTCAATTTCTAAAGTTTGCTAATTTGATTTAGGACAGAACCTAAGTGATGTTTCACGCATTTCAAGGCAAGTCTAAACAGTAATTAACACTTTAATCACGTTCAGATTCACAGTTCCCGCAACAGTGCATACATGTTCATTAAAACGACCATATCTCGAGTATACGAAATCCGATTTACGCAAACTTAGATCCTATGGTTTCCTTATTTAATGGGGAATATAATACAAGTATGAAATTCGTGTTTAAATAATTTAAACAGTGCCGAATCTATTTACTGAACAGATCTGCGAAATCAAATGCGATGAAAACTTTCGCGACCTTAGCGAACCCAAGTCGTCCTTGGTTAACGAATCACTATTCGAAACCGTCGACCTAATGCTCTGATACCACTTGAAGTATATGGAGAGATCCTCAAGCACATCACGGAAGCGTGAGCATCGTATCGGATACGACGAAGAACGACTAGTCGTACTAGTTGTTCGGTGCAGCGGAATTTAAAAAATTTATTCGATGAAACCACATGATCCAAGAACCATTCTCGGATCGTTTCATCTATAACCACAACAAGTATAATGCAATACCTCTTGAAGCGTGGTTGATCGAGTCTCTAAGAGAATAGACCTCCTGTCTCACGTCCGATCGTCGGAGAGATCGCTTGCGAGCGCGGGGATGAACCGCGGTATCCTCGCAATCGAAGAAGTTGATCCAAGCACGGTTGCTCCTGATCTCGTCGCACGAGATCAAACGTCTCCTTCGTGGGCGAAGCACTCGAAGTAGACGGAGAACCGCAGAGCATCAAAGCGGCAACGCGAAGGCAAGGGCGACGACGTTTCTCTCCACCAAGGTGGACGGCCACCAAGAGGAAGAGGGAGAGAGGGCTGTTGAGTATGAGAGAAAGAGAGAGAGAGAGTTTTGCTACAATAGCATGTTTAAAGAGAGAGCCAAGAATGCCTCTCTATTTATAGGGTTTTGGGATCCATGGATCTCAATCCATGTGTCACATAAAATCAATGGTTGAGATTGATTTACGTCAATCCAATGGTCAAGATTGTTGTTGGTAAAAACCAACTTGTGATTTTATTTGATAAAAATATATTTGATAAATCAAATAAATATTAATACCAAATCTAAATCAATCAAATAAGGAGAGAGAAGGCAAAGGAGATGATCTCCTTATTTGGAAGAGGGGACGGCCACCAATTCCCCAAGGGAATTGAGTGCTGCCCCCCTCATTCCTAATGAGGAGTGCAATCTCATGATCCCCATGAGATTGCACATCTCCTTAATTTTCTCTCTACTTATTTTCCAACAACAATTTGTTGGTATTTTAATTCACCAAAATAATTCTCAATTAATTTTGGGAATATTGCAATCTTGACATTGGAATATTGTGAATCAAATTCACAACCCAAAACAAAATGTAATTTATATTTTCAATTAATTAAACAATGTGTATCAAATACACATTAATAATTAGTCTACTAATATAAATTATATTTAACTCTCTCTAATACATTATAAATCACATTTATAATATATTAGGAATAATTAGATATTACTATCCACATTATTGTTATCCATAATAATTAAATAACATTTAATTATATTGGATAATTTCTCATACATCATGAAAATTAAATCACATTCAATTATCAACTTCACTTTGCTTAGATCTCATGGAATTGTTCTTAAACCATTTAAGAACAATGCTATTTCTCCTCAGATACTTGGAGATAAGGACAGGGCGATTGTATTGTTCCACGTATAGTGACTTGGATATTGAGATCACATCTCAAATCCAGATCACTTGGACCTCTCATATATGCTTGATTAAATCAAGACCGTAAACCTAATCTTTTCATTGCATCTGAAACTCATTCAGATCAATGTCCAGTACACAGACTAAGATTAGGTCACTTCTCTAATGAGAGGAGTCACTAAAATCCAGACCTGTTTCATCACTCCCTCGGAATGGAAGCGTCATGGTTATACAATCGTTTATGATAAAATCACCCTTCAGGTATTCCCAATACCTGCACATCCTGCATACTGGAAGACTCATGATCATCATGAAGATAAAGATCACTTTTACACTGTCATCTTCATAGTATGATCATTAAGTTTCTCAATCTTGGTCCTTGGGATATGGTACAGATCATATGCTTTCACAAAGCATATATCTTACCTTCAAATTCATATCATGCTTCTAAAGCATGATGACCATGCATGGAATTTGGTCAATCCCAATACCTCAAGAGTGAGCTCATATCTCCCGGTTCACAAGTGAACCTGTATGATCCCTTTGAGATATCATATTACTCATATGCCCTTATATGCACACCAGCTCGCCGGTGTATAGACCTTGATTAGGTCATCAACCTATTGGTCTGCCAAATGTACATGCTTAGACATATAGTAATATATCTGTCTCTGGTCAGAGGATGTTTGCCTGTGATGTGACAGTATTCATCATAGGTCTTTGGTTATCTCGATCTCGTTAAGTCAACTCATTGACTCAACTAATCTGATACCTCCGAATTAATATTCCTATGCAGAGGACCTGCATCAAGAGGTCGATCAGATATCAGTCTAATGAGATGGGATTGCCATCTCCCACTCAGACTGGAGATCACTACTTGTTAATCATTGATGATGCTTGATGAGTCCTCTATCTAACTCCTTAGATATTCATCCAAGCATCAGCCTCTATGATTCAATCATTTAATCAACAACTGTATGATTATCAAGTTGGCCATGGTACATAACCCTTATTGTACAGAGGGACCTTATAGTGCATTCATTCATTCAATGTCATAAAGGGAGTGAAACAAAACATAAATAACTTTTATTGATAATTCATTTATTACAATAACATTTATTGTAGGAATGGTTCGCCTCGTGTTCACATTGCTAACAATCTCCCACTAGCCCTCGGAACCATTCAGGAACAAACCTTAAACCCATACTCATTACATGCTGGTCAAAAACCTTCTGTGTCAGAGGTTTGGTAAGAGGATCAGCAACGTTGTCGGCGGAGGCCACCTTGGTGATGATGATGTCACCACGCTTTTGAATCTCCCGAATGATGTGGTATTTCCTTTCTACGTGCTTGCTCTTCTGATGCCATCTGGGTTCCTTCGCCTGGGCAATGGCTCCCGTGTTATCACAGAGTAGCGGGATGGGAGTATCAGAGGAAACTACGCCAAGCTCGTAGACGAACTTGCGCAACCACACTGCCTCCTTTGCATCATCTGATGCGGCAATGTGTTCGGCTTCTGTTGTTGAATCTGTCGTAGTGTCCTGCTTCTTGCTTCTCCAGCTCACAGCACCACCGTTCAACAGGAACACAAACCCTGATGTCGACTTTCGATCATCAATATCTGATTGGAAGTCAAAATCTATATATCCCAATACTTGGAGATCACCATCTCCGTAGACCAAGATGTAATCTTGCGTCCGTCTTCGATATTTGAATATGTTCTTTACTGCATTCCAGTGTTGTTCTCCATAGCAGGATTGGTAACGACTTACCACTCCCACTGCTTGGCAGATATCTGGCCCAGTACACATCATGGCATACATTAAGTTTCCTACGGCTGATGCATAAGGACATCCAGCCATGGCCTTCTTTTCCTCAACAGTTTGAGGAGCCATTCCTTTAGACAGGTGGATACCATGTCTTAAGGGTAGGATTTCTTTCTTGGAACTATCCATACGGAATCGTTCAAGAATCTTCTTAATGTATCCTTGTTGTGACAATCCCAATATCATCTTCTCTCGGTTTCTGAACAGCTTCAGACCCAAGATGTAAGAGGCTTCTCCAAGATCTTTCATCTCAAAGGTATGGGACAGCCAAATCTTCACACTGGTCATCATCCCTGTATCATTCCCAATGATAAGGATGTCATCTACATAAAGGACGATGAACACAATGGCGCTCCCACTAAGCTTCTTGTACACACAAGGTTCATCAGGATTCTGCACAAAATCATAACTCTTTATGGTTTTGTCAAATCTGATGTTCCAACTACGAGAAGCTTGCTGGAGCCCATAGATGGATTTCTTCAGCTTGCATACTTTGCCATCCTCAGTTATGAAGCCCTGGGGCTGCTCCATGTAGATATCCTCCTCGGGGTATCCATTGAGGAAAGTCGTCTTGACGTCCATCTGCCAAATGTCGTAGTCAAGATATGCAGCTATAGCTAGCAATGCCCTGATGGATTTAAGCATAGCCACAGGAGAGAATGTCTCATCGTAGTCGATGCCTTCTCTCTGTGTGTAGCCCTTGGCTACGATTCGTGCCTTGAAAGTTTCTACTTTCCCATCAGGTCCCCTCTTTCTCTTGATGATCCATTTGCACCCAATAGGTTTTACCCCCTTAGGTGGATCCTCTAGGGTACATACACCATTCTTATGCATGGAGTCAATTTCTGACTTCATTGCTAGCATCCATCTATCCATGTCATGATCCGCGAGTGCTTCATCAAATGAAGTAGGATCATTGTCAGTTTCACTTGACACATGGAATCCAAACCTTTTAGGTGGTGCAACCACCCTCGAACTCTTTCGAAGAGGTATGGGTGTTTCATCTTTATTTACTTCTTCAGTTTCTGGTTCAGGAAGCTCAGAGTCCTCAGGGGACTCAATGAGTTCCTCTACTTCACTTTTGTATTGACCTTTAAGGAAATCATCCTCCAGAAATTTCACATCTCTAGAGACAAAAACCTTTTGGGTCTCAGGGTCATAAAGTTGGTATCCAATACCATCTTTAACGTACCCAATGAAGTAGCACTCACGAGAGCGAGATTCTAGCTTACTTGCATCCACATTCTTTGCATGGACCAAGCAACCCCAAACCCTCAAGTGATTAACACTAGGTTTGGTTCCATACCATAGCTCATAAGGAGTCTTAGGTACAGATTTGCTAGAAATCTTATTTAGGATATATATTGCAGTCTCTACTGCATATCCCCAGAAACTAAGTGGCAAATGTGCTTTACTCATCATTGAACGAACCATATCCATGATGGTTCTGTTGCGTCTTTCAGCAACACCATTAAGTTGGGGAGTTCCAGGAGGAGTGAGATTGGAAATAATTCCATTCTCTTTAAGGTATTCCTTAAATTCATCTGATAGGTACTCGCCACCTCGATCAGATCGAATTCGTTTAATCTTCCTATTGGTTTGGTTCTCAACCAAAACCTTGAACTCTTTGAACTTTTCAAAGGTTTCAGACTTATGACGTAATAGGAAGATAAACCCGTATCGCGAATGGTCATCAATAAATGTCAAATAATATCGATATCCATTTCGAGTCACGGTACTGAAGGGACCGCATACATTAGTATGTATTAGGTCAATAATACCTTCACATCTTGTAACCTTGTTACGGAAAGGCATCCTAGTCATTTTACCTCGAATACAATGTTCACAGATAGGTAAAGGCTGAACCTGTAGAAAATCCAAAGGTCCATCCTTTATTAATCTATTGATCCTATCAACAGATAAATGACCAAGCCTTTGATGCCAAATCATGTTTGAATGATTTATATTACTCCTGGATCTTTTAGGGTTTTTATTAGTGGTTGTAACATTCATGACATGCTCATTAATGCACAATTCATAGAGTCCTCCAGAAGTCAAAATACCCTCTGCAATATATTTATCATAATGATTTATGACTAATTTATTACAACATAGGAATGAATATCCACTTCTAACTAGCTTAGATACAGATATCAAATTCCTTCCGACTTCAGGTACATAAAGACACTATTTAAGTACTAGGACACTTCCACTAGATAACGATAGTCTGCAGGTCCCGACGGCGACTGCTACAACACTTGCATCAGATCCCATCTGCATGACTATCTCCCCTTCTTCAAACTGTCTAGTTTCCTGAAACAAATGCAACTAATTGCATAAATGAACAGAAGCACCAGAATCAACTACCCAACTTCCTTCTCGTCCAACGAGAAAGCTGGTTTCAATGATAAAAGTAGATTTCATACCTGCTGGGGCTTTACCTTTGTCGATCGACTTCAGGTAATCTAGGCAATTACGCTTCCAGTGCCCCGGCTTCTTGCAGTGGTGACAGACGTCGGTTTTCTTCGACGCCATTAAAGTGGATGCATTGGAAGATGAGGCAACACTTTGTCCCTTCTTCTTTCTCTTCTGGGCCGGGCCCTTCCGAGAACCTTGCTTCCGACCGCGCTTCCCTTTGACCTGTGCAACCATTGCAGTGTTAGTGGTACCATCTTTCTTCATTATGTCTTCTGCAGACTTTAATGCAGCAAGAAGCCCAGCATTTGTCAGTTCCAGCATATTCATGGGGAATGACACCACAAAGTTATTGAAAGATTTGGCCAATGACAGCAGAATGAAATCAGATTGCATGTCTGCATCCATCGTCGCCCCCAGAGTCTCAAGCTCCGACAAGTACCCAAACATTTTGAGTACATGCTCGCGGACCGAGGTCCCTTCCTGCATCTTGCAGCGAACGAGTTCTTTCATAACATTGTACCGCTGGGTGCGGTTAATGTCACCAAACATATCCTTTAGATTATGCATGATATCCTGGCAAGTACTCAAGTCCACATGTTGCTTCTGAAGAACATTGGAGAGAGAACCCAAGATATAGCACTCAGCCAAGACATGATCTTCATCATACTTGTCATTATATGCTTTGTCTTCCTTAGATTTAGGGTTTTTAAGTTTGTTTTCAGAGAGCACATAACTGATGCGCTCTGCCGAAAGCACAAGCTCCAAATTACGGATCCAATCCGAGTAATTTTGTCCGGTCAATTGGTTGACCTCCAGAAGCCTGCTCAGTGGGTTCATGGCCTTCATTTTCCAACAACAATTTGTTGGTATTTTAATTCACCAAAATAATTCTCAATTAATTTTGGGAATATTGCAATCTTGACATTGGAATATTGTGAATCAAATTCACAACCCAAAACAAAATGTAATTTACATTTTAAATTAATTAAACAATGTGTATCCAATACACATTAATAATTAATCTACTAATATAATCTATATATTTAACTCTCTCTAATACATTATAAATCACATTTATAATATATTAGGAATAATTGGATATTACTATCCACATTATTCTTATCCATAATAATTAAATCACATTTAATTATATTGGATAATCTCTCATACATCATGATAATTAAATCACATTCAATTATCAACTTCTCTTTGCTTAGATCTAATGGAATTGTTCTTAAACCATTTAAGAACAATGCTATATCTCCTCAGATACTTGGAGATAAGGACAAGGCGATTGTATTGTTCCACGTATAGTGACTTGGATATTGAGATCACATCTCCAATCCAGATCCCATGGACCTCTCATAGATGCTTGATTAAATCAAGACCGTAAACCTAATCTTCTCATTGCATCTGAATCTCATTCAGATCAATGTCCAGTACATGGACTAAGATTAGGTCACTTCTCTAATGAGAGGAGTCACTAAAATCCAGGCCTGTTTCATCACTCCCTCGGAATGGAAGCGTCATGGTTATACAATCGTTTATGATCAAATCACCCTTCAGGTATTCCCAATACCTGCACATCCTGCATACTGGAAGACTCATGATCATCATGAAGATAAAGATCACTTTTACACTGTCATCTTCATAGTATGATCATTAAGTTTCTCAATCTTGGTCCTTGGGATATGGTACAGATCATATGCTTTCACAAAGCATATATCTTACCTTCGAATTCATATCGTGCTTCTAAAGCATGATGACCATGCATGGAATTTGGTCAATCCCAATACCTCAAGAGTGAGCTCATGTCTCCCGGTTCACAAGTGAACTTGTATGATCCCTTTGAGAGATCATATTACTTATATGCCCTTATATGCACACCAGCTCGTCGGTGTATAGACCTTGATTAGGTCATCAACCTATTGGTCTGCCAAATGTACATGCTCAGACATATAGTAATATATCTGTCTCTGGTCAGAGGATGTTTGCCTGTGATGTGATAGTATTCATCATAGGTCTTTGGTTATCTCGATCTCGTTAAGTCAACTCATTGACTCAACTAATCTGATACCTCCGAATTAATATTCCTATGCAGAGGACCTGCATCATGAGGTCGATCAGATATCAGTCTAATGAGATGGGATTGCCATCTCCCACTCAGACTGGAGATCACTACTTGTTAATCATTGATGATGCTTGATGAGTCCTCTATCTAACTCCTTAGATATTCATCCAAGCATCAGCCTCTATGATTCAATCATTTAATCAACAGCTGTATGATTATCAAGTTGGCCATGGTACATAACCCTTATTGTACAGAGGGACCTTATAGTGCATTCATTCATTCAATATCATAAAGGGAGTGAAACAAAACATAAATAACTTTTATTGATAATTCATTTATTACAATAACATTTATTGTAGGAATGGTTCGCCTCGTGATCACATTGCTAACAATCTCCCACTAGCCCTCAGAACCATTCAGGAACAAACCTTAAACCCATACTCATTACATGCTGGTTAAAAACCTTCTGTGTCAGAGGTTTGGTAAGAGGATCAGCAACGTTGTCGGCGGAGGCCACCTTGGTGATGATGATGTCACCACGCTTTTGAATCTCCCGAATGATGTGGTATTTCCTTTCTACGTGCTTGCTCTTCTGATGCCATCTGGGTTCCTTCGCCTAGGCAATGGCTCTCGTGTTATCACAGAGTAGCGGGATGGGAGTATCAGAGGAAACTACGCCAAGCTCCTGGACGAACTTGCGCAACCACACCGCCTCATTTGCAGCATCCGATGCGGCACTGTATTCGGCTTCTGTTGTTGAATCTGCCGTAGTGTCCTGCTTCTTGCTTCTCCAGCTCACAGCACCACCGTTCAACAGGAACACAAACCCTGATGTCGACTTTCGATCATCAATATCTGATTGGAAGTCAGAATCTGTATATCCCAAGACTCGGAGATCACCATCTCCGTAGACCAAGATGTAATCTTGCGTCCGTCTTAGATATTTGAATATGTTCTTTACTGCATTCCAGTGTTGTTCTCCATAGCAGTATTGGTAACGACTTACCACTCCCACTGCATGGCAGATATCTGTCCCAGTACACATCATGGCATACATTAAGCTTCCTACGGCTGATGCATAAGGACATCCAGCCATGGCCTTCTTTTCCTCAACAGTTTGAGGAGCCATTCCTTTAGACAGGTGGATACCATGTCTTAAGGGTAGGATTTCTTTCTTGGAACTATCCATACGGAATCGTTCAAGAATCTTCTTAATGTATCCTTGTTGTGACAATCCCAATATCATCTGCTCTCGGTTTCTGAACAGCTTTAGACCCAAGATGTAAGAGGCTTCTCCAAGATCTTTCATCTCAAAGGTATGGGACAGCCAAATCTTCACACTGGTCATCATCCTTGTATCATTCCCAATGATAAGGATGTCATCTACATAAAGCACGATGAACACAATGGCGCTCCCACTAAGCTTCTTGTACACACAAGGTTCATCAGGATTCTGCACAAAATCATAACTCTTTATGGTTTTGTCAAATCTGATGTTCCAACTATGAGAAGCTTGCTGGAGCCCATAGATGGATTTCTTCAGCTTGCATACTTTGCCATCCTCAGTTATGAAGCCCTGGGGCTGCTCCATGTAGATATCCTCCTTGGGGTATCCATTGAGGAAAGCCGTCTTGACGTCCATCTGCCAGATGTCGTAGTCAAGATATGCAGCTATAGCTAGCAATGCCCTCATGGATTTAAGCATAGACACAGGAGAGAATGTCTCATCGTAGTCGATGCCTTCTCTCTGTGTGTAGCCCTTGGCTACGAGCCGTGCCTTGAAAGTTTCTACTTTCCCATCAGGTCCCCTCTTTCTCTTGAAGATCCATTTGCACCCAATGGGTTTTACCCCCTTAGGTGGATCCTCTGGGGTCCATACACCATTCTTATGCATGGAGTCAATTTCTAACTTCATTGCTAGCATCCATCTATCCATGTCATGCTCCGCGAGTGCTTCATCAAATGAAGTAGGATCATTGTCAGTTTCACTTGACACATGGAATCCATACCTTTTAGGTGGTGCAACCACCCTCGAACTCTTTCGAAGAGGTATGGGTATTTCATCTTTATTTACTTCTTCAATTTCTGGTTCAGGAAGCTCAGAGTTCTCAGGGGACTCAATGAGTTCCTCTACTTCACTTTTGTCTTGACCTTTAAGGAAATCATCCTCCAGAAATTTCACATCTCTAGAGACAAAAACCTTTTGGGTCTCAGGGTCATAAAGTTGGTATCCAATACCATCTTTAACGTACCCAATGAAGTAGCACTCGCGAGAGTGAGATTCTAGCTTACTTGCATCCACATTCTTTGCATGGACCAAGCAACCCCAAACCCTCAAGTGATTAACACTAGGTTTGGTTCCATACCATAGCTCAAGAGGAGTCTAAGACACAGATTTGCTAGAAATCTTATATAGGATATATATTGCAGTCTCTACTGCATATCCCCAGAAACTAAGTGGCAAATGTGCTTTACTCATCATTGAACGAACCATATCCATGATGGTTCTGTTGCGTCTTTCAGCAACACCATTAAGTTGGGGAGTTCCAGGAGGAGTGAGATTGGAAATAATTCCATTCTCTTTAAGGTATTCCTTAAATTCATCTGATAGGTACTCGCCACCTCGATCAGATCGAATTCGTTTAATCTTCCTATTGGTTTGGTTCTCAACCGAAACCTTGAACTCTTTGAACTTTTCAAAGGTTTCAGACTTATGACGTAATAGGAAGATAAACCCGTATCGCGAATGGTCATCAATAAATGTCAAATAATATCGATATCCATTTCAAGTCGCGGTACTGAAGGGACCGCATACATCAGTATGTATTAGGTCAATAATACCTTCACATCTTGTAACCTTGTTACGGAAAGGCATCCTAGTCATTTTACCTCGAATACAATGTTCGCAGATAGGTAAAGGCTGAACCTGTAGAAAATCCAAAGGTCCATCCTTTATTAATCTATTGATCCTATCAACAGATAAATGACCAAGCCTTTGATGCCAAATCATGTTTGAATGATTTATATTACTCCTGGATCTTTTAGGGTTTTTATTAGTGGTTGTAACATTCATGACATGATCATTAATGCACAATTCATAGAGTCCTCCAGAAGTCAAAATACCCTCTGCATTATATTTATCATAATGATTTATGACTAATTTATTACAAAATAGGAATGAATATCCACTTCTAACTAGCTTAGATACAGATATCAAATTCCTTCTGACTTCAGGTACATAAAGACACTCTTTAAGTACTAGGACTCTTCCACTAGATAACGATAGTTTGCAGGTCCCGACGGCGACTGCTGCAACACTTGCATCAGATCCCATCTGGATGACTATCTCCCCTTCTTCAAGCTGTCTAGTTTCCTGAAACAAATGCAACAAATTGCATACATGAAAAGAAGCACCCGAATCAACTACCCAACTTCCTTCTCGTCCAACGAGAAAGCTGGTTTCAATGATAAAAGTAGATTTCATACCTGCTGGGGCTTTACCTTTGTCGATCGACTTCAGGTAATCTGGGCAATTACGCTTCCAGTGCCCCGGCATCTTGCAGTGGTGACAGACGTCGGTTTTCTTCGACGCCATTAAAGTGGATGCATTGGAAGATGAGGCAACACTTTGTCCCTTCTTCTTTCTCTTCTGGGCCGGGCCCTTCCGAGAACCTTGCTTCCGACCGCGCTTCCCTTTGACCTGTGCAACCATTGCAGTGCTAGTGGGACCATCTTTCTTCATTACGTCTTCTGCAGACTTTAATGCAGCAAGAAGCCCAGCATTTGCCAGTTCCAGCTTATTCATGTGGAATGACACCACAAAGTTATTGAAAGATTTGGGCAATGACAGCAGAATGAAATCAGATTGCATGTCTGCATCCATCGTCGCCCCCAGAGTCTCAAGCTCCGACAAGTACCCAAACATTTTGAGTACATGCTCGCGAACCGAGGTCCCTTCCTGCATCTTGCAGCGAACGAGTTCTTTCATAACATTGTACCGCTGGGTGCGGTTAATGTCACCAAACATATCCTTTAGATTCTGCATGATATCCTGGCAAGTACTCAAGTCCACATGTTGCTTCTGAAGAACATTGGAGAGAGAACCCAAGATATAGCACCTAGCCAAGACATGATCTTCATCATACTTGTCATTATATGCTTTGTCTTCCTTAGATTTAGGGTTTTCAAGTTTGTTTTCAGAGAGCACATAACTGATGCGCTCTGCCGAAAGCACAAGCTCCAAATTACGGATCCAATCCGAGTAATTTGGTCCGGTCAATTGGTTGACCTCCAGAAGCCTGCTCAGTGGGTTCATGGCCTTCATTTTCTGAAATTGAGAATGCACTATATTAGAACATATAATCATATATTCAATTTAATTTTATTTGATTAAGGCATTTTTAAATCAAATTAGTCTTGCTATGTCAACTATGAAAGTTTATTCCCTTATTCACTTTCAAAGTAGGAGATATACTTACCGATATATCTCAAGCAAGAACTGGGATCTCCTCTTTATCTTTGTCATATCCCAATAATATGAGAACCTATGACTCAAATAAAGAGAAGCGGGAACACATTCCGCCTTGCAAGTCCAACTTGCATTTCCCAATTCGGTCTTTAATACCCGAGCCCACCACCCCTAAGGTGATGTTGACTCGTCATTAATTGAACCAAACGTCAACAGGAATACAACTCACTTATGTGATCCTCCATCTCTTATTCAAATTTAATTAATTACTATGAATCTCATTCATATAATTAATTCTTCCAAGGGAATTATTAGCTCTAATCATATTAGAGTATTCTCAATTGGATATAATTAACTTAATCATATTAAATTAATTATCAATCCAATTCAATCAATTAAATTAATTTTATGCGAGCGCGGGGATGAACCGCGGTGTCCTCGCAATCCAAGAAGTTGCTCCAAGCACGGTTGCTCCCGATCTCGTCGCACGAGATCAAACGTCTCCTTCGTGGGCGAAGCACTCGAAGTAGACGGAGAACCGCAGAGCGTCGAAGCGGCAGCGCGAAGGCGAGGGCGACGACGTTTCTCTCCACCAAGGTGGACGGCCACCAAGAGGAAGAGGGAGAGAGGGCTGTCGAGTATGAGAGAAAGAGAGAGAGAGTTTTGCTACAATAGCATGTGTAAAGAGAGAGCCAAGAATGCCTCTCTATTTATAGGGTTTTGGGATCCATGGATCTCAATCCATGTGTCACATAAAATCAATGGTTGAGATTGATTTATGTCAATCCAATGGTCAAGATTGTTGTTGGTAAAAACCAACAACTTGTGATTTAATTTGATGAAAATATATTTGATAAGTCAAATAAATATTAATACCAAATCGAAATCAATCAAATAAGGAGAGAGAAGGCAAAGGAGATGTTCTCCTTATTTGGAAGAGGGGACGGCCACCAATTCCCCAAAGGAATTGAGTGCCGCCCCCCTCGTTCCTAATGAGGAGTGCAATCTCATGATCCCCATGAGATTGCACATCTCCTTAATTTTCTCTCTATTTATTTTCCAACAACAATTTGTTGGTATTTTAATTCACCAAAATAATTCTCAATTAATTTTGGGAATATTGCAATCTTGACATTGGAATATTATGAATCAAATTCACAACCCAAAACAAATTGTAATTTACATTTTAAATTAATTAAACAATGTGTATCCAATACACATTAATAATTAATCTACTAATATAAATTATAATTAACTCTCTCTAATACATTATAAATCACATTTATATATATTAGGAATAATTGGATATTACTATCCACATTATTCTTATCCATAATAATTAAATCACATTTAATTATATTGGATAATCTCTCATACATCATGATAATTAAATCACATTCAATTATCAACTTCTCTTTGCTTAGATCTCATGGAATTGTTCTTAAACCATTTAAGAACAATGCTATTTCTCCTCAGATACTTGGAGATGGACAGGGCGATTGTATTGTTCCACCTATAGTGACTTGGATATTGAGATCACATCTCAAATCCAGATCCCATGGACCTCTCATAGATGCTTGATTAAATCAAGACCGTAAACCTAATCTTCTCATTGCATCTGAATCTCATTCAGATCAATGTCCAGTACATGGACTAAGATTAGGTCACTTCTCTAATGAGAGGAGTCACTAAAATCCAGACCTGTTTCATCACTCCCTCGGAATGGAAGCGTCATGGTTATACAATCGTTTATGATCAAATCACCCTTCAGGCATTCCCAATACCTGCACATCCTGCATACTGGAAGACTCGTGATCATCATGAAGATAAAGATTACTTTTACACTGTCATCTTCATAGTATGATCATTAAGTTTCTCAATCTTGGTCCTTGGGATATGGTACAGTTCATATGCTTTCACAAAGCATATATCTTACCTTCAAATTCATATCATGCTTCTAAAGCATGATGACCATGCATGGAATTTGGTCAATCCCAATACCTCATGAGTGAGCTCATGTCTCCCGGTTCACAAGTGAACCTATATGATCCCTTTGAGAGATCATATTACTCATATGACCTTATATGCACACGAGCTCGCCGGTGTATAGACCTTGATTAGGTTATCAACCTATTGGTCTGCCAAATGTACATGCTCAGACATATAGTAATATATATGTGTCTGGTCAGAGGATGTTTGCCTATGATGTGACAGTATTCATCATAGGTCTTTGGTTATCTCGATCTCGCTAAGTCAACTCATTGACTCAACTAATTTGATACCTCCGAATCAATATTCCTATGCAGAGGACATGCATCAAGAGGTCTATCAGATATCAGTCTAATGAGATGGGATTGCCATCTCCCACTCAGACTGGAGATCACTACTTGTTAATCATTGATGATGCTTGATGAGTCCTCTATCTAACTCCTCAGATATTCATCCAAGCATCAGCCTCTATGATTCAATCATTTAATCAACAGCTGTATGATTATCAAGTTGGCCATGGTAGATAACCCTTATTGTACAGAGGGACCTTATAGTGCATTCATTCATTCAATATCAGAAAGGGAGTGAAACAAAACATCAATAACTTTTATTGATAATTCATTTATTACAATAACATTTATTGTAGGAATGGTTCGCCTCGGGCTCACATTGCTAACAGTTAGCACGTAGTTCGTCGGTCAAACCAACGATTCTCCTCTTCGTGAAGTCATAGAGTGAGTCTTCACATTTTCTGGTATTACTTCTAGAAATGCCATAAAAGAACCATCCCTTCCTACTTCAAATGAGACCAAAAAGCCTTCTATACCACTTCGCGTTAGGGGGCACCTCACTTTAAAGCTCGCTCGACATTCGACTTTAAAGCTCGCTCGACCATAGAAAGACTAAATAACATCACATTTAGTCTCTGTGGGCCGAGGAGAAAGAAGATATCCCAATAAAGGCCTGCAACTAGAGCCAAGTAGAAAGAAAACCTTGCAGGGACCAAAGGGGAACCAATTACCAAGCCAATCCAAGCTCCGCTAGGTGAATTAGACGTAGGGATTGCTCCTTCTATGGTCAAGCAAGTTAGACACGTGCTTCACCATAAGGTGCATGCTGGAGGTGTGCACTAGACCCAGGGTCGTAGGCAGGACATCGGCATTCGCTGCATATCAGTTTAAGGGTAAGACGACTTTTAAATCGTGCCCAGAAGCGCTAATCACGAGCTAAACTCTACAAGATATATAATAGCCTCTAAATTCTATCTAAGAGTGCATCCTTTTATTCATAATATTTTGCTGTTTTAATTCGGTTCAGTGACGCGAAGCAGTAGCAACAAAAAGGCAAGCAAGCAAAGGAGCCAAATCCCCAGTCAGTTGCGATTGTGTGAGTGCGCAGAGACTACAATAGGTATGGCTTCGGTCATGCCTTTGCATTTAAGCATAGTAAGAGAGATTTCTTTATGAAAGATTTCGAGCTATAAATATATAATAAACTAACTAAAAGTGAAAATAATGTCAAGATGTTGACGAATAGGACTTGTTTCATGCTTATGACTATATATTAGGTCTGTCAACCCCTCTACAGGTCAACCAAGGCCTTCTCTCTCCTTTTTGAATAGCGCACTTTTCGATCTAAGCAAGGAAGCAATGATCAAGGAGCCGTCCTCTTTCGAGGCCGTCAAGACGAGATTCTCTTCCCTTCATTATATAGTGTTGATCCGATTGACGATTAGAGGGGTAAAGCTGCTCTACTTTGATTTTTGACCTCATCTTAGGGTATCATGAGAACATTTTGAGTCGACTGGTTCCCGAGTGCCTATACGATTATGTAGGATGATACTTGACTAGTAAGTAGTGGAGTGGTCTAATCCAGGGTGTAGCGATAACCATACGTTCAACTCGAGGATGTTGTATTGGCAACTATAAGGACTAGTGTATCAAAGACGAAGAAAGGTACATAATAATTGACGAAGAGAAAGGCGTAGGGCTCGGTTTGCAGCAAATCTCTCGACGCTCCTTAGAGATGTCAGCTTTCAGAGATAAACCAAGCCCCCAAAAAAGCCAAAAAAGCACTTTTCTCTAATAACTCTAAGAAACTATAAAATATTTATAGAAGGCGATTTATCTATGTGAATCTCTATGCCTAAGACATTAGAGGCTACACCCTCATCTCAAAATTAAGCTTTCAAAAATCCTTAGTGTCATGCAGTAACCCAAGATCACTACTTGCAAGCAAGATGTCATCCTGAATCCTGAGTCTGAACTGACTCCCACTGACCTGAATATATATACACTATTCAACAGTGTTTTCCTTGATGAATTTTTCTTCTTTTTGGTGCTAAGATCAAAAGTCAAGTGGGATGGATTTTTTGATAAGGGTCATAGATAGATTTCGTGAACTTGCAAACGATGTCTTTTACCTCTGAGAAAACTTCAGGTATCACAAACATAAAGATCCCCTATTCTAGAATATTAGGAATGAAAATATATGAAATGATGCTCTAAGTCAAAATAAGCCACCAATGCCCTATAATGATGTCCTCTAAAAGAGTCCTTCTGAGACGCAGGAGAGAAGGTCGAAGTCTAATCACCTTTTGACCCTCAAACTGATATCTCTCAATGTTGCCTTTGGAGTCTGTCTTTGTCTTCCCACTTGCACCCACCTTCTGGCAACTCTACTACCTGAGGTTGGGGAGGCATTGCATTCCTGATGAGGACGCTCTTCAGCTACCTCTTTACATACCTGATGAGGGTGCTCTTGATGTATGTTTGTGATACCCGTCGGTTTGCATGGGAGAACACATTAGTCATTTGACAAAGGCTTCTGTCATTTGATGAAAAGTTGCTCAGAACTCCCACGGATTAAGTCATCCTCAAGAAACATGGCAATGTCGGTCTCATTGATACGAGTAGGAAGTGATGGACAGTCAAATCTATAACCCTCGTCGAAGGTCAAATATGCACTCACTGTCCTTGGATCTCACTTCTTCTCTTTTTGGTTGTACAATGACACGGACATCCCCAAGGGTCATATTAGGTTTCCTTCCTGTCCACAACTCTGAGTCTTTTGAACAGCCTTAGCTTACTTATCTATCTCCCTATGATCTTTGAACGGCTCTTAGTCTATGGCAGGAACTCTCTATAATAGGCTTCGGCTGACAAAAATAAAGGGAGAGAAGTGTTACTGATCATACTTCTGACCAAGGGTCTGATTTCCCCTTTCGGCTACTCAAACTAGACTATAGGGCTGGGTCGACCAGGCAGGGAATATTGTGCAATAATGACCTCAAGGTCAAAAGGACCTGCCATCCTTCCAGTTTTAGTGTGCATATCTTCGTACTCACCTCCTCGATCTGATCTAACCACTTTAATAACTCGCCTTAAAGACCATATTGAAAAGGCATAAACTACTTCTTCTTTCTGAGATAGCAAGTAGATGTAGCCATATCTGGAGTGGTCATCAGTTTATGTGATGATCTCACCATTGTGGATCACAAATATCTGTATGAATTCATTCCAAAGTTCCATTACACTATTTTGCACTTTTCTCGAAGGTCTTGGTTAGTTTTCCCTTTATACATTCCACGCGGATTTGGAGATCAGTGAAATCTCAATTGGGAAGAAGAAAATTATTCACTAGCCTTCGAATCTTCTCTTCTTAAATGTGCCACAACCTAGCTTAGAAGGGACTAAGCCATCGTAACTATCTGATTTTTTATTGACCCTCTTTTATTCCTCAGTTAAGAATTCCTTATATGATGTATTATCTAAATGAACATTACATATCATCAACCACCATTCCGGATCCACGAGAATGTCGCACCAATTATTATATAGTTATTATGGAAATCTCATAGTCATTCAAATTCAAACGTCAACCTCCTGTCTTGAAACAGAATTGCAGTTTATAGAGGGAATAAAAAATGCATTCTCAAGCTCTATAGTCAATCTCGAATCGAGTTGAAGACTACATCTTCCTACTGCCTCCACGCGTGAACGTAATCCATTGCCTGAGTAGACAAAGCGTTCACTCTCACTTGGAGTCTTGTGGCTTTTGAAGCCTTGCATGGTGCACGTGACAAGTGGAACCTGAGTCAATCCACCAAGTATATCTAGGATGAGTACAATTCAGCTTATCGCAAACAAAGACAAAGTTTTGACCTTTCTTTGCCTTCTCGTACTTTGGACCAATTTTCGCCTGACTCCCACATTTTTGAGATTCTTGATAGCTCTGTTTTTCTTGTCTTTCTTCTTAAATGAATGGTCTTACGTCTCGGTTTGAAAGCCTCGACTCGATCAATGACCTCAGGCATGATTTGAAAGCAAGAACCGTCAAACAGCTCGAACTCTCCACTGCAACATTTTCTTCTTTTGAAAAACCCGCAAAAAATAGTACATCATCTTAGTTGGCTTAATGCTGCTCTTATGGTCTTGCATATGTTCTTGGTTTTGCCTGATCTCGAGAGTTCAACTATGGAACTTTCTCTTCTCAATCTCGATCTCGCGCACCTTAGTTCATAAAAGAATGCACTAGCTAAGCATACTACTCAACTCAGTCAATCTCTTTTGATCATAAACATGTGAAGATGTAGTGTCTATTTGTTGATTTTTTCTCTTTTGCAGGGACTCGGCCCTGATCTTCACCCTTAGATCCACGTTTGAGCAACTAACTAGATATAAGCTTCTGAAGAAGAAGGAGAAGCTTATATGACGGTTGCTTCTATTGGAGCGCAGACTTTCATCCCCATCCTCTTCCTGCTCTGAACTCCTTTCTCATGTCAAGGACTCAGACGCTCAGGTGCTAGAGCACCCTCACACTCAAGGGACTACATAGAATTGTGTGTACCATGCGATGTTTTGACTCTTTTCGTCAGGTCATCATATCCTGCAAGAACTTGCATGAGGTCGGTCTTGATTGTCAAGTCTTCCATCCCTAACCATTTTTCTGAATATATAACACCAATATATCCAAGCTCGACGAACCTATGTTGAGTTGCTGGATATTTCCTATCCAGGTTATGTGTAGTTAATACCGAAAGTCCGCACATTTGGAAGGCTTTTCTAGTATCACTCTCCTGCCTCTTTTCTTGCTTGAACCTTCCCCGGTCTCATGTGACTAACTTTCTCTCTCTCTATTTTATTAAATATAAAGATGAAAAATAAAGAAAAAGGATCTCACTTTGATCTAAGTTATAAAAAAACACTACTATGTTCTCTCGACAACTAGAATATATAATTGTGAATATAAAGCTATCTTTATTTTCATCCCCCTAAATATGTACTTTTCATTCCTATATTTCCTTATTTGAAAAACGATATAAAACAACTCAACTAGATAATATAAGAAACCATTATGTTCAAATTAGATTATAGTTTGAACAGAATTTACAGCTTCAAGTTCGGGGGTTATCTTGGCCCCCTATAATGACGTCTTTCTATTTGATTTGAATTCAGGG
This sequence comes from Ottelia alismoides, assembly GCA_037367405.1. Classification (NCBI taxonomy): domain Eukaryota; kingdom Viridiplantae; phylum Streptophyta; class Magnoliopsida; order Alismatales; family Hydrocharitaceae; genus Ottelia; species Ottelia alismoides. Next base: position 692,131 of record JAZKJV010008779.1, on the reverse strand, counting down.
GGACAGGGATTTCTGCTTTGCTTAAGGTCGTTGGGAAAGTCTATTTCATAATTGCATAAAAAGGCTTCGTACCTCCTTCTCCCTCTCTTCGTCTTTGACTATAGCTCCCAACTATATATTAGGGATTCATACTTGCTTCTTCAACCTATTTGAAATACTATATAAAAGGGGTGGAGCATGGTTTAGGACGTGCGGAAGCTTTCTGAGGACACGGGGACTGAGATCGAAGCCTATTATAGAGGGCTCCTCTTTCCGTGCTTCTGTAAATCCATAGCTGACTGAGCGATCTACCTTGTACAAGGGAGATAGGTATGTCGGGTCGACGTGAGCAGGAAGGGTGGTAGGAGTGGCATCTGAGGATGATTTCGGGATCAAAATATCTAAGCCCGAAGAGTGTGTGGCCAAATAGTCAATGCTGACCTATGTAGCCTTGGTTCTTGCCAAGACCGCTCTCCTTCGTTAACTCCTAGCTCGCTGCCCGGATATATAGTGCGAGTTGGCGACTCTTGGAGAGGGTAAAGAGACAAGACCTTGTCACATCGTTATCTGATTGATTGAGATGTTTCAGTGAGTATAGCAAAGGACTTCCTCGCGGGAAAATGAGAAGACAAAGCCATTGATTGATGTAGTTGAAGAGTCGTTGAGGTAGTTTCAGTAGTAGAAGGCAAGAAGTCGATTCATATCCCTATTCTCAGTCTATCCTTCCCTGTCGTAGGCACGAATAGCAAGAAGGTCTAACTCCTAACTACCAATAGCAGGGTCTGCAAAAGCTACGAAGCTTGCGTGGGAACTTTCCACGCGGAAAGAGACCAGAGAGGGAGCCTTCTGAGACTTTTGAGAAAGAAAAAGAGAACCTTCCTCTTGTTCATTTTTTGACTCTTTTTTGGAGAGAGAAATTGTCTTCTATTTTGTCTTTGATTTTTTGTATTTTTTGCAAAGCCATTAAGCATAAAAATGAATTGTTTACCACTTCTTATTATAAGAAAGTGATGGATCAGAAGTATATATGGATCCCGGAACAGAAGAATGGGAAAAGGCACCAAATCCGTATTCAAATCCCCATTGCCGCATGGGATAAAGGTCAGAGTATAGGGGTGACCTTTTCAAACTTTTGAAGTAAAAAAGAAGCCGAGATTTCTGAGAGTCTATATTGTCCTTGCTCCAATTGAAAAATCCCTATATATTCAGCTCACGATCATTTTGTCACCAACTGCCTTCATTCTCATCTTCATTGTTGATTCTATTCTCTGGCTTTTATTGAAGGCGATGCCCCATATATGTATATGACTAATGGTGATTTACAAGACCCGCCACGAAAATGTAATTGGAACTATTAAGTTGACTGTCCCCCTGCAATACCATGATTTTGACTTTTAGATGCGCAGGAAGAGAATCCCCTAGGTAGAAGCTACTAGAAACCCGGTTGATGAGAGCCAGAATCCCAGGTTGCTTGATTACGCTTGATCTAAGGGCACTTTCAAACTTGCTCGACAACGTGCGAGATATATACAGGAAGAAGCGGGTTTCTAGAGCCCTCTGGAAGAGGGAGGTAGTGTAGTAGTCAGACCCGAGAAGGATTGCATCCTAGGAGCAAGCTCACCTTTCTGACTACCCCAAATATCTAGTCCTCTTCCCTCTTTTCCCGAACCTTCCCCCCTTTCCAGTACAGCCAGTCGAGTTCAGGGTCAAGCCACCCACCAGGCAAATCCTCGCTCGATGAATGGGGAGGGAAATCCTCATCTAAGATAGATAAAAATCATACCAATCCTTTTTTCCATTACTAGACTTTCGAGTATAATGCAAAATGCCCTTTGATTTTTTTTTCTAATAGCTTCGAAGTTTCCCTCGCTCCACTTTTTCTCTGAGGCGCGATCACTTTAGGGGCTTTTCTTGCTCGCATTTCAAGTCTCTAAGGCCTACGCTCGCACCTCTCCGATCTTTAAAGACGAGATATATATTAACATGATGAAAAAGGCTGTTGAGATAGTAGATTTCTGAGATTTCCAGGCGTAGTAAAGAGAAAGTCCCTTGTCCCAGGGGAAGGAGTGATACAAAACAACGTATACTACGAGGCCTACACCTCTTTCCTCTTTGAAGGAAGGAAGACAACCCTCTACTCTAGGAGAGATAAGGGTATGGGATTTCGGTGCAATTAAATAAATAAACCCACTTAGCCATTTTATATATATAGTTTTGGGGACAACTCTTGGAGGACTCTAGACTGGAAGTGGGAAAGCAGGAAAGAGCGACCTTACGTGACGCATCTCTACGTGCGCCAAGGAACCCTCGTTTACCCTGAAAAAGAGGCTAATATAGAAATAACAGCCTTTTCTCGAGTCGAGTTCTGATCAGGGAAATCCTAGACCCATATCAAAATAGAAAGATGTTCTGTTCCGACTAGTATATAGCATGGGAAAGGACTTCGAGTTCCTCAAGTTGAGGACTTCCAACTAAAGTATATAAAAGCTTGTTCCACCTAATAAGTCAGTTCATCAATCATCCCTCCTCTTTCTGACTGACCTCATGCCTGCCTGGAAGGAGAGTCTGAGATATCTAGTTGGAGCTAGGGGGAAGGACGCTTCCTAGGATAGTGTGGATTCCAGTTGCGTTTCTGACTTGACTTAAATCATCGAACTAGAAAATATATCAAAAAAGTGTTGGTGTGGCAACCAGTTGAGGAAAGTAAAGTCAGAAATGCACTCTTTCAGTGAGAGTCAAAAGAAGGAGCTAGTCTAGGGAGACGACATGGCTTCAACTTCCTAGCCAGGCTGTAGCCAGAGGGGCGGGCTACTGTGCTAGGCTTCTTCATGACGGTGCGAAGCGGTCAGAAATGCTCGTCCTAGTAGCATAGGTAACAATGCAGTCGAGTCTCTAACCTTGTCAAGGACCAGGACTATGAGCTCCAGAATCCGTCCACTTGAGCCTTCGAGATGTCGACTGATTACGTCAGAAGAGAATAAGCGCACACACCACTGCCTCTTCGGTCGAGCTACTGTCGTACGTCACTCTTAGCATGTCGAACTATGAGGTAAGCGCTTGGAAGATATGCATTGTCTTGACTAGGAAAATGAGGTGGTGGTATCAAAGAGGTCGGTCGAAGGTGTGGAAAAGAGAAGTCTGGATGCTAATTATCTAGGAATGTGACTGGTATCGGAAAAGAATGGATAGTCCACGTGAGGATGACACCCATACCTTGCTCAGTGGTCAGGATCGTACCTAGAATTGAGAATATAAAGCAAATTTCCAGTATTTATGCCTCGACCCAGACACTTAGATAGGCTATTGTCTTCCATTTTCTATAGGCGTAGGCACCCCTTTTATATAGTTTAAATAATTCAAGATGCTTGGAAACCAACGTCACTATAAGCTCGTAGTGTTCGTCAGTCAGGGGACGACAAAGATAGAGTTGAAGCCCACCCGTATAACCCTTGATTTTCAAAACTATCGAGATATATAAGGCATCTACTATTAACAATTATGAGAATATTAACGGACCTTCACTATTACCTGAGTTCAGATCAAACTTATGAAACTCCCTCATCTACCCCGCTAGCCAAAAGCCCGCACCCGAGCCTGACCTCGGATATGCTGGCCTCTACGTCCATATGGGGCCTTACATGACAGTTGCAGGGCGTAATAGAGATATAGGATTTTCTATCCTCATTCCCTACCCAAAGACATAGTTTCGTCTTCCACAGACTGAGGGGCAGTATCCGTCCAACTGAAGAGGGAAGTATTGGGTGGTTTTGCTTGTATTTCATTATAGAGATTCAGGTAACGAGAATATCGAGATTTACATAAAATTTAAAATTAGCCCTACCATGTCTTAAAGATATTAGACGATGACCTCTTACACACATTGATAGACGCACTACTTTCAGAAAGAGTTCTCACAGAGAAAAAAACGAAAAAGATAGGAAGTAAGCAAAAGACATGATCATCCCCCTAGGCGAGATAGAAAGACATACTTTAGCTATGAATGAAAAGTAAGTTGGATCAAATGAAGAACCTAGAGAAAATAATGGAATGAAAAATTCAAAGATTAGACTATTGATAAGGGGGTCAAACTACTACTATAAGATTCTGGAGGAGTGAGAATATAACCTTACATTTTTTAAAATAAGGATTTACCGGTCAAAAAGAAATAGATTATCATGGATAAACTCCAAAAAACACGCAATTAGGCACACCTCTCGTAAAGAAGTAGAGAAAGGATTGGAAAAGGATCTATCCAACCTACACAACTATATTATTCAGGTTAATCAAATATAGGACTTTGAAAGGCATGCTCTCTATATTTATTTATACTTGGTGAGCCTCTGAGTTAGACTATACTATCCGATCCCATGGCCGCAGACAAGCGAGAGAAGCATAGCTGAGGAACTATACATTATGCTGTCCTCGGATGGTTCTTCCAATATCTCTGATGCATTTCAGGCTATTAGTCAGGAAAACTGACGCATTCTCACTGTTACTGAGGGTTGATATCATGTGCCTAGTCATCAGTGGCTTTCAGGTTTACGCAGTAAGTGAGACCTTAGTTTCTGAGAGGTCAGGAGTAGTCACCCATGCCACTGGCTCAAGGAAAATCAAAGGAATAACAGAAAGAACTAGATTTTCGAATATGCTCGAGTCCGCTTGAGACTCGCAGCCTCCGAGGACGAACTATCAGGAAGGAGAGTCTTCTCCGTTAACTGGATCTTCCGACCACGAAGTCTAATCTCAGGCCTCACTAGGATTCATCCCACCCACGAACTAGACTCAAAGGATAAGAAAATAACTAGCTATCTGATCTGAAAAGCTGAAGGGTGATCCCCATGACGGACGCACTCTCACTCTAAGGACAGTCTACCTTATTGGCTAATCCCTCATCATTGGAAGAACTTCCGGAGCGCCTTCTACTTCTAATAGGCCGTGAAATAGATATCAATCTTTCTCCACCAAGCACAAAGCCAAAGGACTGGTACTCGCTTCCTAATGAGGTCACTCACTCCAGGCCTGGGGACCGCGATGCTTTCCTTCGGCTGTAAGCATCAAGCAGCGAGAGTGGTGTCAAAGAATCAGAATTGAGAACTAGTGTTTTACGCTCGCGAAAGGCTAAGCTATGTAAACGAGTCGAGTTATATTGTACTAAGGTAATGAATTCGGGTGGGCTATTAGTCCAAGCACTGTTTCAGTGAGAAGAAAGACGATGTCCGCACGAACCATAAGGCCATAGCCACATCTGGTCAACTGTCCTGAACCTGCAGCTAAGCGCAGGTATGATTCATGTAGGGGTGCAAGAAGCGAGGTCAAAGGTCAAAAGTGAGCAAGCCGACTGAGGTAGTAGATGGCGTGCTCGATGATGAGAAATTCCTAAACGGTTTTTGATGATCCTAAACCAATCAGACTATATAGGTTTTGAGAATGAAGAACTCTAGTGTCTAAAACCAAGGATGACTAGATAAGCATTTGCGGAAAGCATTTGATATCTGTACTCCTCGACTTCCGGGAAATCCTCTACTTCCAAGCAGAAAGAAGTGAAGGGGGATGAGTCTATGCAGAAGCGGATCTGAGAGTAAAAGATAGTGGTCTAGGATCAACAGATTCGAACGTCAATCTCAAAAAAGTTGTGAGCGAAAAGTATGAGTATTGAACCAGGCTTGAAGCTCAAGCATAAAGGAGGGCTCATCCGATGGTCGAAGAAGGGGGGAGATGCCAGCTGAGAAGAGGTCTGATGCGAATCAAAGATGCGAAGAAGGAGGGAAGATGCAGACTATATAATCGGCGGTTATATCAGACGGAGGGCTATGCCTTCGAGAAAGAGATCTAGGAATCGTGGATAGACAATAGAGACGATAGATGGTGCCTCAGCTTCAGACAGCCTCGGAGCCTCAGCAAGGAGGAGGTATGTAGAACTGGAAAAAGGAAAAGGTAGTCAAGTAGTGTCATCTCGTTATTCATTTCTCCTAGGTCTCTTGATAGTGGCAGCAGATCCGCAGTGATATACTCTTATTCATCGACGCTCTCCAGAGTTCTAGCCTTCAGAGGTAGTGTAGAGCGTGGGGATACTTAGAGGGATCATAATCTATCGGTCACTACTATAAGGCTGGAAGAGGCAGGTCAAGAGCAACTCAACTAGAAAGAGGCGGAGTGGATTCAATAAGCAAAGCAGGAGCTGACGGAGGTACTTAAGAAGTGCATACAGAGATCAAGTGGATAAGCAGTTATCGAGGCCCCTGAAAAGAAAGTAGTCTAGTTCTCAGCTTCGATGAGGTCTCAAAGAGCAGAGGTCTGTCTCCAGTCGATCAAAGAGGGAGTGATTTGAGGCAGAGAGTTGTCGAGATGGAAAGCGGAAACGGAAGGCTTTTTTGAGAATATAATAGTTGTCAGTCCACCACACCTATCTCTATCGTCTTTCCAGAGGCTAGCCTTAGCCCTCGCTCGACTGAATGAATCTACCGACACACGCAGGGCCCACAATAGGACGGCACTTTATAGCGACTGAATCACCTGCCCACTAACTAAAGGAAGGCAGTGGAGTGATGGAACAAAACGAGCCTCACTTAAGGCAATACAAATCGTTGCGAGCGAGTTCCAGGGTCCATAGGGGGGAACCTTGTCGCGATATAAGAAGAGGCTTAGTTAGCCTGATCTCACTCTCAGGCTAGGGAGAAGAGGAGCCTACTTATTTCATTTGGATTTGAGCTCGAGAAATTCTCTAAAAAGATATAATAGTCAATTTGGATAGTTAGCTTGCAATGCACTCCTTTCTTTGCTTGCCTTTTCCCTGGTTGGTCTTCAACCTCACTTCTGCTCGTACCTAGGTGCTCACATACATCCGTCGGTAGTTGACATGAGCTTAGGGCTCAATTGAGATATATGGTTCATGGGATTTCTTTGACAAAGGTCGAAAGCCAGTAAAAGCGGGCCGCATATACCCTGCCAAGAAAGTGCCGCCTATTTCCAAGTGTGCTTTCCTGATATTAGCCTGAGAATCTGAACCCTTCAAAAGCACCTTTCTTGCTACGAGTTTACCGTGATATGAAAAGCTTGTATATATTCCAAAAAAGCCACTAGTGTGGATGGGAATGAGGAGATATAGGTTAGGGAAGTCATTCCGCATTTTCTGTCCCGTAATAAATAAAACAAAGCGAGTGATCCCTGGGCCTATAATCTTCTAGTCCTCCATCATATATAGTAGGAAGTCAATCGAATAGAAGTTCGCTTGCAGTTGAGGGAACCATGCATCTAGCTGGAAAGCAGGAACTAGATAGAAAGGCTTTCTTTGTCTTCCAGGGGTCGAGGAGCATCTCTCAGTCTAAGCTACCCGCTCGACTTCTTTACTGTCATTGATCAGGACTTTCAGCTATCTATCCAGCCCCCCTATGGGAAGTAATAGGGAAAGGAAGGCTCTTTCAATGGGGCTCGTCTCATAACCCTAAGAGAACCCTCTATAGTTTCGTAAACTACATAATTTCTTTGAGCTGACTCGCTCCTTTTGCAAAGTTAGCGGAAAGGTTAGTCACTATACTATAGTTTGGTTGGTGGCTGACGCAAAGAAGGAGAGTTGGCGACTTGGCTACGAAGTGAGCATGAAAGCACTAATATCCAGCCTAGTTGGTCATAGGCTCAAGAGGGAAGTGGAAAGTGGCATCAAAACCGGGAGTCCCATGGGAAGTAGAATAACTTCTTCTCAGTCTGGGCTGATTCTAACAGAATAATTGGGATAGCCTCCCACCTATAGCCCTCTGGGGAGTAGGGTAGAGATGGGAGCCCCCGGGGGGTCAGGGGGAGAGGGGGATAACCATACACCTACTCTATAGATGGTGATAGGGCAAACTAGATATCAAGAGAAATGAAAGTAGGTCAGCCTCACTCCCTGCTCAAGTCCTTCGTTACTGCTTCCGTCAGCTTGGTTCACCTCCCCTTATCAATAGTCTCATTGTCTTTAGACTAAGTGTGTGAAAACAATGTCTTAACACATTGGCGGTCGCTAGTCGCATCTCTCTCACCCGGGAGAGGAAGAAGGGTACGCTCAATCGGTAGTTCGGTTCAAGGGGCGAAGAAGCTCTCTTGTACTTTGACAGGAGAGTGGCAAAGAAGCTCTCTTGTCCTTTGATGGGAGAGGGGAGAAGAAGCTCTCTTGTCCTTTGATGAGAGAGGGGCAAAGAAGCTCTCTTGTCCGTTGACGGGAGAGGGGCGAAAAAGCTCTCTTGTCCTTTGATGGGAGAGGGGCGAAGAAGCTCTCTTGTCCTTTGACGGGAGAGGGGCTGATCTTGTTTTATACTTGTCTTGTAGCCGGCTACAAGCAAACCACTCCTGAGGGGGTCTTCTCCATGTCCATCATCCCAAGAGTAGATCGGCTCTCCGATGTCAGTGTGAATTGGATAGTCCCAGTGGGTTCTCCGGTTGAATCAATTCCCATCATCGCAAGAAGTCGTCCTTATCCCCCTTCCTCAATCTTGATGAAACCCAGTCCCTGGTAGCCTCTATATGGATGGGGGGGCTGTCCCGGGGGGGGGGGGGGGGGTTAGATTGGGAATTAGAGAATCCGACCTTTCTTCAGAGAGCAAGGATCACGAGCCTTATTAGCCATCAGGCAGGTCTTCAATGAATCAGCCCCACCTGAGTGAAAGCACCGAGCAGGCCTAGAGAAAATACATAATACCTACTAATATCAATGTATTTAATATAATAAAAGCTTTGCGAAAACTTTCTTTATATAGTTTTCTTTGCTTCGCACTTATTTTTATAGGGATTGACATTTGCTTTGTGAGTCACGTAGGTGAGTGGTAAGCGTAGGAGGCGTGCCCGAAGGGCAGCGGCTGCAGTGTGGTTTTAGGTGTCGTTGCATCATTGAGATCCGCAGTGTAGGTGGTGGGGACTTCGACCGACCTTTAAATAAGGGGTGCTAGGCTTTGTAGGGCTCGAACTAACAATATCACCGTTACGAGCGGTACATTTAAAACAATTAAACTATAAGCCCCTACCGGTATTTACATGCAATTCGCTCACTTCGAGAGGAGCACACTCCTCTTGGGGAAACCCGGAGTCTGCGGAGGAGTGGAGCCGTTGACTTCATCTTCTAACCTGGGGGGAATGAAGGAGGTGAATTCGCGATGGTGAAAACAATGACAAAACTCGGCTCGTGGGCACTCAAAGCTCAAAGCAAGATCTGAATATGTATATAGTTGAGGCTCTCTATTTGCTTGCCAATTTTTTGGCCGCTTGAGCCCTTCCTGGGGGTGGTAGGGGTGTGTGAGGCCACCGTTTATGCAGCCCAGAATATATAATCTAATCGCTAGTCCACCCTGTTACTGATAGACCGTCCCTTGGAGGTGCACGGCTATCTTAAAGAACCACACGTGATGCGATGATGTTGGGGCCTCTCCCCCAAGAGTCCCTTCACTACACTAACCTTAACGTAGGACTACTATGGCATACTGACGATAGAATTTCCCAAGCAGCACAAACAGAAAGATCAAAGCTTAATGGTAGGATGGTTATTAGAAGAGAATACAAAGTCAATCAAGATCCAAGCTTCGGCCTTGTTCTTTTCTTCTAACCCCTTCGCGCACTATGTGAGCTTGGGACCGAGAGTCCAGTCACAAACTCCGTTGTCGTCGTTTAGCTCGGGCTTATCCAAGAGAGGAAGGCTTTCTCAAATGTGATAGAAATTCTTTAAAAAAATACAAGACTCTATATGAGGTATTTACAAAATAGGACCTTATCGCGATTATTCTGAAGGTCAATGTTCGAGAGTGGGTTTTGGGATTTCTGATTTGAATAATAGCGGAGAATGAATCACAGAAGCTGTAATATCGGACTTATCGACATTTTTCTATTACCACCGAGATCAGCACACGAATAGTAGCCATACGTGCCATGGGTGGAAAGGTGAAGTCACGTACATCTGCATCTATCCCTTGGCTACGTGATCGTGCCTTATAGCGCTCGATAGAGCCATCATCACGTTGACAGTGCCATTTACATCCCACAACAGAAGCATCCACTAGCTCCCAAGTACCCCATGCCTGTAATGCGGACATCTCATCCTCCATAGCCTGAGACTATTTCGGATCAAGTAGTGCCAGGGTGGCCTCTAACATAATAGACTCTCTGCGGACAATGCTTAACCTTATCAAATCCCTAGCTGGAAAGTAAAAAATCCCTATCTTCAAAGTCGAAAATCCAGAAAGCATGATAGAGCCTATCACGAAATAAAGAAATGCGAAGGAGACATAGTTAATATATACTAGAGTCTGGGATGCATGGTACTGTAAATACTCTTGCATGTCCTCTGCCCTTTTCTCTTGGTAATGGAAAAAGCAAATCACTATCAGTATCAACATCTTCCCCATGTCAGCAGAATTTTTACCTGCATCCAACGGGTCAGATGTATGCTGCTCAGACCCTAGACCTCGCCACCAGCCTCACCTGCATCCACAGAGTCAAGAACATTCTCCTCAGACCTGACCTCAGACTCAGCAGGCGATTGATGTGATCGTGAGGTAGACTGCCCCAGATATATATATACGCGGGGGATCCCGAAACTGACTCGGTGACTCCTGTGTGGCGAGATAGGTGAAGGATATGGTTAGATCCTCAAGCGAATCACGGAAGCGTGAGCATCGTATCGAATACCACGAAGAGCGACTAGTCGCACTAGTTGCTCGATGCAGCGGAATTTAAAAATTTTATTACGACGAGACCACATGATCCAAGAACACTTCTCGAATCGTTTCGTCTAAACCACAAACAAGTAATAGGATTACCTCTTGAAGCGTGGTTGCGATCGAGTCTCTAAACGAAGAGACCTCCTGTCTCAAGTCCGATCCGACGGAGGAGACGCTTGCGAGCGCGGGGATGAACCGTGTTCTTCTCGCAATCCATGTTGATGATCCAAGCGGTGGATCTCCTGATCTCGACACACGAGATCCGACATCTTCTTCACGAGCGAGGCGCACCGAAGGAGACGGAGATCCACGAGCAGACGATCGGGCAGCATAACGACTATGCTGCGGCGATGGAGAACCTCTCCATGGCATCCATGGTGGACGGCCATGAGAGGGAGAGAGAGGGCTGACCTGTAGAGAGAAAAAGAGAGAGAGAGAGAGAGATGCTTCTCAAGTGTGTGTAAAGAGAGAGCATGGGTATGCCTCTCTATTTATAGGGTTTTGGGATCCATGGATCTCAATCCATGTGTCATATAAAATCAATGGTTGAGATTGATTTATGACAATCCAATGGTCAAGGTTGTTGTTGGTAAAAGCCAACAACTTGTGATTTAATTTTGATTAAATATATTTGATAAATCAAATATATATTAATACCAAATTAAACCAACTAAATAAGGAGTGGAAAAACAAATGAGAGCCTCCTTCCCTATTGGGAGGAGTGGACGGCCACCAATTCCATAAAGCAATTGGTGCCGCCCCCTTCTTCCCATATGAGGAGGGCAATCCCATGGATTCCCATGGGATTGCATATCTCCTTGTTTTTCTCTCAACTTATTTTCCAACAATTATTTGTTGGGATTTTAATTCACCAAATTAATTTTGGGAATATTGCAATCTTGACATTGGAATATTGTGAATCATATTCACAACCCAAAACAAAATGTAATTTACATTTTCAATTAATTACACAATGTGTATCCAATACACATTAATAATTAATCTACTAATATAAATTATATTCAACTCTCTCTAATACATTATAAATCACATTTATAATATATTATGAAGAATTGGATATTACTATCCACATTATTCTTATCCTTGATAATTAAATCATATTTAATCGTCTTAGATCTCTTTATCTCATGTGTTCAAATAATATGAATAACATTCACATTATTCACATCTTTGATAATCAAATCACATTTAATTATCTAAGACAACTCTCCTTATAATATGAATCAAATTCATATTATTCATGATAATTAAATCACATTTAATTATCCATTTTCTCAATGCTCGGATACATATATCAACAAAAGAATTATCCACGAAATCTTTCAAGGACAATGCGCTTTCTCCGCGAATACTTGGAGATAAGGACAGGGTGATTGTATTGTTCCACGTATAGTGACATGGATATTGAGATCACATCTCAAATCCAGATCTCGGGCCTCCCATAGATGCTTGATTAAATCAAGACCGCAAATCTAATCTTCTCATTGAATCTGAATCACATTCAGATTAATGTCCAACAATTGGACTAAGATCATATTACTTCTCTACTAAGAGGAGTCACTAAAATCCAGACCCATTTCATCACTCCCTAGGAATGGAAGCGTCATGGTTATACAACCGTTTATGATCACATCACCCTCAGGCATTCCCAATACCTGTACATCCTGGATACTGGAAGACTCAGAATAAACTAGAAGTATTAGATCAACATTACACTGTCTACTTCAGGGTTTTATCAGTAAGTTTCTCATTCGATCATTGGGTGTCGGTATTGATCATATACTTTCCAAAAGCATATATCATACCTAGGTCTTGATCATATACTTTCCAAAAGTATATATCAAACCAACAAATTCAGTCAAGCTTCCAAAGCGAGACGACCGTGCGCACGGAATTTGATTCTTCCCAATATCTCATGAGTGAGCTCATGTCTTCCGGTTCAGTAGTGAACCTGTATGATCCCTTTGAGAGATCATATTACTCATATGCCCTTATATGCACACCAGCGCGCCGGTGTATAGACCTTGATTAGGCCATCAACCTATTGGTCTGCCAAATGTACATACTCAGACATATAGTAACACATCTGTCTCCGGTTAGAGGATGTGTGCCTATATCATGACAGCATATGATATAGGGCTTTGGTTATCTCGATCTCCTTAAGTCATCTCTTTGACCTAACTCATCCGACACCTCCGAATCTCTATTCCTATGCAGAGGACCTGCATCAAGAGGTCGGTCAGATATCAACCTAAATGAGATAGGATTGCCATCTCCTACTCAGGCTGGAGATCATCTCTTAATAATCATTTGTCGGTGCTTAATGAGTCCTCAATCTAATTCATTAGATATTCATCTAAGCACCAGCCTCTATGGTTCAATAATTGAATCAACAGCTGTATGATCATTAAGATGGCCATGGTACATAACCCTAATTGTACTAAGGGACCTATTATGCAAATTATGTACTCTTTATTTCAGACTAAGGAGTGAATTGCAATAACATTTATTGTATAATGGCTCGCCGTGGGCTCGCATGTCCAACAATCTCCCACTAGCCCAAAGAGCCATTAATGGGCTAATCATTTAAACCCACACTCATGTGACAATCATAGGCTATTTAGAAAATAGCTAGGTAAGCTGATTAGTCATTCTGTTCCCAAGAGACTGCACCAAGTCCTTTTACGGCACTTGCATATCTCCTAGTAACAGTGCTCGCATCCAATGCGAATGTTGCATCTCATACAACCGATACTCAATTTTGTTGGTTATAGTGTCCTTGACACTACATCTTATTAATTATCATAACCGGTATTCCCATAATCCTTATTAGAATACCTTCATTCCTGGAGATCTCTATCTCCTAAGGTATCTACAGTCAAGACCCTTATAGATCACTATCTACAAGGTCTTAAACCTTTGAAGATAAGACTTTGAGATCACTATCTCTTGGTTTCATCATCTTTGAAGATATTGTTATTACTGCAACTAAGTGTTTTGTTTCCAGAGTAGGATTAGTAACAATTTACTACTCCCACTGCATGGCAGACATCTGGCTCTTGTACACATCTAGCATATTCCCAGCTTCTCATAACTGATGCACAAGTGCAAGCAGTTCTAGCATTCACTTCCTCAACTCTTTGAGGTGCTATCCCTTTAGACAGGTCACTACCATATCTTAATGGAAGGAAGCCTTTCTTGGAATTTTCCAAAAATGGAAATAAGTCCAAGGTGTATTACTAATGTGACGGTCCCAATACCCTCTTCTCTTTGCTTCTGAACGACTTCAGAATTAAGATCTAAGAGGTATCCTTGAGATCGTATCTCAAGGTATGGAACAACCAAATTATAAAACACTTATTATTTATTCTTATATCATTCCAAATGATTAGAATAATATCTACTTTTAGCACGATGAACACAATGGCACTCCCACTAAGCTTCGCATGGTTCATCAAGATTTTATCTGAAATCACAACATTTATAATTTCATCAAATCTTATGTTCCAACTACAAGAAACTTATTGGAGTCCAAAGATGGAGTTCTTTAGCTAGCACACCTTGCTTTCCTCAACCATGAAGCCCTGGGGCTACTTCATATGAATATCCTCAGAGAGGTATACATAGAGGAATGCAATCTTGACTTACATCATGAAGATGTCATAGTCAAGTTGTGTAGCTATAGTTAGCAATATTCTGATGGGTTAAAGCAAGGTCACTGGAGAGCAAGTCTTATCGCACGCGATGCCTTCTCTTCGATGTGTAGCTCATGGCTACGAACCGTGCTTTGAAGGTCTCTACCTTCTCATCAGGTTCCCTCTTTCTCTTGAAGATCCATTTACACCTTAATGGGTCTGACCCATATAGGTGGATCCTCGAGGGTCCATATACGACACTTGTATATGAAGTCTACATTAGACTTTTATTGCTAACATCCATCTTTCCATGTCATGATCCTCAGGAGCTTCATCACATGAAGTCCGATCATTTTCATATTTAACTGACACATGGAATCCATCCTCAAACTTATTTGAAGAGATATTAATGTTTCATCTTTAATTATCTATTTTAGTTTCCGATTTCAGGAGCCTCATTATCTTTTCAAGATTAAATGAGTTCCTTTACTTCATTTTCATCTTGATTCTCAAGAGAGTCATCCTATAAGAATCATATTCTCAAAGATGAGATCTTTTAAGAAACTCAAGGTCATAAAGTAGGTATCTAATACCATCCTTTATTTTCCTAATGAAGTAGCACTCTCTAGTGTTAGATTCCAGCTTACATGCATGGAACCTTATTAAGTATATAATGCAGTCTCTACTACATATATATCTTGGAAACTTAAGAGATAATTATGCTAGGATTAATCATTGATTAAATCACGTCACACATGATCAATTGTATCTCCCTACAACTCCTTTGAGTTAAGGTTCATTAGGAGTATTGAGATAGGAATGATATTCTTATCTCCATAAGGTATTTCTTGAATTCATCTAATAGGTACAGGCTACCTTGGTTAGATCAAACTCATTTCATCTTCCTTCAAACTTTGGTTCTAAATCAAAATTGCGAAATCTTTGAACATTTCAAAGGTTTCTTAGGTGAAGAGAAGAGATCTCATTTCATTCATAATCATTAACAGATATCACATATCCATAATGTTTACTATGATATAGATGATCTGCATACATCAATATGTATGAGATCCTTAATACCTTGGCATCTTACACCTTTCCCAACGAAGGATGTATTAGACATTTTACTTGGAATACAATATTCACAAGTATGTGAGATTTGAATCTTTAGACAATCTAAAGTCTCATGTCTTACTAGTCCATTGATCTCATCAACAGACATATGTCCAAAATTTGATGTCGGATCATTATCAAATGATCTTTATCCGCCTATTGATCCTTTTAATTCTCAGTATTAAAATACTTAATGAACCATTCATTAATTTTCTAATTTAAAAGAGTCCACTAGATCTTAGATTACTATCTGAAATATCTCCATCATAACCCCTTATGATAGATTTATTTCAGAATTCATGTTTATATCCAACAATTAGAAATAAACAATGAGTGTATTCTAATATCTAGGTCATAGAGACATTCTCTAAGACTAAGGGCTCCCACTGAAAATATGAAGTCTATTGATCTCATGGAAATTGTTGCAACACTTGCATCACTTTCAACATGGATGACCAATAAACCTTAAGATCAAATTTCCAATACATATGCAACCAATTGCAAGTGTCATTAGAAAATTGAGATACAATTATTAGACTTTATCTTATCAAATAAGTAAGTCAATATCAATGATTATATGTAGATTATACTGATGCTCCATCCGAGTCCTTTTCTGAGGATTCTAGACAGACTTGATAGTCATACTATCAACACATCAACTTATTGCAGTATTGGCATTCATCCAACTCTTTGAATGTCATATGGAAGTTACAGAAATACAGTCAACCTTTTGACTATATTTCTTACTTAGGTCCAACCCATGCTTCCACTGCGCTCCCTTTATCTATAAGCAACCATTACACAAGACTAAGGATCTCGTATGTTAAATTCAAAAGAATTTAATATAAGAGTATTTCAAAATTTATACAAGCTTCACCCAATTCATACAATATGAATATTATGAAGCTTCATGAATGACTAGAGTATAGACAGTAGAATGATGACACTCATCATCTACATCCATCTAAACTCTTTGAAGCATCGGTTCAGGTAGGTATTCAAACAATTTGAATACATTATCTCTAATAGAGCTACCATTCTACGTGATGTAGAGAACCATGTCATTCATGATTAAATGTCAAGAGCAAATATATATGCCAGAATATCTTTATTGATTTTATAAGGATTAATTTGATAATTACGATCATCATCGACATGTCACTTCAAAAGTACATTCGATAAGATCAAGACTTATAGAGACATACAAACCCTAGGGTTTTAGTCCTATTGTCTTATTTAATTATCACTTCTCATTATTATGAGGAATCTTGCACATTGCAACCACATACATTATGTGTCCAATCGCAAGTACAATATCTGGATCAAGGGTCCAATCCATGATATTCTACTGGTTATTAATGAGTATAACATTGAGTGGGTTTAATGAAGTATTATCTGAAATAAGCAATTTTGCATAAGGGTATATATTTATATATATACACATATTATACTTTGATTTAGGAGTTTTTATATCAAAGTTGTCTTGCCATGTCAACAATGAATGTTCATTCCCTTAATAACTTTCAATGTAAGAGATATACTTACCATTATATCTCAGCAAGATCTGGGATCTCCTCTTTATCTTTGTTACATCCCAATAATATGAGAAACTGTAACTCCAATAAAGAGAAGCGGGAAAACATTCCGCCTTGCAAGTCCAACTTGCATTTCCGAATTCAGTCTTTAACACCGGGGCCCACCATCCCTAGGGTGATGTTGACCCGTCGTTAATTGAACCAACCGTCAACAGGAATAGAACTCGCTATGCGCAATCCAATATCGCCCCAATAATATGAGGATCCGATATTGGGGTCACTACGCATACGGCCTTACTCTTTCGAGAAGCAAAGAGTCCGATCCAGATGCGCTTGTATATAGGAGCTGTCACTACGTATAGGCGTCTCCTATATACAATCCCTGGCGATGGAAACCCTTCGCCTTGACGGGAGACCATGGATGTCACTTATGTGATCCTCCACCTCTTATTCAAATTCAATTAATTACTATGAATCACATTCATATAATTAATTCTTCCAAGGGAATTATTAACTCTAATCATATTAGAGTATTCTCAATTGGATATAATTAACTTTATCATATTAAATTAATTATCAATCCAATTCAAATAATCAAACTTAATTTTATGCTTGAATATATATATGGTATTATTCTCAAAGTACGTATTAATTCGTATTTTAATAATTAGAAAAATACATCATAATCCCTCGGACATTATCCCGGCCCTACCCGCTGTCATGGCCAGTACCGACGGGAGTGGGGTGGACCACATACGTTGCAACCCGCTGACCCAGCGATCCCCGACTAGACACCATATCCGCCTCGGGAAAGGATAATGCCAAATTGATTATTTTGTACTTGAGATGATCATCGGTTCTTCAACCGAAATTATACCATATAGTAATCAAAACAATTTTGATTTTAAGGAAATTTGCTAGGCAAATTCCCAAGTCCTATTCAAGCAAGAAGTTTGATGATTGTAATTCCAATTATGGTTTAGATCAAATCTAATCAACTAATTGGTTGGGGCCAAGTCAATTAAGGAAATAATCATTCTCTAATATTTCACAAATATTTTTCATAATTATTTCTCGAAATTAACAATTAATTTCATTAATTGACAATCACATGGTTCTTGATTAGGAAAGCAATTTCAACAGTGACCCCTACTTACTAAAATTGGCATATCTCAATCATATTAAATCCAAATTAAGCAAAGTCAATTTCTAAAGTTTGCTAATTTGATTTAGGACAGAACCTAAGTGATGTTTCACGCATTTCGAGGCAAGTCTAAAAAGAGTAATTAACTCCTTAATTACGTTAAGATTCACAGTTCCCGCAATAGTGCATACATGTTCATTAAAATGACCATATCTCGAGCATACGAAATCCGATTTATGCAAACTCAGATCCTATGGTTTCCTTATTTAATGGGGAACAAAATCCAAGTGCTATTTTCGTGTTTAAACAATTTAAACTTGGCCGAAAAATTACACTAAACAGATCTGCGAAATCAAATGCGATAAAAAACTTTCGCGACCTTAACGAACCCAAGTCGTCCTTGGTTAAAGAATCACTATTTGAAACCGTCGACCTAAGGCTCTGATACCACTTGAAGGATATGGTTAGATCCTCAAGCGCATCACGGAAGCATGAGCGTCGTATCGAATACGACGAAGAGCGACTAGGCGCACTAGTTGCTCGATGCAGCGGAATTTAAAAATTTTATTACGACGAGACCACATGATCCAAGAACACTTCTCGAATCGTTTCGTCTAAACCACAAACAAGTAATAGGATTACCTCTTGAAGCGTGGTTGCGATCGAGTCTCTAAACGAAGAGACCTCCTGTCTCAAGTCCGATCCGACGGAGGAGACGCTTGCGAGCGCGGGGATGAACCGTGTTCTTCTCGCAATCCATGTTGATGATCCAAGCGGTGGATCTCCTGATCTCGACACACGAGATCCGACATCTTCTTCACGAGCGAGGCGCACCGAAGGAGACGGAGATCCACGAGCAGACGATCGGGCAGCATAACGACTATGCTGCGGCGATGGAGAACCTCTCCATGGCATCCATGGTGGACGGCCATGAGAGTGAGAGAGAGGGCTGACCTCTAGAGAGAAAGAGAGAGAGAGAGATGCTTCTCAAGCATTGTGTATGTAAAGAGAGAGCATGGGTATGCCTCTCTATTTATAGGGTTTTGGGATCAATGGATCTCAATCCATGTGTCATATAAAATCAATGGTTGAGATTGATTTATGACAATCCAATGGTCAAGGTTGTTGTTGGTAAAAGCCAACAACTTGTGATTTAATTTTGATTAAATATATTTGAAAAATCAAATATATATTAATACCAAATTAAACCAACTAAATAAGGAGTGGAAAAACAAATGAGAGCCTCCTTCCCTATTGGGAGGAGTGGACGGCCACCAATTCCATAAAGGAATTGGTGCCGCCCCCCTCTTCCCATATGAGGAGGGCAATTCCATGGATTCCCATGGGATTGCATATCTCCTTGTTTTTCTCTCAACTTATTTTCCAACAATTATTTGTTGGGATTTTAATTCACCAAATTAATTTTGGGAATATTGCAATCTTGACATTGCAATATTGTGAATCATATTCACAACCCAAAACAAAATGTAATTTACATTTTCAATTAATTACACAATGTGTATCCAATACACATTAATAATTAATCTACTAATATAAATTATATTCAACTCTCTCTAATACATTATAAATCACATTTATAATATATTATGAATAATTGGATATTACTATCCACATTATTATTATCCATGATAATTAAATCATATTTAATCATCTTAGATCTCTTTATCTCATGTGTTCAAATAATATGAATCACATTCACATTATTCACATCTTTGATAATCAAATCACATTTAATTATCTAAGACAACTCTCCTTATAATATGAATCAAATTCATATTATTCATGATAATTAAATCACATTTAATTATCCATTTTCTCAATGCTCGGATACATATATCAACAAAAGAATAATCCATGAACTCTTTCAAGGACAATGCGCTTTCTCCGCGAATACTTGGAGATAAGGACAGGGCGATTGTATTGTTCCATGTATAGTGACATGGATATTGAGATCACATCTCAAATCCAGATCTCGGGCCTCCCATAGATGCTTGATTAAATCAAGACCGCAAATCTAATCTTCTCATTGAATCTGAATCACATTCAGATTAATGTCCAACATTTGGACTAAGATCAGATTACTTCTCTACTAAGAGGAGTCACTAAAATCCAGACCCGTTTCATCACTCCCTACGAATGGAAGCGTCATGGTTATACAACCGTTTATGATCACATCACCCTCAGGCATTCCCAATACCTGTACATCCTGGATACTGGAAGACTCAGAATAAACCAGAAGTATTAGATCAACTTTACACTGTCTACTTCAGGGTTTTATCAGTAAGTTTCTCACTCGATCATTGGGAGTCGGTATTGATCATATACTTTCCAAAAGCATATATCATACCTAGGTCTTGATCATATACTTTCCAAAAGTATATATCAAACCAACAAATTCAGTCAAGCTTCCAAAGCGAGACGACCGTGCACACGGAATTTGATTCTTCCCAATATCTCATGAGTGAGCTCATGTCTTCCGGTTCAGTAGTGAACCTGTATGATCCCTTTGAGAGATCATATTACTCATATGCCCTTATATGCACACCAGCGCGCCGGTGTATAGACCTTGATTAGGCCATCAACCAATTGGTCTGCCAAATGTACATACTCAGACATATAGTAACACATCTGTCTCCGGTCAGAGGATGTGTGCCTATATCATGACAACATATGATATAGGGCTTTGGTTATCTCGATCTCGTTAAGTCATCTCTTTGACCTAACTCATCCGACACCTCCGAATCTCTATTCCTATGCAGAGGACGTGCATCAAGAGATCATCTCTTAATAATCATTTGTCGGTGCTTAATGAGTCCTCAATCTAACTCATTAGATATTCATCTAAGCACCAGCCTCTATGGTTCAATAATTGAATCAACAGCTGTATGATCATTAAGATGGTCATGGTACATAACCCTAATTGTACTAAGGGACCTATTATGCAAATTATGTACTCTTTATTTCAGACAAAGGAGTGAATTGCAATAACATTTATTGTATAATGGCTCGACGTGGGCTCGCATGTCCAACGATAGGACTCCAAAGGGACAGGAGGAAGAGGCATATGAGCAGAAACTATAATGAAAGGGGATGCTATGCAAGGTTGAGCGAGTCACTGCAGTAGAAATAAAGGGAAGAGACGACCCTATAGTAATGTGGTGACATCAGCACTCACATAGTGAGGTCTTAGAAGAGGATCATAACACCTATATCCTTTCAGAGTCCGTGAATAATGAAAAGGCATTTGACTTCCCATAGTGAATAGACAGCTGAGGCATTAATTAAAGCATTCACATTATATACAAGATTTTCCCAATAAAATTACATATTAATATCATCTACAAAAGCCATGCCTTATGAGGCTACTGCAGCAATAGAAATGGACCTTCCTGTTCGTCGTTTGAGTTCTACCCTGGAGTCTTTCGATGCGATAGAATTCCATCTTCAACCCCCTACGTACTACTTGAATATTTCATAAGAGAGGGGCCTCACTCATAGATGCTCACTGGGAAGTTCGATGCTGTGTGACTGAGTTATATGCTTTGCTTATCACAACCTCAGTCCGCTAGTTCACGCTCCATTTCGGAACTTGAACTATATATTCGGGATCTGGAACATGCCTACGCAAGCGAGGATAGGCCTTGGAGCTCGTGGGTGGAGTACGTAGCGTAGTTAGAAGGCATGTTTGTCTACGCTACGAGATGAATGTCCTGAGAGATTTTCTTCCGATAGAACCACCCAGCTAGGATACGAGGTAGGTGGGTCAGGGTCAGGATGTCGGCATGTCTTTGTCTATGCAACATCTTGTCTAGATTGATCTTGGTGAGTCGATGACCTAGTCCACTGTCTTGCGTCGGAAGAATGACTAATCTATTACATCTGCACTAGGAAGGGAATGAGCAGACTAACTATAGGAGGTGCAATATAGGAGCGAATGAAGTGGAAGTGAGCAGGGGCCAAGGAAAGAGAATATTCAATAAATAACCCAGGCCCGCCCCCTCTCTTCAATATTAATTACTCGCTCCGGAAAAGGTAGAAGCAATTCGCCAGCCCTTTGAAACCTCGACCGTAGGGTATAGCAAGGACCACCGGGAAAGTGCAAATGGCATGCTTCCTTTTGTTCCAAGCTTCCTCTTTCCTCCCACTTCGGGAAGGCCAAGTAGCAACTAGAGCATCTTAACGAGAATAAGGCACCTCTCTTTCCCCTTTTATATAGTTTCTTCGATTTTATATGTATTTTATATATCAAAGCTTCAGTTCCTCGGTTAGGCTTCAGAAAGGCAAGGAAAGCAGATGAGAAATAGATAGATAGTTATTTCCCCTTGCCTCAGGGGATCAGGGAAGCTGACTCATTCCCTGCTACTATCGCTTTGTAGTTGTGGGAAGACTCTTCAAAGAGCTAATTAAACATCAACGGTTAACTAAATCCTAACCCTGAAGAACATGATGAATTCCCAGGAAAGGATGAGATGAGATGTGGAATTTCAGATGTAGTAGTTGAGCTGGGACTGAAACATGATCTTCATATCCATATCTCCTTGAGTCTGACTTAGCTTCTAGGCTCAACACTTCATCTAAGACTTTCGAGTCGATCGCATTCTCCTGATAGACTTTCGGGAAGGCCGTCAGGTGAGCATCATGAGAAAGGTGTATTCCAACTCTCACTCTTTCCCGGCCTCCTATAGTACCATCTTCTTTATTGATTTTTCATAAATGTCAATATATAAGGGGGGTGGAGCCCTATATATGCCCAAGACCTCCCCATCCCATTTCATTCATTCCACACCCCTCTCACCACCCTAGAGCCACAAGGCCGTCGCGGTTGCTGGAGGAGCACGATAGGAGTACGGCGAAGCTCCGAAAGGGAATCAAGTTAATATTCCTGAACCAGGATGAGGTTATATTCACTAAAGAAGGCGATTCGGACTCAAGTTAGATAGCGTTCAGGTGAGGGATTCTCAAGCGCTATTTTAAAGCACTAGTCTTTAGCTTTTATGCATGGTTTTGAATAGCAAGCATGAAATCGTGTTTTCTAAAGCTTTTACGCATGAATTTCAAGTACCATACAATTGATATGAAATCTGGGCATTAGAACGTATTTCAGACGTCGTTTCATGTGTTTTATCATGATAGCATGTTTTTTAGCATTTTATTCTTTGTGGAACACGAAACAGAAGTTTCACTACCTAGATTTAAGTTTTTTATAAAGAATTATGTTTTGTGCAGTTACTATGCAATATGGATCGGTTTTCAAGTTCTAATAGTTTCCAGTTGTCAGAATGTGCATGTTATGTCAAGAGTGTTTTATGATCATGGATTAGCTGTTATGAGCTTTAATTAGCAAAAGTACGGTTTATTAGTGGCAAGAAAAGAATCGGAATCAGAACATAAGCTCCACAGTAGCTCTTTTATACAAATCATTAGCTAGACATTAGATATGGTGATGTCATTAGATATGACCCTGAAACCGCCATTAGATATGGCAAACCATTATATATGGTATCAAGAGGACTTTGGGTCCGCATTCTGTATACATATAGGCTTTGGGCCATATGCAGGGTGTTTTTGGTCTTTGGGACCGTCTGCGCATATAACTTAGCTTTGTTTCAGTGTTCATGAGTCAATAAATTAGCCACAGTGGTGATTATGTTTCAGTTTATCTGCTTTTGAAGTGATTTCAGCGTTCAATTGCAAAACTAGCATGTTGTTATATGTAATTTTTGTCATAAAGTCTCTTTCAATCTATTTCACAGTATTCAGCATAAATTTTTGTCATGATGCTTAAATTTCACAGATTATTAGTTAACATTCTATTCTTCTTCCTCTCAGCTTCGCAATCATAAGTCAGCATTTCCCGCGGGATCGTCCCACCTTTCACCTTCGAAGCCTTCCCCTTCTGAACTCCTAGCTCCAACCCTTTGACACTACCACATTCATCTTCTTCCCGAATTTTGAGTTGATATTAGAGATTGGAAAGTGTGTTAATTGTTAATAGTTTGCATTTCAAATGCTCATAATTGCCGGGGATGGTGATATGAGATGGATATAGTTATCAAACCTGGTTTAATCTAGTCGAAATAGTTGATGATTCTAACTGAATAATTGGTTTTGGACTGGCAGGCTGAAGAGTTAGTTGATGATCTCTTTCAGCATCACGTTCTTTTACTCATTCTCGGGAGCTGCATCCTGTCGAAAAAAAGCATGGCAACCGGCAAGGCCTTTTCTACTAGTTGGTTGCCTTGAGTTCCCGGTGGGTCCAAGCTGGTCTTCTTTTCGCATCGCATCCCCTTGTATTAGTGGACGGGCAAGCAGAAATATATAATAGGAGCAGGATGTGGAGTACTTTCTTTCTCCTCTCATGGTCTGGGAAGACTTCGCTCCTCAACGGCAGAGGTCTTGACAACCAATAGTCAGTACAGTTCACTCATCCTAGCCTGCATGGGGTAAACAGCCTGGTCAAAGAGGCTTTGGTTCCAGGGCAAATCATCCACTGTCGTCCCAGTGAGGGTCGGGGATGGGATAAGAAATAAACAGCCCTCGTGAGGGTTGCTGGAAGATGAAAGCCTTCCTGTTCCGGGAACTACTCATTTGTTAATGGTAAACGAATCGACGATTACTAGAGGCTACTTACCTGAAAAAGCCAACGTTCAATAAACAGAGAAATCCTAGGTCCCTCTATCTATAAAGTTGTCTTGCTGCATGTAAAAGCCATCCGTAGTCCGTCCCTAGGGTGTGTTAGTGATTTTCCAAGAATCCACAGTCGTAGGAGCTATCTATAAGCAAGCACCAAGGCTAAGTAGATGAGAAAATAACAACTTCATCCCGCACCTTTCGAGTCGAGGAACAAATACTAATCAAAAGCAGATGGGACCTTCGCATTTCAAGTGAAAGATCCGCCTCCGCATGGTTGAAGAACTACGTACAGGACGAAAAGTGACATGCTTTTTCAATTATGTCATTGTTAAGGTGACCTCTAATCTGATATCTAATACTATATGAATTTGGGAGATTGGGCACGGTTGGACCGAAGCGCTGGGAGAGAGAAAAGACTGGATGGAGCCACCAAGCAAGCCTGATAGTTCGACCAGGGTGACGAAACTACAACTACGGATGAGATGCAGGGGCAGTTCGTCCCTGATGACTAAACTCAAAGGCGAAGAGAACGAATCAATTAGAGCTTGGGGCATAGGCTTTGGGCGGCCCAATGCATGCATTATTTCCCCTCCCGACTGAGGGAAAGCGGGAAGTATTACGGATTCTCGGACTATCTATAATACAGATAAGAGTATGTATAGGACATACAGATACCCAATGCTCTCCCATTTCCTTTGGCCGACCTATGTGCTTGTGCTCTCAAGTATGAGTGAGACCCGGGCTTAAGTGGTCATTAAAGAGGATCTTGAAAGCAATATATATCTACTCTGACTCTCAACCCGCGAATAGGAGTAAGCAAGAAGAGTAGCAGCCTTAGGAAAGGGCCTCTTCTCTGGGCTTGGAAGAGACAAGCTCAGTGAGTGCTATGATAGGGCTAGTCCTCAGGTTGCCCGACGAGGAAAGGTACATGTAGCCACTTGAAGACTCAGCAGTGAGATTTCCGCCTCAAGCAGCTCTTCCCCAATCATCTCCCAAGAACCGTACCAACCAAAGGCCAGTTATTAATGGGAGAGGGAGCTAGGCGTAAGAGTTTGTGGATAAGGAAAAAGGATGGAAATGACAACTCACTCACACTACCTACTAGACTCTCACTGGGAGGGGAGCAATATATAACTACGTGGGAAAGACATCTCTCTCTCTTCGACATTGGCCTACTAAAGAACCTACACTCAATCGCTTCGAGACTAGGTAAGGCGATGGTGCTTGGCTTGCTCTTAGACTATTCTCGAGAAAAGCAGTCTTCTCGGTTATATATTAGACCCTCAGGAAGTAGATAAGATAACTAACTCCATCATCGTCAAGGGATGAAGGTAGTGGTCGACATGCCCACTAAGACCCTCTTCCCTCCTTCGCAGCAGTTTCCCAGGTTTGAACTAATAACATTGAAGCCCCGTCATCAACAACGGTTTTCTAGGGAAGGACTCGAGGGAGGTGCTACAAGATATGGGAAGTCTGTCTGGACCCTTGCTTTCCGCCTTCAAGTATAGGATATATATATACATTGGGAAGTAGTTAGTCTGTAATGCCTTCTAATTGATAGTCCGGAATTTGAGTCTAGGATTTCCCTCTTTCTAGAGTGGGCATGGCTGAGGGGTAGAGGAAGAACTGACAGACGTTTGTCTCAGCCGACCTGAATAGGAAATGGTAGAAGAGAGAAGGGCCTTGATTTGCAGCAGCATCAGATATTTTTCTATATATTGGGGCCTGACGGAAAAAGGCAAAAAAAGTGTGAAAATCCTACAAGTACGAGTAGTATCCATCAACGAAGATGAGGATGAAGGAAGGGCGTCGATTAGCCTTACTGCCTTAGATATCATGATATATAGTAGGACTCGACATGGCTCAGCGCCTTAGATATATAGCTGGGAACTATGTAGTTGCTTTAGCTAGTCCGTTTTTCATCGTGAGACCGGGAATGAGAAGATGTATCTATTGCTCCTCCTTCCTTACCTTCATTATAGCTTCAGAGTGAACCCTCAAGGCTATACATAGATCATGACTGGCTTCACATCGGGATCAAGCGGATTCTTGATGGTGGACTAGACTAGACCCCTAATTATCATGTTTGAGTGGGGAAGCTCGCACCACCCAACTTCAAAAGAAAAGAAGGGGCCTTTCCGTAAAATCCTTTGAGAGGGGAGTCGAGGTCTACCTCAAGCTGCGAAGTCTCTTACAAGAATGACACCCTTCAGTCTATTCACCTTTCACGTATTTGATCTATTGCTTCCCAAAACTTGACTGAAAGGAGAGATAACTGCTTACTTTGACAGAGAAAAACAGGGCAGAAAGGACTCCACTGGAAAACCACATTCAGCTCTAAGCAGATGAGACCTTGCAACTCAGCCCACCCTAGGGAGAAGAGTTTTTTAGGTTTTGAAAAGTATTCTGATCCAGAATATAGATATATAGTGGAGAGGGGATGTCGAATTCTGTCTAGTCTCGGAACTTATATGTTGGCACGCAGCTCAGATCTCTCTCATTCTTTCAGAGGAAAAGGGAAGTAGACATCAGCGTGCAGTGAATCCTCGAGATTCCTCTCAGGAGAGGAGCATGATTATATAGCCATGGGTCACACATCTGCGCACGGTACCAGAACATCAATGACATCGGGAGATAGTTTTTTTCGAGAATAGTCCAAGCCTCTTCCATTCCCGCAGAGATTGGAGAAGCTGATAGGAGAGGAGGCGAGTGAGAGCGAGTCAGATTTTCCTATGTCAGGTTAGGCCAGCCTATCTAGTGGACTCATGACAGGTTGCGGATCTTCCGCCTGGAAAGAGAGATGGTAGTCGGTCTACTTCTCAATGAGGATGCGAAGGTCAGCGAAGAAGATGTCTGCTGCCTATTATATATCGTGAAGAGGTTGGTGAAGGTCTTTACCCACTTTGCTGTTTTATAGAGATTTTTTCATAGAATAGAACTCTTGAATGGAAAGGAGATGTATCCGCTTTGATCCGCCCCACTGCCCCATTTCCGCGTCATTGAGAATGGTTTTTGTTCCCTAAGCACTTTGCTTGAAACTGGGGATCACTCGCTTCTTGCTTGCTTGCTGTAAATCGCTTTTTTTCTTGGGGAACTTGCACATCCACTGGCCCTGTACTAGACATCCATCCATCCTGCTCTGATAGCCCTAAACTCAGCCGAGGCTACGCTCGATTGGCCTGAGGGTCCTGACAGCTCAGCCTAATACTTTCATGGTAGAACTAGAATCTCGTCCATACACCCGGAGTCGGATGTTCTTGACCTCTCACTTTCAATCCTGTGCTTTTGTTCTCACCCCTTCCTGTTCATCTCTCTTGAAAGATGTGCGATCCCTCGATAGCTGCTGGTTCTGGGCCGCATGTTGAATTACTGGCTGCTACTGGGCTGTCTTTGAAACTCGCAGCTGACATGCTTGCTTTTTCACGTGGATGCGCGGGCGAGCTGTGAGGCAAGACATGAAGCGTAGGTGGGGGAAAGAGAGAGGTTAATCGGTAAATCTCAATCTTTTTTTAATTATTTAGTCTACTAGCATTGATTCTCACTTGCTTCTCTTTCCCGCTAGCTTCACTAACTATTGATTATATTAGGACGAAAAGCAGATTCCCTTTAACTCATCCCCCCGGAAAGCACTTCTTCGCTTTTAATGACGAATACCAGGAAAGCAAGCACTCAAAGCAAGTGTCCTCAATCAAGCGGGACTATTGTGTTACCTGACTAGAACAACACCAGAACTCTCACGGAAACATCGCTTGTTGTACAAAGAATCCATAGTCCCCATGAGGGTGGCAGTCATCCTCTGGAATTCTAGCAGTGTCAGTCTTGCTTTTTCCCATCTTTCTAACAGAAGAAGCACATCCGTCCATCCCCCTTCTCGTCGACCTGGCTTAACAGTCTCTCTCGTTTCTACTATCTTTCTCACGGCTTCGCCACCTTCGCACACTCTCACCCTTCGGCACTTAGCCCTCCATCCTGACCTCTGTCAGCCGTCTTTCGGCAGGAACCTTCTATAAAAGGCTCTGGTATCTTCCACGAGAAAGAAGCTAGGCTATGAGGATTTGACCATCACTCTTCCCTCCTTCAAAGATTCTTAGGGAAGGAATGCTCGATCTTGTACTTGATTTTCGAAATTAATGGAATGAAAAGCAAGTTGTATCATCCCGGCACTAAGACAACTATAATAACTCTTTTTTGATATCAATGTTTTTATAATATTATGTGTTGCCTTATCAAAATCAAAGAAATTATATATCGCTTGGTGGTTTGCTGGGTTCTTCATGAATGACAACATCCTCACATCGATTATCTTATTCCGAACTGCCGACCTCGGGCTCAGGCGCCTAGCCTAATCCTAATCAAGAGTACGACATAGGTTCTGAAATCGATGCTAGCTAAACGACTCGAAGAGAAGGCAGTTGCTTTCTAGGGAGAGGAAGAATGCGTAGGTGTAGGAGTTCTTAGAAAGAAAGGTAGATTATTACCGCTAAAGTCAGATGTATTTAAGCTGTTCCCTAGATTGGTAAGTAAGCAGGCTACTAACTTAATCCTTCCGATCCAGTCAGCTAGAACCCGGGAGCCAAGCTTCCAATCAAGATCTTTCCGACATGTGAGCCTATCCTAGTCGGGTCCTCCCCTCCTCTAGGTACGAGGGCACAGAGACCTATCGTGATTATATGAATATCTTGCGGTGCAGTGAGAAGCAATCAACATAAGGGGCAGGGAGAGGGTTTTTTAGCAGACTAGGTCATAATTCTTCCAGGTGGATGCCCTAGCCTAAATATATATAGTCGTTGGGGACCACTATTTATAGTATAGCATATTTATATGCGTCGAAACTTCACCTTTATCAGTACGCTAAGTTGGCTTTGTCTGTCACCATACTTGCGGGAATCGTGTCAGAGTCTATACTTTGCCTGAGGGTCCGCCTAGATGATTTATTTAGCCCCGAGAAAGGGCTACTTGAGAAATCCATTGTACTAGCCTGCAAACTAAGTCATCTCTTCTAAGACTAGGGCCTTTGACGGAGCTCACTTATATACTAGTTGGACGACAGCATTTGATCTTGGATTCTCTGATTTTCGAGCCTTTCTCAAATGATCGGGGTGAAACAAGAGGGGATGAATGGTTATCTTGTGGAACTGCCTACTAACTATATAGTATAAATAAGCAGCTTTTGAAGCAAGGAAATGTTGGTCTTTCCAGTCCTTCTCCCTTGTCTGTCGTGAACTCTGACTCCTAGCTCTTTCCCCTACTAAGAAAACAGACCTCGGTATGGCTTTAGAATAGAATGAGTGAGTTGTTTGACCCGCGTCGATTCAATACCGAATTCACGGATGTATGCTTTCTTGCCTTTCTTGCTTGTTATCACTTTTCCTTTTCCTTTCTTGGTCATCCATATCACTACTTCTCCACTATAGCAGGATTCCCGGAGCCTTGTAGCTCGACCTGCTCCACAGGAAAGCCGTGAGAGAGATGACAAATTATATAGTCAATAACCCATCTAGTAGTACCATATTCTAGGGGAATTCAAAGAAGGATGGTCAGTATATGAGATTTCTTCTCCTACACTAGTCTTCCTCACTCATCCTGAGCTCCTAGCTTCGGGTCGTACCTAGCCCCAGGATTCATCCATTCTTTCTCCTCAACACGACCCAGGATTCGCATTCAGATCACTCCTTGCCTTGATTGATGGGATGACTTTTCCGGTGGGTTTGTCACGCATGGTCAACCTCGCCTCCCATAATTATATATCTAGAGCTCGTAGCTTGTGAATACGGGTAGGTCTTCTTTCCCTCTCCTCTCCCTGATTGTCCTAGTACATACTTTCCTTGATTTCATATACTTATACAAAAAGGCCTGTGACTAATTTTCTCGTCTGAATGCTCTTTCCCTCATCTCCGCTTAACAGCAGATAGTCTGCCCCACTAGTCAAAAGCCCTATCAGCTCACAAGGCTAGGGAGACGTCATTAAAAGGCCGAGTCGCGATCTTCTAACAAAAATGCTCTAAGCTTCCTAAAGAAGTCAGATCCATACGCCCTGAGGTCCCCTGCTACGAATATATAGTCGTGAGGCCATCAGGATAAAGAACACGACTCTTTTTTCCTCGCATTCGACCTCAGTCTCACCTTATTCGGGCAGGCTAATCACACATACTTGCCACCACACCTAGGTAGGTTAGGTCAGTAGCAGTAGACACTATCAAGTTTGTTCTCATCCCTGCTCGTTCTAGACCTCTTCAAGCTTTTCTGGGACCTTTGAGTTCATGCTTGGAAGAGTGGAAATCACCCCTTTAAGATCATATGGATCTGAGGAAGGCTATCTAATCATGATATCCGAGTGAGGGTAGCTAATCATGAGTTCGGGTTGTTGGGTCTGAAGGTGGTCGGAAAGCAAAATCAACAGCAAAATCTTTTAAGCAAAGTCAGACACTTGATCTTCCCAGCTTTTTGTATAATTAGTTGTTGAGAGTTTGATCTAGTTTGAGCAGCATACTATCGATCCTCGGGTATATGACGTTTGTCTAACCGCTGCCTAGCATTAGAGTCATCCTTGCGGGTAGGATATAAATCAATTGAGAATCTTAACCCGCTCCGCAGCTTCTACTCTTCTGCTTCTCATCCTGGGATGAACCTTCAGAGTCCGATCTCCCACCAGGGTTCAGCCCCAAAGTAGTATTGTGCCTCAAGGCCTCAAGCTACTAACCTTTGTCGAGTGGCCACACTTTCTTATATCCCAAATCTCCACGAAGAAATACTACTATATAACATCATGCCAGAAGCCTGGAATCAGCTTTTCTTAGCCTCTTGCTTCGCTACCGCAACTAAATATTCGGGGAATAGTCGATAAACCACACTAGCTTGCTTTTCTTACCAGCCCACAGACGGCCCTATAGTGGTCTAGTGGTGACCTCCCTCCCGAACTTGCTTATGGGGGATGACTTGTCGGCTACAAAGCCCTTGCTGCTTCTCTAAGATTAGTAGTTCTCCAATTGGTCTGCCTTGTGAAATCCTACTATCTTGCTGGAAGAATCCTCAGGAACGGCTGGTATAGAGCCTCAGATTAGCTCGAGGGAAGTGCGTATAACAGAGAACCTCGTATGAATTCGAACTAGATTGCTCCGGAGAAGAGAGTGAAGCGGAAGGGGATGAATTGTGGGAAAGGAATCATCACTTTCAGGACGAGAATTTCCAAGTTCCCGCTTGTTCATAGCGTCAACCAAGAGGCATAGATAGCGCTATCCCCCGGAGGAAGAACAAAGAGGGGGGTATTACCGGGCGTATGAGATATAGTTGAGGGTACTACTAAAATGATTGGAGAAATTGGTGGGCGACCTGGAACCATTCTCATTCTCTTGTCTAGTTGTTGAGTTTTGGCTTTGGAAAGAGGCATTAAGTGCCACGAAATGATGTGTTGTGACTGGTCATTGGCACGTAAACACTGTGGTAGCTTGGAACCCGGTGGGTAGCAGAGTTATACAGAGTTAGCTAGCCCCGGAGTGGCGGAGTGGGAACTTGGCAATTGATGTCGTTGTTAAGTGAGGGGGCTTATAGCCAGTTGTGGTAGACTTCTTTTTCATTTCACCTGACATATAGTAGCGAGAGAGTTCGAAGATTTGAGTTAAGCTGTGAGGGGCGAGCCAGTCCCTCGTGGATTCAGGAGTGAAGAATTTACTTCCTTGGAACTACTATGTTCAACAATTCCTTTCCTCTCCTTCCAGGTCTTTCCCCGCTACATCATTTGACGCAGCTCGACGAATGGCTCATTTCCAATTCCACAAATAGTCAAGCCCTAATATAAAATAGGTGGGTCTATCCTGCGCTTCAAACTATCTATAACTAAATCCCTCGAAGATCCGGAATCTCTTCTTCTCCTCTGACTCACTCTTAGTCAAGTCAAGGGGTAGGACTTCTAGAAATTGCTTCTCTTAGTCTAAGGAAAGGAATAGATACCAGTTAGGGATAGGAACGTCTTAGGAGTTCACTTCCATTCCTCCTAAGCTCAGTTTTAGGAGTGGATACTGGTACTTTCCCCTCTTGGATGTCCCAGCGGTCCAGGGTTCACTCGAGACCTCCGTTAAGAGTAGAGGATTCATGACCTCGAACTATCCTAAGGTACAAGCGGAATTTCAAAAATATTCTAGATATATAGTAATAAGCCTGAGTTCTATCACCATCCGGGAATCGCCTAAATAGAACTAGGTTTTCTAGTATTTCGAGTATTATATATCTAGTTATATTTAACATGAAAGGTTAGTCCCCCACCTTCCAAAGGAGGTGGCAGAGATGAGCCCCTATTATATATATATATATATATTCGAAGGTCACGGAGAAGATCCGGAGTCGGAGGCCTGTCGACTTCCTATAAGCATCAGGAAAGGAAAGAAAGTCTATACTAAGCAAGTATTCCGCCTAGCAGATCCAAGGACAAGGTAGTTGCAGTGCTCAGTTATGAAGGACGCGTAGCTAAGAAAGAGAGGCTGGAACCCTGGCCCTCTAGACCTCCCAATAGTAGGGGAGGGCAAGCTCCGCGACTGATTGATTGCCACACACTCTCTTTCAGTAGATTGCTGTTAGAGGTAGGGTCTCTCTGAAGGAGGCGGGATAGTCTCTGAGGTCCCTTCCTTTGTGCTATGCTTTCATCAGCACTTTTCTGAACTATTTCTTTGTTCTCAATTTCGTCACATCCTTCAATTCTCTCAGTTCTACCCAAAAAGTCAAATCCTCGGGACTTTCCAGACATCAGTGAGTCCATAGCCCGGACATTCTAAGTCAGAACATGGATTTTCAAGTTCATTTATTTATTAAGTGCGAATTCAGGCCTCAAGCAAGATCTATAGATAACACAATTTTTCTCGCTCATTCTTGAGAGTAGGTTATGCGCACTTTCTGACTCTTCTTAGTACCTATTTATGTGAGGTGGTCAAAGATAGGTAGTTTTTCTCCTAGATTAAAGAAGAATTCCGGAAGACTGGGGGACTATGGAAAAAGCTGGAGAGAGAACCTGGAAGTCTCACTGAATAAGCATGTATAAGCTAAGCCCTTGCTTATATATACCTCTCTGGAAAGTCCCTTAAGGTAAGGTAAATTCTCTCAAGCCTCTCAAAAATGCCCTTGAAAGCCACGATATCTAAGGCTTCTTCCTCTCCCTTCTCCTTTCGTCGAACACTCCTGACCTCACTGCGAACCCTGTACTAGACTATGGGGAAACTGAGAGCCTACTTCAAGTTATAGTACCGGGAAGTAGATAAATAAAACATCTCAAATCATGGTCAGACCAATGGGAAATGGGTCATCCTCTTCTTTGACATTAACCTGTCAACTCTGAACTCCTTCTGTTGACGTTGTCCGAGAATACTTTGTCATCAATTCCTCGCCGGCCGGTGAAGTAATGTCTTGACCTAGACATTCACTCTCTGCTTCCTAGCTCATACGGCTGAGAAAGACTGGGATGCGATGTCAAAGCTTTTCACTGGAATTGGGCAGTTTCCTCTGTGCCTTCGACTGGCGTCTACACTGCGATGCCTACCGCTCTGGTCCGCTGAGCCGTACCGCACGAAAGACTCGGGCGGAGCTATATTCGCAGCTATATTTTCAGTTTGATATAGATAGTGAGAATTAGAAATTCTAAAAACGTACTTCATATTCAAATCTTTTCTATAGTTTTTCCAATTTTTCATTATATAAAAACAAGAAACAAAATGTTGAGCGAGTCGACCTTTTCTTGATGGTCAAGTAGTTCAGGCAGTGGGGAGTCAGAGAAGGATCATCAGTTCCTGGGGCAGCTGCTCTATCTATAGGGCATTACTGTCCAATCCCAGTCTCTTTAGCTTTCTCTGTGGAGGTCCAAGCATTTAGGG
This sequence comes from Ottelia alismoides, assembly GCA_037367405.1. Classification (NCBI taxonomy): domain Eukaryota; kingdom Viridiplantae; phylum Streptophyta; class Magnoliopsida; order Alismatales; family Hydrocharitaceae; genus Ottelia; species Ottelia alismoides. Next base: position 657,517 of record JAZKJV010008779.1, on the reverse strand, counting down.
GGGCCCTGTCTGACTTTCCCGTGAGTGAAGGGAGTCGAGGGTTGTGCCTCGTAGGATGTGGATAATCTCATAGCCAGAAGCGCGGGAAAGGTGGTCGTGTGGGTAGTAACAGGACTGCGGCTAGCCTTCACACTCTCCAGCGGGGAGAGAGAGAACGAAGGTCAGTCATCTCTTCCATCTTAATATCATGGCTATCAAAACTCCATCTGCTGTGAAGGATATGGTTACATCCTCAAGCGCATCACAGAAGCGTGAGCATCGTATCGAATACGACGTGGAGCGACTAGTCGCACTAGTTGCTTGATGCAGCGGATTTTAAAATTTTTTATTACGACGAAACCACATGATCCAAGAACACTTCTCGAATCGTTTCGTCTAAACCACAAACAAGTAATAGGATTACCTCTTGAAGCGTGGTTGCGATCGAGTCTCTAAACGAAGAGACCTCCTGTCTCAAGTCCGATCCGACGGAGGAGACGCTTGCGAGCGCGGGGATGAACCGCGTGCTTCTCGCAATCCATGTTGATGATCCAAGCGGCGGATCTCCTGATCTCGACACACGAGATCCAACGTCTTCTTCACGAGCGAGGCGCACCGAAGGATACGGAGATCCACGAGCAGAAGAACGGGCAGCATAACGACGATGCCGCGGCGATGGAGAACCTCTCCATGGCATCCATGGTGGACGGCCATGAGAGGGAGAGAGAGGGCTGACCTCTAGAGAGAAAGAGAGAGAGAGAGAGAGAGAGAGATGCTTCTCAAGCATTGTGTGTCAAGAGAGAGCATGGGTATGCCTCTCTATTTATAGGGTTTTGGGATCCATGGATCTCAATCCATGTGTCATATAAAATCAATGGATGAGATTGATTTATGACAATCCAATGGTCAAGATTGTTGTTGGTAAAAGCCAACAACTTGTGATTTATTTTGATTAAATATATTTGATAAATCAAATAAATATAATGCCAAATTAAACCACACAAATAGAGAGAGAAAATAAGGGAGATACACCTTCCTCTTTGGAAGCGGGGGACGGCCACCAATTCCCTCAAGGAATTGGTGCCGCCCCCTCCTTTCCAAAAGGGGAGGGCAATCTCCTTGATTTTCTCTCCATCCAATTTCCAACAACAATTTGTTGGTATTTTAATTCACCAAAATAATTCTCAATTAATTTTGGGAATATTGCAATCTTGACATTGAATTATTGTGAATCAAATTCACAACCCAAAACAAAATGTAATTTACATTTTTAATTAATTAAACAATGTGTATCCAATACACATTAATAATTAATCTACTAATATAAATTATATTTAACTCTCTCTAATACATTATAAATCACATTTATAATATATTATAATAATTGGATATTACTATCCACATTATTCTTATCCTTGATAATTAAATCATATTTAATCATCTTGGATCTCTTTATCTGATGTGTTCAAATAATATGAATCACATTCACATTATTTACATCTTTGATAATTAAATCACATTTAATTATCTAAGATAACTCTCCTTATAATATGAATCAAATTCATATTATTCATGATAATTAAATCACATTTAATTATCCATTTTCTCAATGCTCGGATACATATATCAACAATAGAATTATCCATGAACTCTTTCAAGGATAATGCGCTTTCTCCGCGAATACTTGGAGATAAGGACACGGCGATTGTATTGTTCCACGTATAGTGACATGGATATTGAGATTATATCTCATATCCAGATCGTGGGCCTCCCATAGATGCTTGATTAAATCAAGACCGCAAATCTAATCTTCTCATTGCATCTGAATCACATTCAGATCAATGCCCAACATTTGGACTAAGATTAGATTACTTCTCTACTGAGAGGAGTCACTAAAATCCAGACCTGTTTCATCACTCCCTAGGAATGGAAGCGTCATGGTTATACAATCGTTTATGATCACATCACCCTCAGGTATTCCTAATACCTGTACATCCTGCATACTGGAAGACTTAGAATAAACCAGAAGTATTAGATCAACTTTACACTGTCTACTTCAGGGTTTTATCAGTAAGTTTCTCATTCGATCATTGGGAGTCGGTATTGATCATATACTTTCCAAAAGCATATATCATACCTAGGTCTTGATCATATACTTTCCAAAAGTATATATCAAACAAACAAATTCAGTCAAGCTTCCAATGCGAGACGACCGTGCGCACGGAATCTGATTCTTCCCAATATCTCATGAGTGAGCTCATGTCTTCCGGTTCAATAATGAACCTGTATGATCCCTTTGAGAGATCGTATTACTCATATGCCCTTATATGCACACCAGCGCGCCGGTGTATAGACCTTGATTAGGCCATCAACCTATTGGTCTGCCAAATGTACATACTCAGACATATAGTAACACATCTATCTCTGGTCAGAGGATGTGTGCCTGTATCGTGACAGCATACGATATAGGACTGTGGTTATCTCGATCTCGTCAAGTCAACTCTTTGACCTAACTTATCCGACACCTCCGAATCTCTATTCCTATGCAGAGGACCTGCATCAAGAGGTCGGTCAGATATCAACCTAAATGAGATAGGATTGCCATCTACTACTAAGGCTGGAGATCATCTCTTAATAATCATTTGACGGTGCTTGATGAGTCCTCAATCTAACTCATTAGATATTCATCTAAGCACCAGCCTCTATGATTCAATAATTGAATCAACAGCTGTATGATTATTAAGATGGCCATGGTACATAACCCTAATTGCACTAAGGGACCTATTATACAAATTATGTACTCTTTATTTCAGATTAAGGAGTGAATTGCAATAACATTTATTGCATAATGGCTCGCCGTGGGCTCGCATGTCCAACAATCTCCCACTAGCCCAAAGAGCCATTAATGGGCTAATCATTTAAACCCAGACTCATGTGACAATCACAGGCTATTTAGAAAATAGCTAGGTAAGATGATCAGTCACTCCGTTCCCAAGAGACTACGCCAAGTCCTTTTTCGGCACTTGCATATCTCCTAGTAATAGTGCTCGCATCCAATGCGAATGTTGCATCTCATGCAACCGATACTCAATTTTGTTGGTTATAGTGTCCTTGACACTACATCTTATTAATTATCATGACCAGTATTCCCATAATCCTTATTAGAATACCTTCATTCCTGGAGATCTCTATCTCCTAAGGTATCTACAGTTAAGACCCTTATAGATCACTATCTACAAGGTCTTAAACCTTTGAAGATAAGACTTTGAGATCATTATCTCTAAGTTTCATCATCTTTGAAGATATTATTATTACTGCAATCAAGTGTTTTTTTCTCCATAGCAGGATTAGTAACAGTTTACTACTCCCACTGCATGGTAGACATCTGGTTCTTGTACACATCTAGAATACATTCAGCTCCTCATAACTGATGCACAAGTGTAAGCAGTTCTAGCATTCACTTCCTCAACTCTTTGAGGTGCTATCCCTCTAGACAGGTTACTACCACATCTTAAGGGAAGGAAGCTTTTCTTGGAATTGTCCAGAAAATGGAATAAGTCCAAGGTGTACTACTAATGCGACAGTCCCAATACCCTCTTCTCTTTGCTTCTGAACGACTTCAGAATTAAGATCTAAGAGGTATCCTTGAAATCGTATCTCAAGGTATGGAACAACCAAATTATAAAACACTTATCATTTATTCTTATATGATTAGAATAATATCTACATTAAGCACAATGAACACAATGGCACTCCCACTAAGCTTCACATGGTTCATCAAGATTTTATCTGAAATCATAACATTTATAATTTCATTAAATCTTATGTTCCAACTACAAGAAACTTATTGGAGTCCAAAGATGGAGTTCTTCAGCTAGCACATCTTGCTTTCCTCAACCATGAAGTCCTGGGGCTACTTCATATGAATATCCTCATAGAGGTATTCATAGAGGATTGCAATCTTGTCTCACACCATGAAGATGTCATAGACAAGTTGTGTAGCTATAGTTAGCAATATTATTCTGATGGGTTAAAGCAAGGTCACTGGAGAGCAAGTCTTATCGCAAGCGATGCCTTCTCTTCGGTGTGTAGCTCACGGCTACGAACCGTGCTTTGAAGGTCTATACCTTCTCATCAGGTTCCCTCTTTCTCTTGATGATCCATTTACACCTTAATGGGTCTGACCCATATAGGTGGATCCTCGAGGGTCCATATACAACACTTGTATATGAAGTCTACATTAGACTTTTATTGCCAACATCCATCTTTCCATGTCATGATCCTCAGGAGTTTCATCACATGAAGTCCGATCATTTTCAGATTTAACTGACACATGGAATCCATCCTCAAACTTATTTGAAGAGGTATTAATGTTTCATCTTTAATTATCTATTTTTGTTTCCGATTTCAGGAGCCTCATTATCTTTTCAAGATTAAATGAGTTCCTTTACTTCATTTTCATCTTGATTCTCAAGAGAGTCATCCTATAAGAATCATATTCTCAAAGTTTAGATCTTTTAAGAATCTCAAGGTCATAAAGTAGGTATCCAATACCATCCTTTATTTTCCTAATGAAGTAGCACTCTGTAGTACTAGATTCCAGCTTACTTGCATGGAACCTTATTAAGTATATAATGCAGTCTCTACTACATATATATCTTGGAAACTTAAGAGATAATTATGCTAGGATTAATCATTGATTAAATCATATCACACATGATCAATTGTATCTCCCTACAACTCCTTTGAGTTAAGGTTCATTAGGAGGATTGAGATAGGAATGATATTCATATCTCCATAAGGTATTTCTTGAATTCATCTAATAGGTACCGGCTACCTTGGTTAGATCAAATTCATTTCATCTTCCTTCAAACTTTGGTTCTAAACCAAAATTGCGAAATCTTTGAACATTTCAAAGGTTTCTTAGGTGAAGAGAAGAGATCTCATATCATACATAATCATTAACAGATATCACATATCCATAATGTTTACTATGATATAGATGATCTGCATACATCAACATGTATGAGATCCTTAATACCTAGGCATCTTACACCTTTCCCAAGGAAGGATGTATTAGACATTTTACTTTGAATACAATATTCACAAGTATGTGAGATTTGAATCTTTAGACAATCTAAAGTTTCATGTCTTACCAGTCCATTGATTTCATCAACAGACATGTGTATTTGATGCTAGATCATTGTCAAGTGATCTTTATCCTCCTATTGATCTTTTAAAGGTTTAATTTTCAGTATTAGAAATCTTAATGAACCATTCAATAATTTTCTAATTTAATAGAGTCCACTAGATTTTAGATTACTATCTGAAATATTTCCATCATAACTCTTTATGATAGATTTATTACAGAATTCATGTTTATATCCAACAATTAGAAATAAACAATGAGTGTATTCTAATATCTAGGTCATAGAGACATTCTCTAAGACTAAGGGCTCCCACTGAAAATATGAAGTCTATTGATCTCATGGAAATTGTTGCAACACTTGCATCACTTTCAACATGGATGATCAATAAACCTTAAGATCAAATTTCTAATATTCTAATACATATGCAACCAATTGCAAGTGTTATTAGAAGATTGAGATACAATTATTAGACTTTACCTTATCAAATAAGTAAGTCAATTTCAATGATTATATGTAGATTATACTGATGCTCCATCCGAGTCCTTTTCTGAGGATTCTAGACAGACTTGATAGTCATACTATCAACACATCAACTTATTGCAGCATTGGCATTCATCCAACTCTTTGGATGTCATATGGAAGTCAAAGAAGTACAGTCAACTCTTTGATTATACTTCTTACTTGGGTCCAACCCATGCTTCCACTACGCTCCATTTATCTATAAGCAACCATTGCTTAAGATTAAGGATCTCTTATGTTAAAATCAAAAATTTCAATATAAGAGTATTTCAACACTTATACATGCTTCATTAAATTCATACAATATGAATATTACGAAGCTTCATGAATGACTAGAGTAAAGATAGTAGAATGATGACACTTATCACATACATCCATCTAAACTCTTAAAGCATAGGTTCAGGTAGGTACTCAAACAATTTGAATACATTATCTCTTATAGAGCTACTATTCTACATGATGTAGAGAACCATATCATTCATGATTAAATGTCAAGAGCACATATGTATGCCAGAAAATCTTTATTGATTTTATAAGGATTATTTGATAATTACGATCATCATTGACATGTCACTTCCAAAGTACATTCGATGAGATCAAGACTTATAGAGACATACAAACCCTAGGGTTTTAGTCCTATTGTCTATTTAATTATCACTTCTCATTATTATGAGGAAACTTGCATATTGCAACCACATACATTGTGTGTCCAATTGCAAGTACAATATCTGGATCATAGGGTCCAATCCATGATATTTTACTGGTTATTATTGAGTATAATATTGAGTGGGTTTAATGAAGGATTATATGAAATAAGAAATTTTTATAAGGTTATATATTTATACATGTTTTACTTTGAATTAGGAATTTTATATCAAAGTTGTCTTGCCATGTCAACAACGAAAGTTCACTCCCTTAATCACTTTCAATGTAAGAGATATACTTACCATTATATCTCAAGCAAGATCTGGGATCTCCTTCCTTATCTTTGTTGCATCCCAATAATATGAGAACCTACAACTCGGATAAAAAGAAGCGGGAACACATTCCGCCTTGCAAGTCCAACTTGCATCTCCCAATTCGGTCTTTAATACCCGGGCCCATCACCCCTAAGGTGATGTTGACCCGTCATTAATTGAACCAACCGTGAACAGGAATACAACTCGCTATGCGCAATCCAATATCGCCCCAATAATATGAGGACCCGATATTGGGGTCACTACGCATACGTCCTTACTCTTTCGAAAAGCGACGAGCCCGATCCAAATGGATCATATGCAGGAGCTGTCACATCGGACAGGCATCTCCTACATATAATATCTGGCGACGAAACTCTTCGCCTTGATGGGATACCATGGATGTCACTTATGTGATCCTCCATATCTTATTCAAATTAAATTAATTTCTATGAATCACATTCATATAATTAATTCTTCCAAGGGAATTATAAACTCTAATCATATTAGAGTATTCTTAATTGGATATAATTAACTTAATCATATTAAATTAATTATCAATCCAATTTAATCAATCAAACTTAATTTTATGCTTGAATATATATATGGTATTATTCTCAAAGTACGTATTAATTCGTATTTTAATAATTAGAAAAAATACATCATAATCCCTCGGACATTATCCCGGCCCTACCCGCTGTCATGGCCAGTATCGACGGGAGTGGGGCGGACCACATACGTTGCAACCCGCTGACAAGCGATCCCCGACTAGACACCATATCCACCTCGGGAAAGGATAATGCCAAATTGATTATTTTGTACTTGAGATGATCATCGGTTCTTCAACCGAAATTATATCATATAGTAATCAAAACAATTTTGATTTTAAGGAAATTTGCTAGGCAAATTCCCAAGTCCTATTCAAGCAAGAAGTTTGATGATTGTAATTCCAATTAAAGTTTAGATCAAATCTAATCAACTAATTGGTTGGGGCCAAGTCAATTAGGCAAATAATCATGTTTCAATATTTCACAAATATTTTTCAAGATTATTTCACGAAGTTTACAATTAATTTCACTAATTGACAATCACTTGGTTCTAGATTAGGAAAGCAATTTCAGCAGTGACCCCTACTTACTAAAATTGGCATATCTCAATCATATTAAATCCAAATTAGGCAAAGTCAATTTCTAAAGTTTGCTAATTTGATTTAGGACAGAACCTAAGTGATGTTTCACGCATTTCGAGGCAAGTCTAAACAGTAATTAACATTTTAATCACGTTCAGATTCACGGTTCCCGAACAGTGCATACATGTTCATTAAAACTACCATATCTAGAGCATACGAAATCCGATTTACGCAAACTCAGATCCTATGGTTTCCTTATTTAATGGGGAACAAAATCCAAGTGCTATTTTCGTGTTTAAACAATTTAAACATGGCCGAAAAATTACACCAAACAGATCTGCGAAATCAAATGCGATAAAAAATTTCGCGACCTTAACGAACCCAAATCGTCCTCGGTTAGCGAATCATATTCGAAACTGTCGACCTAAGGCTCTGATACCACTTTGAAGGATATGGTTAGATCCTCAAGCGCATCACGGAAGCGTGAGCGTCGTATCGAATACGACGAGGAGCGACTAGTCGCACTAGTTGCTCGATGCAGCGGAATTTAAAAATTTTTATTACGACGAAACCACATGATCCAAGAACACTTCTCGGATCGTTTCGTCTAAACCACAAACAAGTAATAGGATTACCTCTTGAAGCGTGGTTGCGATCGAGTCTCTAAACGAAGAGACCTCCTGTCTCAAGTCCGATCCGACGGAGGAGACGCTTGCGAGCGCGGGGATGAACCGCGTGCTTCTCGCAATCCATGTTGATGATCCAAGCGGCGGATCTCCTGATCTCGACACACGAGATCCGACGTCTTCTTCACGAGCGAGGCGCACCTAAGGAGACGGAGATCCACGAGCAGAAGAACGGGCAGCATAACAACGATGCCGCGGCGATGGAGAACCTCTCCATGGCATCCATGGTGGACGGCCATGAGAGGGAGAGAGAGGGCTGACCTCTAGAGAGAAAGAGAGAGAGAGAGAGATGCTTCTCAAGCATTGTGTGTCAAGAGAGAGCATGGGTATGCCTCTCTATTTATAGGGTTTTGGGATCCATGGATCTCAATCCATGTGTCATATAAAATCAATGGAAGAGATTGATTTATGACAATCCAATGGTCAAGATTGTTGTTGGTAAAAGCCAACAACTTGTGATTTAATTTTGATTAAATATATTTGATAAATCAAATAAATATAATGCCAAATTAAACCACACAAATAGAGAGAGAGAAAATAAGGGAGATACACCTTCCTCTTTGGAAGGGGGGGACGGCCATCAATTCCCTCAAGGAATTGGTGCCGCCCCCTCCTTTCCAGAAGGGGAGGGCAATCTCCTTGATTTTCTCTCCATCCAATTTCCAACAACAATTTGTTGGTATTTTAATTCACCAAAATAATTCTCAATTAATTTTGGGAATATTGCAATCTTGACATTGAATTATTGTGAATCAAATTCACAACCCAAAACAAAATGTAATTTACATTTTTAATTAATTAAACAATGTGTATCCAATACACATTAATAATTAATCTACTAATATAAATTATATTTAACTCTCTCTAATACATTATAAATCACATTTATAATATATTATGAATAATTGGATATTACTATCCACATTATTCTTATCCTTGATAATTAAATCATATTTAATCATCTTGGATCTCTTTATCTCATGTGTTCAAATAATATGAATCACATTCACATTATTTACATCTTTGATAATTAAATCACATTTAATTATCTAAGATAACTCTCCTTATAATATGAATCAAATTCATATTATTCATGATAATTAAATCACATTTAATTATCCATTTTCTCAATGCTCGGATACATATATCAACAATAGAATTATCCATGAACTCTTTCAAAGATAATGCGCTTTCTCCGCGAATACTTGGAGATAAGTACAGGGCGATTGTATTGTTCCACGTATAGTGACATGGATATTGAGATTATATCTCATATCCAGATCGTAGGCCTCCCATAGATGCTTGATTAAATCAAGACCGCAAATCTAATCTTCTCATTGCATCTGAATCACATTCAGATCAATGTCCAACATTTGGACTAAGATTAGATTACTTCTCTACTGAGAGGAGTCACTAAAATCCAGACCCGTTTCATCACTCCCTAGGAATTGAAGCGTCATGGTTATACAATCCTTTATGATCACATCACCCTCAGGTATTCCTAATACCTGTACATCCTGCATACTGGAAGACTTAGAATAAACCAGAAGTATTAGATCAACTTTACACTGTCTACTTCAGGGTTTTATCAGTAAGTTTCTCATTCGATCATTGGGAGTCGGTATTGGTCATATACTTTCCAAAAGCATATATCATACCTAGGTCTTGATCATATACTTTCCAAAAGTATATATCAAACCAACAAATTCAGTCAAGCTTCCAAAGCGAGACGACCGTGCGCACGGAATTTGATTCTTCCCAATATCTCATGAGTGAGCTCATGTCTTCCGGTTCAGTAATGAACCTGTATGATCCCTTTGAGAGATTGTATTACTCATATGCCCTTATATGCACATCAGCGCGCCGGTGTATAGACCTTGATTAGGCCATCAACCTATTGGTCTGCCAAATGTACATACTCAGACATATAGTAACACATTTGTCTCTGGTCAGAGGATGTGTGCCTGTATCGTGACAGCATACGATATAGGACTGTGGTTATCTCGATCTCGTTAAGTCAACTCTTTGACCTAACATATCCGACACCTCCGAATCTCTATTCCTATGCAGAGGACCTGCATCAAGAGGTCGGTCAGATATTAACCTAAATGAGATAGGATTGCCATCTCCTACTAAGGCTGGAGATCATCTCTTAATAATCATTTGACGGTGCTTGATGAGTCCTCAATCTATCTCATTAGATATTCATCTAAGCACCAGCCTCTATGATTCAATAATTGAATCAACAGCTGTATGATTATTAAGATGGCCATGGTACATAACCCTAATTGCACTAAGGGACCTATTATACAAATTATGTACTCTTTATTTCAGATTAAGGAGTGAATTGCAATAACATTTATTGCATAATGGCTCGCCGTGGGCTCGCATGTCCAACATGCTGCCCATCAGGCAGGAGATGGCTTATGAGATCTAGTTGCGCTAGTGAGAAAGAGAAAAAGCAGTAAAGCAAATTGTGCTTGCATTTCTCATTGCACACGACTTTCCCTATGTATACATCTAAAACAGAGATTTTGAATAAATCTCAGAAAGTTTATTACTCAATTGGTTTAACCACTACTACATGATCATTTCAGAAGAAAAATGATTAAACTTTTTCTCTCTTGAACATGATTTTATGATTCTTTCTCTCGCGATTTACACAGTCTCATATCTAATCATTTTATATTGACTTTACCAAGTCATTGATATGAACAATATCCAAATACCAAATACGTTCTCTATATGACACATGTGAAGGAAATGAAGTTTTTGGCAAGACCAAAGAAAGAACTTGTTCTCTTTCCGTAAAGAATTCTTCTATAAACCTTGAACCGCAAAAAAAGCACGTACTGTAGTTTGATGCTTACGAGCCAAGGTTCTAGCACATGAAAGTATCCGTATATTCTTCATCTGATACTCTGTTTTTTTGAGGATCCACTATAATAATGAGAAAGATTACTACATATCCGACCAAATCTTTCAAGAATTTTAGAAAAGGAGAAATCAGTCCAAATTGGTTGACTAATGGGATGCCCAGATACATTACCAAATTGAGCTTTAGACGACGACCCAATGAGAGGAATAACTGGAACTATAGTCTTAAATTTCTTAGTAACTGTGTTTATTAGAAATGAATACTCTAGCATTTGACTTCTGACTGCCAAAGGATTTCTTAATACACTTGAAAGATAACCCAGAAAATAGAAAGAATTATTTGATAACTGGTTTCGATTTTGCCTATATGATTCGGACCAAAAAGCAAAATGACATTGCAAAAAATGGACAAGACAACATTTCCATTTCTTCGTCTGGGTTCCTTTTGAAGTGAGAATGGATTTACTTTGATATCTAATATAATTCATGCTTTGATCCTCGAACAACTGTATGCTTTTAAGAAAATCATGATGACAAACTACTACAAGATGTTCAATTTTTCCATAGAAATGTGTCCGCACAATAAAGTCTCCAAAAGATGTTGATAGTAAATAAGAGGAATGTCTACAAAGAAAACGAAATACTGATTCATATTCAGATACATCAGAATTCTATAGGAAACTAAATACTCTTTGATTCTCTTTTGAAAAAAGGAAAATGAGTTTTTTTAGAGTAATGAAACTATTCCCATTTGAATATAGAATCAATTGAAATAAATGCAAAGAGGGAACATCTTTTATCATGTCGAATTGGAATCAAGATTTCAAGATGAATAGGATACCTGAATACCAAGTATGGCTCGTAATAATCTATCATCCGGAGCATAGGATGATTCATCCATCGCCCGAGGCGTGAATTTACCTAATCTAATCTCGCCCGTATCCACCCAAGCTCCCAACATCACAATTCCATTTTTGTCTAAATTGCAGATTAAATTATACTAGAAATGCGGTATTTCCCTAGTTCTTCTTTCAGGACCTTGACTTTCATATTAGAAAGAAATTCAGACTTTCGTATATGAAAATCAGTCTAAATATCATTATATACTAAACGCTCACTAATAAGTATATCCTCTTCCAAGTTGTAGCCACATATAAGATGTTAAGGCATATAAGCTATTAAGACATGTTTTCCCAAAGCGAGTTCCCGTAGCCGCACCATCCGCTAAAATGAGCCCTTTTTTTATGTATTTACCTCGTGGAACCCGAGGTTTTTGATGCATACAAGTCTTTTTGTTGGAACGTTGATACATAGCTAATGGAATGTTTATAGTGTTCCCATTATTTGAGAAAATCATCTTGTGAGTATCAGTATAAATGACCTTTCCCTCGTGTTCGGCTATAGTCAAAAGCCCCGAATCTAGGGTCGCTTGGCCTTCCAGACAAGAACAATGAACTTCTCGGACTGAGAAAGCGGAACCGCTTGACGTTGCTCTCATTAAAGCCCGATTTGCATCATTATGCTTGATCAAAGGAATGAGGGAGGCTCTAATAGCAGAATCTTGGAAAGGCAAAATGCTTCGAAGATGAATCAGTTCCCATCAGGAATTCTTAAAGGGAACAATTGATTCTTCTTGAATACCGAAATTCCTGCAGCTTTCATATAATATGAATCTCTACTTAGTTATAAAGAAACTATATGTCCTTCTTTTGATCTATCAGATATTTCATCAAAGGGACTCTCTATCGATCACCAATGACCAATCATCACATGAATAGCTAATGATCCAATAAGTACAACATTGATTCCCTCAGATGTGTCAATTGGGCAAAAACGTGCATAGTCACTAGGGTGGATATCTCGTATCCGAAAACATGCAGTTCGATCTTCCTTTAGGACCCAAATAACTCAACATTCACCCATGAACGGTTTGTGTCAATGGATTGGTTCGATCCAAAATAGGAGATAAAGGATGTAGACCAAAAAAGGATTCATAAGTGGTTGTTAATGAAGTTTAAGTTACTCAATTTTGAGGAGTCGGTATCAATTTATACCGGATTGCCCCAGATATAATTCCTCGAACTGCATTTGATAAATGAACAAGAGCTAATCGTGAATTGATCCTGTAACAGATCTTCTACAGAGCGAATACGTTTCTTTTTCAAATGATTCATATCGTCAAGTGTACCCATTCTTAATTGAATTCCGATCAAATGATCGGCAGCAACCAATACATCTCGCGGTAACAAAAATGTATTGTTCTGAACTATATCAAGATTGAGTCTTCGATTCATAATTCATCAACCAATCCTTCCTAATTCACATCTTTGTTGAAAAATCTCTTTTGTAATTCCGAACTCTGAAAATACTGGGTCACCGCCTACACAAGCAAATTATTGATCAAACTCCAAAATGGCATTTTCCTTTGACCCAATCATTTTTTTATCCTGGAAAAGACAAGCAAATTTCAGGGTAACAAACATTATCTAGAATTTCTCTGAGATTCTCACCCTAGAACTAGAATAAAGATTTGTGTTTCCTACTCACGCGGGCACATATTCGTGCTTTTCTATCAATTTCAAATTCAGATCTTCCTCCCCAATCTGAGATTCTAGTGCAGGTATAAATCAAAATGACGTAATGATCCAATTCTGAACGGTAGTAGATACCTGGGCTTTGCAATATTTGATTAAGCACAACTCGGTAAATTCCATTTATTATAAAGGTTCAGGGAACTCATTAGAGGAATGTTTCCAATAAATACGCTTTGGTTTTGCATATCTCTACTGATTTTCCAAATGAATCCCGCGGTTACATACAATGAAGAAGAATATGTGAGTGATTCATACACTGTATCTCTTTCTTTTATTAAAGGTCCCATCAATAGATATGTTTCCACACAGAATTTCAATTGCATTTCGTGATCTGTATCTTCCTTTTTTGGAAATTGATGAAACTCTTCTGTCAAGCTCTGATTAATGAACCTACAAAATCCCTCAAATTGTATCTGGCTAAATCCAGGTATTGTGGACATTTCCTCATTTCCATTACAGAGCATCTTACTCTGAAGTTTCCTGTTTATCGAAAAAATCCCATTATTGGCTCATCCTTCGTCGAACCATAATCATAAGGATCGATCTAGCAATGATGGAATATATATCATGTTTACTGAATCACATGACATTTTAGCCAGCCTTATCCATATCTATAGACTTCATACCTTTGAACAGAGACAAAACGGAAGAATCAAGAAAATTCTCGCTGCAAATTGGAATTGACGACAAATACAAATGGAAATGGATTGATAAAGCACTTCTCTTATGGAAAGAAAATTATGCAACTTATACTTTTGGTATGGAGTCTTGTATAGTATAGAATAGCAAAATTCATCCAATTTCTACCTTTTATGATACGACAATCGGCCAAAAAGATTCAGAATTTCATCTTCTCTCTGTGAATGAGACAAAGACTAAATCAGAGAAATCGCGATTAGGAGATGTATATAATAGACTTTGATTTAGGTTATTCGTGGTGCTGATAGAGATCACGAAGCTCTCTCAACTCAACCGAAAGGCAGGTTGTTGCAGAGGGGCTAAGCTATTCCCGGCGGTGAGTATAAAACCTCTGAGCGGCGGGCTGACCTTAGGCGTACTTGCAGGGGGCAGAAAGCAGAGCCATTAGGCGGGTTGAAATGCGGGTTCACGAGTTAGGCAGAAGATCGATCATCCCAGCACCTCACGTAAAAAACGGTTCTATAATATAAGTCGCGAGGTATTTATATAACCCGTATAGAGAAGGAGAGGAAAAGAAGTTGGTCGTAGGTCTCCGGGTCGCACAAATACCTATTTGAAGAGAGGCCTCAAGTCGGGTATCACCACGGCACCGTCAGGGAGAGTCTTCCCCAACTGGAAAGGCACTATGATGTTGAGTGTAAGGGTCCCCACACCCCAATCAAATAAGGAACGAGAGCATGATGGCCCACCCTGGATGTTGGCCGGGAGAATGTAATACGTCTGCGACATCTTACTGATTGTCAAGCTTCCACAAATACCCAGAATTTGATTTCCAATTCAGGTTCCACTCGAGAAATCTGTTGCGCCTAGTCGCCTTCGAGGCAAGACAGGAGAAGCAACCTATCACATCCCTAGCTATTAGTAGTCGTCAGAACCAGGCTTTCAACTACTAATTATACAAGAGGCTGGTGAGGACCCTGAAGATCGTCAACCACTGGCGCATCTGTCCACGCAACCAAGTACGCTCCAAAATAGGATGACCACTGAGGTTGAACCTTGGTCTCACCAGGAATCTGATGATCAAGCCTGACTTCGACCTGGGATCTCACATGACTATATATATCAATCCGGAATAGTTCAACCTAATAACTTGCTTTCTCTTCCCCTCACGCACCCGCAATTCCGCTTGGGACACATGTCTCCTCCTTAACTCCTACACGCAGCTCCGGTCTTCTCTGATCCGCTCACACATCGTCTAGGAGAAAACCAGGATTTGGATTCTCTAAGAAAGTGGTTCGAATCGCCTACTATTGATAATCGTGAATAATGATAAAGGCTTTTTTTAAAATTTCCTATATTGATATATAACACAGATCTCTGCCTACCTCAAACTCTTGATCGACTGAGGCCGCGTTTTGAGCGAAATCTTTTCTTTGATGAGTCTTTACCATTGAGACTTTTCCACGGGGCTTTTCCACTAGAAAGAAGGCGAAAGAGCTAGCGGCAGATACAAGGGATTTCCGTCTTCTCAGTGTCGAAGTGCATAAGTAATGTCGAACCCGTGAGTTTCATGTGCTAAATTCATTCCAAATATCAAAAAAGCAAAGAGATATAACTATCAAAATGGTTGTCTTTTCCTCAATATATTTTTGTTGCGATTGAGCGGGGGTGAGTGGGGCTAGGTGATCAGGTAGCTAGTCACCATTTGCTTGCCCCTGATTTGCCTTTCGAGTGACGAATTGAAGGTCGACAGAAAGGTGCCAGTTAGTCTTCCTAATAATGCGGGTTTCTTGAACACTATTCACACTAGATACTATATATGAGGGGCCTTAGGAAAGGGGATGAATATGACAGCAGGAGAAGGAGGTTGGAGAGAAGATTGGAACACTTTGTGATTGGTGGAAGTGGTCTTGATAGACAATGGGTGGTGGAGGTCATTCTCTTCAAGTTGACTTTCATCATCAGATATCCCCAAAGAATTTGGCTGAGGTCGTTATGCAGGTAAGGATGGAGAAGGGTCGGCCACTGATTTCCCGTGCTCGGTCAAGAATGCATGTGCATACTCCTTGCTGAAACAACCAGGGGTCTTGAACGTCACTGGACCTTTTTGTGAGTATTGCAAGGTCCCTAGGGAAGTGCCAGCTGTAGAACTGGGGTTCTGGAGGGCTTGTGGCGACAACGTACGCAAGTCAGATCGGATGTTTTCAAATTGCCTAGCATTCTCCTGATTGCTCTTCTCCATGTTCTTTTTGAGGTCTTGCATCATTTTCATTAGAGAACGAATATCATTAGAGAGTGGTTGGGTGCTCCTACGGTTGTGCACTCGACGAGGAGGGGGCCTATGACAAGTACAGTGGTTGCTCTTAAGCTGGTGGTTGCGGTGGTGCAGTGATGTACCGACCTTGGTGATTGACCTGTACTGGTTGTTGTGGACTTTGGGTTCGCCATGATCAATTTTGATAAGTGAAAGGAAATCCCTCATACTACTCTCAACTACTATATCTATAAATGCAGAAGCGGTCGCCTTAAATAGATAGATGTGAGAAAGCTCTGCTATTTTCCTCCTTCGTCATTGGCTCGACTTTTATTCTACCTTTGACGAGTTCCCTGACCAACTACATAGCATGGGATTATTAGATGAAAGACAATCCGCTTTGATATTACTAGTTGGCAATGCGTATTAATATTTGAGAGAATGTCATCCCATTTCTTAGGAGATGTGTCCCCCGCCCAGTCTCGTGAATGATAGACCTCGAGGGTGGAAGTCACTATTAAGATAATAAGTGGTAGTCTATCTCTTCGCAGTTATTTATATAGGCTCTTGATGTCTAAGTTCCACTTACAACGTCATTATAGGGGTTCCTTTCTTTCCTACCGAGTGATGTAGGAGGAGGTTTCTATGAGGAGTGCTTCCATACTATAATAGGGCTAGGTCTCGAAGCAAGATTCCCTGTGGATGAGACCAGGGCCTCTCTCTTCCGTTTAAGCACGAAAGCCCCAGATCAAAAACAAGATCCTAAGCTCCACTCCTATGCTTTTTGCCCGTCAACAATTCTCTACTAGCATGAAAATTTCCGATTTGATATAGTTAGAAAAACCTATTGCCGGATTTGACTGACATCCCTACTGGTTGCCTCCGTCGCGGCTGACCAGAGGATGAGAGTAGGGTACGCAAGCGTACGAGCTGGAGGAGTAAGGGAAAGGGAAAAGAAATTGTATAGTATAGTCTGTACCGACATCTGCCCGCTTTCCGCGATTCCTAAGTGCACTTCACTTTCTTTTAAATATTTCAGAAGTGCTTTCTCCCTCCCTACCCCGCAGGTGTAGTACCCGGGCCCTACCATTTTTTTGGCTTTAGGGCAGCAGAACTAGATATTAGGGGGCGGACGTCGGAGAGAAAGAAGCTGACATTGGACTAGAGAAAGTAGGAAGAAGGTCCTCACCTGAACTAGGAGTGGGAAAGAGGTAGACTGGTGACGAACGCGGAATATCTACCCTTTTAATGTCGTATGATTGACTAGTGCGTTGCAGTCGGTTAGATCCGCGTCGATCAAAAATAACCGCACAATCGATTAAATCGACGAATGAATATATGCACGGTTTTATGTTTGTTTAGCTTGGGCAAGCCCGAGGGTCGACTCAAGGAGGCAAAGGAACAACTCGGGATCAAGTTAGATGAATTAAATTTCGATTTTCCAAGTGGGAATATTTTTTTGGTCTTTTTCGATTTTTTTATGCAAGACACATGCAAAATGCGGCAAGTTTTAAAGTTAGATTATAAAGATGGTCAAATTAACTCCAAAAATTATGAAACTTGACCAGATTATGAAATGAGATGAAATTAAGCTACTCTAATTTTTTAGATTTTTCTTACATTTTATGATTATTTTATGAATTTTTTACTGAAATCAGAGCAATAACGAGTATATAATTTCTACTAAATCCACGAAATCAAATTATCCAGAGATTGATTTATCTCAAAAAGATATTTTAATGATGAATCCAGGAGAGTTGAAATTTCTCAAAAATGTTATTCGTAGAGTTAATTAAAAATCAATTACACAAATAGCTCTAGAATTTATTTTATGCAAACGACAACTCCAAATTGGACGCAACTTGGATAATAATTAAAGTACACTAAAAGGCATCATTGACAATTCTTTCACAATTTTTGGAGCAATAAATAACTAGATGCGAATTTCAGATAAAAATGGGTAAAATATCACTTAATTTCAATCTCTGAATTTTAATAAATTATCAGATGCTCACAAAAATATGAATAAATAGCCACAAGATAACAAAATAGTTGTTCTACAACATGCTATATTTCATTAAATAAAATGATGCAATAACATTGTCCAAATTAACATGCGAAGTCAGGGATATTAATGCAATACTGAAAATGAAATATCAAACTGAAAATGTGCACGAGGGCACTTTTGGAAATTCGTAAACCTACAAGGGTGACTACGCAATATTCATAAGAATTAAAAAAAGAAAACAAATGAACCTTTTCTTATCCCGCAAGCAGGCGCAGGAGGCGGGAGGGATGTTAGGGCTCGCGTGGCGCAAGGGAACGTGAGCGGCGGCGCACTGGCGGACGGGCGCTCGAGGCGGCGGTGGGCGGCTACGCGCACGGAGGAGGACGGCGTGCTCTACGGCGGCGCGGAGGTCGCCTGGGGTGCGACGTCGGGCGGAGAGGGCGCGCCTAGCGACGAGGGGCTTGCGCCTAGGCGGCGCTCGGACGCACGCCTGGAGGTGCGTCGATGGCGGCCTGGAGGAAGGTGGAGGGCTTGTCCACGCGGGGCTGGAGCACCGGCGGCGCTAGGTGGCGATGGCTGTGGAGCGTCGGAGGGCGGCGCCCGGCCTGGAGGCTGGAGGCGGTTCATGGAGGGGCCACGCAGCACGCGACTGGTCGCGTGAAGAGCGGCTGCGCGGCGAACTAGATGCCGCACTGGTGGCGGGGAAGGGCGACACCCGCGGCGGGCGGCTAAGGTGGACGGCCGCGGGTTACGGCAGCCTGGGGGCTGGCCGTGCGGAGCTACGGTCGGCGGTGGGCTGATGGTTGTGCCGACCTGTGCTCTTTTTTTATTTTTTTTGTTTTTCTTTTGCAACCTTTTTCTGTATTTTCTTTGTTAATAGAAAATAATGGTAGAACTGAAATAAAAGATGGTAAATGTGATGGTGTGATTTCTGTGATGAATGAATTGAAATGAAGATTTCGAAGTGGTTTTTTTTTGTGATGAACAACATAAACAAATAGTGTTAGATACAAATTTGACAAAGTGAAGATAGAGAATACTTACCTGGTTCGCCGGATTGTGGAGCCATGGTATGCGGCTTCCGGTTGTGGTCTCGATCAGCTTGGTGAAAAGCTGAGAAGCTAGGCGAGTCCAATTGGATCTCGCGACGCGGCAATGGTGATACCGCGGATCTCGCCTTGAGGTTGTCGTCGCTCGACTCGTCTCCTGCAGCTGTCACCTGAAGGTTAAAGGGGCTCGACCTCACTTCTCTCGAAAACGGCGGATGAAAAATAATGGAGGAGAAGATGGGAATATAAAGAGGGTGAGGGAGTTGGAAAAGAGATGGAGAGAGTGGAGAGAATGGTGGAAGAACTGGGGAAGATGGTGGCTTGGAGTGGGGAGTAAGAAAAAAAGAGGTAAAAGAGAGATTAAATAAACAAAATAATAAAATAAAATAATAGGCTACTAAAATTAATTAAAATAGTAATAATAAAATAATAATAATAATAATAAATCCGAAAATAATATAATAAATTCGAAAATAAAGAAAATATGGGGTGACATGTGGCGGCTCCAGGAGCTGCCACATGTCGCTCCTAGAAAAATCAAAAAAAATATTAAATGTAAACAAAAATAAAAAAGAAATAATAAAAGGGATTAAATTAGAAAGTGGTCAACACGAAAGTTGCTCATCTCGACGAGATCTACAACTTTCGTGAAGGGCCAAAAATCAAATGAGATCATCTGTACAAAAATGTATTTTTGGGTGGTACCTTATAGATATAAAATACCGCATTCTATCTTTTGTAATTTTTTTGTCATTTTTCAATAAGAGAAAAATCAAAGCAAAAATAGGGAAAATATGAGGAGAATATTTACAACTTAATCTATTTTTTTGGATTTTTAATAATGAAGAAAATAGAAGGAGAAAATACAGGGGTAAAACGGTCATTTTGTATAATATACAAAAGGGGTCCAAAACTCAAGTTTTGCATACGAGCTCCGATTTTAATGAAATTGGTCTTGTTTCGAAGGTCTCTAAATGTATATTACTTTAAAAGTGAGTAAAATTAATTCGGAGGTCGTATGAGAGAGATATGTGCGTTTTAAGGTCTAAGGTCTTCAAACTTGGGTTGGGGTTTTATTGGGTGATTTTGCAAGTTAGTATTTTTTAGACATTTTTCTTTAATTAGTGTTAGTAATATATACACTATAGAGTTGGTTTTAGTGGCTTTGTAGTTAGTATAAAATATATACAAATAAGGTATTTTATCTAATATACAGGTGGATATTTACAAGTGAATTTGGCTTCTTATTTAATGCAAGTATGAATGCTAAAATGCATATATTATGCTTGCATGCACGAATGCTAATTTTATAATATAAAGGGAAATATGCATCTATTTACTCGGGAACAAGACTCTATTTTCAACTTTTAGAGTGATGAATCACAGATTCATCAACCCTCTATACTTAAACCTTGCTCGTCCCCGAGCAACTAAAATGAAATGCAAGAGTGAAATGATTTTGGGTTCCATACCAAGGTCATGAACAAAAGTTGAAAATGGAGCTTGACTCGACCTTTGGATTAATTGTGTGGCGGAACCTTATTGGGATCTGAATTTAAGACCTAACAGACTTCAAGTTCCACAAGTCTTCTATTCAAGACGCCTAAATAGTCAGGTCAGAACAAATCCTCAAACGCAAATTTCTTATGACTATGATTCTTACTTGTACTGTGTAAGTGAGATACAGCTCTCCACATCAGAAATGACTTGGAACCAGCCTCCTCTAACAAGGTAACTCAATAACCCGGTCCAGTAACTCTTTCCTCGAGGAGCGGGGTATTCCCTTCTAAGTTCAAGAGCGACCAGCTCAAGAGGAGGGGGTAGAGAAAAGAATGGACGGTAGCCAGTGTAGCTACATATCCTGGGATGCCTGACCAGTGTATCCAAGTCATCCAGCTGCAGACTTCTTGCTAATATACATACTCCGACAGGCAATATATATATTTTTTTGTTTTAGCCTGTCTATTTTTTTCTAGAGTTCTTGCATTTTTTTCTTTTTTTCCTTTTTCTATATACAAGGTGCAACATGTACATCAGGAGTTTTACATCTTGAACCAGTAGACTATCCCTCTTTTGAAGCATTATTGCAACCCACAGCGTCCTGTCCTCAGACGTCAACACCACCAGACTAGGTTGAGATGCACTACCCTCCCTAGAGGAGGACGGATGTTTCCACCCGTGTGCTACTCCAAGCTAAAGGATTCTACCTCCTCACCACCTCATCAATGAAGAGCTACGTGCATAGTGCTTGTCCAAGTTAGGTCATTATCTAAAAGGATCATGCGTATGCACGAGATATTCTACTTAGACTAATCAAGATGACATGTGAACATAGACTTGCGGACTCAAAGAATTAAGTCACTTGACCTGAGAAATCTTAACTCCAGTTCCTATAAGGTTCCTCTGAAATTAGGTGGATTAAGGTCAAATCAAGTCCATCCTCAATATCTACTCATAACTTGGTTCAGAACCCACTAGCTTTTCACTGTGCATATGCAAGATATGTAGATGAGATGTAGATGACATGCTATGAATGGAATGCAAGACTTTTATTTTGGAAAATGCAAGATAATATGCAAGAGTAAATAAGAAGCCTTTTTGTTTTATTTTTTTGGTATACACAAATTTTTTATTACTTACAATCATTTTTAGTTGATACAATTTGTACATAGTATACACGATTTTTTTTTGTATACATCCTATTTTACAATAACTTTTACAAAGGTATGTTTTACAAGAAATTTACAACTTTTTATACAAGTATTATACATATAGTACATATTATACAAGTATACAAAATTTTAATTTATTTTTTTTTTAAAATTTTTACAAAAGGTTTATAAGTATTATACAAGTATACAAATTTTTTTTTCAATTTTTACCCAACCGTAATTATTGCAAAATATATACAAAAATACGCGAAAATACGCGAAAGTACGAGCTATGGGTAAAGTATATATGTAGTATATACACGCCCCCCTATACTTAGCGTGTGTTATGTCCTCAGAGCACGAAAGCGAATAAAAAGACATAGCTCGGGCTAAGCGTAGGGGAGCTAAAATAACAAAAAATGTATAGAAGTCGTCCCGCCCCCCTATACTTAGGCTCCTGCAGCCTAAGTGTAGAAGAAGATCAGAAATGGGGTGGACGAGGGAAATAGGGGAAATGGATGAATATATACATGGCGGGCATCGGTCCCCCCTATACTTAGGCTCTGCTCAGCCTAAGTATAGGACATGAGTGAGTATGAGAACCGATGTAATCTGGAGGATGTACAATGAATAGATGCGGGTCACTCTCCCCCTATACTTAGGATCTGGTTATCCTAAGTATATTCATGAGATGATATGGAACCGGGGCGAGTGATTCGAATCACTAGGGAGGGAGGGAGAGAATGTATGTACAAGAATGAGAGAATATACAAGGGTTAAGAAGGTTTGTGACGAACCTTCTTGCGGACACGAGGAGGTGGATAATATACATATGTGTCGATGTCGGAATCGTCCTCAGATGAATAATAGTGAGGTGTAGGGATCGTCCAACGAGGGTCGACACACGGCTGCTTGCTTAGATAAGGCTTAAGAACAGCCGAACTGAGCTCACTCATATAAATCACCTTATCTGGACCAAATAAGGACTCTTCCAAAAATTCCTTCTCCGGTGTGTTGAAGGAAATTTTCCTAGTCGGTTTTCTAGAACCTGAATCATTGAGAGGGAGTGGAGAGCGACGCGCCTTGAGAGTTTCGGGGGAACACCTCGAGGAATCAATTCTCGACTTCCTCTCACTAGATAACCGACTAGAAGAGAGAGCAACCGTGTTTTTAAGTGGAGTCAATTTTGTCTGGGTTGTTTCCTTGGAAGGCCCGGATCGTGGTGTGGTGCTGACTATGGGTTCCTCATCAGACGAGTCACCATAAAGATTGTAATATTCCTGAAGGGTCAGCACATGTCTCGGGAAGGTTCTAGGGGTCTCAGTCGGCTTGGCATTATTGGGCTCTTGTGTCGGATCATCAAAATGGTCAAGGAAATCAACAAAGGTCGTGTCCGACTCAATGATAGCTTCTGATCGTGAGTCCTCCTTAGAAGCTGTCACGGTGGTGGTGCAAGCAGTTGATGAAGTGGAGGTGTAGGGAGTCTCAGAACCAACGGTCGTCCGGACAGTCGGTCTCTCAGGTGTAGTAGAGAGGTGGGACTCATCTACCTCTCGATTGTCATGACTGTCAGCGGATGTGCGGGTCACCTTAGAGTAAAGTGTATCAAAGAATGGGTGAGGTCGAAGCACTCCCAATGCTGAAAAATCGATCTCCCGCATCTCGCAATCTATAGTCACCTTAGCCAAGGCTAAGAACAGCTTCCCAAAAATAATCGGAGACTGGGTAAACTCTCCTCGATGCTCGATATCAATGATCATGAAGTCCACCTGCAGTAAAACACCTTGGAAAGAAACGATGACTGAAATGTTTCCTCTTGACCGTTTGATGGATCGATCAGCCAGCTGAACGATCTCTCTAGACTTTCTGATTGGCCTGAGTTTGAGCTTGTCAAACACAGAGGCCGGGAGGATATTTATCGGGGAGTCATCATCGATTCTTGCATGGGTGAAGATAGTGTCTTTGATTTCACATTCAACTCGGGGTAATCGCTTCACTCTGGGGCTTTTGGTCTTTCTCCCCATCACCAAGGAGGTGGCCATAGACACTATGTGTCTTTCAGTCCTTGTCCTCTTATTACCCGACCTCTTGGGCATCAATTTACTTCTCACAAATCGTTTGAGGTCGGGAAAGTGATCTATGTCCTTTATTAAGGGAAGTTTGAAAATCAGTTCTTCATCGAGTGCTTCCCTTAGGGCAGGATCCAATTTTTTTAGGTCTTTTTCATTTTCAATTTTTATGTGTTTTTTTAGTTTTTCAATTTTTTTGGTATTTTGGATAGATGAATGATCGGACTCTGGATTGGAGGGCAAGTGGATAGTAGAAGAGGGAGATAGAATGGACTCCAGCTATACAGACGGTGTGGGTTTCCTAATGTTTGCTTGGCTTTCAACCTCAAAATTACTCATATCCTTTTCCACTTTCATTCCCAAGCTGGCAGAAATTAAGTTCAATATTTCCATGACATTTCTCAAGTTGTTACCAAATGATTCATTTTTCTCAATAAGTCTGGAAATGTCATCCTCCACAAAATTCTCATGACAAATCATGGGAGAGTTCTGCTCAAGTGGAGGACACTGCTGAGATATTGGGGTCTCATACTCAACATACCTAGACTCTGGCATGTAATTCCGTGTCGAGTATGGACCATCTAGATGGCAAATATTAGTCGGAGCCTCATATGATGAAACAGGGACTGATAAGTCTAGCTCATGAGTCCAATCTTGTGAGTGTATAGGCTCTCCGAAAGAAGGCTGGTTAATGGAAGCTTGATCACTAAAGTCAATCAAGTCTGGGACATCATGATGTACAAGCCTCTCCATTCGGGTTGTTTGATCGGCCAAGTTATGCCCTAAGGTCAAGTCGGGAGGTGTATATGTAAATGGTGGTATGGTCCCTACTTGAGGTGAGAATGAATTATGTGGGGGCATATAATTTTGCCAATCATCTATCTCAGCAGTGGCTTGCTCTTCATTCAATTCTTTCATTCCTGCAAGCTCTCGAGAGTAAGTACAGTCAGCCCAATATGGAAGTGGATCCGGAGTGCTAGGATATGGAATAGATGAGAAATGCGAAGAAGTGGAGAAGTCAGTCGAAGTTCTGACTTCGTAATTAGGTTGAGGGGGAGCCGACCACGGGTAAGGGTCTCCCGTGGATGGCAGAGGATACATGAAAGAATGAGAAGGCAGAGATGAACGGTATATGGTCGAGGAAGATTGACCAGAGGTCACAGGGTATGGGGACCAATATCCCGACATCTTTGAAGAGGAAAGGATGATTGTAAGCAGATGGAGGTAGAAAAAGTGCAATTACACAGGATAACACACACAGACCGACTCAAAGACAAACGCAAGAGCAAACCCCGAGTTCACACTCAACACAGTGAAGGACCCAAAACCGAGTCCGATTAATCTGGTTAATTTTAAGTGTGATTTTTCAAGCAAGATAGCAAGGATTTACGCAGCCTATAGGGAAGTCGGCTCAGAGCGGATGCGTCTTCCCTGTTTAACCTGTCGCCTAAGATACCACCGGTCCTTCCTTTCTTCGCTCCTATCCCAAGTCGATGGATTTAAAGACCACACCCCTATCTACCTGCAAGCAGGCAGAGGATGACAAGGTCGGAACTTCACCCCGGGGGGTTACTGGAAGCTTGTTGCAAAGTACCGCCATTTCGCCCCTATCTACCTGAGACAGGCGGAGGCTACTTGTTACTAGTAAGTGAATCTGAAATTATTCGACTTGTGATATTTTCTAGGATCAGTTGGAACGTGATATGGAAGGCGGGGATTTGGGCTCTTCCTTAAGGTGTTCACACACACTCAAGTACCCTCACTCAACCTGAAAACAAGGTCGGAGTTAATCTCTCGTAACAAGTGTTAATTTTAGTCAATTTTTTTGATCAATAATTTTAGCAGTCCCTGTTTTAAGTTAAGTTATCACTGATTTAGTCCAATCCACAAAGCACGCCTATCGTACAGTCCCAATTTCCTTTTACTTAAGTTTGTAAATCCAAGAGAGAGAAATCGAGAAAATCCGATGCACGAAAATCAATGATGCTTATGCTGAGTGAATAATACTTACAGTGATCCCTTCGCTTTTATGCAAGATGCAAAACAGATTGAAATCTTTTACACTATATGCAAATGCAAACGAGAAAAGCCGCTCCTAGACAGGCAGTTCTATTAGCGAGTGAAGAACGAATTTGATTTGACTAGATCTGCGGTCTAAGTGCGTCTTTTACGTGCAATGTGTGGTCCTAAATAATTACGAGCACAAGCAAACCCTAGAGTGGCTCGAGGAGCCGCTAGTGCAAGTCTATATTAAAAATTCAAACCACACAGCAGACGGGGACGCGATTCCAATATGTTTACACACGCGAGAACCCAAACGGGAACCGCTGTAAATGCAGACAATTTTTACAAGTTAAAAAAATGAAAAATCCTTCTGGCGTCTCAACAGCCGACTTGATCCACGAATAGTCGGCCTCCGATGCACTTCGAGATGCGTCAACTTCAAGAAAGTCGCTCCAAGTCCACCGGGCCCTCGCACAAAAAGATAAAATTATGTCAGAGAGTTATATATACAAAAATGGTGAGAAAAACAATTAAAGAAAAAATGGATAATTACATTGCGGCTCGGGGGTCAGACCACCCGAGTGAATGGAAAATGTAAACCTAACTTTCTAAAGTGATCCTAAGCCATTTGCCTCCCCGGCAACGACGCCATTTGACGAACGTGGAATATCTGCCCTTTTAATTTTGTATGATTGACTAGTGCGTTGCAGTCGGATAGATCCGCATCGATCAAAAATAACCGCACAATCGATTAAATAGACGAATGAATATATGCGCGGTTTTATGTTTGTTTAGCTTGGGCAAGCCCCAGGGTCGACTCAAGGAGGCAAAGGAACAACTCGGGATCAAGTTAGATGAATTAAATTTCGATTTTCCAAGTGGAAATATTTTTTTGGTCTTTTTTTGATTTTTTTATGCGAGACACATGCAAAATCAGGCCAGTTTTAAAGTTAAATTATAAAGATGGTCAAATTAACTCCAAAAATTATGAAACTTGACCAGATTATGAAATGAGATGAAATTAAGCTACTCTAATTTTTTAGAATTTTCTGACACTTTATGATTTTTTTATGAATTTTTTACTGAAATCGGAGCAATAACGAGTATTTAATTTCTACTAAATCAACGAAATCAAATTATCCAGAGATTGATTTAACTAAAAAAGATATTTTAATGATGAAGCCAGGAAAGTTGAAATTTCTCAAAAATGTTATTTGTAGAATTAATTAAAAATCAATTACACAAATAGCTCTAGAATTTATTTTATGCAAACGACAACTCCGAATTGGACGCAACTTGGATAGTAATTAAAGTACACTAAAAGGCATCATTGACAATTCTTTCACAATTTTTGGAGCAATAAATAACTAGATGCGAATTTCAGATCAAAAATGGGTAAAATATCACTTAATTTCAATCTCTGAATTTTAATAAATTATCAGATGCACAAAAATATGAATAAATAGCCACAAGATAACAAAATAGTTGTTCTACAACATGCTATTTTTCATTAAATAAAATGATGCAATAACATTGTCCAAATTAACATGTGAAGTCAGGGATATCAATGCAATACTGAAAATGAAATATCAAACTAAAAATGTGCACGGGGGCATTTTTGGAAATTCGTAAACCTACAAGGGTGACTACGCAATATTCACAAGAATTAAAAAAAAGGAAAACAAATGAACCTTTTCTTATCCCGCAAGCAGGCGCAAGAGGCGGGAGGGACGCTAGGGTTCACGTGGCGCAAGGGAACGTGAGCGGCGGCGCACTGGCGGACGGGCTCTCGAGGCGACGGTGGGCGGCTACGCGCACGGAGGAGGACGGTGTGCTCTACAGCGGCGCGAAGGTCGCCTGGTGCGTGACGTCGGGCGGAGAGGGCGTGCCTAGCGACGAGGGGCTTACGCCTAGGCGGCGCTCGGATGCGCGCTTGGAGGTGCGTCGATGGCGGCCTGGAGGAAGGCGGAGGGCTGGTCCACGCGGGGCTGGAGCACCGGCAGCGCTAGGTGGCGATGGCTGTGGAGCGTCGAAGGGCGGCACCCGGCCTGGAGGCTGGAGGCGGTTCTTCGAGGCGCCACGCAGCGCGCGGCTGGTCGCGTGAAGAGCGGCTGCGCGGCGAACTGGATGCCGCACTGGTGGCGGGGAAGGGCGACGCCCGCGGCGGGCGGCTAAGGTGGACGGTCGCGGGTTACGGCGGCATGGGGGCCGGCCGTGCGGAGCTACGGTTGGCGGCGGGTTGATGGCTGTGCCGACCTGTGCTCTTTTTTATTTTTTTTGTTTTTCTTTTGCAAATTTTTTCTGTATTTTCTTTGTTAATAGAAAATAATGGTAGAACTGAAATAAAAGATGGTAAATGTGATGGTGTGATTTCTGTGATGAATGAAATGAAATGAAGATTTTGAAGTGGTTTTTTTTGTGATGAACAAGATAAACAAATAATGTTAGATAAAAATTTGACAAAGTGAAGATAGAGAATACTTACCAGGTTCGCCGGATTGTGGAGCCACGGTATGCGGCTTCCGGTTGTGGCCTCGATCAGCTTGGCGAAAAGCTGAGAAGCTAGGCGAGTCCAATTGGATCTCACGACGCGGCAATGGTGATACCGCGGATCTCGCCTTGAGGTTGTCGTCGCTCGACTCGTCTCCTGCAGCTGTCACCTGAAGGTTAAAGGGGCTCGACCTCACTTCTCTCGAAAACGGCGGATGAAAAATAATGGAGGAGAAGATGAGAATATAAAGAGGATGAGGGAGTTGGAAAATAGATGGAGAGAGTGGAGAGAATGGTGGAAGAAGTGGGGAAGATGGTGGCTTGGAGTGGGGAGTAAGAAAAGAAGAGGTAAAAGGGAGATTAAATAAACAAAATAATAAAATAAAATAATAGGCTACTTAAAATAATTAAAATTGTAATAATAAAATAATAATAATAATAAATCCGAAAATAATAAAATAAATTCGAAAATAAAGAAAATATGGGGTGACATGTGGCGGCTCCGGGAGCTGCCACATGTCGCTCATAGAAAAATAAAAAAAAATTAAATGTAAACAAAAATAAAAAAGAAATAATAAGAGGGATTAAATTAGAAAGTCGTCAACACGAAAGTTGCTCGTCTCGACGAGATCTACAACTTTCGTGAAGGGTCAAAAATCAAAGGAGATCATTTGTACAAAAATGTATTTTTGGGTGGTACGTTATAGATATAAAATTCCGCATTTTATCTTTTGTAATTTTTTTGTCATTTTTCAATAAGAGAAAAATCAAAGTAAAAATAGAGAAAATATGAGGAGAATATTTACAACTTAATCTAATTTTTCTGGATTTTTAGTAATGAAGAAAATAGAAGGATAAAATACAGGGGTAAAACGGTCATTTTGTATAATATACAAAAGGGGTCCAAAACTTAAGTTTTGCATACGAGCTCCGATTTTAATGAAATTGGTCTTGTTTCGAAGGTCTCTGAATTTATATTACTTTAAAAGTGAGTAAACCTAATTCGGAGGTCGTATGTGAGAGATATGTGCGTTTTAAGGTTTAAGGTCTTCAAACTTGGGTTGGGGTTTTATTGGGTGATTTTGCAAGTTAGTATTTTTTAGATATTTTTCTTTAATTAGTGTTAGTAATATATACACTATAGAGTTGGTTTTAGTGGCTTTGTAGTTAGTATAAAATATATACAAATAAGGTATTTTATCTAATATACATGAGGATATTTACAAGTGAAGTTGGCTTCTTATTTAATGCAAGTATGAATGCTAAAATGCATATATTATGCTTGCATGCACGAATGCTAATTTTATAATATAAAGGGAAATATGCATCTATTTACTCGGGAACAAGACTCTATTTTCAACTTTTAGAGTGATGAATCAAAGATTCATCAACTGGATCTGAGAATCCAAATAACTACCTAGCAGTAAGAGTAGAGCTAGTTCTTCTTTTCTTCTCACATTATTGTCGTAGTTCTTCAACCTCCTGACTTGAGCCTTCATTCCGGACTATCATCCATAATGTCATACTATCGCTAAATCGAACTCTTCGAATGTAGTCCTTTCAGTGGTCTTTTATAACTCTAGATATCTGGATAGAAAAGTGGCGCGTCCATAGACTATTGATAAGCCGTCATACTACAACTATCATATATAAAACGTAGAGCCTACACTGGCTGAGTGAGACTGAAAACGTACCTCTCTACCTGCCCCTACTCCTTAAGTGACCTCAGAACGAGGTAGTTGCTGACCTTTGTTTTGTTATTTATGTAGGTAGAAGGATAGGTAATGGAAGTATGCATACTGGCTGGCTTTATAAAGGAAGGCTTGCTCTTTCACAGTTCCGGGTGTACGAAGGGAGGCGATGATATCCAAATTTAGTGAGTCCAGATATTTTAGGAATATATTTATCAAAAAGTGGTTTGTGAGCCCTATTACGTTCGAGTAGTTGGCTTAGAAAGCGGCTTGTCAAATGCGGTCCTTTAATCGCTCTTTCCATTGGGCAGGCAGGAGGCAATGAATGAAGCAGTGTTGGTTGTTCGGAAAAGTTTTTTCGTCATGATGACTAGGGGGCTTGACGAGTGCGAGGCGGGTCGAGTTGTTTTGTATAATAGCGGACTATCAAAAAAGTATATATCTATAAGAGCCCTTACCCGGGGCCCTATTATATATTAGGCTGATCACAACTGCTTTGTCTGGTCTGTCAAAGAAAGCCTGGAACGACTCCTGAAAGCTGATCGCATCCCGCGGGTTATCTGATTCATCTCATCTTTGACTACTCACTGACGATCTCCTTCACATGTTACTGATGCTCGCGCCCAGGAATGGACGTTCAACCGTTCACTGCCCCATTTTCTTGAGATTTTCTAGTATTTTTAGCGCTTGTCTGATCGTAGCAGTTCTTGCCTGGAATGCCTACCTCCGTCTGCCCTTCCGGTGGCCTTCCAATACCTACCGACCGTACGACATTGAGAGAAAAGCTACCATTAGCCGATAACCCAGCCTGAACCCGATAAAGAGGTAAGCCAGTCCACGGGGGGGGGGGGGGGTGGATGAGATGAACGGGGGAATCGAGGGATTCCCTGCAGTTATCATATAACTGTCTCATCACCTAGGTGCTTCCTCATAGTCGGAGTCCTTTGCTATGTATCTAACCTAGTGGAATGAGATACCTATCTTTCTTGATCTCAAGATGACTCACATACTTTTTTTTCCCGCACAGAATCCAGGATAAGTCAAGATTTCTTGCTTCAACTGTTTTAGGCTCCAGTCTCACTCTGAGATGATGAGAATTTGCCCATGCCTCTGCTGAGCCAGCGTCATTATACACTCAAGATCTTGTCTACTACCCCTAGTCCTGTTGCAAACAACCGGGAATCCCCTACACTCAGCAGCAAGCTCTTGTGATTTCCCTAAAGATGTAGCGGGCAAGAGTAAGTCATCCCTTTCTCCTGAGCATGATGCATCAAAGCCCCAGTGGAAAAGACATCAAGATGGACGTGTGTAAGGAGAGGATCTTTTCACTCAAAGACATGATATGCATCCAATGCCTCAAACTGATCTTCCTCACGATTTGGCTTCCTCTTTTGGATGGTGAGGCTGGCTTCTACCTTATCTTTATCTTTGGCAGCTCTCCCTCAAATTACTTTCAAGCCCACGACTAGACTTTCTATATAATAAGCTCGATTCCACTTATTTAGCGGAAGGAGGAGCGAATGAGGATATTAATCAACATCTGGCAATCTTCAACCTAGTCTCTTTTCCCTAAGTAGCAGGACCCTTTAAGCTCTACATAATAAGCTCGCGAGGAGCTTCGACTAAGAGGCTGAGTAATGGCATTTTCCAGGTCCATCACCTCTATTGAGATCTTTGTTCTGAACTAGTGCTTTCGGGTCTCTATCTGATCACCGGATGACCGCCAGAGGGAGATCTTCAGATGGATTCATTGTCTTCTAGGGTTTTCAAGCATCTTCTTCAAATCGATTGTTTTCTTTATCTAGAAATTGGGGAAGATAGAAAGAAGTCATGGTAGTGAATCAATGCCATTCAAGCTACGTGATATAATATGTCATTTTGATCTGGAAGAAAGTCAATGTTCGCTGCAACTCTCGTCAGCAGTCTCAATCTCGTGGTAGGCGTCCTTTCCTTTTGAGGACAGGAACTCTCGCGATATATTAATTGGAAGCACCACTACTATATATTCGGCCGAGCCTCATCGTAGATTCGGTTTCATTCTTGGGTCTAATGACTTTTTGATTTTCCTCGAGAACCTATCACTTCGGTAATAGCCCTATATATATAATTCGTTCCATCGCCTACATACATATTTTATATATTTTTTTCGAACGACTACTCGTTATTGCCGCATGCATTTGACCAATTCCCCTCCAGAGGCTATCTATTCTCAGGGGCCTTATCGCATCATTTACAACGCATCCACGTTGGAACCCCACTCGTACTTATATAGATACACCATCTAACATCTGATTCCGATTCCTTCATTCGGAATATATAGGCGTCATTATAGGGGAAAGGAGATCTTCGCTCGAATTAGATTGATGTCAGAGGGGTCGCCAAAAGCAAAACCTTTCCTTCCTTGTGAAGTTGACACACAGGGACAACCTCGACTATTATATATCTAGATGAAAAGCATCTCGGAATGGGGGTCGAGAAATATATATTAATAGCGAGACTCCCCCAAATATATAGTGGCCTTCACTGACCGGATAATTAGGGGGAAAGTGCGCTCGACATCACATCTTCGGGTCAAGGGAGCTCCGCGAGGGGCTAGGTGGGTCTCATTGTGGCTCTCTTAACCATCACTTCCACTTTCTATATAATCAGCTTTGACTAGATCATTTCTATCACCGACCACTAGTCCAAAGTCTCCTACGCTCTATCTCTAGACCCCCTACCATCTCCTCACCTTCGATGGTAATCTCTTTCGAAAGCAAGAGGTTGACTGATCAAAAAGTGGTAGGGTCGAATCGATGCGAAGGATGGGAGATGAAAGTGCATGATACTGAGGCTTGATTCTTTCTTGCATGGGATCAAATACGTATGGGCCATATTCTTTCTTTCGAGATGATGAATCGATGAAAATATGGGAAGGAGGTTGATAAGTCAGTCAAGCTGATGAGTCTCTTCTGGTGCCCTTAACATCACTTTATATATACATAGCCGGTCCCGGAAGTGGTTTCATTGTAGTTGAGACTCTGAATCCTAGCATCCCGGGAGAGATCGATGAACATGTGCTAGAAACCCTGGAAAGATGGTATATAATTGAGAAGGTACGAGGCGGGACGAAGTGCAGTAGAGCAATATATATAACGGAAGCTGTTTTCTTCACCTTTTATATCTCGATAGTTGTGAGACAAAGAAGATAAAGGCGTCCTTATGGTAGGGAAAAATAACAACTATACTATATACTATCTAATTCCTTAGCTGCATCCATTGGTCAACTGAAGGGGACAAAGTAGCTGAGAGGCTAGGCGAAGGGGACCTCGGGTCTATTCAGTTTGGGCTCTTTTCTCTATAGGCAAGCTCAGTCCAATTCGCTAAATATATGATTAAAGGCTCGACCTAGCACTTTAGAAGGCCCAGAGAGAGAGGGCTACATGTCTTTTTTTGACAAGGCTTCCTCTTGGGAATATATGTACATTCCATTCCACTCGAGCCCCCAAATATATAGTGGCCTTTTCACTTCCCTTTGTGCACCACCCGGCATCGCAGACCACCCAAACTAGATATTCGGATATTTTTTGCTCCAGGAGGGTCTCTTCTGGCTAATTCTAGTCTGACTAAGGATCCTTTATGAGCACAACACACCTGCCTAGGACCGCTTCCTTAGCCTTCCTAGGTCTTAGTGCGAAGTCTAAATGCAAACCTGCTCCGACTGAGCAGACCGGAACTGATGATCCCCCTGGACAAGCTTTCAGATACCTACCTTATTAGAGTGGAGATCAAAGCTGACTGAGTCCCTTGCCCCTATATGATGCACTCAGACTTTTGAGAACAAATTTAGATAATTGCAAACATTTATCTCTATTTGAATTAGCCTTTGACTTAAGGAGGAGTCGAGCGATGGCAAAGAGGACGGTTACAGTACGAGCGGTGAAGCGAGTGGAGCTGATGTTCTGAAAGAGAATCTCGACGTGGATAGAGCTTGTAAGCACATGTGATCAGCAAGAAGCTTCAGGGACCCAGTGCCGAAAGGCGAATGCTGAAAGCAGACGCGGGTCTGAAGTCGGTCACTATAGGTCCTGTCGATTAAGCGCTAAGCTTTGGGTACTATGTAGCTGAGTAAGGTAACCAAGAAAAGGTGAGGTGGGAAACGTGTGAGCGTAGCCCGACAAGCGCTTGTTCTACATATGCTTCTTCTGTTCTAAGAAAATCGAGGTGGTGGTGGCTGGAGAACATTGAAGCTACTAAGTGGGATAGGGAGCTATCCTAACTGGTTAAGGATGTTGTATAGTTTACAAAGCAGGCTAGGACTATCCCGCGGATAGATTATTTACTTCACGGACTGGCAGGGAAAGGACTGGTAGGGAAGTCTTTAGGCAACTACTATTTTCTTATTATATCAATAGCAGTTGGAAAATGTTGCGAGGTCTATTACTACCTCATACCAGGAGTCAGGATATTGACCTCAGGCACCTAAGGATGAAAAGCCCAATCTCTAGTAGGGGGGTCATAACCGAAGGCTAGTACCTATTGATTGAGCGCTCAGTTCCAGCATAGGTGAGAGGCGAGTCGAATAAAGACGAAGGTCACGAAGCGAGCCCTTCACCTCCTGCCTCTTCCCTGACATCCTTACCTCACTCTGCTAGAACGTCACTATAGGGCCACTCTGCCTCTAAGCTCCTCCCTGGTCTTTTTTCCTGGGGTCTGAAGTGACGATAGGGTCTCCTGCGAACTACCTGACCTCGAATCCTGGTCCTCTCCACTGGTTCTATTAGATCAGGCAAGCAATGTAGCGCAAACAATCAAGAGCTCACTACTATCCCAGGAAACTCGAGTAGAAGCAAGGGCAACTATTTATTATATTGCGAACTCAAGCTTCGAACTTATATAACTATATAATAATTGGTAGGATGATCTTTGACATCTTTACCACACCGCACACCCAACCTCAGTGCCCTCGCTAGGTTATTTGCTAAGGTCTGCTTCTCTTTCCATGCTTATACCCTTGGTTCTGGACTCTCGGAAAGACCCCCAGAAGGTATGATACGATAGTTGGTTAGGCAGGTGAGGATAGGTATTCGGCTATCTTAGCCGAAGCATCAAGACCCTCTGTCTTTGCCTAATCATGATTCTAAGCTCGGACAGAACCCCAATCAACGCTCCTCTATGCTTCTTCCTCAACAGGGAAAGCGGAATTTAGAATGATTTTTTGGGAAAATGAGACCGACGGGTTGCCATTTTTTAGTAGTGGGTGAGGCCTGTATTCTAAGATGCAAGACTGAGACGCTAGTAGGCAGGTTGACATGTGCTCTTTTGCATGATCAGTAGGAAAAGAAGTTATAAGTCCTTATTCAGTGAAAAAGATAATAAGAGATAGATATTGAGGTCAAAGGTCAAAAGTGATTAAGAAAAGTGGTGGTCTGGGGGGAAAGCAATTGGGAAAGAGACATTCCTCCTAGTATTCTACTTTAGCTCAATAAGCTTTGGCCAGGTATAGGCTAGGGTCTGAGGCTTTTCAATATATATTAGTAGCTCGACAAAGCAATTTCTTATTTATGCTTTTTTCAATCAAAAGAAATTGAAAATAGATTAATGAAATATGAAATCAATAGCTTAAGTCAAATTGAATCAATATAAAATGATGAGAGTTGAGGGAAAGCAAGCCCTACCTTCAATCCCAAGGACGCACTCAAAGTACATTCTATAGTCAACATGATGGAGAAGGTCAGCCTGATTTCCAACCCGACGCACTCAGTCTCCTATTCTATTTTATTATTTTAAGTTCAGTCCAGTCTTCCCCGTCGCAGCTAGCCTAATCTCCCTTCCTTAGGTCTAATCTCAGGGCCGAATCCGGTTAGTTAACAGTACATCCCATGAACTATTCTCATCGAAGATAGAGGCTTTTCGTCAATAGGACAAAGGGATATTGTCTGAACCATGGACAAAGTCTAATGCCGGAGGGAGGGATCAAGTTTGTTTTCAGTCTAATGCCACAATGGATCCTGGGTGAGAAAGAGTACTACCATCCTTCAGACAAACTCTCCTCTCTATCCTTTCCTACCCTGGACTTCTCTCTATCCTCTGCTTCGCTTTACCTATTATATATTAAAGAAGGTCTCGCTCCCTTCTCCGTCAGTGTCATCTAAGGAAGGAGCCCCTAATATATAATCCAAGCTGAGGCTCAGCCCTTCGGTTCACCCCCTCGGTCTCATCTGCTTCTACCCTCGGATCACGTCTCTGGTCTTCTTTCCCATCTTCCAGATTTTTCACTTATGAGAGGTCTTATTTCGTTGCAGCCTTTGAAGATCGAAGTGGTCTATCTATTGTCGTACTCTCTGGCTGACCTCCTCACACACTTCCTAAACTAGGCCTGCACACCTAAGCCCGAGATGCATGCCTAAGGACGAGAAGGTAGAAATTAACGAAGGAGAGGAGGTTTACGTAGATTAATCAACCCTCAGCTCAGTCCTTTTTCTCAGCTCATTTCTTTTCTCAAAGCTCATTGCTTTTCCCTCTACCAAGCCCCTGATTTGAGAACCTCGCTACTGGAGTATAGGCTTTCCCTTGAGGCTGGATGATCACAGAATCATTCGACACTATCAGCTGGTTGGAAGAGTGTACTAAGTCCTAGCTAGTACCCTTGCAACTGTGAAGTAGATGGGGCTAAGCCTCTTAACTCGACTAGGCTTCACTTTTCGGCTACACCCTCTCTCTGCTTCGCTCCTATCTTACTGGTGACGGATGAGATATTCTCTTTGCCCTTTTATATAGTTAGAGAAAGCATGTATTACGAGAAGTATTACAATCGAATCCATATTACGAAGATCTCGGAGCTCTTCCCCAGCACCATACCTTGCTTACCTTCCCGACCTTCCTACCGCCTCCCCGTCAACCTGACTTCTCTTCCGCTTGACCCTTGTACTAGAGCCCCCGCATGGGAATGTCACCAGACTTGCCTTCCCTTTCTCATCATGGTCTGTGGAAACGACTTCACCTTCTCTTCCCAAGTCACTTTGCCTTTCGGGCCTTTTCGGAAGCAGAGAGAGTGAGCTCAGGATTCTATATATTCTGTCGAAACTCGCTATTATAATATAAGTCAAGCGGGAAGAGAGAGGGAATGGATGGAGGGCCTAGAGATGGGAAGGTCGATAGGTGGACTGAGATCAGGGGTGGGATTAGATATCTTAGCGATAAAGGGTGGATACTAGGTGGGCCCTGTGCCTATCGATCCCTGATGTGCTCTAGCTAATGCCTTCCGTAGGTTTTGGGCGAAGAAGGGAGCAACCGGCCTTGGTGCATGGTTCAGTCCTGAAGGACTCAGTCAAACTTGACCACGTACTCAAGCCCTTTCTCGACATACTTTTTGGTAGTACCGATGACCAAATAGATAGCTCAGACCTGAATGAAAACGTATAAATTATCTCACTTTGACATATTCTTTGAGTTATTTTGTCTAGTTGATAAGAAAAACTATCGCGATTAGAAAAGGGATTATAGGGGCTGGTCTCTTCTTTAATAAGAACTGAGGAAAAACCTCCCTTGAATGCACATACCTAGTTAACAGCTCTATCCTTATGGCATTTGCATGGGCGGCCCGATGCCTGCCCTGCCTTCTCTAGATAAAGAGAATAAGCTCCATTCACTTTTGAGCTCTGCTCCCTCTTTCTCTTCCCGCGACTACATTGCTTTTTCGCAATCAGGAGCTTACTCGCTCTTTCCTCGTAGCGAATCAAAGAATCTTCCCTGACTTACCTTTGCACTTCCCCGGTATGAGACTTCTCTACTTTCCCTGGGTGCAAACCGGATAGAAAGAATGAAAAGTGATGAAAACTGACCGACCCCCTCTAGCCTTCTCGGGGCTCACATCCAAAACTCACGATCTTTAATTTAGCTTATATATATATAGTTTTTTCGGTATTTTCTGAAACCTATGGTCAAAGAGATCTAGCTACAACCATACCTCCTTACTCGCCTCAGCTTTTCCCTTAGAAATTTTGTTGTTGACTTGACTGAGACCGTCGTGACTGCGCTCCTTCCCTAGCTCATCAAATTCCCGCCGCTGCCCTCAAAGGAGCTCGGGTATCGTAGGTCACTACCTTGCTTCTCGCTGCCAAAGCTTGCTAAAAGGAAAAGGGCCTCAGGAGGCAGCAAGAACTGAGAGAAAAGCTTCTCACATCTTCCCGAGACTATATTTTTATAATATTATAGATTAGGGGTCTAGTCTAGTCCACTCGTGATTTGATATAGCAGAAGTTGGCATCTCGCTCCTGCTCTGGCCAACCTCGCTCACCTAGAACTCTCATTGAAACTGCGCGTGTAGACTATCTGATCCTAGCCCTAGGAATTTCAGGAAAGGTTGAAGGCAAGAGGCCAATTCGACAAGCTAAGAGCTGTTGAACTCTAGACCTCCTATGTGTCAGAAGGCCTCATTCTCTTCCTACCCAGCTTTGAGGGCTTTTGACTTAAGGGCATTGTCGCGGTAGGTTGAGGGCTAAGAATGATTAGCGACGGCTATATATAAGTAATCCGAAGGATGATTCCAATAATACAAACTATGTATATTAGTTATCTAAGACATCTTTTCATAGACGCTTTCTTTCGACTCGCATATCTCTACGGACTAGTGGACAGTTAGCTTGATTGTGCGGTAACGATGCTAGGAAGGGGCAAGGTAGGCATTCCAGGTCAGAAATATATAAGAATAATAGGTGAATTTCTGAAGCATTGCTTTTTAGTAGATCATGGAGGATGGCTTCTTGCTAAATTCTTCGGCACTATGGTATTACAACCTACCATCACCCTTCCCCTTGACGCTCCGAGAAAAGGAGGTCAGGGACAGCCCTCTCTCTCCCCGTACCTACGAGTCGGTTGATGAGTCCATGCTATCTAACTACTTTCTTATGCTCCTCGACTACTCCCGAATTCCCATACTCTCTACTAATAGCTGGGGCCAGAGCTTGTAGAGACTTTCCTTGCACCTAGAACCTTCCTGCACCAGGCACTCTGACTATGCTTCCCATTCCCTCAAGGCAGTCAGCTGACCAACCATTGGTCAATCTATCCTCCCCCTCTACGATATCGCCAACGCAAACTAGATATTCGGCCCGTTTAGGGCTCGCAGTCTGTTACTTCCACTATTGATTGAGAATTTCTTGGGATTGATTGGTCTCCTATTACCAAATATAGGATACAGGGCAGCGAAGTGTTGAGGCTCATCCTTCTTTCTTCGGGTTAGGAGTGAGGTTGTCAGCTTTAGGGTACTAGTCCCATGTCTTTCCTTTCCGAGTAGTCCAATGTCCAAGCTTATTAGAGTATGGCCCCCGGATAGGGAAGGTAAAAGTGATTAGGCCTAGGGCATGCGTAAGGTCCCTAGAAAGAGTAACGTAGCTCAACCCCCTCTACATTAAAATCAGAGGTCTTACTCAACAGGTGAAGAAGAAGTAATTGACAGGCAGGTAGTCGATTTCACAGGGTAGATGGAAGCCACAAGTTCTGAACGCTTCTTTTGCCTAGGAGATATGTGGAACCAGCCTATAACTGAAAGCCGGGTGTCGAGGTTCAACCTTTGTGTCTACCGGGCTTTGTCAATCAGTAAGTGACCCTCGTAGTTGTGGTTGGTAACTCCAGACATCCGTCCGTAAGATGGAAGCTGCAGGGGGGCCTTTTGCTTCGGGTCGGGCTGCTCCGTCGGGTCTTAGCATCCGAGCTCTTCACATTCATAGGTAGAGTCCGAGTCGGTACTGCTGCTTCCACAGATCGATTGGGGCATAGGCAGGTTGTCATTATGGGTTCCCGAGGGGTGCTCAATCATTCCACAGAAAAAAAGCAAGGAACTGGTCTGGTTTTTTAAGGGATGCACTGTTTCTAGATCTTCACGGGGCGAGGCATCAGGAGTAATTTCATAGGAGGCGTCGATTGTGCTATAGTTAATCATTAATGGGAAGGAGCATGTGAAAGTGAAGACGTCATTCTCCTTGCTTAGCCGCTTAGAGTCCTACCTCTGTCTGCTTTCACTAGTGGATTAGAGAACA
The DNA here is from genome assembly GCA_037367405.1 of Ottelia alismoides. Taxonomy (NCBI): domain Eukaryota; kingdom Viridiplantae; phylum Streptophyta; class Magnoliopsida; order Alismatales; family Hydrocharitaceae; genus Ottelia; species Ottelia alismoides. The sequence continues at coordinate 616,753 of JAZKJV010008779.1, read as the reverse complement.
ACCCTGGTTCTCGCGCACACCCTAACACCCCTGGAATGCCTTTGAATCCCAGTAAGCCGCTGTGATGCTACCTAGTAAGCTCTGGAACTTATAACTCGCTAATAGCTCGCACCAATTATTTTCTTTTATATAGTAGTAAATAGCACGCCTTCTCTAGTTAAAAAACCCTTGTCCCGGGCCTAGAAAAAGTCCTTCCATCATATGTCCCCCCTCTGACCCCCCCCCAAGGAAAGAGAGCAGAGAAAGCCTGACTCGCGCATTCGTGAGCGGACACTCACTGGCATGCGCTCGGAGGCGAGAGAACCCTAGGACACCCAAATGGATTTTGGGACTGAAATCTCTAAAGAAAGTCTCAAGGCCTTCGGGCAACTCACCCGAGTTCCCCTCACTTCCTGCTGCATCCCCAATACTCGCTCATTCGTTCGCGGGCGCTCACAAGAGCACTCTCAAAGAGAATGAGACAGGGCGGCCTTGTTTAAATGAAGAAGCTCCACAATGGCAGAAAGAGAACATACCTCATTTAGAGACGCAGTTAAGACAGGGCTCAGGACTCAACCCTCTGACTCCACCAGTTCTCGGCCTCCTCGGTTGGTCTAGAGGGAGACTGCCTCCCGCCGAATCAAAGGAGCTCACTTATATACTAGTTGGACGGCAACAAAAAGGTCGAGGCCTTTCTTCACAACATAACATAGTAGAGGAAAACAGAAAGGAAAAAAGTCACATCACTTTATATTGGTCGGAGAAAGATGGATTTAATATAACAAGAGATATCATAATAGAGAAAAAGCTGCCAGAATGCCCAAAAGGGCAGACGGGGAACTCTTCTTTCTTGTTATATTAAATTGCAGGATCGTATTCTTAGTCTTCCGTTTATTTGGAATTGATATTAGACTTTTGATAAATATATATAATTAAGCAAAAATTGGAAATTTGAGCTACGATGCCCATCCAACATTATCCCATAAGCAAGAACTGACTATCGGTGACCTGTATCGCTATCCCATCTGACTTTGCCCTCCCGAAATGGGATTCTTTAGTAAGTAAGCTGGGTAGGATTCATTTTCATTCCTGGTGGCAAGGTGGAATGCGCGGGCCCGGGGGCATGAACGAAAGGCAAGCAAGAAGGCATGAAAGGGCGTGCATCGTCTACCAGGCTGACAGCATCGGCTCCGACGTCTGACACCTCTTCATCAGGGACCCTCTCCCTGATCTCAATGGCCGAACTAGCCCCACTCGAAGAGCAGCGGGTTGAGGAACTCGTCCAAGCTCAAAGTTTGTGAGAAATCAACCCAAAAAATCTACAATTATATATTGATATAGAGTGGAGTTCGAAGGGGAATATTCCCTCCTCATGGTCGAGGTGATCCTAGGCCCCATGGAGTTAGAAAGCCCTTATAAGGCACAAGTCGTCATGGACATGAGTTGGAACTTGAAGGAAGTGGAAGCAAAAGCTGGACATACTGCTAAAAAAGTGAAAATAGGTGGGGAAGGGGCAAAGGGGATGGGGGGACTAGTAAGGAGACTGACTTTTCTCTTTCTTTCCATTTCTCGCCTGTCTTGTGTGGCCATTTTGTTGTGGAGGCACGGGCAGGCTTTTTTCTAGAATATCAAGCATAGCACTCTTTCTTCGTGTCTTTTCTTTCCGTCTGAGTTCATCTCCCTCCTGGGAGAAGCCCTACGCCACGCACACTTCTTTCGGGAGCATCCCCATTCCCCCTTCCAAATCGGTTTAGAGACTCTGGGAATCAAGTAGATCTTAGCCGTACCAGCTGCATCTTCTTTCTGTATTTGGGGCGAGCGGCATAGGGAGTGGCAGGCGGGGATCAAATAGCATTTTCATGTGTTAGGAGCGTGTACAACAACCTTAAACGCACAAGCCTCATCTGCTTCCCCCTCCATCCTTAGAGGAGTCGTATGAGGTGGAAGCTCCACGTACGGTTTTGAAGCCGAGTCTTTCAAGCAATGGGGCCTAGGGACCGATATGATGATAGGTTTAGGTAGCGAGGCCGGCCTACTATGGGAACCTGTGGGTCTCCGTGCATGAGAGAACAATCCATTCATGGCTTGGACATCATTGTAATCACCCTCATGCCAAAGGGAAATATAGCATAGAACAAGAACGAGGCGAGGGGATTCTCCACTACGAGAGTGGTGCCTCGCGAGCTGGGCTTTTCGAGATGAGGCCTTTTGATGAAGCCAAATCAATTTCAAGCAACCAAACCCTGCAACTGATGAGAAGGACCAGGGAAGTGTGTACGTTGTCACACTCCCTGCCTTCCAAAGGTGCCTAGAGGACGGGCCAGACGCAGCAATGCGATGACCCGGGAGCAGATTCCCCACCGGCAGGGAGACAAGATACGGCCATCTCGAGGAACATCACAACCCTTAGACAAGACCAGAGAGATCCCGAAAGGCGACCTTATTAAAGAGAACATTCGAGAGTTAGAGGATCCATAGTACCTGCAGCCTCCCCTGACATGATGCAGCTTTCCTTTGAAAGCGGGGGTAAGGGATTCTTTTCTGCTACGAAAAAGAAAAAGCGGGGCAGATGTCGACTCGACACAGCCGGAAGATACATCCAATACCAATGATCTGTGCCTACCGATACTGGATTGAATACCTCATATTACTTTATCGGGATGAAGGAGCCCCAACTATATAGTCCTCCAATAATAAAAAAGCAGAGTACAGAGAACAGAGAAGACGCTTGGGATTGTTTAGGATAGTTCGATTGCCCAAGGCTACCATTCCCCGAAAGGAAAGACCGGAAGAAGAGAGAGGAGAAGGCGAGGGTAGTCAGCCCTGCCCCATTCCCCAAACCCTGCAACATTTCCTTCTACCATTCTTGTTTTCCTTCCGAACTCCAGCCCCCTGTCCCTAGACCAGAATCATCTCTCGTTGGCACCCGGGACGGGGCCGAAGCCACCTCCACTCTACTGAGATTCGAGTCCTTTTTCCTCCCCGAGACCTAGCCCATCGAGACTATTATATAAGTCAGTTTGTCGCCAACTCGTACTATATATCCGGGCGGCTTCTTGATTTTCTCTTGGACTATCTATATACTTTCTAAACGAGTTCCTCAACTAGATAATACAAGATTTTTTTAGAACATCAATATATATATATATATATATATATATTCTAAGTAAATTATAGCTTCAAGTTCGGGGGTTCTCACTTCGACCCTGATCTTCTTAGCGTCTCTGCATTTTTCGAGAAATATATTTAAAAGGAGCTGGGATGGGGCATGTGTTTTTCAGGGGGTCTTTCTAGCAATAGCATGACTACCGTTCTAAAGGCATCTATTGTTAGTGCTTGGATGAAGTCAAGCAAGCAAAAGGACCACTCACCCTTACTAGAAAATGGGCAATGTCTAAAATCAAAAAAGAACAAGAAGGAATTTTAAATGGGCAAGGAAGGGGGAGCGGGGAATGATGATTTTCGTCTGTTCCTGGTACTCCAAGCCAACAAGACAAAGTAGCCCAAACTATATCTTGACTTATTGAAAATGGCAAGTTGTTCCTATTACTTTGTGGCTTTCCCTTGTTTCTACCTTCGAGTCTGAGATAGAAAGTTGCTAGTGGGCTAACTATTTTGATTTGAAGCAAAAAACCATCTTAGGGCAAGGTCTATTCTAGGCTCCAATTGAAGTGCGACGTTTTCTTCCAGACAAATCTTGCTAACAAGTAATATTCTAATAGTTGCTAAAATAATCATACAAATCAAATAGCAACTTCTATCAGATTCTCGGAGAGGAGACGGTCCTTCTTCCTTCACTCTCCCTGCTTTCTACAAGAAAGAGTCCCACTAGTTACGTAGCTCACCCCGCTAGCCAAAAGCCCTCACCCTACTTATAGAAATATGTGCAGCCTATTCGGATTCAATTGGCAAATGGGGATTCAAAGTCTTCTATCAAAGAGCGGATAAGATCGCAGCGGAAAAGATATAATTGTTGTCATGATCAAAGGTCTCGAGCGCATTGATCTGGTCCGGAAATTTCTTCAAACTAGTTGGAATCACAAAAGAGGGCCTCCTGGTCGTATAGGGGCTTGATAAGGGGGTATTGGGGAGCTTCCATGAACTTGACTACTCGACCCAAGAAAGGGGAATTTCTCCGTCACGCGATGGATGTGATTCGATAGATGAATAGGCAGGAGAAGAGCGGTCACTATCTATTTCTTTTGTCTGGGAAGCATCTCTTTGGTCTTTAGTTATCCAGAGCAGTGGTATTAAGAATCTGTCTTTCTCCCATGCTTTCCGTTGGTCAACAACTAACCATAGCTCTCTATAGTTCTTCAAAACTCATATAGGAAGGAGTCTCTTTCTATCTGGAGGGAAGAATTTCTGATGAATCAATAATGCTTCAACTGTATAAATTACATGCAATGATAGAGATGAAGTACATGGGATCGGAAGAATTCTCAAACTATGGAACCAACTGCTTTCAGACTGGGGGAAGAAGATCCGGAGCAACGACCTTCCAAAAAAGAGAAATTGGAAGAGGTATCAATCAAAGGTTTTAGCACTGGTGTCTCCTATATGTCCTCAACTTTATTCAAAGTATTCCAATGGTGTAAGGCCGTCGACTTATTGGGAAAAAAGAGGAAAAGAACTTTGATCTCTTCTTTCGGAGAAATCAGTGGCTCACGATGAATGGAAAGAAAATTTCTATATTTGATTTCGAAGTCCTCAGAGGGCACTTCTTCTGGTCTTTTGACTTGTAGGAATGACATAATGCTCATCCATGTTACACACGGCTAAGGAAGCATTGTTTTTTAATCCCTCCCTGTACGTCATGCTTGGGGAAGGGGGGCCAGGCCCGAGAAGGGCTAGTATTCGTATAATGTCAATCGTCAATGTTCTTAAGATTCTCAATCTTCTGACAAGGGAGCGAAAGGACATTCCCAGCTTCAAAGTGAACTTGTTCGCTCCTCCCAAAGAGTGACATCCACATCCTCGGAGGGTGTAATGTAATCATTTCCCAGCCAGCTTATATACTAATTGGATGCATTCCTGCTGAAGTGAACTTGTTCGCTCCTCCCAAAGAGTGACATCCACATCCACAGAGGGTGTAATGTGATCATTTCCCAGCCAGCTTATATACTAATTGGATGCATTCCTGCTGTTCCGACGTAAACAAACCTTCGGAGGGTCATCTCAATTCTGGAGAAGCTCACTCTGTGTTTTCAGTGAGAGGCGTATGCACATTCACCAACATAAAGAACAAAGGGGTGGGGGAGTACCTCATGCACTTTCAGTTAGAGGCGTATACCCAAAGAGTTCTCCCGGAGGTGCACACTAGGTCCCCCTGCCTCCGACGCGCAGTTCTTGCCTGAAGTCAAGACCAGAGTGTGTGGCCTTCCCCCATGCACTTTGAAGCATCTTTGGAAGAGGTCATTTCACATCCTCTTTCTTGCACGCAGACGAACCCCCCCCGACTCCCGCCCTGAGAAAATGAGATATCTTATAGTATATATAGCATTAAGAATCCATATTTCCCCAGATATGTAGTGGGAAGGTCATGCTCGATCAAGAAAGTAGTCCGTAAAGCAAGTGGAGTGGTCCGCCTTTGTGTTCTCGCAGTCGGATGAAAAGGAACTACTAAATAAGGAGTAGGTAAGTGGGTTTTTCTTTTTTTCAGGGGAATAGGGGAATGAAACTATTGACAAAGACTCCCGGCATTCCCGGCTTATCGCGTTTATTACTAAGTTTTCCCTATAAACCTTTTGAGCCTTCTCTTTCTAATCCTAAGGCCATCTTCCTTCGTACTCTAAGGCATAGTCTCCAATCATACGAGGAGAGGGAGCTGAGCGGTTCTCTCTCATTGCTGCACACACAGACAACAGAAGTCAATCAGAGCTCAATCCAGGGGGTGGACCATACATTCATTGATCAACAATCCTTTCCGAACAACAATGCAAGATGCTTTTTCTTTGACATTTGTTTTTCCCTCTTTCTCGTCTTCTTTCCTCTCTTCACCCTTTCTGCTATGCCATCGATCTGACGGGTGAAGCAGCTCATGTTTACTAAGAGATCTTCCGCTTCTTTATCTTTCAGTCGTCTCACTGAAAAGTTGAGGGGATGAATCGGACCAACTTTCTTTCGCCCGACCTGCTCTATGTATATCAGTTTGCTTAGTCCGACCAGGGGAAGATAGCAGTATTGGAAAGCTTACCTGCTTTTTTTAGCAGCAATGTGGAGCTGAAGGCGAAGGTTTCCTCTCGACATTTGATTTAAAACTACATATTTGATTATCAAAATATAGTTGCGAATGTTTGCTACAATATAAATATGTCCGTTTTTGAATAAGAAATATGTCATTAAAAATGGCAAAAGTAAGTCACGCGTGGAGGAAGAAGGGGGTAGGTAGCGCACAAATGAGCACTGAAAAGGGTCGGTGTGTCCCCGCGTGTTCGCAAGCTACTATAAAAGCCTTCCAGGGCCGGGAAGCAGGGGCTTCCGAACACAGCCCCTCCCGTCCCCGAGGACTATCTCATAACAAGGGGAAGGCGCGTACTAGGATATACAATGGGAATCCAAAAGCTCCGACCTATCTTCGAGGCCTTAGATATTTAATAGAAGGCGCACTTTTCTTCTTTCTTTTGTGCCCCCCTTTCCCCCTTTTGAGGCTGCTAAGGTGGATTATTGTTAGCCAAGTCAGATGTTGCTTTTTTTGAGTCATTTTCTTCTCGACTTTCCCACGTTCGATTTTCCCACGTAGTTCATTGGTCAAACCAATGATTCTCCTCTTCGTGAGGTCATAGAGAGAGTCTTCGCTTTTTCTAGTATTACTTATAGAAACACCACGAAAGAACCATCCCTTCCTATTTCAAATGAGACCAAAAAGCCTTCTATACCACTTCGCGTTATGGGGCACTTCACTCTCGACATTTATATGATGTTATTTGTCTTTTTCCCATGCTATAATGATATTGATTTTCTCGGGGGTTCTCACTTCGACGCCCAGATATATGGTACGAGTTGGCGATAATCTAACTTATATAATAGTCTCGCTGGGGTGAAGGGGCGGTTTACATACAACTTGGACAAAGTGGTTGATGATTGAATCTCAGAGGCATTCTTTTCATTTGGTAGATCCAAGTCCATGGCCTATTTCGGGTTCACTAAGAGATTTGGCAACCACTGTTAGAGGTGTGATGTACATGCACTCATTTCAAGGGCGTGCAACACTTCTTAGTTTGGGTCTCATATTTCTCCTATATACAACGTTCGTATGGTGGCGCGATGTTCTACGTGAATCCACGTTGGAAGGTCGTCATACAAAAGATATACAATTAGGACCTCGATATGGTTCTATTCTGTTCATAGTATCGGAGGTTATGTTCCTTTTTGCTCTTTTTCGGGCTTCTTCTCATTCTTCTATGGCACCCACGGTAGAGATTGGAGGTATTTATCCCGCAAAAGGGACTGGGGTTTTAGATCCTCGGGAAATCCCTTTTCTTAATAGCCCTATTCTCCCTTCATCCGGAGCTGTCGTAACTTGGGCTCATCATGCCCTCCTCGCGGGGAAGGAAAAAGGGGCAGTTTACGCTTTAGTAGCTACCGTTTTACTGGCTCTAGTATTCGCAGGCTTTCAAGGAATGGAATATTACCAAGCACCCTCCACGATTTCTGATAGTATTTATGGTTCAACCTTTTTCTCAACAACATGCTTTCATGGTTTTCATGTGAATATAGGTACTCTTTTCTTGATTATAGGTGGTATTCGCCAATATCTTGGTCATCTGACCAAGGAGCATCACGTTGGCTTTGAAGCAGTTGCATGGTTGATGAATCCATAATTCATTAAGTTTTCTATCGCATTTTGTCTTAAAACCCTTAACAAATGCATGTAAATATTCATTAATTCCCATCTTTTATAAAAACTCCATTCATGAATGAATATTCACTTTTAAACATAAAAATCATGTAAATGAATACAGAACAAATAAAAAGAAAAGAAGGTAGATTGGATATATGTATGTATATACAATATGACTTATACATATAAATATAACTGCAAGGTATATTTATAGCCTAATCCCCGAGACCAAGTAAACATGGATTGGTCGACAAACCAATAAGTAGGGGGAGATAGGAAAAGAAAACCCTAAAAATAATATAAGACACACTTCATGAACTTTCCAGTATTTATCAAATAAATACAAAACTTCAATGATTTTTAATTAATTCATATGTATATATTTTACACCAAACTCTTTTACTATTATTTCTAAAAATGTATATAGAAAAATAAAAATAACTTAAAAATATTACCCTGTATATATGCCAAGAAATACAGCTTATAAATTATAAAAATCTCAACTTCCGAACATCATAACTTCTTCATACGAACTTTAATTTCACTCTACTCACATTTAAAGTTCATAAAATATTATTCTCTAATTAATAAAGGTAGTTTCATCGAATTCGAGTCCGTTTGCAAAAAGTCGGTTTTAGGACCAAATGACAACTGGGTTTATGGGCTATTTATTTTATATAACACACATTATTTAAAGTTTTCTTAATTTTATAATTTCTAATTATTTTCATGATCTTGTAATTTAGCCCTAATTTATTTCAGAATTTTTGGAGCTTATTTATTATTTTAATAAAATCAAAAATCCTAAATTATAGGTAAAAATGAATTGAATAACTAATACCCATATATATTAATATATGTAAATTAATTTAATAAAATCCCTAAACATTCACACAACTCTTATTTATTGTTCTAATTTTTAAGAAACAATAAAATTAATTTTTCATTATTTATTTATTAAATTAAAAATCCAAAACCTATTTATCTGTACATATTTATTAAAATAATATTTATAATTCGAATAATAATTATTATTTATAAAAAGTAATTTTTTCATAAAATAAATAATTAAATTATTTACATTTCTTATTTCTATACCTATTTAAAATAACATTAATTACTATTTAATACTTAATTTATATGCAATTTTCTTCATCTGGACAACCAGGTGCTGATACGTGTCAGCACCTGGTTCATCTTCTCCAAGAAGGCCGAACTGGATTCTGTTCTGACTGGCCTTCTTCACCTATTTTTCTAGCGCATCTCTAAACCCTTCTAGTCGATCTAATCCATTGATTCAACCCTCTTAACAACCTTCTCCATCGCCCACCATTCCATTTAAGGTGGAGCTCAAGAAATCTAACTATATAAATCCCCAAAGATCGCAATCCGCAACTAACTCTCCTACTACCACCTAAGCCACCCAGTCCAGTGGCCGACCCCCTATCTTCTCCACCTCGCTCCGCCTCGCTCCGGTGGAGACAACACCTGAAGGCCAGCTCGTGTGGAAGAGGGATCTTCGGAGGGAATGTTTCATGTCTTTGTTGCCTTGCATCACCGCCATCGCGTGCGTCTAGCTCCGGCGAAGATCAGCCGTCGAGCATTCATTTGAGGTAATACACCTTTGCAATCCCATATCTATTCCTTTATATTTATCAAATTTCTTCTCGATTTTCGTGCCACGATTAGCGTGGCTAATCATGTAGTTAGTTAGTTCAACCATCTAGCTTAGACGCTCACCCAAATTCAATTCTTAATCCATTTCAAATCAACTCAAATCGCGTTTTCTTTTTCTTACTTTTCGTACACAAGTTTCATTTAATCAGGAAACAACATGTTTTGATCTTGCAAACACTTAATCCATCGGCTGATTCCTTGTGAATCGAGCACAAATACTTGTTGTTTGCAGATCTATCTTGCATCAAGAGAAAATGCAAATCAGTTGGAGTCTTCAATCATCTAGAAAATCCATCGTCCAAGAAGCTGCAACCAACTACTGTATCTCTAGAAGCAGAGAACTGCCAACTTCGTTGATCTGTAGCTGCCGCTTCGAGACATCTCCGATGGCCATCTACCGCGGGCAAGCTCGAGGGTTAGAGGAGCTAACCCTCTGGCCCCGCTGGAGATCCAAAGGCATCGCCGTTCGCCTGAGATAATTTGGAGAAGAAGCCACGTTCGTCAGTTACTCAACAACCCCAAGAATAGTTGAAGAACTCCAGGCGCACAGAACTGCGATACGTGTCATCCGCGGATGGCCAAGATCAACGTGCACGTTCAAATCTCAACCGCTCATTCTGAAACGGTGGAGAAATTGCATAAAGAGCCCAAAAGACTTCCAGATATTCCATAGCGCTCCAGAACTTTCCAGATTTACATCTAGGTCCCCACGTTGGGACCTAAATGTAAACATTCTCATTTTTATATCAAAATAATCCCTGTTAAGTACCTTTTTGCATATATTTTTGATTCTTTTTCTTGCACTTATACCCCTGGCCTGTAGGGGAGTCTAGGACCTATTCTCGACATATTTTTTGTAGATTTTCTTGGGGTAGTTACACAACTACCTCCGCGAGGTTTAAAGTTGTTTTCGTGTATTTTCGACGTGTTTTTATCGTGTTTTGATTCGTCGCGAATCAACTCCGTCTTGGTTTGTTTTCCTGTGTTGTTCGAGCCCGTTGCTCGTCCCGTTTCAAATACTATATAGTATCACCAATAGTCTGCCTATATTCCACCTATTATATCGTAAATAAATTGTGTGAAAAATACCACTTTGGAAAAAAGTAAAAAAAAATTGGAAATGAATAAAATCAAATAAAATTTATAAATTAAAAACTTCATAAAAATTGTAGTGTTTCTTTGACTGCTTTAAGAAGAGATAAAATAAATCACAAAAATATTTTCTCATATAAAAAGTCAAAATGCCCTATTCTGCCTCCTTGTGTTCGACCCAGGTACACTTCCATGTATAAATAATTAGAGCAAAGTTTTTTTTAAACCAAATTTTGGTTAATCGACTAGGATTCCTTTTGTGGTTTTTCTATACCGACAACCTCTTCTTCTAAAAATCCGTAAACTGATTCTAATAGATCGCATCAAAATGGCGCCGTTGCCAGGGATGTATTAGTGTATTTTGATTTTTTTACCTATCTTTGTGATTTTATTTTCTCTCTTTTTTTCGTTTTTCGTAGATTTTCTTCGGTTTTTTGTACGGCTTTTCCCGACTCGTCTCTCGATTTTGTTCAGCCGCTAACTAGTTTTTGTAAGGCCTGCAGGATCAACCGGTTTCTTAGGAAGCCGAATCAGCTAAAAGTGCAGAGGCTGACTCCTTCTTTACGAGTCGGCTGTAGAGGGCCGAAACCAATTATTGTAACTTTGTAAAAGAGAGAGAAAGAGAGAGAGAAGTTGTATTAAACTATTGTAGAAGTGGTCCACTAACAACATCCCGACTTGTAATCCCCCCCACCCATTTTTTTAGGGGTCTAATTCACCGAGTACCGTGTACTCGGGTGATCAGGGCACCCACCGCGATTTTCTCGACTTATCAGTTTTCCACGGCTTTTTTCCTATAGATGCTTGCATAGGTTTTTATTCTATCTGATTGTGCCTACGCAGCTAGTTTCATGACTTGCAACCTAGGTGGATGATTTTAGAATTTTTATAAAAAAAGCAGACGTTTGTTTGAAAAAACACAAAAAATATAAAACCCCAAAATACAATCGACACTACTAAAATATCTGATCTAAAAATCATAAAAATTCATCTGATTTGGGAGACTAATCCCCAGACATCATCTCAGAGTGTGCGAGCGAGAGTCGACCCATAAGGCTAGAGCCAAAACCCTGTACTTCTCACGAAATACTACTTAGTCTATACACCTAATCACTGTTCCTTAGTGGGTACGCTCGGGTAGCCGGAAACGGTCCGGTTTTACTTAGCAAAGTGGGAGGTTTAGAGGACACTACGCAAGGCTCCGTCATCAAGTTACACGGGTAGACGGAAATGGTCTGTACTTACTCACGTACTGGCTGAGTGCGAGTGATTTTCTGTAAGGACTCGGGCTAGTGTTTCGAAGAAACTATCGGGCACCTATCAGCTCGCTCAGCTCGTGATAATCGATTAGACTTGTTTGCTAATTACAACCCAAGAACCGACAAGATAAAAGACCGAACTCTTACGATCTTCCCCGGATTGTGTTGGTGAAAGCGGGGTTTGCTTTGTGTTTTCTTGCGGGGCGTGAGTTGTCGCAGCTTTACGCATTTATCCCTCTTATTAGAATTGCAAATCGTGCTCTCCTGATCTTTCTATTGACATCGATGATGACGTCTCGATAGCTTTTCTTCTCAGACTCCGTGAGCTTTTGACCATCCACCGTCGATCGTACATCTTCACACGCTTGGTATGAATCTCTTCCTTAGCTGGTCCCATCTGATCTCGAGGAGAGTCAAACCCAAACTCCATCGCCTCCTAGCCAGACTATTGAGGCAGACCCTTGCCTCAATACATCTAGATCTCCAGCCGATTTTTCGTTGAGTTCTTATGAGAGCTTTTCTTTCACAAACGATTTGAATTAGATGGCTCGCGACTAAGGACCAGCAGACGAGAGGCCATCAACTGAGGAGCATCATGAAGGAAGACCAGACTCCGCAGACATTATGACCGGGATTCTCGACACGCTCCAACAGATGAACATATAGATTCGAGAACAATTCAGAACTAAGAATGAGTTGCGGGATGAAATAGTCGCGTTGCGAGCAGGGGCAGGGAACCAGTTACAGCCTGCACTGGTTCCCGCTAATTTTCAGGAAGAGTATGACCCAGGCGCGAGAACACTCCACCACTGGATTCGGCTACCTCCAAATCAAGGGTCATACGAGTTGAGACCGTCCTTCATATCACTGCTTTGCAAGTTCTACGGGAATGTAACAGCAATTTGAGATGATATGTGGTACATCTAGCTATCAAGGAGTTACATAGGAGCTTGTACACCTCAAGGCCTTTCCCTTTGCCTTAGCTGATAAGGCACTTTACTGGCTGAGACACTTGAGAAGGGAAATTACTCTATGGAATTATCTGAATTCCACTTTCCTACGTAAGTATTTTCCTCTAGGGTGGATGAACATGATGAGGAGTCAGATCTCCAATTTCACGCAGCTTCTGCATGAATCTTTCCATGAGGCATGGGATAGTTTCAAAGACCTTACGGAGAGATGCTTGCATCATGAAATACCGATGAAGGTGCTAGTGCAAAATTATTTCGAAGGACTCCAGCTAGATATCTAGGGGCTCGTGAGTGTCGCATGTGGTGGCAGTTATTTGAACAAGGACGCCGAGTCAGTCTGGACCATCTTCGAAGGGATGGCTCAGAACATGAGTGTCGTTGACTCTACTCGGGCATTTCAGAAAGACCCTCAGCCCCCACAACACCGAGAACATCATAAGGTGGCTAACATTTTAGACTATGAATCAAACACCAACATGGGATTCATTATATAAAAATTAACGTTGGTGGATGTGATTCAGAAGCAAGTTCAAGATTTACAGCCACTGCGAGAGTTGGAGAAACTCTCCTCTCAACCTCAGCAGTTGAGTATCTTTCAAAGAAGGTTTCTGAGCTTCAGCTTCACTACCAACAAAGCCAATCTTCTTCGACCGCACAACCCACACGGAGTATCTTACCCGCTCCACCCACCCATCAGGTTCATTATGTACAGAGCGAGCCAGAGACTCCGCAGATTGATTGGCATGAGGATCAGTCTCATGCCAATCCTGACCAGATCAATAGTGTTGCAGAGATGGAGGTTGAACTGGAAGCCACTCTCGAGATTAACTGATTTGGTATACTCCGATTCAGCAAGCGAGTATACTGCATCATTATCAGTAGCCGTACGGTCATTCGTAGCATGGACATCCACATTTCCAGCACCGCCAGAATTTCACGCAGCAGCAGTCTCACCAGAATGTTTATAAGAGACCACGATCATACCAACATCCTGCTTACTATTTACATACTTATCCTTATCAGTAGCCGCAACAGTCTTCCTCCACTTCACAGAGATTCTCCCAGCCTTCCACATCTTAACAAGACACACCAGGGCTGGAGAGAGGACCAAGCCATGGCCACCACACCGAACCAGAGATGTTTTCACAGTCCCAGGCACTTAATCAGATCATGGATATGTTGAGTACACTCCAGATTGCACATAAGACCGAGATGGAGCAGGTTAACCGTCGTCTGGACGAGTTAACTGCACCGAAGACCACTCTTCCAGCCCAGCCTCAAATGAACCTGAACAACAAAAGGAGGCATCCAGATCAGGTAGATACTACTGGTAAGATCTCATTTCCTGAATTTTTATCTAACTTCATCCATCTCAGGAGCGGTAGATCACCACGAGCACCTGCTGGAGTAGAGGAGAGAGCACTAGAGGAGCAGGAGCAAATACATGAGCAGCAAGATTCTGATGCCGAGGAGGAAAACCAGCACGATGATGAGGACTACATTTCAGACTCAGGAGAAGGGAGCGATGCCGATACATTTGACATGGACACTGACGAATCAAACGATGACATTACGCCAGACCATGCAGATACTCCCGAGAAAAACATTTCTTCCCCTGTTTTAGAGAGTTTTGTAGATAATTCTGAAACTCTCGATGTACAAGCTGATTCCAAAATGAATGAAAATTCTGATTTTCTGACTCTTGACATTGTTCCTTTTCCCGATGCTCTGTATGGAAAAGGAAAGAAAAATAACAAAAAGAATGCTGTGACTCCAGAGACTGAGCGTTTACTAAAAGATCACATCTTTTTGAAAATTACACTTCAAGATGCCTTGGATCATTTTCCTAGACTCAAGAATCAGTTAAGGAACAAATGCACTACACGTAGGAAAAAAAAAAACGAGTTGAAAAGCATATATTGATCAAGGCAACTTCGTGTGCGATTCGGAAAAAGGTACCCAAGAAGAAGAAAGATTTTGGAGCTCACTATGTCACCTGTCAGATTGAAGAGGCTACATTCCATCGTACTCTCTTAGATAATGGTTCCTCGATTAATTTGCTTCCGACCTCTTTGCTTGATAAGCTCAAGCTAGGTCCTCTCTACAAATCACGAGCGATACTTCAGTTTGCAGATTGATCTGTGAAGAGACCTAGATGCGTGTTGAGGATCACTATCGTAACTGTTCAGGGCTTGTAATTTCCAGTAAAATTTACTGTTTTAGACATGACGTGCCCTACACAGTTACGCCTTTTTGTAGACAGCAAGGGCACTTTGCAATTATGATGTTGGGAGAGTATCATTCACACGTACAACGGAGAGATACACATTGAGATGGACACAAGTATTGTAGAAGATTGCCAATACATAGATGAGACACAGTTTCCTGATCTTGAGAGCGTTTATTTTGATACTCACGATATCTTACACAAGGATAGGGTAGATCACTTGGTACCTAGTTCTTCATATGATTGTTCACATACAAAGATAAATTTCATACCCGATTCAGATGAGTAGTCACTTGTAGTAGACATCTCGATGCCGCAGATTGAAAGTACATATAATACAACACACGAGTCAATTGATTACATTTCACAGATTATACAGTATATTTAGCTTAGAGAGTCGGATGGTGTAATGCATACACATATAGACCCTTTCTGTAGTCCGACTCCAGAGATGCATATTTCAGAAAAGAGAGCTATGCCATGTACAGATTTCACTTACAGAGGAGGCTCTACTTTTTCAGCCAAGGATCAGTATGCACATAAAACACAGAAAATTCAGTATGACCCTGGCTGAAGTGATCTATTTTGTACAGGATTCATGATCATCCTTTCACTTCATCTCATCCTGTACAAATTCTTTTGAGCCATTCGATTTTTTGGAGATCCGTAACAATTGTATATTCTTCGTAGACCACAATAGTCCCCATTTTTGCTCGTCTTCTATGGTTAGGATACCAGATCCTAAGTAATGGGGGGACTGATTGTTCGTTGATTGACATTTTATATTTTTGTTCCGATTCTTTTGTACAGCCTTTCTTTTTCACAAATCACTGGTCTCCGATTTTTGCTACCCTCTTTTCTATACTTAGGATGCCTTATCCTAAGTATAGGGGGGACCGAGTGATTTTGATGATTTCATATTCTTTATTCCTTTTGATCATTCGTTGTATATATTTTTTACTCAGTCACCTCGTTTTTGCTCTCCCGTTATACTTACTATGACCTGATCGTAAGTATGGGGGGTTGACTGACTTGTATTCTATATTCTTTTTCACTCACTTTTACTTAGCACGAGTTATGTCCTCCTTTTTACTTTTGACGCTATGAGGACATAGCACAAGATAAATGTAGGGGGGGTGCATAAATATTGTATATATACTTTTGTCCATAACTCGTACTTTTATGTATTTTCTATATCTATAAAATCCATAAAAAGTCGGTGAGGGTTAATTTAAAATCCATTTATATATTTATTTATTACTTATAAAATCCTTGTAAATAAGTAAAATATGTTTAAAACTTGTATTTACAACTTGTAATTAAAATATGTATTTAAAATTTGTATTTAAAATTTGTATAGTACTTATTTAAAATCCTATTTATTAAAACATGTGTAAAAATCATTTAATCCTTGAAAAATCCCTTGTAGATAAAAAATGTAAAATACATTGGATATTTAACTCAAATAAAATATATCTTGTAAAATTCATGTACAAAAACTTGTTTATAAAAATCATGAAATCCATAAAAAATACAAAGTCCTAAAAGTCATAAAAATTACAAAAGCCTTAAAATCCATAAAAACTAATAAAAATCAGAGAATATACTTCACAAAAACATGGTTGCATTTGCATTCGCATTTTTCAGAATAAGTTTAATTTCTGGAATTAAGGATTGAGTCTAGTCTAAAGGATGGAGCTTGATTACGGCCTTTAACTTTCGATGTAAGGAGCCTAGTTAGGATCCAGAATTTAGACTCTTCAGGTCTTTTGACTTAAAATCTTTGGGTTCAATAAGACCATATTCGAGAAATCAAGTCATATGTGCTTAAGTAGACCATTTGGAGTCATACGTACAACTCTACACCAGTGAACCAATCTTGAACACATGCACTATACACTTTGCTCGACTCGCATGGAGTTACGAAGGGCAGTACATATTGGTAGTGCCTTTCTATCCTTATCTTCGCGACATAGACGTCTAAAGATGGGAGAGATTGGGGTTGCAATAGTTGCTTCGGATGAAGGAAGGATCTTTTGACACAATCTTTCAAAGACCTCTAAAAAGGGATGGCATAAAAAGATGCTATATCCGTCGAGGCACAAAAGATGAATGCAGTGTAAGCAAATTACTAAGTCAAATCAAAGAAGAATCCACCAAATATGACCACAATGGTCCAAGCTTCCACAAAAAAGCCTGTACAACTTAGTGGAGAATCAGCTACACCGGTTGAGCTTCACAAACAGATGCGTCTACACTGGTCGCACTCCACTTCTTTTCTCATTCTTCTACTTTCTCTCTATACTCGATTGTGGACATAGCAGAACTGACCTCAGAAGGGAATACCTCCCTCCCCGACGAAAGAGTAGCGGGATGAGGAAGCCATAGAAGTGTATAACCGGGGATGAACGGTTTCTTCATCTCTCTAAGCAAGAAGAGCTAAATCAATTCCCACACTGTACAAATTGACTTCAAAGATGATAGAGTTTGCGATATGAATAAGTGAGTTTGAACTAGCTGATGAAGTGATCTTGAATAAGGATTTGTGGAACTTGAGGACTGTTGAGGATAAAATCCTAATCCTAGTTAAGGCTCCGACAAAATGCTTGTTTCAGGCCCGATCAAGCTCTGCCCTTTGTATGTTCTCATGAATTGGTTTAGGAAAACAAATTCATTCTAACTTTCTTTCTTTTTCACTTACTTTTTAAAATAAGTGTTTGCTAAGGGACTAGCAAAGTTTAAGTATATGGGGTTGATGAATCCATGATTCATTAACTTTTTTTGTCACATTTTGTCTTAAAACCCTTAACAAATGCATGTAAATATTCATTAATTCCCATCTTTTATAAAAACTCCATTCATGAATAAATATTAACTTTTAAACATAAAAATCATGTAAATAAATAAAGATCAAAGAAAAAGAAAAGAAGGCAGATTGGATATATGTATATATATATATATAATATGACTTATATATATATATAAATATAACTGGAAGGTATATTTATAGCCTAACCCCCAAGACCAAGTCAGCATGGATTGGTCGACAGACTAATAAGTAGGGGGAGATAAGGAAAGAAAACCCTAAAAATAAATTAAGGCACACTTCATGGACTTTCCACTATTTATAAAATAAATACAAAACTTCAAATATTTTGAATTAATTCATATGTATATATTTTTCACCGAACACTTTCCTAATTATTTCTAAAAATGTATATAAAAATATAAATGTAAGTTAAAAATATTACCCTGTATATATGCCATGAAATCCAGCTTACAAATTGTCAAAATCTCAACTTCCTAACATCATAAATTCTTCATATAAACTCTAATTTCACTCTACTCACCTTCAATGTTCATAAAATAATATTCTCTAATAAATAAAGGTGGTTTCATCGAATTCAGAGTCCGTTTGCAAAAAGTCGGTTTTGGGACCAAATGACAACGGGGTTTCTGGGCTATTTATTTTATATAACACACATTATTTATAGTTTTCTTAATTTTATATTTTTTAATTATTTTTATTATCTTGTAATTTAACCCTAATTTATTTTAGAATTTTTGGAGCTTATTTATTATTTTAATAAAATAAAAATCCTAAATTATAGGTAAAAATGAACTGAATAACTAATACCCATATTTATTAATATATGTAAATTAATTTATTTAAATCGCTAAAAATTCACACAACTCTTATTTATTTTTATAATAATTAAGAAACTATAAAATTAATTTTTAATTATATTAAATTAAAAATCCAAACCCTATTTATTTATACATATTTATTAAAATAATATTTGTAATTCGAATAATAATTATTATTTATAAAAAGTAATTATTCCATAAATTAGATAATTAAATTATCTACATTTCTTGTTTCTATACCTATTTAAAATGACATCAATTACTATTTAATACTGAATTTATAAGCAATTTTCTTCATCTGGCCAACCAGGTCCTGACACCTGTCAGCACCTGGTTCATCTTCTCCAAGAAGGCAGAACTGAATTCTATTCTGGCTGGCCTTCTTCACCTATTTTTCTAGCACACCTTCTAACCCTTCTAGACGATCTAATCCATTGATTCAACCTTCCTAACAACCTTCTCCATCGCCCATCATTCCATTTAACGTGGAGCTCAAGAAATCCATCTATATAAATCCCCAAAGTTCGCAATCCGCAACTAACTCTCCTGCAACCACCTAAGCTACCCAGTCCAGTGGCTGACCCCCTATCTTCTCCACCATGCTCCGCCTCGCTCCGGTGGTGACAACTCCTGAAGGCTAGCTCACGTGGAAGAGGGATCTTTGGAGGAGACGTTCCAAGGCTTCGCTGCCTTGCATCACCGCCATCGCGCGCGTCCAGCTCCGACGTAGATCGGCCATCGAGCATTCATTCGAGGTAATACACCTTTGAAATCCCAGATCTATTCATTCATCTTTATCATTTTCTTCTCGATTTTCATGCCACGATTAGCGTGGCTAATCATGTAGTTAGTTAGTTCAATCATCTAGCTTAGATGCTCACCCAAATTAAATTCTTAATCTGTTTCAAATCAACTCGAATCACATTTTCTTTTTCTTACTATTCGCACGCAAGTTTCAATTAATATGGAAATACCATGTTTCGATCATGCAAACACTTAATCCATCGACCGATTCCTTGTGAATCGAGCACAAATACTTGTTGTTTGCAGATCTATCTTGCATCAGGAGCGAATTCAAATCAGATGGAGTCTTCAATCATCAAGAAAATCCATCGTCCAAGAAGATGCAACCAACTACTGTAACTCCAGGAGAAGAGAACCGCCAACTTTGTTGATCTGTAGCCGCCGCTTCGATCCATCTCCGATAGCCATCTACCACGGGCGAGCTCGAGGGTTAGAGGAGCTAACCCTCTGGCCCCGCCGAAGATCCAAAGGCGTCATTGTTCGCCTGAGATAATTTGGAGAAGAAGCCACGTTCGTCAGTTACTCAACAACCCCAAGAACAATTGAAGAACTCCAGGTGCACAGAACTGTGACACGTGTCCTCCGTGGACGACCCAGATCAACGCGTAAGATCTAATCTCAACCGCTCATTCTGAAACGGTGGAGAAATTGCATAAAGAGGCCAGAAGACTTCCAGATATTCCAAAGCTCTCCAGAACTTTTCAGATTTACGTTTAGGTCCCCGCGAAGGGACCTAAATGTAAACATTCTCATATTTATTTCAAAAGAATCCCTGTTAAGGACCTTTTTGCATATATTATTGATTCTTTTTCTTGCATTTATACCCCTGGCCTGTAGGGGAGTCTTGGACCTATTCTTGACATAATTTTTTGTAGATTTTCTTAGGGTAGTTACAGAACTACCTCCGCGAGGTTTTCAGTAGTTCTCGTGTATTTTCGACGTGTTTTTATCATATTTAAATTCGTCGCGAATCGACTCCGTCTTGGTTTGTTTTCGTGTGTTGTTCGAGCCCGTTGCTTGTCCCGTTTCACATACTATATAGTATCACTAATAGTCTATCTGTATTCCACCTATTATATCGTAAATAAATTGTATGAAAACTACCACTTTGAAAAAAATATATAAAATTTGGAAAAGAATAAAATCTAATAAAATTTAAAAATTTAAAACTTCATAAAAATTGTAGTGTTTCTTTGATCTCTTTAAGAAGAGATAAAATAAATCACAAAAATATTTTCTCTTAAAAAAGTCAAAATACCCTATTCTGCATCCTTGTGTTCGACCCAGGTACACTTCTCTGGATAAATAATTAGTGTACGGTTTTTTCTTTAAAACTGAATTTTGTTTGATCGACTAGGATTCCTTTTGAGGTTTTTCTGCACTGACAACCTCTTCTTCTAAAAAGACGTAAACCGATTCTGATAGTCGCATCAATGGTAATGGCATTTTGTATACGTGGTTCGGTTATTCCCATTTGTCTCGATATATTGGTGGGGAGGTATATGAAAGAAGGAAGAATTAGTGGATTGAGGTTATATTCTCTCGAAAAGATGGGCTTTTCCAAAGAATGACTGCCCCCAACCTTCCCCACTTTCCCCCAAAATCCCTCGCATCCTTCCCTGGTAGATCATGTTCACCAATCAATACCTTTGCCTTGGTTCTTTATTAAAAGCTCTTTTTCTTCGATTATTCCGAGGATCGAGAAATTTCCTTGGCTGATACGATGGAGGGAACCTTTTTTATCATGGGCTGAGCCCCTATTTGAGTAAGGAGCAAGCAACCTCTTTTGACCTTTCCGGCAAGGCCCTGATCAGATCGCCAGGAGGAATCTTTGATTCATGGCCGGAGATCAAGGTACGGATCGGTCTAATTTGCAAAGGGAACTATCCTCCGGGCATATTACCTAACCTACTATGATTCGCATCACGTCGACATATTATTCAAAAGTCACTCGGATCTTGCTTTCATTTCTAGTACTAGTATCTTTAACTCCACTCTTCGAGGAGGACTCACAACAACATTCGGGCTGCGCCCCCCCCCACCCCCCAACCTCCCCCCCCAAGGAAAGGGGTGTCGATCTGTTCCACTAAAACTCTGTGTCAGGTCTTTCAGCAACGTCTTTCTCTGGTCAATGTCATGATTTTCGAAACTCTATAAGCGATAGGTCATAGCGAGTGAGCGGTCGATAGATTGATCTATTTCCAGGCAAAAAGAGGAAGCACTGTAGGGGAGTAGGTCCAAGGATGTAGGTGCAGTATTCACAAGAGCCGGGTATTCCAGCAGCCAAACAAAATTCAATCCAGCAACCCGAGGCACGTAGTGTTAAAGCGGAGTTTCGCCCTAAGCTATGAAGAAAGGGAAGAAGATCCTTACGGGCTCATCTAAAAGTTGATTTAATATAGTTATGACGATCATTACTAGTTGGAAGGCCTAGTATTAATGGTAAGGATGGCAAGGAGGTATACTGGTGGAGTAGGAAGATAGGCAAAGGGGGGAGCGGCAAGAACTTCTCCATCTTCGCGTAGCACTATTGAAAAGGCCAGTGTCATACCGCAGATCAAGCGATTAGAAACTCATGTCAGGAGTTGGTTATCTTACGTCTACGGTCGCTATTCCTTATCAATAGAAACATGCTTTAGGATCGAATGACGGCCTTAACACAAGTCCTCTTCTTCCTCCTCTACAATCTACTTCGAGTCGTTGGATGAAGATTCGAACAAGAAATAGAGGGTGAAGAACATTGTCCTCGAGCAAGCATTTAGTCTTTGTGGGCCAAGGAGAAAGAAGATAGCCCAAGAATGGCCTCCAAGCAGAGCCAAGTAGACAGATAGCCTTGCAGGGACCAAAGGGGAACCAATTACCAACCCGGTCCAAGATTCGCTTGGTGATTAGTCATAGGGATTGCTCCTTCTATGGTCCAGCAAGTTAGACTCGTGCTTCACCATAAGGTGCATGCTGGAGGAGTGCACTAGACCCTGGGTCGTAGACAGGACATCGGCATTCGCTGCATATTTGTTTGAGGGTAAGACAACTTTCTCAATCATGCCCTGAATGCGCTAATCATGAGCTAAACTCTCGAAGATATATAATAGCCTCTAAATTCTATCTAAGAGTGCATCCTTTATTCACAATATTATGTCGTTTTAATTCAGTTCAGTGGCGCGAAGCACTTGCAAGAAAAAGGCAAGCAAGCAAAGGAGCTAAAGCCCCAGTCAGTTGCGAGTGTGTGAGTGCGCAGAGACTACAGTAGGTACGGCTTTGGTTAGTGCGTTTGCATTTAAGCATAGTAAGAGAGATTTATTTATGAATGATTTTGAGCTTTAAATATATAACAAACTAACTAAAAGCGAAAAGAAGGTCTAGATGTTGACGAATAGAACTAGTTTCAGGCTTATGACTATATATTAGGTCTGTCGACCCCTCTACAGGTCAATCTAGGCTTTCTCTCTTCTTTTTGAATAGCGTACTTTTTCGAACTAAGCAAGGAAGCAAAGATCAAGGAGCCAGCCTCTTTCGAGGCTATCCAGATGAGATTCTCTTCCCTTCCTTATATAGTGTTGATCTGATTGATGATTGGAGGGGCAAAGTTACTCTTCTCTGAATTTTGACCTCATCTTAGTCTATCGTGAGCACATTTTGAGTCGTCTGGTTCCCTGGTGCCTATACGATTCTACAGGATGCTACTTGACTAGTAAGTAATGGAGTGGTCTAATCCAGCGTGTAGTGATATCCATACATTCAACTCGAGGATGTTGTATAGGCAACTATAAAGACTAGTGTATCAAAGATGAAGAAAGGTACATAATCATTGATAAAGGAAAAGGCATAGGGCTCGGCTTGCAGTAAATCTCTCGACACACCTTAGAGATGCCAGCTTTCAGAGATAAACCAAGCCCCCCAAAAAGCAAAAAAGCACTTTCCTCTAATACCTCTTAGAAACTATATAATATTCATAGAAGGTGATCTATCTCTGTGAATCTCTATGCCTAAGACATCAGAGGCTTTACCCTCATCTCAAAATTGAGCTTTCGAAAATCCTTAGTATCATGCAGTAACCTAAGATCACTACTTGCAAGCAAGATGTCATCCTTAATCCTAAGTATGTGTTGACTCCCACTACCTGAAGATATATACACTGATCAACAATGTTTTCCTTGATGAAATTTTCTACTTTTTGGTGCTAAGATCAAAAGTCGAGAGGGATGGATTTTTTGAGAAGGGCCATAGATTGATTTCTAGAACTTGCAAACGAGGTCTTCTACCTCCGAGAAACCTTCAGGTATCACAACCATCAAGATCCCCTGATCTAGAATATTAGGAATGAAAAAATCTGAAATGAAGCTCTAAGTAAAAATGAGCCACCAATTCCCTATAGTGGCGTCCTCTAAAAGAGTCCTTCTGAGACACAGGAGAGAAGGTCGAAGTCTAATCACCTTTTGACCCTCAACCTGATATCTCCTAATGTTGCCTTTGGAGTCTGTCTTGGTCTTCCCACTTGCACCCACCATCTAGCAACTCTAGTACCTGAGGTTGGGGAAGCATTGCTTTCCTGATGAGGACGCTCTTCAGCTACCTCTTGACATACCTGATGAGGTGGCTCTTGATGTATGTTTGTGATACCCGTCGGTATGCATGGGAGAACTCTTTGGTCATTTGACGAAGGCTTCTGTCATTTGATCAAAAGTTTCTCAGTACTCCCATGGATTAAGTCATCCTCAAGAAACATGGCAATGTCGGTCTCATAGATACGAGTAAGAAGTGAAGGACAATCAAATCTATAACCCTCGTCGAAGGTTAAATACACACTCACTGTCCCTGGATCTCACTTCTTCTCTTTGGGGTTGTACAATGACGCGGACATCCCCAAGGGTCAAATTAGGTTTCCTTCCTGTCCACAACTTGGAGACTTTTGAATAGCCTTAGCTTACTTATCTATGTCCCTACGATCTTTGAACGACTCTTAGTCTTTGGCAGGAACCCTCTATAATAGGCTTCGGCTCACAGAAACAAAGGGAGAGAAGTGTTACTGATCATACTTCTGACCAAGGGTCTGATTTCCCCTTTCGGCTACTCTAACTAGACTATAGGGCTGGGTCAACCAGGCATGGAATATTGTGCGACAATGACCTCAAGGTCAAAAGGACCTTCCATCCTTCTAGTTTCAGTGTGCCTACCTTCGTACTTACCACCTCGTTCTGATCTAACCACTTTAATAACCCGCCTTAAAGACCTTATTGAAAAGGCATCAAGTGCTTCTTCTTTCTCAGATAGCAAGTAGATGCAGCCATATCAGGAGTGGTCATTAGTAAATGTGATGATCTCACCACGGAGGACCACAAATACCTGTATGAATCCATTGTAAAGTTCCATTACACTGTTTTGCACTTTTCTCGAAGGTCTTGGTGAGTTTTCCCTTTTTGCAGTCCACGCAGATTCGGAGATCCGTGAAATGTCAATTGGGAAGAAGAAAATTATTCACTAGCCTTCGAATCTTCTCTTCTCAAATGTGACCCAACCTGGCTGAGAAGGGACATAGCCATCCTAACTATCTGATTTTTCATTGACCCTCTTTTATCCCATTAGTTAATAATTTCTTATATGTTGTATTATCTAAATAAACCTTATATATCATAAACCACCATTCCGTATATACGAGAACATCCCACCAATTATTATATAGTGATTATGGAAACCTCATAGTCATTCAAATTCAAACGTCAACCTCCTGTCTTGAAATAGAAATGCAGTTTATAGAGGGAATCTAAAATGCGTTCTCAAGCTCTGTTGTCAATCCTGAACCGAGTCGAAGACTGCATCTTCCTACTGCCCCCACGCATGAACGTAATCCATTGCCTGAGTAGACAAAGCGTTCACTCTCACTTGGAGTCTTGTGCCTTTTGAAGCCTGCAAGGTGCACATGACAAGTGGAACCTGAGTAAATCCACCAGGTATATCTAGGAAGAGTACAATTCAGCTTATCGCAAACGGAGACAAAGTTTTGACCTTCATTTGCCTTCTCGTACTTAGGACCATTTTTCGCCTGACTCCCACCTTTTTTGAGCTTCTTGATAGCTGGGTTTTTCTTGCCTTTCTTCTTAAATGAATGGTATTTCATCTTGGTTCGAAAGCCTTGACTCAATCAATGACCTCAGGCATGATTTGAAAGCAAGAACCGTCAAATAGCTCAAACTCTCCACCACAACATTTTCTTCTTTTGAAAAACCTGCAAAAAATAGTACATCATCTTAGTTGGCTTAATGCCTCTCTTACAGTCTTGCATATGTTCTTGGTTTTGCCTGATCTCAAGAGTTCAACTAAGGAACTTTCACTTCTCAATCTCGATCTCGCATACCTCAGTTCACAAAAGAATGCGCTTGCTAAGCCTACTACTCAACTCAGTCAATCTCTTTTGATCTTAAACATGTGAAGATGTGGTGTCTAATTGTTGTTCTTTTCTCTTTTGCATGGACTTTGCCCTGAGCTTCACCCTCAAATCCACGTTTGAGCAACTTACTAGATTTAAGCTTCTGAAGAAGAAGGAGAAGCTTATATGACAGTTGCTTCTGTTGGAGCGAAGACTTTCATCCCCATCCTCTTCCTACTCTGAACTCCTTTCTCATGTCAAGGACTCAGACGCTCAGGTGCTGGAGCACCCTCACACGCAAGGGACCACATAGAAATGTGTGTACCATGTAATGTTTTGTCTCTTTTTGTCAGGTCATCATATCCTGCAAGAACATGCATGAGGGTGGTCTTGATGGTCAAGTCTTCCATCCCTAACCATTTTTCTGAATATATAAGTGTTGGACATGCGAGCCCACGGCGAGCCATTATGCAATAAATGTTATTGCAATTCACTCCTTAATCTGAAATAAAGAGTACATAGTTTGCATAATAGGTCCCTTAGTACAATTAGGGTTATGTACCATGGCCATCTTAATGATCATACAGCTGTTGATTCAATTATTGAATCATAGAGGCTGGTGCTTAGATGAATATCTAATGAGTTAGATTGAGGACTCATCAAGCACCGTCAAATGATTATTAAGAGATGATCTCCAGCCTGAGTAGGAGATGGCAATCCTATCTCATTTAGGTTGATATCTGACCGACCTCTTGATGCAGGTCCTCTGCATAGGAATAGAGATTCGGAGGTGTCGGATAAGTTAGGTCAAATAGTTGACTTAACGAGATCGAGATAACCAGAGTCCTATATCGTATGCTGTCACGATACAGGCACACATCCTCTGACCAGAGACAGATGTGTTACTATATGTCTAAGTATGTACATTTGGCAGACCAATAGGTTGATGGCCTAATCAAGGTCTATACACCGGCGCACTGGTGTGCATATAAGGGCATATGAGTAATACGATCTCTCAAAGGGATCATACAGGTTCACTACTAAACCGGAAGACATGAGCTCACTCATGAGATATTGGGAAGAATCAAATTCCGTGCGCACGGTCGTCTCGCTTTGGAAGCTTGACCGAATTTGTTGGTTTGATATATACTTTTGGATAGTATATGATCAAGACCTAGGTATGATATATGCTTTTGGAAAGTATATGATCAATACCGACTCCCAATGATCGAATGAGAAACTTACTGATAAAAACCCTGAAGTAGACAGTGTAAAGTTGATCTAATACTTCTGGTTTAATCTGAGTCTTCCAGTATGCAGGATGTACAGGTATTAGGAATACCTGAGGGTGATGTGATCATAAACGGTTGTATAACCATGACGCTTCCATTCCTAGGGAGTGATGAAACGGGTCTGGATTTTAGTGACTCCTCTCAGTAGAGAAGTAATCTGATCTTAGTCCAAATGTTGGACATTGATCTAAATGTGATTTAGATTCAATGAGAAGATTAGATTTGTGGTCTTGATTTAATCAAGCATCTATGGGAGGCCCGAGATCTGGATTTGAGATGTGATCTCAATATCCATGTCACTATACGTGGAACAATACAATCGCCCTGTCCTTATCTCCAAGTATTCGCGGAGAAAGCGCATTATCCTTGAAAGAATTCATGGATAATTCTTATGTTGATATATGTATCCGAGCATTGAGAAAATGGATAATTAAATGTGATTTAATTATCATGAATAATATGAATTTGATTCATATTATAAGGAGAGTTATCTTAGATAATTAAATGTGATTTGATTATCAAAGATGTGAATAATGTGAATGTGATTCATATTATTTGAACACATGAGATAAAGAGATCCAAGATGATTAAATATGATTTAATTATCAAGGATAAGAATAATGTGGATAGTAATATCCAATTATTCATAATATATTATAAATGTGATTTATAATGTATTAAGAGAGTTAAATATAATTTATATTAGTAGATTAATTATTAATGTGTATTGGATACACATTGTTTAATTAATTGAAAATGTAAATTACTTTTTGTTTTGGGTTGTGAATGTGATTCACAATATTCCAATGTCAAGATTGCAATATTCCCAAAATTAATTGAGAATTATTTTTGGTGAATAATTGTTGGAAAATAAGTTGAGAGAAAAACAAGGAGATATGCAATCCCATGGGAATCCATGGGATTGCCCTCCCCATATGGGAAGAGGGGGGCGGCACCAATTCCTTTATGGAATTGGTGGCCGTCCACTCCTCCCAATAGGGAAGGAGGCTCTCATTTGTTTTTCACTCCTTATTTAGTTGGTTTAATTTGGTATTAATATATATTTGATTTATCAAATATATTTAATCAAAATTAAATCACAAGTTGTTGGCTTTTACCAACAACAACCTTGACCGTTGGATTGTCATAAATCAATCTCAACCATTGATTTTATATGACACATGGATTGAGATCCATGGATCCCAAAACCCTATAAATAGCGAGGCATACCCATGCTCTCTCTTGACACATAATGCTTGTGAAGCATCTCTCTCTCTCTCTCTTTCTCTCTAGAGGTCAGCCCTCTCTCTCTCCCTCTCATGGTCGTCCACCATGGATGCCATGGAGAGGTTCTCCATCGCCGCGGCATCGTCGTTATGCTGCCCGTTCTTCTGCTCGTGGATCTCCGTCTCCTTTGGTGTGCCTCGCTCGTGAAGAAGACGTCGGATCTCGTGTGTCGAGATCAGGAGATCCGCCGCTTGGATCATCAACATGGATTGCGAGAAGCACGCGGTTCATCCCCGCGCTCGCAAGCGTCTCCTCCGTCGAATCGGACTTGAGACAGGAGGTCTCTTCGTTTAGAGACTCGATCGCAACCACGCTTCAAGAGGTAATCCTATTACTTGTTTGTGGTTTAGACGAAATGATTCGAGAAGTGTTCTTGGATCATGTGGTTTCGTCGTATAAAATTTTTAAATTCCGCTGCACCGAGCAACTAGTCCGACTAGTCGCTCCTCGTCGTATTCGATACGACGCTCACTCTTCCGTGATGCGCTTGAGGATCTAACCATATCCTTCAAGTGGTATCAGAGCCAGGTTGATGGTTTCGAATATGATTCGCTAACCGAGGACGACTTGGGTTCGTTAAGGTCGCAAAAGTTTTTATCGCATTTGATTTCGCAGATCTGTTTAGTGTAATTTTTCGGCCATGTTTAAATTGTTTAAACACTAAAATAGCACTTGAATTTTTTTCCCCATTAAATAAGGAAACCATAGGATCTGAGTTTGCGTAAATCGGATTTCGTATGCTCTAGATATGGTAGTTTTAATGAACATGTATGCACTGTTGCGGGAACTGTGAATCTGAACATGATTAAAGTGTTAATTACTGTTTAGACTTGCCTCGAAATGCGTGAAACATCACTTACGTTCTGTCCTAAATCAAATTAGCAAACTTTAGAAATTGACTTTGCTTAATTTGGATTTAATATGATTGAGATATGCCAATTTTAGTAAGTAGGGGTCACTGCTGAAATTGCTTTCCTAATCTAGAACCAAGTGATTGTCAATTAGTGAAATTAATTGTTAATTTCGTGAAATAATCTTGAAAAATATTTGTGAAATATTGGAACATGATTATTTGCCTAATTGACTTGGCCCCAACCAATTAGTTGATTAGATTTGATCTAAACCTTAATTGGAATTACAATCATCAAACTTCTTGCTTGAATAGGACTTGGGAATTTGCCTAGCAAATTTCCTTAAAATCAAAATTGTTTTGATTACTATATGGTATAATTTCGGTTGAAGAACCGATGATCATCTCAAGTACAAAATAATCAATTTGGCATTATCCTTTCCCGAGGTGGATATGGTGTCTAGTCGGGGATCGCTGGTCAGCGGGTTGCAACGTATGTGGTCCGCCCCACTCCCGTCGGTACTGGCCATGACAGCGGGTAGGGCCGGGATAATGTCCGAGGGATTATGATGTATTTTTCTAATTATTAAAATTCGAATTAATACGTACTTTGAGAATAATATCATATATGTATATTCAAGCATAAAAATTATGTTTGATTGATTAAATTGGATTGATAATTAATTTAATATGATTAAGTTAATTATGTCCAATTAAGAATACTCTAATATGATTAGAGTTAATAATTCCCTTGGAAGAATTAATTATATGAATGTGATTCATAGAAATTAATTTAATTTGAATAAGATATGGAGGATCACATAAGTGACATCCATGGTCTCCCGTCAAGGCGAAGAGTTTCGTCGCCAGATATTATATGTAGGAGACGCCTGTCCGAAGTGACAGCTCCTGCATATGATCCATTTGGATCGGGCTCGTCGCTTCTCGAAAGAGTAAGGACGTATGCGTAGTGACCCCAATATCGGGTCCTCATATTATTGGGGCGATATTGGATTGCGCATAGCGAGTTGTATTCCTGTTGACGGTTGGTTCAATTAATGACGGGTCAACATCACCTTAGGGGTGGTGGGCTCGGGTATTAAAGACCGAATTGGGAGATGCAAGTTGGACTTGCAAGGCGGAATGTGTTCCCGCTTCTTTTTATCCGAGTTGTAGGTTCTCATATTATTGGGATGCAACAAAGATAAGGAAGGAGATCCCAGATCTTGCTTGAGATATGATGGTAAGTATATCTCTTACATTGAAAGTGATTAAGGGAATGAACTTTCATTGTTGACATGGCAAGACAACTTTGATATAAAATTCCTAATTCAAAGTAAAACATGTATATATATAAATATATACCCTTATGCAAATTACTTATTTCAGATAATCCTTCATTAAACCCACTCAATGTTATACTCATTAATAACCAGTAGAATATCATGGATTGGACCCTTGATCCAGATATTGTACTTGCAATTGGACACACAATGTATGTGGTTGCAATATGCAAGTTTCCTCATAACAATGAGATGTGATAATTAAATAGACAATAGGACTAAAACCCTAAGGTTTGTATGTCTCTATAAGTCTTGATCTTATCGAATGTATTTTTGAAGTGACATGTCGATGATGATCGTAATTATCAAATTAATCCTTATAAAATTAATAAAGATATTCTGGCATACATATGTGCTCTTGACATTTAATCATGAATGACATGGTTCTCTACATCATGTAGAATGGTAGCTCTATAGAGATAATTGTTTGAGTACCTACCTGAACCTATGTTTTAAGAGTTTAGATGGATGTAGATGATGAGTGTCATCATTCTACTGTCTATACTCTAGTCATTCATGAAGCTTCATAATATTCATATTATATGAATTGGGTGAAGCATGTATAAATGTTGAAATACTCTTATATTAAATTCTTTTGAATTTAACATAAGAGATCCTTAGTCTTGAGTAATGGTTGCTTATAGATAAAGGGAGCGCAGTGGAAGCATGGGTTGGACCCAAGTAAGAAATGTAGTCAAAAGGTTGACTGTATTTCTGTAACTTCCATATGACATTCAAAGAGTTGGATGAATGCCAATACTGCAATAAGTTGATGTGTTGGTAGTATGACTATCAAATCTATCTAGAATCCTTAGAGAAGGAATCAGATAGTGCATCAGATTAATCTACATATAATCATTGATATTGACTTATTTGATAAGATAAGGTCTAATAATTGTATCTCAATTTTCTAATGACACTTGCAATTGGTTGCATATGTATTAGATATTTGATCTTAAGGTTTATTGGTCATCCATGTTTAAAGTGATGCAAGTGTTGCAACAATTTCCATGAGATCAATAGACTTCATATTTTCAGTGGGAGCCCTTAGTCTTAGAGAATGTCTCTATGACCTAGATATTGAAATACACTCATTGTTTATTTCTAATTGTTGGATATAAACATAAATTCCGTAATAAATCTATCATAAAGAGTTATGATGGATATATTTCAGATAGTAATCTAAAATCTAGTGGACTCTATTAAATTAGAAAATTAATGAATGGTTCATTAAGTTTTTTTTAATAATGAGAATTAAAAAGATCAATAGGAGGATAAAGATCATTTGTTAATGATCTGACATCAAATTTTGGACATATGTCTGTTGATGAGATCAATGGACTAGTAAGACATGAAACTTTAGATTGTCTAAAGCATCAAATCTCACATACTTGTGAATATTGTATTCAAAGTAAAAATGTCTAATACACCCTTCCTTGGGAAAGGTGTAAGGTGTCAAGGTATTAAGGATCTCATGCATATTGATGTGTGCAAATCATCTATATCATAATAAACATTATGGATATGTGATATCTGTTAATGATTATGTATGATATGATATTTCTTCTCTTCACGTAAGAAACCTTTGAAATGTTCAAAGATTTCGCAATTTTGGTTTAGAACCAAAGTTTGAAGGAAGATGAAATGAATTTGATCTAACCAAGGTAGCCTGTACCTATTAGATGAATTCAAGAAATACCTTATGGAGATATGAATATCATTCCTATCTCAATCCTCCTAATGAACCTTAACTCAAAGGAGTTGTAGGGAGATACAATTGATCATGTGTGACATGATTTAATCAATGATTAATCCTAGCATAATTATCTCTTAAGTTTCCAAGATATATATGTAGTAGAGACTGCATTATATACTTAATAAGGTTCCATGTGATTAAGTTGGAATCTAGCACTAGAGAGTGCTACTTCATTAGGAAAATAAAGGATGGTATTGGATACCTACTTTATAACCTTGAGATTCTTAAAAGATCTAATCTTTGAGAATATGATTCTTATAGGATGACTCTCTTGAGAATCAAGATGAAAATGAAGTAAAGGAACTCATTTAATCTTGAAAAGCTAATGAGGCTCCTGAAATCGGAAACTAAAATAGATAATTAAAGATGAAACATTAATACCTCTTCAAATAAGTTTGAGGATGAATTCCATGTGTCAGTTAAATCTGAAAATGATCGAACTTCATGTGATGAAGCTCCTGAGGATCATGACATGGAAAGATGGATGTTAGCATTAAAAGTCTAATGTAGACTTCATATACAAGTGTTGTATATGGACCCTCGAGGATCCACCTATATGGGTCAGACCCATTAAGGTGTAAATGGATCTTCAAGTGAAAGAGGGAACCTGATAAGAAGGTATAGACCTTCAAAGCACGGTTCGTAGCCATGAGCTACACACCGAAGAGAAGGCATCGCTTGCAATAAGACTTGCTCTCCAGTGACCTTGCTTTAACCCATCAGAATATTGCTAACTATAGCTACACAACTTGTCTATGACATCTTCATGGTGTGAGTCAAGATTGCATTCCTCTATGAATACCTCCCTGAGGATATTCATATGAAGTAGCCCTTTGGCTTCATGGTTGAGGAAAGCAAGGTGTGCTAGCTGAAGAACTCCATCTTTGGACTCCAATAAGCTTCCTGTAGTTGGAACATAAGATTTGATGAAATTATAAATGTTATGATTTCAGATAGAATCTTGATGAACCATGTGAAACTTAGTGGGAGTGCCATTGTGTTCATCGTGCTAAATGTAATATTATTCTAATCATTTGGAATGATATAAGGATAATAATAAGTGTTTTAAAATTTGGTTGTTTCATACCTAGAGATACGATCTCAAAGGACACCTCCTAGATCTTAATTCTGAAGTTGTTCAGAATCAAGGAAAAGAGGGTATTGGAACCATCACATTAGTAGTACACCTTGGGCTTATTCCATTTCCTGGAAAATTCCAAGAAAGGCTTCTTTCCCTTAAGATATGGTACTGACCTATCTAAAGGGATAGCACCTCAAAGAGTTGAGGAAGAGAATGCTAGAACTGCTTGCACTTGTGCATCAGTTATGAGAAGCCGAATGTATGCTAGATGTGTACAAGAACCAAATGTCTACCATGCAGTAGGAGTAGTAAACTGTTACTAATCCTACTATGGAGATAAAACACTTGATTGCAGTAATAACAATATCTTCAAAGATGACGAAACTTAGAGATAGTGATCTCAAAGTCTTTTCTTCAAAAAGTTTAAGACCTTGTAGATAGTGATCTATGATGGTCTTAACTGTAGATACCTTAGGAGATAGAGATCTCCAGGAATGAAGGTATTCTAATAAGGATTATGGGAATGCTGGTTATGATAATTAATAAGATGTAGTGTCAAGGACACTATAAGCAACAAAATTGAGTATCGATTGCATGAGATGCAACATTCGCATTGGATGCGAGCACTGTTACTAGGAGATATGCAAGTGCCGTAAAAGGACTTGGCGTAGTCTCTTGGGAACGGAGTGACTGATCAGCTTACCAAGCTATTTTCTAAATAGCCTATGATTGTCACATGAGTGTGGGTTTAAATGATTAGCCCATTAATGGCTCTTTGGGCTAGTGGGAGATTGTTGGACATGCGAGCCCACGGCGAGCCATTATGCAATAAATGTTATTGCAATTCACTCCTTAATCTGAAATAAAGAGTACATAGTTTGCATAATAGGTCCCTTAGTACAATTAGGGTTATGTACCATGGCCATCTTAATGATCATACCGCTGTTGATTCAAATATTGAATCATAGAGGCTGGTGCTTAGATGAATATCTAATGAGTTAGATTGAGGACTCATCAAGCACCGTCAAATGATTATTAAGAGATGATCTCCAGCCTGAGTAGGAGATGGCAATCCTATCTCATTTAGGTTGATATCTGACCGACCTCTTGATGCAGGTCCTCTGCATAGGAATAGAGATTCGGAGGTGTCGGATAAGTTAGGTCAAAGAGTTGACTTAACAAGATCGAGATAACCACAGTCCTATATCGTATGCTGTCACGATACAGGCACACATCCTCCGACCAGAGACAGATGTGTTACTATATGTCTATGTATGTACATTTGGCAGACCAATAGGTTGATGGCCTAATCAAGGTCTATACACCGGCGCGCTGGTGTGCATATAAGGGCATATGAGTAATACGATCTCTCAAAGGGATCATACAGGTTCACTACTGAACCGGAAGACATGAGCTCACTCATGAGATATTGGGTAGATTCAAATTCCGTGCGTACGGTCGTCTCGCTTTGGAAGCTTGACTGAATTTGTTGGTTTGATATATACTTTTGGAAAGTATATGATCAAGACCTAGGTATGATATATGCTTTTGGAAAGTATATGATCAATACCGACTCCCAATGATCGAATGAGAAACTTACTGATAAAAACCCTGAAGTAGACAGTGTAAAGTTGATCTAATACTTCTGGTTTAATCTGAGTCTTCCAGTATGCAGGATGTACAGGTATTAGGAATACCTGAGGGTGATGTGATCATAAACGGTTGTATAACCATGACGCTTCCATTCATAGGGAGTGATGAAACGGGTCTGGATTTTAGTGACTCCTCTCAGTAGAGAAGTAATCTGATCTTAGTCCAAATGTTGGACATTGATCTAAATGTGATTTAGATTCAATGAGAAGATTAGATTTGCGGTCTTGATTTAATCAAGCATCTATGGGAGGCCCGAGATCTGGATTTGAGATGTGATCTCAATATCCATGTCACTATACGTGGAACAATACAATCGCCCTGTCCTTATCTCCAAGTATTCGCGGAGAAAGCGCATTATCCTTGAAAGAATTCATGGATTATTCTTATGTTGATATATGTATCCGAGCATTGAGAAAATGGATAATTAAATGTGATTTAATTATCATGAATAATATGAATTTGATTCATATTATAAGGAGAGTTATCTTAGATAATTAAATGTGATTTGATTATCAAAGATGTGAATAATGTGAATGTGATTCATATTATTTGAACACATGAGATAAAGAGATCCAAGATGATTAAATGTGATTTAATTATCAAGGATAAGAATAATGTGGATAGTAATATCCAATTATTCATAATATATTATAAATGTGATTTATAATGTATTAAGAGAGTTAAATATAATTTATATTAGTAGATTAATTATTACTGTGTATTGGATACACATTGTTTAATTAATTGAAAATGTAAATTACTTTTTGTTTTGGGTTGTGAATGTGATTCACAATATTCCAATGTCAAGATTGCAATATTCCCAAAATTAATTGAGAATTATTTTTTGGTGAATAATTGTTGGAAAATAAGTTGAGAGAAAAACAAGGAGATATGCAATCCCATGGGAATCCATGGGATTGCCCTCCCCACATGGGAAGAGGGGGGCGGCACCAATTCCTTTATGGAATTGGTGGCCGTCCACTCCTCCCAATAGGGAAGGAGGCTCTCATTTGTTTTTCACTCCTTATTTAGTTGGTTTAATTTGGTATTAATATATATTTGATTTATCAAATATATTTAATCAAAATTAAATCACAAGTTGTTGGCTTTTACCAACAACAACCTTGACCATTGGATTGTCATAAATCAATCTCAACCATTGATTTTATATGACACATGGATAGAGATCCATGGATCCCAAAACCCTATAAATAGAGAGGCATACCCATGCTCTCTCTTGACACATAATGCTTGTGAAGCATCTCTCTCTCTCTTTCTCTCTAGAGGTCAGCCCTTTCTCTCTCCCTCTCATGGCCGTCCACCATGGATGCCATGGAGAGGTTCTCCATCGCCGCGGCATCGTCGTTATGCTGCCCATTCTTCTGCTCGTGGATCTCCGTCTCCTTTGGTGTGCCTCGCTCGTGAAGAAGACGTCGGATCTCGTGTGTCGAGATCAGGAGATCCGCCGCTTGGATCATCAACATGGATTGCGAGAAGCACGCGGTTCATCCCCGCGCTCGCAAGTGTCTCCTCCGTCGAATCGGACTTGAGACAGGAGGTCTCTTCGTTTAGAGACTCGATCGCAACCACGCTTCAAGAGGTAATCCTATTACTTGTTTGTGGTTTAGACGAAACGATTCGAGAAGTGTTCTTGGATCATGTGGTTTCGTCGTATAAAATTTTTAAATTCCGCTGCACCGAGCAACTAGTCCGACTAGTCGCTCCTCGTCGTATTCGATACGACGCTCACGCTTCCGTGATGCGCTTGAGGATCTAACCATATCCTTCAATAAGCACCAATATATCCAA
This sequence comes from Ottelia alismoides, assembly GCA_037367405.1. Classification (NCBI taxonomy): domain Eukaryota; kingdom Viridiplantae; phylum Streptophyta; class Magnoliopsida; order Alismatales; family Hydrocharitaceae; genus Ottelia; species Ottelia alismoides. The sequence continues at coordinate 579,818 of JAZKJV010008779.1, read as the reverse complement.
GCTCAATGAACCTATGTTGAGTTGCTGGACATTTCCTAGCCAGGTTACGTGCAGTTAATACCGGAAGCCTGCACATTGGTTTGGAAGGCTTTTCTAGTATCACTCTCCTTCCTCCTTTCTTGCTCGAACCTTCCCCGATTGCATGTGACTAATTTTCTCTCTCTCTCTCTCTACTTTATTATATATCAATATGAAATGTAAAGAAAAAGGTTCTCACTTTGATCTAAGTAATAAAAAAACACTACTGAGCTCTCTCGACAACTAGAATATATAATTGTGAATATAAAGCTATCTCTATTTTCATCCTCCTAAATATGTCCTTTTCATTCCTATATTTCCTTATTTGAAAAACAGTATAAAACAAAACAACTAGATAATATAAGAAACCATTATCTTCAATTAGATTATAGCTTGAACTGAAATTATAACTTCAAGTTCGGGGGATATCTTGGCCGCCTATAACGACTTCTTTCTATTTGATTTGAATTCAGGGGACAGGGATTTTTTTCTTTGCTTATGGTCGTGGGGAAAGTCTGTTTCATAATTGCATAAAAGGCTTCGTACCTCCTTCTCCCTCCCTTCGTCTTGGAGTACAGCTCCCAACTATATATTAGGGTTCCCTCCTTGCTTTGTCAACCTATTTGAAATACTATATAAAAGGGGTGGAGCATGGTTTTGGATGTGGGGAAGCTTTCTGAGGACACGGGGACTGAGATCGAAGCCTATTATAGATGACTCCTCTTTCCGTGCGTCTGTAAATCCAGATCTGACTGAGCAGTCTAACTTGTACAAGGGACCTAGGTATGCCGGGTCGACGTGAGCAGGAAGGGTGGTAGGAGTGGCATCTAAGGATGACTTCGGGATCAAAATATCTAAGCTCGAAGAGTGCGTGGTCAAATAGTCAACGCTAACTTGTGAAGCCTTGGTTCTTTCCAAGATCGCTCTCCTTCGTCAACTCCTAGCTCGCCGCCCGTATATATAGTGCCAGTTGGCGACTCTCAGAGAGGGTCAAGAGACAAGACCTTGTCGCGTCGTTATATGATTGATTGAGATGTTTCAGTGAGTAGAGGGAAGGACTTCCTCGCGGGAAAATGAGAAGACAAAGCCATTGATTGATGGTGTTGAAGAGTCATTGAGGTAGTTTCAGTACTATCCCAATTCTCGGTCTCACCTTCCCTGCCGTAGGCACCAATAACAAGAAGGTCTGACTCCTAACTACTAATAGGTAATGATGGAGATAGAGATTCCTGGCCAACCTATTAGTAGGAACATTAGCTACAAGGTATGATGGAAGGCTTGGTTTTTCCTCCGGATAGCCGCTTCACTCTTTCTTTCCTTCTTCACTCCACTCACTTGGAACTGCTGACTAGAAAAGAGGATGTACCCCCTTCTTATTGATTGATAGTATGACCCCCTGAAGCCTCGATGCCCTTCCCCCCCATGGGCCCCTGATGTCCGAGGACCCTTGCAATCTCCCCTTCTATAGTCCTCTCTAATTGACATCATACGAATCGCTAGCCCTACCCGGACATAGATCAAACTAGTTGGTTCATGAGACATGTGAAGTCAAGTGGAGGCCGGGAGTTCTTTCTTTCAGCCCCCCATCTAGGCATACACCTTTTTTCTCGGCCTCTTTTCTCGTTCTTCTGGATCGAGTGGGCTAGCGGCCTCCTCTCGTTGGGATTGGGTGCTATAACCAATCAACCATGGATGCACTGGAGAGTAAACAAGGTCTTTTTTGCTTCGGAGAAAGGGTCTTCTCCAAATAATAGTATCTAGTATTCCAGCAAGGAGACCTTGTGAACAACAATCCATTTGGACTTCGGGTCGGCCCCCTTTCCCGGGTCCTGATCATCGCGGGGAACTATCTATCTATTTCTCCAAACACAATATCTTGACTACCTATGATGGTGACTACATCCGCTGGCATGTGATGTTTGGAGATACAATCGAGTCCTTATGAATGGGTAGAGCCAGGTGCTCTTATTTGATGACGGTAGGGACGATTGCTTCCATTACTGACCGGAAAGACATCAAATTCTCCTTTAGGAGCTTCCATTGCGGTATAGGTAGAAGGAGCTGGTACGGAAAAACCCTTTGTATAAGGTTCGAAATGGTGAATTGAGGTAGAGTAGACTGAGGCCGACGGTGGAAAGAAAAAGCCGCGATGCCGGTCCCATCTCTCTCCAGACATAATGTCGTAGTTTCCAATCATGGGGCTTTCGGTATATAGATTGAGCCATTGCCAAGGATCCCAGTCTTGTCGAAGGTGAAGGTGAAGTCCCTGATATTGCTCAGTTGATCGACTAGGCTCCGCGTCCTTGGGTCATCCTCCCTTGGCTCCCCTAAAGCGCTTCACGAAATCAAAGTCCATCGCGTTTTCGAAGCTTTGTCTTGCCTCGGGAGCTCGCTTCCAGTGCTCAGCTTAGCAGGAAAGTGAGTGCTCTGCACCGATTTCTTTTCTTCTCCCGTTAGACGCCTTATCGTTTGCGCTTCTCCTACGCTCGGCTAAGGCGTCGAACCTTCGTGCCAAATATATAAATAATCAAGCTTTCTCAGTAACGAAAGCGCTTCGCCCCTCCCATCAAAGGACAAGAAAGAGCACCCTCCCCACAAACATCCTTTCTATTAGTCGACACCCCCCGACAATTGCGGGCATTTCGAAATGCAATAAAAGATTGAAAGTGGTCCTTCCATCTTTCTCTTAATCTGATTGCGTTCCGTAAAAAGTAGCCCACTGGAAATAAATGTCGTGTTTCAACTAAAGGTGGTGTGTGTACTTACAGACTCTACGAGTTGTAAGTGAATGGGTGCGTGGCGAACGGAACAAGCCATTTTCCTCTTCCCTCCCCCGAGGGAAATTGCATCGCACCTGACTACCCCTTATCTGATGTTCACTTCATCAGGCGTGGCTGCGATCTCGCCGTTGCGGAAGCCTTTTCCCGGTGTGTGGAGCCCTACCCCAACGAGGAAGGTGTTAGAGCTTGCTTTCTCATGGAGTGTAGGTTGAGAACTCTTTTTGTGCTACTCCTACGGGAAGAATCAAAGGTCTTGGTTTTAGCTTCTAAAGGCTGCCCTCTCTCGGCTGGATGTTGGTCAAGCCTACTACGAGGATCCCGTATCCCGTACTAAGTGCTTTCTCCCTCCTGGGTCCCGTGGTTCCTATGCCACCACCTTTCTCGGTCCTTTTCTTTTAGTGCTTCAACCCACGAAAAGTGTATAAGATGGCTGCGCTCCAGCTCCCTCGATGAATGGGATGACAGTGGTCCGCCGGCAAGCTCGTTCTGATCGTCGGACGCAGCACATTGGAATCATGAAGCACCACCACGAATGCTACCGCGCGTGTGCCTGCGACGCGGTAAGGCACCAACTAGTTGTGTCAACAGCCAACTCCGCGTGTCATCTTAGTGGTACTCATCAAGCCACAACCTTGTCTTGCTTCCCAACAGGGGTTCCTTTTCCCTCAGAAGCCCCCTCTGATCCTTTAGGGAGAAATCCTTCACCTTTTTCAGATCAGAATCGTCTTATATACTAGTTGCAAAGGGAAGAAAAGAAACAACCCCGAATCAATTGGGGTTCCCAATGCTTCTCCATGCCCAATGAGATGTGTCAACCTCGAGATGCTTGACTCCTAAACCGTGGTCCCGAGACGATGCTTAACCTGATTCTTGGTTAAGAACGGCGGTGACCTACGTTTCACACGACGCATGATTCCATGGATAGTTGAATTCGGGATCGTGATGGAGGGCATAGCTTACGATCATCGTCTTTGATCATGCCCCCCGGCGTTTGCTCCAGACATTGCACAATGATCCAAATACTTTGTCGCATCTCTTTGATATGGATACATTAACGATCATAGCAGTCTCCCTTGGTACCTACCGATACGTCAAAATCCAATTGTTCATAAACATTGTAAGGTGTTGCTCTTCGCAAATCCCAGCATACCCCAGAACCTTATAACATTACACCACTGAATCACCAATCCTTTGCTTGTTGTGCAGTGACAGTACCAATAACCACTAATTGTTGTTTCCAGATACGGTTGCCGGTTAACTTCTCTTCTAATTCATCGATACGAGAAGCAAATTGTTGTATGAAGGAATCAATATCTCGACATAAGCCAAGAGGTAGATCTTGTGCCACTCCACCAGGTCGTATGAAACTGGCATGCATCCTGGCTCCCGAGACTCTTTCATAGTATTCCAACAATTCTCCCGCTCCTCCAAAGCCAGAAGGAAGGGAGTTAATGCTCCCACATCCATAGCATGAGTAGTTAAAGCAAGTAAATGATTTAAAATTCGAGTGATTTCTCATAATAAGACTCGTATATATTGAGCTCGTAATGGTACCTCACAATTCAAAAGTCTCTCTACGGCTAAAGAATAACCATGTTCTCGGGCCATCATAGAAACATAGATAGTGTCAATGATGGAATGAAGAACGAAACTTGACGACAACTTTTTTGTACATGTCCACTTGCATGACTTAGACAAGTGCTCTCTGAACTGTGCAATAAGGTCACCCATAACACGACTCTCCCACTTGAGTGACCTGGGACCTAGGCTGGAAAATGGCAGCCTTTTTTTGAAGCCCCGCCGGAAAAGGGAGAAGTCTGGAGCCCAACTATATATCTCCCTTAGATCAGGGGCAGGGCACCTGGAGTTCGAAAGTAGAGCCGGGCGGGAGGTTCAGGCAAGAAGAAGAATAGAGGCCTCTCCTGTGTGGGAGAAAAAGGTGATGTCATCTACCCTACCATCTATATGTCATTAGCATGCCGAAGTTTGTTCATGATTCGAAAAAAGACTCCCGACCGGTTGTCCCCCTTGTGCCTTGTGGGGGGACCAAGCGCCCTCCTTTCCAATCTTTCTTGTAACCCCCCAAAAAAGTTCCAAATCGTCTGTCGTAATATATAATAGGTAGCCGGCTTCTACCTTATCTTTCTCTTTATTACTGACCCTTACTTGACCTCTCCCCATTCTCCAGACTCCCGCATTGCTCGACATATGCGACTCCGTATGAGGACCTCCTTCCCATTCATTCTTTGAGAATCTGCCCACTCTCCATTCACATGGTCATAAAAGTGGAGCAAGGGTGGGCAGCAGGTACCATGAGCCCTCTGTCCTACACATCGGTACAGAAGCGACGTGTGGTTCACCGGTTCCACCGAATGCTCCGGTCTCTCGGCAAAGATAGAAAGAGTGTGCAGGCTTGCTTCGGATACTTCGCCATAGTCGACCCAGTTCCCGTTCTTTTCCGGTGCACTCGCGTTATATCTTCAACACATAAGTCAGGACGCGGTGGGAAGGAAGCAGCCCCACCTTCGTCCGGCCGATCATTCCGTTGGCATCTCACATTCACGCCCCCGTTTGACTGTCGCTCGGGGATGTAGTTGTAGATACATTCGTCTCCATGGGTCGTTGGCTGCACCTCAGCTATCCTTCTACGACATGATGTTGTGGTCGCCATATATAATATATCAGTTAGTCATATCTGCTTCGCAACGGGTCAACGCCTCCAAAAAAGGGAGGACTTCATTCAATGACTCCACGATCGCCCTCTAAACAATCAAACTAAGGTTAAGCTTGAAGATAAGTTTTGTACTCTATTAATTTCTCAGTCCCTCTAGTCGGGTGGGCACCGACCGGCTGGATCCCCCTCCAAACCGTATGTACGAGTCTCCCCGCTTGTGGCTCACGCCATTCGAGGTGGTCCGGAGTGCGAAAGGGGGGTTCCACTGCTCGATACATGAATGATGGTAGGCAAGGATGCCGGACTCCTCCCCTATTGACTCGTTCAAGAAAAGCCGCCCCAAACCCCCTCCACCCTCTAACCTGGAATTTCCGTCAAATGACCCGGCCTCCCCTGGATCTTCCATTGTTCAGGCTCCCTTTCCTCCCCTTTTTCCCTGCTCCCCCGGCGCAGGACTATCATGCTTCATGCCTGTTGCCTTTTCACAAGACGGTCTTTGCCAGTAGTGTTATCCTCAGGGCCGGCTGCTGCTAATAAATTGGTGGGGTTGTCCCACCCTCACAACTCACTCTTGATGGCTCCCTGTCTCCCAGGAAAACCAGTGGTTGACTTGGACATCAAGCAGGTTACACGTTCCACTGCTCTGAGATGTGAGGTGCAGGTGGTGATAATCACCGTGGGGTATGCGCTAAGTTGACGGGCACTCCAGGACCCACCAACGCTCGTGAAAACCCGTCGGTCCTCCCCGACCTGATGTGTGGATAACGAGGCCACCTTCACAACCTTCTCCCTCACGTAATATTCTTCTCCGTGGGATAAAGTGAGTACAACCCTGTTCTCTTGAGTTGCTCAACCGCCCTGCCTCTTGCCCATCATGACGCGCAAGTCAAAATGGGAGGGGGTTTCAAAGGGGGACCTTTCTGGGGGGCAGTGATTTAGGCGGGGTATCGCCCTAGGCATCACCGGCTTCATACTGAAATCGTCTACCTACTCTATTCTACCATTACCCACACCCTACGTCTTCTTCTATAGTAGTGCGAAAGGGGTCGGTCATTTCCCCAATCCTTTGATCGCTCATAAGGGGGTGCCAAAGCAATAGCACCGTGTGTCCCCCTACATGGTGTATTGAGCACTTCGTCGAATAGGGGCCAACGGGTCTCTCATTTTGGAACGTTGGGAAATGAGGGGGAGGGCGGTGAATTCAACCATGATACATAGCTTATAGATTCATGTCTGTTAGATTTCAAATTTGGTTATAATATAGTTAGGCATTGAACTAGTCAATCTGGGAAAATATGGGGAGTCAACTACATATTCGGGGGGTAAAAATGCTATTTCTGATGTCCGCAAGCAGGGAACATCGGTATCAGCCTTAGTGGATTCCTCATACGTCGACCTCAAAGTCCACAGAAAGAAGAACTATACGAGAGTGAGGGTCCAGAAAGAGAAAGTGAGTGAGGGTTGTTCGAGGTGCATCACTATAGGGGCCGAGGAAGAAGTCACTTGATGTCGCCATAGGGCATGGGGCTCTAATGCATGTGTAGAAAGGGACTAGTCTGATCGGACTAATGGTAGGAGGATAGGAGAGTAGTAGGAGGATGGATTTTTCCATTCCCACAGATGGTGCCAATCTGATCCCAGATTAAGGGAAGGGCTAGAATTGAATGAGCAAAGCCACCACGCTTATAGTACTGGCATTAAAAATGAATCCTTCTCGAGCAGTCGGCAAAGCTTGACAACCATATATTGAGGTCTGAGGCTTTGAAATACATATTACCTATGAACCCATCCTGGCTCTGTGTCATGAGGGAGGGAGTGCTCTCACCCCGGTCCCCCTCATGTAGTCATCCTCTTCTGCCGCCAAGGATCTTGCCCCTGTGATTGAATTGATCCCTGACGAACTCTCTCTTGCCTGTCAGTTTCTGGCTTTTCAGTAGACAATGCGTCGACGAGGTATTGGAATAGTGATGGACGCTGAGCTAATCGTCGGTCGACCTTACTCAACAGCGTCATGCTATGCTTCTCTGAGTCAACTGCAAGGAACTATAGATTATTTCTTGATTATGGACCTGCTACTAATTATAATCTTAGCCGCTCCCCTCCTCTGAGGTTGTGTCTCTGATTCTGACCTCCACTTGTCTTGTCGTCGTCACCTCATCTCAGTAGTCCGCAACTCCTCACTATTTTTTGGTTGACCTCTCATTCACTGGCATATGGGCTCGTACGGATCCACAATGCCCTATAGATAGAACATCTTCGATTCTCTAAAAAAGCTCCTTTCCCTCTAAGAAGTAGTATCCTGATAGCTCGGCCCTCTTTCTGCTGGCAGCTGAAAGTGGAAACCCGGCATATACTCACTATGAAATCACTGTCATGCCTGCTTCAACTAGTCCACATACCCATCCATCACAGTCTTCCAGTACCCTCTTCTCTAAAGAGAACATGTATGCAATTACCGCATTGTATACCTCACGTTCACACCACCTTCCCGTAGTTGATGCTTACATTCTATCCCGCTTGATTGGAGGATGAAGAGTTCGTCTACTAAGACTGTTGATCCTACCTCGTGACCTGTGGATTCTTCCTGAATACTATATGATGCTAGGACTCTCTTCTGATTTTTTTCTCAGCTGAGTGAGCTTATGGATGCGGATTCAGTCGTTGAAGTAGTAACAGCCCTCTGATTGGCTGATCACCATGACTCAGATACCCCGTTTGCGCAGTGTATTTTCACTCTGTCGTGGTATTATATATTAGGTTTCGACGTCATTAAAGCGCCTTCCAACTAGTAATGAAAGCTCAGGCTCAGGCTACAGCTCAAAGCATTATGGGTTCTAGTTCGACTCCTATTGAGTCTGAATCGAAAATCTCAGCAGAGTGGTAGCAAGCAGGGCAAAAAAGCTATAAATTTGGTCATTTTGCACTGAAATTGCATACATCAGCTAGGACCCCTACCTCATAGTAGTTGCCTTGATGAGGCTCGTCACTCATATCCGAGACGAACTGGACCTATAAAAGAAACTGAAGAATGAACTGCTTCAACTCCTCACTTATTGAAGATACGAGTTCGAGCAAATGAGACAGAGGCCTAGCTTTATTGAAAGATCAGTACTCAAATATGACACTGCAAAAACAAGTCAACCCCATCACCATATGCTACTGACCTGCCTTCAAACCTTTTCTTTCTACGCTTGCCCATCATCTCCTCAATCAGTGACAACTGAACAACAAGCGCAAGAGCTCTAACTATCAAAGAAGACACTCGATTCCCACCCTTATCCCATTTTCGCTGTCGAGAAGTGGAAAATGCTGACCTATGATGACGTTGTTCCCTTATATCTTTTTTGATGGACATCAACATACCTAGCTTCAGCTACAGACCTCTCAGCTGGAGGGAATTACTGATTGAAGATAGTTAGCTTAGCGCGAGAGCTGTAACTTTTCTTTCCGTTGAAACCTAGCTGACCAAAGACCTTAGCGAGCCTGTCAAACATGACCTCTGCTTGCTTCCCACCTTGACTTTGCTTGCTTGCATGGACATATCCATTGTACTAGTCACGGTCCCTAGTTCGTTAGATCTCCTCAGAGCTTTCTTTGCAATGAGTTATCTATCATCTTGACCTCTCAGAGCTTCGAGGCCCCTGAAAAGCAAGTAGTCTAGTCGCATTCCCGGAGTAGCTGATATCCTTCCCTACTTACCACGTGGGCTCTGACTTCTGATTCTCAGACCGAAACCTCATGACATGCATCTTGCTTTTCAATAGAACATGCTTATCCATATGTTGTAGATTATAGTTGTATACAACTATCCCAAATATATAGTGAGTTCTACCCCCTTCCCGCTTTCGCCTACTTATCTGCGTATTGTAGAGCCCAATGTCACTATAAGCTCATTTCCATCTCAGAACTATTTGAATTAGAAACCTCAACCAGTGAAAGAAAGCAGACCAAGTCAATGGGTCCCACCTGCATATCAGAATCAGATCCTTAACCCGTGAAAGCGGACAAAGCGCAATAGTACGCCCGCTTCTATTCCTACCCTTCTTCCCTAAGCTCAGCCGTGGGTGGAAGAGTTCTGATCCATTGGCTGCTATGAGACTCAATCAACCTGTGGTAGCAGACAGACCAAGCACAAGATACCACCTGATGAGATGAGAAAGAGGCTTACCGAGTGAGCAAGCGGGGAGACCTCAATCCCGCCGCAAACGACAAGCCGAACATCCTATGCAAAGGACTACCTTCTTTCCTCTTCACTAACTGCTGACTCAGTTCCCTCAAAAAGATTATACAAGCTTGCGATATGCTGACAGAGCTCTCTCCGATGCGCCTTTCTACTAAAACTTCCTTGCTTGCTTTGAAAATTCGCTCGACAACATGATAGATATATATAGTCAAAGGGAAATTCTACTACTATATAAATCTATCTTATATCTATCTATAGTACGGAGGAAAGATTCGAGCGAAAGGAGAGGAGGATGCCAAGTTTTCCAAGGACTGGACGTAGGTAGTGGTAGCATTAATGGTGCGATATGCGACTTACTTATATCTATCTATGCCTTAGGCCAAGGAAAGATGCGGTTGATGCTTTCCCGTCTCGGATGTCGATGGCAGTTTTCGCGTGACTATCTTTAACGACGTCGGCCATGTGATTTCTGAGAGTCCTTCCCCAACCACCCGGAAAGAGCAAAGAGAATCCTTCCTCCATGCTTTCCCACTTGCTTGCTAAGAAGGCAGAGGCAAGGCAAGCTGCAAGCAAGCATCCTACAGCTTGAATGTCGAACCAAGAGCATTAGACTAGTAAAAGGCCCCCCTATTTCTATATATTTCTGTAGTTTTATACATATTTGACCTTTTTCCCAAGCTGACTCTCATCTAGGCACGATTCGTCGACTTCCTACTATATATCTAGTAAGTTGAGCGATCGAGGATGCCTTTTCTATAGTTCCCCTTCGATGACTTCCCGGACCGGGAAGTCTTTTTTCGTAAGCGAAATCCAGATCTTAACAATCAATCTCTTTCCTTGGAACTAGAATATATAATAGCAAAGATTGAGACCTTTGTCCAGAAAGAATCTGGAGGTTCAGAGCTAATAGATGACTCTTATGTATTGACTTTCTTCACTTGAATATAGCATGACTGCAACTCTAATATACCATTACTGCTATGGGTATATCCCATTGTCTAGATGGAAGCATCGAGGGTCTTATTCAATTAGCTAAGGAGCTGATATGCCTTCTTTCTACAACAATTATATATTAGCAGGTACTGCATCAAGTCTGAGTATTCCTCTGATGGATGGATAAGAAAGAGAGTTGAAAGCACTTCGTGGCATGAATTCGTACTAGATAAATAAATTGGCAGTCGATAATTGCCTTTATGTAGGCCAAAGTCCACGCTTGACAACTATTTTTTTGACGTGCGTGATTTTGCTTCTTGTCTTATCCCGCTCTATTCTCTCTTTTCTTCCTCTTACGGACTATAAACCGTCTTCTTAACACCGGGATCGACTATCGGGGACAACTAGACTTTCAAATATGTCGTAGGACGGGGCGTGGAGTGGCTAATTCAATGTTCGCCTCGTGGATTGAGAAGGCAAGGTCAGAATAGCCAGCAAGTGCACGAAGATGATGTTCTTTTTTTAAGAAGGGGGAGGGGGTATTTCTCTCAAATATATTAAGTGGAGTAGGTATCTGTATAAGAGGATCAACCCCTGTATTACATTGGAAAGGAATTCCTCCTAGGACTAAGAGAAGTAAGGACTAGTATGCATTCTCGCGTCAGGCTTTCTTCGAGGGCATGTGAGACCTGCTTTGCCCCTGAGACTCTCATTCCTCGTCTAGTTCTAGCCCCCTTAGCTTGACGCTTGGACGAGACTCTCTCCGCTTCCCGCTTGTCCGGGAATATGGTTAGCTGGAAAGCCTGCCTAGGATGTATAAGAAGTGATGTTCATGCCTAGAACGTCAAAGTGGGTGTGAAGATGTACTGTGATTTGGACTTGAGACCTCTCCTTTCTCTACTGAAGTGCACGACACCATTTATAGTACATGCAACTCGAGGGCAGAACAAAACAACAGGGGTAGAATGCTAGCCGAATGCAGACCTTCTCAGCTAGACCTTTCCTGATTATATATATATGGGGGGAATGGACCTAGGGGAAAAGAGGCATATCACCTAGTCCTTACCCTCTGATACCGCTGGGGAATCTGAGTCTCCGCGCTCTGCTTCACTGACTAATTGAATAGGGATGTCTGAGGCCATTCTACCTTCCTATCCTATCTGGCTTCCCCTCCGGCGATGAAGCCCCAAGGGCAAGTCGATCGCAGCCTCCATTTCCGCTTTCTAGGTCAGCCCCTCTGACACATTATACACACTAAGGCCCTCACTTTGAAGCCTGACCGATGTGTCCTATCTTTCCTCTCATCCTACGGATGAGAATGTCAGATCTCATTTCATCAACTAGGCTTGCTCGCTCCATGCAAGATAGTTGAGTTCTGCCCAATACCTTAACTTGAGCTTTCCGGAAGGTAGACAGATTACTTCAAAATCCAGCACCCTCTGGAAGCGCTTAGGGAAATAGCCTTAATATAATATCAAAGAAATTGTCAAGCTTGGCAAGAAGACCCATTTGAATCACGGATCCCTCCATCCGAGGTAACATCCGGAGAGGGATTCAGAGAAGGAAAAGAAACTAAGGAGAAGAACAAGTTTCGAAAAAAAAGCCAATCATCATTAAAATACTGCTGATCTCTTTTCCTTTTGACCTTTGTCACCACCTTCCGACGCACGTTTACGTTCGCTTCATTAGCTAGGCTTGCACTCTCTACCCCTTTTATATAGTATAAATAATATAAGCCTAGAAACCTTGTCCATGTATTCCACTTCCAACTTTTTCTTTTGTGCGCTGAGATTTGAGAAAATAGATATATAAATAATGGGTAGGAGCCTTTTGATTTCATAGTAGATTCTTGGCTATGAGGTAGTCCCTGTGAAGTGAGAAGTCCGGATATGAATGACGTCGTCTATGAAAAGGCTAGAGATCTCACGAAAAAGGCCTATGCTTTGGGGCTATCTTCCTCTATTAAGATGATATGGTCAGTGTGTGGTGAGATGGACGCACAGGAGTCCATTATAGACCGGTTTTGAAAGTGAGCGTCAAATGCCAAGAAAACTATATCAAGTCCGGCGAAAGACAATTCCTATAGTCCTTCGTCCTCTCATCCAGTTCTGACTCATATGTCTACTATATCTCACCCTAGTCTTTCAATCACTAAAGGCAAGGAGGAGGCTTTCCTTGATCAGACGTCTGGGTGCGAAGTCCTATAAAAAGCGACTCGAGGAGCGGATTAAGCTCATTTGAAGACTGGTATCATCATACATTTTGGGCTGATAGTCAAGCCCAACAAGAGAGAGACCTCAGGTCGTAGTTCAAGAGTAGAGATACATTGAGGAAAGACAAGCTATATGCGAAGCACAAGCTATATGCGAAAATGCGCGTAGCATTTCTGATGTGGTCTTTCTTGAGCCAGGATTTCCCACAAAGGGCAGTGTGGAAGTGGGAGCGCAGTCAGTCTCTGAAAGACTAGTATATAAGTGCTTTCCAGGTAGTTCAAAGAAGATCTCAATATATAATGAAGAAAGAATGATATCAGAGATTCGGATCGCTCTTTCTCGGTGCCAGTAGTGAGATCCTCATTTGGCTAGCCTTCCCTATCCCTGATTTATTTTCTTATGCTTTTTGACCAGCTCAACACCTATCCCGTGCTTGACTTCTCTACATACATAAAGTGGAACAATATGCCTACCTTGTGACTCCGGGACTCTTATATGAATTAAAGACCGTTGATGGTGCGAAGCAAGCCAGACGCTTCCTTTTGGGTGTAGAAGTAAGAACAGAGAGGTAAATTGATAGTGAAGCAGAGCAGCGAGGTTCAGATCCAACTTCAACTAACTCTACTTTCCACGGACTCAAAACTCGCCAGACACCAGGCTTGACTACAACACATTAGTCCTCGTGGATTGTATACTAATTTCTAATATATATCCTCTTCTCATTCCGGCATTCTCAACCTACCAGTATCAACTCTTAGTGGGGAACAGGCATACTACAGCACTGCAGCATTTTATCTCATATACTAACCTGCACCTCGTAACCATCTAACTACCCCTCTTCGTCCATTGCCTCCCCCTCACCTCGCATCCTTGTCAATCAGTAAATCAAACCAGGAGCTCAGTTCACAATACTATTGTCTTTCAAAGTCAGAATAGTAATGTCAGCTAGAATTGATAGTGAAGCAGAGCAGCGAGGTTCAGATCCAACTTCAACTAACTCTTCTTTCCTCGGACTCGAAACTCACCAGACACCAGGCTTGACTACAACACATTAGACCTCGTGGATTGTATACTAATTTCTAATATATATCCTCTTCTCAGTCCGGCATTCTCAACCTACCAGTATCAACTCTTAGTGGGGAACAGGCATACTACAGCACTGTTGCATTTTATCTCATATACTAACCTGCACCTCGTAACCACCTAACTACCCCTCTTCGTCTATTGCCTCCCCCTCGCCTCGCATCCTTGTCAATCAATAAATCATACCAGGAGCTCAGTTCACAATACTATTCTCTTTCAAAGTCAGAATAGTAACGTCAGCTAGAATTCTACTCATCTTTCCCCTTACATAGATTGTCCCTCCGGCAGAAGAAGAGTAGCGGAGAGAGAGGACTCTCTAAGACGTTTCATATCCGCTTTTCTTATATAGAAGACCGAACTACCTTCCGATCTTGCTCTCCCTACCGCTGAGAATGATGATCACTTCATCTTATTTATTACCTCTTCGGGACTGGCTCCGAACTGGTTTCTTTTTCTTCTGAGAGCCCCATTTATGTCTTTGCCTAGCTCAGTTCTGATAGTGTAGTACAACAAGCTCTATCATGCGGTCGCACCTTGTCACTTCCTAGGGACATCAGGTGGCTTCTTTTCCAGGGTATATATCATGAAGCTCCCTCGCTCACCGCTCAACCAACGCTCTAAGAACATACCAAAAAGTCTGACGCTCTTCCCTTTCTCTCATGAGAGTCCTACCCTAACTACCTCGCTCGACTCCGGTCACATCGACACCCCCGCTCACTAATAGCGGAACAAGGATCCTCTCATTGAAGCGGCTACATCAACTGCAACTTTCTAGGTCATGTAGGTTTCTGCCCCAAGAACTAGCCCCCCAAGCTGAGGGCAAACCACTCGCTAGCTATTCGGTCTAGTCCTATCGAATCTTCTCTTCGATCCTCATACGCTATGCTTCATTTGTTTGGTTTTGCTCTTGTCCGTCTTGCCTTCCGCTGAAGTGAGGCCTTTGGGACGCAAAGATGCTCCGGAATAGGCACGTCTAAAGGAAGATAACTAGATCACTGGGCCCTTACGTCTTTCCACGTCAATTCCCTTTTATATAAGACCGAAAAAAGAAAAGAAGACGCTTAGGGTCAAAGCCAAAGCCAAAGACCTGGGGCTTCCCTGGGCTCATCCTATCTCGACAAATGGGAGTAGCGGGAACAGACGGCCAGGTAAATCTACCAATGAAAGGCAATTTATGGGCTTTTCGGAGAGGGTAGAGGCGACAAAGAGTAGTAGACTATGAAATCGCGACAAAGAAAGATTGTCGAAGAGGGGCTATAATTGGAGATACGGATAGGGGCTCTGTTTCCTAAAGCCCGAACATGGGACTAGCCATTTACACCCGCGTAGATGTACTCTTTTCATTTTCTAAGTAGATACATATGGCTCAAACTGACTAGCATAAAAAGCCGGGTGAGGTCGACCTTCCATTTTCCAAGTCTCTCTATATGCTGGTTTCTTGATCTACCTTCTTCTTCTCTCCTACTACTTCTCCACATCTCATTTTGATGCTCCCGACAGTTCGCTGCCCGCCTACCTCCGACCCTTAGGGAATGCATTGACGGAGGGCCATCAAGTAGTTCTCTTTGCCCTAGGCTCACTTATCGACTTCCTGGGAAATTACCTTACTCAGTCATGCTGGCCAAGACATAGCCGCACCAGAAAATCCATCAAGTCTTCCATGGAAATCTGTCGAATAGACCCCGGTCTCTCAAAGAGGGGGGTATAGGGAATGTCTACTGTGCCCTAACTCGATCATTCTCCTGACTAAGCTCATTACCAAGAACAATCAGCCTCTATCTTTATTGAGTGGTCAGTGTGCTCTGCTCCATATGTACTGAAAGGGGACTGATCCAGCTGGGGGTTATAAAGACAAGTTCTTATGTTCTGTGCGGGTACATCTGACTCAGCTTAATTCTTAGCTACGAAGCTAGACGAAAGCCTCCCGAGAAGGGAGAGGAAAGGGTTGCGAAGCTAGACCAAAGCCTCTCGAAGGCTCTAAGAGCGAGGAAGAAGCAAGTCTACTCGACATCCCTATATAACAAAGGGGACTCGCTCGGTCTGAGTCCGTCTATGATCTCGAGGCTTTTGGTGCTTTTTTTTAAGCTCTTCATTTTCTCCTAGGTTCTCGTTCTTCTTGATGCAGGCAAATACTTCCACTTTCGACCCTGTCGCTCACCCCCTTTGAAAACTGCCTAATTCGCTTATAACTAATTTCCTGATTTTCGACCGATCAATATTGTGCTTCTGGGATGCGAAAGCCCTCCCATTTGGATTAGCACTTCTCGAAGTCCAGGCTAGTTCCGAGCATTAGATAAGGCGAAACCTTGGATCCCTAGCTTTAAATCGCCAGATGGTCAAAGGTCTCACTATGATCATTCCCAGTGCGAGTGGGTTTCGAGTGTCTTCTTGGATAGTTAGGGCTCTTTTCAGATTCCCGAGTCTGGGAAAAGATAGCGCTTAGGGCTCTCTATGTCTTAGTACCAAGTCAAATAATCTCATATTCTTTCTTTCTTTTTTGAAGAAGCTATTCCCGCCCCCTGCTAAGCCACTAGTAGCTCCAGCCTAGACGTAGACGTTGAGCCAACCAACTAGCCTAGAAACTCTCCCACCTACCTTCCGTAGCCTGATGCCGCCGCGGAGAACTCCCACACCTCGACTACAGCCCTAGCCCTCTTTCATATCAGAAATCAAAAATGATATATGAACACTATGGAAATGGAAGCGAGTCCTAGTTGTAGTAGGAGTTGAGGTAGGTAAATCGATCGCAGGGACATCTATGACGTTCTCAGCTACCTCTTATCTGGGCGTTGCGATGTGTCAAAACAACTTTAGATTTGCATGATCTACAGAAAAACAAGACAATGAAGAGAGTGATTCTGGGTTGATCTTGCCCAATTATATATAGTAGTTTAGAGGAAGACAACATAACTCCATCTGACTTCTTCCTATTCATTCTCTGCTCCACCGCGACTCGCTTGGTTCAGAAGAGTTGTACACAGATGGCAAGACGAACCTACTTGTTACCTTTTGATGCTCCGCTTCCTCTTCCGTTTTCCTTTCACCTTTTTACCGAGTCCTAGCATCTTTGACCTCTTGACCTTTGACCTCGGATTCGCTTACGCTACTCCTCGTCCCCCTGACTATTCTCAAGTATGGCTCGCCCCCCGTTTTCAGTTCTTTGACCTCCTCTATGCTATCGCTACTCCTCGTCCCCTCTACGCTTTGCCTTGACATTGGTTGACGCTAGTTGTTCTCCTCTTTATCTCTGGCAGGGGTACCACGGAAGAATGCATCCCTGCAACAGGGGTCTTAGGGTAGCCTTCCTGGTGAAGCTTCAGCTGCGAATAGAATGACGTCTTCAATATAGATAGATGGTGCTTTCCTTCCCAAGTAGAAGACCTTGGATCAGGTTGCTTTATCTAGCCCTTGTACATACATTGGGACTACGGGAGGAATGGCAGATGGGGTACCGGTCTGGGTTAGATCCCCAAGGAGGGGCATAGGAGATCTAAATTCCACTTTCTTGATTTATTTGACTCTTTCGTTATGTCTTCCCAAGAGTATGTGAGCAAATGGGATGAACTTTGGTTTTTCATTCACCTTTCTTTTTTCTGGTTCAAGTCGAATACCTGCCTCCATTCCTGTGATATGAAAACTTTTTTCTTCCTTAGCTAGTGAAGCGGGAAAAAAAGGAGAGGCGGACCAAAACCCTCTCTCTGATAGAAAAGGGCTCTGAAGAGGAGAAGGTTTTGACGAAGATGTGCCATTTTGCATTGGAAGCCATTGCCATCTTCATTTTTTCTTTTGTTTTCCATCCTTCTTAAAATCGAACTAGGGTCCAAGCTTCTTTCTTCATAGAAAAGCTATGTTCTGGGATCCATTTTCATGTCGACTAAATTCCAGAATCCAGGGGCAGAATAAAGAAATCGAGAACTACCTATATTACACTCGTTTCCTATGTACATGAATTCCTGTTGAATTAAGGAAAATGAAGGCATTTCAGTCCATTTTGATGTGGGCATTTTGCCTCTGAAAAGGGATCATCCTATGATTTGTCCCCCTAAGCCTTGGTCAATCAAGGAGTCTGCTTTGGAAAAAGTCCTACATCAAATTCCAATGAGCCTGAACAATTTGAATGGAGGTTACTTAAGCCAACCATGGGAAACAATGATTCATTGCAAGGGGAAGGGGGATGACTTTTCAGTTTTTTTTGAAAAAAAATAAAAATGCTTTTATATATGTGAGGTTCTGACCTTCATTCAGAATCAGCCTCTGCAAATAAACAGCGAGATGTTGGATTTGCTTCAGACAAAGCAATAGAAATTGACGTCATTTGGTCTTCTCATGCCTTCTTTCCTTGCTGATGTCAAGGACTCACGAAAAAGTCAGGGAGGAGTTGGCTAGAGTTTCGAATATATATGAATTCGATCGGCTCATTAATATCGTCGATAATCGAATTAGAAGAGCCCACTTCGAGTAGTTTCTCATTAATAATGCTTCCGCCTACGAGGGCTATGAATTCTTTTTGCTTGGGAGAAAATACATCGATCCGGTCTTTTGACTTTTGAGGAGGGAGATCTGGTACGAAGTCTAATTCTGTTTGTCCCCCACGGAATCCATAGATTAACCGACCATGATGAGATTTTTGATATGCGTGAGAATGTAGTTTTTTATTCCACAGCCCTACATTACCAAAAATTTCCAAGCTGCAAAAAGATGGTTTCATGAGGGGGAAGATCAAAGTATGGACAACATATTGGAGCTTTCTGCAGGGGCTAGGAACCCATACCAATTTCTTGGTCATTTATTGACGATCAATGGTTATAATACAGAGGAACGTGATATAAAGACATCCCGTCACCTTAGATGTGTCTTCTTCTTTTTACCAAATATTTAGCTATTTCCTTTTTTAGAAGGACTTGGCCTGAGAAACTAATCTCATTCAAACTGAAAAAGGGGGAAAATAGGACTTTGATGGGGCACATACCCAAGATATCAAAATGAGCATGGAAAAGCTATTTCCAGAGGAACAGGGTCTGCAAAAGCTATGAAGCTTGCGCGAGAACTTCCACGCGGAAAGAGACCAGAGAGGGAGCCTTCTGAGACTTTTGAGAAAGAAAAAAAGAACCTTCATCTTGTTCATTTTTTGACTCATTTTTGGAGAGAGAATTTCTCTTCTATTATGTATTTGGTTTTCTATATTTTTTTGCAAAGCCATTAAGCATAAAAATGAATTGTTTACCACTTCTCATTGTAAGAGAGTGATCGATCAGAAGGAAATATGGATCCCGGAACAGAAGAAAGGTAAATGGCACCAAATCCGTATTCAAATCCCCACTGCCGCATGGGATAAAGTTCAGAGTATAGGGGCGACCTTTTCAAACTTTTGAAGTGAAAAAGAAGCCGAGATTTCTGAGAGTCCATATCGTCGTTGCACCAATCGAAAAATCCCCATATATTCAGTTCACGATCATTTTGTGACCAATTGCCTTCATTCTCATCTTCATTCTTGATTTTATTCTCTGGATTTTATTGAAGGCGATGCCCCATATATGTATATAAATAATTGTGATTTATGAGACCCACCACGAAAATGTAATTGGAACTAGTAAGTTGACTGTCCACCTAGCAATACCAAGATTTTGACTTTCAAATGGGTAGGAAGAGAATTCCCTAGGAAGAAGATGCTAGGAAACCCGGTTCATGAGTGCCAGAATCCCAGGTCGCTTCATTTCACTTGATCTATGGGCACTTTCAAACTCACTCGACAACGCGAGAGATATATACAGGAAGAAGCGGGTTTCCAGAGACCTCTGAAAG
Source organism: Ottelia alismoides (assembly GCA_037367405.1). NCBI lineage: Eukaryota > Viridiplantae > Streptophyta > Magnoliopsida > Alismatales > Hydrocharitaceae > Ottelia > Ottelia alismoides. The sequence continues at coordinate 560,132 of JAZKJV010008779.1, read as the reverse complement.
AGGGAGGTAGTGTAGTAGTCAGACCTGGGAAATATTGCATCCTAGGAGCAAGCTCACCTTTCTGACTGCCCCAAATATCTAGTCCTCTTCCCTCTTTTCCCGAACCTTTCCCCCCTTTCCAGTCCAGCCAGTCGAGTTCAGGGTCAAGCCACCCACCAGGCAAATCTTTGCTCGATGAATGGGGAGGGAAATTCCCATCTAAGATAGATAAGAATCATACCAGTCCTTTTTTCCATTACTAGACTTTCGAATATAATGCCAAACGCCCTTTGATTTTTGTTTTCTAATAGCTTTGAAGTTTCCCTTGCTCCACTTTTCCCTCTATGGAGCGATCACTTTAGGGTCTTTTCTCGCTCGCATTTCAAGTCTCTAAGGCCTACGCTCGCACCACTCCGAGCTTTAAAGAACAGATATATATTAACATGAGGAAAAAGGCTGTTGAGATAGTAGATTTCTGAGATTTCCATGCCTAGTAAAGAGCAAGGCCCTTGTCCCTGGGGAAGGAGTAATACAAAAAAACGTATACAGTGAGGCCTACTCCTCTTTCCTCTTCGAAGGAAGGAAGATAGCCCTCTACTCTAGGAGAGATAAGGGTATGGGATTTCGGTGCAATTAATTAAATAAACCCACTTAGCCATTTTTTATATATATAGTTTCGGGGACAACTCTTGGAGGACTCTAGACTTGAAGTGGGAAAGCTGGAAAGAGCGACCTTACGTGACGCATCTCTACGTGCGCCGAGGCACCCTCGTTAACCCTGAAAAAGAGGCTAATATAGAAATAGCACCATTTTTTTTGAGTCGAGTTCTGGTCAGGGAAATTCTAGACCCAAATCAAAATAGAAAGATGTTCTCTTTCGATTAGTATATAGCTTGGGAAAGGACTTCGAGTTCCTCGAGTTGAGGACTTACAACTAGTATATAAAAGCTTGTTCCACCAGCTAAGTCAGTTCATCAATCATCCCTCCTCTTTCTGACTGACCTCATGCCTACCTGGAAGGAGAGTTCGAGATATCTAGTAGGAGCTAGGGGAAGGATGCTTCCTAGGATAGTGCAGATTCAAGTCACGTTTTTGACTTGACTTAAATCATCCAACTAGAAACTATATAAAAAAAGGGTTGGTGTGGCAACTAGTTGAGGAAAGTAAAGTTAGAAATGCACTCTTTCAGTGAGAATCAAAAGAAGGAGCTAGTCCGGGGAGACGACCTGGCTTCAACTTCCTAGCCTGGCCATAGCCAGAGGGGCGGGCTACTGTGCTAGGCTTCTTCGGGATGGTGCGAAGCGGTCAGAAATGCTCGTCCTAGCAGCATAGTTAACAATGCAGTCGAGTCTCTAACCTCGTCAAGGACCGGGACTTTGAGCTCCAGAATCCGTCCACCTGAGCCTTCGAGATGTCGCCTGATTGCATCGGAAGAGAATAAGTGCACGCACCCCCTGCCTCTCCGATCGAGCTACTGTCGTACGTCAGTATTAGCATGTCGAACTGCGAGGTAAGCACTTGGAAGATATGCATCGTCTTGACCAGGAAAATGAGATGTTGGTATCAGAGAGGTCAGTCGAAGGTGCTGAAAAGAGAAGTCCAGACACTACTTATCAAGGAAAGTGACTGGGATCAGAAAAGAATGGATAGTCCACGTGAGGATGACTCCCATACCTTGCTCAGTTGTCAAGATCGTACCTAGAATTGAGAATATAAAGCAAATTGCCAGTATTTATGCCTCGGCCCAGACACTTAGATAGGCTATTATCTTCCATTTTCTATAGGCGTAGGCACCCCTTTTATATAGTTTAAATAATTCAAGCTTCTTGGAACCCAACATCACTATAAGCTCGTAGTGTTCGTCTGTCAGGGGACGACACAGATAGAGCTGAAGCTCATCCGTCTAACCCATGCTTTTCAAAACTATCGAGATATATAAGGGATCTACTATTAACAATTATGAGAATATTAACGGACCTTATCTATTACCTGAGTTCAGATCGAACTTATGAAACTCCCTCATCTACCCCGCTAGCCAAAAGCCCGCACCCTATCCTGACCTCAGATATGCTAGCCTCTACCGCCATACGGGGACTTACACGACAGTTGGAGGGCGTAATAGAGCTATAGGATTTTCTATCCTCATTCCCTACCCAAAGACATAGTTTCATCTTCCACAGAGTGAGGGGCAGTATCCATCCAACTGAATAGGGAAGTGTTGGGTTGTTTTGCTTGTATTTCATTATAGAGATTCAGGTAACTAGAATATCCAGATTTACATAACATTTACAATTACCCTACCCTGCCTTAAAGAGATTAGAAAATGACCCCTTACACACATTGATAGATGCACTACTTTCGGAAAGAGTTCTCACTGAGAAAAAAGACAAGAAAGATAGGAAGTAAGCAAAAGACATGATCTTCCCACTGGGCGAGAGAGATAGTCATACTTCAGCTCTGAAAGAAAAGTAAGCTGGATCAAATGAAGAACCTAGAGAAAATATTGGAATGAATAAATCAAAGACTGGACTATTGATAAGAGGGTCAAACTACTACTATAAGATTCCGGAGGAGTGAGAACATAACCTTACGAAGTTTAAAACATGGATTTACCGATCAGAAATAAATAGATTATCATGGATAAACTCCAAAAAACACGCAATTAGGGACACCTCTTGTAAAGAAGCAGAGAAAGGTGTTAGCAATGTGAGCCCCAAGCGAACCATTCCTACAATAAATGTTATTGTAATAAATGATTTGTCAATAAAAGTTATTTATTATGTTTCACTCCCTTTCGGATATTGAATGAATGAATGCACTATAAGGTCCCTCTGTACAATATGGGTTATGTACCATGTCCAACTTGATAATCATACAGCTGTTGATTCATTAATTGAATCATAGAGGCTGATGCTTGGATGAATATCAAAGAAGTTAGATAGAGGACTCATCGAGCATCATCAAATGATTGAGAAGTGATGATCTCCAGTCTGAGAAGGAGATGGCAATCCTTTCTCATTAGGCTGATATCTGATTCACCTCTTGATGCTGGTCCTCTGCATGGGAATATTGATTCGGAGGTATTAGATTAGATGAGTCAATGAGTTGACTTAACGAGATCGAGATAACCAAAGACCTATGTTGAAAACTGTCACATCAAAGGCAAACATCCTCTGACCAGAGACAGATGTATTGCTATATGTCTGAGTATTTACATTTGGCAAACCAATGGGTTGATGACCTAACCAAGCTCTATATACCGGCGAGCTGGTATGCATGTAGGGGCATATGAGTAATATGATCTCTCAAAGGGATCATACAGGTTCACTTGTTAACCGGGAGACATGAGCTCACTCATGAGGTACTGGGACTGACCAAATTCCATGCACGGTCATCATGCTTTAGAAGCATGATATGAATTTGAAAGTAAGATATTTGCTTTGTGAAAGCATATGATATGTACCATATCCCAAGGACCAAGATTGAGAGACTTAATGATCAGATTATGAAGATGACAGTGCAAAAGTGATCTATATCTTCATGATGATAATGAGTCTTCCAGTATGCAGGATGTACAGGTATTAGGAATACTTGAGGGTGATTTGATCATAAACGATTGTATAACCATGACGCTTCCATTCCGAGGGAGTGATGACACAGGTCTGGATTTTAGTGACCCCTCACATTAGAGAATTAACCTAATCTTAGTCTATGTACTGGACATTGATCTGAATGACATTCAGATGCAATGAGAACATTAGGTTTACGGTCTTGATTTAATCAAGCATCTATGAGAGGTCCATGGAATCTGGATTTGAGATGTGATCTCAATATCCCAGTCACTATACGTGGAACAATACAATCGCCCTATACTTATCTCCAAGTATCTGAGGAGAAATAGCATTGTTCTTAAATGGTTTGAGAACAGTTCCATAAGATCTAAGCAATGAGATGTTGATAATTAAATGTGATTTAATTATCATGCATTATGAGGAATTATCCAATTTAATTAAATGTGATTTAATTATTATAGAAAAGAATAATGTGGATAGTAATATCCAATTATTCATAATATATTACAAATGTGATTTATAATGTATTAGAGAGAAGTAATTATAATTTATATTTGTAGATTAATTATTAATGTGTATTGTATACACATTGTCTAATTAATTGAAAATGTAAATTATATTTTGTTTTGGATTTTGAATATGATTCACAATTTTCCAATGTCAAGATTGCAATATTCCCAAAATTAATTGAGAGTTATTTTTGGTGAATAAAATCCCAACAAATAGTTGTGGGAAATAAGTAGAGAGAAAATTAAGGAGATATGCAATCTCATGGAAATCCATGAGATTGCCCTCCCCATTTGGAAAGGAGGTGGGCACCCAATTCCCTTGTGGGATTGGTGGCCGTCCACTCTCCTTTATGGGGATGGATGATCTCCTTTGTATTTCACTCCTTATTTGATTGATTTAATTTTGGTATTAATATATATTTGATTTATCAAATATATTTAATCTAAATTAAATCACACGTTGTTGGCTTTTACCAACAACAATCTTGACCATTGGATTGACATAAATCAATCTCATCAATTGATTTTATATGTCCCATGGATTGAGATCCATGGATCCCAAAACCCTATAAATAGAGAGGCATACCTTGCTCTCTATTACAAGATATGGTAGAACACATCTCTCTCTCTCTTTCTCCTCACACGCCAGCCCTCTCTCTCCCTCTTCTTGGTTGTCATCCACCATACCCTAGAGGAGAGACTCGTCGACGCCCACGCCACCGCGCTGCCGCTTCGACGCTCTGCGGTTCTCCGTCTACTTGGAGTGCTTCACTCATGAAGGAGACGTTCGATCTTGTGCGACGAGATCAGGAGCAACCGTGCTTGGATCAACTTGTTGGATTGCGAGGACAATGCGACTCATCCCCGCGCTCGCAAGCAGTTACTCCGACGATCGGACTTGAGACAGGAGGTATTGCATTAGAGACTCTATCAACCACGTTTCAAGAGGTATTGCATTATACTTGTTGTGGTTTGAAGATAAAACAATCCCAGAATCGTTCATGGATCATGTGGTTTCATCGCATGAATTTTTTTTAAATTCCACTGCACCGAACAACTAGTATGACTAGTCGTTCTCCGTCGTATCCAATATGAAGATCACGCTTCCATGATGCGCTTGAGAATTTTCTCATATCCTTCGAGTGGTATCAGAGCCTTAGGTCGATGATTTCGAATATGATTCACAAACCTAGGACAACTTGGGTTCGTGGAAGTCGCGAAAGTTTTTATCGCATTTGATTTTCGCACTTCTGTTTAGTGAATAAATTCAGCACTGTTTAAATTGTTTAAACATGAATTTAACACTTGGATTTTGTTTCCTATTAAATAAGGAAACCATAGGATCTGAGTTTGCGTAAATCAGATTTCGTATGCTCGAGATATGGTTGTTTTAATGAAAATGTATACACTGTTGCGGGAACTGTAGTTCTGAACGTGATTAAAATGTTAATTACTGTTTAGACATGCCTTGAAATGCATTAAACATCACTTGAGTTCTGTCCTAAATCAAGTTATCAATCTATGAAAATTTATTTTGCCTAATTTGGATTTAATATGATTGAGATATGCTAATTTTAGTAAGTAGGGGGTCACTGCTGAAATTGCAGTACTAATCAAGAACCATGTGATTGTCAATTAATGAAATTAATTGTTAATTTCAAGAAATAATTATGGAAAATATTTGAGAAATATTGGAAGATGATTATTTCCTTAATTGACTTGGCCTCAACCAATTAATTGATTAGATGTGATCTAGATCATAATTGGAAACACAATCATCATTCTCCTTGCTTGAATAGGATTGGGAATTTGTCTAGCAAAATTCCTTATAATCAAAATTGTTTTGATTACTATATGGTATAATTTCAGTCGAAGAACCGATGATCATCTCAAGTACAAATTAATCTATTTGGCATTATCCTTTCCCGGGGCGGATATGGTGACTAGTCGGAGATCGTTGGGGTAGCAGGTTGCAACGTATGTGGTCCGTTCCACTCTCGCATGCACTAGCCATGACAGCGGGTAGGGCCGAGATAAAGCCGAAGAGATATAGTTGTATTTTCCTAATTATTAAAATACGAATTAATACGTACTCTGAGAATAATACCATATATTCAAGTATAACAATCACATTTGATTGATTGAATTGGATTGATAATTAATTTAATATAATTGAATTGATTATGTCCAATTAGAATACTCTAATATGAATAGAGTTGATAATTCCCTTGGAAGAATTGATTATATGAATGTGATTCATAGTAATTAATTAAATTTGAATAATATATGGAGGATCACATAAGTGACATCCATGGTCTCCCGTCAAGGCGAAGGGTTTCGTCGTCATATATTATACGTGGGAGACGCCTGTCCGAAGTGACAACTCCTGCATATGATCCATTTGGATCGGGCTCGTCGCTTCTCGAAAGAGTAAGGGCATATGCGTAGTGACCCCAATATCGAGTCCTCATTTTATTGGGGTTATATTGTATTGCGCATAGCGAGTTGTATTCTTGTTGACGGTTGGTTCAATTAATGACGGGTCAACATCACCTTAGGGGTGGTGGGCCCTGGTATTAAAGACCGAATTGGGAAATGCAAGTTGGACTTGCAAGGCGGAATGTGTTCCCGCTTCTCTTTATTGGAGTCATAAGTTCTCATATTATTGGGAGATGACAAATATAAAGAGAAGATCCCAGTTCTTGCTTGAGATATATTGGTAAGTATACCGCCTACTTTGAAAGTGAATAAGGGAATAATCTTTCATAGTTGACATAGCAAGCTAAATTGAATATATTATATTCTAATATAGTGCATTCTCAATTTCAGAAAATGAAGTCCATGAACCCACTGAGCAGGCTTCTCGTGGTCAACAAATTGACCGGACTAAATTACTCGGATTGGATCCGTAATTTAGAGCTTGTACTCTCGGCGGAGCGCATCAGTTATGTGCTCTCAGAAGACAAGAATGAAAACCCTAAATCTAAGGAAGAAAAAGCATTCAATGACAAGTATGATGAAGATCATGTCTTGGCTAGATCCTACATCTTGGGTTCTCTCTCCAATGTTCTTCAAAAACAACATGTGGAGATGAGTAGTTACCAGGAGATTATGCAGAATCTGAAAGATATGTTTGGTGACATTAACCGCACCCAGCAGAACAATATTATAAAAGAACTCGTTCACTGCAAGATGCAGGAAGGGACTTCGGTCCGTGAGCATGTACTCAAAATGTTTGGGTACTTATCGGAGCTGGAGACTCCGGGGGCAACAATAGATGCAGACATTCAATCTGATTTCATTCTACTATCGTTGCCCAAATCTTTCAATAACTTTGTGGTGTCATTCCACATGAATAAGCTGGAATTGACCAATGCTGGGATTCTTGCTGCATTAAAGTCCGCAGAAGACGTAATGAAGAAAGATGGTCCCACTGGCAGAGCAATGGTTGCACAGGTCAGAGGGAAGCACGGTTGGAAGCATGGTTCTCGGAAGGGCCCAACCTAGAAGAGAATGAAGAAGTGACAAAGTGTTGTGTCGTCTTCCAATGCATCCACTCTATTGGCGTCGAAAAAAACCGATGTCTATCACCACTACAAAAAGCCGGGGCACTGGAGGCGTAATTTCCCGGATTACCTGAAGTCAGTCGACAAAGGTAATGCCCCAGCAGGTATGAAATCTACTTTTATCATTGAAACCAGCTTTCTCGTCGGATGAGAAAGAAAGTTGGGTTGTTGATTCTGGTGCTTCTGTTCATGTATGCAATTTGTTGCATTTGTTTCAGGAAACTAGAAAACTTGAAGAAGGGGAGATAGTCATCCAGATGGGATCTGATGCAAGTTTTGCAGAAGTCGCCGTCGGGACTTGCCGACTATCATTATCTAGTGGAAGAGTCCTAGTACTTAAAGAGTGTCTTTATGTACCTAAAGTCAGATGGAATTTAATATCTTTATCTAAGCTAGTTAGAAGTGGATATTCATTCTTGTTCTATAATAAGTTAGTCATAAATCATTATGATAAATATATTGCAGATGATATTTTAACTTCTGGAGGACCCTATTAATTGTGCATTAATGAGCATGTCATGAATGTTACAACCATCATTAAAAACCCTAAAAGATCCAGGAATAATGAAAATTATAAACATGATTTGGCATCAAAGGCTTGGTCATTTATCTGTTTATAGGATCAATAGATTGATAAAGGATGGACCTTTGCATTTTGTACAGGTTCAGTCTTTACCTACCTGTGAACACTGTATTCAAGGTAAAATGACTAGGATGCCTTTCCGTAACAAGTTTATTAGATGCAAAGGTATTATTGACTTAATACATACCGATGTATGTGGTCCCTACAGTACCGCGACTCGAAATGGATATCGTTATTATTTGACGTTTATTGATGACCATTCGTGATATGGGTTTGCCTTCCTATTACGTCATAAATCTGAAAACTTTGAAAAGTTCAAAGAATTCAAGGCTTTGATTGAGAACCAAACCGATAGGAAGATTAAACGGATTCGATCTGATCAAGGTGGCGAGTACCTCTCAGATGAATTCAAGGAATACCTTAAAGAGAATGCAATTGTCTCCAATTTCACTACTCCTGGAACTCCCCAACTTAATGGTGTTGCTGAAAGACGAAACAGGACCATCATGGATATGGTCCGTTCAATGATGAGTAAAGCACAATTACCACTTAGTTTCTTGGGATATGCAGTAGAGACTGCAATATATATCCTGAACAAGATTCCCAGCAAATCTGTACCTATGACTCCTCATGAGCTCCGGTATGGGACCAAACCTAGTGTTAAACACTTGAGGGTTTGTGGTTGCTTGGTTCATGCGAAGAACGTGGATGCAAGTAAGCTGGAATCTCGCACTCATGAGTGTTACTTCATTGGGTATGTTAGAGATGGTATTGGATACCAACTCTATGACCCTGAGACCAAAAGATTTTTGTCTCTAGAGATGTGAAATTTCAGGAGGATGATTTCCTTAAAGGTCAAGACAAAAGTGAAGTAGAGGAACTCATAGAATCCCCTGAGGATTCTGAGCTTCCTAGACAAGAAACTGAAGAGATAAATAAAGATGAAACACCCATACCTCTTCGAAGGAGTTCGAGGGTGGTTGCATCACCTGAAAGGTATGGATTCCATGTGTCAAATGAAACTGACAGTGATACTACTTCATTTGATGAAGCACTCACGGATCATGACATGGATAGATGGATGCTAGCAATGAAGTCAGAAATTGACTCCATGCATAAGAATGGTGTATGGACCCTAGAGGATCCACCTAAAGGGGTAAAACCCATTGGGTGCAAATGGATCTTCAAGAGAAAGAGGGGACCTGATGGGAAAGTAGAGACTTTCAAGGCACGGCTCGTAGCCAAGGGCTACGCACAGAGAGAAGACATAGACTACGATGAGACATTCTCTCCTGTAGCTATGCTTAAATCCATCAGGGCATTGCTGGCTATAGATGCATATCGTGACTACGACTTCTCTCAGATGAACGTCAAGACAGCTTTCCTCAATGAATACCTCGAGGAGGATATCTACATGGAGCAGCGCCAGGGCTTCATGACTGAGGATGGCAAAGTACGCAAGCTGAAGAAATCCATCTATGGGCTCAAGCAATCTTCTCGTAGCTGGAACATCAGATTTGACGAAACCATAAAGAGTTATGATTTTGTGAAGAATCCTGAAGAACATTGTGTGTACAAGAATCTTAGTGGGAGTGCCATTGAGTTCATTATGCTTTATGTAGATGACATCCTTATCATTGGGAATGATACAGGGATGATGACTAGTGTAAAGATTTGGTTGTCCCATACCTTTGAGATAAATATCTTGGAGAAGCCTCTTACATCTTGGGTCTGAAGCTGTTCAGAAACCGAGAAAAGAGGATATTGGGATTGTCACAACATGGATACATTAAGAAGATTCTTAAACAATTCCGTATGGATAGTTCCAAGAAAGGATTCCTACCTTTAAGACATGGTATCCACCTGTTTAAAGGAATGGCTCCTCAAACTGTTGAGGAAAAGGAATCCATGGCTTGATGCCCTTATGCATCAGCTGTAGGAAGCTTAATGTATGCCATGATGTGTACTAGGCCAGATATCTACCATGTAGTGGGAGTGGTAAGTCGTTAACAATCCTGCTATGGAGAACAACACTGGAATGCAGTAAAGAACATATTTAAATATCTAAGATGGACACAATATTACATCTTGGTCTATGTAGATGGTGATCTCCAAGTTTTGGGATATACAGATTACGACTTCCAATCGGATATTGATGATCAAAAGTCGACATCAGGGTTTGTGTTCCTGTTGAATGGTGGTGCTGTGAGCTGGAGAAGCAAGAAGCAGGACACTACAGCAGATTAAACAATAGAAGCTGAATACATTGCCGCATTGGATGATGCAAAAGAGGCAGTGTGGTTGCGCAAGTTCGTGCTAGAGCTTGGCGTAGTTTCCTCTGATACTCCTGTCCCGCTACTCTGTGATAACACGGGAGCCATTGCCCAGGCAAAGGAACCCAAATGGTATCAGAAGAGCAAGCACGTAGAAAGGAAATAACACATCATTCGGGAGATTCAAAAGCGTGGTGACATCATCATCACCAAGGTGGCCTCTGCTGACAACGTTGCTGATCCTCTTACCAAACCTCTGACACAGAAGGTTTTCGACCAGCATGTAATGATTATGGGTTTAAGGATTGTTCCTGAATGGTTCTGAGGGCTAGTGGGAGAATGTTAGCAATGTGAGCCCGAGGCGAACCATTCCTACAATTAATGTTATAGTAATAAATGATTTATCAATAAAAGTTATTGATTGTGTTTCACTCCCTTTATGATATTGAATGAATGAATGCACTATAAGGTCCCTCTGTACAATATGGGCTATGTACCATGGCCAACTTGATAATCATACAGCTGTTGATTCATTGATTGAATCATAGAGGCTGATGCTTGGTTGAATATCTAAGGAGTTAAATAGAGGACTCATCGAGCATAATCAAATGATGGATAAGTGATGATATCCGGCCTGATAAGAAGATGGCAATCCTTTCTCATTAGGCTGATATCTTATTAACCTCTTGATAAAGTACCTCTGCATGGGAATACTGATTCAGAGGTATCAAATTAGTTAAGTCAATGAGTTGACTTAACGATATCGAGATAACCAAAGGCCTGTGATGAATACTGTCACATCAAAGGCAAACATCCTCTGATCTGAGACAAATGTATTGCTATATGTCTGAGTATGTACATTTGGCAAACCAATGGGTTGATGACCTAACCAAGGTCTATCTACCAGCGAGCTGGTATGCATGTAAGGACATATGAGTAATATGATCTCTCAAAGGGATCATACAGGTTCACTTGTGAACTGGGAGACATGAGCTCACTTATGAGGTATTGGGACTGACCAAATTCCATGCATGGTCATCATGCTTTAGAAGCATGATATGAATTTGAAGGTAAGATATATGCTTTGTGAAAGCATATGATCTGTACCATATCCCAAGGACCACGATTAAGAAACTTAATGATCAGATTATGAAGATGACAGTGCAAAAGTGATCTATATCTTCATGATGATCGTGACTCTTCCAGTGTGCAGGATGTACAGGTATTAGGAATACCTGAGGGTGATTTGATCATAAACGATTGTATAACCATGACGCTTCCATTCCGAGGGAGTGATGACACAGGTCTGGATTTTAGTGACTCCTCTCATTAGAGAAGTAACCTAATCTTAGTCCATGTAATGGACATTGATCTAAATGAGATTCAGATGCAATGAGAAGATTAGGTTTACGGTATTGATTTAATCAAGCATCTATGAGAGGTCCAAGGGATCTGGATTTGAGATGTGATCTCAATATCCAAGTCACAATACGTGGAACAATACAATCGCCATGTCCTTATCTCCAAGTATCTGAGGAGAAATAGCATTGTTCTTAAATGGTTTGAGAACAATTCCATAATATCTAAGCAATGAGAAGTTTATAATTCAATACTATTTAATTATCATGATGTATGAGGAATTATCCAATATAATTAAATGTGATTTAATTATTATGGATAAGAATAATGTGGATAGTAATATCCAACTATTTATAATATATTATAAATGTGATGTATAATGTATTAGAGAGAGCTAATTATAATTTTTGTTTGTAGATTAATTATTAATGTGTATTGGATACACATTGTCTAATTAATTGAAAATATAAATTATATTTTGTTTTGGGATGTGAATATGATTCACAATTTTCCAATGTCATGATTGCAATATTCCCAAAATTAATCGAGAATTATTTTTGGTTAATAAAATCCCAACAAATAGTTGTTGGAAATAAGTAGAGAGAAAATCAAGGAGATATGCAATCTCATGGAAATCCATGAGATTGCCCTCCCCATTAGGAAAGGAGGTGGCGGCACCCATTTTCCTTGTGGGATTGGTGGCCGTCCACTCTATTTATGGGGATGGATGATCTCCTTTGTATTTCACTCCTTATTTGATTGATTTAATTTTTATATTAATATATATTTGATTTATCAAATATATTTAATCTAAACTAAAACACAAGTTGTTGGCTTTTACCAACAACAATCTTGACCATTGGATTGACATAAATCAATCTCATCCATTGATTTTGTATGTCCCATGGATTGATATCCATGGATCCCAAAACCTTATAAATAGAGAGGCATACCTTGCTCTCTATTACATGCTATGGTAGCACACATCTCTCTCTTTTTCTCCTCACACGCCAGCCCTCTCTCTCCCTCTTCTTGGTGGCCGTCCACCATACCCTAAAGGAGAGACTCGTCGACGCCCACGCCACAGCGCTGCCGCTTCGACGCTCTGTGGTTCTCCATCTACTTGGAGTGCTTCACTCACGAAGGAGACGTTCGATCTTGTGCGACGAGATCAGGAGCAACCGTGCTTGGATCAACTTGTTGGATTGCGAGGACAACGCGACTCATCCCCGCGCTCGCAAGTCGTTACTCCGACGATCGGACTTGAGACAGGAGGTCTCTTCTCTTAGAGATTTGATCAGCCACGATTCAAGAGGTATTGCATTAAACATGTTGTGGTTATAGATGAAATGATCCAAGAATCGTTCTTGGATCATGTGGTTTCATCACAAGAAAAATTTTTAAAATCCCGTTGCACCGAACAACTAGTATGACTAGTCGTTCTCCGTCGTATCCGATACGACGATCACGCTTCCATGATGCGCTTGAGGATTTTCCCATATCCTTCAAAAAGATCAGAAAAGGATCTATCCAACCTACACAACTACTAACTATATTATTCAAGCTAATCAAATATAGGACTTTGAAAGCCATACTCTCTGTTTTTCTTTATACTTAGTGAGCCTCTGAGTTAGACTAGACTATCTGATCCCATGGCTGCAGATAAGCGAGAGAAGCATAGTTGAGGAACTATACAATATGCTGTCCTCGGATGGTTCTTCCAATATCTATGACGCATTTCAGGCTATTAGTCGGGCAAACTGATGCATTCTCACTGCATCTGAGGGTTGATATTGTACGCCTAGTCATCAGTGGCTTTTAGGTTTACGCAGTAAGTGAGATCTTAGTCTCTGAGAGGTCAGGAGTAGTCGCCCTTGCTGCTGTCTCGAGGAAAATCAAAAGAATAACAGAAAGAACTAGATTTTCGAATATGCTCGAGTCCGCTTGAGACTCTCTTCCTCCGAGGATGAACTGTCAGGAAGGAGAGTCTTCTCCGTTAACTGGATCCTCCGACCACGAAGTCTAATCTCAAGCCTCACTAGGATTCATCCCACCCACGAACTAGACTCAAAGGATATGAAAATAATTAGCTATCTGATCTGAAAAGATGAAGTGTGATCCCTAGGATGGACACACTCTCACTCTAAGGACAGTCTGCCTTATCGGCTAATCCCTCATCATGGGAAGAACTTCTGGAGCGCCTTCTACTTCTAATAGGCCGTGAAATAGATATTAAGCCTTCTCCACCAAGCACGAAGCCAAAGGATAGGTACTCGCTTCCTAATGAGGTCAGTCACTCCAGGCCTGGGGATCGCGGCGCTTTCCTTCGGCTGTAAGCATCAAGCAACGAGAGTGGTGTCAAAGAATAAGAATTGAGAACCAGTGTTTTACACTCGCGAAAGGCTAAGCTATAAATACGAGTCGAGTTATACTATACTAAGGTAACAAACTCGGGTGGGCAATTAGTCCACAAGCATTATTTCAGTGAGAAGAAAGACGGTGTACGCACGAACCATAAGGCCATTACCATATCTGGTCTATTGTCCTGAACCTGCGGCTAAGCGCAGGTATAATTCGCGTAGAGGTGCAAGAAGCGAGGTCAAAGGTCAAAAGTGAGCAAGACGACTTAGGTAGTAGATGGCATGCTCGATGTTGAAAAATTTCGAAACGGTTTCTGATGATCCTAAACCAATAGGACTATATAGGATTTGACAATGAAGAATTCTGGTGTCTGAAACCAAGGAGGAGTAGTTAAGAATTTGCGAAAAGCATTTGATATATGTACTCCCCGACTTCCGAGAAATCCTCTACTTCCACTCAGAAAGAAGCGGAGAGCAAAAGATAGTGGTCAAGGATCAATGGATTCGAACGCCAATCTCAAAAAAGATGTGAGCGAAAAGTATGAGTATTGAACCAGGCTTGGAGCTCAAGCATAGAGGAGGGCTCATCCGATCGTCGAAGAAGGGGGGAGATGCCAGCTGAGAAGAGGTCAGATGCAAATCAAAGGAAGTTCCCCAGTGGAGGCGAAGGAGAGGAGGGCAGATGCAGACTATATAATATGCAGTTATATCAGATGGAGGGCTATGATATCGAGAAAGAGAGCTAGTAATAGCGGAAAGACAACAGAGACGATAGATGGTGCCTCATCTTCCGACAGCCTCAGAGCCTCAGCAAGGAGGAGGTATGTAGAACTGGATAAAGGAAAAGGTAGTCAAGCAGTGTCTTACTCGCCATTCATTTCTCCTTGGTCTCTTGATAGTGGCAGCAGATCCGCAGTGATATACTCTTATTCATCGACGCTCTCCAGAGTTCTAACCTTCAGAGGTAGTGTAGAGCACGAGGATACTTAGAGGGATCATAATCTGTCAATCACTACTACAAGGCTGGAAGATGCGAGTCAAGAGCAGCTCAGGTAGAAAGAGGCGGAGTGGATTCAATAAGCAAAGCATGAGCTGTCGGAGGTACCTAAGAAGTGTATACGGAGATCAAGTGGATAAGAAGTCTTCGAGGCCCCTGAAAAGAAAGTAGTCCAGTTCTCTGCTTCGATGAGGTCTCAAAGAGCTGAGGTCTGTCTCTAGTCGATCAAAGAGGGAGCGAGTTGAGGCAGAGAGGTGCCGAGGCGGAAAGCGGAAAAGGAAGGCTTTTTTGAGAAAATATTAGTTGTCAGTCCACCACACCTATCTCTGTCGTCTTTCCAGTGGCTAGCCTTAGCCCTCGCTCGACTGAATGAATCTACCGACACACACAAGGCCCACAACAGGGCGACGCTTTATAGCGACTGAACGATTTGACTACTAACTAAAGGAAGGCAGTGGAGTGATGGAACGAAACGAGCCTCACTTAAGGTGATATGAATCCTTGCGAGCGAGTTTCCAATGTCCATAGGGGGGGGACCGTTGTCGTGATATAAGAAGAGGCTTAGTTAGCCTGATCTCACTCTCAGGCTAGGGAGAAAAGGAGCCTACTTATTTCATTTAGATTTGAGCTCGAGAAATTCTCTAAAAAAATATAATAGGCAATTGGGATAGTTGGCTTGCAATGCACTCCTTTATTTGCTTGCTCTTTTCCCCATTTGGTCTTTAACCTCACTTTTGCTCGTACCTAGGAGCTCACAGACATCCGTCGGAAGTTGACATAGGCTTAGGGCTTAATTGAGATATATGGTTGATGGGCTTTCTTTGACAGAGGTCGAAAGCCAGAAAAAGCGGGCCGCCTATAGCTTGCCAGGAAAGAGCCGCCAATTTCCAAGTGTGCTTTTCTGATATTAGCCTGAGAATTTGAACCCTTAAATAGCACCTTTTTTGCTACGACTTTACCGGGATATGAAAATCTTGTATATATTCCAAAAAAGCCGCTAGTGCATATGGGAATGAGGAGATATAGGTTAGGGCAATCTTTCTGTGTTTTCTATACCGTAATAAATAACACGAAGCGAGTGATCCCCAGATGATCCTAAACCAATAGGACTATATAGGATTTGACAATGAAGAATTCTGGTGTCTGAAACCAAGGAGGAGTAGTTAAGAATTTGCGAAAAGCATTTGATATATGTACTCCCTGACTTCCGAGAAATCCTCTACTTCCACTCAGAAAGAAGCAGAGGGGAATGAGTCTATGTAGAAGCAGATCTGAGAGCAAAAGATAGTGGTCAAGGATCAATGGATTCGAACGCCAATCTCAAAAAAGATGTGAGCGAAAAGTATGAGTATTGAACCAGGCTTGGAGCTCAAGCATAGAGGAGGGCTCATCCGATCGTCGAAGAAGGGGGGAGATGCCAGCTGAGAAGAGGTCAGATGCGAATCAAAGGAAGTTCCCCAGTGGAGGCGAAGGAGAGGAGGGCAGATGCAGACTATATAATATGCAGTTATATCAGATGGAGGGCTATGATATCGAGAAAGAGAGCTAGTAATAGCGGAAAGACAACAGAGACGATAGATGGTGCCTCATCTTCCGACAGCCTCAGAGCCTCAGCAAGGAGGAGGTATGTAGAACTGGAAAAAGGAAAAGGTAGTCAAGCAGTGTCTTACTCGCCATTCATTTCTCCTTGGTCTCATGATAGTGGCAGCAGATCCGCAGTGATATACTCTTATTCATCGACGCTCTCCAGAGTTCTAACCTTCAGAGGTAGTGTAGAGCACGAGGATACTTAGAGGGATCATAATCTGTCAATCACTACTACAAGGCTGGAAGATGCGAGTCAAGAGCAGCTTAGGTAGAAAGAGGCGGAGTGGATTCAATAAGCAAAGCATGAGCTGTCGGAGGTACCTAAGAAGTGTATACGGAGATCAAGTGGATAAGCAGTCTTCGAGGGCCCTGGAAAGAAAGTAGTCTAGTTCTCTGCTTCGATGAGGTCTCAAAGAGCTGAGGTCTGTCTCTAGTCGATCAAAGAGGGAGCCAGTTGAGGCAGAGAGGTGCCGAGGCGGAAAGCGGAAAAGGAAGGCTTTTTTGAGAAAATATTAGTTGTCAGTCCACCACACCTATCTCTGTCGTCTTTCCAGTGGCTAGCCTTAGCCCTCGCTCGACTGAATGAATCTACCGACACACACAAGGCCCACAACAGGGCGACGCTTTATAGCGACTGAACTATTTGACTACTAACTAAAGGAAGGCAGTGGAGTGATGGAACGAAACGAGCCTCACTTAAGGTGATATGAATCCTTGCGAGCGAGTTTCCAGTGTCCATAGGGGGGACCGTTGTCGTGATATAAGAAGAGGCTTAGTTAGCCTGATCTCACTCTCAGGCTAGGGAGAAAAGGAGCCTACTTATTTCATTTAGATTTGAGCTCGAGAAATTCTCTAAAAAAATATAATAGGCAATTGGGATAGTTGGCTTGCAATGCACTCCTTTATTTGCTTGCTCTTTTCCCCATTTGGTCTTTAACCTCACTTCTGCTCGTACCTAGGAGCTCACAGACATCCGTCAGAACTTGACATAGGCTTAGGGCTTAATTGAGATATATGGTTGATGGGCTTTCTTTGACAGAGGTCGAAAGCCAGAAAAGCGGGCCACCTATAGCTTGCCAGGAAAGAGCCGCCAATTTCCAAGTGTGCTTTTCTGATATTAGCCTGAGAATCTGAACCCTTAAAAAGCACCTTTTTTGCTACGAGTTTACCGGGATATGAAAAGCTTGTATATATTCCCAAAAAGCCGCTAGTGCATATGGGAATGAGGAGATATAGGTTAGGGCAATCTTTCCGTGTTTTCTGTACCGTAATAAATAA
Source organism: Ottelia alismoides (assembly GCA_037367405.1). Classification (NCBI taxonomy): domain Eukaryota; kingdom Viridiplantae; phylum Streptophyta; class Magnoliopsida; order Alismatales; family Hydrocharitaceae; genus Ottelia; species Ottelia alismoides. The sequence continues at coordinate 542,069 of JAZKJV010008779.1, read as the reverse complement.
CACGAAGCGAGTGATCCCCGGGACTATAATCTTCTAGTCCTCCGTCATATATAGTAGGAAGTCGATAGAATATAATTTACCTAGAAGTTGAGGGAACCGTGCGTCTAGTTGGAAAGCAGGAACTAGATAGAAAGGCTTTCTTTGTCTTCCAGGCGTCGAGGAGCATCTCTCAGTCTAAGATACCCGCTCAACTTCTTTGTTGTCATTGATCAGGACTTTCAGCTATCTATCCAGCCCCCTATGGGAAGTAATAGGGAAAGAAAAGCTCTTTCAATGGGGCTAGTCTCACAACCGTAAGAGAACCATCTATAGTTTCGTAAACTACACAATTTCTTTGAGCTGACTCGCTCTTTTCGCAAAGTTAGCAGGAAGGTTACTCACTATACTATAGTTTGGTTGGTGGTTGACGCAAGAAAGGAGAGTTGGCAACTTGGCTACGAAGTGAGCGGGAAAGCACTAATATCAAGCCTAGATGATCGGAGGCTCAAGAGGGAAGTGGAAAGTGGCATCAAACCCGGGAGTCCCATGGGAAATAGAATAGCTTCTTCTCAGTCTGGGCTGATTCTAACTGAATAATTGGGATAACCTCCCACCTATAGCCCTTCGGGGGTAGGGGAGAGAGGGGAGCCCCCCGGGGGTCAGGGGGAGAGGGGGATACCCATACACCTACTCTATAGATGGTGAGAGGGAGAACAAGATATTACGAGAAATGAAAGTAGGCCAGCCTCACTCCCCGCTCTGGTTCTTTGTTATTGCTTCTGCCAGCTTGCGGTTCACCTCCCCATATCAATAGTGTCATTGTCTTTAAACTAAGTGTGCGAATACAATGTCTTAACAAATTAGGGGTCGCAAGTCGCAACTCTCCATGGTTATCGGTCGGGACTGTGTTTGCCGAATAAAAAAAGCCATAACTCGAAGACCTGTGAATCCTTGGGACTCCCGTGGCACCCCCGCAACTACTTTTCTAGGTCGGAGTCCACCTCACCTGACAGCGGCCCCCATCGCCCGGGAGAGGAAGAAGGGTACGCTCAATCGGTAGTTCAGTTCAAGGGGCGAAGATGCTCTCTTGTCCTTTGACGGGAGAGGGGCGAAGAAGTTCTCGTGTCCTTTGACGGGAGAGGGGTGAAGAAGCTCTCTTGTCCTTTGATGGGAGAGGGATGAAGAAGCTCTCTTGTTCTTTGATGGGAGAGGGGCGAAGAAGCTCTCTTGTCCTTTGACGAGAGAGGGGTGAAGAAGCTCTCTTGTCCTTTGACGGGAGATGGGTTGATCTTGTTTCATACTTGTCTTCTAGCCGGCAACAGGCAAACCACTGTTGTAAAGGATTTGGTTAGATCCTCAAGCGCGTCACGGAAGCGTGAGCGTCGTATCGAATACGACGAGGAGCGACTAGTCGCACTAGTTGCTCGATGCAGTAGAATTTAAAAAAATTTTCTTACGACGAAACCACATGATCCAAGAACACTACTCGGATCGTTTCGTCTAAACCACAAAAAGTAATAGGATTACCTCTTGAAGAGTGGTTGCGATCGAGTCTCTAAACGAAGAGACCTCCTGTCTCAAGTTCGATCCGACAGAGGAGATGCTTGCGAGCGCGGGGAAGAACCGCGTGCTTCTCGCAATCCATGTTGATGATCCAAGCGACAGATCTCTTGATCTCGACACATGAGATCCGAAGTCTTCTTCACGAGTGAGGCGCTCTGAAGGAGACGGAGATCCACGAGCAGACGAACGGGCAGCATAACGACGATGCCTCGACGATGGAGAACCTCTCTAGGTCATCCATGATGGACGGCCACATGAGAGGGAGAGAGGGTTGTCGAGTAGAGAAAGAGAAAGAGAGAGTTTTTTCCAATATTGTGTGTAAAATAGAGAGCATGGTATGCCTCTCTATTTATAGGGTTTTGGGATCCATGGATCTCAATCCATGTGACATATAAAATCAATGGATGAGATTGATTTATGTCAATCCAATGGTAAAGATTATTGTTGGTAAATACCAACAACATGTGATTTAATTTTGATAAAATATATTTGATAAATCAAATAAATATTAATACCAAATTAAATCAATCAAATAAGGAGGGAAATACAAAGGAGATCAACCTTCCCCTTTAGAGGGAGGTGACGGCCCCCAATCCCATAAGGGATTTGGTGCCGCCCCCTCCTTTCCTAATGCCAGGGCAATCTCATGGATTCCCATGAGATTGCACATCTCCTTGATTTTCTCTCTACTTATTTTCCAACAACTATTTGTTGGGATTTTTATTCACTAAAATTATTCTCAATTAATTTTGGGAATATTGCAATCTTGACATTGGAATATTGTGAATCACATTCACAACCCAAAACAAAATGTAATTTACATTTTCAATTAATTAGACAATGTGTATTCAATACACATTAATAATTAATCTACTAATATAAATTATATTTAACTCTCTCTAATACATTATAAATCACATTTATAATATATTATGAATAATTGGATATTACTATCCACATTATTATTATCCATAATAATTAAATCACATTTAATTATATTGATAACTTATTCTCTTGTGCTCAAATAAAATGAATCACATTCACATTATTTACATCTTTGATAATCAAATCACATTTAACTATCTAAGATAACTCTCCTTATAATATGAATCAAATTCAAATTATTCATGATAATTAAATCATATTTAATTATCCATTTTCTCATTGCTCGGATACATATATCTACAATAGAATTATCCAAGAACTTTTTCAAGGATAATGCGCTTTATTCGCGAATACTTGGAGATAAGGACAGGGCGATTGTATTGTTCTATGTATAGTGACATGGATATTGAGATCTAGATCTCGGGCCTCCCATAGATGCTTGATTTAATCAAGACCACAAATATAATATTCTCATTGAATCTGAATCACATTCAGATTAATGTCCAACATTTGGACTAAGATAAGATTACTTCTCTACTGAGAGGAGCCACTAAAATCCAGACCCGTTTCATCACTCCCTAGGAATGGAAGCGTCATGGTTATACAACCGTTTATGATCACATCACCCTCACGTATTCCCAACACCTGTACATCCTGCATACTGGAAGACTCAGATTAAACCCGAAGTATTAGATCAACTTTACACTGTCTACTTTAGTGTTTTATCAGTAAGTTTCTCATTCGATCATTGGGAGTTGGTATCGATCATATACTTTCAAAAAGCATATACCATACCTAGGTCTTGATCATATACTTTCCAAAAGTTTATATCAAACCTACAAATTCAGTCAAGCTTCCAAAGCGAGACGACCATGCGCATGGTATTTGATTCATCCCAATATCTCATGAGTGAGCTCATGTCTTCCGGTTCAGTAACTGAACCTGTATGATCCGTTTGAGAGATCGTATTACTCATATGCCCTTATATGCACACCAGCGCGCCGGTGTGACCTTGATCAGGTCATCAACCTATTGGTCTACCAAATGTACATACTCAGACATATAGTAACACATCTGTCTCCGGTCAGAGGATGTGTGCCTATATAATGACAACATATGATATAGGACTTTGGTTATCTCGATCTCATTAAGTCAACTCTTTGACCTAACTCATCTGACACCTCCGAATCTCTATTCCTATGCAGAGGACCTGCATCAAGAGGTCGGTCAGATATCAACCTAAATGAGATAGGATTGCCATCTCCTACTCAGGCTGGAGATCATCTCTTAACAATCATTTGACGGTGCTTGATGAGTCCTCAATCTAGCTCTTTAGATATTCATCCAAGCACCAGCCTCTATGATTCAACAACTGAATCAACAGCTGTAGGATCATCAAGATGGCCATTGTACATAACCCTAATTGTACTAAGGGACCTATTATGCAAAATATGTACTCTTTATTTCATATTAAGGAGTTAATTGCAATAACATTTATTACATAATGGCTCGTCGTGGGCTCGCATGTCCAACAATCTCCCACTAGCCCAAAGAGACATTAATGGGCATAATCATTTAAACCCACACTCATGTGACAATCATAGGCTATTTAGAAAATAGCTAGGTAAGCTGATAAGTCACACTGCTCCCAAGAGACTACGCAAGTCCTTTTACGGCACTTGCATACCTCCTAGTAACAGTGCTCGCATCCAATGCAAATGTTGCATCCTATGCAACCAATACTCAATTTTGTCGGTTATAGTATCCCTGACACTACATCTTATTAATTATCATAACCAGTATTCCCATAATCCTTATTAGAATACCTTCATTATTGGATATTTCTATCTCCTAAGGTATCTACAGTTAAGACCCTTATAGATCACTATCTACATGGTCTTAAACTTTTGAAGATAAGACTTTGAGATCACTATCTCTAAGTTTCATCATCTTTGAAGATATTGTTATTACTACAACTAAGTATTTTATTTCCAGAGTAGGATTAGTAACAGTTTACTACTCCCACTGCATGGCAGACATCTGGCTCTTGTACACGTCTAGCATATACCCAGCTTCTCATAACCGATGCACAAGTGCAAGCAGTTCTAGCATTCACTTCCTCAACTCTTTGAGGTGCTATCCCTCTAGACATGTCACTACCACATCTTAAGGGAAGGAAGCTTTTCTTGGAATTTTCCAGAAAAATGGAATAAGTCCAAGGTGTACTACTAATGCGACAGTCCCAAAACCCTCTTCTCTTTTGCTTGTGAACGACTTTAGAACTAAGATCTAAGAGGTAACCTTGAGATCATATCTCGAGGTATGGGATAACCAGATTATAAAACACTTATTATTATCATCCTTAGATCATTCCAAATGATTAGGATAATATCTACACTTAGCACGATGAACACAATGGCACTCCCACTAAGCTTCTCATGGTTCATCAAGATTTTATCTGAAATCATAACATTTATAATTTCATCAAATCTTACGTTCCAATTGCAAGAAACTTATTGGAGTCCAAAGATGGAGTTCTTCAGCTAGCACACCTTGCTTTCCTCAACCATGAAGCCCTGGGGCTTTCTCATATGAATATCCTCATAGAGGTATTCATAGAGGAATGCAATCTTGACTCATATCATGAAGATGTCATAGAAAAGTTGTGTAGCTATAGTTAGCAATATTCTGATGGGTTAAAGCAAGGTCACTGGAGAGAAAGTCTCATCGCAGGCGATGTCTTCTCTTCGGTGTGTAGCTCATGGCTACAAACCGTGCTTTGAAGGTCTTTACCTTCTCATCAGGTTCCCTCTTTCTCTTGAAGATCTATTTACACCTTAATGGGTCTTACCCATATAGGTGGATCCTCGAGGGTCCATATACAACACTTGTATATGAAGTCTACATTAGACTTTTATTTCTAACATCCATCTTTCCATGTCATGATCCTCTGGAGCTTCATCACATCAAGTATGGTCATTTTCACATGGAATACATCCTCAAACTCATTTGAATAGGTATTAGTGTTTCCTCTTTAATTGTCCTTTTAGTTTCCAATTTCAGGAGACTCATTATCTTCTCAAGATTAAATGAGTTCCTTCACTTCATTTTATCTTGATTCTTAAGAGAGTCATCATCTAAGAATCACATTCTCAGAGATGAGATCCTTTAAGAATCTCAAGGTCATAAAGTAGGTATACAATACCATCCTTTATTTTCCTAATGAAGTAGCACTCTCTAGTGCTAGAGTCCAGCTTACATGCATAGAAGCTTATTAAGTATATAATGTACTCTCTACTACATATATACCTTGGAAACTAAGAGATAATTATGCTAGGATTAATCATTGATTAAATCATGTCACACATGATCAATTGTATCTCCCTACAACTCCATTGAGATAAGGTTCATTAGGAGGATTGAGATAGGAATGATATTCATATCTCCATAAAGTATTTCTTGAATTCATCTAATAGATACATGCTACCTTGGTTAGATCAAATTCATTTCATCTTCCTTCAAACTTTGGTTCTAAACCAAAATTGTGAAATCTTTGAACATTTCAAAGTTTTCTAAGTGAAGAGAAGAAATTTCATATCACAAATAATCACTAATAGATATCACATATCCATAATGTTTATTCTGATATAGATGATTCAAATACATCAATATGTATGTGATCTTGAATACCTTAACATCTTACACCTTTCCCAAGGAAGGGTGTATTGGACATTTTACTTTGAATACAATATTCACAAGTATGTGAGATTTGAATCTTTAGACAATCTAAATTTTACTAGTCCGTTGATTTCATCAACAGACATATGTCCAAAACTTGATGCCACATCACTGTCAAATGATCTTTTATCCTCCTATTGATCTTTAAAGGTTTAATTTTAAGTATTAGAAATCTTAATGAACCATTCATTAATTTTCTAATTTAATAGAGTCCACTGGATTTTAGATTACTATATGAAATATCTCCATCATAACTCTTTATGATAGATTTATTACAGAATTCATGTTTATATCCAACAATTAGAAATAAACAATGAGTGTATTCTAATATCTAGGTCATAGAGACATTCTCTAAGACTAAAGGCTCCCACTGAAAATATGAAGTTTATTGATCCAATGGAAATTGTTGCAACACTTGCATCACTTTCAACATGGATGACCAATAAACCTTAAGATCAGATTTTTAATATTCTAATACATATGCAACCAATTGCAAGTGTCATTAGAAGATTGAGATACAATTATTAGAATTTTTCAAATAAGTAAGTCAATTTCAATGATCATATGTGGGTTATTCTGATGTGTTATCTGATTCCTTCTCTAAGGATTCTAGATAGATTTTACAGTCATATTGTCAACACGTCAATATATTGCATTATTGGCATTCATCCAACTCTTTGAATGTCATACGGAAGTCACAGAAGTACAGTCAACTCTTTGATTATACTTCTTGCTTGGGTCCAACACATGCTTCCACTGCACTCCCTTTATCTATAAACAACCATTGCTTAAGACTAAGGATCTCTTGTGTTAAATTCAAAAGAATTCAATGTAAGAGCATTTTGACATTTATACATGCTTCACATAATTTCATACAATAAGAATATTATGAAGCTTCATGAATGACTAGAGTATAGACAGTAGAATGATGACACTCATCATCTACATCCATCTAAACTCTTATAACATAGGTTCAGGTAGGTACTCAAACAACTTGAATACATCATCTCTTATAGAGCTACCATTCTACATGATGCAGAGAACCATGTCATTCATGATTAAATGTCAAGAGCACATATGTATGCTAGGAAATCTTCTTAGATTTTATAAGGATTATTTGATAATTACGATCATCATCGACATGTCACTTCAAAAGTACATTCGATGAGATAAAGACTTATAGAGACATATAAACCCTAGGATTTTAGTCCTATTGTCTATTTAATTATCACTTCTCATTAATATGAGGAAACATGCACATTGCAACCACATACATTATGTGTCCAATTGCAAGTACAATATCTGGATCAAGGGTCCAATCCATGATATTCTACTTGTTATTATTGAGTATAACATTGAGTGGGATTAATGAAGGATTATCTGAAATAAGAAATTTGCATAAACTTATATAAATATATAATTTACTTTGATTTAGGAATTTTATATTAAAGTTGTCTTGTCATGTCAAAATTGAAAGTTCATTCCCTTAATCACTTTCAATGTAAGAGATATACTTACCATTATATCTCAAGCAAGATCTGGGATCTCCTTCCTTATCTTTGTTACATCCCAATAATATGAGAAACTGCAACTCGAATAAAAAGGAGCGGGAACACATTCTGCCTTGCAAGTCCAACTTGCATCTCCCAATTCGGTCTTTAACACCTGGGCCCACCAACCCTAAGGTGATGTTGACCCATCATTAATTGAACCAACCGTCAACAGGAATAGAACTCGCTATGCGCAATCCAATATCGCCCCAATAATATGAGGATCCGATATTGGAGTCACTACGCATACGACCTTACTCTTTCGAGAAGCAAAGAGCCCGATCCAGATGCGCTTGCATAGAGGAGTTGTCACTTCGGACATGCGTCTCCTATATACAATCCCTGGCTACGGAACCCATCACCTTGACGGGAGACCATGGATGTCACTTATGTGATCCTCCATTTCTTATTCAAATTTAATTAATTACTATGAATCACATTCATACAATTAATTCTTCCAAGGGAATTATTAACTCCAATCATATTAGAGTATTTAAATTGGACATAATTAACTTAATCATATTAAATTAATTATCAATCCAATTCAATCAATCAAACTTGATTGTCTTACTTGAATATATATGGTTTTATTCTCAAAGTACGTATTAATTCGTATTTTAATAATTGGAGAAATAAATCTTAATCCCTCGGACATTATTCAGGCCCTACCCGCTGTCATGGCCAGTACCGGCGGGAGTGGGATGGACCGCATACGTTGCAACCCGCTACCCCAGCGATCCCCGACTAGACACCATATCCACCTCGGGAAAGGATAATGCCAAATTGATTAATTTGTACTTGAGATGATCATCGGTTCTTCAACCAAAATTATACCATATAGTAATCAAAACAATTTTGATTATAAGGAAATTTGCTAGACAAATTCCCAATCCTATTCAAGCAAGGAGTTTGATGATTGTGATTCCAATTATGATTTAGATCACATCTAATCAATTAATTGGTTGAGGTCAAATAAATTAAGGAAATAATCATCTTCTAATATTTCTCAAATATTTTCCATAATTATTTCTCGAAATTAACATTTAATTTCATTAATTAACAATCACATGGTTCTCGATTAGGAATGTAATTTCAGCAGTAACCCCTACTTACCAAAACTAGCATATCTCAATCAGTTGAAATCCAAATTAAGGAAAGTAAGTTTGTATATTTTGTTAATTTGATTTACAACAGAACCTATGTTATTTGCACGTATTTTGAGGGGTCTCTAAATATTAATTAACTCCTTGATTACGTTAAGATTCGAAGTTCCTGTAACAGTGAATACATGTTCATTAAAACAACCATATCTCGAGCACACGAAATCTGATTTACGCAAACTCAGATCCTATGGTTTCCTTATTTGATGGGGAACAAAATCTAAGTATTAAATTTGTGTTAAAACAATTTAAACAGAGCCGAAAAAATACTCTAAACAGATCTGCGAAATCAAATGCGATAAAAAGTTTCGCGACCTTAACGAACCCAAGTCGTCCTCGGTATGCGAATCATATTCCAAACCGTCGACCTAAGGCTCTGATACCACTTGAAGGATTTGGTTAGATCCTCAAGCGCATCACGGAAGCGTGAGCGTCGTATCGAATACGACGAGGAGCGACTAGTCGCACTAGTTGCTTGATGCAGCGGAATTTAAAAAAATTTTCTTACGACGAAACCACATGATCCAAGAACACCTCTCGGATCATTTCGTCTAAACCACAAACAAGTAATAGGATTACCTCTTGAAGCATGGTTGCGATCGAGTCTCTAAACGAAGAGACCTCCTGTCTCATGTCCGATCCGGCGGAGGAGACGTTTGCGAGCGCGGGGATGAAACGTGTGCTTCTCGCAATCCATGTTGATGATCCAAGCGGCGGATCTCCTGATCTCGACACACGAGATCCGACGTCTTATTCATGAGCGAGGCGCTCCGAAGGAGATGGAGATCCACGAGCCGACGAACGGGCAGCATAACGACGATGCCGCGACGATGGAGAACCTCTCTAGGTCATCCATGATGGACGGCCACATGAGAGGGAGAGAGGGCTGTCGAGTAGAGAAAGAGAAGGAGAGAGTTTTCTCCAATATTGTGTGTAAAATAGAGAGCATGGTACGCCTCTCTATTTATAGGGTTTTGGGATCCATGGATCTCAATCCACGTGACATATAAAATCAATGGATGAGATTGATTTATGTCAATCCAATTGTCAAGATTATTGTTGGTAAAAACCACCAACATGTGATTTAATTTTGATAAAATATATTTGATAAATCAAAGAAATATTAATACCAAATTAAATCAATCAAATAAGGAGAGAAAATACAAAGGAGATCAACCTTCCCCTTTATAGGGAGGTGACAGCCACCAATCCCATATGGGATTTGGTGTCGCCCCCTCCTTTCCTAATGGGAGGGCAATCTCATGGATTCCCATGAGATTGCACATCTCATTGATTTTATCTATACTTATTTTCCAACAACTATTTGTTGGGATTTTTATTCACCAAAATAATTCTCAATTAATTTTGGGAATATTGCAATCTTGACATTGGAATATTGTGAATCATATTCACAACCCAAAACAAAATGTAATTTACATTTTCAAGTAATTAGACAATGTGTATTCAATACACATTAATTATTAATCTACTAATATAAATTATATTTTACTCTCTCTAATACATTATAAATCACATTTATAATATATTATGAATAATTGGATATTACTATCCACATTATTACTATCCATAATAATTAAATCACATTTAATTATATTGGATAACTTATTCTCTTGTGCTCAAATAATATGAATCACATTCACATTATTTACATCTTTGATAATCAAATCACATTTAATTATCTAAGATAACTCTCCTTATAATATGAATCAAATTCATATTATTCATGATAATTAAATCATATTTAATTATCCATTTTCTCATTGCTCGGATACACTTATCAACAATAGAATTATCCATGAACTCTTTCAAGGATAATGCGCTTTATCCGCGAATACTTGGATATAAGGACAGGGCGATTGTATTGTTCCATGTATAGTGACTTGGATATTGAGATCATATCTCAAATCTAGATCTCGGGCCTCCCATAGATGCTTGAATAAATCAAGACCGCAAATCTAATCTTCTCATTGAATATGAATCACATTTAGATTAATGTCCAACATTTGGACTAAGATCAGGTTACTTCTCTACTGAGAGGAGTCACTAAAATCCAGACTCGTTTCATCACTCCCTAAGAATGGAAGCGACATGGTTATACAACCGTTTATGATCACATCACCCTCACGTATTCCCAACACCTGTACATCCTGCACACTGGAAGACTCAGATTAAACCCGAAGTATTAGATCAACTTTACACTGTCTACTTCAGGGTTTTATAAGTAAGTTTCTCATACGATCATTAGGAGTCGGTATCGTCATATAGTTTCCAAAAGCATATATCATACCTAGGTCTTGATCATATACTTTCCAAAAGTATATATCAAACCTACAAATTCAGTCAAGCATCCAAAGTGAGACGACCATGCGCATGGAACTTGATTCTTCCCAATATCTCATGAGTGAGCTCATGTCTTCCGGTTCAGTAACTGAACCTGTATGATCCCTTTGAGAGATCGTATTACTCATATGCCCTTATATGCACACCAGCGTGCCGGTGTATAGACCTTGATCAGGTCATCAACCTATTGGTCTGCCAAATGTACATACTCATACATATAGTAACACATCTGTCTCCGGTCAGAGGATGTGTGCCTATATCATGATAGCATATGATATAGGAATGGTTATCTCGATCTCGTTAAGTCAACTCTTTGACCTAACTCATCTGACATCTCCGAATCTCTATTCCTATGCAGAGGACCTGCATCAAGAGGTCGGTCAGATATAATCTTAAATGAGATAGGATTGCCATCTCCTACTCAGGCTGGAGATCATCTCTTAACAATCATTTGACGGTGCTTGATGAGTCCTCAATCTAGCTCTTTAGATATTCATCCAAGCACCAGCCTCTATGATTCAATAACTGAATCAACAGCTATATGATCATCAAGATGGCCATGGTACATAACCCTAATTGTACTAAGGGACCTATTATGCAAATTATGTACTCTTTATTTCAGATTAAGGAGTGAATTGCAATAACATTTATTGCATAATGGCTCGCCGTGGGCTCGCATGTCCAAGATGCTGAGGGGGTCTTCTCCTGAGGGCTGCAAGCACTAGGAACTCTCACGGAAACAACGCTTGTCATACAAAGAATTCATAGTCCCCGTGAGGGTGGAAGTCGTCCCTTGGAATGCTAGCAGTGTCAGTCTTGCTTTTTTTCCCGTCTTTCTCACTGAAGAAGCGCATCCGTCCATCCCCCTTCTCACCGACCTGAGTTGATAGTCTCTCTCGTTTCTACTATCTTTCTCACGGCTTCGCCACCTTCGCACACTCTCACCCTTCAGCGCTTAGACCTCCATCCTGACCTCCATCAGCCAGCTTCCGGCAGGAACCCTCTATAATTGGCTTTGGTCTCTTCCGTGAGAAATAAACTAGGCTATGAGGATTTGACCATCACTCTTCCCTCCTTCAAAGAGTCTAAGGGAAGGAGCTTTCTCTCCTATTCAGCTCTTTTCAAGCCTCACAAGCGGTCAATCTTGTACTTGATTTTTGAAATTAATGGAATGAAAAGCAAGCTGTCTCATCTCGTCACTAAGACTAATATAATAACATTTTTTTGATATAAAAGTTTTCATAATATTATGTGTTGCCTTATCAAAATCAAAGAACTTATATATCGCTCGCTAGTTCGCTAGGTTCTTCATGAATGATAACAATCCTCACATCGATTATCTTATTCCGAATTGCCGACCTCGAGCTCATGCACCTAGGCTAATCCTAATCAAGAGTACGACATAGGTTCCAAAATCGATGCTAGTTAAACGACTCGAAGAGAAGGCAGTTTCATTCTAGGGAGAGGAAGAATGCGTAGGTGTAGGAGTTCTTAGAAAGAAAGGTAGATTATTATCGCTAAAGTCAGATGTATTTAAGATATTCCCCAGATTGGTAAGTAAGCAGGCTACTGATTTGATCCTTCCGATCCAGTCAGCTAGAACCCAGGAGCCAAGCTTCCAATCAAGAGTTTTCCGACGTGCGAGCCCATCCTAGCCTGGTCCTCCCCTCCTCTAGGTACGAGGGCACAGAGACCTATCGTGATTTATATGAATACCTTGCGGTGTAGTGAGAAGCAATCAGCATAAGGGGCAGGGAGAGGGTTTCTGAGCAGACTAGGTCATCATTCTTCTAGGTGGACAACATTATTTAGCCCCAAGAAAGGGCTACTTGAGAAATCCACCGTAGTAGCCTACAAACTAAGTCATCTCTTCTAAGACTAGAGCCTTGGATGGAGCTCACTTATATACTAGTTGGACGACAGTATTTGATCTTGGATTCTCTGATTTTCGGGCCTTTCTCAAAAGATCGGGGTGAAACAAGAGGGGATGAATGGTTATATTGTGGTACTGCCTACTAACTATATAATATAAATAAGCAGCTTTCAAAGCAAGGAAATGTTGGTGTTTCCAATCCTTCTCCCTTATATGTCGTGAACTCTAACTCCTAGCACTTTCCCCTACTAAGAAAACATACCTCGGTACGGCTTTAGAATAGAATGAGTGAGTTGGTTGACCCGCGTCGATTCACTATCGAATTCACTGATGTATACTTTCTCGCCTTGCTTGCTTGTTATGACTTTTCCTTTTCCTTTTCCTTTCTTGGTCATCCATACCACTACTTCTCCACTATAGCAGGATTCCCGAAGCCATGTAGCTCGACCTGCTCCGCGGGAAAGCCGTGATAGAGATGAGAAATTATATAGTAAAAACCCCATCTAGTAGTACCAGATTCTAGGGGATTTCGAAGAAGGATGGTCAGTATATGAGATTTCCACTCCTACACTAGTCTTCCACACACATCTTGAGCTCCTAGCTTCGGGTCGTACCAAGCCCCGGGATTCATCCATTCTTGCTCCTCAACACGACCCGGGATTCGCCTTGATATCAATCCTTACCTTGATTGACGGGATGACTTTTCCGGTGGGTTTGTCACGCATGGTCAAACTCGCCTCCCGCAATTATATATATAGAGCTCGTAGCTTGTGAATGCGGATAGGTCTTCTTTACCTCTCCTCTCCCTGATTATCCTAGTACAGAAATTCATTGACTTCATATAGTAATATGAAAAAAGTCTTTGACTAATTTTCTCGTCTGAACACTCTTTCCCTCGTCTCCGCTTAACAGCTGATAGTCTGCCCCACTAGTCAAAAGCCCTTTCGGCTCGCAAGGCTAGGGAGACATCATTAAAAGGCCGAGTCATGAGCTTCTAAACAAAAATACTCTAAGCTTCCTAAAAAAGTCAGATCCATATGCCCTGAGGTCCCCTGCTATGAATATATAGTCGTGAAGCCATCGGGATAAAGAACCTTGCTCTTTTTTCCTCGCATTCGACCTCAGTCTCACCTTATTCGGCCAGGCTGATCACACGTACTTCCCACCACACCTAGGTAGGCCAGGTCAGTAGCAGTACATACTTTCTAGTCTGTTCTCGTCCCTGCTCGCTCCAGACCTCTTCATGCTTTTCCAGGACCTTTGAGTTCGTGCTTGGAAGAGCGGAAATCACCCAATTAAGATCATATGGATCTGAGGAAGACCAGCTAATCATGAGATCCGAGTGAGGGTAGTTAATCATGAGTTCGGGTTGTTGGGTCTGAAGCAAAGTCAGACACTTGATCTTCCCAGTTTTTTGTATAATTAGTTGTTGAGAGTTTGATTTAGTGGAGCAGCATACTATCGATCCCCGGATATATGACGTCTGTCTAACTGCCGCCTAGCATTAGAGTCGACCTTGCGGGTAGGATATAAATCAACTGATAATCTTAACCCACTCCGTACCTTCTACTCTTCTGCTTCTCATCCTGGGCAAGAACTTTCAGAGGCCGATCTCCCACAAGGGTTAAGGACCAAAGTAGTACTGTGCCTTAAGGCCTCAAACTACTAACCTTTGTCGAGCGGCCATGCTTTATTATATCCCAAACCACCACGAAGAAATACTACTATATAACATCAGGCCGGAAGCCTGGAATCAGCTTTTCTTAGCCTCTTGCTTCGCTATCGCAACTAAATATACGGGGCATAGTAGATAAACCATACTAGCATGCTTTTCTTACCTGCCCACAGACGACCCTATAGTTGTCTAGTGGTGACCTCCCTCCCGAACTCGCTCATGGGGGATGACCTGTCAGCTACCAAGCCCATGCTGCTGCTCTAAGATAAGTAGTTCTCCAGTTGGTCTGCCTTGCAAAATCCTACTATCTTGCCGGAAGAATCATCAGGTACGACTGGTATAGTGCCTCAGATTAGCTCGAGGAAAGTGCATATAACAGACGACCTCGTATGAATTCGAACTAGATTGCCCTCGGGAAGAGAGTGAAGCGAGAGGGGATGAAAAGTGGGAAAGGAATCATCACTTTCAGGACGAGAATTTCCAAGTTCTCACTTATTCAAAGCGTCAACCAAGATGCATAGATAGCGCTATCCCCCGGAGGAAGAACAAAGAGGGGCGTATGATCGGGCTTGTGAGATATAGTTGAGGGTACTACTGAAATAATTGGAGAATTTGGTGGGCAACCTGGAACCATTCTCATTCTCTTGGCTAGCTGTTGTGTTTTGGCTCGGGAAAGAGGCAATAAGTGCCACGAAATGATGCGTTGTGACTGGTCATTGGCGTGTAAACACTGCAGTAGCTTGGAACCCGGTGGGTAGTAGAGTTATACAGAGTTAGCTGGCCCCGGAGTGGAGGAGTGGGAACTAGGCAATTGATGTCTTTGCTAATTGAGGGGGCTTATAGACGGTTGTGGTAGACTTTTTTTCGTTTCCCCTGATATATAGTAGCGAGAGAGTTCGACAAGTTGAGTTAAGCTGTGTGGGGGAGCCAGTCCCCCGCGGATTCAGGAGTGAAGAATTCCCTTCCTCAGTACTACTAAGTTCAACAATTCCTTTCCTCTCCTTTAAGGTATTTCCCCCGCTACTATATATGACGCAAATAGTCAAGCCCGAATATATAATAGGAGGGTAAATCCTGTGCTTCTATCCATCTATAACAAATTCCCTCGAAGACCCGGAATCTCTTCTTCTCCTCTGACTCACTCGTAGTCAAGTCAAGGAGTACGACTTCCGGAAATTGCTTCTCCTCTTAGTCTAAGGAAAGGAATAGTTACCAATTAGGGCTAGGAAAGTCTTAGGAGTTCACTTTCTTTCCTCCTAAGCTCTGTTTCAGGAGTGGATACTGGTATTTTCCCCTCTTGGATGTCCCAGTGGTTTAGGGATCACTCGAGATCTTGGTTAAGAGTAGAGGATTCCTGACCTCGAACTCTCCTAAGGTACAAGCGGAAATTCAAAAAGATTCTAGATATGTAGTAATAAGCCTGAGTTCTATCACCATCCGCGAATCGCCTAAATAGAACTAGGTTTTCTAGTATTTTGAGTATTATATATCTAGTTATATTTAACATGAAAGGTTAGTCCCCCACCTTCCAAAGGAGGTGCTAGAGATGATCCCCAATATATATATATATATATATATATATATATATATATATATATATTCGGAGGTCACGGAAAAGATCCGGAGTCGGAGGCCTGTCGACTTCCTGTAAGCATCGGGAAAGGAAAGAAAGTCTAGACTAAGCAAGCATTCCACCTAGCAGAGCCAAGGAGAAGGTAGTTGCAGTGCTCAGTTATGAAGGTCGCATAGCTAAGAAAGAGAGGCGGGAACCCTGGCTCTCTAGACCTCCTAATAGTAGGGGAAGGAAAGCTCTACAACTGATTGATTGCCACCCACTGTCTCTCTCAGTAGATTGCTGTTAGAGGTAGGGTCTCCCTGAAGGAGGGGGGATAGTCTTTGAGGTCCCTTCCTTTGTGCTCTGCTTTCTTCAGTGCTTTTCTGAACTATTTCTTTGTTCTCAACTTCGTCACATCCTTCAATTATCTCAATTCTACCCGAAAAGTCAAATCTTCGGGACTTTCCAGACATCAATGAGTCCGAAGCCCGGACATTCTCTACGGAGCCTTCTCGAGTGCGCATTCTATCTGAGTCAGAACATGGATTTTTCAAGTTCATTTATTTATAATATATCTTCTGATGTGTTTCTTTAAAGTAGTAACAAACAATTGCTTATCGAGCAATATAATATATCTTTAAAGTATGACTAGTAACAAACAATTACTAATCATCGGGATGTGTTTCTTTAAAGTAGATAAGATTTTCGACCATTGGAAAACTCTAATCTAAAACGAAATTCATTTACTTATCGAGCAATATAATATATCTTCTGTCTTCCTGTCAAACATGTATATATTAAACAGATAGTCAATGCAAACATGTAATAGAAGTTTTAAACAGATACTCAGTGCAAACATAGGTTAATCGTGATATTTAAAGGAAATGTTTTGTTCTAAAGAAGATTTAAATAGAAACTATGGAAACATAACACAATTTAAGACAATTCAACATTACATAGTTCTAAATTAAAATGCAAAAACTTTAAGATTTCTTTATACTATGTCTTTCTATCTTTATCACTGTGTCGCTGAATTCTCTATGTGACCACACGTTAACAATAACGAAGCTATTTCAGCTCTGAATCTGTCAATATCATCGTAGCTGAAATCCAACGCCCTTCCTTCACACAGGTACTCCATCATCTTCATCACGTAGACCCCATAATCCAAACTCTGTGAAGGTTGCTGCGGGAAATCTTGCACGTATACTATTTCCCAACCTGCAAGGCAATCATTTGGAATGCTGTCCATGAAGTACTCCGAAATCCAGCCATGCTGATATGTAATTCAAAAAGAATATTATTAACAGTGAATCAAATAATTTAATAAAATATAAATTTGTATTATGTCATACCCATTTCAATACATCCTTTTTGTGGCATTTTGTTCCTTTCATAAAATTGTATGAAAGGAACTTTCTCGCTTTAAAATCAGTCACAAGAAGGTGCCAATGGTTTCTTGTGTGGATAACAGTGAAAATTTTCTCCAACTCTGGCATCAATAATCCATCTTTGTATAGCTCCTCGAGCTTATCAAATTCATCTTCCGTAGCATTAACCACCAGATTCATAAGAAATTGCTGATAAAAGACAAGTTAGAATATTAAATTATTCTGATTAAAGATATTTAATAATAATTATATCAGTAATCATAATCTTACCATTTGAAATATTGGTGTGAATACAAACGGGACATGATCATTAGTTGTGCAGTGTTTATGGTGCAACACGTCCATAAACATGTCGATTATCTACAATATCAAAAACAAATTAGTCTTAAACAAATATAAAAAAGTAAATATTATAAATATACGTACCATATCCTCGATCATTCTTTCGTACAAAAAGTTATGAATATCTCTTCCTTTACATCTCCGATTCCCCGGAGTAAAGTAGGTGGCATTCAATCTGAGGGATTATCTTTAATTAATATTATATATGTAAAGTTAAACATTTTTAGATGTAAATGTTGAAATTTGTGTTAAAATACTTACTTGTCTGCCGGATCACGAAGAAATTCTTGAATGGTTTTCTTTGTCTGTTCTGATACTTTTTCGTAACCAATGAAATTGGTTACGAGATCGCATAGATACTGATTCTTATTCAATCAATTACAGACAATGTTAGAAACAATTAATATCATAATCATATGAAATATACAGAGTTTTGTGAGCAGTATTGAAAATCTACATTCTACGTCATTTGTATTCAATGATAAAAAAGAACTTGTTTTATATTATATGGCTTACCTCACTGGTTGTGTCATCCTCGTGTGTTTCATGATCTTCTTTCCCTTGTGATGAATCTCCATTTCATCACCTTTATTCTATCATTTTGGCCTCAAAAACCCCAGCAAATGCATGTAAATAGCATCAATTTGTACATAATAGCATTCATTATTCATTTGTATCAATTGTATATAAAATAAGGTTTTTAATGCCAAAATTATAGAATAAAGAGAAGAAAAGAAAAAGGAATAAAATATTACAAATATTTTATGACCCTAACCCTGAGACCAAAGCCAGCATGGAATTGGTCGACAAGGAATAACGTAGGGTGAGATAAGGGCCGATATAAAATAAATACCTCATTCATTTTTGACACCTATTTTATGCATAATTATTTATTCATCAAATAAAGAAACTTTGTACATGAAAGTTGTGGATAATCATGTGAATAAAATACAAAATTGAGTTTGTAAAAAAATAATACTCAATGTACATTTTATACACAGAATAAAAAGCCAAAATCTCAACTTCACAGACCCATATCTTACAAATAAAAACTCCAAACCACTCAAACTCACTTTAATTGTATATAGCATTTCATAAACTATTTTATAAAATTGGTTTCATAATTTTTGGAGTCCATTTGCAGAAGTTAGGTTTTTGGCCTTTCTTGTATATAATACCTGATTAAAATATTCATTATATTCACTAATCATTATTTTTATAAATTACTATTTTTAGAATCTTGTAAATAATGTATATAATTCATATACATATTAGCCTTAGAATAAAACCAAAAAGAATATGTAAAATAAAATAAGTCTATATAGGCAAAATACCTATGAGAAGGATGAACATAAATAAAAAGAGAAAAGCATTCTTTAATTATTTCATTCTTTTATATTTTTATAATAATGTATTATTTCATCTAGTATAAAAACACATTTGAAAAATACAAAAAAAATATAATTTGCATATTTTTTGTTTGTTTTAAATTCAATAAAAAATATAAAAAAATCTCCTGAAAATAACAAAACCCCAAAAACCCTTATAAAAATATTAAAAATTTTAGAAAAATCCTAAAAATACAAACTCTGTTCCTAATTTTTTTTGTTTTCTTATCTTTAATTTAAAATTTATTTGGGAAATTTTGATCACTGATTGCTATTTTTCATTCCCATTTTTAGTCCAGGCCTTAATTTTCTTCACTATTTTCAATATTTTTGACTTTAAAATTACCAAAAAAATAGTAAAAATCTAGAAAAATCACAAAAACATAAGAAAAATACCAAAAGACCAAAAATACTTTATTTTTTGAATTTTCTATACTTTTACATATTTTTATAAATACTCTATTCCTCTCTCTCTCTTATATTATATATATATATTCTATGCTTGAAAAAAGAAAATAAAAAAATATAAAATATAAAAAGAAAATATAAAATCAGAAAATTAAAAACCAAAATACAAAAATATGAAATCCTAAAATTAAATAAAAATATATAAAATTAAAACCCACGAAAAAATAGCATAAATAGACACCTGATCACATTCACATTTCTAGCATTTTGCCCCGTTCTACATGTATGCTCCATGTGTTCGACCTCTACACATACTTGCACCTATACACATCTTTATTGTAGAGTTATAATAAATTTTAACTCCGCACATTCACTTCGATTTTCTTATTTGATTGTTGTGGGATAATTGTTGTTTGAATTGGGATTTCTCGCGGGTCCCCTCAGCGACATTGTGATCTCGCCTTGTGTGGATTACATTAGACCCGTGGAAAATGTCGTTCATCAAATGGCACCATTGTCGGGGAGCAACAGCGTGTAGTTCGGCTTTTGTTTGTGCATATGTATATTTGTCTATTTTCCCGACTTTTTGTGCTTATTTTATTTTCTTTATTTTTAATATATCTGTTGAGCTATCTAACCTTCTCTTTTATTGACTTTATGCGAGGAACCGTGGATCGAGGTAGGCACTCCACCCTAGGTGCCTATGCACCCACGTGAAGCTGGCATCTGCTAGTCGAGCACCGAGGAGACGAAGAGGAAAGTTTGAAGACCGAGCTTTACTTTAGTTGTAGCATTTATTTCCTTGCATTTATTTTTGTAATTCGTAGTGAGAGAGAGACTCTACATTTGTAATAATACAAGTACACTGGACAATGGACTTTCGGCCTAATTTTCAAGTGCCCGCAGTGGTTCATATTTATACAAGTACACATTTTGGGCTGATAGTCAAGCCCAACATGTACACATTAAGGAAAGACAAGCTATTTGCGAAGCACAAGATATATGCAAAAATGTGCGTCGCATTTTTGATGTGGTCTTTTTTGCACCAGGATTACCCATAAAGGGCAGTGTGGAAGTGGGAGCGCAGTCAGTCTCTGAAAGACTAGTATATAAGGGCTTTCCAGGTAGTTCGAAGAAGATCTCAATATATAATGAAGAAAGAATGGAATCCGAGATTCGGATCGCTCTTTCTCGGTGCCAGTAGTGAGATCCTCAATTGGCTAGCCTTCCTTATCCCTATCTCTTTTCTTAAGCCTTTTTGACTAGCTCAACACCTATCCCGTGCTTGACTTCTCTACTTACCTAAAGTGGAACAATATGCCTACCTTGTGACTCTGGGACTCTTATCTGAATTAAAGACCACTGATGGTGCGAAGCGAGCCAGATGCTTCCTTTTGGGTATAGAAGTGAGAATAGAGAGGTAAACTGATAGAGAAGCAAAGCAGCGAGGTTCAGTTCCAACTTCAACTCACTCTACTTTCCTCGGACTCGAAACTCGCCTGGCATCAGGGCTTGACTACAACACATTAGACCTCATGGATTGTATACTCATTTCTTATTGTATATCATCTTCTCAGTCTGCATTCCCAACCTACCAGCATCAACTCTTAGTGGGGAACATGCATACTACAACAGTGCAGCATTTCATCTCATATACTAACATACACCTCATAACCACCTGATTTCCCCTCTTCATCTATTGCCTTCACCTCGCCTCGCATCCTTGTCCATCAGTAAATCAGACTCGGAGCTCAGTTCCCAGTACTATTCTCTTTCAAAGTCAGAATATTAACGTCAGCTAGAATCCTACTCATCTTTCTCGTACGTAGAATGTCCCTCCGGGGGAAGAAGAGTAGCGGAGAGAGAGGACTCTCTGAGATGTTTCATATCCGCTCTTCTTATATAGAAGACCGAACTACCTTCTGGTCTTGCTCTCCCTGCCGCTGAGAATGATGACTATGTCCATAGTGAGACCACCTTTCCCGCGCTTCTGGCTATGAGATTATCCACATCCTGCGAGGCACAGCCCTCGACTCCCTTCACTCATGGGAAAGTCAGACGGGGCCGCCCTAAATGCCCGGACCTCCACTAAGAAAGCTAAAGAGATTAGGATTGGACAGTAATGCCATATAGATAGAGCAGCTGTCCTGGGACTGATTATCCTTCTCTGACTCCCCACTGCCTGAACTCCTTGGCAATCTAGAAAATGTCGACTCGCTCGACATTTTTCTTTCTTGATGTTATATAATGAAAAATTGGAAAAACTATAGAAAAGATTTGAATATCAAGTTTGTTTTTAGAAATTCTAATTCTCACTATTTATATCAAACTGAAAATATAGCTGCGAATATAGCTCCGCCCGAGTCTTTCAAGTAGTACAACTCAGCGGACCAGAGCGGTAGGCATCGCAGCATAGATGCCAATTGAAGGCATAGAGGAAACTGCCTAATTCCAGTGAAAAGCTTCGACATCGCATCCCAGTCTTTCTCAGCAGTACGAGCTAGGAAGCAGAGAGTGAAAGTCTATGTCAAGACATTACTTCACCGGCCGGCCAGGAACTGATGACAAAGTATGCTCGGACAGCGTCGACAGAAGGAGTTCAGACTTGACAAGCTAATGCCAAAGAAGAGAATGACCCATTTCCCATTGGTCTAACCGTGATGTGAGATGTTTTATATATCTACTTTCTTGTACTAGAACTTGAAGCATGCTCTCACTTTCCCCATAGTCTAGTACTAGGTTCGCAGTGAGGTCAGGAGTGTTCGACGAAAGGAGAAGGGAGAGGAAGCAACCTTAAATATCGCAACTTTCAATGACATTTTTGAGAGGCTTGAGAGAACTTCCCTTACCTTAAGGGACTTTCCAAGGCGGTATATATAAGCAAGGGCTTAGCTTATCCACGCTTACTCAGTGAGACTTCCAGGTTATCTCTCCAGATTTTTTCCTTAGTCCCCCAATCTTCTGGAATTTTGCTTTCATCTTGGAGAAAAACTACCTATCTTTGACCACCTCACATAAAGAGGTACTAAGAAGAGTCAGAAAGTGCGCATAACCTAGTCTCAAGAATGAGCGAGAAAAATCATGTTATCTGTAGTTTTTGCTTGAGGCCTGAATTCACACTTGATAAATAAATGAACTCGAAAAATCCAAGTTCTGACTTAGATAGAATGTGCACTCGAGAAGGCTCCGTAGAGAATGTCCGGGCTCCGGACTCACAGATGTTTGGAAAGTCCTGAAGATTTGACTTTTCGGGTAGAACTGAGATAATTGAAGGACGTGACAAAGTTGAGAATAAAGAAATAGTTCAGAAAAGTGCTGAAGAAAGCTGATCACAAAGGAAAGGACCTCAGAGACTATCCCCCTCCTTCAGGGAGACCCTACCTCTAACAGTAATCTACTGAGAGAGAGTGTGTGGCAATCAATCAGTTGCGGAGCTTGCCCTCCCCTACTATTGGGAGGTCTAGAGAGCTAGGGTTCCCGCCTCTCATTCTTAGTTATGCGTCCTTCATAACTGAGCACTACAACTACCTTCTCCTTAGCTCTGCTGGGCGGAATGCTTGCTTAGTCTAGACCTTCTTTCCTTTCCCGATGCTTACAACAAGTTGACAGGCCTCCGACTGCGGATCTTCACCGTGACCTCCGAATATATATATATATATATATATATATATATATAGGAAAAACTTTAATTGAGGTGTCGTCTCAATTCAATCTCTAAGCGACAACATTCTCTACCCGTCGGATTTCAATCTACGGTCATTATAAAAGCCACCAATCGAGAGTCAAAACCACTAAGACTCTATTATAGAATTTCTATTTATAGGAATTTACCATATTCCATCAATGACGAAAGATATGGTTAAAATAAATTGAATTCCACTTTTCACGTGGATTAGTTATGTTCGAATTAAATCATCTTTCTTCCAAAAATGTAGATTTTTCATTAATAATCCATTTCCCTACTATTCAGACTTCTTGACATATCTATAGTTCTTTTCAAATATTTCTTAGCAGATTCCGTGATATTCAATGAAACCCGACGAAATAGCAAATTCCGAATTTTACAGAGATAATTCCCAGGTAATGTACGTTTCTCATTTCCTTTTATTCGTTATGTATGCAAATCACGAAAAATATTTTAATTTTCGTTGAAAGACGAACTGGTGCTTGAATCGAAGTCGTATGATGCGTTAATATTTTGGGATTTTATATATTAAGGTATGACATTATTATATTTATTTCGTCTAGTTATCTGATGGAGAGGGTGAAGTTATTGGATTGGTGGCAGGAACTGACGATAATTGGCATCAACTAGGTATGCTGAATTAGTCAGATGTTTCAAAGCACTACAGACCTTGTTCTTTTATATGATGTTGCGAAAAAAAACTTCTTAATTTAGTAAATTCAGTATATATGGTTGTATAGTTCATCATTTTATAGCAATGAACTATAATTTACACTTTTCAACATCATTTTACATTATAGAATATTATGCAATATCGCCCTAAATGATAGCACTGCAGACCTTTTTTATTTATATGATGTTGCGTAAAAAAAATCTTAATTTACGTAAATTCAATATTTTTGGTGGTATAGTTCATCATTTTACAGCAATGAACTATAATTTACACTTTTAAACTTCATTTTACATTATAGAATATTATGTAATATCGCCCTGAATGATGCTAATACCAGTCCATTATTTGATAAATTACATATATGTGCATCATTTTACATATACTTTCAATAGTTTACTATTATAATTAATAATTTAAATTAATTACAACTAATGCAATTATATTCCGAATGAGTTTCAGGTAACTACTCAACCAGTGACCCTGTCAATGGTATCATACCTCATATAAGCCAAACTTTTCTATCTATTCAAGATGCATATAAATTTTATGAGGCATATGCAACTGAGATTGGATTCAATGTTAGGAAAGCAAGCTCTAGAGTTGGTAAAGATAAGATTTCCAAGGACCGGATAATTATATTTAAAACTTTTGTTTGCTGGAAAGAGGGGTTCTCTAAAAATACAGAAAAAACACTGTCAGTTGACAATGCAGGAAGTGATGAAAGCGATGAATGTATTTTTTATAAGGAGGAGCGTCGTGTTGGAATATCACGGACTGGGTGCAAAGCTTTCATGTCAGTCAAATTTAGGCATGATCTCAATGATTGGTTTGTATCGAATTTTGAAGCTGAACACAATCACAATCTCGTTTCTCCATCTAAACGTAGATACCTCAGACCAAATAGATGTTTTTCAAAAGCCACAAAAATGCTTGTGAAAGCAATGAATGATGTAAACATACCTGTATCCAAGCAGTCGGCTTTCATAAACATGTCTAGTGGTCAAGTTAGTAGTATTGTTCGAGATATTTACAACTTAAACAAAAAGGAGAAAAAACAACGTATTGGGATGGATGTGCACCTTCTAATTGAACATTTTGAAAGTTGTAAGGCCAATACCCCTGAATTTTACTATGCTTACACAACCGATGATGATAATAGGCTTACTCAGTGTATATGGATTGATAGTGCCTCCATTGAGGATTACAAATTATTCGAAGATACAATATCGTTCGACACAACCTATAGGACCAATGAATACAATCTGGTATTTGGTTCTTTCTGTGGTGTTAATCATCACGGTTATACAATTTTCTTTGCAAATTCTTTCATGAGCAGAGAGACAACCGAGTCATTATCATGGTTATTTGAGAGATTTCTAGAAGTGATGAGTAAACATCCAGTTTCTATAATCACAGATGAAGATCTGGCAATCTGTGCAGCTGTTAGGATATGCTTTCCACATACTGTTCATAAATTCTGCACTTGGCATATAACAGCCAAGCTTAAAAGTAAGCTTGGAAAGATTAAAGATATAAATGAAGTTTTATCAGCGTTTTCCATAGTTGTATGGAAAAGTATAACTATAAGGGAATTTGAGCAAAGTTGGTGCAAGATTATTGATCAGTATGATTTATCATCTAATGTCTGGTTGAATGAGAATTATAGTATCAGATTTAAATGGATTAGTTTATATCTTAAGGATTATTTTTGGGTTGGTCAGTGCAGTACACAGAGGAGCAAAAGTATGAATGCATTTTTGCAACACCACATCACTAAACAAAACTCTTTGCTTGAATTTGTCTGTAGATTTCAAAGTGCAATTCAACGACGCAGGGAAAGAGAGAATGACATGGATAACATTGGTGAAGTTTACACTCCAAAATCAAATTTCAAATGGAAGATGGAGGTACAGATGGTTTGTATATACACCAAGTTAATATTTTACAAATTTCGTTTTGAATTGAACGAAGTGAAGGAACTTAATGTTCGATCTCATCTTAACTCTCCTGATTACTGTCAATATTTTGTATCATATATTGGGAAACCTGACGAAGAAATATGTGTTTCTTTGTCAACGGGAAGTGACTTTCTTGTTTGTGAATGCAAGAATATGCAATTCTTTGGATATCCATGTAGACACATACTTGCAGTTTTGAAGATACAGAACGTGGAGCTTCTAAATGAGGAATATATATTGAAAAGGTGGACAAGAACCATTAAGAAATCAGGAAATTATCCTATTTATGTCAAAGTTGCACACCAAAAAAGGTCGTCGCAGCTTAATCAATTGTGTTCGCATATTATTTCAGCTTCGGTTGAACAGGATGAGGATATATTCTTATTTGCTAAAGAAAAATTAAGAGATTTATGTAGCAATATTGATCTTATGATAAGTAACAAACCTTCTTCGAGCTCTACAACCGTGAACAGTACAAATGTTCTAGATATGATTACTGAACCACCCGTTAAAGAACCAAACGTTGCTAGAACGAAAGGAAGTGGTCGTGGTGGTAGACCTAAGGGCGTTGGCAATCGTATTAGATCGGAATCTGAGATGAGAAGAAATAGAGGTCGACAATGCAAATCTTGCCTCAAATACAATGTTGGACACGATTCTAGAAATTGTCCTAATAACAATCGGCGAATCATGGTAAATAATTAACATTCATTATTTATTGATATGATTTTTACAGTTCACTAATCTTTGTGTTTTATTGTGCAGTTGAGGATGACCGAAATTAAAATGAATTGATCAAAATCTTATAATGTAAGAGTACAGTTTTATATTTTGTTGCAACATTTTATACATCTCATATAAAACATTTAAATGTTGCTTATTATATTCCTTTCATTATGTTTGTTTTTGCGGGATTGCATTTTACTGAGAGATTCTTGGCTACAAATGAGCTTTGTCTTTTGGCTGCTTATCAGACTTAGATTTTATATTATTATGTATTTTTTTTGCTTGTCGTACTGTGTTCAGTTATTGTAGAATTCAAACAATGTTTTATTTATATTGTTTCAGTTCAGTTGTATCCCGTTGTGGTATCATAACATAGAGTATTTCAGATTTTTTTATTTCCGTGATGTTAATGTTCAACGTTCAACTTGAGCTTTCAGTTATATAATTTCAACATCATATTATTTAGATATATGTGTCATTCATATCATTTTTGTACGATGATGGTATTTTTAAGGGATTCTTACTGTTTAATTATACTTGTCCTTCATTCTTACTATATGAAATGTATTATAAAATTGACACATTTCCGTAACTCTTGTTACTATTATATTAATAAATATTTCTTACCCACAAACCTAACAATTGCAGTAAATTAACATGTTATATGAATTCTCTCTGTATATATCTGCTAATATCTGCTAATAAAAGCCAGTAGCTTTATTTTACACTACAGATATATAAGTTTCAAATCTGTGCAATAGTTTACAATTGTATTCTGTATTTTACATCTCTACGTAATATATTACATATTTGCTCAATACTTTATATATCTTTATCATATTGTTTTATAATTATTTTCTCATTATCAACAATTTTAATTCGTAGAACTTATATTATCATTCAACATATTGTAGAAATTAAAGGATATGATTCGCTCTTGTTCAATAGCCAAGTAATATGTATTCTTATTGTACTTTAAGTATGGTAGCACTCCTACTTTATTACTGAGATATACTTTTTACAAATAGCTTCACTATTTTACATATATTAATAATATTTTACGAATTGTTCCCATACTTTACAAAAAATTTCATTATTTTACAAATAGTTACATTATTTTTACCATAATTGTGTTTCTATCTGCAAATACAAGTCTAAATCAGCATGACTAGTAACAAACAATTACTAATCATCGGGATGTGTTTCTTTAAAGTAGATAAGATTTTCGACCATTGGAAAACTCTAATCTAAAACGAAATTCATTTACTTATCGAG
The DNA here is from genome assembly GCA_037367405.1 of Ottelia alismoides. Lineage (NCBI taxonomy): Eukaryota > Viridiplantae > Streptophyta > Magnoliopsida > Alismatales > Hydrocharitaceae > Ottelia > Ottelia alismoides. The sequence goes on along the minus strand of JAZKJV010008779.1, from coordinate 513,884 downwards.
CAATATAATATATCTTCTGTCTTCCTGTCAAACATGTATATATTAAAACGATAGTCAATGCAAACATGTAATAGAAGTTTTAAACAGATACTCAGTGCAAACATAGGTTAATCGTGATATTTAAAGGAAATGTTTTGTTCTAAAGAAGTTTTAAACAGAAACTATGGAAACATAACACAATTTAAGACAATTCAACATTACATAGTTCTAAATTAAAATGCAAAAACTTTAAGATTTCTTTATACTATGTCTTTCTATCTTTATCATTGTGTCGGTGAATTCTCTATGTGACAACACGTTAACAATAACGAAGCTATTTCAGCTCTGAATCTGTCAATATCATCGTAGCTGAAATCCAACGCCCTTCCTTCACACAGGTACTCCATCATCTTCATCACGTAGACCCCACAATCCAAACTCTGTGAAGGTTGCTGCGGGCAATCTTGCACGTATACTATTTCCCAACCTGCAAGGCAATCATCTGGAATGCTGTCCATGAAGTACTACGAAATCCAGCCATGCTGATATGTAATTCAAAAAGAATATTATTAACAGTGAATCAAATAATTTAATAAAATATAAATTTGTATTATGTCATACCCATTTCAATACATCCTTTTTATGGCATTTTGTTCCTTTGATAAAATTGTATGAAAGGAACTTTCTCGCTTTAAAATCAGTCACAAGAAGGTGCCAATGGTTTCTTGTGTGGATAACAGTGAAAATTTTCTCCAACTCTGGCATCAATAATCCATCTTTGTATAGCTCCTCGAGCTTATCAAATTCATCTTCCGTAGCATTAACCACCAGATTCATAAGAAATTGCTGATAAAAGACAAGTTAGAATATTAAATTATTCTGATTAAAGATATTTAATAATAATTATATCAGTAATCATAATCTTACCATTTGATGTAAATGTTGAAATTTGTGTTAAAATACCATTCTGAGGGATTAAAATACTTACTTGTCTGTCGGATCACGAAGAAATTCTTGAATGGTTTTCTTTGTCTGTTCTGATACTTTTTCGTAACCAATGAAATTGGTTACGAGATCGCATAGATACTGATTCTTATTCAATCAATTACAGACAATGTTAGAAACAATTAATATCATAATCATATGGAATATACAGAGTTTTGTGAGCAGTATTGAAAATCTACATTCTACGTCATTTGTATTCAATGATACAAAAGAACTTGTTTTATATTATATGGCTTACCTCACTGGTTGTGTCATCTTTGTGTGTTTCATGATCTTCTTTCCCTTGTGATGAATCTCCATTTCATCACCTTTATTCTATCATTTTGGCATCAAAAACCCCAGCAAATGCATGTAAATAGCATCAATTTGTACATAATAGCATTCATTATTTATTTGTATCAATTGTATATTAAATAAGGTTTTTAATGCCAAAATTATAGAATAAAGAGAAGAAAAGAAAAAGGAATAAAATATTACAAATATTTTATGACCCTAACCCCGAGACCAAAGCCAGCATGGAATTGGTCGACAAGGAATAAAGTAGGGGGAGATAAGGGCCGATATACAATAAATACCTCATGCATTTTTGACACCTATTTTATGCATAATTATTTATTCATCAAATAAAGAAACTTTGTACATGAAAGTTGTGGATAATCATGTGAATAAAAATACAAAATTGAGTTTGTACAAAAATAATACTCAATGTACATTTTATACACAGAATAAAAAGCCAAAATCTCAACTTCACAGACCCATATCTTACAAATAAAAACTCCAAATCACCCATACTCACTTTAATTGTATATAGCATTTCATAAACTATTTTATAAAATTGGTTTCATAATTTTTGGAGTCCATATGCAGAAGTTAGGTTTTTGGCCTTTCTTGTATATAATACCTGATTAAAATATTCATTATATTCGCTAATCATTATTTTTATAAATTACTATTTTTATAATCTTGTAAAAAATGTATATAATTCATATACATATTAGCCTTAGAATAAAACCAAAAAGAATATGTAAAATAAAATAAGTCTATATAGGCAAAATACCTATGAGAAGGATGAACATAAATAAAAAGAGAAAAGCATTCTTTAATTATTTCATTCTTTTATATTTTTACAATAATGTATATATTATATAAAATACAAAGCTAAAATAAAAATAAATAAAATCCATTAAATAAATATAAGCTATATAATATACAGGTAAAATACCTATGAGTATACTTACATATACACAAACACATTTATTTAAAAATACAAATAAACTTATAAAAATCAAACAAAAATATCTTTATACTCACAAAATTAAATTATAAATTTATAAAATAAGCCAAGAAAATAGCAAAAGAAAATAAACAAATTAAAAATAAAATACAATAAAATACGTGTAAATACATACATATACATATTGTCCAAATAAAACTATAACAAAACACCTCGAAAAATTCAATAAAAATCATAAATAAATACTAGATGAAATAATACACATTTTTTATTTTATATGAAAAAATTAATAAAATCATTTAAGGCATCAAATAAATCAATCTTCCTTCAGATTTGCTATTTTGTCTCGTAGCGGCCTACGTGGCCCAATGAGGCGCCGACCAACGTTGACTCCCAGGTCAACTGTCCCATCCCTCGCCTGGCGTCTCTAAACTGTCTACTCCCCCGATTTCATGCCTTTTTCCCGGGCACACCATCCATCAATCGACAACGCTTCCTTCGCAAGAATGGTTCCCTAATCTTCCATGATGCCCACCGAAATCAAAGATCAACGAGATGTTCATTGGATCAGCCAATAATCGTCGGGTAATAAGGCCCCTTGCCAATGTTTATAAATAAAAAGCTCCGCCTCCTTCCTCGAATTTGGCCACTTTTTATCCAATCTCAAGCCTTAATTCTAGTCCTAGGACATTCCTCGTGACAGGGGGAGTGAGCAGGTGCCTCGAATCGGTCGGAGAGAGGAGGATTTTGTCGCGGCGGAGCTCCGGCGTCTGCCCTGCTCCCTGGAGGCCCCCAGGTATAAGAGCTGCCCTTTTAATGCATTTTTAGTTAGCTTTTAATGTTAGCATTTCTTTCCAGTAGTTAGATTAGTGGTTAGTTAATCACCGTAGCTAGAAATCCAAAATTCGAAGTTCGCCGGAGCTCCGCTCCGGCGACTTCTCCACTGTGGATCTGACCGTATACGACCGCCCTGTTCACCCCATTTCGAAGCCCAACGCTTTCTCCATCTTTCGCACGCATTTGTTCAACCCAGGACCCCAGGTCCTGGCGAATCGGGGCTCCTCCTCCGCCGTTCGCCGGAGCCCCTCCGCCCACCTCATTTTTGCGTTGCAGCTTTAAAACCCCGGGTCGAGGAGCAAGCTCTCTCGCCCGCGGTTCTTCCTGTGCAGGAACTTCGAAGAATCGAGCCCAGATGGGCTCGCATTGAACCAGGAAGAGGTTCCTGGGGGACCCTTTCTTCTCCGACCTCGCTCCATCGACTCGGACCCCCAGGAGCCATGAGACCACCGTCAGACGATGCGGAAGCCTCCCAGCTACGATCAGAGAGCTTCAGATGCGCGGGAGGTGCCCGGAGGAGCCTGAGCTACCCGATCGAAGCTCGCCGGGGGCGAGCCTCTTCCCAGTTCTTCCAGGTGCCTTCTGCACCGTTGGATCGAGAGGGGCGGCCCAGATTGAACGTCGACCGTTCGATGAAGATGTACATCCACCGTCAGATCAGCCGGGAGGTTCTAATCCTGGCCCTTCATCGCCGAACCGATGTCCGCCGTCCGATAGCCGCCACGTGGATAAGTGGCGCCTCTAGCGCCGCAGGATGAAAAGCTTTGTTTAGGGGTAAATTTCATACCAAGCCCCTTACATTTTGTATTTTGTATTTAATCCCACAAATAAAAGTTTTAGTTGTAAATAAGTTGTAAAAATTACAGTGGACCCCCTAATGTTTACATATTTACATTTTAGTCCCTCCGCGCCTCACGTGCAGCAACCACGTGAGGCGAGTGAAAATTTGCATCTAAACCCTACCGGGTTCTTGTATTTATTAAATGGTCCTGAAAATAAAAGTTAAAGTGTATTTTTGTTGTAATTTTTGCATGTATGCCCCTGCCAACTATTTTATTTGCAAAAATACCCCTGCCAGGCCATTTAATTTTTGAAGGCTTTGTTTATTTATTTTATGCTTCATATTTAATCGAAAAATCTTGCAAAAATAGACTTAAGCTCATGTTTGGTCATGCTTGAACGCCATATTTTTAGTTTTGCATTTTGTTGCATTTTTGCATTTATTAAAAATCAAAAACATGTCTTTTATTCCCTGTCTAACTTATAAAATCCCAAAAAAAATATGAAAATGCCTCGAAAAATTCCAAAAAAATTACCTAAGGTGTATTTTGACTTATATTAGTGTCAGTCCAAAAATCCCTAAAAATGTCAAAAAGAAAACCTTAAAATTTCAAAAAGACCCAAAAACATCAAAAAAATATAAAAAATCAAAGAAAAATCAGAAAAATATAAACTCAGGCCCTATTTATGCTATATTTTATTATCGTTATTAGAAAATTAGTGTGGAAAATTTTTGAGGCTGTTAGCTATTTTTAATCTCTATTTTTGTGACAGCCAGCACCTAGTCCACTGTTTGCTATTATTTAGCTATTTAAAAATACTAAAGATGTATGCAAAAATACCCAAAAATCAGAAAAACGGTAAAAAACAATGAACATTCCAGAAAGACCCTTTTCCTGAATTTTTGACTATTTTGAGTATTTTTGTGAATATTATAATACCCCTTTTATGTATATATATATCTATATATCAAAAAAAGGAAAAAAATATATTATATATATGTACTTAGTTATATGTATTCTCATTAATCTTAATATAATATAAAAAAAAGAGAAAAATATATATATAAATATATATATATTTATTTTATTATATTTATATATACCTATATATATATTACATGTATTATAAGCTATATACTTACCCTCTATGTATATATAATTACTATATTTGTATTATATACATATATATATATATATATAATACTTAATTATTATATTTTAATAATATTAATAATAAAAAAATAATAAATAATAAAAATAAAAAAAACCCACACAAGGATGACTATGATTGACATGTAGGCTATTGCATTTTGTATTGCTCTCTGTGGTTCGACCTCTACATACTTGTCATTATACATTTTATGGTAGAGTAAATAAAGATTAATTCACATTTGTTTTGAGCTTGATTGTTGTATTCTTTGGTTGTGGGTTAATTGCTGATTAACACCGGTCTTCTATGAGTGGTCGTCTCAGCGACAACACTTCTATATTTTTCATGGTGACCCTCATGGAATACCCCTGTTATCAGATGGCGCCGTTGCCGGGGAGCAATGAGCATAGCCAAATTGACTTTTGTCATTCTTGTATAAAAATTTAGATTCATGATTCATTTTTGTGTGAGCATCTATTGTTTTATTGCCATTAATCACCATGCTTCATTTCTTTATTAATTGTGATTAATTTATCTGCTCTATTTGATTAACTGAGTATTCTAATGCAATCTTTTTTTTGTAACTTTGATGCGAGGGACCGCCACGCTAGGATGGCTTCCTAGGAGGCCAAGGCAGCCGAGCTCGGAGGAGGATGGTCTTCTCTTCTCATGACCATCTGGAGAGTGCACCAAAGAAGCAAAGAGAGGGGCATTAGATAGGCTAGATATTTTGGAAAATTATTTTTGTAACTCATGGTGAGAGAGAGACTATTTTGGCTTGTATATAAACAGGACTCTACTCTTCACAATGAGGTCCAATGCCCAGGTGATTGTTCACCTGGGGGCCTCATCGCGTTTTTTTCGAGTTTTCATCGCCTTCTTTTATTTTGTTTCCCGCAGTTTTGAGCTTTCCGCCTTTCTTTTACTTTGTTTTGTGTGCTTGGAGCCCCTAGATATAGGTTGCTTGACTCGGTAGCTAGGTCCAAACATTAATAAGAATGCATGTTCCTATAGTCTACTTCGATTGGATCTAGTCAAACTCAAACAAGTTGTAAATTTGTCTCTTAGCCTTCTGTGCCGTAGCGAACCCTGTAAAGCGCTTTCTCCTACCCTCAATTTGTTGAGCAGACGAGGGGTGAGCCAAGACCGGACTCTCTTGGGCTAGAGACAAATAAGCAACTTATGGTTCTTCACGCTAATAGAAGCTTATGTTTACGACGATTTTGTGCCTTGCATACCGACATGTAGATAGGTTTAAAAATTCTGTTTTGCATACCACATGGAGAGAGCTGGGATGCACTGTAAGTCTTCTAACTCAGCATGCATCATTCGGTTCAATGGTGAGATTTCCATCATGGAACCACTTGTACGGCTTTTCCGCTATCTCCCTCTGATTTTGAGCACCTAGGACTTAAATGAAAATCTACAAAAATGTTAGGCGCTGGTATGACAACAGATCCAAAAAAAAGTGAAAACCAAAAAAAAAAAACCAGGGGACTGCTAAATAAACTTTGACCTTAATTAAAATCTGTAATGGACTATCATTGTACAAGGATCATAAAGCCCTCATTGTTTGCAGGTACTTGGAGGGGGACCAAAACCATACTCCCTTGAGCGAGTGCGACCCCTAAGGATAGAAAAGCCCAAAACCCAGTCTGCAACTGCCTTGTGTATCGCCTGGATTTCCGAAGTAATGGCGCTTCTATCGTACGTAGGCGAGTAGGACTTGGTCACCAATGGTGACTCTCTGTTGTGAGAGCATCGACCCTGCCCGAAGTATTGAGCATAGGCCACACCTTCACGGGGGTGTCTGTCTCATCGTCCTGCGTCCGAGTAGGTTCTTGCACGCTCACGGGTGATTCCGTTGCGAGCGAGAACCGAAGTATTGGTTTTGCCTATCGGCTTCCTCTCTCTTTCTTTGGCTGAGTAGGGATCCAGGAAGGGTTACAAGGACTCCAAAAAGTACAGACTACAGGTTACACAGGAGGAGGACAAGTACGGGATACTCTTCCGGCAGTACTCTCTCTCCTATAGGGTAGCGTACTAAGGACTTGTTATAAGATATGCCTGAAAATCACAACTCTAAAAATGAAAAGATAATAAATCGCCGAGCTTTCACGGCTTCACATGGCGTGAGTTGGTGAACCTGATTTTGTCTTGTGTTTGTATGGATCTAGATTAAGGTTCAATGATCAAAGTCCCGCGCCTTTGCGCAAATTTTGTTATGTCTTCCTTTGACCACCCCGCTCAACCGAGCCTTTCTACTGTTTTACACTCCTTTTGTTCCTCGTTGACCATCGTATCATTCTTCCAAAATCCGACATTCTCCTATGCTCCGCGAAGTTGATCCATGGATGGCTTCGTCAGGACCATGCCGACACCTACATCGATTCCATAGACTCAACCTCGCCAATAATTTCGAGGCGATTCCCGAGAACCCGATCCGGACTTTGCGGATCGATCTCCAGACTCCTCGTTTTCTACCTTTCTCTTGGCCACCCAATAAACCGGGATCACTTTTGTCCCGCTATCGTCGTTGTGAATGGGAGTCGATTACAGTCTACATCAGTTTTCCATTCACAACATGCTGGGGTTGACCTGAATTCCAGCTTCATCACAACAACTGAGCATTAATTGCAAGTGATCTGATTCGGACCATCTCATTATGCAGATAGAAGACAGTGCGAGCCCTGGAGACTACTCCGGAGTTCATTTCGTCCGACTCAGACCCTGACATGGCGCCAGGAGGAAAGGGCAAGGGTCAGCAGCCACCCACACCAGAGGGACAGGTGCCAGATCAGAACCAAGTCAATGCACAGTTGCTGGCATCTATCCAGGCTATCCAGCAGCAGCTGACTGAGCAGGCCCTTACGCAGACCGCTTTCCATGACATGTTGAATGATATGATGAACCGTAACGACGGAGGAGGAGGCCGAGGCAGAGGAGGCAGGGGAGGAGGAGGTGGAGGAGGAGAAGGTGGTGATGACCCCAATGATGATCCTGAATTCCCACCACCGCCGAAACCGACACTCAAAGAAACATACAATCCGGGAGACAGCCAGATGACCGAGTGGATTCTCATTCCATCGGTACACGCTCACTTTGAGCTGAAGCCCCAATTCATAGCCCTTCTCCCTGCATTCCATGGCAACACCAATGAAGAGCCGTACATTCACCTGCAGCAATTCTCCCGCATTTGCCGCACCACCCATTATCCGAATGTCCCCCTGGACATTGTCAAGATGACGGCTTTCCCCTTCAGTCTACAGGATAAGGCCCTTTATTGGGTCAATCACATGGGAAAGGTCGTGACGATCTGGGAGGAGTTGAAATCTGCCTTCCTGCACAAGTAATACCCTCTCGGTCGGCTCAACTAGATGCGAGCCCGTATTAGTAATTTCTCCCAAGGGGCACATGAGTCCGTACATGAGGCTTGGGAGAGATTCACTGATCTGCAGGAGAAGTGTCCCCACCACGAGATCCCTAAGACCAGCCTGGTCCAACATTTCTTTGGGGGACTCAATATTGAAAGTCAAAGGCTCGTGGACGCAGCATGTGGGGGCTCCCACTTCAACAAGGATGAAGATGTTGTATGGCAAATTTTCGAAGAAATGGCCGAAGGAGAGGCCGCCCTCTCTTCATCCAAGGCATACCAGAAGCAGCCCCAGATCCTCCAGAAACATTTCACATGGCTGCATCAAAAGAAGCAGAGAGAGATGAGAGCTCCAACCTCAGCATCATCGGGGGCCATCTCTCTACGGTCGACATAATCAAGAAGCGATCACAGGACCTTGAGAAACTCGCTGTGATCGAGAAGAGGACCCAGAACCTGGCTAAGCTCGATCAGATCAATAAGAACCTCGAGCTGTTAGTCGGTACGATCAACTCGGTCCAGTCGGCTACACCATCAGACGCTCCCGCTGAGAAGAAGGATGAGCCGCAACCGCAGCATCAGCCTCAGCCGAGCCAGCAGCCACCGGCAGTCCAGCACGTGTACTATGTGTAGGCACCCGACCAGGGCCCGCCGCAGCAACAGATGGTCGTTTATCAGCCAGAGTTCCTTTCCATGCCTGATCCAGTTTTCCCACCACCACCCCTGATCCAAGAAGTTAACGGGGTATGGACGAATGATGCACAGCCGACCCGTCCTCAGGGACAACTCCAGGGTCAGCAATTTGCCAACCGACAGTACCACCAACCTCAGGGTGGTCGTTTTGGCCAAACCTCTCAACCTCACCAACAACACCAGCAGCCTCCTCAGTTCGCACACCAATGGAGGCAGAACTTTCCGTATCAGCAGCAGACGCAGTATCGCCATCCACAGCCGTATCACCAATACGCGACTGCTCAGCCTCAACCGTACCAGCAGTATCCACCTCCGTCCTACCAGCAACTTCAACTTCCTGCTCCACCACAGCAACACCACCAGCAGCCTCCCCACTCATCTAACCAACAGTAGCGTGGTCTGCACGCTGCATCTTCTGATATGCCCCCAGCTAATCCCACCATGGAGTGTCTAGCCCAGCTTGTCCAAGGGCTAGCGGAGATGACCAAGCGCCTTGATGACCTGACCGCCACTCGCACTACCATTCCGGCGCAGGTCGAAGCCAACCCCAACAATTTCAAGAAGAAGGAGCTGGTATAATGTGATGTCCAGTCCGCGTGTGATAACGATATTACTGTTTATTCTAATGCTGTTACTCTCAGGAGCGGTAGGGCCTTGCCTCCGCCTGCTACCAGATGTGGGGTGAATAAAGAAACAGGTGGATCGTCATCTTCCGCATCAGCCGTGCCAACTCCAGGGGCGGGTGAGGAGGAAGAGGAAGGAGAAGCCAGTCCAGCCGTCGTGCCATGTCATCAGCCTCAGCCAAAAACACAAAAAAATCAGCAAAAACAAAAATGACAAAAAGAAGCATGTAGCAGAAGTGAAGCCGCGCCAGCTTTGAAGGAGCCGCCAGCAGCAGCCGATCCCTTGTCAGCCGATGGAGCCAATGCTACCCTTTTTGATCGCCCAGTAGCACCAGCAAATTCAAATCCAGCTTGTACTCCTTTTTGTAGTCCGGATGTACAACATTCTATGGGCAATGATTTTGATGTAAATAAGAACTCTACTTTTCCTGCCAGTAATGTGAATATTCCTTTTCCGCATGCAATACAAAAATCCTAAAAAATTGCAAAAAGAAAAACTGCATTGTCTGATCCAGGTGTCGTGGACATTTTGGATAAATTGACTGTTGAGATTCCATTGCTGAAGGCCGTGGAATACATGCCAGCTGTGAAGAAAGGATTGAAAGAGGCATGTACTAACAGGCGTCGCCCAGTGCAAGATAACAAACGCCGAGAGGTAGAAAAGCACGTTCTATCCATGGCCACAGTTGCAGCTATCACCAACCTCCCCCAGAAAAAGCAAGATACAGGAGCACCTCTGATCAGTTGTGTGATTTTCGATCAGGTCTTCGAGCGTACTCTTCTTGACAGTGGTTCTTCCATCAACCTTCTGCCCTCGTCCATAATGCAAGAATTCGGGCTGGGACCGCTCAAGCATACACGAATGATCCTTCAGTTCGCTGACCGATCTGTTAAGCGGCCCCGAGGTTTGTTGGAAGACGTGATAGTTACCGTGCAGGAGATGAAATTCCCAGCTGACTTTGTAGTCCTTGATATGGACTCTCCTGCACCACTGCTCCAGACTCCTATCATCCTTGGCAGACCATTTCTCCATACTTCAGGTGCCGTGGTTGATTACGGGTCTGGAAAGATCACTTTCAGCTCGAACATCCAGCAAATCACGATAAACATGAACAAGGAGCAGAATGCCACAACTGATGAGAGTCAAGCAGTACCAGAACCAGACTGTGATTTGATTGCAGAAATCAGAGACTCAGAGTTGTCGCTGGACGATCCATGGACCCGAGAAATCCTCACTCTTGAGGAGGATTTGGAAAGCACAGTCATCATAAGCTCCGATGATTTGTGGGAGACAGATTCTCAGATGCAGGCGCATCTTCTTGAGCATTCACTCCAGACCGAACATGATCAACTCACCACAGAACCGTTCGGTACATCACTGGGATCTCAACAGGATGTTGAGGATGGTAACAGTCTCAGGGTACATCCCATCACCAGCATGGTATCAGAAGTGACCGACAAAGTGGACAGACTGAAACCAGAACTCAAGCCACTTCCTGCAGGCCTGAAGTATGCTTTCCTTACGGGTGAAGAACACATGTATCCAGTCATCATCAGCAGCAGGCTGAATCTGGATCAAGAATCTCGACTTCTCGAGATTCTAGAAAAGAACCGCAAGGCACTTGGTTGGAGCGTATCAGACCTCCGAGGGATAAATCCAGCTCTGTGCTAACACCATATCTATCTAGAAGATGATGCCAAGCCGTCCCGCGAATTTCAGCGAAGGCTGAACCCTAACCTTTGGGACGTGGTCATGAAAGAAATCACAAAATGATGTAAAGCAGGCTTCATCTATCCCATCTCCGATTCAAAATGGGTAAGCCCCTTGCATGTAGTTCCCAAGAAATCCGGGCTTACCGTGGTCACAAATGAAAAAGGAGAGGAAATTTCAACTCGGGTACCAACATCTTGGCGGGTGTGTGTTGACTACCGCCGTCTTAATGCAGCAACCAAGAAGGACCACTTCCCCTTGCCATTTATTGATCATGTATTGGAGAGATTAGCAGGCAAGGAGTTCTTCTGCTTCCTGGATGGGTACTCCGGGTACAACCAAGTGGCGATCGCCCCTGAGGATCAAGAGAAGACTACCGTCACTTGCCCGTTCGGTACCTACGCCTTCAAGAGGATGCCCTTTGGATTATGCAATGCACCCGCAACCTTCCAAAGATGCATGCTAGTTGTATTCGTCGAGATGGTAGGCAGATTTCTCGAGGTGTTCATGGATGATTTCTCTGTCTATGGTGATAGTTTCGATTCTTGCCTCGAGCACCTAGACAGAGTGCTTCAGAAATGCCGGGAAGTCAATTTAGTGCTCTCATGGGAAAAGAGCCACTTTATGGTCACAGAGGGTATTGTGCTGGGCCATGTCGTTTCCAAACGTGGCATGGAAGTCGACCCAGCCAAGGTGGATGTCATTTCAAACCTTCAACCACCTCAGTCAGTAAAGAATGTGAGGTCATTCCTGGGGCATGTGGGATTTTACAGACGATTTATCAAGGATTTCAGCTGCATTGCCCGACCTCTGACAGAACTCTTGTGCAAGGAGACGGAGTTCATTGTTGATCAGCCGGTTCTCCTTGCTTTCAATCAATTGAAGGAGCTTATCACTTAGGCTCCAATCTTACAGCCTCCCGACTGGACTCGTCCATTTGAGATAATGACCGATGCATCAGATTTTGCAGTCGGAGCTGTTCTAGGGCAGAGGAAAGACAAGGCACCCTATGCCATTCACTATGCCAGCAGAACGTTAGATGAAGCTCAAAGAAATTATACAGTGACAGAGAAAGAACTGCTGGTTGTGGTTTTCGCCTTAGAGAAGTTCAGATCCTATTTGTTGGGGTCAAAAGTCACAATCTTCACGGACCACTCTGCAATTCGGTACCTACAGCAGAAGAAGGATGCCAAGCCCAGACTGATTCGTTGGATCCATCTCCTCCAAGAATTCGATCTGGAAATCAAGGACAAACCTGGAGTTCAGAATGTGGTAGCAGATCACCTCTCCAGAATTGAGCAGCATGAGTCTCCGCTGAGTAATGCACCTATCACAGAAACCTTCCCTAACGAAGCTATCTTAGCCGTGGATGCTCTCCCTTGGTATGCTGACATTGTCAATTACCTCGCCTCGGGGGTAATACCTTCGGATTGGACGAAGAATCAAAAGAACAAATTCATGTCGACTATCCGCTTTTACCAGTGGGAAGATCCCCTTCTATTCAGAGAAGGAGCAGATTGTATTTGGCGCAGGTGCATTCCTCAGACGGAGCAATCTAGTGTCCTCGAGCATTGTTATTCGCTCGAATCTGGTGCGCATTGTCAGACGGCAGCAAAAGTATTGCAGTGTGGCCTCTGGTGGCCCACTTTATTTAAGGATGCAGCAGAATTTGTTAAAAGATGTATTGACTGTCAGCGACTGAAAGGGACACTCACTGCCAAAGACTCAATGCCTCTGAAAATCATTCAGATAACAGATGTTTTCGATGCATGGGGCATTGACTTCATGGGACCTTTCCCTAACAGTCAAGGTTTTGAGCACATCCTTCATGCCGTAGATTACGTGAGTCGTTGGGTTGAAGCTATCCCCGCCCGAGCTGCCGACAGCAAAACAGTTTGCCAGTTTCTGAAGAAGAACATCATTTCACGGTTTGGGATACCAAAGATTCTCATCTCAGACGGGGGTAGCCATTTCATCAACAAAGAGGTCAAGAAGTTAACGAAGGAGTACGGCATCGATCACCGTGTCACCTCTCCTTATAAACCGCAGACCAATGGCATGGCGGAGTTATCAATTAGAGAAATCAAGAACATATTATAGAAACTTGTTAGGCCAGACAGAAAAGACTGGTCTCAACTCTTGGACTCAGCTCTTTGGGCTTACCGTACGGCCCACAAGTCTCCCTTGGGCATGTCGCCCTACCGTCTTGTATATGGAAAACCATGCCATCTGCCCGTGGAATTAATTCACAAATCTCTTTGGGCAATTTGTAATTGTAACTTGGACTCACGAAAAGGTGGTCAGAAGAGAAAAGACGATCTGAACAGGCTCTTGGAATTCCGAGACTGCGCATACGATAACACCTTGATGTACAAGGAGAAGGTGAAACGCTGGCATGACCGGCACATCAGACGAAAGGCCTTCGACGTTGGGCAGAAAGTGTGGTTGTTTGATGCAAAGTTGCGGATATTCCCAGGTAAATTAAAAAGTAAGTGGACAGGGCCATTCCGAATATGTGAAGTGCGTGACAACGGAAGCATCGCGATATCAGAATTGTCCCCTGACGCACAGCCTTTCGTCGTCAATGGCCAACTACTGAAGCCTTACTTGGAACCTGATGCATTCTTGGCCATTGTTGACTCTATTCAACTAGTGCACAACGATGAAATCTCCACAGCACCTGCAGCACCAAAAGATTCAGACGATGTACTCCAACCACTATTTCTCTGATTTTCTTCTTTTCTTCTTTTCTTCTTTTCCTTTTCTCTTTTCTTTTTCTATCTAAAAGGTGCCGCCTTTGTAGACAGTTTTCTATACTTAGGACGTACTTTGTCCTAAGTATAGGGGGATGTGCACCTAGAGTTTTTGATTTCAGTTCGATCTTCTCCATTGTCTCCTCTTCTATACTTAGGAGTATCTTACCCTAAGTATAGGGGGAGACAATCTGAGTACGATCAGTATATTCCCACCCTTGACCCTCCCTGCTTTTTGTACAGTCTTCTATACTTAGGATTCTTTGATCCTAAGTATAGGGGGGACGATCAACTTCTCATTCATTCATTCCTTTCATATTTATTCTTTAGATCTGTCTATACTCAGTACGAGTTATGTCTTTGCTTTTTCCTTTCGATCTATGAGGACATAGCTCAAGCTAAGTATAGGGGGGTCGTATATACCGTGTATATACTAAAAGCCATAACTCATACTGAAAAATAAAATATCACTACAACACAAAATAAAATGTAAAAAGTAGCTTTATAATAATGAAAGATGATTATGAGTTCCTCAGACTCATTGTAATTATACTGACTAGTAAGTTAGAAAAGTGTTTTGTACGAAATGTTTTCCTTTGAAAAATCTTGTGAAAGTTGTTTGAAAATAGCGTGAACAAGTATTCAACGATTGAAAAATTAGATTGTGTGTAAAACATATTTTCTTTGAGTGAAAGCAAAAACTTTGTGAAAATTAGTGTGCAAATGATTGTGAAAAGTTGATTGTCAAAAGTGTTTTGAAAAATCTATATATGTTGTGTAAAACATTTGTAAAATAGTTTTCAAATGTGTGTACACGTTGCAAAATTATTTTGGACTAGAGTTTTCAAAAACCCTTGTGAAAATGATTCTCGAGTAAGTCTGAGGAACCCGCACAAAAATCTCTCATTTGTAAATAAGGAATAAGCCAAATAAAGTTTATAAGGACTGAAACCATATTGTACATCAAATACAATTTTTCTTCTTTTGTATCTACTGATTAATAAATCAGATACCTATACAGTATGATTTGAAAACTAATGTGACCAGTTTTGAAAAATTTGAGGTGAAATGATTTCAAATGTGTGAAACTGTGTTGATTGCAAAACTTTTCTTTGTGTGAAAAAAAGGATTTCAAAAACCTATGTGCAAATGTTTTGAAAAATGATTGTCAAACTTATTGTGAAAATTGTATATATATATACATATAGTGTGAAAAATCTTTGCAAAAATAGTTTTCAAATGTGTGTAAAGGATTGCAAAAAAATTATCGTGTACTATAGTTTGTAAAATTATTTTCAAAAAGCTAATAAGAACACCATTGCAGATACTAGTAAATCAGAAACAAAACACATACAAATTCTTTCTGTACATACCCAAATAAACTATTTCATTCACACCTGTAAAGTTGCTAAAAAATTCGTAAATTTTGAAAATAAAGCAGCACGCCTGTGTAAATAAGTGTACATACTTTTTAAATATTTTCAGTTCGTACTTCCTGTGCAGAAATTCTTTTTGTAAAAACATTCTTTGATCCTTTCAAATTTTTGTGAAAAATTGCATCATTCATTGTGCATAGCATAAGCATACCATTCATATTCTTTTTGAGTGAAGCTTGATGATTGAATCAGTCTAAGAAAGTCTCAAATTGGAGCTCGGTTAGACCTTACCGCACCTAATTGTACCGGAACCTTATGGGAACTAGGTTTAAGGTACCTCAGGTCTATACAGACTTAATTCTGTGAGAAATCAGGGCTGGGTTCAAGTCACCTCAGTGGACTAACTAGAACTTTTCGAGACACACGTATGACTCTTGCCGACCGTGATCTAACTTGGACACCTGCACCTTTCACTTGGCTCAACTCAGTTGGAGTGGTGAGGGGGTTGGATTTGCCAGTCTGAGACGCACACGGGTGGAAACATTCGTCCTCGTCTAGGGAGGGAAGTGCACCCCAACTGGATCCAATAGCAATGAGGTCTAAAGACAGGAGATTGTGGGTTGCGATAAAGCTTCAAAAGAGGGATAGTCTACTGGCTCAAGAGGAAAAACTCCTTATGTAAATGCTGCTGTGAATAGTATGTTGGAATAATAATAATAATAATAATGGTCAGGCCTGTACAAAAATAAAATGCCTGCAAAGTATGTACAAAGTCAATAAGCAAGCTTGAGCTCCAAAGTCAAATATGTAAGCCTGCAGCTGGATGACTTGACTACACTGGTCTTGCATCTCGGGATAGGTAGCTACACTGGCTACCGTCCATTCTTCTCTTCACCCCCTCCTCTTGAGCTGGTTGCCACTTGAACTTAGAAGGGAATACCCTGCTCCTCGAGGAAAGAGCTGATGGATTGGGGAATCATTGGGTTGTCATTCTGGAGAAGTCAGTTCCTTTATCATTTCAGTTGGGGAGAGCCACTATCACTTACACCGTACAAGTCAGCTTCATAGTTATAAGAGTTTGCGTATGATGTAGACTAGTTCTGACCCGGCTATTGAGGTGGGTTGAACCGAGTTCTGTGATTACCGAAGGCTGTTGTACTTTAGAGCTGGTTCCCGACTAGGTTCCACACACCTTCACACCCAAGGTCTGACAGGAGCTCCAAATTCAGATTTTGTAAGGACATGCATTGCACTGAAAGCACCCCAATTCACTCTATCTTTCTTGCATTTTCCTTTTTCTTTTCTTTATTCTTTTTGCACTTATTGCATAAGTGTTTGCTAGGGACTAGCAAAGGCAAGTATAGGGGGGTGATGAATCTCCATTTCATCACCTTTATTCTATCATTTTGGCCTCAAAAACCCCAGCAAATGCATGTAAATAGCATCAATTTGTACATAATAGCATTCATTATTCATTTGTATCAATTGTATATAAAATAAGGTTTTTAATGCCAAAATTATAGAATAAAGAGAAGAAAAGAAAAAGGAATAAAATATTACAAATATTTTATGACCCTAACCCCGAGACCAAAGCCAGCATGGAATTGGTCGACAAGGAATAAAGTAGGGGGAGATAAGGGCCGATATACAATAAATACCTCATGCATTTTTGACACCTATTTTATGCATAATTATTTATTCATCAAATAAAGAAACCTTGTACATGAAAGTTGTGGATAATCATGTGAATAAAAATACAAAATTGAGTTTGTACAAAAATAATACTCAATGTACATTTTATACACAGAATAAAAAGCCAAAATATCAACTTCACAGACCCATATCTTACAAATAAAAACTCCAAATCACCCAAACTCACCTTTAATTGTATATAGCATTTCATAAACTATTTTATAAAATTGGTTTCATAATTTTTGGAGTCCATATGCAGAAGTTAGGTTTTTGGCCTTTCTTGTATATAATACCTGATTAAAATATTCATTATATTCACTAATCATTATTTTTATAAATTACTATTTTTAGAATCTTGTAAATAATGTATATAATTCATATAAATATTAGCCTTAGAATAAAACCAAAAAGAATATGTAAAATAAAATAAGTCTATATAGGCAAAATACCTATGAGAAGGATGAACATAAATAAAAAGAGAAAAGCATTTTTTAATTATTTAATTCTTTTATATTTTTACAATAATGTATATATTATATAAAATACAAAGCTAAAATAAAAATAAATAAAATCCATTAAATAAATATAAGGTATATAATATACAGGTAAAATACCTATAAGTATACTTACATATACACAAACACATTTATTTAAAAATACAAATAAACTTATAAAAATCAAACAAAAATATCTTTATACTCACAAAAATAAATTATAAATTTATAAAATAAGCCAAGAAAATAGAAAAAGAAAATAAACAAATTAAAAATAAAATACAATAAAATACATGTAAATACATACATATATATATTGTCCAAATAAAACTATAACAAAACACCTCGAAAAATTCAATAAAAATCATAAATAAATACTAGATGAAATAATACACATTTTTTATTTTATAAGAAAAAATTAATAAAATCATTTAAGGCGTCAAATAAATCAATCTTCCTTCAGATTTGCTATTTTGTCTCGTAGCGGCCTACGTGGCCCAATGAGGCGCCGGCCAACGTTGACTCCCAGGTCAACTGTCCCATCCCTCGCCTGGCGTCTCTGAACTGTCTACTCCCCCGATTTCATGCCTTTTTCCTGGGCACACCATCCATCAATCGACAACGCTTCCTTCGCAAGAATGGTTCCCTAATCTTCCATGATGCCCGCCGAAATCAACGATCAACGAGATGTTCATTGGATCAGCCAATAATCGCCGGGTAATAAGGCCCCTTGCCAATGTTTATAAATAAAAAGCTCCGCCTCCTTCCTCTAATTTGGACACTTTTTATCCAATCTCAAGCCTTAATTCTAGTCCTAGGACATTCCTCGTGACAGGGGGAGTGAGCTGGTGCCTCGAATCGGCCGGAGAGAGGAGGATTTTGTCGCGGCGGAGCTCCGGCGTCCGCCCTGCTCCCTGGAGGCCCCCAGGTATAAGAGCTGCCCTTTTAATGCGTTTTTAGTTAGCTTTTAATGTTAGCATTTCTTTCCAGTAGTTAGATTAGTGGTTAGTTAATCACCGTAGCTAGAAATCCAAAATTCGAAGTTCGCCGGAGCTCCGCTCCGGCGACTTCTCCACTGTGGATCTGACCGTATCCGACCGCCCTGTTCACCCCATTTCGAAGCCCAACGCTTTCTCCATCTGTCGCACGCATTTGTTCAACCCAGGACCCCAGGTCCTGGCGAATCAGGGCTCCTCCTCCGCCGTTCGCCGGAGCCCCTCCGCCCACCTCATTTTTGCGTTGCAGCTTTAAAACCCCGGGTCGAGGAGCAAGCTCTCTCGCCCGCGGTTCTTCCTGTGCAGGAACTTTGAAGAATCGAGCCCAGATGGGCTCGCATTGAACCAGGAAGAGGTTCCTGGGGGCCCCTTTCTTCTCCGACCTCGCTCCATCGACTCGGACCCCCAGGAGCCATGAGAACACCGTCAGACGACGCGGAAGCCTCCCAGCTACGATCAGAGAGCTTCAGATGCGCGGGAGGTGCCCGGAGGAGCCCGAGCTACCCGATCAAAGCTCGCCAGGGGCGAGCTTCTTCCCAGTTCTTCCAGGTGCCTTCTGCACCGTTGGATCGAGAGGGGCGGCCCAGATTGAACACCGACCGTTCGATGAAGATGTACATCCACCGTCAGATCAGCCGGGAGGTTCTAATCCTGGCCCTTCATCGCCGAACCGATGTCCGCCGTCCGATGGCCGCCACGTGGATAAGTGGCGCCTCCATCGCCGCAGGATGAAAAGCTTTGTTTAGGGGTAAATTTCATACCAAGCCCCTTACTTTTTGTATTTAGTATTTAATCCCACAAATAAAAGTTTTAGTTGTAAATAAGTTGTAAAAATTGCAGTGGACCCCCTGATGTTTACATATTTACATTTTAGTCCCTCCGCGCCTCAGGTGCAGCAACCACGTGAGGCGCGTGAAAATTTGCATCTAAACCCTGCCGGGTTCTTGTATTTATTAAATGGTCCTGAAAATAAAAGTTAAAGTGTATTTTTGTTGTAATTTTTGCATGTATGCCCCTGCCAACTATTTTATTTGCAAAAATACCCCTGCCAGGCCATTTAATTTTTGAAGGCTTTGTTTATTTATTTTATGCTTCATATTTAATCGAAAAATCTTGCAAAAATAGACTTAAGCTCCTGTTTGGTCATGCTTGAAGCCATATTTTTAGTTTTACATTTTGTTGCATTTTTGCATTTATTAAAAATCAAAAACATGTCTTTTATTCCCTATCTAACTTATAAAATCCCAAAAAAATATGAAAATGCCTCGAAAAATTCCAAAAAAATTACCTAAGGTATGTTTGACTTATATTAGTGTCAGTCCAAAAATCCCTAAAAATGTCAAAAAGAAAAATTTAAAAATTCAAAAAGACCCAAAAACTTCAAAAAAATATAAAAAATCAAAGAAAAATCAGAAAAATATAAACTCAGGCCCTATTTATGCTATATTTTATTATCGTTATTAGAAAATTAGTGTGGAAAATTTTTGAGGCTGTTAGCTATTTTTAATCTCTATTTTTGTGACAGCCAGCACCTAGTCCACTGTTTGCTATTATTTAGCTATTTAAAAATACTAAAGATGTATGCAAAAATACCCAAAAATCAGAAAAACAGTAAAAAACCATGAACATTCCAGAAAGACCCTTTTCCTGAATTTTTGACTATTTTTGAGTATTTTTGTGAATATTATAATACCCCTTTTATGTATATATATATATCTATATATCAAAAAAAAAGGAAAAAAATATATTATATATATGTACTTAGTTATATGTATTCTCATTAATCTTAATATAATATAAAAAATGAGAAAATATATATATATATATATATATATATTATTATATTTATATATACCTATATATATATATATTACATGTATTATAAGCTATATACTTGCCCTCTATGTATATATAATTACTATATTTGTATTATATACATATATATATAATACTTAATTATTATATTTTAATAATATTAATAAAAAAAATAATAATAAATTAAAAAAAAAACCCACACAAGGATGACTATGATTGACATGTAGGCTATTGCATTTTGTATTGCTCTCTGTGGTTCGACCTCTACATACTTGTCATTATACATTTTATGGTAGAGTAAATAAAGATTAATTCACATTTGTTTTGAGCTTGATTGTTGTTATCTTTGGTTGTGGGTTAATTGCTGATTAACACCGGTCTTCTATGAGTGGTCGTCTCAGCGACAACACTTTTATATTTTTCATGGTGACCCTCATGGAATACCCCTGTTATCACCTTGCTTCTCTGCTTCTTGTAACAATTTTTTCGCTTCTCTTCTCTGTTTCAGTCTTTTAATTATTGAGCTTTGTTGAACTGTTACTTTTTCCCTTTTTCTTCTCTTTGTAGTAGTCTGTGTGTGCACATTTTCTGATTGTGAAATGTCACAAATGTTCAGATCAAAAGAAGGCATGCCAATGTTGATAGCTGAATCTTTTTTTGTGGTATCTTGAGAGTGCTGTAGTGAATCTTCATCACAGATTTCAGAAATCAAATTCTGAAGTTTTTCACCGATATCCGAGTCACTATGTTCCATTTCTCCTACGTTGACATCAACTACAATGTGTGTTGGTGCATCCATGTGTAGATCATTGTTATCAATGTCACCTTCATTATCATTTCCAGATGTATTCTCTGACTTTTCTCCTGATTGCAATGCATTTTGACCAAGATCAATCATATCATAATCAGGAAAAATTTTAAGTTATTCCTTCAGCTCCATAATCTCAGATGTCAATTTGTCATTCTCTTTCTTCATTTCCGAATTTATTCTGATGTGTTCTTCTTCTTCTTTTTCTATACGTTTCACTTATTGCTTTAATTTTCTCCTTCAGCTCCTCTATCTCAGTGGAAAATGCATCACACATACATGTTTTTGTTTCTTTTTCATTACGACTTCCGCAGGTGAAACACAAGCAACTGTTTTTTTGTCACACAATTCTTCTAGCTTTTGCTTTCCTTTCTTTTTCAAAACATCTTGTTGTACTGGGATGGGGTTTACGATCAAAATTTCTGGTCTTCTAACCGCAAAACCACCAATTGTAAACTTCTCAAACGGAAAAACATACTCGTCTGCTCCTATCTTTACAATTTCATTTTTTTGTAGTTGCAAAGCAGTCAATATCTATATAAATAAGATCAATTGTTAATGAAAATATTTAAATTATGAGACATACTGTATATTATGAATCATATTAACAACACTTACTTGTTCACAACTAATTGAAACCAATGCTCTGGAAACTCCTTTGATTGGTCCAGCCCACTTCCTTATTCGTGGCCTAAGATCTCTGTTTACCACAAGCTCTTTGCAGCAGTACTCCATCATCCACACCTGATTCATTGGTTTTATAATTTTTTCTTTTTATTGATCACATAATACAAAATAATTTCGAAGTACTTACATATAAGCATGCAACACATCCTGTAAGGTAACCAAGTTTTACCCTTGATGATCCTGCTCTTTCTTCTGAACCCTACTTACTACGTCATCCATGTTGAACAGTATCATCCTTGCTACAGCACCAGACTAGTTAAAGTATCGTGTATCTTCAAGTGATTCTACATAGTGTAACAAATCTTTCGAAAAAGAATAAGAACTGTCTGGGAAAAGGAAGGTGGCAAACATCAAAAGTATCAAGCATCTAACATAAATAGAGACTGAGTTGTCATCATCTCTATTGTAATAGTCCTCGAGAATGTTGTTCAACTTCTTCCTATTGAAAATCATTCCTTCTTCAAACATTTTGTGAGATATAAAAGATTTCCATTGAAGGTGTCTTCCTCTCACTGTGATTGAGAAACCAGAGCTTGGTAGGCCCAATATTGCTCCAGCTTCTTCATCACTGAAACTAACCACCTTATTTCCAAATCTGAAATTCCTTCCTCCTTGGTATTGTTCAACCAACCATTGAAGGTTTTTTCGTTGTATTTCAACATGTCAAATGTTAATTAGCTTCCGAAAAGCCGTCTTTCTCAGAAGTGCTTGTTGTTTGGGTGTGGGTCTATGGTTGTCAATGAATTGAACAAAATGTTCAATGTAGCATCGGTGTTGTACATAGCCTTTGCCTAAAAGTAGAGACAAAAAATCATTTCTGTAGTTGCAATGATCAATGATTTTGTTCATACAAATTAAAAATGCAAATTATATTTAAATAAACATAAATCTTCATACTCCCTAAATCATCATCAAGCTTCAGAGTATCCTTCTCAACTTCATATTCTTTTGTTTTGCTAACAGGTAGTTGTGTTCCTTCTGTTCATATCATTTACCAGAGATATAATTTCTATAAAAATGATAAAATGTTCTTATTAATTTGAAAATGTACTTACTTTTGATATTTTGCTTCGGTCGATGGATCTGGAGTTCAAACATTGTACCTTCATTGTTCTGATCTGAGTCGTCTTCCCGTTCCCTCATGGGTTCAACCAAGTTCGATTGAAACTCCTCCATCGTCGCGTGATGCCGTTCTTTTCTCCTTAGAAAGCGATTTCTCGAGTGGAGATTCTCTCCTCAATAGATTCGCTAGAAGAGTGCATGCCTCGCCGTTGTCGCATGTTTGCGGTAACACTCTCCTTCCTTAATTTGAAATTAGGTTTTATGTAAAATTATTATATGAATATAATTGGTATTTTACTTTCCTAATATTCAACTTCATTAATTTATAAATCACGATTTTTTGATTTGTTGACAATGTCGTATTATTCGCAATTAAGCATAAGCTTTTTTCCGGTTTTGACTAAAAATAGAAAGATTATAAAAATTTAAATTACAAATTGAATTAACATAATCAATGAGTTATCATTAATTTGGTAATTAATTATTACTCGAAAACATCATTTCGTTTTTTTTTCTTTGCTCTTCAACCATTCTTAGCTATTGTATTCGTTTGAAATTTATTTCCGCTTTATCATCTGTACGTCTAAACAGGTTGGTATTTTATCTTCATCTACATACTATGTTTATTCTTTTTCTTATTTTCATTTGTTCCAAATTCCTGTATATGTTTTCATCAATATTTATGCAAAATTAAAATTTCCAAGATACATGTTTGCTTTTAGATTTTGTTTATTTGAATGAGAAATGTGTATGCTTATTTTTATCGCAAGAAAATATTTCAAAGCATTTGCAATCTCATTCTCTAGCAATTTTTTGCTGTTATATATAAAATAAGAAATAGAATTTTTTAAATCCATAAAACAAACATTGTATATATATCATTGCTTATGTAATTCTATGAAAGTATGAAAAATTACTAATTAAGAATTTTAAAAATGTTATATTGTACTAATATCAACATGAGAGCAGTTACATTGTATTTGGCCTCATTTTATTTGTAGAACTGAGAATATCAGTACAAGAGAAATAGCAAATGGTAGAATACAAGACAATGTTGTAAATTATAGCTTAGATGTGTAAAATATAAGCCAGTAACGTAAAATAGAACCAAAATTCTCAATAAGTTAATGCAAAATGTCATTATTTCTCAGTAGAATTCCATCAATTCTTGTAAAATAAAAGGTTCCTTTGTAAAATATAATTATACCTTTGTAATTATAAAATGTTCCTTTGTAATTAGATCTCATGTCAAGAATTTGAGTATACAAATATACCTTTGAATACGTAACGTACATATCTTAATTGAACTATTACTTTCTAAAATATAGTATCTTTTAGTGAAATATGGAATGTATACGTAAAATATGATAATGGTTGGTAAACTAGTCTTCATGTTTGTAATTTTTTTCACAAGTTATCATAACATCGTTGTAAAATATAAATCAAAATTGTAATTTCAATCTTATATTTTGTAAAATAGAGATATATAAAGTATTTTCTTTTTATCATTTCCTTATATCTAAATTTCTCATTTTTTATATGCGTATAGGAGAGTATGCAATGTGTTGATCAATTTCGTATTTTATTACGTAACCCAATGTAATTTTAAGAAACATAATATGTGTAAAATTCCATTGAATAACCGCAAAATGTCACCTTATTAAGGCTTTTTTCTGAATAATATGTAGATACGATGTTGTAAAATATGACTTGAAGATGTAAAATACAGTAATGATTTGTATTTACAGACCAAATTATTCAAAATGTGGTGCTTTATTCACTCAAATGTTTCTGTAATGTTGTGTACTTAAAACTGCATTTTTGCTAAATATAGAATGTTTAATGACGTGTATTACTGTTATTTAGCATTAATTTAACCATCCCACATTATAGGAATGTTAGTTGGCACGAAAACCACATAGTGGTTTCAATCTACTTCGTACACTCTTCATCCCACGGCCTAAGATGAAACCTTTCCATAATCAAGGAGAGGTGCCACCTCAATTCAAGTGCACCTATATATATATATATAATAGGGGTTCATCTCTGGCACCTCCTTTAGAAGGTGGGGGACTAACCTTTCATGTTAAATATAACAAGATATATAATACTCGAAATACTAGAAAACCTAGTTCTATTTAGGCGATTCACGAATGGTGATAGAACTCAGGCTTATTACTATATATCTAGAATCTTTTTGAAATTCCGCTTGTACCTTAGGAGAGTTTGAGGTCAGGAATCCTCTACTCTTAACCGAGGTCTCGAGTGAACCCTGGACCGCTGGGACATCCAAGAGGGGAAAGTACCAGTATCCACTCCTGGAACTGAGTTTAGGAGGAAACGAAGTAAACTCCTAAGACTTCCCTAGCCCTAACTGGTATCCATTCCTTTCCTTAGACTAAGAGGAGAAGCAATTTCCAGAAGACCTACTCCTTGACTTGACTAAGAGTGAGTCAGAGGAGAAGAAGAGATTCCGGGTCTTCGAAGGAATTAGTTATATATGGTTAGAAGCGCAGGATAGACCCTCCTATTATACATTAGGGGTTGACTATTTGCGGATATGGAAAAGAGCCATTCATCGAGCTGTGTCACATATAGTAGCGGGGGAAAGACCTGAAAGGAGAGGAAAGGAATTGTTGAACTTAGTAGTACTGAGGAAGGGAATTCTTCACTCCTGAATCTGCGGGGGACTGGCTCCCCCCACACAGCTTAATTCTACTCGCTGAACTCTCTCGCTACTATATATCAGGTGAAACGAAAAAGAAATCTACCATAACTGGCTATAAGCCCCCTCACTTAGCAAAGACATCAATTGCCTAGTTCCCACTCCTTTGCTCCAGGGCCAGCTAACTCTGTATAACTCTGCTACCCACCAGGTTGAAGGATATGGTTAGATCCTTAAGCGTATCATGGAAGCGTGAGCGTCGTATCGAATACGACGAGGAGCGACTAGTCGCACTAGTTGCTCGATGCAGCGGAATTTTAAAAAAATTTTATTACGACGAAACCACATGATCCAAGAACACTTCTCGGATCGTCTCGTCTAAACCACAAACAAGTAATAGGATTACCTCTTGAAGCGTGGTTGCGATCAAGTCTCTAAACGAAGAGACCTCCTGGCTCAAGTCCGATCCGACGGAGAAGGCGCTTGCGAGCGCGGGGATGAACCGCGTGCTTCTCGTAATCCATGTTGATGATCCATGCGGCGGATCTCCTGATCTCGACACACGAGATCCGGCGTCTTCTTCACGAGCGAGGCACAACAAAGGAGACGGAGATCCACGAGCAGACGACCGGGCATCATAACGACGACGCTGCGGCGATGAAGGCTCTCTCAATGGAATCCATGGTGGACAGCCATGAGAGGGAGAGGGAGGGCTGACATCTAGAGAAAAAGAGAGAGAGAAAGAGAGATGCATCTCAAGCATTGTGTGTAAAATAGAGAGCATGGTATGCCTCTCTATTTATAGGGTTTTGGGAACCATGGATCTCAATCCATGTGACATATAAAATCAATGGATGAGATTGATTTATGTCAATCCAATGGCTAAGATTGTTGTTAGTAAAACCAACAAATTATCAAAATATATTTGACAAAATCAAATACAAATTAATCCAAAATTACACCAAATAAATAAGGAGAGAATATACACGGAGATTTCATCTCCATGTACATTCCATATGGACGACCACCCATTCCTCCTTGGAATTGGGTGCCGCACAAGCTTTCCATGAGGAGAGCAATCTCATGACATGTCATGAGATTGCATATCTCCATGGAAATCTCTTTATTTATTTCCAACAACTTTTGTTGGGTTTTATTCTTCAAAAATAATTCACAATTATATTTGAGAATATTGCAATCTTGCCATTGAAAAATTGTGAATCATATTCACAACCCAAAAAAACATATAATTTACATTGTCAATTAATTGTACAATGTGTATCTAATACACATAATAATTAATCAACACATATAAATTATAATTAGCTCTCTCTAATACATTATAAATCACATTTATAATATATTATGAATAATTGGATATTACTATCCACATTATTCTTATCCAGAATGATTAAATCACATTTAATTATATTGGATAACTTATTCTCATGTGCCCAAATAATATGAATCATATTCACATTATTTACATCTTTGATAATCAAATCACATTTAATTATCTAAGATAACTCTCCTTATAATACGAATCAAATTCATATTATTCATGATAAATCACATTTAATTATCCATTTTCTCAATGCTCGGATACATATATCAACAATAGAATTATCCATGAACTCTTTCAAGGATAATGCGCTTTCTCCGCGAATACTTGGAGATAAGGACAGGGCGATTGTATTGTCTCACGTATAGTGAAATGGATATTGAGATCACATCTCAAAACCAGATCTCGGGCCTCCCATAGATGCTTGATTAAATCAAGACTGTAAATCTAATCTTCTCATTGAATGTGAATCACATTCAGATCAATGTCCAACATTTAGACTAAGAGCAGATTACTTCTCTACTGAGAGGAGTCACTAAAATCCAAACCCGTTTCATCACTCCCTAGGAATGGAAGTGTCATGGTTATACAATCGTTTATGATCACATCACCCTCAGGTATTCCTAATACCTGTACATCCTGCATACTGGAAGACTCAGAATAAACCCGAAGTATTAGATCAACATTATACTGTCTTCTTCAGGGTTTTATCAGTAAGTTTCTCATTCGATCATTGGGAGTCGGCATCGATTATACACTTTCCAAAAGCATATATCATACCTAGGTCTTGATCGTATACTTTCCAAAAGTATATATCAAACCTACAAATTCATTCAATCTTCCAAAGCGAGACGACCATGCGCATGGAATTTGATTCTTCCCAATATCTCATGAGTGAGCTCATGTCTTCCGGTCCAGTAACTGAACCTGTATGATCCCTTTGAGAGAGTATACTACTCATATGCCCTTATATGCATACCAGCGCGCCGGTGTATAGACCTTGATTAGGTCATCAACCTATTGGTCTGCCAAATGTACATACTCAAACATATAGTAACACGTCTGTCTCCGATCAGAGGATGCGTGCCTATATCATGACAACATATGATATAGGTCTTTGGTTATCTCGATCTCTTAAGTCAACTCTTTGACCTAACTAATCTGACACCTCCGAATCTATATTACTATGCAGAGAACCTGCATCAAGAGGTGATGAATCTCCATTTCATCACCTTTATTCTATCATTTTGGCCTTAAAAACCCCAGCAAATGCATGTAAATAGCATTAATTTGTATATAATAGCATTCATTATTTATTGTATTTACTGTACATAGAATAAGGTTTTTAATGCCAAAATTATAGAATAAAGAGAAGAAAAGAAAAAGGAATAAAATATTGCAAATATTTTATGACCCTAACCCCAAGACCAAGGCCAGCATGGAATTGGTCGACAAGGAATAAAGTAGGGGGAGATAAGGGCCGATATACAATAAATACCTCATTTATTTATTCAACCATTTATGCATTTTTGACACCTATTTTATACATAATTATTTAGTCCTCAAATAAAGAAACTTTGTACATGAAAGTTGTAGATAATAATGTAAATAAAAATACAAAATTTAGTTTATATAAAAACAAGACTCAGTGTACATTTTATACACAAAATAAAAAGCAAAAATCTCAACTTCACAGACCCATATCTTGCAAATAAAAACTCCAAATCACCCAAACTCACCTTTAATTGTACATAGCATTTCATGAACTATTTTATAAAATTAGTTTCATAATTTTTAGAGTCCATCTGTGGAAGTTAGGTTTTTGACCCTCATTGTATATAGTACCCGATTAAAATATTCATTTTATTCAATAGTTATTATTCCTACAAATTCATATTTTTAGAATCTTGCAAATAATGTATATAATACTTATACATATTGATATTAAAAGAAAACCAAAAATAATTTGTAAAATAAAATAAGTCTATGTACCACATAGACAAAATACCTATACCACTTATATGTAAAAGGGGATTTTATTCCTTTATTATTTATTCATCCACATTTTTTTATAATGTTGTAAATATTACATAAAACATATTAAAAATACAAATCTAAAAGAAAAATAAAGAAAATTCACTAAATAAATAAGATGTATATAATCTATAGGTAAAATACCTATAAGTATACTTACTTATACATATACATATTTATTTGAAAATGTAAATGAATACATAAAAATCAAACAAAAATACCCTTATACTCATAAAAATAAGTTATAAATTCATAAAATAAGAAAATAAAATAATAAAATAAAAGAAACAAATTAAAAATAAAATACACAAAAACACATGTAAATACATACATATACACATTATTTTAATAAAACCATAATAAAATAATCCAAATAAATAAATAAAAATCATAAATAAAGACTACATGAAATAATACACATTTTTTATTTTATAGGAAAAAAATAATAAAATCATTTACTATGCCAAATAATTCAATTTCGCGAAATATTCCCTATTCTGTCTTGTAGCGGGCTGAGGTGGACCAACCCAGTCCCTCCGCGCGTTGACCCCGGTCAACTGGACCTCCAGGCGTCTGATTTCACGCAACCTGTCTTTTCCCCGATTTCCGCCATTTTTCCCGCCTGGCTCAGTGAACCATCGCACTCGCTTCCTTCACAAGATTTGTCCTCTGATCATCCATGATGCCCGCCAAGATCATAGATCAATCTGATACTCACTGGTTTAATCAATAATCGCCGGTCAATAAGGCCACTCGTCAATGTCTATAAATAAAAAGCTCCGCCTTCCTCCTCGAATTTGGCCAACTTCGTTTCCCCTAAAAGCCTTGATTCGCTGCCTGGACGAACCCTTGTGACAGGAGGAGTTTCCCAGCAGCTTGGATCGGCCGGAGGAGGAAGCAAATTTTGTCGCGGCGGAGCTCCGGCGTCCGCCCTGCTCCCTGGAGGCCCCCAGGTATAAGAGCTGTTCTTTCTTGCTTAGTAGTTAGGTTTTAGTATTAGCTTTTAATTCCAGTCCTTAGGTTAGCATTTAGATGATTAGTTTAGGCCAAAATCAGAAATTCGAAGTTCGCCGGAGCTGAGCTCCGGCGACTTCCCCACTGTGATCCTATCTGTCTCCGACCGCCTAAATCGCCTCATCTCCATCCCCTTCGAGTTCTCCATCAAATGCACACACTTGATCAACCCAGGACCCCAGGTCTTGGCGAATCGGAGCTCCTCCTCCGCCCTTCGTCGGAGCTCCTCCGTTCCACCTCATTTTGCTGCACAGCTTCAACCTTTTTGGTCGAGGAGCATCCCCTCGAGCCATGCTATCTTCCTGTGCAGGTCTGGTGCGCAAATAAGCACCCTGAGGCGAAATCAAGTCACGCCGGAGGTACCTGGAGCCCCACTTCTTCTCCGACCTCGCGAGGGTGCTCCAGTGTACCTCTGGTCGATCCAACACCTCCGGACGACAGAGGAACCTTCCAGGAAGCTTTTGGGACACCGTGGAGCAGTGATGGACGGCGGAGGTGCGAGATCCAGCCGGGAGAAGCTCGCTCAGGCGAGCGTTCTTCCTTGTTCTTCTATGCGCCCTCTCCGCCGTTGGATGAAGATGAAGGTCCCAGATTAGAAGGGAGCCGTTGGATGGAGCCCCGCAGCAACCGTCAGATCACCTCAAGTGATCTAATCTCAGCCCTCCATCGGCGAAGCGGTATCGGCTCACGTGGAGGCGCCGCGTGGCAAGTGAGCGAAGATCAGCCGTTGGATGAAGCGCCTGAGGGGGTAAACTTCACATACACCCCCCCGCCTTTTTGTAATTAATATTTGATTCCAAAAATAAAATGTCACGTTGTAAATAACTTGTATAATTTGCAGTTTGATCCCTTAGCTTAATTTTATTTGCAGATGGGTCCCTCTGCGCCTCACGTGTAGTCCCACGTGAGGCACAGGAGTTTTTGCACATAACCCCTGCCGGGTTTTGATAATTGTAAAATGGCCTGTAAAATAAAAAGAAATGTTTATTTGTACTGTGATATTTGCATGGACACCCCGAACAAATGTTATAATTGCAAAAATGCCCCTGCCAGGCCATATATTTTGGGATGCTTTGTCTATTTATTTTGTGCTCTATATTTCTTTGAAAAATTTTGAAAAAATAGGCATATGCTCCTGTTAGGGTACCCTTGCTTGCTATATTTTTAGATTTGAATTTTGTTGCATTTTGGTATTTATTAAAAATCAAAAACATGCATTTTCTTCACTATCTAATTTATAAAATACAAAAAAAATCATCAAATGTTTGTGAAAAATTCCAAAAAAATCTATATAGTATAATTATATACATATTGAGTCCAGAAAATGAAAAACCCTAAAAAAGTGAAAAAGAAAAGAAATAAAAATCATAAAACCTCAAAATCAACATAAAAATTAGAAAAACTCTTTAAAAACCCCAAAAATACATTTCTCTCTTTTATAATTATCTATATATTATTATTAATATGTGAAAATTAATTTGGGCAATTTTGGGCATTATTTGATATTTTTAAAACCCAAATTATATACGGTTATTTATTTAGTCCTATATTGTGGACATTTTTGAATTGAAAAATACATAAAAATTAGAAATATAAAAAAAAAAAATAAATAAATAAAAAAAAAAGAGATCTTGTAGATACTATATTTTGCATAAATACATATATATGGATCTATGTACTCTATATATCTTTTTCTCCTCACACCTATCTCTATATATATCTATATCCCTATACCTATATTATATATTCTATGTATATCTATGTCCCTATATAGATAATATATATAAAAAAAGAAAATGTAAAAAAAAATATATATATATAAAAATATGAAAACAAAATAAAAATCATAAAAACAAAAAAAATAAAATACAAAAATATAAAATTAAAAACCCACATAAAAACAAGCTTCACACATGGATGACTTGGTGATACCTCTAGGCTACGCATTTTGTATTGCTCTCTGTGGTTCGACCTCTACATGCTTGTCACTATACATTTTGTTGTAGAGTAATAAAAATTAATTCACATTTATTTTTTTTGGGACTTAATTGATACATTCTTGCTTTGTGGGTTAATTGTTGATTGACTCCAGGATTTGGTTGGTCGACACTACGACTGTGCTCCCGCCTTGTGTGGAACACAAGACCGGTCGGTTCTGGGGCCCATCAAATGGCGCCATTGCCGGGGAGCAATGAGCATAGCCTACGATATTTTTGTCATTCTTGTGTGCATTTTTGATTCATAACTGATGATATTTTGTGAGCAGCTATTTTATTGCCATTAATCACGGTGCTTCATTGATCCATTTCTTGTGATTATCTTTATGTGCTCTATGATTGATTGATTCAAGCTATTCTAATACACTCTTTTTGTGACTTTGATGCGAGGGTCCGCCACGCAAGGATGGCTTCTTAGGAGGCCAATGCAGCCAAGCTTGGAGGAGGATGGTCTTCCCTTCGCATGACCATCAGGAGAGAGTATCAAGGAAGCAAGGAGATGTGGATTAGATAGGCTTAGAACACTTAGGATTATCTCTGTAATTTTTGGTGAGAGAGAGACAATTTTGGCATGTAATAATTAACAGGACTCTACTCTTCACAATGAGGTCCAGTGCCCGGGTGTCTGTTCACCTGGGGGCCTCATCGTTGTTTTCCGTGATTTCTACCGCCTTCTTTCCTTTGTTTTCCGCTGTTTTGTGCTTTTCGCCTTTATTTTACTTTGTTTTGTGTGCTTGGAGCCCCTAGATATAGGTTGCTTGACTCGGTAGCTAGGTCCAAACATTAATAAGAATGCATGTTCCTATAGTCCACTTCGTATGGATCTAGTCAAACTTAAACAGCTAAGTCATTTATCTCTTAACCCACGTGCCACGAGCGAGCCCCATCAAGCGCTACTCCTAAACTCGAGTGTGTCGAGAAGAGGAGGGGTGAGCCAAGACCGGACCCTAGGGTTAAAGATAAATGATCAGCTTATGGTTCTTCACGTTAATAGCAGCTAATGTTTAGGGCGATTTTGACGAATGCACACCGCCATGTAGATAGGTTTAAAAATTCTGTTTTGCATACCACATGGAGAGAGCTGGGATGCACTGTAAGTCTTCTAACTCAGCATGCATCATTCGGTTCAATGGTGAGATTTCCATCATGGAACCACTTGCACGGCTTTTTCCGCTATCTCCCTCTGATTTTGAGCACCTAGGACTTAAATGAAAACCTACAAAAACGTTAGGCGCTGGTATGAAAACAGATCCAAAAAAAAGTGAAAACCCAAAAATTAAAACAAGGGGACTGCTAAATAAACTTTGACCTTAATTAAAATCTGTAATGGACTATCCTTGTACCGGGTTCATAAAGCCCTCATTGTTTTCAGGTACTTTGGAGGGGGACCAAAACCCTACTCCCTTGAGCGAGTGCGACCCCTAAGGATTAGAGCCCAAAAACCCAGTCTGCAACTGCCTTGTGTATCGCCTGGATTTCTGAAGTAATGGCGCTTCTATCGTACGTAGGCGAGTAGGACTTGGTCACCAATGGTGACTCTCTGTTGTGAGAGCATCGACCCTGTCCGAAGTATTGAGCATAGGCCACGCCTTCACGGGGGTGTCTGTCTCATCGTCCTGCTTCCGAGTAGGTTCTTGCACGCTCACGGGTGATTCCGTTGCGAGCGAGAACCGAAGTATTGGTTTCGCCTATCGGCTTCCTCTCTCTTTTCTTTGGCTGAGTTGGGATCCAGGAAGGGTTACAAGGACTCCAAAAAGTACAGACTACAGGTTACACAGGAGGAGGACAAGTACGGGATACTCTTCCGGCATTACTCTCTCTCCTTTAGGGTAGCGTACTAAGGACTTGTTATAAGAAATGCCTGAAAAATCACAACTCTAAAAATGAAAAGATAATAAATAGCCGAGCTTTCACGGCTTCACATGGTGTGAGTTGGTGAACCCGATTTTGTCTTGTGTTTGTATGGATCTAGATTAAGGTTCAAAGATCAAAGTCCCGCGCCTTTGCGCCAATTCTGTTATGTCTTCCTTTGACCACCCCGCTCAACCGAGCCTTTCTACTGTTTTACACTCCTTTTTGTTCCTCGTTGACCATCGTATCGTTCTTCCAAAATCCGATATTCTCTTGTGCTCCGCGAAGTTGATCCATGGATGGTTTCGTCGGGACCATGCCGACACCTACATCGATTCCATGGACTCACCTTCGCCAATAATTTCGAGGCGATTCCCGAGAACTGATCCGGAATTTGCGGATCGGACTCCAGACTCCTCGTTTTCTACCTTTCTCTTGGCCACCCAATAAACTGGGATCACTTTTGTCCCACTACCGCCGTTGTGAATGGGAGTCGATTACAGTCTACATCATTTTTTCATTCACAACACGCTGGGGTTGACTTGAACTCCAGCCTCATCACGACAGCTGAGTATTTATGGCAAGTGATCTGATTCGGACCGTCTCATTATGCAGATAGAAGCCAGTGCGAGCCCTGGAGACTACTCCGGAGTTCATTTCGTCCGATTCAGACCCTGACATGGCGCCAGGAGGAAAGGGCAAGGGTCAGCAGCCACCCACACCAGAGGGACAGGCGCCAGATCAGAATCAGGTCAATGCACAATTACTGGCATCTATCCAGGCCATCCAACAGCAGCTGACCGAACAGGCCCTCACTCAGACAGCTTTTCAGGATATGTTGAATGATATGATGAACCATGACGACGGAGGAGGAGGCCGAGGCAGAGGAGGCAGGGGAGGAGGAGGTGGAGGAGGAGACGGTGGTGATGACCCCAATGATGATCCTGAACTCCCACCACCGACGAAACCGACCCTCAAGGAAACATACAATCCGGGAGACAGCCAGATGACCGAGTGGATTCTCATCCCACCGGTACACGCTCACTTCGAGCTGAAACCCCAATTCATAGCCCTTCTCCCTGCATTCCATGGCAACACCAATGAAGAGCCATACATTCACCTGCAGCAATTCTCCCGCATTTGCCGCACCACTCACTATCCCAATGTCCCTCTAGACATTGTCAAGATGACGGCTTTCCCCTTCAGTCTACAGGATAAGGCCCTTTATTGGGTCAATCATATGGGGAAGGTTGTGACGACCTGGGAGGAGCTAAAGTCCGCCTTCTTGCACAAGTATTACCCTCTGGGTCGACTCAACCAGATGCGGGCCCGTATCAGTAATTTCTCCCAAGGACCCCATGAGTCGATACATGAAGCATGGGAGAGATTCACTGATCTGCAGGAGAAGTGCCCCCATCATGATATTCCGAAGACCAGCTTGGTTCAGCATTTCTTTGGGGGACTGAACATTGAAAGTCAAAGGCTCGTGGACGCAGCGTGTGGGGGCTCCCATTTCAACAAGGACGAAGATGTTGTCTGGCAAATTTTCGAAGAAATGGCCGAGGGAGAGGCCGCCCTCTCTTCATCCAAGGCTTATCAGAAGCAACCCCAGATCCTTCAAAAGCAAGTGCACATGGCAGCATCTAAGGAATCAGAGAGAGATGAAAGCTCCAACCTCAGCATCATCGGGGGGCATCTCTCTAAAGTTGACATTATCGAGAAGCGATCAAAAGATCTCGAAAAACTCGCCTTAATAGAGAAGAGGACCCAGAGTTTGGACAAACTGGATCACATCACCAAGCAGCTAGAACTGCTGGTAGGTACCATCAATTCTGTTCAGTCGGCAGCACCGCTCGAAGCTCCAGCTGAGAGAAAAGACGAGCAACCACCGCTACACCAGCCTCAGCCAAGCCAGCAACCACCGACAGTTCAGCACGTGTACTACGTGCAGGCACCTGATCAGAGCCAGCCGCAACAGCAGATGGTTGTGTACCAACCAGAGTTTATCTCAGACACCGATTCAGTGTTCCCGCCACCACCCCTGGTCCAGGAAGTTAATGGGGTTTGGACTAATGATGCACAGCCGACCCGTCCTCAGGGACAACTCCAGGGTCAGCCATTTGCCAACCGGCAGTACCACCAACCTCAGGGTGGTCGTTTTGGGCACCCCTCTCAGCAACACCAGCAGCCTCCTCAATTCGCACATCAATGGAGGCAGAATTTTCCGTATCAGCAGCAGCAGCAGCATCGCCATCCGCAGTCGTATCACCAATACACGGCTGCTCAGCCTCAATCATACCAGCAGTATCCATCTCCGCCCTACCAACAACTTCAACTTCCTGCGCCACCACAGCAACACCATCAGCAGCCTCCCCATCCATCTAACCAACAGCAGCGGGGTATGCACGCTGCATCTTCTGATGTGCCCCCAGCTAATCCCACCATGGAATGTCTAGCTCAGCTTGTCCAAGGGCTAGCGGAGATGACCAAGCGGCTTGATGACCTGACCGCCACTCGCACTACCATTCCGGCGCAGGTCGAAGCCAACCCCAACAATTTCAAGAAGAAGGAGCAGGTAGAATGTGATGTCCAGTCCGCGTGTGATAATGATATTACTGTTTTTTCTAATGCTGTTACTCTCAGGAGCGGTAGGGCCTTGCCTCCGCCTGCTACCAGATATGGGGTGAATAAAGAAACAGGTGGATCGTCATCTTCCGCATCAGCCGTGCCAGCTCCAGGGGCGGGTGAGGAGGAAGAGGAAGGAGAAGCCAGTCCAGCCGTCGTGCATTGCCAGAAGCAATTCCAGCCAAAAATACAAAAAAATACGCAAAAACAAAAACACCAAAAAGAAGCCTGTAGCAGAAGTGAAGCCGCGCCAGCCTTGGAGGAGCCGCCAGCAGCAGCCGATCCTGTGCCAGCCGATGGAGCCAATGCTACCCTTTTTGATCGCCCAACAGCACCAGCAGAGTTAGATCCAGCTTGTACGCCTTTTTGTAGTCCGGATGTACAACATTCTGTGGGCGATAATCTTGATGTAAATAAGAACTCTAATTTCCCTGCCAGTAATGTGAATATTCCTTTTCCTCATGCAATACAAAAATCCAAAAAAATGGCAAAAAGAAAAACTGCATTGTCTGATCCTGGTGTTGTAGATATTTTGGATAAATTGACTGTTGAGATTCCCTTGTTAAAGGCCGTGGAATACATGCCAGCTGTGAAGAAAGGATTGAAAGAGGCATGTACTAACAGGCGTCGCCCAACGCAAGACAACAGACGCCGAGAGGTAGAAAAACACGTTCTGTCCATGGCCACAGTTGCAGCTATCACCAACCTCCCCCAGAAAAAGCAAGACTCTGGTGCACCTCTGATCAGTTGTGTGATCTTCGATCAGGTCTTCGAGCGTACTCTTCTTGACAGTGGCTCTTCCATCAACCTTCTGCCCTCGTCCATAATGCAAGAATTCGGGCTGGGACCGCTCAAGCAAACACGAATGATCCTTCAGTTCGCTGACCGATCCGTTAAGCGGCCCCACGGTTTGTTGGAAGATGTGATAGTTACCGTGCAGGATATGAAATTCCCAGCTGACTTTGTAGTCCTTGATATGGACTCTCCTGCACCACTGCTCCAGACTCCTATCATCCTCGGCAGACCATTTCTCCGTACTTCAGGCGCCGTGGTTGACTACGGGTCTGGAAAGATCACCTTCAGCTCGAAGACCCAGCGAATCACCATCAACATGAACAAGGAGCAGAACGCCACAATTGATGAGAGTCAAGCAGCATCAGATGCAGACTGTGAGTTTATTGCAGAGATCAGAGATTCAGAGTTATCATTGGACGATCCATGGACCCGAGAAATCCTCACTCTTGAGGAGGACTTGGAAAGCACGGTCAGCATATGCTCCGATGATTTGTGGGAGACAGATTCTCAGATGCAGGCGCATCTTCTTCAGCATTCACTCCAGACCGAACATAATCAGCTCACCGCAGAACCGTTCGGTACATCACTGGGATCTCAACAGGATGGTAACAGTCTCAAAATACATTCCACCACCAGCATGGTATCAGAAGTGACCGGTAAAGGGGACAGACCGAAACCAGAACTCAAGCCACTTCCTGCAGGCCTGAAGTATGCTTTCCTTACGGGTGAAGAACACAGGTATCCAGTCATCATCAGCAGCAGGCTGAATCTGGATCAAGAATCTCGACTTCTCGAGATTCTAGAAAAGAACCGCAAGGCACTTGGTTGGAGCGTATCAGACCTCCGAGGGATAAATCCGGCTCTGTGCTCACACCATATCTATTTAGAAGACGATGCCAAGCCGTCCCGTGAATTCCAGAGAAGGCTAAACCCTAACCTTCGGGACGTGGTCATGAAGGAAATCACCAAGTGGTGTGATGCAGGCTTCATTTATCCCATCTCCGATTCAAAGTGGGTAAGCCCCCTGCATGTAGTTCCCAAGAAATCCGGGCTTACTGTGGTCACAAATGAAAAAGGAGAGGAGATTTCAACTCGGGTACCGACATCCTGGCGGGTGTGTGTTGACTACCGCCGCCTAAATGCAGCAACCAAGAAGGACCACTTTCCCTTGCCATTTATTGATCAAGTCTTGGAGAGATTAGCAGGCAAGGAGTTCTTCTGCTTCCTGGACGGGTACTCCGGGTACAACTAAGTGGCGATCGCCCCTGAGGATCAAGAGAAGACTACCTTCACTTGCCCGTTCGGCACCTACGCCTTCAAGAGGATGCCCTTTGGATTATGCAATGCACCCGCAACCTTCCAAAGATGCATGCTAGCAGTCTTCGCCGAAATGGTAGGCAGTTTTCTCGAGGTGTTCATGGATGATTTCTCCGTCTATGGTGATAGTTTCGAGTCTTGCCTCGAGCACCTAGACAGAGTGCTTCAGAAATGCCGGGAAGTCAACTTAGTGCTCTCATGGGAAAAGAGCCACTTTATGGTCACAGAGGGTATTGTGTTGGGCCATGTCGTTTCCAAACGTGGCATGGAAGTCGACCCAGCCAAGGTGGATGTCATTTCAAACCTGCAGCCACCTCAGTCAGTAAAGAATGTGAGGTCATTCCTGGGGCATGTGGGATTTTACAGACGATTTATCAAGGACTTCAGCCACATTGCCCGACCTCTGACAGAACTTTTGTGCAAGGAGAAAGAACTTATTGTTGATCAGCCAGTCCTCCTTGCCTTCAATCAATTGAAGGAGCTCATCACTCAGGCTCCAATCTTACAGCCTCCAGACTGGACTCTTCCATTTGAAATAATGACCGATGCGTCAGATTTTGCCGTCGG
Organism: Ottelia alismoides; assembly: GCA_037367405.1. NCBI lineage: Eukaryota > Viridiplantae > Streptophyta > Magnoliopsida > Alismatales > Hydrocharitaceae > Ottelia > Ottelia alismoides. The sequence goes on along the minus strand of JAZKJV010008779.1, from coordinate 474,608 downwards.
AGCTGTCCTAGGGCAGAGGAAAGATAAGGCGCCCTATGCCATTCACTATGCCAGCAGAACGTTAGATGAAGCTCAAAGAAATTATACAGTAACAGAGAAAGAACTGCTGGCCGTGGTTTTCGCCTTAGAGAAGTTCAGATCCTATCTGTTGGGGTCAAAGGTCACAATTTTCACAGACCACTCTGCTATTCGGTACCTACAGCAGAAGAAGGATGCCAAGCCCAGACTGATTCGTTGGATCCTTCTCCTCCAGGAATTCGATCTGGAAATTAAGGACAAACCTGAAGTTCAGAACGTGGTAGCAGATCACCTCTCCAGAATAGAGCAGCATGACTCTCCTTTGAGCAACGCACCTATCACAGAGACCTTCCCTGACGAAGCTATCTTAGCCGTGGATGCTCTCCCTTGGTATGCTGACATCGTAAATTACCTCGCCTCTGGGGTAATACCTTCGGATTGGACGAAGAATCAGAAGAACAAATTCATGTCGACCATCCGCTTTTACCACTGGGAAGATCCCCTTCTATTCAGGGAAGGAGCAGATTGTATTTGGCGCAGATGCATTCCTCAGACGGAGCAATCTAGTGTCCTCGAGCATTGTCATTCGCTCGAATCTGGTGGGCACCATTCTGGAGATCGTACGGCAGCAAAAGTATTGCAGTGTGGCCTCTGGTGGCCCACTTTATTTAAGGATGCAGCAGAATTTGTTAAAAGATGTCTTGATTGTCAGCGACTGAAAGGAACACTCACTGCCAAAGACTCAATGCCTCTGAAAATCATTCAGATAGCAGATGTTTTCGATGCATGGGGCATTGACTTCATGGGACCTTTCCCTAACAGTCAAGGTTTTGAGCACATCCTTCTTGCCGTAGATTACGTGAGTCGTTGGGTTGAAGCTATCCCCGCTCGAGCCGCCGACAGCAAAACAGTTTGCCAGTTTCTGAAGAAGAACATCATTTCGCGGTTTGGGATACCGAAGATTCTCATATCCGACGGGGGTAGTCATTTCATCAACAAAGAGGTCAAGAAGTTAACGAAGGAGTACGGCATCAATCACCGCGTCGCATCTCCTTATCATCCGCAGACCAATGGCATGGCGGAGTTATCCAATAGAGAGATCAAGACCATATTGCAGAAACTTGTTAGGCCAAACAGAAAAGACTGGTCTCAACTCTTGGACTCAGCTCTTTGGGCTTACCGTACGGCCTACAAGTCTCCCTTGGGCATGTCGCCCTACCGTCTTGTATATGGAAAACCATGTCATCTGCCCGTGGAATTAATTCACAAATCCCTTTGGGCAATTAGTAATTGTAACTTGGACTCACGAAAAGGTGGTCAGAAGAGAAAGGACGATCTGAACAGGCTCTTGGAATTCCGAGACTGCGCATACGATAACACCTTGATGTACAAAGAGAAGGTGAAACGCTGGCATGACCGGCACATCAGACGAAAAACCTTCGATGTTGGGCAGAAAGTGTGGTTGTTTGATGCAAAGTTGCGGATATTCCCAGGTAAATTAAAAAGTAAGTGGACAGGGCCATTTCGAGTATGTGAAGTGCGTGACAATGGAAGCATTGCTATATCAGAATTGTTCCCTGACGCACAGCCCTTCGTCGTCAACGGCCAACTACTAAAGCCTTACTTGGAACCAGATTCATTCTTGGCCGTCGTTGACTCTATTCAGTTAGTGCACCCCGAGGATATCTCTACACCTCCTGCAGCACCAAAAGATTCAGACGATGTACTCCAACCATTATTGCTCTGATTTTCTTCTTTTCTTCTTTTCTTCTTTTCCTTATCTATTTTCTTCTTCTATCTACAAGGTGCCGCCTTTGTATACAGTTTTCTATACTTCGGACGTAATTGGTCCTAAGTATAGGGGGGTGAGCACCTAGGGTTCTTGATTTCTATTCGATCCTCTCCATCGTCTCCTCTTCTTGTCTATACTTAGGAGTATCTTACCCTAAGTATAGGGGGAGACAATCTGAGTACGATCAGTGTATTCTCACCCTTGACCCTCCCCGCTTTTTGTACACCTGCTATACTTCGGATTATTTGATCCTTAGTATAGGGGGGACGGTCAACTTCTAATTCATTCATTTCATTCGTATTTATTCTTTAGATCTGCCTATACGCAGTACGAGTTATGTCTTTGCTTTTCCTTCCGATCTATGAGGACATAGCTCAAGCTAAGTATAGGGGGGGTCGTATATACTGTGTATATACTAAAAGCCATAACTCATACTGAAAAATAAAATATCACTACAACAACAAAATAAAATGTAAAAAGTAGCTTTATAATAATAAAAGATAATTGTGAGTTCCTCAAACTCATTGTAATTATACTGACTAGTAAGTCAGAAAAGTGTTCTACGAAACTTTCTCCTTTGAAAAATCTTGTGAAATTTGTTTAAAAATAGCGTAAACAAGTATTCAACGACTGAAAAAAAATTAGTTTGTATGTAAAACCTATTTTCTTTGAGTGAAAGCAAAATGTGTGAAAATTAGTGTGCAAATGATTGTGAAAAGTTGATTGTCAAAGGTGTTTTGGAAAATCTATCTATGTTGTGTAAAACATTTGTAAAAGGATTTTCAAATGCGTGTACATATTGCAAAATTATTTCGGACTAGAGTTTTCAAAAACCCTTGTGAAAATGATTCTCGAAGTGAGTCTGAGGAATCCACACAAAAATCTTTCATTTGTAAATAAGGAATAAGCCAAATAAAGTTTATAAGAACAGAACCATACTATACGTCAAAGACAATTTTTCTTCTTTTGTACCTACTGATTAATAAATCAGATACCTATACAGTATGATTTGAAAAATAGTGTGACCAGTTTTGGAATATTTGATGTGAAATGATTTCAAATGCGTGAAACGGTGTTGATTGCAAAATTTTTCCTTGTGTGCATAAAAAGGATTTGAAAAACCTATGTGCAAATGTTTTGAAAAATGCTTGTCAAAATTAGTGTGAAAATTGTATATATCTACATATAGTGTGAAAAATCTTTGCAAAAATAGTTTTCAAATGTGTGTAAAGGATTGCAAAAATTATCGTGTACTATAGTTTGCAAAATTATTTTCAAAAAGCTAATAAGAACACCATTACAGATGATAGTAAATCAGAAACAAGATACATACAATTCTTTCTATACATACCCAAATAAACTCTTTCATTCATATCTGTAAAGTCGCTAAAAATTTTTCTAAATTTTGAAAACAAAGCAGCACGCCTGTGTAAATAAATGTACATACTCTTTAAACATTTTCAGTTCGTACTTCCTGTGCAGAGATTCTTTTTGTAAAAACATTCTTTGATCCTTCCAAATTTTTGTGAAAAATTGCATCATTCATTACACATAGCATAAGCATACCATTCATATTCTTTTTGAGTGAAGCTTGATGATTGAATCAGTCTAATAAAGTCTCAGAGTGGAGCTCGGTTGGACCTTACTGCACTTAACTGCACTGGAACCTTATGGGAACTAGGTTTAAGGTACTTCAGGTCCAGTCAGACTTAATTCTTTGAGAAAGCAGGGCTGGGTTCAAGACACCTCAGTGGACTAACTAGAACTTTTCGAAACACACGCATGGCTCTTGTCGGCCGTGACCTAACATGGACACCTGCACCTTTCACATAGCTCTCCATGGATGAGGTGGTGAGGAGGCAGTTTCCTTTGGCTTGGGGTAGCATATGAGGGTAGTACTTCTAGGCGGAACCTCTCTTCTTCTTATAGTGAAGGAAGTGCACCTCAACTTGGTCTAGTGGTGATGAAGGCTAAAGACAGAAGCCGTGGGTTGCAATAAAGCTTCAAAAGAGGGATAGTCTACTGGCTCAAGAGGAAATTTCTTGTATATATGCTGCACCATGTAGATATGTTGTACAGATGCAATTGAAAAAAAAAAAAAATTTGCAAAAAGGAACTCCAAAAAAGTGGTGGGTCGGATTGAAAATTTAATAACCCCACCGGAGTGTATATAGTTCAATAAAGCAAAAGCTTATGGTATCCATGTTTCATCTCATGAAGCTTGCAGCGGGAGACTCGGCTACACTGGCTGAGCTTCCAAAAGTCTATACTTCTTCCCCCTCTTCTTGAGCCGGTTGCACTTGAACTTAGAAGGGAATACCCCGCTTCTCGAGGAAAGAGTTGCTAGACCGAGGCATTAGAGTTACCAGGATGGGGGAGGTTGTTTCTTTGCCACTTCTGAGGTGGGGAGCCACTATCACTTACACTGTACAAGTCAGCTCCATAGTCATAAGAGTTTGCGTATGACGTCGACTAGTTTTGACCCGGCTATTGAGGTGGGTTGAACCGAGTTCTGTGATTACCGAAGGCTGTTGTACTTTAGAACTGGTTCCCCACTAGGTTCCACACACCTTCACACCCAAGGTCTAACAGGAGCTCCAAATTCAGATTTCGTAAGGACATGCATGGCACTGAAAGCACCCCAATTCACTCTATCTTTCTTGCATTTTCCTTTTTCTTTTCTTTATTTATTTTTGTACTTATTGCATAAGTATTTGCTAGGGACTAGCAAAGGCAAGTAGAGGGGGGTGATGAATCTCCATTTCATCACCTTTATTCTATCATTTTGGCCTTAAAAACCCCAGCAAATGCATGTAAATAGCATTAATTTGTATATAATAGCATTCATTATTTATTGTATTTACTGTACATAGAATAAGGTTTTTAATGCCAAAATTATAGAATAAAGAGAAGAAAAGAAAAAGGAATAAAATATTGCAAATATTTTATGACCCTAACCCCAAGACCAAGGCCAGCATGGAATTGGTCGACAAGGAATAAAGTAGGGGGAGATAAGGGCCGATATACAATAAATACCTCATTTATTTATTCAACCATTTATGCATTTTTGACACCTATTTTATACATAATTATTTAGTCCTCAAATAAAGAAACTTTGTACATGAAAGTTGTAGATAATAATGTAAATAAAAATACAAAATTTAGTTTATATAAAAACAAGACTCAGTGTACATTTTATACACAAAATAAAAAGCAAAAATCTCAACTTCACAGACCCATATCTTGCAAATAAAAACTCCAAATCACCCAAACTCACCTTTAATTGTACATAGCATTTCATGAACTATTTTATAAAAATAGTTTCATAATTTTTAGAGTCCATCTGTGGAAGTTAGGTTTTTGACCCTCATTGTATATAGTACCCGATTAAAATATTCATTTTATTCAATAGTTATTATTCCTACAAATTCATATTTTTAGAATCTTGCAAATAATGTATATAATACTTATACATATTGATATTAAAAGAAAACCAAAAATAATTTGTAAAATAAAATAAGTCTATGTACCACATAGACAAAATACCTATACCACTTATATGTAAAAGGGGATTTTATTCCTTTATTATTTATTCATCCACATTTTTTTATAATGTTGTAAATATTACATAAAACATATTAAAAATACAAATCTAAAAGAAAAATAAAGAAAATTCACTAAATAAATAAGATGTATATAATCTATAGGTAAAATACCTATAAGTATACTTACTTATACATATACATATTTATTTGAAAATGTAAATGAATACATAAAAATCAAACAAAAATACCCTTATACTCATAAAAATAAGTTATAAATTCATAAAATAAGAAAATAAAATAATAAAATAAAAGAAACAAATTAAAAATAAAATACACAAAAACACATGTAAATACATACATATACACATTATTTTAATAAAACCATAATAAAATAATCCAAAAAAATAAATAAAAATCATAAATAAAGACTACATGAAATAATACACATTTTTTATTTTATAGGAAAAAAATAATAAAATCATTTACTATGCCAAATAATTCAATTTCGCGAAATATTCCCTATTCTGTCTTGTAGCGGGCTGAGGTGGACCAACCCAGTCCCTCCGCGCGTTGACCCCGGTCAACTGGACCTCCAGGCGTCTGATTTCACGCAACCTGTCTTTTCCCCGATTTCCGCCATTTTTCCCGCCTGGCTCAGTGAACCATCGCACTCGCTTCCTTCACAAGATTTGTCCTCTGATCATCCATGATGCCCGCCAAGATCATAGATCAATCTGATACTCACTGGTTTAATCAATAATCGCCGGTCAATAAGGCCACTCGTCAATGTCTATAAATAAAAAGCTCCGCCTTCCTCCTCGAATTTGGCCAACTTCGTTTCCCCTAAAAGCCTTGATTCGCTGCCTGGACGAACCCTTGTGACAGGAGGAGTTTCCCAGCAGCTTGGATCGGCCGGAGGAGGAAGCAAATTTTGTCGCGGCGGAGCTCCGGCGTCCGCCCTGCTCCCTGGAGGCCCCCAGGTATAAGAGCTGTTCTTTCTTGCTTAGTAGTTAGGTTTTAGTATTAGCTTTTAATTCCAGTCCTTAGGTTAGCATTTAGATGATTAGTTTAGGCCAAAATCAGAAATTCGAAGTTCGCCGGAGCTGAGCTCCGGCGACTTCCCCACTGTGATCCTATCTGTCTCCGACCGCCTAAATCGCCTCATCTCCATCCCCTTCGAGTTCTCCATCAAATGCACACACTTGATCAACCCAGGACCCCAGGTCTTGGCGAATCGGAGCTCCTCCTCCGCCCTTCGTCGGAGCTCCTCCGTTCCACCTCATTTTGCTGCACAGCTTCAACCTTTTTGGTCGAGGAGCATCCCCTCGAGCCATGCTATCTTCCTGTGCAGGTCTGGTGCGCAAATAAGCACCCTGAGGCGAAATCAAGTCACGCCGGAGGTACCTGGAGCCCCACTTCTTCTCCGACCTCGCGAGGGTGCTCCAGTGTACCTCTGGTCGATCCAACACCTCCGGACGACAGAGGAACCTTCCAGGAAGCTTTTGGGACACCGTGGAGCAGTGATGGACGGCGGAGGTGCGAGATCCAGCCGGGAGAAGCTCGCTCAGGCGAGCGTTCTTCCTTGTTCTTCTATGCGCCCTCTCCGCCGTTGGATGAAGATGAAGGTCCCAGATTAGAAGGGAGCCGTTGGATGGAGCCCCGCAGCAACCGTCAGATCACCTCAAGTGATCTAATCTCAGCCCTCCATCGGCGAAGCGGTATCGGCTCACGTGGAGGCGCCGCGTGGCAAGTGAGCGAAGATCAGCCGTTGGATGAAGCGCCTGAGGGGGTAAACTTCACATACACCCCCCCGCCTTTTTGTAATTAATATTTGATTCCAAAAATAAAATGTCACGTTGTAAATAACTTGTATAATTTGCAGTTTGATCCCTTAGCTTAATTTTATTTGTAGATGGGTCCCTCTGCGCCTCACGTGTAGTCCCACGTGAGGCACAGGAGTTTTTGCACATAACCCCTGCCGGGTTTTGATAATTGTAAAATGGCCTGTAAAATAAAAAGAAATGTTTATTTGTACTGTGATATTTGCATGGACACCCCGAACAAATGTTATAATTGCAAAAATGCCCCTGCTAGGCCATATATTTTGGGATGCTTTGTCTATTTATTTTGTGCTCTATATTTCTTTGAAAAATTTTGAAAAAATAGGCATATGCTCCTGTTAGGGTACCCTTGCTTGCTATATTTTTAGATTTGAATTTTGTTGCATTTTGGTATTTATTAAAAATAAAAAACATGCATTTTCTTCACTGTCTAATTTATAAAATACAAAAAAAATCATCAAATGTTTGTGAAAAATTCCAAAAAAATCTATATAGTATAATTATATACATATTGAGTCCAGAAAATGAAAAACCCTAAAAAAGTGAAAAAGAAAAGAAATAAAAATCATAAAACCTCAAAATCAACATAAAAATTAGAAAAACTCTTTAAAAACCCCAAAAATACATTTCTCTCTTTTATAATTATCTATATATTATTATTAATATGTGAAAATTAATTTGGGCAATTTTGGGCATTATTTGATATTTTTAAAACCCAAATTATATACGGCTATTTATTTAGTCCTATATTGTGGACATTTTTGAATTGAAAAATACATAAAAATTAGAAATATAAAAAAAAAAAATAAATAAATAAATAAAAAAAGAGATCTTGTAGATACTATATTTTGCATAAATACATATATATGGATCTATGTACTCTATATATCTTTTTCTCCTCACACCTATCTCTATATATATCTATATCCCTATACCTATATTATATATTCTATGTATATCTATGTCCCTATATAGATAATATATATAAAAAAAGAAAATGTAAAAAAAAAAAATATATATAAAAATATGAAAACAAAATAAAAATCATAAAAACAAAAAAAATAAAATACAAAAATATAAAATTAAAAACCCACATAAAAACAAGCTTCACACATGGATGACTTGGTGATACCTCTAGGCTACGCATTTTGTATTGCTCTCTGTGGTTCGACCTCTACATGCTTGTCACTATACATTTTGTTGTAGAGTAATAAAAATTAATTCACATTTATTTTTTTTTGGGACTTAATTGATACATTCTTGCTTTGTGGGTTAATTGTTGATTGACTCCAGGATTTGGTTGGTCGACACTACGACTGTGCTCCCGCCTTGTGTGGAACACAAGACCGGTCGGTTCTGGGGCCCATCAAGAGGTCGGTCAGATATCAGCCTAACTGAGATAGGATTGCCATCTCCTACTCTGGCTTGAGATCATCTCTTAATAATCATTTGACGGTGCTTGACGAGCCCTCAATCTAACTCATTAGATATTCATCTACGAACCAGCCTCTATGATTCAATAATTGAATCAACAGCTGTATGATCATTAAGATGGCCATGGTACATAACCTAATTGTACTAAGGGACCTATTATGCAAATTATGTATTCTTAATTTCAAATCAGGGAATGATATTCGCAATAACATTTATTGCATAATGGCTCGCCGTGGGATCGCATGTCCAACAATCTCCCACTAGCCCAAAGAGCCATTAATGGGCTAATCATTTAAACCCACACTCATGTGACAATCATATGCTATTTAGAAATTAGCTAGGTAAGCTGATCAGTCATTCTGTTCCCAAGAGACTATGCCAATTCTTTTTACGGCACTTGCCTATCTCCTATTAACAGTGCTCGCATCCAATGCGAATGTTGCATCTTATGCAACCAATACTCAATTTTGTCGGTTATAGTGTCCTTGACACTATATCTTATTAATTATCATAACCAGTATTCCCATAATCCTTATTATAATACCTTCATTCCTGGATATCTCTATATCCTAAGATATCTATAGTTAAGACCCTTATATATCACTATCTACAAGGTTTTAAACTTTTGAAGATAAGACTTTGAGATCACTATCTCTATGTTTCATCATCTTTGAAGATATTATTATTACTGCAACTAAGTGTTTTATTTCCAGAGTAGGATTAGTAATAATTTACTACTCCGACTACATGGCAGACATATGGTTTTTGTACACATCCAACATACACTTCAGCTTCTCGTAACTGATGCACAAGTGCAAGCAGTTCTAGCATTCTCTTCCTCAACTCTTTGAGGTGCTATCCCTTTAGACATGTCACTACCACATCTTAAGGGAATGAAGCTTTTCTTGGATTTTTCTCGAAAAATGGAATAAGTCCAAGGTGTACTACTAATGCGACGGTCCCAATATCCTCTTCTCTTTGTTTCTGAACGACTTCAGAACTAAGATCTAATAGGTATCCTTGAGATCATATCTCAAAGTATGGAACAACCAAGTTTTAAAACACTTATTATTATTATTCTTATATTGTACCAAATGATTAGAATAATATCTACATTTAGCACTATGAACACAATGGCACTCCCACTAAGCTTCACATGGTTCATCAAGATTTTATCTGAAATCACAACATTTATAATTTCATCAAATCTTATGTTCCAACTACAAGAAACTTATTGGAGTCCAAAGATGGAGTTCTTCAGCTAGCACATATTGCTTTCCTCAATCTTGAAGCCCTGGGGCTACTTCATATGAATATCCTCAGAGAGGTGTTCATAGAGGAATGCAATCTTGACTTACATCATGAAGATGTCATAGTCAAGTTGTGTAGCTATGGTTAGCAATATTCTGATGGGTTAAAGCAAGGTCACTGGAGAGGAAGTCTCATTGCAAGCGATGTCTTCTCTTCGGTGTGTAGCTCATGGCTACGAACCGTGCTTTTGAAGGTCTCTACCTTTTCATCAGGTTCCCTCTTTCTCTTGAAGATCCATTTACACCTTAATGGGTCTGACCCATATAGGTGGATCCTTGAGGGTCCATATACAACACTTGTATATGATGTCTACATTAGACTTTTATTGCTAACATCCATCTTTCCATGTCATGATCCTCACGAGCTTCATCACATGAAGTCCGATCATTTTTCAGACTCAGCTGACACATGGAATCCATCCTCAAACTTATTTGAAGAGGTATTAATGTTTCATCTTTAATTGTCTATTTAGTTTCCGATTTCAGGAGCCTCATTATCTTCTCGACATTAAATGAGTTCCTTCACTTCATTTTATCTTGATTCTTAAGAGAGTCATCATCTAAGAATCACATTCTCAGAGATGAGATCCTTTAAGAATCTCAAGTTCATAAAGTAGGTATACGATACCATCCTTTATTTTCCTAATGAAGCAGCACTCTCTAGTGCTAGATTCCAGCTTATATGCATGGAACCTTATTAAGTATATAATGTAGTCTCTACCACATATACATATACCTGGAAACTAAGAGATAATTATGCTAAGATTAATCATTGATCAAATCATGTCTCACATGATTTATTGTATCTCCCTACAACTCTATTGAATTAAGGTTCATTAGGAGGATTGAGATAGGAATGATATTCATATCTCCATAAGGTATTCCTTGAATTCATCTAATAGGTACAAGCTACCTTGATTAGATCAAATTCATTTCATCTTCCTTCAAACTTTGGTTCTAAACCAAAATCGTGAAATCTTTGAACATTTCAAAGTTTTCTAAGTGAAGAGAAGAAATTTCATATCACAAATAATCATTAATAGATATCACATATCCACAATGTTTATTCTGATATAGATGATTCACATACATCAATATGTATGAGATCTTGAATACCTTAACATCTTACACCATTCCAAAAGAAGGGTGTATTGGACATTTTACTTTGAATACAATATTCATAAGTATGCAAGTTTTGAAATTTTAGACATTCTAAAGTTTCATCTCTTACTTGTCCATTGATCTCATCAACAGACATATGTCCAAAACATTGTGTCAGATCATTGTCAAATGATCTTTATCCTCCTATTGATCTTTAAAGGTTTAATTTTAAGTATTAGAAATCTTAATGAACCATTCATTATTTTTCTAATTTAGTGGAGTCCACTAGATGTTAGATTACTATCTGAAATATCTCTATCATAACTCTTTATGATAGGTCTATTCTAGATTTCATGTTTATTCCAACATTTAGAAATAAACAATGAGTGTATTCTAATATCTAGGTCATAGAGACATTCTCTAAGACTAAGGGCTCCCACTGAAAATATGAAGTCTATTGATCTCATGGAAATTGTTGCAACACTTGCATCACTTTCAACATGGATGACCAATAAACCTTAAGATCAAATTTCTAATACATATGCAACCAATTGCAAGTGTGATTAGAAGATTGAGATACAATTATTAGACTTTATATTACCAAGTGATGATTATATGTAGATTATTCTGATGTACTATCCGATTCCTTTTTCTAAGGATTCTAGATAGATTTGAAAGTCATACTATCAACACATCAACTTATTGAAGTATTTACATTCATCCAACTCTTTGGATTTCATATGGAAGCCAAAGAAGTACAGTCAACTCTTTGACTATACCTTTTACTTGGGTCCAACCCATGCTTCCACTGCGCACCCTTTGTCTATAAGCAACTATTGCTCAAGACGAAGGGCCTCTTATGTTAAATTCAAAAGAATTTAATGCAAGAGTATTTCGACATTTATACATGCTTCACCTAATTCATACAATATGAATATTATGAAGCTTCATGAATGACTAGAGTAAAGATAGTAGAATGATGACACTCATCACCTACATCCATCTATACTCTTAAAACATTGGTTCAGGTAGGTATTCAAACGTTTTGAATACATCATCTCTTATGGAGCCACCATTCTGCATGATGCAGAGAACCATGCCATTCATGATTAAATGTTGAGAGCATATATGTATGCCAGAATATCTTTATTGATTTTATAAGGATTAATTTGACAATTGCGATCATCATCAACATTTCACTTCCAAAGCACATTTGATGATATCAAGACTATAGAAACATACAAACCCGAGGTTTGAAGTCCTATTATCTATTTAATTGTCATTCCTCATTATTATGAGGAAACTTGCATATTGCAACCACATACATTATGTGTCCAACTGCAAGTACAATATCTGGATCGTGAGTCCAATCCATGATATTTACTGGTTATTATTGAGTATAAAAATTGAGTGGGTTTAATGAAGGATTATCTGAAATAAGAAATTTGCATGAGTGTATATATTTTTTTTATATACATATTATACTTTGATTTAGGAATTTTTATATCAAAGTTGTCTTGCCATGTCAACAATGAAAGTTCATTCCCTCAATCACTTTCAATGTAAGAGATATACTTACCACTATATCTCAAGCAAGAACTGGGATCTCCTCTTTATCTTTGTTACATCCCAATAATATGAGAAACTGCAACTCCAATAAACAGAAGTGGGAACACATTCCGCCTTGCAAGTCCAACTTGCATTTCCCAATTCAGTCTTTAACACCCGGGCCCACCACCCCTAAGGTGATGTTGACCCGTCGTTAATTGAACCAACCGTCAACAGGAATAGAACTCGCTATGCGCAATCCAATATCGCCCCAATAATCTGAGGATCCGATGTTGGGGTCACTACGCATACGGCCTTACTCTTTCGAGAAGCAAAGAGTCCGATCCAGATGCGCTTGTATATAGGAGCTGTCAGTACGTACATGCGTCTCCTATATACAATCCCTGGCGACGGAAACCCTTTGCCTTGACGGGAGACCATGGATGTCACTTATGTGATCCTCCACCTCTTATTCAAATTTAATCAATTACTATGAATCACATTCATATAATTAATTCTTCCAAGGGAATTATTAACTCTAATCAAATTAGAGTATAATTGGACATAATCAATTCAATCTTATTAAATTATTTATCAATCCAATTCAATCAATCAAACTTGATTTTTATGCTTGAATATATATGGTATTATTCTCAAAGTACATATTAATTCGTATTTTAATAATTAGAAAAATACAACTTAATCCCTCGGACATTATCTCGGCCCTACCCGCTGTCATGGCCAGTACCGGCGGGAGTGGGACGGACCGCATACGTTGCAACCCGCTACCCCAGCGATCCCCGACTAGACACCATATCCGCCTCGGGAAAGGATAATGCCAAATTGATTAATTTGCACTTGAGATGATAATCGGTTTTTCAACCGAAATTATACCATATAGTAATCAAAACAGTTTTGATTATAAGGAAATTTACTAGACAAATTCCCAATCCTATTCAAGCAAGGAGTTTGTTGATTGTGTTTCCAATTATGATCTAGATCAAATCTAATCAATTAATTGGTTGAGGTCAAGTCAATTAAGGAAATAATCATCTTCCAATATTTCTCAAATATTTTCCATAGTTATTTCTCGAAATTAACAATTAATTTCATTATTTGACAATCACATGGTTCTTGATTAGGAAAGTAATTTCAGCAGTTACCCCTACTTACTAAAATTAGCATATCCCAATCAATTTAAATCCAAATTAAGCAAAGTAAGCTTCCATAGTTTGCTAACTTGATTTACAACAGAACCTATGTGATTTGCATACATTTCGAGGCGTCTCTAGACAGTAATTAACTCCTTAATTACGTTAAGATTCGCAGTTCCCGTAACAGTGAATACATGTTCATTAAAACAACCATATCTAGAGCAAACGAAATCCGATTTACGCAAACTCAGATCCTATGATTTTCTTATTTAATGGGGAACAAAATCCAAGTATTAAATTCGTGTTTAAACAATTTAAACAGTGCCGAATTTTTTTACTAAACAGATATGCGAAATCAAATGCGACAAAAACTTTCGCGACCATAACGAACCCAAGTCGTCCTCGGTTAGCGAATCATATTCGAAACCGTCAACCTAAGGCTCTGATACCACTTTAAGGATATGGTTAGATCCTTAAGAGTATCACGGAAGTGTGAGCGTCGTATCGAATACGACGAGGAGGGACTAGTCGCACTAGTTGCTCGATGCAGCGGAATTTCAAAAAAAAATTATTACGACGAAATCACATGATCCAAGAACACTTCTCGGATCGTCTCGTCTAAACCACAAACAAGTAATAGGATTACCTCTTGAAGTGTGGTTGCGATCAAGTCTCTAAACGAAGAGACCTCATGTCTCAAGTCTGATCCGACAGAGGAGACGCTTGCGAGTGCAGGGATGAACCGCATGCTTCTCGTAATCCATGTTGATGATCCAAGCGGCGGATCTCCTGATCTCGACACACGAGATCCGACGTCTTCTTCACGAGTGAGGCGCACTTAAGGAGACGGAGATCCACGAGCAGACGATCGGGCAACATAACGACGACGCTGCGGCCATGAAGGCTCTCTCCATGGCATTCATGGTGGACGACCATGAGAGGGAGAGGGAGGGCTGACGTCTAGAGAAAAAGAGAGAGAGAGAGAGATGCTTCTCAAGCATTGTGTGTAAAATAGAGAGCATGTTATGCCTATCTATTTATAGGGTTTTGGGATCCATGGATCTCAATCCATGTGACATATAAAATCAGTGGATGAGATTGATTTATGTCAATCCAATGGCTAAGATTGTTGTTGGTAAAACCAACAAATTTAGATCAAAATATATTTGAAAAAATCAAATACAAATTAATCCAAAATTACGCCAAATAAATAAAGAGAGAATATACATGGAGATTTCATCTACATGTACATTCCATATGGACGGCCACCCATTCCTATTTGGAATTGGGTGCCGCCCAAGCTTTCCATGAGGAGAGCAATCTCATGACATGTCATGAGATTGCATATCTCCATGGAAATCTCTTTATTTATTTCCAACAACTTTTGTTGGGTTTTATTCTTCAAAAATAATTCACAATTATATTTGAGAATATTGCAATCTTGCCATTGAAAAGTTGTGAATAATATTCACAACCTAAAACAACATATAATTTACATTGTCAATTAATTACACAATGTGTATCCAATACACATAATAATTAATCAGCACATATAAATTATAATTAGCTCTCTCTAATACATTATAAATCACATTTATAATATATTATGAATAATTGGATATTACTATCCACATTATTCTTATCCAGAATGATTAAATCACATTTAATTATATTGGATAACTTATTCACATGTGCCCAAATAATATGAATTACATTCACATTATTTACATCTTTGATAATAAATCACATTTAATTATCTAAGATAACTCTCCTTATAATAAGAATCAAATTCATATTATTCATGATAATTAAATCACATTTAATTATCCATTTTCTCAATGCTCGGATACATATATCAACAATAGAATTATCCATGAACTCTTTCAAGGATAATGCGCTTTCTCCGCGAATACTTGGTGATAAGGACAGGGCGATTGTATTGTTCCACGTATAGTGACATGGATATTGAGATCACATCTCAAATCCAGATCTCAGGCCTCCCATAGATGCTTGATTAAATCAAGAACGTAAATCTAATCTTCTCATTGAATCTGAATCACATTCAGATCAATGTCCAACATTTTGACTAAGATCATATTACTTCTCTATTGAGAGGAGTCACTAAAATCCAAACCCGTTTCATCACTCCCTAGGAATGGAAGTGTCATGGTTATACAATTATTTATGATCACATCAGCCTCAGGTATTCCTAATACCTATACATCGTGCATACTGGAAGACTCAGAATAAACCCGAAGTATTAGATCAACTTTATACTGTCTACTTCAGGGTTTTATCAGTAAGCATTGGGAGTCGGTATCGATTATACACTTTCCAAAAGCATATATCATACCTAGGTCTTGATCATATACTTTCCAAAAGTATATATCAAACCTACAAAATCAATCAAGCTTCCAAAGCGAGACGACCATGCGCATGGAATTTGAATCTTCCCAATATCTCATGAGTGAGCTCATGTCTTCCGGTTCAGTAACTGAACCTGTATGATCCCTTTGAGAGATCATACTACTCATATGCCCTTATTTGCACACCAGCGCGCCGATGTATAGACCTTGATTAGGTCATCAACCTATTGGTCTGCCAAATGTACATACTTAAACATATAGTAACACGTCTGTCTCCGGTCAGAGAATGCGTGCCTATATCATGACAGCATATGATATAGGACTTTGGTTATCTAGATCTCGTTAAGTCAACTCTTTGACCTAACTAATCTGACACCTCCGAATCTCTATTCCTATGCTGAGGACCTCCATCAAGAGGTCGGTCAGATATCAGCCTAACTCAGATAGGATTGCCATCTCCTACTCTGGCTGGAGATAATCTCTTAATAATCATTTGATGGTGCTTGACGAGTCCTCAATCTAACTCATTAAATATTCATCTACGCACCAACCTCTATGATTCAATAATTGAATCAACAGCTGTATGATCATTAAGATGGCCATGGTACATAACCCTAATTGTACTAAGGGACCTATTATGCAAATTATGTATTCTTCATTTCAGATCAGGGAATGATATTCGCAATAATATTTATTGCAAAATGGCTCGTCGTGGGCTCGCATGTCCAACACAGGTTCCAAGCTACCGCAGTGTTTACACGCTAATTACCAGTCACAACGCATCGTTTCGTGGCACTTATTGCCTCTTTCCCAGGCCAAATGCTTCTTTCTCAGCCTCAGTCCCCACTAGATATGAACCACTAGTCTGGGATCGGTCGAAGGAAGTATAAACCTTTTGTTTGAGACCCTGAGGTGGGGAATCAGAGCCATGACTGGACGACCGTAGGAGACTGCCGAAGGAAGAAGGGAGTGAGCTCAAACCGCAAAAAGGTGGCTAAGGTTGGTTTTCCTTCTTCTTTATCTATGGACTATGACTTTGAGGACGAGGTCAAAACACTCTTCCTACCTTCTCTAAAGGCTAGGAGTCCTATTAGTCCTGCTATAGACTATCAGTGGTGCAATTGAGGGCATCGCTTGTCTGCAGGTAAGTAGAGAGATCGAGGTTTGCTTGTGAGCATTCCATTACAGCCTCGGGCCAAGAAATTGCCAGAAAAAAAAGGGAGAAGAGTTCCGACGCTCGACGACTTGTGGTTTGACAGGTCAGTATAGGCCTGGAGATCTGATCCTGCTCTTCTAGCCTTTAGTCTTCTTAGGACAAGGGACCAGACAAGTCCAAGGATGAACCTCCTCTTCTGCCAGACTGAGACCCTAGCCTATTCCAGCTCTTCCCGCTCAATTGACGTTCTTCTTTCTTGTTCTGGAACTAGAGTAATGTGTCAGGATTCACAGCAGAGGTTCATATTAAGTAAATAGACGGGCAATCAAGCAAGGGTTGTCTTCAGGCTCGGAGAAAGAGCAGGGGTAGAAAGCCATCAAAGAAGGAAGTGGTTAAACGGACCTCTTCACTTGTTTTTAAAGGATTTTATTTCTCATAGGTCGACAAACACATCACACTGAAAGAGAAAGAAAAGCGATTCCCGAAGAGGTGAGCTAGAAACGCCTAGATGAGCATGAGTGCGGGTGAGCGTCAAAGCGAGGGATGAAAATCAATACTTTGGAGGAGAGCTGGTCGCAACCTCGCACACGTCAAATCCGAATTTAACCAAAGAGGGTTGGAAACTTTTCCCTTACCAGACTCTGATTCAGCTATATGCTGAAAGTAGAGCACTGCAGTTTGATGGTTAGTGACTAATAGAAAGGCATATGGATCATCCTCCTGGCCTGACTGGCCCTGATCCAATAGGGGTCAACCTTCTCGGGAGGCGTCTGAGTGCTCTACTAGGAGTCCATCATCAGTCAGAAGCGAGAGACGAAAGAGCAACTACGTTCCGGAATCTTTAGCCCATTGTATCGATCCTTCGTCTACCGATTCTAGGACTCATTCACGCTTCACTTAGATTGGAGTCATGAGCGAGAGCAAGAGGGGTGAGGCCAAGACATCAGGCTAGGAAAGGTAGGTGAGATAGGACATGTCTCCAATAGAAGAATGAATGTGGAATCCGCTCAAACTAGGCGCATATATCACGACTGACTGGAGCGGGCTTCTCTTCTTATCCACCGGAGAGAGCCTGGATCATTTTCGAGCAAGGAAACAACTGTCCCGGACTAGGACTAGTGCTTCATGTTTTTCGATAATCTCGAGTGCAGTTGACTTATATCCGGAGCCCGTCGAGATTGCTGTTTTTGGCGTTGAGATCTTTCGTCGAGTTATTGAGACTTCAGGACTTCAAGAGAACTCATTCTGGTATGTGCCCCCCATTCTCGAAGGTCATGTTCGGTGAGTCGGTACCCCCAAGCCCATTCAAAAATGAAGCAGATGGCTTTCCCGCGTATAATAATCACTGATGATACCTACCTTCCCCGGTACCACCTGCTAATACTAAGTCCTAGCCTCCTACCACCGCTGATGCTCCGTCATTCACAGATGCTGCTGCTTAGACAGAAACAACGTATTACGAAGACCGTACCCACTATAGTATCTGCACCTCCGTCTCACCTTTGCCCTAGCGACTCACCTTCGTCCCGAACCCTGGTCACCCCTCCTTTTGCCTCCTTCCCCTACTCCTCTTCCCCGGTCGACATCAGCTTCTAAGACAAGATTCCCCAGGTAATTTTGAGATGAGATTGACTGCTCAACTCTTAGTAAACTATACTAGCCTACTTCCTAGCCTTCCCTCTTCGGCAAACTTCCCCCGGCATCTGATGCCTCGTCATCAACTAGACTATGGGGCCCTCTCTGAATCGTTTTTTGATCGTTTTTCACTAGTATTGATCTCTATTTTCGTCCACCTAAATATGTTGGTTTTCATTCGGGTGACTTAACACCAACCAAGTTGAGAAACGAAACACGGAGTTCAAAGTAGTATATATAGGGGACAACTTAGGAATATGGTAGCCTGATCTTCTTTTGCAGAAGAATTTGAAGAGAAGAGAGTATGAACTCCATCCTGAGTATCAAACAAGGTGAAGTGTCAAAGAGGAGGTGGAGATCTTTAATGGTAATCTTCAAAAGAGAATCAAAATGATATGAAAATACATATGAAAAAAAGCACCAAATTATTTGATATAGTTAATTAAAGAAGAGGTTCGAGTAAGAAAGGAGGTAGGAGAGTGATACTAGAAAAGCCTTCCAGACCTATCCATTTGCATGCTTCAAAGGCTCAAACTCATCACTAAGTACGAGTAAAGCAGGAGCTATTCCCGCCCAGTTCCAACAATCTTTCATGGGGTGGGGACCTAGAATTACTACTGGCATAGTTCATTCCAACCTCTTTCCCCAATTATATATTATGGGTCAAAATACTTTGACTTTTGGGACTAGTTTGCTCTAGCATTGCGAAAGATTGTTTATATCTGATGAATCTGCGATTCGTCATCTTTATTTATTTATTTTAGCTTAAAATCCCTTACAAAACACCTGCATATAACACTAACTCCATATTCTTACTAACTTGCATCTGTGTAAATATTGTACATTTCTGACTAATTTTAACCTAAAATAAATAAATAAAGGAAGAAAGGAAAAATAAAGAAAAGGAATTAAAAAAAGAAATAAATAAAGAAAAGAAATAAAAAAAGGAAGACTGTATACAGGCTGACCCGAACCCCGAGAGAAGGTCAAGACTTGACCTGATCGATCAGGAATAAAGTAGGGGGAGATAGGGTCCTCAACCAGAAAATCAAAAAAAAAATGTGTGTTCACACTTATCTTGTACATATCACTAACACTAATTTAGTTGTACCTTAATTGACTTCAAATCAAATAACATTCAAAACCAAAGTTGTAAATAAAAATGTGTTCTAATTACTAAAATTGATTGCACAATTAAATCTTGTACAGAATAAAAGTAGCCACACTTGGAAAAAGCCACTAAGTACTAATTGAAAGACCAATTCCGGCTCCATATGAGCTCAAATTGAATCAATCTCAGTTCCATTGGACTTGAAATTAAATTATCTTTAAAATGGCTATATTTTCATGATTTTTGGAGTTACGGTTGAAAAGTTGGTTTTCTGGGGTGGTTTGTGCAATTTTCCCATGTATTTTTGTGCATATTGTATTTGTATTTATTTGTAAATTAATCCCACTGATTTCTTATAATAAAAATAAAAAAAATTAAAATTCTTAAAACACAAAAAAGGGCTAATTTCGTAATTTATCCTTGTATATAGTGTCACATATGTATATAGTATATGTATATAGTTGCTATTTTTAATTAACCTTCATAAAAAAATAAAAAAATAACAATTTTTAATTACAATAAATAAAGTGACGAAAATTCAAAAAAAAAGATAATTATTTTACTTTCTCTTTTATCTTCATTTCAAATATCATCTCCCTTCCACCAAAAAATTCAAAAAAAAATCATTTTTCATCTCTCTCTTTCAAAAATTCAATTCCCTCTTTCAAAATTTCACTTCAATTTTTATCTCTCTTTATCCAATAAAAATTCAAAAAAAATTCAAATTTCGTCTCTTTTCTATTTATATGGCTCCTTCTCCCTCATTCCAACTTGATCAATCTTTAGAGAGAGGAGCC
The DNA here is from genome assembly GCA_037367405.1 of Ottelia alismoides. Lineage (NCBI taxonomy): Eukaryota > Viridiplantae > Streptophyta > Magnoliopsida > Alismatales > Hydrocharitaceae > Ottelia > Ottelia alismoides. The sequence continues at coordinate 453,800 of JAZKJV010008779.1, read as the reverse complement.
CGATCTCCGAGAGAAATTTCGTCGAGAATTGTGCCTAGCCTCCGAGCCGCCCGGTGACAGCGAGTCGGCCTTGTCGAGGCGATCACGGTCCATATTCCACTCCTAAGGTGAGATCCAAATTTTCTTCGCATTTTTTATCTTAGTTTAATCGCTTTTTATTTTGTCGTAATTTTTGTTCTTCTAAATCTTAAGAAAATCCACCATGATTTTTATTCGCCACCGACTCGATTTTTTCATCTCATCTTCGCTATCTCTCCACGTTCTATTTTCTACCTCCCACGATCTATCAACTCCGGCCGCGTTCGGTGGCCGGAGAATCGGATTCATTCTCCCATTTTCGCCGAATCCGCGTCCATATTCCTATGTGTAGATAAATAAAAAAATTTCTTTTATGTCTAACATTTGTTTTGCAGGATAACAAAAAAAATCAAAAAAAAATTTGTTTCTCTATCTTCTATAACGTTTGTTTTGTAGGATAATATAAAAAAATATAAAAATAAAAAAAATTTAAAAAAAATATAAAAACGTTATCATTTCTTTTCTGATTTTCTGATTTACTAAAAAATTAAAAAGAAAAAAAAAGAAAAAAAATTCATTCATTATTTTCATTCACTGTTTACATAAGAAAAAAAATAAAAAAAAAGTAAAAAAAATCAACTGCAGCAGGCAGACGGCCGCCGCCACCCCAGCCGCCCGCACTCACCGCGCCGACTCCATCGCCGCGCAGGTGCGGCGTCTAGCCGCCCGCGCCGCCTCTGAAGCCCTCGCGACCCCGCCGCCCCTCTGCCAGCAGCGCGGCGGCGCAGCCCTCCAAAGCTCAGCCTTGATCCGGATCGCCTGTGCCACCTCTGTAGGCACGCCACCGCGCCGACTCCATCGCCGCGCAGGTGCGGCGTCGAGCCGCCCGCGCCGCCTCTGAAGCCCTCGCGACCCCGCCGACCTCCAGGGCGCGCCCGCACCGCCCTCTCGCTCCGCCTCCAGTGCTGCCTTCCGCGGCAGCCTGCCACATCCTCCGCCGTCTCCTCTCCTGCTGCCACCCAGCGCCCGCCGCCCGCGAGCCCCTCAGCACCCCCGCGCCGCTCGTGGCGGTGGCAAGGCACCGCCGCTCTAGCCCGCCGCCCTTGCCCGCCGAAGAAGAAGGGGCGGCGACGGCAGGACCTTGCCCCCTTTGGCTCCCTCTTGACCCCTCTTGCAAGATACGAAAGAAGCCCTAGGGCTTCGTGGGATATTGTTAAAAAAAAAGGAAAATTTACAGTTTCTCTCCTGAAGTTTTTAAATTGCAAAAGAGCCCCATAAGATCTCATATTTACAAGAACGTCCCTGCTAGAAGCCTCTAGCACATGATATGCACAGGATATATTGGTAAAATTGCGCTTTCACTTCTCTGTTTATTTTTATTGGTTATTTGGGATAAAAACTCTGAATCTTTACATTTCAGTCCAAAACATTCACAGAATTTACAATTTGGTCGCCGAACTGCAGAACAATAATTTGCATGATCTTTTATTGAAATAAATGTTGTTCATGACCCAAAAATTTTGGAAAAATTGTTCTATGTTCTTCATGTGATTGTTTTATTAGCATAAATTTTTCATTGCATTTTGACTTCATTTGATATTATTAAAAAATTAAAAACAGTGTCTTTTTCATTGTTTGAAATTCGAAAATTCATAAAAATTCAAAAATAGCTCTAAAAATTACAAAAAAATTAGAATAGTTGTATTTCATTGTCTTTTAATTTCTGACCATTTTACACGCATTAATTATTTATAAAATCCAAAAAAATTGAAAAATATCAAAAATCTTCTAAAAATCATAAAAATTTCTACAAAAATCGAAAAATTGTGATTTCAGTTCCTTTTTGTAGACAATTATTTCTAGTTTATCTTAAAAATAGTAGCCAGGAGTTTTGGGGGCATTTAAAAGATTTTTAAATTGCAAATTACTCCAGGCTGGCCACATTTTCTTATTTTCTCCTTGTTTGATTTTTAGAAAAATACAAAAACATCTGAAAATTCCACAAAAATTCTCAAAAACATTTCAAAGCTTTTAAAACCTAAAATCATTTTCCTTGGATTTTTCTGAATATTTTTGGCATAATTGAAAATTGTAAAAAGAGTTGGTGTGCATATTTTTTTACCTTGTTTATATTGCGTCGTATTATTTTTGAAAATAAAAAAATTGCAAAATCAAAATCATGAAAATTTAAAAATCAGAAAATATAAAAAAAATTAGAAATAAAAAAAATAAAAAAAATAGATAAAAAAATCACAAAAACCAAGGATAGTTGTCCTTTGAGATTTCTGTTTTCTTTTAATTAGTTTCTGATTAATTGAATAACCCTCGGGAATTGTAGCCTCCCTGAGTTCGACCCTGTCCGCTATACAGGTTAATAAGTAGCAAAAATAAAAAAAATAATCTTTGTTGACGCGGGTATTGGGGTAAAACAACGACATTTTCATCAAATAATTTTCCAACCTCCGGCAATAAATTCCTTGCTCAACAAAATTTTACCGTTGCCGGAGATAAAAAGAAAAAAATCAAAATCCCTTGAAAATCTTGTCTCACAATATCGCGAAAGAAAATGAGTAGATACGGATCTAGGTACTCTTTCTTCCTCATCTGAGGAATGGGACAAGCTGATCCTGGCTCAGAAAGTTTGCTAGTTCAAAAGTTGATACTACTACTTGATATTCGAATTATATAGCTCCCGGCATCCGTTTTTTTTTAATAAAAGAATTGACAAGCAAAGCCATCAAGACTATATCCATCGCCTTACCTAGTCACGAAGCGATGCCAACATTTCGCTCGATTATTAGGATAAGCCTCGTTATCAAGTTAGCGCACCATTGAGGTCAATCTTCTTAGGCACATCCCTTTGAAAGGATGGAAAGAGCTAGGGCTAAGTAAAGTGCTCGAGTAAGATATCCTAGTGTTGACTCGCCACTTGTTGAACCTTCTTTTCATTTGTATGCCTATGATGTTTGAACCTAAGAACCCTGGGACTACTAAGTAGGTTCGGTATGGTTTTTTCTCTTCCGCGTTAGGAGGGCTGGTGGAATGGCTTTAGCTATTGACTCGGTGGATGAACATCAACATACCAGTTCCTCTCTCTTTCCTGCTTTATGGTGTCAGGTGCAGGAAGTCAGTGCTGCCGACGTCTGATCCAGGAGGAATTCCTCTTAATATATAGGAAGAGAACTAGCTTGGCTTGCAGGGCCAAAACATAGTATGATTAGCTGCCAATCCCGAGTTGCATATATAGGGGGCCCTATAGTGACCTTGGTCTCGAAGAGGCGGGCAGAAAGTCCTCTTCAGGGTCAAACTGTGGAATTAGCCGGAAGAAGCGCTCTCTGACTCTCTTACTAGATATTGGACGGGAGGGTGCCCACTCTTGAAAGAAGGGGAAGCCCACTTTATAGGGGCTCGGTCGGTCTAAGATCTATGTCTGGGGGAAGTGCAATGCCTAGTCAGAAGAGGGGATCATGGATCAGCGAAAGAGTCTAGACTCGTCGAGGGGAAAAAGAGAAATTCCCACGCTTCTTCTTTGATCACGATCGTTAGATCCTGCTCGATTCAAAGGCTTCCCGCTCTCAGTCCATTACTGAGAGAAGAGGTCTGCTTATTGAAGAAGGCAAAGCAACAAGGGAGAGAGTCATACCTTCCCCAATCAAACTAGCCTTCACTTCCCTCACCTTCTTTAGCTTCCCAAAAGTGCAGACAGGGTACCAAGACCCTGATGCAGAGAGAAGCCAAGGGCTACCAAAAGCACTATCAAATTCTACTCCTGCACATGGGGGCTCCTCGAATTGTTCTAGTTGGTGGAAGTAGAGGAGGCGATGGCATTTATATACTATGGAGATGTAGTCAGGACTCGACGATCCAATGCACATTCTGAGAAGAGATTTTGGTGAGGTTTTAAAACTATAGAAATAATTGGTGCGAGTAATTAAGAGAATATATAAATTGAATCAAGCTATTACGTTGGCAAATCGAGAAGAAAGACCATCATAGCTGCCGCTCCCACTACTCTATGACTACTTCCTCAACTATATATGATGTTGCTGCTTCGACGAGTATCTCTCATCCTCCGCGACTTGACCGCCCATCCACCACCTTCCATAGGTGGGCGACTGCTGCTATGTATAGAAGGAGACATATATATATATATAGCTATATCAGCTTTGCTTCCGAAAAGGAGGGACTACGTAACTAAGTCAAGTGTAGCTAGTCCCACATCATTTCCTTCAGCCTAACTTTCATCTTCCGATCCTATAACTCACATATATAATAAGCTCGACCCCTTTCTCAACTGGGCCCTTAAGAACTAGTGGTCGATTGAATGCTCAAATCATCTTTCATCCCATGACTTCTTCTTCGAAGTCAATTTCCCCTCTGACTTGCTATTGGATGTACATTTAGCTTACCCTCGACAGGTGAACTCTTTCTCACCCCCTCTGGATCTCTGATTCCCCTACTAAGACATGATTTGACTTCTTCTTCCCACGCAAGAAAGCAGTCCCTTATATATATTACAAAAGTACCAAACCTAACCCTAATCAAATATAGGTTCGGAATCCCGGAAGAGAATAAGCGCATGTATACTAAGGAAGCTGACAACACCCTTTTTCATAGTCTCTTCCCTCCCCGTGCTGCCTTCTTGGCCATCTAGACCATCTCTCGTTTACACGCACTACCTGCCTGCATCTTTCCAATTACGAGACCAGGAGGCAGTTGAAGTTTCAAGGGTGAAATAGACACTAGCATCCCATAGCGCCACCACCGTCATTTGGCGGCCCCCACTTCCTGCGTACTATCCGACAGGGTCTCGAATTGATAGAGCAGGAAGGGAGGAGGACAATGCTTGCATTCCAGGTGACTTAGTGGGAATTCAAAATTTCTATAGTCAGGAAGGGAATAATGTGCTTATCCAGTAATATGTGAGAAGAAGACTCGCCCTTGGAAAGAAGAAAGAGCATCGACAAGCCTCCTCTCCACTTCTAACCTCATCTGGAAGCCTTTTGAGCAATCAAGGAACTGATGATCCCTCAAATCGACTTTTCATATCTAATGAAATCGAGCCCTATTAGAGCCTAGTTCGAAAAAAACTTCAATAACGCGTGAACAATGACATTTCCTGACTTCTATACTCGACTTCAGCAAAGGAAGAGAGCGAGGAGAAGAGCTAAGGCCAGATCAACAACGATATTCGAAAGTCTAGTTGATGTGGCAAGACCAACTAATAAGGAGAGGTACTGAAGCAGAGGCGGGATAAGCTAGAGATAGCAGGCTAGCCCGTGCTCGCTCGCCCTGGATATATTGGCGTCATTCTATAAATCAATCTAGATTGAAAGCTAATTATAAAAAATAAAGAAGAATCAAGCCTCTAATAAACTCTCAAATCTTGATGGTACAAGGAGACTAGGGGTGATTATATATTTGAGGAATATATTGAGAAAGTAGAGAGAAAATTCATAGAGAAAAGTGCTAGGACTGGATCGTCTTTTTTGAGAAAATGGAGTAGAGTTGACTATGTGAGCGAGTTAGGCAGAGGATCCGTAGCGAGGGTCTAGTAGACATTCTGTTATTGCCTAGGAATGCCCTAAGCAGGTGGATACTAGCTCCCTTTGGCTCTCCTTCTAGAACGGAGGTCTCAAGACACCCAGCAATAGGGCTTCCTTAACATATGCTTGATCTGTGATGGGTTGTTCACTTTCGTTGCGGTTACGAGGGACAGCCGGAACAAGGAGGAGCCAGAGACAAGGATAATGACCAAGCCTGACTGAGGGCTTGAAGACAGAGGCAGCAAGGCAGGCGAAGAAGTGAGGATCTCCACTTTGCTTACTAAGCTTTGAGTGCAACGAGGGGTGCCCAGGTAAGACAAGAAGAATGGGATAATAGGACTAGCTGACTGAAGAGAGGGAGGAGCAAAGAGTGAGTGGCAGTGGTCATAGATTTTCCTATCCGTCAATGATGGAATTCATAGATCTCATTCATGCCCTTCCCAACTCCACTCCTGTGCTTCTTACTTGCTCCTCTTTCTCGCCTGCCTTTCTAGAGGGGAGTGAGTAGGAATGAATGAGTGGACTTAGGGAAAGAATGGATGTTGTCATCCTATAATAAGATAATAGAATAGAGAATCCAGAACTTCCGCAGCCTTGGGGGGGGGGGGAATTGGAAGATCATAGCCTGTCAACTTGACTTGACCCAAGAGATTAGAATGAGGGATAGGATTGGTGGATTTCCCAGGTTATCCTCCGTCCTTAGATCCCGAACTGGAGTAGCCTGCGAATGTTGAGTGGAGCGAAAGAAGCAAGGTGCTTGGAATCAGAAATGAAAGTCTGTATTCGAGCCGACCTTGATTTATGGTCAGCTTGAGAAGGCCCATTTAGGTCACGTCCCTGCCCGTTGCCTTGGGGGAGGCCTGGAAACGTATGGCTCCTCACATCAAGTGGAAAGATCGGGGTGGGCAACATTGATTTCTAGCATGATCTGTGGATTGGTGATACCGGTGCGAAAGGGGCAAGATGAGAGGCTGTCGTAATGGCGCTCAAGTGGTCTTCCGTGGTCAGAAGCTGTTCTGATCCCTCTTGGAATGCAGTGATGAATAGGGAAACATACTTTCTACATGAAAAAAGATCCTCCTTTCCCCTCTGTTAGCCTCACCACTATCTGACCCCCCATCCCCAACATCATATATTTCCAGAAGAAGCAAAGGACATTTTTTATCACTCGGGGACCAGCCTTGAAAAGACTCTTTTGGGTGAGGGGCAACCATGCTAACACCTGGAAATAGATGATGCCGCTACCTAAACCTCATCAATGAAAAAGAATGTGCCTTTGCCCTCCTCACGACTCTCTTCCCTCTTCTCCCCCAATCTCATATCTTTCAAGAAAGAAGGACATTTTACGTCCCTTGGGGACCGGCCTAATAAGGCTCTTTTGGGCAAGGAGAAACCATGCTTACCAGGAAAGATATAAGACAATGTTGAATCCAGGAAAGCCGAATCGCATACGATTGAAGGAGGCCTGAATCCACCATATTATCTACGGCAGACCTAGGAGAAAAAAAGATGATTTTTGAATGCCCCCTCTGACCATAATCAACGCTGGTACGCCTAGATAGTAATCTCATCAATCAAGCAATCGGATGCCGAAGACGGACTTGCTGTCAAGTGAAGGATCCTGACTATTCCCAGGCAAGACTACCTAGCCTCAGACACACCAACCATGCTTACTAGGAAAGATATGAAACAAAGTGGAAGCATAGAGAAGTCCACATGATTCGATCCTCCCGTGGGTTACACCCTGTGAAAACCTTGGTACATGAAATGATTGTGGTAGGCCCCACCTCTCCGCTCTTGCCCCCTCCCCACTCAAGAAGAGTGAAGAGGGCCTCGCGAATAAGACTGTATGGTCGAATCCGCCCCATTCGACACTATAAAAGGAGTGATACAACAAGAAAGGTTGTTCCATTCTTACCGCTTGTTGCCTGGATTTAAGGGCCTACTTTCAGTACCCTTAGAGGAAGGCAGGCGGACCATTCCTTCGGAATCCACCTCTTTCCGTAAAGAAATGGACCCTAGAGAGTACAGGAGCCCATTTGAGGCTCAGATCATTTCCCATTGCTTTAGAGGCTCAGACCCATGATCATCGCTTTTGAGAAGACTGTCTTCCCCACTTATCTGTACTTTCCTATGAGAAATCAAAAAGAAGCTGACAAACAAATCAATCACCCAACCTCTTCTTTGATATAGTATATAGTGCGAAAAAAGTTCGAGAAATGTCAAGTCCTTGATCAAATATCAGGGTTAGGGAACCAACTGACGATGTATGTCGTCCAATCCTACCTCTGACTCTTTCTTCCTGACCTCGTCTGACTCCACTTTCTGGCACCCTCCGATGGTATCCCCCTTTCAGATAAGCAGGAGGTGCAATTCCCAACCTTTCTTTGCCTTTTTCCAATTTTCGACGCTCCTGACGAAGAAATCTCTTCTCCTTAGTTTCACTGCCAGTCTTGAATAACTTAGCCACGTACTGTTCCACAAGGGGCCTATTCTCTTCACTAATTCGCTTTCTAGGATAGTGGGCAAGGAAGGGAGCAAGTCGGTCTTGCTGACCCGTGAATGGATAGGCATAGTGAAAGTAGCGGCGGAAGCGCGCGAGCCATTTCGATGGTTGGCTATCAGGAGCCCCGACTATTCGAGACCTCCACTTATGGTACGGGGGCAAGAAGGTCACCTTTCCTTCCACGTTCAATCGCATATCTAGACCTAGGATAGTCAGACGCTACCTTTTTCATCTAGGAGTGGATCCCCGACGTATGTCTTCAAATTTCATACTCAGTCTGAGGCTTTGAAGGTCTTTGGTAAGCCTCTTTTTAAGTTGTTTGACCCATTGAGATGTCTTATTCTCTATACTCTGATTTCTTTCCAAGGGATCAGAGACTATCCCAAAGATCATGTCATCAGCATATCTATCGTATCGAAGCCAGCTCCAGCGAGAGAGTGTCTCTTCCATTTTCTTGTCCAAAGAATCCAAATAAATGTTCATGAGAAGAGGGGAAATGGGGCTGCCCTGAGGTATCCCAATACCCCGTAGTGGATACTCGTTCCCCTTTCTATTGTAGATCGGTGTCGCTAAGAAGTTTCTCACAAGTTGGACTATCCCTTGGTTGCCTGAGCCAAGCCACTGTTGAAGGGCCTCCAGTAGGAGACTTTGATCAATACGATCGAAACACTTGACAATATCACTTTGAACCAGGGCATCTAGCGGCGACCATCCATTCATGCTATGATGCATGGTTTGCGTCCCTCTACCTAGGCGAAAGCCGTGGGAATGCTCTGAAAAGGTACCATCAAGCAGAGGGGTCAGAATCTGCCTTAAGCTCCCTAAGACAAGCCAATCCTTTGGTTAGGCTGGGTTATAGGTCGCATCTCTCCTGGCTTCAATGGTTTGGGTTAAAAGAAGCGATCCATGGGGGGAAAAGAATACTAACCAAACATTAAGTCATATAGCTGGCTTTTCAATTCTCGAACCTGGAGGTAAGACCCCTTCTTTTGACACTTTCGAGTCCATTCCACAATCATTTTGATCATCACTACTTTGCTGATATTCAAACTGACATAAGAACTACTATCCAATTGATTACGGAAACACATTTGACTCATGTAAACTCTACCGGAGTGAGGAAACTAACTAACTAATCTCCAGAGGAAAGTCCCACGGTAGACGATTCCATTCCCTCGGAAATTCCGAGAAAAAGACAAACCGAAAACCCTGATTATAGGCTGAAGCCCTCGCTCAGAGAACTCCAGGTCTTTTAGGTGGCAAGCCAGAAAGATGAATATATACTTGATGGTCGGAACTGCGATGCCCGAGGACAAGATTAGGCATAGAATTGAGAAATTCTTGTGTTAAGAACCTCAGTTTTAGGCTTCCCCTTCATCCGTGATGGGGGTGAATTCTTCTGCATTCTTCAGATTGCGGTAACATAAGACTCAAGAATTATCCTCAAAAGGTTCTTTCTTCCACGGCGTTAATTCAATATACGTTTTTTCTTCCTTCTGAGCAAGAAATCAGACCCAAGGACCATGTGATAACAGAACCAAGGCCACCTTTGAAACCAAAGGATAGAACACCCCCACAAAAGGCACAAGCCAAGACGAAATCTCTATCTATATCTATATCGTCAGAGCAAAAGGCTGATGGTAGAGTTTGGGTACATCCGATCAAAGCTGAAATCTCAGCACATGTCTGAACCCGGAGGGTCGAAAGCCTCCCGGAAACTCTCTCAGGTCCCCAAGGCCACAGAAAGGCCTCCAAACCAAAGAGAAATCGGAACGGAAATGGTCCCCCGGGTGAAGCATGAATGAAAGATCAATGGGAAAAGAGGCGACCCAGGGAGAGAAGCCCCAAGGCAGCCGGGCGAGCCGTCAAACTTTGACTTCGAGGGGGAGTGGAGGGAAAGGAAGGTATTGCAGTAGGATCACCATTCTTTATACGTCATTTCTGTCTCTCTCTCTCTCTCAATCGGAGTCCTTTCTATATACGTTCTTTCTGTCTCTCTCTCTCAATCCGAGTCTTTCTATCTACGTCATTTCTAAGCAGGTATTTAGGACTAGATAGTGGTTCCCTCAGGTTTTTTCGTCCTTTTTCAGATAAGGAAGAGGTGCAATTCCCTGCCTTCCTGGGTTCAGTCGACAAATAGAAATCCTATCTATACTTCATACTATAATGAATATTAGGATGATCTGATTTACGTAATTCGAACTAAAACTCGATTTATGATGAATTCATGATTTCGATCTCATCGGTCGTTGGTATTTGGTTCGTATATGGATTTCAGTCCATTCTTGTTTTATACCGGATGAATTATGCTAATTTTAACATCTAGGATTAACATATACAACACATATTACTGTAAAGAGGGCATTTTTTCTTAGTATATTCGATATGGAAATTCAAATCAAAGGTAGATTTGAAGAAATTAGAAACCCCCCAAACAAATATTGGGTTGCACCATACATATCAAAGAGTATACAATAATGATGTATTTGGTGAATCAAATACATGGTCTTTCTTTTTAATGAAATTTCTTGATAATATCGCGTCTAGATGAGTATTTCTTGAACTTTTTTTCAATGGTTTCATTCATGCCTATTCCATGTCGAATAGACCTTGTCATTGTGAGAATGAAGAATGAATGAGTTGTATAGAGGGACTTATGTCACCACAAACAGAGAGTCAAGTAGGTGTTGGATTCAAAGTTGGCATGAAAGATGAGAAATTGACTTCTTAGACTCCTGAATATGAAACCAAAGAGACGGAGATCTTGGCAGCATTCTGAGTCACTCTGCAACCTGGAGTTCCACCTGAAGAAGCAGGGGTCGCAGTAGCTGTCGAATCCTCTACTGGTACGTGGACAACTGTGTGGACTGACTAGCCTTGATTGTGACAAAGGACGATGCTGCCACATCGAGCCTGTTGCTGGGGAGGAAGATCAATATCTTGCTCATGTAGCTTACCCTTTAGACCTTTTTGAAGAAGGTTCTGTTACCAACATGTTGACTTCCATTGTAGGTAATGTATTTGGCTCTCTGAGATCTACGCTTGGAGGATTTGGGAATTCCTCCTGCTTATTCCAAAACATTCCAAGGTCCACCTCATGGTGTTGAAAGAGAGAAATTGAACAAATATAGACGTCCGGATGTACTATGAAACTCAAATTGGGATTATCTGTGAAAAACAATGGTAGAGCCCTTTATGAATGTCTACGTGGTGGACTTTATTTGACCAAAGATGATGAAAACGTAAACTCACTGCCATTTATGCATTGGAGATACTGTTTCCTATTCGCGTGCCGAAGCTATTTAGAAAGTGCAAGCCGAAACAAGTGAAATCAAAGGACATTACTTGAATGCTACTGCTGGTACGTGTGAAGAAATGATCACGAGGGTTGTATTCGCTAGATAATTGGGAGTCCCTATCGTAATGCATGACTACTTAACAGGGGGATTCACCACAAATACTAGCTTGGCTCATTATTGCAGAGACAATGGCTTACTTCTTCACATTCATCGTGTGATGCATGCAGTTATTGATAGACAAAAGAATCATGGTATGTATTGTTGTGTACTAGCTAAAGCGTTTAGTATGTCTGGTGGGGATCACATTCACTCTGCTACAGTAGTAGATCAACTGGAAGGTGAACGTGAGATGACTTTAGGTTTTGTTGATTTAATACACAATGATGACATTGAAAAAGATTGAAGCCACGGTATTGTCTTCACTCAAGATTGGGTCTCTATGTAAGGTGTTCTACCGGTGGCTTCATGAGGTATTCATGTTTGTCATATGCCTGCCTTGACCGAGATTATGGGGATGATTCCGCGCTACGGTCTGGCAGAGGAACTTTGGGACACCCTTAGGGAAATGCACCTAGTGCAGTAGCTAATAGGGTGGCTTTAGAAGCATGTGTACAAGCTCATAATGAAGGGCACAATCTAGCTAGCGAAGGTAATGAAATGATCCGTGAAGCTTGCAAATGGAGCCCTGACTTGCCGCTGCTTGTGAAGTGTGGAAAGAAATCCAATTCGAATGGGGTAGATACATTGGATAACTAAACGTGCATAATTCAGTAATTCTTGTTTGTTCTCCTATGTATAATGAAATCAACTCAGCTCCATTTTCTTTTTGAGTCAAAGATTGAGACCTAAATCAATAATAACCAAATAACCATCTTGGTATCTGTTATGCATATATATCTTTTCTTGATTATTGACATGGATATAGCAAGAAACAATATCAAGAAATATGTACTGAATATACAGACCAGACCTATAACCTAACCCATGTGTGTATATATATAGTGTATATATAAAAGATATAAATACAGGATTAGATTGAAGACTAAAGAACTCAAGACTTCTATTATTATTGTTGGATCCATAATTCATCATATGGATCTTTGCGATTGATGGATTATTTGAGATCCGTTTTTATATCATAAGCCAAGGGAAGAGAGTACCATCAACCCATCCAGTATCTTGTCTTTTTTGTTCCATGTTGCAATAAATCTGAACTTCTTGTTTGATTCCATTCCATGAGCAAATTAGTACACTATAGGAGAGAAAGATTTCCTGATTTCCTGATATTGATAATCAATATATTGAAGAAAAGATTCTATCAACCAAAGAATGGAATCTGATATATATATATATATATATATATATATATATATCACGAACCGAAATGTTGAAGCGATATCCTGTATTAACACAAAGAGAATCATTTATTTCAATATATATTCGTGATTAGTTAATGAGACAAATAATGGTATCCATATGTTTAATTAGGATAGGAAATCAAAGAGTCAAATAATTCTTCATCGAATGACTATTCATCTATTGTATTTTCATGTAAGGGACAACGAGAATTTATGGAAAAATGGTGGTTCAATTTGATGTCCAGAGTTAGAACACAGATGTGAGCTAAATAAATCAATTTATAGTCTTGATCCCATTGGGCATACTAGTGAAAATGAAGACCCCATTATAAATGATAGAGAGAAAAACATTTCCAATTGTCATGATAGTGGGAGTTGAAATTTTAGTAATGTTGAGCATTGATTTGAGATTATGGATATTTGGAGTTTAGTTTCTGATGACACTTTTCTAGTTGGAGATAGTAATGGCGATAGTTATTCCATAGATTTTGATAGGGAAAATCTCATTTTGGAGATTGACAATGATAGTTCTTTTCTGAATGAACTAGAAATAAGGATAATTATATGAAATCACATTATTTAAATAGTAGATCTCAAAGTCAAAACTGCCACTATGACGAGTATTATACTGAATCCAGTTGGAATAAGAACATTAATAGTAGCATTGATTGTTATCTTCATTTTGAAATCCGTATTGATAGTGACATTTCAGAAGGTACTGACAATGAGAATGACTATTATATCTATAGTTGAATTTCTAATGAAACTACAAGTTCTAGTATGAGAACTAGTAGTAATGGCAATGATGTTCATATAAGGGGAAGATCTAATGATCTTGATATCAATCCAAAATACAAGCATTTATGGGTTCAATGCACAAATTGTTATGGTTTCTAAAGAGATCATAAATGAATATTTGTGAACAAGGTGGATATCTTTTTTGAATTAGTAGTACAGATAGAATCGCACATTCGATTCATCCGTGCACTTGGGATCCCATGAATTCCGATATGGTCTCTACGGATCCTATTTCATTTCACTCAGAGGACGAACCCTGATCGTCTCGATTCTGATCAAAGAAAGACAGGTCTAACTGAAGCTGTTCAAATGGTCAATGAAATGGTATTACCATAGAAATTGGGGTTATGGACTTTCAGTTCATGGGGGGTAGTATGGGATCCGTAGTAGGTGAGAAAATCACCCGTTTGATCGAGTATGCTATCAATCGATCTCTACCTCTTATTATTGTGTGCGCCTCTGGTGGAGCGCGCATGCTAGAAGGAAGTTTGAGCCAGTAGAGAGTATGTTTTCCTATGAATCACTGAAGTAGATGAGGGTAATGAAAAAGAGGTCATTAGCCTCTTCCTCATTTCATTCCAGGCCCCTGATATATAATAGTGGTAAATGCAGGTGATATATAATTGCGGTAAATCATGAGCTGTCTAGCGCCCAAGAAGGGTTGACAGTGACCTTCCCCGGTTGTTTGTTCCGAGTTAGCTTAACCGGTTAGCTCCGGGGGTGAGGCAGGCCGGAATGGGAAATAGCCTCGATGTTCCTCTTTCTTTGACGTTGGCTAGCTGCCAGATCACTATATAATGCTCCGCAGGTCGGAATTCCACTAGTCCGGTTGTTTACGTCAGGAGTTAGTCCCATGTCTTTAAAGATGCTATCTCCTTCGCTCATTCATTTATTAAGGAAAAAGAAAACCTGTACCGTCATGAAAGAAAGTGGAGAAGCAAAGCCAGCTTATTTATACTAGACTATTCACTTGGCTGGATCCCCCGAATACATAGTACAGAGCAAGATGTAGAGGTGCGACAGCTGGTAGGAACGAACGAAGTTGTATTCATTCCTCTCTAGTACGTATGGTGCTATGAGGTATGAGATGAAGTCCCGGAAAGATGGATTGAGAGACAAAGCCCGCTTAAGAAGTCACAGCACATGATGACAAAGATTTCGAAGAAAGCACCTTGCCTTAAACATCAGTCGTCACTGTTTATCATCATTTGAGGACTTTCCCGCTCGACCTCACTATGCTGGCTTCGGGAACTGAGAGAAGAGAGGGATAGAGATAAAGGAATGATAGAATCAAGAAAGAAGAGAAGAAGCCATTTCATCTTTCCCGTAAAGTATAAGTAAAGGAATGAGTGACGTCGGTCTGGTTGTTGTCTTCAGGCCTGTTGAGCTGGAATGCATGGTGAGACACGTAGGATGGAATGAGTGCAGACATCTTTTTTCGATTATCCAAGGTAATGAGCTAAGAAGGAGCAAGCCGTCATATTAATATATAGTCTATGGATTGAGCTTTCTTCCTTGACTAACTAACTACTGAGACAGGGACATCTCGTAACGAAGGCAAGCTAGTACGGGAGTTGTTGTCTGGAGCGACGGACCGGGAATGAATGAACTTCTCTTTCTTCTAGCATATAGGTGTATATACCCTTGATCAACTATATATATTAATTGGTGCGAGTAACTAAGTGAATATATATATTAATGAAGAGCAAATTCATTATCCAATTCGCTTGTATAATCTTTATGAGTTGATTTATAGAGTATATATCGCGAGAGAAAATGCATAATATCGCGAAATCTATATTGTTTCGGGGGCTAAGCTCAGTCCCTATGTCCTTCCATCACCCACTAGATAAGCTCTGATAAAAAGACAAAGGTTGGTAAGAGGACAAGTGAGTAGTGGAATGAGGATAGCCTACATAACCAAAACAAGCCCCTGAGATGAATAAAATCAACGACCAAAACAAGCCCCTGAGATCTCTGGAGATATATAGTAGGAAAAGGCCGGTTTTCGTGTCTGTGAGCTTCACTTCATTTCATAGTTCTTTTCTGGTCCGCTTGAGTCATCAGGACCCAAAAAGAGTATGAATGACTATGATGGCTAGGAACTTGTTGACGCGGAATGAAATAAATAGACTAGGCCTTATAATGACGAGGGTGTGGAGTCTGTAAGAAATTTGGAAAGGAGTTCTATCGTCTCTATCTTCCATAACGATAGATACTCCCTAACAATCTTCTCGGAAAATCGTATAAACTCTGAAAAAGAAAGATGTGACCTCAGAGAATGAGGGAAAGAAAGAGGACTCAGAAGGTCAATACGACGTCCACTCAGGCTCGCCTAATTTCTCTAGTATACTCTACTAGTTTACCGCGTAACTGAACCCAGTAAAGCACTACTTCTCTGAACTACCACAATTATATCAGGGGCTCAGACAAAGATCAACTCCCATTACAACCAATATTGATACCCGCACAAAGTCATAGTATACAGTATGCTCTGCTAACTCAAGCAAAAAGCCATACTCCTCCATGTGAGCGAGTCTTCCCCCCGCATCTCAGACCCTCAGTAGTTCATAGACGCTAGCCCACCTGGGAACGCACTAGCGGGGAAATAGTACAAAGATTTGTAATCTGCTCCTGCTTTCAATACTAGCGGGTAGACAAGAGTCAGATGCAAGAATATGTATAATAGGCTTTGATTTGATATCCAATTTCTAGCTGTTGAGGAAGAACTTTCAAAAAGGCTTATAGGGTTCTAGTATGTGTGAAAGTAAGTGAGAGCGGATAGGCCCTATAATGAGGGCGGAGGAAAGGGAAAGAGAAGAAGTGGTAGATGATCGATGATCTCATCCTGAAAGGAATGAGTTCGATGAAGTCCCTAATTCCAACCCGACACAGGCTTCTAGCGTCATTCCTGAGGCTCCTACGGAGCTGAATCACGGAAGATGAATTTCATCTTTTCTCCAGAATAGACTACTAACTCGTCAAGCACCCCATTTCTCATCAGTTTGTATTTGTGATGGGAAACTCAATGTTTTATCAAAACCATCAAAGCGAGAGAAATTGAGAAAGTATCTCACTTTGCAGACCATATCTAAAAGGTTTGGCGGGGGAGTGGAAAATCAAATAACTAAGTACCTTCAGACTGATTTCAGCAAAGCTATTAATAAAGAATTTAGACTAACTATACCAGCTAGCTATATAGTCTTCTCGGTTTATCTGGAGCTACTCTTAGAACACCAGCCGCATAAGCCATATGCGAATTCTTCTCATCTACCTCACTAACCACTCTTTCGATATCAGCTACTAGGAAACCCTCCCTCTTTTCATTAGTCTTTCTTTTGATCTTAGTTATGATATCTTACTGATCTTCTTTCTTCTTCCTAATTAGGACTAGGCTTCTGGCCATGCATAACCATGGATTGAAGCCTATTATCAATCTCAACTTCAGTGAGATCATCCCTGACATCCTTCTTCTTATTAGTATAGACCCGAACCGAAGACTTCATCCTGTTATTTGAGCTTGACGTAAATCCGATTTTCTTAGACATTTCCTTAGATTTCTTATACATTGATATAGTATGAATAGAAACTGCCCATAGAAATCCTCTTCTCTAATGGATATAGCGTCACCAAGAGTGAAAGACACATTCCCTATAGGCATCAAGAGCAAATAAGCTGGTGTCATTTTTTCATATCCAGCAGGGTACATATACAACATCAATAGCAGGCACATTGTCTTAAATAGAAAGGCAGGATAAGGCGTATCAAAAGATGCTAATACTCTCTGAAACCCACCATGAGGTTCTATAATGAGAATCTTGTACGCCCATCTTTTATTCAGTGTACTAGAACAAGTATGAGTATGCGGAATGACTCTTGGAATGATGAAGAAAATCACCCTAATTACAATATTAGGCCAAACCGAGGTCCTTTGGCTAGTTATAGGGCTATTAAGACCTACCTCCGTTGTTTCTGTCATCACTGCCCCCATTCTTGGACCAAGTAAGGCCTTGGATTTTCGTGAAATAGTGGAGTACTGGTTCAATACTAACTAGCATTCATCCACTGACCCCCCAGTTTATGGTTGGCCACCTCCCACTCATGAAAGATCTCCTACATCAAAGCTAAGATGAAATTGCCCGAAGTCT
The DNA here is from genome assembly GCA_037367405.1 of Ottelia alismoides. NCBI lineage: Eukaryota > Viridiplantae > Streptophyta > Magnoliopsida > Alismatales > Hydrocharitaceae > Ottelia > Ottelia alismoides. The sequence continues at coordinate 436,127 of JAZKJV010008779.1, read as the reverse complement.
TGCAAGAGCTCAATGATCGGGATACCTTACTCCAGGAGCTCAGAGAGAACCTGCACCGCACTCCGTATGCGTGCCTCCGCCAACCGGGATGGGATGTCCAGTATCCAGGGTGGTGGGTTCTACTTCGACTCTCCACCTTTAGTCATAAACGTGACCACAAGCTTAGTCCAAAATACTGCGGACCCCCCATCTATTCATAAGCAACCAAGCGCATCGGGGAGGTCGCCTATGAAGCCGGAGGGAACTCGCATCCACCCTCTTTTCCATGTCTCCCAGCTTCGACCCTGATTATAGAGTAGGGCACACCCGGCACTACTGCTCCCTTGCCTGCTGACTGGCTGACCCTGGAAGAGCTCTCTGACTGGATGTGAGAGGAATGGTGAAAGGCGGTCGGAGGTTCTACGCGGACTACCAAAGACCCTGTGGCTTCCGTGGTGCTTTCTTCTTTCCAGGCATACTCTCGGGTTTAGCAAGTATTCACTCACCTGCGGAAAAGAGAAATCCACTCTCTTTCATCTTTTTGATGTTAGGAATGGTCTTATATACTGGTTGCGAGGTCTCGACGCTCCTTTCCAGCTCTGCTGCGCTAAGACTCCCGCTCTGCTTTTGAGCTCTTGACTATTGGCGGGTCTGAAAATGGCGTGAAAAACATGGTCCCCTAAATCTCTGACAGGGTTAGCGAACCAAGGGACGATGTCGAAATAGGGACCTACCTTCCCCCATCAATCTATTTCCATTCTGTAGAGAGCAGCGAGCGTAGACGTGCATTGAAGCTGCAGGCTATATAAATGAAATGCGAAGGGCGATCAAAGAGGAAGAGTAGGTGAAGGGAAATGTCATAAATTTGCGACACCTATGGCCTCTTTATTCCCATCCATGAAGAATAGGAATCAACCTTCCCGGGAAGAGAGTTCGCAATATCTAATCCCTAGATTAGTTGGGAGCAGAGCTTGATTTCATATTTGGGCGCAAGGAGAAATGGTGCATTACAAGCCCTCAACGGATAAAAGTGACTCCTTAACGCAAAAGGACTTCGTGCTTTTTCCCGGCAGCAAGCATACGATATGGTGAAAGAAGGATGTCGATTGACCCCTAGCTTCTTTTTCAAAGGCTCCTCGAAGGGGCAAGTCCACCCTCTATACGTCACAAGGAGTAGGGAAGAAGCCTCCAGACAGGGGCGCTGAGCATTGACGAAAGCACAACTTTTCCTTGACAAGTCATTTGAGAACTCAAGATAGCCTTGGTTACTCTGACCGAGAAATAGACAGTTCAAGATTTCTTATCGGACTGGGAATGATTAGTCTATCTTCCGTGCATTTACTGAATTCTCACAAAATACAACATTAGTAGAAATTAGCATTGTCCAATGCTCAAATATTCCAGAAAAGAAAAGTCAGAGTGTTATATATATAGTCGCGGGTCTAATCTATATATATCTACCTGACCTATCTCTTTTTTCTAGACTTGACGCGTATGCGATGGACTGGTTCGGAGTCTACTACCGAGATCGTTCTACAAGCACTGGGAATGGCTGTCGAGCACTAGCATCATCCAATGCCATCTCCTCATTCCTACCCCCAAAAATGAAAGACCCTGGGGCGCCTTTGGTGCGATGCACCATTGACAACATGAGCTTTGAGCGCATCCCTCCTTGATAAGGGTGCCTCAATCAACCTCCTCCCAGCTGCCATTCAGCGTCTGTTGGATTTTGGGAAGCTGAAGCCGGTCTCGATTATACGGCGGATCGATCTGTTAGGTCAAGGATGATTGGAGGATGTGATAGTGAGGGATGAACATACCTGTTGATTTTCTTGTTATGGAGATGAACCCCACTAAGACTTTGGCCTAGACACCCATCATCTTGGGTTGTCCCTTTCTCTCTACGGCCAAGGCCAACTTCGACTTTGAAGTGGGAAAAGTGGAATGAAAGGTCAAGGGCTCGATTGTTCCTGTCGATCTCCTTGTCCTCGGAGACCGAATGTGGGTGGATAGAGGAGTGTTCTTATTTGGACACTGAGAATGTTCTTGCTCAGGTAGCATCTGACCCACTCCATGCCACCATCTCTGCTGACACATACGGGCACGGAGAAGACCAACAGTACTGGTCTGAGTGTTTGGACTCAACTCCCGTCTCTCAGGAGAGATCTTCTGCGACTTAGATAGGCCTTGGGGTGAATTAGATGCAGAGTTGTGTGCTCTATCGTCTATAGTCATGCCTATGATGAGCTCGCCCTTCGAGATGACTAGCCCCACTTGGGGGCTACCCTGATCTCAGTGCCTCTCGGATAGCGACCTTGTTCACATTGCAGGGAAGGTGTCTGAGATGTTGACTTTGATGGACAGACATAATCAGCTCCCTTCACAATCTGCTTGCTATGAGCCTCCACCACCGGCTTCGTCAGTCCAGGTCAACCCTTCACTGGACCCATTTCAGATATATCAGAAACTTGACATGGATAACATGAAGCATTGCATAGAGGTCAAGGCTGAGAAGATCCGAGAACTCCAGCGCCTGACCCTCACTGCCACTGGTTCAAAGGCTTTCTCTGATACAGGCTTTATATTTCCATTTCTGAGATTTGAGACTTCTCGGACGAGTAACTCCCTCTCAAGCAAGCCCCTATCTATACCACGTATCACTAGACATGGAACGAGTGATGTTGGCATGAGAACGTAGGCTTAAGCGAGTAGAATAAGAACATCGGCCCTGTCTGTCATCCTCGTCTACTATCTTTCATGCCAATCATTTACTCATCACATAACTCATAGTGTAGTGTTGTTTTTCAATATGTAGTTTGATTTGTTGGAACCACCAATTGTTCCTCAAATCATCTACTTCAATTACCAGAATGACCTGGGTTCCGTACTTAACAGGACTGGATTTTCTTTCAAGAATGGTGTAACCTGGCCATTGATCACGGACTCTTCATCTGGTTGCTTGAGTTCAGTTGCTTTTCACCTTCTTTGGCTTTTCTTTGAGAAACTACAGATGGGCTCGTTGCTTACCCGGTATGCGCCTTGTCGAGGAACATGACACTTAGCAGATAACAACATTCATTCCACTAAATAAGGAAAAGAAATCAATCCATTCGCGTTTACAAGATACACTAATTCTGAATACGACATGCACTCCAAAAGTGAGATTCTTTATCCATAGGACGACAGGACATGAAAACAGTATTTCAAGCAAAAGAGTCACTTTTTGATCAAGTTGGTTCTATGTTTATTTGCTCAAGTGTCATAATAGCTGAGGAGTTGACAGAAAGCAACACTGTTTTCCATGTTCTCATGGGTCTAGCTTCACCGGAGAAAGGTGGATGCTAGCATTATCAAATCTTTGAATTCGTGTAATGTGATCCCAATTAAATCATTCTTTCAAGCTATTAGATTCATTCTTGAAGTTGAGAAGGTTCCCTTATTATTGAACTTTTCACACACTTAGAATGATTGAGTTGATGCGTAATAAAGTGGGGTATATACATCTAGACGTGCCTGATACTAGAGATTTGACCAAAGGTTTGATGAATGCAAAAGACAAATACAAACGTGAGCAATTCTATTCAGCTGAACAAGCTGAGTCTCCTACGAATGAGAGACCTGAGAATACAACCTGAACTCCTCCTCTTCTACTACCACAAGTTCAGAAAAAGAACCAGACTATTGGAGGATGAAGATAATCAGTATATCAGTATGCTACTTTTCTTTCTTGATTGTTCTGTGAATCCTAGTGTAGTGATTGGAAAGGTGGCTGGGAGTGTAGAGAATCAAAAGGTGGGTCCAACCTAATACACATGCCCGGTTCCAACACTCATGATAAAAAAGAGGACATATACCCTCTCTTGCTTGGAACAAACAGAGCTAGTCCTTCCTTCTCAACTAGTCTATTTTGTAGTCAGTGCATTCTACAAGCTTCTTTCATTCGTTCCACAAGTCGAATGCGAGGCGATAGCCGATAGAAAAGAGATATTGGTTTGATGGTTAGTTACAAAAAGCCAACAAGCATTCATTACATATGAGAGGTGCAAAGATATGACACATAGCCAAAACAAGAACTTCACAAGAAGCCGACAATGATCTTTGGCCGGGTAAATGCTCATTATTCAAAATATAGCCGATAATGCAAATGATCATTATTGAGATTTGAAGTCGAAAGGTTCAAGGATGGACTATTCTTCAAAAAAGAAGCTGACAAACAAATCAATCACCCAGCCTCTTCTTTAATCCCTTTCCTAACATTCTTTCTTCTTCATATATATAGATATATGATATAAAGGGCAATTACTTAGAAGTACAATTTGTGCAACATCCCTTCCTATCTGATAGAAAAGTCTCCCATGATCCTGAACTAATCTTACACAAATCCCAGGTTTGTCTATGAAGAGCTGATCTAATTGTATTAGTTTCTATAATCTCTTTCTTCTGCGTAATACTAATTGATAGGGCCTCATTGATAAGTGATACAAGATCTCGTGCATTGGAACCCACAGTTATGGGCCGAATCCGTTAATATGGAACATATGCTTTTCCAAGTGAAATCCTGTAGTATATGATAGAATGAAAAAGTGCTTTCGGAATAAGAAGCCTTCGCATCTTAATGCATGATTTCATTTCTTTGGAGCCGGGATCCACTTTTTGGGGAATATGAGTCGAAGCAATAACAAGAATCTTTCTAGTGGAACATCTTTCATAATCCCTGGAGAGATAGTTTACTAATAGACCGAGGGATAAATAATTCGACTCATTCACATACAGATCATGAATGTTTGGAATCCATATTATGCAAGGAGACATTGATTTTGCTAATTCAAATTGAAGGGTGATATCTTTTCGGTCGTTTTTCGTCATTATATACACAGTTAGCGCATTCGTCATAGTTAGCAGCTCCATGTCAAGGTCATCATCAATATGGATATCGTTACTATCATCGATATCGATATCGATATCATCACTATCATCGATATTGATATCATAAATCAAACCTTTAGGCCGGGAACTTGTTCAGAAATACCGTAATGAAAGGAACATAGGAGTATGTCGCTAGGTATTTGACCAAATATGATCGTCTAGTTCCTATAGAACCTCTCACTAAAATAACCCTAGAAGGGGATATAGTTAAGCGGAGTGAAAAGGGTTTTCCATGAGACGGGAAATTCAAACTATTAGCCCACACGAGGTTTGTGAATAAGTAATTGTCTTATAATGAGCATGAAATATCCGTCTTTTTGCAAGACTTGATCTATTGAACTCATAATGAATTAGAGACTTTTGATGAATGTCAACTACGTATCGTAAGTAAATTGATCCTCGTTGTTCAATCATTTGATAACAAGAGTCATTCTTTGATAAATGATCACTATGAGTCAGACTTAATAGAATTTGATCCATTCTTTTTTCTGTGGGTGGAGAACTGAACTCAGAATTCTCTTTCTTCATCATCAATCGAATCACTATTACTACCGAGGATTCTATTTGATCATCAATCCAAGAAGCCTTGACGCTTTTTCTTTTTCTTATCAATGAATAGATCTCTTTACTTGTACGACATAGATGTCTCGTATTTCTCAAAAAAGTTCTTCTTTGATGGGATTTTGTATGTGACTTATGAGATCGATGAGACTGATATTCAAATATTGATTCTTAGAATGTATTGATTTGACCCCATAAGAGGATCCACCGCCCAATAGCATGTTGCCGCCAAAAGCAGAACCCCGTATTTCTTTGACAAAATCTCCTAATTATTCCAGAGCAACTAGAAATAGATTCTTTAACCAGAAAGAATGAAGTTCTGATGTTGGAGACCAATCCAGAAGTTTGAGCAACTCAATCACGTATGATTCCATCATCAAAGATTTGATCTTTTCTAACTCTATCTGTAATTCGCTAGAGGCTCGGGAAACAAAGAGAATATGTATACGAACTCAATATCTAGCAACAAGAAGAAACAAAAGGATTGAATAGAGGAACTCTCAAGCATTTGTTGATATCAGACGTGTCCATATCAACAGAATGGGTGACTCATTATTTCTATGAATCATTTTTTCGGTCAGAAAAAGATTCTGTAAACACTGACTCGAAATATAACTTATCAGATTCCATTGTGGAAGAATCGCCCACCATTTATTCTGAGGAATTTTGCGTGATATACCTGATCCATGCATAATATCATGAAAATTAGATATGCATTTTGGACTGCTACTTAGTATCGGCAATGAGTTTGAAAAGGTATCGTGAAAGGGTGAAAAAGAGAGAGCTGGATAGAAGTTAGAGGACTGGAGATAAGGCTGCCTTACTGCATTAGAGGAATGGAGCTGATACCGAACCAGTTGTGAAGTGCAGGGAGAAGGCCCAGGCAAGCAGTAAGCAATACATTCAACCGGTCGATTCGCTCTAAGCTCTCGCTTCCCTTGTCGATTCGCTCCAAGCTCAGGCTTCCCTCAACCTATTATATCTTTACTTAACACACCGCTGAATGTCGTGGCCCCTAAGAATAGTTAGGAAAATGCTAGATTGAAAAAAGTCGTCAATATAGGTCTTTCTTTCCAAGCTTCGAACTTATATCACTATCTAATAATTGGAAGGACTCTTTGCTTTCTTTCGATAAGTCATCAAAGTGAGTGGACTCGACTTATCAATCAGTCGAGTGAAGATTCCTGGGGCTATTGTGGATTGGGAAGTTTGAGATGTGAGTTGGCCGGTTACTTAGAGAGCGGTGGGAAAGTAGAATGTCCGCTCATCTCCTTTTGAACCCTACTTCTGAGGCCGGGAGGAAGAAGACCAGAAAGGCGGAAGGGGAAAAGAAGAGACGAAGAGGAGCAAAGAGAGGGAGTCTTAGGGGGTATGGTAGTTTCCCCAACAAATATAAAAGACCCTGCGGGATTAGAAGTCGGTATGAGATAGGAAAGTCGGAAAGGTCTGACCAAGGAAAGAAGTAGTCCCTCCTAAGGAGCCTTTGAAAAAGATATGGGGAAGCGGTTAGAGCCTGAGGGGAGCAGGGACGAACAAAATAACTGGCCTAAAAAAAAGAAGTGATCAGGCGGTCCTACTATCAATAAAGAAAGTCACTACGCTGCTGAAGAGGCTCCTATCTGATCAAAGAGCAAGAACAAGGAAGACATGAGAAAAAGAGCTGACCTTAGGAATGATTTGCGTCATAGCGAGTATTCAATGTCGGGGAGGGAGTTGAACTTTACATTATAGAGTCATTCAGAGATCTGCCTTTCCTCCCTATCTTAAAAAATGACTTGGATGGGTATGTGCCAATCAACCCACGGTTAATCCCCAGGCCGAACTGCCCAGATCAGTCTCTCCCTCTATATATAATGCTGTCTTGCTACTCTTGGGAGTCATTGCATCAGTGCGTACCTCTTCGGTAAGCGGCTTATCAGAATTGGGCAGTCTCGTTGCATATGAGCATTTATTGTTAGTAAGTATGCTTCTGCTTGTCTTGTTGGACATGCGAGCCCACGGCGAGCCATTATGAAATAAATGTTATTGCAATTCACTCCTTAATCTGAAATAAAGAGTACATAATTTGCATAATAGGTCCCTTAGTACAATTAGGGTTATGTACCATGGACATCTTAATGATCATACAGCTGTTGATTCAATTATTGAACCATAGAGGCTGGTGCTTAGATGAATATCTAATGAGTTAGATTGAGGACTCATCAAGCACTGTCAAATGTTTATTAAGAGATGATCTCCAGCCTGAGTAGGATATGGCAATCCTATCTCATTTAGGTTGATATCTGACCGACCTCTTGATGCAGGTCCTCTGCATAGGAATAGAGATTCGGAGGTGTCAGATGAGTTAGGTCAAAGAGTTGACTTAACGAGATCGAGATAACCTAAGTCCTATATCATAAGTTGTCATGATATAGGCACACATCCTCTGACCGGAGACAGATGTGTTACTATATGTCTGAGTATGTACATTTGGCGGACCAATAGGTTGATGACCTAATCAAGGTCTATACATCGGCGCGCTGATGTGCATATAAGGGCATACGAGTAATACGATCTCTCAAAGGGATCATACTTGTTCAGTTACTGAACCGGAAGACATGAGCTCACTCATGAGATATTGGGAAAAATCAAATTCCATGCGCATGGTCGTCTCGCTTTGGAAGTATGACTGAATTTGTAGGTTTAATATATACTTTTGGAAAGTATATGATCAAGACCTAGGTATGATATATGCTTTTGGAAAGTATATGATCGATACCGACTCCCAATGATCGAATGAGAAACTTACTGATAAAAACCTGAAGTATACAGTATAAAGTTGATCTTATACTTCGGGTTTATTCTGAGTCTTCCAGTATGCAGGATGTACAGGTATTGGGAATACCTGAGGGTGTTGTGATCATAAACGGTTGTATAACCATGACGCTTCCATTCTTAGGGAGTGATGAAACGGGTCTAGATTTTAGTGACTCCTCTCAGTAGAGAAGTAATCTGATCTTAGTCCAAATGTTGGACATTAATCTGAATATGATTCAGATTCAATGATAAGATTAGATTTGCGGTCTTGATTTAATCAAGCATCTATGGGAGGCCCGAGATCTGGATTTGAGATGTGATCTCAATATCCATGTCACTATACGTGGAACAATACAATCGCCCTGTCCTTATCTCCAAGTATTCGCGGAGAAAGCGCATTATCCTTGAAAGAGTTCATGCATAATTCTATTATTGATATATATATCCGAGCATTGACAAAATGTATAATTACATGTGATTTAACTATCAAGATTAATATGAATTTGATTCATATTATAAAGAGAGTTATCTTAGATAACTAAATGTGATTTGATTATCAAAGATGTGAATAATGTGAATGTGATTCATATTATTTGAACACATGAGATAAAGAGATCCAAGATGATTAAATATGATTTAATTATCAAGGATAAGAATAATGTGGATAGTAATATCCAATTATTCATAATATATTATAAATGTGATTTATAATGTATTAGAGAGAGTTAAATATAATTTATATTTGTAGATTAATTATTAATGTGTATTGGATACACATTGTCTAATTAATTGAAAATGTAAATTACATTTTGTTTTGGGTTGTGAATATGATTCACAATATTCCAATGTCAAGATTGTAATATTCCCAAAATTAATAGAGAATTATTTTGGTGAATTAAAATACCAACAAATTGTTGTTGTAAAATAAGTAGAGAGAAATTCAAGGAGATGTGCAATCTCATGGATTGCATTGAGATTGCCCTCCCTTTTGGAAAGAGGGGGGCGGTACCAATTTCCTTGTGAAATTGGTGGCTGTCCCCCCCCTCCAAAGAGGAAGGTTGATCTCTCTTTATTCCTCTCTCCTTATTTGATTGATTTAATATGGTATTAATATTTAATTGATTTATCAAATATATTTTTATCAAATTAAATCAGAAGTTGTTGGTTTTTACCAACAACAATCTTGACCATTGGATTGACATAAATCAATCTCATCCATTAATTTTATATGTCACATGGATTGAGATCCATAGATCCCAAAACCCTATAAATAGAGAGGCATACCCATGCTCTCTCTTTACACATAATGATTGAGAAGCATCTCTCTCTCTCTCTCTTTCTCTCTAGACGTCAGCCCTCTCTCTCCCTCTCATGGCCGTCCACCATGGATGCCATGGAGAGGTTCTCCATCGTCGCGGCATCGTCTTTATGCTACCCGTTCTTCTGCTCGTGGATCTCCGTCTCCTTCGGTGCACCTCGCTCGTGAAGAAGACGTCAGATCTCGTGTGTCGAGATCAGGAGATCCGCCGCTTGGATCATCAACATGGATTGCGAGAAGCACGCGGTTCATCCCCGCGCTCGCAAGCGTCTCCTCCGTCGGATCGGACTTGAGACAGGAGGTCTCTTCGTTTAGAGACTCGATCGCAACCACGCTTCAAGAGGTAATCCTACTACTTGTTTGTGGTCTAGACGAAACGATACGAGAAGTGTTCTTGGATCATGTGGTTTCGTCGTAAGAAAATCTTTTTAAATTCCGCTGCATCGAGCAACTAGTACGACTAGTCACTCCTCGTCGTATTCGATATGACGCTCACGCTTCCGTGATGCGCTTGAGGATCTAAACATATCCTTCAAGTGGTATCAGAGCCTTAGGTCGATGGTTTTGAATATGATTCGCAAACCGAGGACGATTTGGGTTCGTTAAGGTCGCGAAAGTTTTTATCGCATTTGATTTCGCAGATTTGTTTAGTGTATTTTTTTCAGCCCTGTTTAGATTGTTTAAACACGAAACTAGTACTTGGATTTTGTTCCCCATTAAATAAGGAAACCATAGGATCTGAGTTTGCGTAAATCATATTTCGTATGCTCGAGAAATGGTTGTTTTAATGAACATGTATTCACTGTTACGGGAACTGCGAATCTTAACGTAATTAAGGAGTTAATTACTGTTTAGAGACGCCTCGAAATGCATGCAAAACAAATAGGTTCTGTTGTAAATCAAGTTAGCAAACAATGTAAATTTACTTTGCTTAATTTGGATTTAAATTGATTGAGATATGCTAATTTTAGTAAGTAGGGGTCACTGCTGAAATTACTTTCCTAATCAAGAACTATGTGATTGTCAATTAGTGAAATTAATAGTTAATTTCATGAAATAATTATGGAAAATATTTGACAAATATTGGAATATGATTATTTCCTTAATTGACTTGGCCCCAATCAATTAATTGATTAGATTTGATCTAAATCATAATTTGAATCACAATCATCAAACTCCTTGCTTGAATAGGATTGGGAATTTGTCTAGCAAATTTCCTTATAATCAAAATTGTTTTGATTACTATATGGTTTAATTTAGGTTGAAAACCCGATGATCATCTCAAGTAAAAATTAATCAATTTGGCATTATCATTTCCCGAGGCGGATATGAGTCTAGTCGGGGATCGCTGGGGTAGCGGGTTGCAACGTATGCGGTCCGTCCCACTCCCGCCGGTACTGGCCATGACAGCGGGTAGGGCCGGGATAATGTCTGAGGGATTAAGATGTATTTTTCAAATTATTAAAATATGTATTAATACGTACTTTGAGAATAATACCATATATATTCAAGCATAAAATTAAGTTTGATAGATTGAATTGGATTGATACTTAATTTAATATCATTAAGTTAATTATGTCCAATAACGAATACTCTAATATGATTAGAGTTAATAATTCCCTTGGAAGAATTAATTATATGAATGTGATTCATAGTAATTAATTAAATTTGAATAAGAGGTGGAGGATCACAAAAGTGACATCCATGGTCTCCCGTCAAGGCGAAGGGTTTCCGTCGCCAGGGATTGTATATAGGAGACGCCTGTACGAAGTGACAGCTCCTATATGCAAGCGCATCTGGATCGGACTCTTTGCTTCTCGAAAGAGTAAGGCCGTATGCGTAGTGACCCCAATATCAGATCCTCATATTATTGGGGCGATATTGGATTGCGCATAGCGAGTTCTATTCCTGTTGACGGTTGGTTCAATTAACAACGAGTCAACATCACCTTAGGGGTTGTGGGCACAAGTGTTAAAGACCGAATTGGGAAATGCAAGTTGGACTTGCAAGGCGGAATGTGTTCCCGCTTCTCTTTATTGGAGTTGCAGTTTTTCATATTATTGGGATGTAACAAAGATAAAGAGGAGATCCCAGATCTTGCTGAGATATAATGGTAAGTATATCTCTTACATTGAAAGTGATTAAGGGAATGAACTTTCATTGTTGACATGGCAAGACAACTTTGATATAAAAACTCCTAAATCAAAGTATAATATGTATATATATAAATATATAAACTCATGCAAATTTCTTATTTCAGATAATCCTTCATTAAACCCACTCAATTCTATACTCAATAATAACCAGTAAAATATCATGGATTGGACCCTTGATCCAGATATTGTAATTGCAGATGGACACATAATGTATGTGGTTGCAATATGCAAGTTTCCTCATAATAATGAGAAGTGATAATTAAATAGACAATAGGACTAAAATCCTAGGGTTTGTATGTCTCTATAAGTCTTGATCTCATCGAATGTACTTTTGAAGTGACATGTCGATAATGATCGTAATTATCAAATAATCCTTATAAAATTCGAAGAAGATGTTCTGGCATACATATGTGCTCTCGACATTTAATCATGAATGATGTGGTTCTCTGCATCATAAAGAATGGTGGCTCTATAAGAGATGATGTATTCAAATTCTTTGAGTACCTACCTGAACCAATATTTTAAGAGTCTAGATGGATGTAGATACGATGAATGTCATCATTCTACTATCTATACTCTAGTCATTCATGAAGCTTCAGAATATTTATATTGTATGAACTTGAATGAAGCTTGTATAAATGTTGAAATACTCTTATATTGAAAATTTTTATTTTAAGATAAGAGATCCTTGGTCTTGAGCAATAATTGCTTATAGACAAAGGGAGCGCAGTGGAAGCATGGGTTGGACCCACGTAAGAGGTATAGTAAAAGAGTTGACTGTATTTCTGTGACTTCCATATGACATCCAAATAGTTGGATGAATGCCAATACTGCAATAAGTTGATGTGTTGATAGTATGACTATCAAATCTATCTAGAATCCTTAGAGAAGGAATCAGATAGTGCATCAAATTAATCTACATATAATCATTGAAATTGACTTACTTATTTGATAAGATAAAGTTTAATAATTGTATCTCAATCTTCTAATAACACTTGCAATTGGTTGCATATGTATTAGAATATTAGAAATTTGATCTTAAGAGTTATTGGTCATCCATGTTGAAAGTGATGCAAGTGTTGCAACAATTTCCATTGGATCAATAGACTTCATATTCTCAGTGGGAGCCCTTAGTCTTAGAGAATGTCTCTATGACCTAGATATTAGAATACACTCATTGTTTATTTCTAATTGTTGGATATAAACATGAATTCTGTAATAAATTTATCATAAAGAGTTATGATGGAGATATTTCATATAGTAATCTAAAATCTAGTGGACTCTACAAAATTAGAAATTAATGAATGGTTCATTAAGATTTCTAATACTGAAAATTAAAACCTTTAAAGATCAATAGGAGGATAAAGATCATTTGACAATGATCTGGCATCATGTTTTGGACATTTGTTTGTTGATGCGATCAATAGACTGATAAGAGATGTACCTTTAGATTGTCTAAATGTTCAAATCTTACATACTTATGAATATTGTATTCAAGAGTAAAAATGTCCAATACACCCTTCTTTGGGAAAGGTGTAAGATGTTGAGGTATTCAAGATCTCATACATATTGATGTATGTGAATCATCTATATCAGAATAAACATTATGGATATGTGATATCTATTAGTGATTATTTGTGATGTGAGATTTCTTCTCTTCACTTAGAAAACTTTGAAATGTTCAAAGATTTCACATTTTGGTTTAGAATCAAAGTTTGAAGGAAGATGAAATGAATTTGATCTAATCAAGGTAGCTTGTACCTATTAGATGAATTCAAGGAATACCTTATGGAGATGTGAATATCATTTCTATCTCACCCCTCCTAATGAGCCTTAACTCAATAGAGTTGTAGGGAGATGCAATTGATCATGTGTGACATGATTTGATCAATGATTAATCTTAGCATAATTATCTCTTAGTTTCCAGGTATATGTGGTAGAGACTACATTATACACTTAATAAGGTCCCAAGCTGGTAAGCTGGAATCTAGCACCAGAGAGTGCTACTTCATTAGGAAAATAAAGGATGGTATTAGATACCTACTTTATGACCTTGAGATTCTTAAAAGATCTCATCTTTGAGAATATGATTCTTATAGGATGACTCTCTTGAGAATCAAGATGAAAATGAAGTAAAGGAACTCATTTAATATTGAAAAGATAATGAGGCTCCTGAAATCGGAAACTAAAATAGATATATAAATATGAAACATTAATACCTCTTCAAATAAGTTTGAGGATGGATTCCATGTGTCAGTTAAATCTGAAAATGATCGGAATTCATGTGATGCACCTCCTGAGGATCATGACATGGAAAGATGGATGTTAGCAATAAAAGTCTAATGTAGACTTCATATACAAGAGTTGTATATGGACCCTCGAGGATCCACCTATATGGGTCTGACCCATTAAGGTGTAAATGGATCTTCAAGAGAAAGAGGGAACCTGATGAGAAGGTATAGACCTTCAAAGCACGGTTCGTAGCCATGAGCTACACACCGAAGAGAAGGCATCGCTTGCGATAAGACTTGCTCTCCAGTGACCTTGTTTTAACCCATCAGAATATTGCTAACTATAGCTACACAACTTGTCTATGACATCTTCATGGTGTGAGTCAAGATTGCATTCCTCTATGAATACCTCTCTGAGGATATTCATATGAAGTAGCCCCAGGGCTTCATGGTTGAGGAAAGCAAGGTGTGCTAGCTGAAGAACTCCATCTTTGGACTCCAATAAGTTTCTTGTAGTTGGAACATAAGATTTGATGAAATTATAAATGTTGTGATTTCAGATAAAATCTTGATGAACCATGTGAAGCTTAGTGGGAGTGCCATTGCGTTCATTGTGCTTAATGTAGATATTATTCTAATCATTTAGAATGATATAAGAATAAATAATAAGTGTTTGATAATTTGGTTGTTCCATACCTTGAGATACGATCTCGAGGATACCTCTTAGATCTTAGTTCTGAAGTAGCTCAGAAGCAAAGAGAAGAGGATATTGGGACCGTCACATTAGTAGTACACCTTGGACTTATTCCATTTTCTGGAAAAATTCCAAGAAAGGCTTCCTTCCCTTATGATGTGGTAGTGACCTGTCTAAAGGGATATCACCTCAAAGAGTTGAGGAAGTGAATGCTAGAACTGCTTGCACTTGTGTATCAGTTATGAGAAGCTGGGTATATACTAGATGTGTACAAGATCCAGATGTCTGCCATGCAGTGGGAGAAGTAAACTGTTACTAATCCTGCTATGGAGATAAAACACTTGATTGCAGTAATAATAATATCTTCAAAGATGATAAAACTTAGAGATAGTGATCTCAAAGTCTTATCTTCAAAAGTTTAAGATCTTGTAGATAGTGATCTATAAGGGTCTTGACTACAGATACCTTAGGAGATAGAGATCTCAATGAATGAAGGTATTCTAAAAGGATTATGGGAATACTGGTTACGATAATTAATAAGATGTAGTGTCAATGACACTATAACCGACAAAATTGAGTATTGGTTGCATAGGATGCAACATTTGCATTGGATGCAAGCACTATTACTAGGAGATATGCAAGTGCCATAGAAGGACTTGGCGTAGTCTCTTGGGAACAGAGTGACTGATCAGCTTACCTAGCTATTTTTAAATAGCCTATGATTGTCATATGAGTGTGGGTTTAAATGATTAGCCTATTAATGGCTCTTTGGGCTAGTGGGAGATTGTTGGACATGCGAGCCCACGGCGAGCCATTATGAAATAAATGTTATTGCAATTCACTCCTTAATCTGAAATAAAGAGTACATAATTTGCATAATAGGTCCCTTAGTACAATTAGGGTTATGTACCATGGACATCTTAATGATCATACAGCTGTTGATTCAATTATTGAACCATAGAGGCTGGTGCTTAGATGAATATCTAATGAGTTAGATTGAGGACTCATCAAGCACTGTCAAATGTTTATTAAGAGATGATCTCCAGCCTGAGTAGGATATGGCAATCCTATCTCATTTAGGTTGATATCTGACTGACCTCTTGATGCAGGTCCTCTGCATAGGAATAGAGATTCAGAGGTGTCAGATGAGTTAGGTCAAAGAGTTGACTTAATAAGATCGAGATAACCTAAGTCCAATATCATAAGCTGTCATGATCTAGGCACACATCCTCTGACCGGAGACAGATGTGTTACTATATGTCTGAGTATGTACATTTGGCAGACCAATAGGCTGATGACCTAATCAAGGTCTATACACCGGCGCGCTGGTGTGCATATAAGGGCATATGAGTAATACGATCTCTCAATGGGATCATACAGGTTCAGTTACTGAACCGGAAGACATGAGCTCACTCATGAGATATTGGGAAGAATCAAATTCCATGCGCATGGTCGTTAGCTTTGGAAGCTTGAATGAATTTGTAGGTTAGATATATACTTTTGGAAAGTATATGATCAAGACCTAGGTATGATATATGCTTTTGGAAAGTATATGATCGATACCGACTCCCAATGATCGAATGAGAAACTTACTGATAAAACCCTGAAGTAGAAAATATAATGTTGATCTAATACTTCGGGTTTATTCTGAGTCTTCTAGTATGCAGGATGTACAGGTATTGGGAATACCTGAGGGTGTTGTGATCATAAACGGTTGTATAACCATGACGCTTCCATTCCTAGGGAGTGATGTAACGGGTCTGGATTTTAGTGACTCCTCTCAGTAGAGAAGTAATCTGATCTTAGTGCAAATGTTGGACATTAATCTGAATGTGATTCAGATTCAATGAGAAGATTAGATTTGCGGTCTTGATTTAATCAAGCATCTATGGGAGGCCCGAGATCTGGATTTGAGATGTGATCTCAATATCCATGTCACTATACGTGGAACAATACAATCGCCCTGTCCTTATCTCCAAGTATTCGCGGAGAAAGCGCATTATCCTTGAAAGAGTTCATGGATAATTCTATTGTTGATATATGTATCCGAGCATTGACAAAATGTATAATTAAATGTGATTTAATTATCAAGATTAATATGAATTTGTTTCATATTATAAAGGGAGTTATTCTTAGATAATTAAATGTGATTTGATTATCAAAGATGTGAATAATGTGAATGTGATTCATATTATTTGAACACATGAGATAAAGAGATCCAAGATGATTAAATATGATTTAATTATCAAGGATAAGAATAATGTGGATAGTAATATCCAATTATTCATAATATATTATAAATGTGATTTATAATGTATTAGAGAGAGTTAAATATAATTTATATTAGTAGATTAATTATTAATGTGTATTGGATACACGTTGTCTAATTAATTGAAAATGTATATTACATTTTGTTATGGGTTGTGAATATGATTCACAATATTCCATTGTCAAGATTGCAATATTCCCAAAATTAATTGAGAATTATTTTGGTGAATTAAAATACCAACAAATTGTTGTTGGAAAATAAGTAGAGAGAAATTCAAGGAGATGTGCAATCTCATGGATTACCATGATATTGCCATCCCTTTTGGAAAGAGGGGGCGGCACCAATTTCCTTGTGAAATTGGTGGTCGTCCCCCCCTTCCAAAGAGGAAGGTTGATCTCTCTTTATTCCTCTCTCCTTATTTGATTGATTTAATATGGTATTAATATTTATTTGATTTATCAAATATATTTTTATCAAATTAAATCACAAGTTGTTGGTTTTTACCATCAACAATCTTGACCATTGGATTGACATAAATCAATCTCATCCATTGATTTTATATGTCACATGGATTGAGATTCATGGATCCCAAAACCCTTTAAATAGAGAGGCATACCCATGCTCTCTCTTTACACATAATGCTTGAGAAGCATCTCTCTCTCTCTCTCTCTTTCTCTCTAGACGTCAGCCCTCTCTCTCCCTCTCATGGCCGTCCACCATGGATGCCATGGAGAGGTTCTCCATCGCCGCGGCATCGTCGTTATGCTGCCCGTTCTTCTGCTCGTGGATCTCCGTCTCCTTCGGTGTGCCTCGCTCGTGAAGAAGACGTCGGATCTCGTGTGTCGAGATCAGGAGATCCGTTGCTTGGATCATCAACATGGATTGCGAGAAGCACGCGGTTCATCCCCGCGCTCGCAAGCGTCTCCTCCGTCGGATCGGACTTGAGACAGGAGGTCTCTTCGTTTAGAGACTCGATCGCAACCACGCTTCAAGAGGTAATCCTATTACTTGTTTGTGGTCTAGACGAAACGATCCGAGAAGTGTTCTTGGATCATGTGGTTTCGTCGTAAGAAAAATTTTTTAAATTCCGCTGCATCGAGCCACTAGTGCGACTAGTCGCTCCTCGTCGTATTCGATACGACGCTCACGCTTCCGTGATGCGCTTGAGGATCTAACCATATCCTTAATGTCTTCCTTGGGGGTGACCTTGTTCATCCGATTTTCTGAAACTAGGAAAGTCAGGATTCCCACTGACCGCACAGAAACTCCTCGGCTTTTTTGAGCTTGGTGAAATTCCGGCAGTGTGTGGCACTTTCAGTTCTTTAGGCAACCAGCATAGTTTGCATCTGAGGGTATACGCGAAAGGGAACACATTCAGAAGAAGCTGAAGCCGGTGCCCTGAGTCTCTGGCTGACTAGCTCTCTAGGGCCATGGGAATCTCTCCTGATCTAAACTCTCCTTCCCTACTTGAGTAAGGGTATTCACTCACCCTCTTAGAGAGGCTACTACTCGCACGGAGCAGAGGTCAGTGGTGTATGGTGGGTCATATAGATATTAAGCACCCTTTAGAGGTAATCTTGCTCGTCATTCTATATGTTTGTTTTTGTTTGTTTTAGGAAGCTCCTATTGATTATTAATATAGTGAATTCAGGGAGCCGCTCCTCTACTTATGACCAATTATAGGTCAAACTCATAGAATAAAAGAAAATAGATTGTATGATATATGCAAATAGGATGAAAGATGACAATTCTACTTTCCACAATACGTGCTGGGATTACACAGACCTTCTCATCTTGCCGATAGTGATTGAAAATCTCCCGATCTGGTCCGTCTCTGTCCCGCCACTGGAAAAGGAGAGAAATTCCCGGGTCGGATTTAGTGGATATTTGTTCGACGATTTATGACCTCTGTCTGGTGCAGGTACTCTGCTAGGTATCGCTGGTCTATTGAGGGAGGAAATTCTTTCCACTTTTTTGTCAGCGTCTGATTTTGAGCAAAGTAATGGAGGAAATCACCTTCCCCTCACCCTCTCTTCCGATGCTCGATACCGTAAATACTAGATGATGTGGTTGACTTTTTCTTTGTTTTCTTGCGGGTCCTCTGTCTTGGGTTGGTAGCAGTTGGGTAGTAATTTCTCCGGGTACAGAGATTTCCTCCATGATTAGGGCGAATTGATGTTCGCAATTTTTTGGTATGACGATATCTCTTTTGTTTTTCGTGCTTGGATGGTGCGGTCTGGCAATCTTGATCCCCGAGGCTAGGTATGACCCAAAGCTAGGAGCCTACTTCTCACTGGTTTGACCGGAGGTTTTATATACTAGTTGGAAGTCAGTCGTCATCACTGAAAGCAAGTCTCGTCCTGGCTCTCATCAAGTGCTTTCTTCAAGGGACTAGAGAAGTATGAGAGTGCTTGCTTTCCCATCTCGTCAAACTGGTGGAACAGAACAAGCAGATATTCCGGAAGTCAGTCATCAAGTGGGAAAGAAAGTCGTTTTCATGCGATAGACTTGAGAATCGAAATGACTATTCAGACACGAATATTATAAACCACCCTACTAATATACTAGTAGCTCAAGTAAAAGAAATGGACTCAGAGATCTATGAACTCAATCGACTCGAGTGGTAACTCCATAAAGTTGTACTCTAGGGAAGAAGAGAAGGAATTCTGAAAAGGGCAGAAGGAAGTCATCAATAAAGAAGTCTCATCCCGGCACCAAGACAACTATATATTCATCATATTCATAATATTCTGATACTATTTATTTGGGGTAGTCTCGTAGGGCTAAAACAGAATCCTTTCCATTTGCATTTATCTTCCTTCTCTTATAAGATTGACCATATATCCAGGGCATTCCCTATTCCGCCAAAAGAGAGAGGTCTAGTTTTTCATATATATATATATATATATATAGTTTGAGGTCTTGGATCTCTTCTCTGCTTTGACTGAGACTAAGACTTGAGAATTCGAATAGAACTTCTAAGAAAGAAAATGGATGTCAAAACCTCAGGAATGAAATCAGCTCCTTCCTTCCAACCATGTATTATATGTATTTGTAGGAAATATCCTATACTTAACATTCATTCCTCATCCCCATTCTCTCCTTTTTCTCTCCCTTCTTTCGCAATATCTGATAGCAGACCACGACTTCTCAGGTGACTCGCGGCAGAAGATGTATCTCTTTCCTGGCTAAGAAAAGTCGAGAACTGGATTAGCAATGGGAAAAGCAATTCTAGAACTCTCTCTCCGACCCCCTACTAAGAGGAATAGAACTAGTGCTCTTTCCAGATTGACTCTCCAATAGAGATCAAGCGAGAAAAACTGGATTCTCCCTATAGGTCGACTAGGTTAGGCCATTGTATCTCGCTTCCCAATTCATCGCTGCATTCCAGGAGGCTAGGTCATGTTTTCTTTGTTCCAGGGTTCCACTGCTGCTGGACTGGCACTGGCTTGTCCTCTACCCCGCGCAGCACCTCTCGCTTCGTACCGTCGATGATACCGCACACCTCAGAGCCTGCGTCGAGACCCCCCTGTGAACTCCCTTGCCTTTCCCTCCCAACTTTTATCTAAAAGGAGGTACCTTTCCTCGAGGAAGTTTCCGGAGGTTTTTTATAGAATCATTACTCGGTCTTTTCACTAAGGGTGAAAAGAGGATGGAGACGGTCGTCGAGAGGCAGCGTTGACCTTCGGGTCTTTTCCGGATTTCTCTTTGAATCTCCCTTTTTTTTGCGTGGTCTGACGCTTTTCTCGATAGTTGTGAAAATCAGTAGGACGGTGCTATGCATTGCTTCTTTGACTAAAACAATGCCTCTGGCAGAGCAACGGTGTGTGGTACTTCTTTTTGTATCTGAATCCGTGTGGGTATACTGCCTTCTATTGCTTCCTAGTCTACGCCTTCGGGCTTTTCTTAGTTGAGTCTCGCTCCACTCCGTGGGTTATGCAGCTTCTGCTCCCTCCCTTGATGCTATCAATGAGAAGAGAGAATGGAAGTTAAGAGAATGTCGGATTCTATATTAAAAGGGAGAAAAGTCGAGGTGCATCATTATAAGGGGAAGACCAAGCCCTCGCACTACTCCTGCCCGCACACACCCTTTTCTCCTTCCTAGTTCGGAAATCCACCCTGCAGGCTATTATCTGATTTGCTTTTCCCCTGAATCAATGGACTCCTGATGTATACGAAGGACTGCGGTTCGTTCGAGAAATTCCTCTACCTCTATATCTATCTCTTAGAGGTGATAAGTAGGAAAGAGGAGGGGAAACTGTTTTCCTAGAGAAAAGAAGAAAGGTGCATTAGCGCTGCTACACTGCTCGCAGCTAAGAGAAAAGAAAGGTTGTCTACCTTATGCCTCAGTCAAGTCAAACGCCGCATAAAGAGTCTAGTCTGAGAGGGAGGAGGGGAAGGGAAGAGAGAAAAGGCAAGAGGTGGCGAGAAGACGGAGGCAAAAGCTGTTATTGTGCTTCCCTCGCCGACAACAATGTTTGAGTCTTGCCTAACCCAATGCATACTAACATTCCACTTGCCTTCTCCACGTTATTCAATAGTCCTCGTTGTCCTTCACGAACTTTTTGCTTCCTACCTTTCCTATAGTACTACTTCATAGGACTTCTTTGAGGAGTGGAATGATTATCACAAAAATCAGGATTTGTCTTTCTCACGTAGATTTTCTTAATTCAGCTCTGACCCCTATGGATCGGAACCCCCATAGACTATTCCACTACACAGCGGTGCCCATTAGCTCTTGTGGAATGAACTGCAAAAATCTATCCACTCTGACATTATGACGCTGTCTATTTGCCTTGGCAGATTAGGGCTGGGAATCTTCCATAACTTCTTGCCTTGGAGACCCTTTGTCTAGTCGAAAACTTGATGCTCCACGCTTGATTATATATACTAAACCCAAGGCTCTCTCTCTACCTTGACTTTTGGCATCACTATATATCCAATCGAGCAAATTCTCTTGATGCTTTCCATCTACAAAACAAAATCGAAATAGATAATTCAAATATGGAGTAGAGCAGCTTAGCTTTTGATTCTCCTCCACGAATACTAGGGTATATCCATCAATTACTAATTATATAAGAGGCTGGAATGACTAGGAAGACGCGATGGGCGGTGATCTAGTAGCGCAATTCTCAAGTAGTAGTGAGATGGATGTCTTCGTAGCTTAGCTGCTTCAGGTACAGACATAGTACACAAAGGCAGATCAAAAGTCTGTCATATGTATGATCACTTTCACTCTTTATTGCATTTTGACTTGATTTCCAATCGTATCCCCTAGAATTTTAGAGCAATATATTTAAAAGGAGCTGGTACAAGCCCTTGAGGAATGAGATGTAGAAGGGGACCTTGTAGCCGGTAGCCTCGGCTTTTTCTTACTATATACGATGAATTCTTGGTGAGCCGGGGGTTTTCCCTTCGTCTGATTGAAGGTCTCTCTTTTCGAGAGCTCTCTTTGGCTTTCTGCATTGTATATAATTCTTTCTTTATGCAAGGCCTACCAAAGTTCTTGCTTTGCTATCTTCCTGATGTCTGGCCTCGTCCTGGGGAAGTCCATCCCGTCGTATGGATGTGCTCTTTGATTCCGGCCCCTTCGTGATGAATATGGCTAATCAGGTTGACCAGATGTGGCTATGGCCTTCGTTGGTTTCCTTCCTCGGCTTTGGTCCACTAGGGAAAGAGGGCATTTCTCTGAGTGGATTATTGAGGCTGACTCTAACCGCGTGGTTATGAGTCTTTTCCAGGCCTTATCTACCTCACTCCTAATGTCTACCCCCTGGGATGTCCCGTCTGATCGACTAATACAGGCGACTGAGTGATGGGCTAAAAGGAGGGTCTCTGCTATTGGAAATATCATTAATCAAAGGCTGCTTCGACCCGTATTGCCACTTTTCTCTGTGCTCATAGGTCAGAGTTCAGAACCTGAAAGCCCCTTTTTGTCTGATATAGTAATAGGTCGCTCGACGATTTTCTAGTATTTTCAGCACGGCGACAGATATTTAGAATAATAGACGGCGTTGTTACTTCCTTGTTCCTGAGAGCAAAGGCTTGATCTTTAACTGAAGAGGAAGGATCCTCGGGGAAGACACAAACCATTCCCCGGTGTGAGCTAAAAGAAGAATGCGCTCCTTGGCTCTTTCTTTAGCCTCACCGCTCCCTACAGTTCGCTGCTTGCCTACCTCCAACCCTTAGGGAATGCATTGACGGAGGGCCATCACGTAGTTTTCTTTCCCCAAGGCTCAGTTAGAGAGAAGGGAGGGAGTTTTTTTCGGGATGTTCCTTTCACTCGAGCAAGGTCCCTTTGGCTTTCGGAAGATCCGACACACATCTTGACTAT
Source organism: Ottelia alismoides (assembly GCA_037367405.1). Classification (NCBI taxonomy): domain Eukaryota; kingdom Viridiplantae; phylum Streptophyta; class Magnoliopsida; order Alismatales; family Hydrocharitaceae; genus Ottelia; species Ottelia alismoides. Next base: position 412,863 of record JAZKJV010008779.1, on the reverse strand, counting down.
CATAGGCCTGTGTGGCACTTGCCTGCCCGAATGTCCGAGCCCTAAGTCCAATGGGCTTTTCTGCATATATATTTGGTCTGAAACTTGTCCATATTCCGTGTCTGTTGAACCGAATGGTGTCAACTATGGCCAAACTGGAAAGAGAAGTCCAGCGGGCAAGGGATAAGAGGGGCTATTTCATCATGGGGCCTTAAAGACTGCTTGATTCTCTGCAAGATCATATACTAGGTTCTCTCTTTGGCTATCGCGATAGTCTTGATTCTGGGGTTTAGTAGGACTACTACAAGTCAGGCTTCCTTATTTTTTTAATGAGAAATATGGGGAAAGCCAAAGCCCTGAGAGCCGACCGGTCCCAGGATAGTCGACATGCGACTAGAGCTGAGATCTTCTTTGAAGGCAATCTACAAGGTGCGTCATTAGAGGGGGAAAGTCCTATCAGCAACATCATTCAGGTTTAGAGAGTTGGAAAAGATTCTCCCGATCCTCTCTCTTCCAATCGACTTCGTACCTCAGGCTTGGGAATACCTGGTCTCCCGAGATAGGTTTTTCCTCAAGTGAACCTTGACTTATTATGCTGATCATATACGCTGAGTATAGTATCCGAGGGAGGGCTAGCAGACTGAGACTTCCCCTATATATAATGCTTCTCATATTTGCTGTGAAACCCTCTAGATATCCGGGTCTGGACCTCTTTCCAATTACTTCCCAGTGTGTCATGTCCTAATATAAGGAAGTTGGGGGCCGTTCACAGGGGTCTCAATTCGGAATGAGGAGCCTACCTGAAGAATGCTCAGAAATCAATGGGCATGAATATCTAGTATACCTATCTGACCTAGCGTCAAAGTTTTCTCAAGGAGTATCATGATTATATTGATCTACTTGCATTCGCTTTTTTGATATAGTTGATAGTTGGAGCGGATGCGCAAAGGAAGGTGCATTTGACCTAGTAGTCGAAGCCCGCATGCCCTGTCCCAGCGGCCGGTAAGTCGATCCTCACAAGAGGAGGAAGAAAATGAGACTGTGCAGGCGAGACTAGGTGAGGGAAGTTGGCCAACAAAAAAGAGGTGCATAGAAAGATGTCAAACATCTGGAACAAAAAAACGACGGGAGTCAGAATCAGAGAACCACTACTAGATACATGAAGAAGTGAACCATATGCAGTGGCAAAAGTGGAGAACACGCACAATCCGTTAGAACAGAGGCATCCGGTATGGCAGAGTTCATCCATGAGGGCCCCCTATAATGAGGCCCTTTGAGGTGGAGGTAGCGTGGTGAGGACGAACGAGAACTAGACCTGAATAATGGCCTTAATCTGCTGCTAATGGTAGACGTCGTAACCACGGAAGCAGTTGTGCATAGCTCGTGGAATCATCAGTCTCAACAGAGGGCAAGGCAGAGTAGGAGAGGAGGATCCCGCGGGAGCCGCAGTAGGATGACGAGAAGTGCTGCTAAAGACCAATGGATCGAGCTTCCCTTCTCTTTTTTCTAATCATAAACATACACTAGACCACCGGTAGAGGTATAAGGAGGAAGATGCCCACGAGAGGCAGATGAGCAGGGAGCCGCAATAAAGTGGGGAGCAGGGATTTGTATAGCAAGGCTCCAAGACCAAAAGCTCACCTGACCCTGTAGTGAACTCGTCAAAACCTGTATAGTCAGCAGAGTCATCGAGGAAGGGTCAAATATCTAGTGCTCGAACTCAGGGCGTAGGTACATGAGAAACTTGAACAATGCCCGACCGGAAAAGCTGACTCACTGTAGAGCGGAGGCTCCATGGAAGCAAGCTCTTCCCAATAGTCAAACATAAGTGAATCGACATTCGTGCATGGTCTCATGCTGCAGATCCCTCTTGCATGAGATGGAACTGGTGAACTATTGAGGAAAAAGATCAGTTCCAATCTTTTGAGTCCCCTTCGGCAAATAGCCAGGGAAATCCGCAAGGCTATCAGAATAGTAGAATCTCAATTCCCAAAGCATATTGCTCTTTTCATTCCTACTCTAGTCTTTGTAGAATTCCTCTATCGCAAATATGTAGTAGTCTTCTAGGATATATTGTGGCGAGCAGTGGGGCAGAACTATCTTATTCGAGTTGATGCCAGCCCGGCTACTACCCATTTTCCTACTAGTCCTACTGCGGGCCTGATTGGTAACCGTGACGGACTAGCTACTATCTGATCATATAATGCCCTTTCTTCTCATTCTCTCTCTAGTTTCTCCCTTCATTTTCTTAGGGGGAAGGAAGGCAGCAAAGCACTTCGGGCTTGGTTTACGTCAAAGTGAAGCTGAGAGTGAGCTTGACCCATACCGCAACTATATATCCGATATCCAGGATGAACTAGACTATAAGCTTGCTGGAGGGAAGCGTGAAGTAGTCAATATTCGATATTGCAGTAAGGCACCATCGAGGCTGACAAAGACTAGTCCTGCCCGAACAAACACACTACTTCTACCGACAGGAAAGGAGGCTTCTTTGATCCCTATAAGACGATAGAAAGCAAGGTCAGGGACCCCTTTCGACTCGACATCAATAGTATACTAGGGTCATTCAGTGAGAAAAAGAAAGTTAGCATGCACTCAAGTAAATGGGACGCTTACACAACCAGATAGGAGGCGCATCACTTCTCCCTTTCAACAGAGGCTCAGGGATAGGCATTTTGCCAGTCCATGAAGCGTCATACTTGAGATTGAAAGAAGACCTACTAGCTGACCTTCTCCATAAAGCAGAAATGGGAAATGATTTCAGTCAACATCCAAGGATGTAGAAAGAAGAATCATTTTCCTAAGCCCTTTGGGAGGGTACTCCATGTCTCCTACTTAATAGGAGGATATTGACTTTTCCTCATCTATGACTATGAAAGAATAGGAAGAGGAATTTGAATTCCCACCACAATAAGAATACCGATATTTAGAATGAATGAATGAACTTCAGGGAATCAATCCACCGTTCATTGAACTATTCCTCTTTCTTCTTCAAATCCTATATCTTATAAGAATCATCGAACTAGGTGGAGGAACTAATCCACTGTGAACAATTCAACCCTAAGGGGCTCTCTCTCTTCAGTAAGGAGGAAAAGTACTGGATCAACGCTCTCGTGTCTAGAAGAGGTTAGTGATACCGCTGAAAAATGGAGTTGGACCACGAGCCTAAACTACGCATTAGACAGGGCAATCAAAATATAGACTGGCATGGGGTAGGGTACTAGCGGCTTTCCACTAAAGGCTCTCATATGACCTTTTCTATAGACTAGCCGGGAAAGAAGCCCTTCCTCACGAAGAAGTCATTCCCACATGAAGAAGCCATTCCTCACAAAGAAGCCATACCACTAGAGCTCGAGTCGCATCCCCATTAAATAAGAGTTGCCCCCGAGGGAATATATTCTTTCATGGGAAAAAGAATGGCTATACCCCTAGGGGGAAGGCAAGGCTTAGCCTCACAAGCAAGGTGACATGTATGGTTTGCGACCAAGCCTGAACTCTTGACTCTGAAGATGACAGGCGGTTTTTTCGGCACTTTAGAAATCTAGAAATCTAGTCTACGTGGCCCCCCAGGACATACTAGACATAGCCTGGGGGAATGCGAAGAAGTCTATACTAGTACCAAGCTCGATTAAGATTCTGACGATCCTCCTTAGCTGAAGAGACTGGATTCTTGATCCCTCTTGAAAAAGAGAAAATCAATATAATTTTAGAACTAGTCTGGCCCAATAAAATGAATTCCGGGGCACCTTCTCATTGCTTTTGGGAGGGATCTCCCCCTCCCCACTTTATCAGAGCTGTTTGGTATCAAAAAAGAATGTGGTTTTCTTCTCTTTATATACATCATTTAGAAAATACTATCCAATTAGAAAGACTAAATCTAACCATTCCGATAATCGGAATATGCTCGATAGAGACTACAACGACCAAAGATAGGAAGAAAAAGGCCAAGATAGTCACTTCTAGAATGAACCTCTGTCTTATAGTCCCTTAGCCGAGGATTCAGGGAATTTTTTTACATCCATTACGAGCCCATAAAAGAACCTGATTATCCTTTAATATCGATCACTCCCAAAAGAAAATCCATTGTATCCCACTACAGGAAGAGCCACTAGAGTGGAAAAATCGCAGTTAACTAAAGAAATCAAATAACTTACTAATTGGAAAGTCAAAAGAAAAGAAATCGCGATATGCGCCAACATTAAAGAAAGAAGAATGATTTTCGGGCGGGTTTCTCTGAAATCAAAGTACTTACGTCAGCAACATTCAAAGGTAAGGTATATCGCTCCAAGGTCGAAAGCCGAAGCAGGGGGAGGGGCTTTTCTGAAGATTAGTCTCTTGGGAGTCACCTCTTAGAAGATCGGACTTCTCCGGAAACTAGATACAGGAAACAAGGAAACATGAAGCTGGGAGCAGGAAACAGGGTGCTTTGGCTCTCTTCACGTTCGAAGTATTTTCTGCTCTGAATAAAGTAGAGAGCGCAGTTCCAGCAGAATCCCTAACAATTCCTCCTCCACCCTTGGTACAAAACAAAAAGAAGAAAGCGCAATTGAGGTTATGGACAATGACTTTTGATCTTCTTTAATCAAATGCGTAATAAGTGGTGGAATTGGTACTCCATTCACGAGATGGACTCTAAACGTCAAGACCTGGTCCCCCTTCAGATCACTATAGTTAGTAATTAGTCGACACCTTCCACTGGAGCTTTGAGTGCTCAGTTCAGCCTGCGATCCGGTAGTCAGATTTCCTAGGAAACCAGTCTATAGACTCTCCTTAAGGATATAGACGAGATTCATTACATCTTTCCCACGCTCGTACTTCCCTCGATCAACTAGAACTCAACAACTTTGCCCTAACATCAATTCCATGGATAGCATGAAGTATATATGGTGCAAGGTGACACAGGTCCGGTCGGGCGTGCTCAAATCAAAGGGGTGCTAATCTTTCCTTTCCATAATATATAATCTTGTCCTTTTTTTATAAGTATTTGTCAGAAAAGTTCAACCACTGAGTCTAAGCTTCCACTGCGAAAGAGGTGGATTCCGAAGGAACGATCGGCCTGCCATCCTCTAAGGGTATTGAAAGTAGGCCCTCAAATCCAGGCAACAAGCGACAAGAATGGAAGGGTCCCACCTTATTTCGCTCCCTTTGTGCTTTATTGATGGGACCTACCTTGATAACATCAGGTCTCACTGAGAGGATAGGGTTTAAGGTCCCACCTTCAATAAGCCTCTTTCGTCTCGGGAACAAGGATGACTTTTTAGTAAGGTGGGAGGATCCATCAAACAACAAAAATAGAATCCTTGTTCGGCTACCAGCACACGATCCCACTTTTAGACACTACATCACTAGAGTCAGAAGAGCACTGGAACTGCCTAGCACAAGAAAGCAGCTGCCCGCCCAACATCTTTCCGATCCACATGTCGCCCCTCCACTAAAGTCCACACCTGTATCCCTAGTCAGACTGCTAAATATGCATTATTTGATCTCTTGTCAGTTCGCTTAGATAAGTGAGTGAGGCTGAGTCTAGTTCATCAAGCACGGCGGAGGAGAGAAGGAGACATCAAGACAAAAGAAGGTACAACCGGATTGGATCAGCCAGCACCGGATAAGTGCGGGAAGGTGCCCATTCATCAAGAGGAGATTGAGATGAAAGAAGCACAGCAGGTTAAGAGCACATTCGATTGAGATCTTCATCGAAGAGGAAGTGGAATCTAGGTATCATTCCTAAATGAAGCTTGACCACTGTTAACCAAAACATTTGAGTATGACCGATCCAGTCGCTATATTTCCCTTGATATTTGGAGCTGTAAATTAGCTGATTCGTGATTATACATCAAAATTCAAACAATTATATAATATATACCTCAGTTTGTTAGATGTGACAACCCTCCACAACATCGTACTACTAACAGAAACATTCTCATCGCAATGTGATATATATTCAATATCCAAATGAAATATCCGAATAAATCAAAAGAAAAGAAATATCAAAGAAATTGAGAGGATTGCCAATCTTTCCTCGAGATGACCGCTCTCTGCGAGCCCCCTAGCTTCTTAACTCATAGCTCAGAGTCCAGGACAGCCGACGTTCCTCTGAAAGGGCTGCATAAGTTGAAGTGTATAGCAACCCTAATAAAAAAGGCAACGACTAAAGACGACGTAGCTATCGTATTTGACTATCTTTCTGGATAAGTTCCAAGGGAGAGATGGAATGAACTATTGACTTGATTTTCGCCAATGTGAACACTCCCTACATGATGGCACCACCCAAATTACGAGAACAGTAGACACAGCCACAAGGGCGACTACTTCTTCGCTTTGAATGACGTCTACAGGATACCTGAAGATAACGACTGATCCAAAGATCACCGTGTATTATGACTTCGCCTTTCTTTTTTGTTTGGAATGATGAATGCGCCAGTGACTAAGCCTTAGTTATATATATCCCTAATGAGCCAATCCAATCAGATGGCCATGGGTGGGACTCCAGCCATAACATAATTGGCATATCCAAGATGTACTTCTGCAAGTCAAAGGGCTTTGAATATATATTATTCGTGATTGAAAAGAGATGAATAGATTGAGAAGTCCAATCCCAATATCTTGATTCCGAGCAGCAATGCACCATGGGCCCATATATATATCGTCTGCTAATACACGACCCATTAGTGTTTGGATAAAAATACTTTCGGTCATCCCGTTTTGAGGACTCACAGAAATACCTCGAATAGTACCACAATCTGTTCTACGTACAATAATGTGTTGAACTACTTCAACAAGTCTACGTGTGAGGTATCCGGCATCTGATGTTCGTACAACAGTGTCTACAACCCAACTCCATAACAGGAAATTCCATTTTCCCTTAAAGAAAGAACCTAGTGTATGTTGCAGGGTAAATCAATCATTTGTCCTTGCGGGTCCAAATTAATCCTCTCATTCCTACTAATTGGTGTATCTAAGATGCATTTCCTCTAGCTTCTGAAAAGGACATTAAATAGACTGGATTAGAGGGATTGGTCATTTGAAAATGAGGATGAATTTCATGTCTCAAATATTCGCTCGTAGCATACCATATCTCAATGGATTGACGCCATTTTTCTACTGCGTGTACATTCTCCCATAACGACGAAGTTTTTCCAAAATCACACTTAGTTGTTCAGCATCTTGGACGAACCATACCTTAGAAGGTCTTGTTAGAAGATTATCAATTCCTAATGAAATAGGTGTAGTAGTAGCTTGTTGGATACCTAGAGTTTGAACTTGATCCAGGATGTGCGATGTATATGCCATTCCAAAGTGATATATGAATCTGCTAATAAGTCAGTGAGATTGGCACGTTCTGCCATAAGTACTACCTCAGTATTCAGCTGAGTAGGATTCAACAATGCATCTATGTCAGTGATTTGAAAACAGCCTTTCCTAAATCTTGATTGACGTATAATTTTCCAGAATTGTGATACCTCGAAGAGACTCAAACTTTCATGGATATCACATAATTATTTTGTTTGAGTTTAGCTGGTATATGAGTAGGCCCGACAAAATCCCTGTATGGCTTTTTCTATTTCTCGATAAAAAGAAATATGAGCAGTTCGAATACATATACCACGGATTTCTTTTTTGATGCTTCTTACTATCGCGATAGTTCCCATAAATCTCATGATAGGTACCCAAGGATTCATGTTGAACTTCAATGGGAACTTTCTTTGAACCAATGACACGTTGGTCTAATCGCCGAGCCACAAAGGCCTTTCGAAAGAGATTCAACCAATCTGTCTTCATGCATTTCTTCTTCCACCCTGGCATTTCTTCATTCATCACACATTCTCTGTACCCACGCCCCTCACATCTCCTGCCGACCGAGTTTGAACTGCTTCGAGTAGTAGAAATAGACGACTAGTGAGTGTAGGAGCCGACTACGACTAGCTCCGAGGAAGACAACAACGTTGCCTCCAGCCTATACTACTAATATTCTTTCTTCTTATATCAGGAAGAAGAAGACCCTAGTAGGATTATGGCTTTGACTTCGGATAGCATTCATTCATTGGCATGCATGTACCTTCCTTTTTCTTCTTTGTTTGGAACATAACAGAATATATATAGAGGAGATAGATAGTTGGGATCTTAGGAAGTCCGAAAAAGAAAGATCCAGGTCTTGATTGCGCAGAATTTCTTGCACTTCTACTTCTTAGTTTTAGTTAAGTAGTACGAACAAGACACCTCTTTTCGTGGCCCTGACTGATTCTTCTTATGGACCGAAACTGATATATGCAGGGCTTGACTCTGAAAATTATCTTTTGGTTGACTCTTTCTTTTCTTTGTTTGTAAGAAAGAAACCTAAAAAGAAGAGAGGAGAACCACGTCCTAGATAATACTCCACAAAATAGAGATTATGTGTTTGTACTCATCACTTCATAAGAGGGGTAGAAGGGAAGAAGCTAAGAAGAGCCTCGTCCAAAGCCGCAATGGCCTACCAGAGTGAAGTGAGAGGGGCTATTTATTCAGATAATGGCTAAGCCTTTCAGAAATCCCCTAGTGGACAAAACAGGAATCAAAGCCGACTCAAACAACAAACAACCTAGTAGTAACAACCACAAAGCAAAAAGAAGAAGTGAAGACACAATATTCTGATATCTATCGTCAGACTCAAAAGGAAACGAGTCTAGCAGTTGTTGATCCGAAAGAACAGAGCAGCGCAAGCAATGCTCAACGCTCTTTAGGTCTCGTCTCTCTCTTTGTTCAGGTTGGTTCTCGATGAAAGGTAGCGCCTACTACGAGAAAAGGTCATCATTAGAATACGCCTACTGCAGCTCTTCATCTTCTTCTACTTTCTGGTGGTTTAGGTATTTCTTGTTCGGGCAATTATTATACACAATGATTTTTGACCTTCGGAGTTGGAATAAGGTTCTAGAAGTCAGCCATCCCCAGTTTAGTAGTATTAGAATGAAAAGCAGCAGAGTGAAGTGAAGCGGAGTAGGTAGTCTGACCTGGATATAATAGTAATAGTGGCTTTGCTAATCTTGTCGCCTACTTTCCTTCTCATCTCATTTAGGAAGCGAGCAAGCATCTTTTTGTGTCTCGGCTCGAGTGAGAGAGTCTATGGCAAATAGTCTACATGCGCTTATTCTCTTCCAACGGGATACTAGCAATGTTTTAGTGAGGGTTCGAGGCCCGCGGACCCTGGTATGGGGAAGGTGAGTGTGGTACCGAAGCCAATGCGTGAATAATGCGTGGTTTCACACTTCTTGACTTTCTCAGTCTAGGTCAGACAAGCAACAAAAGGACAGACAAATAGGCATTCACTATCTTCAGGGGGATAGAAGTAGCGACACCTTTATTGGTTCATCTTCATTCGCTGCGGTTTCTAGGGACATCGAGTAGACTTGCTTCTTCCTCGCTCTTAGAGCCTTCGAGAGGCTTTGGTTTAGCTTCGCAGCCCTTTCCTCTCCCTTCTCAGGAGGCTTTGGTCTAGCTTCGCAGCTTAGAATTAAGCTGAGTCAGATGTACCCGTATAGAACAGAAGAACTTGTCGTTATAGACCCCCGCAGGATCAGTCTCCTTTCAGTACATATAGAGTAGAGCACACTGACCACTCGACGAAGATAGAGGCTGACTGTTCTTGGAAATGAGCTTAGTTAGGAGAAAGATCGAGTTAGGGCACAATAGACATTCCCTATACCCCCCTCTTTGAGAGACTAGGGTCTATTCGACAGATTTCCGAGGAAGATTTGATGGATTTTCCAACGCGGCTAGGTCTTGGCCAGCATGACTGACTAAGGTAATTTCCCAGGAAGTCGATAAGTGAGCCTAGGGCTAAGAGAACTACCTGTTGGCCCTCCGTCAATGCATTCCCTAAGGGTCAGAGGTAGGCGGGCAGCGAACTGTAGGGAGCTTCGAAACGAGATGTGGAGAAGTAGCAGAAGAGAAGAAGAAGGTAGATCAAGAAACCAGCATATAAAGAGACTTGGAAAATGGAAGGTCGACCTCACCCAGCTTTTTTTCGCTAGTCATTTTGAGCCATATGTATCTACTTAGAAAATGAAAAGAGTACGTCTACGCAGGTGCAAGTGGCTAGTCCCATGTTTGGGCTTTAGAAAACAGAGCCCCTATCCGTATCTCCAATTATAGCCCCTCTTCGTCAATCTTTCTTAGTCGCGATTTCATAGTCTACTACTCTTTTCCGCTCTATCCTCTCCGCAAAGCCCAGAAGTGGCCTTTCATTTGTAGATTTACCCGGCCGTCTGTTCCCGCTACTCCCATTTGTCGAGATAGGGTGAGCCCAGGGAAGCCCCGGGTCTTTGGTTTCGGCTTTCACCCTAAGAGTCTTCTTTTCTTTCTTCCATCTTATATAAAAGGGAATTGACGTGGAAAGACTTAAGGGCCCAGTGATCTAGTTATCTTCCTCTAGACGTGCCTATTTCGGAGCATCTCTGCGTCTCGAAGGCCTCTCTTTGGCGGAAGGCAAGACGGACAAGAGCACAACCAAACAAACGAAGCATAGCGTATGAGGCTCGAAGAGAAGATCCGATAGGACTAGACCGAATAACTAGCGAGTGGTTTTCCCTCAGCTTAAGGGGCTAGTTCTTAGGGCAGGAACCTACCTGATCTAGAAATCTACAGTTGATATAGCCGCTTCAATGAGAGGATCCTTGTTCCGCTCTCAGTGAGCGGGGGTGTCGATGTGACCGAAGTCGAGCAAGGTAGTTAGGGTCGGACTCTCATGAGAGAAAGGTAAGAGCGTCAGACTTTTTGGTCTGTTCTTAGAGCGTCGGTTGAGTGGTCAGCGAGGGAGCTTCATGATATATACGCGGGAAAAGAAGCCACCCAAAGTCCCTAGGAAGTGACATAGGGCGACCACGGGATGGAGCTTGTGGCACTACACTATTAGAGCGGAGCTAGGCAAAGACATACATGGGGCTCTTAGAAGAAAAAGAAAGCAGTTCGGAGCCAGTCCCGAAGAGGTAATAAATAAGATGAAGCGATCATCATTCTCAGCGGCAGGGAGAGCAAGATCAGAAGGTAGTTCGGTCTTCTATGTAAGAAAAGCGGATACGAAACGTCTCAGAGAGTCCTCTCTCTTCGCTACTCTTCTTCCCCCGAAGGGACATTCTACGTACGGGAAAGATGAGTAGGATTCTAGCTGACGTTAATATTCTGACTTTGAAAGTAGTACTGGGAACTGAGCTCCGGGTCTGATTTACTGATTGAAAAGGATGCGAGGCGAGGGGGAGGCAATAGATGAAGAGGTGAAATCAGGTGGTTATGAGGTGTAGGATAGTATATGAGATAAAATGATGCACTGTTGTAGTATGCATGTTCCCCACTAAGAGTTGATGCTGGTAGGTTTGGAATGCGGACTGAGAAGGTGATATATAATAAGAAATGAGTATACAATCCATGAGGTCTAATGTGCTGTAGTCAAGCCCTGGTGCCTGGCGGGTTTCGAGTCTGAGGAAAGTAGAGGGAGTTGAAGTTGGAAATGAACCTCGTTGCTTTCCTTCTCTATCAGTTTACCTCTCTATTCTCACTTCTATACCGAAAAGGAAGAATCTGGCTCGCTTCGCACCATCAGTGGTCTTTAATTCAGATAAGAGTCCCAGAGTCACAAGGTAGGCATATTGTTCCACTTTAGGTAAATAGAGAAGTCAAGCACGGGATAGGTGTTGAGCTGGTCAAAAAGGCTTAAGAAAAGAGATCAAGGATAGGGAAGGCTAGCCAAATGAGGATCTCACTACTTGCACCGAGAAAGAGCGATCCGAATCTCGGATACCATTCTTTCTTCATTATATATTGAGATCTTCTTCGAACTACCTGGAAAGCCCTTATATACTAGTCTTTCAGAGACTGACTGCGCTCCCACTTCCACACATCCCTTTGTGGGAAATCCTGGTGCAAAAAAGACCACTTCAAAAATGCTACGCGCATTTTCGCATATATCTTGTGCTTTGCATATAGCTTGTCTTTCCTCAATGTATCTCTACTCTCGAATTGTGACCAGAGGTCTCTCTCTCTTGCTGGGCCTGAGGTTTGCCTACATAGTGTGCTTATTTCCGCAGCTCATATCTCCCTCATTCTTTTAGAGGAAAAGGGAAGTAGACATCAGCGTGTAGTGAATCCTCGAGATTCCTCTCAATATAGGAGCATGATTATATAGCCAAAGGACACACATCCGCGCACAGTACCAAAACATCAAAGACGTTGGGAGACAACTTTTTTCGAAAATAGTCCAAGCCTCTTCCATTCCCGCGGAGATACATTTCAACTACTAATTATATAAGAGGACAAAGAGACCTCTAGAGAAGCTGAAAGGAGAGGAGGTGGGTGAGAGCAAGTCAGATTTTCCTATGTCAGGTCAGACCAGGCTATCTAGTGGACTCAAGCTAGGTTGCAGATCCTCCGTCTGGAAAGAGAGATGGTTGTCGATCTTCTTCTCAAAGAGGATGCAAAGGTCAATGAAGAAGATGTCTACCGCTTATTATATATCGCAATGAGGTTGGTGAAGGTCTTTCCCCTCATTGTCGTTTTATAGAGATTTTTTCATAGAATAGAACTCTTGAATGGAAAGGAGACGTAGCCATTTTGATCCGCCCCAATGCCCCATTTTTGCGTCATTGAGAATGGTTTTTGTTCCCTAAGCGCTTTGCTTGAAACTGGGGATCACTCGCTTCTTGCTTGCTTGTTGGAAACTGCTTTTTTCCTGGGGAACTTGCACATCCATTGGCCCTATACTAGACATCCATCCATCCTGCTCTGATAGCCCTAAACTCAGCTGAGGCTATGCCCAATTGGCCTGAGGGTCCTGACGGCTCATCCTATGGCTTTCATGGTAGAACTGGAAACTCGTCCATACACCCGGAGTCGGATGTTCGTGACCTCTCAATTGAAATCTTGTGCTTCTGTTCTCACCCCTTCCTGTTCATCTCTCTTGAAAGATGCGTGATCCCTCGATAGCTGCGGGATCCGGGGCGCATGTTGAATTACCGGCTGGAACAGGGCTGTCTTTGAAACTAGCAGCTGACATGCTTGCTTTTTCACGTGGATGCATGGGCCAGCTTTAAGGCAAGACATGAAGTGTAGGTGGGGGAAAGAGAGAGGTTAATCGGTAAATCTCAATCTTTTTTCAATTCTTTAGCCTTGTAGCTTTGATTCTCACTTGCTTCTCTTTCCTGCTAGCTTCACTAACTATTGATTATATTAGGAAGAAAAGCGGATTCATTTTTACTCTTCCCCCCGGAAAGCACTTCTTCGCTTTTAATGACGTTTACCGGGAAAGCAAGAACTCAAAGCAAGAGTCCTCAATCAAGCAGGATATCACGTTACCCATCTAGAACAACACCAGGAACTCTCATGGAAACAACGCTTGTCGTACAAAGAATCCATAGTCCCCGTGAGGGTGGCAGTCGTCTCTTGGAATGCTAGCAGTGTCAGTGTTGATTTTTTCGATCTTTCTCACAGAAGAAGCGCATCCGTCCATCCCCTTTCTAACCGACCTGGCTTGATAGTCCCTCTCGTTTCTACTATCTTTCTCATGGCTTCGCCACCTTCGTACACTCTCACCCTGCGCCGCTTAGCCCTCCATGCTGACCTCCGTCAACAGGCTTACGGCAAGAACCCTCTATAATAGGCTTCGATCTCTTCCGCGAGAAAGAAGCTAGGCTATGAGGATTCGACCATCACTCTTCCCTCCTTCAATGAGTCATATGGAAGGATCTTTCTCTCCTATTCTTCTCTTTTCAAGCCTCACAAGCGGTCGATCTTGTACTTTATTTTTGAAATTAATGGAATGAAAAGCAAACTCTCATCCCGGCACTAAGACTACAATAATAACTCTTTTTTCATATAAAAGTTTTCATAATATTGTTGCCTTATCAAAATCAAATAACTTATATATCACTCGCTGGTTTGTTGGGTTCTTCATGAATGACAACAATCCTCACATCGATTATCTTATTCTGAATTGCCGACCTCGGTATCAATCACCTAGCCTAATGCTAAATAAGAGTACTACATAGGTTCTGAAATCGATGCTAGCTAAACGACTCGAAGAGAAGGCATTTGCTTTCTAGGGAGAGGAAGTGCGTAGGTGGAGGAGTTCGTAGAAAGAAAGGTAGATTATTACCGCTAAAGTCAAATGTATTTAAGCTATTCCCCAGATTGGTAAGTAAGTAGGATACTAACTTGATCCTTCCGATCCAGTCAGCTAGAACCCAGGAGCCAAGCTTCCAATCAAGAGCTTTCCAACGTGCGAGCCTATCCTAGCCGGGTCCTCCCCTCCTCTAGGTACAAGGGCACAGAGACCTATCACTATTATATGAATACCTTGCGACGCAGTGAGAAGCAATCAGCATAAGGGGCAGGGAGAGTGTTTCTGAGTGGACTAGGTCATCATTCATCCAGATGGGTGCCCTAGCCTACATATATGCAGTCGTTGCGGACCACTATTTATATTATGGCATATTTATATGCGTCGAAACTTCTCCTTTATCAGTACGCTAAGTTGGCTTTGTCTGTCACCATACTGGTGGGAATCGAGTCCGAGTATATACTTTGCCTGAGGGTCCACCTAGACGATTTATTTAGCCACTAGAAAGGGCTACTTGAGAAATCGATCGTACTAGCCTGCAAACTAAGTCATCTCTTTTAAGACTAGGGCCTTTGACGGAGCTCACTTATATATTAGTTGGACGACAGTATTTGATCTTGGATTCTCTGATTTTCAGGCCTTTCTCAAAAGACCGGGGTGAAACAAGAGGGGATGAATGGTTATCTTGTGGAACTGCCAACTAACTATATATTATAAATAAGCAGTTTTCAAAGAAAGGAAATGTTGGTCTTTCCAATACTTCTCCCTTGTCTGTCGTGAACTCTGACTCCTAGCGCTTTCCCCTACTTAGAAAACAGACCTCGGTACGACTTTAGAATAGAATGAGTGAGTTGGTTGACCTGCGTCGATTCACTGCCGAATTCACTGATGTATACTTTCTTGCCTTTCTTGCTTGTTATGACTTTTCCTTCTCCTTTCTTGGTCATCCATACCACTACTTCTCCACTATAGCAGGTTTCCCGAAGCCATGTAGCTCGAAATGCTCTCTGGGAATGCCGTGAGAAAGATGAGAAATTATATAGTCAAAATCCTGTCTAGTGGTACCATATTCTAGGGGAATTCGTAGAAGGACGGTCAATATATGAAATTTCCAGTCCTACACTAGTCTTCCGCACACATCCTGAGCTCCTAGCTTTGGGTCGTACCTAGCCCCGGGATTTATCCATTCTTGATCCTCAACACGACCCGGGATTCGCCTTGAGATCACTCCTTGCCTTGATTGACGGGATGACTTTTCCGGTGGGTTTGTCATGCATGGTCAACCTTGCCTCCCGCAATTATATATCTAGAGCTCGTAGCTTGTGAATGCAGATTGGTCTTCTTTCCCTCTCCTCTCCCTGATTGTCCTAGTACACACTTTCCTTGATTTCATATACTATATGAAAAAAGCCTGTGACTAATTTTCTCGTCTGAACACTCTTTCCCTCATCTCCGCTTAACAGCTGATAGTCTGCCCTGCTAGTCAAAATCCATTTCAGCTCATCAGGCTAGGGAGACGCCATTAAAAGGCTGAGTCACGAGCTTCTAAACAAAAATGCTCTAAGCTTCCTAAAGAAGTCAGATCCATACACCATGAGGTCCCCTTCTACGAATATATAGTCGTGAGGCCATTGGGCAGGCTGATCACACGTACTTCCGACCACACCTAGGTTGGTCATGTCAGTAGCAGTACACACTTTCAAGTCTGTTCTCATCCTTGCTCGCTCCAAACCTCTTCAAGCTTTTTCGGGACCTTTAAGTTCGTGCTTGGAAGAGCGAAAATTGCCCCTTTAAGATCATATGGATTGGAGGAAGGCTAGCTAATCATGAGATCCGAGTGAGGGTAGCTAATCATGAGTTTGGGTTGTTGGGTCTGAAGGTTGTCGAAAAGCAAAATCCGCAGCAAAGTCTTTTAAGCAAAGTCAGACACTTGATCTTCCCAGCTTTTTGTATAATTAGTTGTTGAGAGTTTGATCTAGTTTGAGCAGCAGACTATCGATCCCCGGGTATATGACGTCTGTCTAACCGCTGCCTAGCATTAGAGTCAACCTTACGGGTAGGATATAAATCAATTGAGAATCTTAACCCACTCTGCAGCTTCTACTCTTCTGCTTCTCATCCTGGGCAAGAACTTTCAAAGGCCGATCTCCCACCAGGGTTCAGCCCCAAAGTAGTACTATGCCTCAAGGCCTCAAGCTACTGACCTTTATCGAGCGACCACGCTTTCGTATATCCCAAACCTCCACGAAGAAATACTACTATATAACATCAGGCCGGAAGCCTGGAATCAGCTTTTCATAGCCTCTTGCTTTGCTAGTGCAACTAAATATTCGGGGCATAGTCGATAAACCATAGCAGCATGCTTTTCTTACCTGCCCAAAGATGGCCCTATAGTAGTCTAGTGGTGACCTCCCTCCCAAGCTCGCTTATGGGGGATGACCTGTCGTCTACCAAGCCCTTGCTGTTGCTCTAAGATAAGTAGTTCTCCAATTTTTTTGCCTTGTGAAATCCTACTATATTGCTGGAAGAATCCTTAGGTACGGTTGGTATAGAGCCTCAGATTAGCTCGAGGGTAGTGCGTATAATAGAGGACCTCATATGAATTCGAACTAGATTGCTCCAGGGAAGAGAGTGAAGCGAGAGGGGGTGAATAGTGGGAAAGGAATCATCACTTTTAGGACGAGAATTTCCAAGTTCCCGCTTGTTCAAAGCGTCAACCAAGAGGCATAGATAGCACTATCCCCCGAAGGAAGAACAAAGAGGGGGGAATGACCGGGCTTATGAGATATAGTTGAGTGAATCATAGAGGCTAGTGCTTGGATGAAAATCTAAAGAGTTAGATTGAGGACTCATCAAGCACCGTCAAATGATTATTAAGAGATGATCTCCAGCCTAAGTAGGAGATGGCAATCCTTATCTCTATAGGCTGATTTCTGACCGACCTCTTGATGCAGGTCCTCTGCATAGGATTAGAGATTCGGAGGTGTCAGATTAGTTAGGTCAAAGAGTTGACTTAACGAGATCGAGATAACCAAAATCCTATATCGTATGCTGTCACGATACAGGCGCGCATCCTCTGACCGGAGACAGATGTGTTACTATATGTCTGAGTACGTACATTTTGCAGACCAATAGGTTGATGACCTAATCAAGGTCTATACGCCGGTGCGCTGGTGTGCATATAAGGGCATATGAGTAATATGATCTCTCAAAGGGATCATACATGTTCAGTTACTGAACCGGAAGACATGAGCTCACTCATGAGATATTGGGAAGAATCAAATTCCATGCGCATGGTCGTCTCGCTTTGGAAGCTTGACTGAATTTGTTGGTTTGATATATACTTTTGGAAAGTATATGATCAAGACCTTGGTATGATATATGCTTTTGGAAAGTATATGATCGATACCGACTCCCTATGATCGAATGAGAAACTTACTTATAAAACCATGAAGTAGACAGTGTTAAGTAGATCTAGTACTTTGGGTTTAATTTAAATCTTCTAGTATGCAGGATGTATAGGTATTGGGAATACCTGAGGGTGATGTGATCATAAACGATTGTATAACCATGACGCTTCGATTCCTAGGGAGTGATGAAACGGGTCTGGATTTTAGTGACTCCTCTCAGTAGAGAAGTAATCTGATCTTAGTCCAAATGTTGGACATTGATCTGAATGAGATTCAGATGCAATGAGAAGATTAGATTTGCGGTCTTGATTTAATCAAGCATCTATGAGAGGCCCGCGATCTGGCTTTGAGATATGATCTCAATATCCATGTCACTATACGTGGAACAATACAATCACCCTGTCCTTATCTCCAAGTATTCGCGGAGAAAGCGCATTATCCTTGAAAGAGTTCATGGATAATTCTATTGTTGATATATGTATCCGAGCATTGAGAAATGTATAATTAAATGTGATTTAATTATCATGAATAATATGAATTTGATTCATATTATAAGGAGAGTTATCTTAGATAATTAAATGTGATTCGATTATGAAAGATGTAAATAATGTAAATGTGATTCATATTATTTGAGCACATGAGAATAAGATATCCAATAAAATTAAATGTGATTTAATTATTATGGATAAGAATAATGTGATAGTAATATCCAATTATTCATAATATATTATAAATGTGATTTATAATGTATTAGAGAGAGAGCTAATTATAATTTATATTTGTTGATTAATTATTAATGTGTATTGGACACAAATTGTCTAAAGTAATTGACAATGTAAATGTATATGTTGTTTTGGGTTGTGAATATGATTCACAATTTTTCCATGTCAAGATTGCAATATTCTCAATTATAATTGTGAATTATTTTTGAATAATAAAAAGCCAACAAAAGTAGTTGGAAATAAATAAAGGAGATTTTCAAGGAGATATGCAATCTCATGGATTTCCATGAGATTGCTCTCCTCATGGAAATGAGTGGGTGGCACCCTATTCCAATTAGGAAAGGGTGGCAGTCCACATGGAAGGTGCATGGAGATGAAATCTCCATGCACATTCTCTCCTTATTTATTGGTTTGATTTAGGACTAATTTATATTTGATTTTGTCAAATATATTTTAACCTAAATTTGTTGGTTTTACCAACAACAATCTTGACCATTGGATTGACATAAATCAATCTCATCCATTGATTTTATATGTCCCATGGATTGAGATCCATGGATCCCAAAATCCTATAAATAGAGAGGCATACCCATGCTCTCTCTTTACACATAATGCTTGAGAAGCATCTCTCTCTCTCTCTCTTTCACTCTAGATGTCAGCCCTCTCTCTCTCCCTCTCATGGCCATCCACCATGGATGCCATGGAGAGAGTCTTCATCGCCGCAACATCATCGTTATGCTGCCCGATCGTCTGCTCGTGGATCTTCGTCTCCTTCGATGCGCCTCGCTCGTGAAGAAGACGTCGGATCTCGTGTGTCGAGATCAGGAGATCCGCCGCTTGGATCATCAACATGGATTGCGAGAAGCACGCGGTTCATCCATGCGCTCGCAAGCATCTCCTCCGTCAGATCGGACTTGAGACAGGAGGTCTCTTCGTTTAGAGACTCGATCGCAACCACGCTTCAAGAGGTAATCCTATTACTTGTTTGTGGTTTATATGAAACGATCCGAGAAGTGTTCTTGGATCATGTGGTTTCACCGTATAAAAATTTTTTAAATCCTGCTGCATCGAGCAACTAGTGCGACTAGTCGCTCCTCGTCGTATTCGATACGACGCTCACGCTTCCGTGATGCGCTTGAGGATCTAACCATATCCTTCATGGGAGGCACGTGGGATGCACGTGCGGTGAAATATATATATAAACGAGTAAATAAAGGGGCCAAAAATGCTGACACGTGGCGGCCCTAGAGGCCACCGCGTGTCAGCACCAAAAAATCGATGATAAAGAGTTTGTAAAATAAGAATAAATAGCAAATGACCTCAGATCGAAAATGTTCCTTAACAAAAAATGCTCTGAGATATACAACTTTCATGAAGACATCAAAAGCAAAATCGATCAAATGCACAAAGTGAATTTTTGGGGTATCCCATGTACGTAGAATACTTATATTTTTGGGTTTTGTAATTTTTTGTCAATTTTAAACAAGATAAAAATACGAAAAAAATATGATAAAATCAAAGATAAATAAAGACACCTTAATCTGATTTTTTTAAATTTTTATATTAATTAAGAAAATATGTACATAAAATATCAAGTCAAAACCCGCTAAAATACACAATGTACAAAAGAGGCCCAAAACCCAACTTTCACATACGAGCTCGTATTCACTTGAATAGGTCTTGTTTTGAAGGTAATTTAATGTACATTAGTTCAAAAGTGAGTAGGGTCAGATCGGACACTGGATGGGGAAGATATAGGGCTAGTCCGAAAAATCCTGAAACTAGGGTTTGGGTTTTTGGTCCGCTTACTTGGGTTAGTTTTTTTTGTAATTTTTTAATTATTCTTGTTAGTGATATGTACACAGTAGAGGCGATTTTAGATCATTCGGAGTTAGCATGAAGGAGTTAAAAATCCAGGAAATTAGGCTATTTACAGGTCAAATTTGGCTGAGATTTTTGGCTTCTTATTTTGTGCAAACATAGTGGATAAAATTCTAACTCTTATGAAAACATGCATGAATGCTAATTATGCAGAATAAATGCAGAAATGCTGATGATTTTGAGGGAATTGAGCTTAATAAATGAGACTTAGAGTGATGAATCCGAGATTCATCATCCCCCTATACTTAAACCATGCTCGTCCCTTAGAATCAAAAAGAAATGCCATGAGGTGAAATGAGATTGGGTTCCAAACCAAGACCATGAGCTGAAGGTGAAAATGGAATAAACTCGACATTTGGATTAATAGTGTGGCGGAACTTCTGTGAGTCTTAGAATTTTAAAATCGACAGCCCTTAAGTTCTGCATATCGTTGTCACAGTTTCGGCTCAGAAGTCATCATAGATCAATCCTCTTCCCAAAGTATACCCTATGAACATTGAATAATCGACTCATGTGTGTGAAAGGTTTTAGCTCTTCCCATCCAGAATGCCGGACTACCATGCTCCTCTCCTCTCCAGTAACTCGTCCTCGGGGAGTCAGGTATTTCCTTCTAAGGTCTGTCGCGCTGTGTTCACAATCGAATTGAGGGAGAAGTTAGAAGAAGGGGAAAAGAATTGGAGGGTGGCCAGTGTAGTCACCTCTCCTTGTGAAGCTTGCCAGTGTAGCCGAGTCTCCACCAAGATCTGCAGGTTTCTTGAAGCTTGGACCTTTTTGGTCAGATTTTATTTGGTAGAATGCTTATTTGTATTTGGAATTTTTGGTGGTTCTACTTGGATCTTGTTGTGCCCGTACGGATATAGAATCTTTTTGTTCCGTGCATTTTTTGGGGTCTTAGAAAAAATTTGTTCCCAGCCGTCCATCCCTTTTCCGAAGCTTTATTTCAACACGTACTCCGGTCTTTAGATGTCCACACTACCAGAAAAGAGACTCACACAGTATTCCAACATCCCATCTGAGTTGAGCTAAGTGCATAGTGAGAGAGTACAAATTAATTCCCTATTCCAGAGTTGTACCCAGAATGAAGAGACCAGGTTAGACACTAAGAGATAAATGTTGCAAATTGTCATGTGGAACTTAAAGAATTAAGTCAAAAGACCTGAAGCTCTTAAAATCCTATTTCTCGGTGAAATTCCTTTGAAAATTAGGTGGATTAAGGTCAAGTCCAGACCACTCTCGGTTTCTACTCATAACTTGGTTCTGAACCCGATGACTTTTCACGGATGTAAATGAATTCGATGTTGGATCAAGTGCAGGTGTATGAAATGCAGACACATTTTTTTGATGCAAAAATGAAATAAGAAGCCAATTTTTTCTTCTCAAAAGTTTTGGGCACTGTTAGTGGCAAAACTCTTTTTCTTTGTTTTTTTTGAAAGATTACCCACCCTGTAAATACATATAGACTTACTTGAAAGTACAAGATATGGGTAAAATATATACGAAGTATATACACAGACCCCCCTATACTTAGAGAGTGATGTGTCCTCAGAGAACAAGAAGCGGAAAGAAGACATAGCTCGAGCTAAGCATAAGGGAGTGAAAAAAAATGAAAAGAAAAATGAAGTGGTCGAGATATGAGAATGATGAGAGTATATTCAGGTGGATGTCGGTTCCCCCTATACTTAGGCTCTGGTCAGCCTAAGTATAGAAGAAGGGTGGAAGTGAAGTGATCGGGAGAAAGAGAAGGATGGTATATACATATGACATCGGTCCCCCCCCCCATAGTTAGGCCTTGTCCTAAGTAGAGGAAGAAGCTGTACAAGGAGACCGGTGTGGTCGGGAGGGAGGGTGGTAATGATCTGATAAATCTTCAATGTCCTCGCTCTGCGTGAAGTAGATGACCTCAACTTGAACTGTCTGCTCTTTGGGTGAATGAATATATGGCTTTAGCAATTGTCCATTTATTGCGAAAGGTTGTGCATCATCTTTGAGTTCGGCAATATACACACTTCCATTAGTATGCATGTCGATGACAATGTAGGGACCCGTCCATTTTGATTTTAGTTTCGAATGAAAAATGTTCAACCGAGCATTAAACAACCAAACTTTCTGCCCAGAGACAAAGGTTTTACGTCGAATGTGTCTATCATGACATCTCATGACCTTGTCCTTATAAATCACACTATTTTCATATGTCCGATTTCAGATTTCATTTAGCTCATTCAGATTTAAGTCTCGACATAGATCACCCATTCTGATTTGTGAATCAATTATGCAGGTAGATGGCATGGCTTGCCATAGATCATCCTAAAAGGTGAAGTACCAAGTGGAGTCTTATAGGTTGTCCTATAGGCCCATAGAACTTGGTCCAACAGTTTCGACCAATTCTTCCTATTTGGACAAACCAACTTTTGAAGAATACCCTTCACTTCTCTATTAGAAACCTCTGCCATGCCGTTAGATTGTGGATGATATGGGTTGGCTATTCTATGCTCAAATTTGTACTCCTTAGCCAAAGATCTCACCTCCATGTTCACAAAGTGGCTACCTCCATCTTAAATCAAAACTTTTGGAATCTCGAACCTTGCAATGATATTACCTTGATAAACTTACAAACGACTTTGCTATCTACAGTTCGGGTTTGAATAGCCTCTACCCATCTTGATAAATAGTCGACCGCTAACAAGATGAACTCAAATCCATTGCTATTGGGAAAGGGACCCATAAAATCAATCCCCCATGCATCGAAAACATCACAGAAATTCATTGGTTGCATGGGCATTTCATCTCTTTATCCCACAGTCCCTCCCATTCTTTGATAAATCGGGCATGACCGTACAAATTCATTCGCATCCTGAAATAAGGTCTACCTGTAAAATACATATTGGAGTACCTTGTGCGCAGTTCTCTTTCTCGAATGGTGTCCTCCTGCCTCGAGAGAATGACAATGTGTGAGGAAACTCTGATATTCCTCCTGAGGAATACAACTTCTCCAAACACAATCCGGTCCTTCATAGAAAAGGAAAGGATCATCCCAATGGTATTTTCTCGAATCATACTTCAATCGATCAATCATTCTCTTGGTCCAATCAAAGTGAACCTTCTTGGAGACAATATAGTTCACTATGTCGGAATACCATGGGGTTGAATCAATTACGCAAACCGATTCGTCTGGAAAAGTCTCATTAATTGGTCTAGTGTCAGGATAATCATTTTGCTCGATTCGGGAAAGGTCATCAGCAACAACATTCTTTATTCCAGGTTTATCCTTCATCTCCAAATTAAATTCCTGGATTAACAAGATCCTTCTCAAAAGTCGTGCCTTGGCATCCTTCTTATCCATGAGATATCTAATTGTCGTGTGATGTGTGAAAATTGTCACCTTGGAGCCCAATATGTATGATCTGAATTTTTCAAGGGCCCAAACAACCACGAGCATTTCCTTTTATGTTACTGTATAATTTCTCTATGCAGCATCCAACACTTTGCTCGCATAGTGAATCGCATAACAATTTCCATCTCTTCTTTGTCCAATACCGCTCCGACAGCAAAATCGGATGCATCGGTCATGATCTCGAAGGGAAGAGACCAGTCTGTATCTTATAATATCAACGATTCACATATTTTCTTTTTCAATAGCTCGAAGGCCTCTAGACACTTGCGATTTACAATAAACTCGGTGTCTTTTCCTAAGAGCTTAATCAATGTGCATGCAATCTTTGAAAAATCTGGGATAAACCTTCGATAAAATCCAACATGCCTTAAGAACGACCTCACTGGCTTGACGTTGGTTGGTGGCTCAAGTTTCATGATCACATCCACCTTGGCAGGGTTGAACTCCATTCCCTTTTTGGAGATGACATGCCCTAACACGATGCCCTCAGTCACCATAAAGTGACTTTTCTCCCATGAGAGTACCAAATTAACCTCCCTGCATCTCAGGAGGACTCAGTCCAAGTGCGCTAAACATGTATCAAATGAATCACCATGAACCGAGAAGTCATCCATGAAGACTTCCAGGAAATCACCAACCATTTTAGCAAATACGACAATCATGTACCTCTGAAATGTGCCCGGGGCATTACAAAGCCCGAATGGCAAGTGCTTGAATGCGTAGGTACCGAAGGGACATGTGAACGTGGTCTTTTCCTGATCTTCGGGGGGATAGATACCTGATTGTAACTGGAGTACCCATCAAGAAAGCAGAAGAATGCTTTCCCTGCAAGTCTCTCCAAGATTTGATCAATAAATGGCAGTGGAAAGTAATCTTTCATGGTCGCAGCATTCAGGCGCCTGTAATCGACACAGATGCATTACGACGTGGGTACTCGGGTAGCGATCTCTACCCCCTCCTCGTTGGTGACCATCTGGATTCTTGACTTCTTCTGGACTACATGAAAGGGGGTCACCCACTTGGAGTCAGAAATGGGGTATATAAATCATGCTTTGCACCATTTCTCTTTCTCTTTCTTAACCACTTCCCGAAGATTGGGGTTTAATCTTCTCTGAATTTCACGGGAAGGCCTTGCATTATCCTCAACATAAATTAGGTGCGAGCAGAGAGTGGGATTTATTCCTACGAGATCCGACACAGTCCAACTGATGGATTTTCGATTTCGCTCAAGGACTTCGAGAAGTCTGGATTCCTGGTCTACGGTTAATGATGAGCTAATGATCACAGGGAATTTTTCTTTGGGTCCATTTAGAAATGCATACTTCAGTGTGGAAGGTGGTGGCTTCAGCTCTGGCAATACTGAATCATCAATCAAGTCTGGTTGAATGACTTTTGCATCTAGCTCAGTATCGGTTGGTGGTGAATCACTTTGTGATGTGCTGGCACCAGTTCCGAAGAAAGTTGAGTCGGATCGCTAAAGTAGTGTGGTAATTCGGCCAGAGCCGTGTCCGACTCGTCATCGATATTTCTTGATTGTCCCAAATATGATGGGACTGACAAATCCGAAAGGATTTCTGTGTCATCAAGACTGTAGGAATCTAGGTGACTAAATATGTTTGGCAATATCTCGCAAGCTGCACTGTGAATTGTTTCTTCTTCTGATGATGTGCTTTCAATCCGTATGTCTGGCAGTTGGTCCCACGACCCTGTAGTGCTGAGGTGATTGCATTCTGATGTTTCGGCATATTCAGTGGTGAATTCAGAGTCTGGCCTTTGCCACGTTGTTTGTTTCATCTCCAAGTCTACTTCTCCGCCTGGAGAACGGAACTACATCATTCCGGAACCGTAATCGAATACAGCTTTGGCGATTCTTAAGAATGGTTTTCCATGGATGATTTGTGATTCCTTCCAATGGTTCGGGGTCTCCATATCAAGGGCAGTGAAGTCCACTTTGTATTACGTACCCTCGATCACGATGATGTCATTTTTTACTTCTCCCTTAGGTCTTTTAGTGGATTTATCAGCAAATTGGAGTAAAGATAATTATTTCCTGAGAGGTCATAACTCCAATCTATAATATAAGCCTAAGGGCAGAAGATTTATGGAAGAACCATTGTCGAGAAGTGTGTGTGCGAACGCAATACCACCAATGCGACTCTCCACATAATGGGCACCCAGACCCCTTTTTTTTTCTTGGCAAATGTTGATTTTTGACACATTTGGTAGTGACAACTGTCAAGATATGAGTCTTTACAAATTGGCTGTTTTTCTTTGTACGAGTCCTGGTGGGAGTGCATTTCACCTTCAAGTACTTCTGGAATGCTGGATTACAGGCACATACTGATCAAAGGGTACTTTGACTGTGATATTTTGCTGGTAGAGTCGTTCCATTTCTGGGTCATCTAGAATGTTTTTCTTTTGTTTTCCTTTCTTAAGAGCATTGGTAAAAGGGATAGAAGTATTTGAGACAGGAGATAGAGAGATAGAATCATAAATAAGAGCATATTTATTAGACTTGGAGTTCTTGTTACAATCATAAGATTTTTGATAATAATCAAAATCGAGTTGCTGAAAAGGTGACAAAGGTATTTTTGCAGCAACTAGAGGTTCAAGGTCCTCTGTAGACTCCATAGATGCTTTCCCTTTATCTTGCGCTGGGATCTTCAGACGTCCTTCTTCTTCTTACTTGGAAACATCCTTTGGTTGACCTTTCGATTCTTCATGGTCCGATTCCCTTGCTCAATCAGGTACGACCTCTGTCCTTCCACTCCTGAGTGACATGGCATTGATATTGTCAAACGAAAGGATCTCATGTTCAGAAGTGGAAAATCTGAATAGTGTACCAGACCATTGTGTTGAGATGATTGAAATTTGTTCAAGCTATTGGGGTTAGCTTGAACTTGGGCGGGAAAGGTTGTGGCTGGGGCTATCTGCACATCCTTCCAACGGGACAAGCGATTGACATCAACCCATAGATCGTGCAGCTCATTTCGGAAGTTGTGAATCTCTTCAAGCATTTGCCTCTGGATATCGACTGGTTCTTCTAGAGGATTGGACGATTGAGATGATTGTCTGTGAGCTTGATATTGCTGAGGTTGGTTCTGACGATTGTAGGGCTGTTGCTGCTTCGGATGCTGGAAAGATGCACTGTTCTGAGTGTGCTGTGGAGGAAATGCGGCATTATAGAAAGTGGGCGGACGTTGATAAGGCTGACGGCCCCCCATATTACCCTGTCAGGTAGTGTCCTGTGTGTACCAAATTCCATTTACATCAAATGTCAGAGGCGGGGCTTCTTTGACTGTCTCGGCCGGTGGGGGTGGCTGCTGGGAAGGTTGGGCATAGAATTGGTCTTGAGCCCATGGTTGCTGTTGTTCCGCTCCTGCCTGCTCCTGTACATGATGCGCATGATAGATCAGGACAGTAGGTGTAGTAGGCATACCCATCTTGGACACCTTCTCAGTGAGCTCCTCCATCTGCTTTGGGAATTGGGAAATCATGTTGTCGATGTTGTTCATTGTGTTAGCAATGTGAGCCCGAGGCGAACCATTCCTACAATAAATGTTATTGTAATAAATGATTTATCAATAAAAGTTATTGATGTTTTGTTTCACTCCCTTTCTGATATTGAATGAATGAATGCACTATAAGGTCCCTCTGTACAATAAGGGTTATGTACCATGGCCAACTTGATAATTATACAGCTGTTGATTCAATGAATGAATCATAGAGGCTGATGCTTGGATGAATATCTAAGGAGTTAGATAGAGGACTCATCAAGCATCATCAATGATTAACAAGTAGTGATCTCCAGTCTGAGTGGGAGATGGCAATCCCATCTCATTAGACTGATATCTGATCGACCTCTTGATGCAGGTCCTCTGCATAGGAATATTGATTCGGAGGTATCAGATTAGTTGAGTCAATGAGTTGACTTAACGAGATCGAGATAACCAAAGACCTATGATGAATACTGTCACATTACAGGAAAACATCCTCTGACCAGAGACAGATATATTACTATATGTCTGAGCATGTACATTTGGCAGACCAATAGGTTGATGACCTAATCAAGGTCTATACACCGGCGAGCTGGTGTGCATGTAAGGGCATATGAGTAATATGATCTCTCAAAGGGATTATACAGGTTCACTTGTGAACCGGGAGACATGAGCTCACTCATGAGGTATTGGGATTGACCAAATTCCATGCATGGTCATCATGCTTTAGAAGCATGATATGAATTTGAAGGTAAGATATATGCTTTGTGAAAGCATATGATCTGTACCATATCCCAAGGACCAAGATTGAGAAACTTGATGATCAGAATATGAAGATGACAGTGTAAAAGTGATCTTTATCTTCATGATGATCATGAGTCTTCCACTATGTAGGATGTGCAGGTATTAGGAATACCTGAAGGGTGATTTTATCATAAACGATTGTATAACCATGACGCTTCCATTCCGAGGGAGTGATGAAACAGGTCTGGATTTTAGTGACTCCTCTCATGAGAGAAGTGACCTAATCTTGGTCCATGTACTGGACATTGATCTGAATGAGATTCAGATGCAATGAGAAGATTAGGTTTACGGTCTTGATTTAATCAAGCATCTATGAGAGGTCCATGGGATCTGGATATGAGATGTGATCTCAATATCCAAGTCACTATACGTGGAACAATACAATCGCCCTGTCCTTATCTCCAAGTATCTGAGGAGAAATAGCATTGTTCTTAAATGGTTTGAGAACAATTCCATGAGATCTAAGCAAAGAGAAGTTGGTAATTAAATGTGATTTAATTATCATGATGTATGAGAAATTATCCAAAATAATTAAATGTGATTTAATTATTATGGATAAGAATAATGTGGATAGTAATATCCAATTATTCCTAATATATTATAAATGTGATTTATAATGTATTAGAGAGAGTTCAATATAATTTATATTAGTAAATTAATTATTCATGTGTATTGGATACACATTGTTTAATTGATTGAAAATGTAAATTACATTTTGTTTTGGGTTGTGAATTTGATTCACAATATTCCAATGTCAAGATTGCAATATTCCCAAAATTAATTGAGAATTATTTTGGTGAATTAATATATCAACAAATTGTTGTTGGTAAAATAAGAAGAGAGAAAAATAAGGAGATTGAACTCCTCATTTGGAATGAGGGGGGCGACACTCAATTCCCATGGGGAATTGGTGGCCGTCCCCTCTTCCAAATAAGGAGAGTATCTCCTTTGTCTTCTCTCTCTATTATTTGATTGATTTAGATTTGGTATTAATATTTATTTGATTTATCAAATATATTTTATTAAATTAAATCACAAGTTGTTGGTTTTTACCAACAACAATCTTGGCCATTGGATTGTCATAAATCAATCTCAACCATTGATTTTATGTGACACATGGATTGAGATCCATGGATCCCAAAACCCTATAAATAGAGAGGCACCCTTGGCTCTCTCTTTACACATGCTATTGTAGCAAAACTCTCTCTCTCTTTCTCTCATACTCGACAGCCCCCTCTCCCTCTTCCTCTTGGTGGCCGTCCACCCTAGTGGAGGGAATCGTCGTCGCCTTCGCCTTCGTGCTGCCGCTTCGACGCTCTGCGGTTCTCCGTCTACTTCAAGTGCTTCGCCCGCGAAGGAGACGTTCGATCTCGTGCGACGAGATCAGGAGCAACCGCGCTTGGATCAACTTCTTGGATTGCGAGGACACCGCGGTTCATCCCCGCGCTCGCAAGCGATCTCTCCGACGATCGAACTTGAGACAGGAGGTCTCTTCTCTTAGAGACTCGATCAACCACGCTTCAAGAGGTATTGCATTATACTTGTTGTGGTTATAGATGAAACGATCCGAGAATGGTTCTTAGATCATGTGGTTTCATCGAATAAAATTTTAAATTCCGCTGCACCGAACAACTAGTGCGACTAGTCGTTCTTCGTCGTATCCGATACGACGCTCACGC
This sequence comes from Ottelia alismoides, assembly GCA_037367405.1. Taxonomy (NCBI): domain Eukaryota; kingdom Viridiplantae; phylum Streptophyta; class Magnoliopsida; order Alismatales; family Hydrocharitaceae; genus Ottelia; species Ottelia alismoides. The sequence continues at coordinate 383,420 of JAZKJV010008779.1, read as the reverse complement.
TTCCGTGATGCGCTTGAGGATCTCTCCATATCCTTCACATTGTCTTATGAATTTGATCCACCACGGTCAATTTATCGGCAATGATGTTCATGTTTGGAATCAAATCCTCTGTTATCTCTGTGACAGTTTGCTTTCCTCCTTTGGCTTGAAAGGTGTTCAAGGAATCAGTGTATGCTCTACTAGCAATCTGTGAACAGCTTGTCTCTGCCATCTGCTCCAGTACCTTACAGACGGTCTCAGCTCCATGTGATGTGTAATTCCCTCTGCATGCAGTGCTAACTAACCCTTGAGCCTCGTAGTTGAGTCGAGAGTAGAGTAACTGAACTAGAATGTTATTATCCAAATCATAGCAGGGACATTTCTGTAGGAGGTCTTTAAACCTATCCCAATCCTCACAGAGTGGTTCATTGGGCATCTGAGAGAAGCTGGTGATGCGGGTCTTCATTTGGTTGGTCCGACTAAAAGGGTAGAATTTCTTAAAAAAGAGGTTTTTGAACCTCTCATAAGTGGTCAAAGTCACTCCTAAGTTCTTCACCCAGTAATCTGCCTTCCCTTTCAAGGAGAAAGGTAATGCAGTGAGACGAATGTAGTCCTGACTGACTTATGGGTGCCTCAGATTAGAACATATCAGCTCCAAGTCTCGCATGAATTCATATGGTTCTTTAGTCGTATTACCATGAAAATGTGGAAATTGACTTATGAAATGTGGCTTCAGTTCATAGTTTATCTCTGGCTGAGGTGGTTGCAAATAATTCCTCACTCTGTACTATCCAGGGTTGTATGCGGTTTCCATTGGCAGTTCTTCCCCAGCATTCAACTGTTCTAGTTGCTCCCTCAGTAACTACTGTTGCTGCTCAGAAGCAGCCAGTCTTGCAAAAATCATCTGTATTGGATCTTACAAGGTTTCCAGGAGAAATGTGCGAGATGCGTGATGTTGTGACTGAAATGAAACACGAATCAGTGTGGGATCGAAACGATTTGGAAAGGAGTTACGAAAGGGCGTCTAACCTAGATGACCAAGCTACCTAATGACGGGATTAGCGTCGCTAATCGACTCACGAGTATCGAGGCGAAAATTCAAAGAAGTGAAGGGAAAGGTCTTTGAAATCCAAGGTGTATTACCTGGGAATGGAGCTCGACGGTCGACCTTGGCCGGAGCGTGACGCACGCAGGGTAGCGATGCAAGGCGGCGTGATCGCCTTGGAACCTCCTCTTATGTGTCCTCCGCCACGCGAGCCTTCTTGTAGGTGCTGTCACCACCGGAGCTAAGCGAAGTAAGGCAAGGAAAATGGGGGATCAGGTAAACTGGAGCTGGAGCTCAGTTGGTTAGGAGAGTTAGTTGGCGATGGAGGGTCCTTAGGGGTATTTATAGGTGGTTTGCGTGGGTGCTATGTCTAGATCTAAGGGTTGGCGAGATAGAGGGTTGTTAGGGGAGTAGATCCAATGGTCCAGATAGCTCGGAGGTGTTATGGGTTGCTCGGAGTAAATAGAGGAAGTCGGCTGATCAGTGCAGACCTGGCGCAACTGCTTCTTGGAGAAGATGAGCCCACGTGCTGACAAGTGTCAGCACCTGGTTGGTCTAGAAGTTGAAATTCAATATAAAATCCATATTAAATAGTAATTAAATTTATTTTAATCAGGTTTAAATACAAAAAATGTAAATAATTAAATATTCTTAATTATAGAATAAATACTTTTTATAAATAATAAATATTATTCAAAATATAGATATTATACTAATAAATATGTATATATAAATAGGTTTTAGATTTTTAATTTAATAAATAAATACTTAAAATTTAATTTTATATTTTCTTACTTATTAGAATATTAAATAAGGTTTATGTGAATTTTGATAGATTTTAATAAGTTAATTTTCATATTTTAATAATTAGGATTATAAGTTATCTAGTTCATTTATACATATAATTTAGGGTTTTTGATTTTATTAAAATAATAAATAAATCCCAAAAATTATGAAATAATTTAGGGTGGAAACACAAGATCATGAAATAATTTAAAAAATAAAACATTGAGAAAATTTTAAATAAAGTGTGTTATATAAAATAAATAGCCCAGAAACCCCGTTGTCTTTTGGTCCCAAAACCGACTTTTTGCAAACGGACTTCGAATTCGATGAAACCACCTTTATTAATTAGATAATATTATTTCACGAACTTTAAAGGTGAGTAGAGTGAAATTGGAGTTCGTATGAGGAAGGTATGATGTTCGGAAATTGAGATTTTGACAATTTACAGGTTGGGTTTCTTGGTATATAGACAGGGTAATATTTTTAACTTATTTTTATATTTTTATATACATTTTTAGGAATAATTAGGAAAAGGATTTGGTGAAAAATATCTACATATTAATCAATTAAAAATCTTTGATGTTTTGTATTTATTGTATAAATAGTAGAAGGTGTATTTGTGTGTGTTAATTTATTTTTTTCTGGTTTTCTTTCCTTATGTCCCCCTATTTTTCGGTTGTCGACCAATCCATGTTGACTTGGTCTCGGTGGTTGGGCTATAAATATATCTTACAGCTATATTTATATTTTAAGTCATATTTCCTATATTTACATATATTCAATCTGCCATTTTCTTTCTTTTCTTGTTCTTTATTTATTTACATGATTTTAGTGATTAAAAGTGAATATTTATACATGAATGATGATTTGTTAAAAGATGAGAATTAATGGATATTTACATGTATTTGTTAAGGGTTTTAAGACAAAATGCGACAGAAAAGTTAATGAATCATGGATTCATCAACCCCTATACTTAAACATTGCTAGTCCCTTAGCAAACACTTATTTTTAAAAAGTAAGTGAAAATGAAAGAAAGTTATAATGAATTTGTTTTCCAAAACCAATTCATGAGAACAGACAAAGGACAAAGCTCGATCGGGCCTGAAACAAGCATTTTGTCGGAACCTTAACTAGGATTAGGATTTTATCCTCAATAGTCCTCAAGTTCCACAAATCCTTACTCAATATCACTTCATTGGCTAGTTCAGATTCACTTATTCATATCACAAACTCTATCATCCTTGAAGTCAACTTGTACAGTGTGTGAATTGATTTAGCTCTTCCTGCTTAGAGAACCGAAGAAACCATCCATCCCGGCTATACACCTCTATGGCTTCCTCATCTCGCTAATCTTTCCTCGGGGAGGGAGGTATTCCCTTCAGAGTTCAGTTCTGCTATGTCCACAATCTAATATAGGGAGAAGTTAGAAGAATGAGAAAAGAAGTGGAGTGCGACCAGTGTAGACGCATCTCCTTGTGAATCCCAACCGGTGTAGCTGAGTCTCCACTAAGATGTGCAGGCATTTTTGGTGGAAGCTTGGAACATTGTGGTCTTATTTGGTGGCTTCTGCATTGCTTTGACTTTGTAATTTGCTTGCACTGCATTCATCTTTTGTGCCTCGATGGATATAGCATCTTTTTAGTCCGTTCCTTTTTTGAGGTCTTAGAAAAATTGTGTCAGCAGATCCTTCCCTGATCCGAAGCAACTTTCGCATCCCCAATCTCTCCCGTCTTTAGACGTCAATGTCGCAAAGATAAGGATAGAAATAGACTACCAAGGTGTACTGCCCTTCGGAACTCCATGCAGGTCGAGCTATGTGCGGAGTGCATGTGTTCAAGATTGGTTCACTGGTGTAGAGTTGTACGGATGACTCCAAATGGTCTACTTAAGCACATATGACTTGATTTCTCGAATATGGTCTTACGGAACCCAAAGGTTTTAAGTCAACAGACCTGAAGAGTCTAAATTCCAGATCCTAATCAAGCTCCTTACAATGAGAGTTAAAGGCCGTAATCAAGCTCCATCCTTTAGACTAGACTCAGTCCTTAGTTTCAGAAATCAAACTTATTCTGAAAAATGTGAATGCAAATGCAGCCATGTTTTTGTGAAGTGTATTTTCTGAATTTTAGTCATTTTTATAATTTTTAAAAATTTTGTAATTTTTATGAATTTTATGACTTTGTATTTTTTTACGGATTTTATGGTTTTTTTTATAAATAGATTTTTATACAAGGATTTTACAAAATATATTTTATTTGGTTTAAATGTCCAATGTATTTTACAAATTTTATCTACAAAATATTTTACAAGGATTGAATGGTTTTTACACATGTTTTAATAAATAGGGTTTTAAATAAGTATTATACAAATTTTTAAGTACATATTTTAATTACAAATTTTAAACATATTTTACTTATTTATAAGGGTTTTATAAATAATAAATAAATATAAAAGTGGTTTTTAAATTAACTCTTACCCACTTTTTATGGATTTTATATATATATAGAAAATACATAAAAGTACGAGTTATGGACGAAAGTATATATACAATATATACGTAACCCCCTATTCTTAGCTTGTGCTATGTCCTCATAGCGTCAAAAGAGAAAAAGGAGATCATAACTCGTGTTAAGTAAAAGTGGGTGAAAAAGAAGAGAGTGTACAAGTCAGCCAACCCCCCCTATACTTACGATCAGGTCATCGAAAGTATCATGGGAGAGCAAAAACGGGATGCCTGAATGAAAAGAATAAATAATGAAACTTCAAAAGGAAAAGAATACGAAATCATCGAAATCACTCGGTCCCCCCTATACTTAGGATAAGGCATCCTAAGTATAGAAAAGAGTGTAGCCAAAAATTGGAGACCAGTGATTTGTGAAAAAGAAAGGCTATACAAAAGAATCAGTACAAAAAATAAAATGTAAATCAGCGGGCAATCGGTCCCCCCTATACTTAGGATCTGGTATCCTAAGCATAGAAGACGAGCAAAAATGAGGACGATTGTGGTCTATGAAGAATATATAAGTGTTGTGAATCTCAAGAAACGAATGGCTCGAAATACTTCGTACAGGAGGAGATGCAGTGAAAGAATGATCATGATTCTAATACGAAATGGATCACTTAAGTACGGGCCAGATGATCAGTTGTTTCGATGAAGTGCTTCAGCATCTGCCCGTTAACCATGAACGGTTCTGCACCAGGTGACACATCTGATATTGCTATACTACCATTGTTGTGCACCGTTCTGACTATGTACGGTCCTTCCCACTTGCTTTTCAATTTGCCTGGAAAAATTCTCAATCTCGCATTGAACAACCAGACTTTCTGGCCAGGGACAAAACTTTTGTGTCGAATATGTCTGTCATGCCATTTCTTCACTTTGTCCTTATAGATGAGTGTCTTATCGTATGCTTGATTTCGAATCTCTACCAGCTCATTCAGATCTATCTTTCTCTTGGCTCCTGCTTTCTGTGTATCCATCAATATCTATACGTGATCTCTACGGGCAAGCGGCACGGCTTTCCATAAACTAATCTGAATGGCGAATTACCTAAGGGAGTTTTATATGCAGTACGATATGCCCAAAGAACTTGATCTAGAAGTAGTGACCTGTTCTTACTATCCGGTCGTACTAGTTTCTGAAGAATTGATTTCACCTCCCTATTTGAGACTTCAGCCATGTCGTTCGTCTGTGGGTGGTAAGGAGAAGCTACTCTGTGATCGATGTTGTATTGTTTCACTAGCTTTTTCACCTCCTTATTAATGAAATGGCTACCCCCATCAGAAATGAGAATACGTGGAATCCCGAACCGCGAAATAATGTGTTCCCTTAGGAACTTGCAAATGGTCTTACTGTCAGCGATTCGTGCGGGTATAGCCTCCACCCATCTACTAACATAGTCTACAGCGAGAAGAATGTACTCAAAGCCGCTGCTAGAAGGAAACGGTCCAATGAAATCTATGCCCCATGCGTCAAAGATCTCGCAAATAATGACGGGTCGCATCGGCATTGCATCTCTGGTACTGACTGTCCCTACAGGTCTCTGACATTCTGGGCAACTCTTCACGAATATGCAGGCATCTCTAGTAGCCGCTCTGTAGTACCTTCTGCGTTGTCCTCTTCCCTGAATGATGTCCTCCTGACTCTAAAGAATGACACAACGTGAGGACACTATTATATTCCTCCTAAGGACTACAACGCCTATAAACGCAATCCGGTCCTTCGCGAAAAAGAATCGGATCCTCCCAATGGTAGTATCGTGCCTCAGAAACTAGTTTCTCAACTCGGTTCTTTGGCCAACCCTGAGGACTTTTCTGTGTGACCAGAAAGTTCACTATATCTGCATACCACGGAAGTTCGGTAACCGCAAAGATACTTTCGTCAGGAAATCTCTCTACGATCTCAGGTGTGTACTCATCTGAAGGTTGATCTGTCTGTAATCGGGAGAGGTGATCAGCTACCACATTCTTTACTCCAGGTTTATCTTTGATATCCAAATCGAATTCCTGAAGTAATAGAATCCATCTAAGAAGGCGTGCCTTGGCATCCTTCTTTTCCATTAAAAATCTGATAGCTGAGTGTTCTGTGTATACTGTGATCTTAGAGCCAAGCAGATATGATCGAAGCTTGTCTAATGCAAACACTACTGCCAACATCTCCTTTTCTGTCACTGTGTAATTTCTCTGAGCATCATCTAAGGTTCTGCTGGCATACTGAATGGCAACGGGAAGTCCCTTCCTCCTCTGTCCTAATACAACCCAACAGCAAAATCTGAAGCATCAGTCATGATCTCGAAGGGTAGAGACCAATCAGGTGGCTGTAGGACAGGAGCACTGATTATCTTCTCTTTCAAGGTGAGGAAGGCATTAAGACATTTATCATTTAATACGAACTCAATGTCTTTGCCTAATAACTCAGTTAACGGTCGGGTAATCTTGGAGAAGTCTTGGATAAACCATCGGTAAAAGTCGACGTGCCCTAGAAATGACCGTAACTGTGTGATATTGGATGGTTGCTCGAGTTTCTTGATAACATCCACCTTGGCAGGGTCAACCTCCATGCCTCGCTGGGAGATGACGTGCCCCAGCACGATCCCGTGAGTAACCATAAAATGGCTCTTTTTCCAGGACAGAACGAGATCTACCTCACAACACTTTTTCAGAACCTAGTCTAGGTGCGCTAAACAATCATCAAAGGACTCACCATAGACTGAGAAATCATCCATAAAAACCTCTAGAAAATCACCGACCATGTCCGCAAAAATAGCAAGCATGCACCTCTGGAAAGTAGCGGGAGTGTTGCACAATACAAAGGGAATCCATCCAAAGGCATACGTGCCGAACGGACATGTGAAAGTGGTTTTCTCCTGGTCTTCAGGAGCAATTGATACCTGGTTGTATCCGGAGTAACCGTCAAGGAAACAGAAGTACCCATTCCCTGCCAACCGTTCTATGACCTGGTCTATGAAAGGCAAAGGGAAGTGGTCCTTCTTTGTCGCGGTGTTCAGCTTTCTTTAGTCAACACATACTCGCCATGACATGGTTACTCTATTTGGAATCTCCACTCTCGTTCTTAACCATTTGAATGCCCGACTTCTTCGGGACAACATGTAATGGGCTAACCCATTCGGAGTTGGAGATGGGATAAATGAGCCCTGCGTCACACCATTTCGTGATCTCTTTCTTGACAACTTCTCGTAATACCGGATTCAGCCTACACTGAAACTCTCTGGAGGGTTTGATGTCATGATCGAGATAGATATGATGTGAACATAAAGCAGGATTAATCCCGTAGAGATCGGATAAAGTCCACCCAATAGCCTTGCGGTTTCTTTCTAGAATCTCCATCAGACGAGATTCTTGATCATCGGTCAAAGATGAGCTGATAATGACCAGAAACCGTTGATGTGGACCCGCAAGAAAAGCATATTTCATGTTTGGTGGCAAAGTTTTTAGCTCTGGTAAGGTAGTATCTGTATCTTCCAAAACATCATCTGTATGTGTTTGGGGATCTGTATCGGTTGTATTGTATCTGTGATTTGATTCTCCACCATCTCAATGTGCTCTAGAATCGGACTACAGAAGATGTTTAAGACATCATCCGACTCCTCAGAATGATCAGAAGAGAATAAGTCAGCTAAATAAAACTCTGAAACATCTGAGACGGAGGAATTGTGTAAAGTTTCTGAGTCTGAAAGTTATGCATTAAATTCATTAAAAGTCTGATCCCTTTGCTTCTCATCATCCAGACTAAAGTATAGTGTTCCGTCGGAAGAAGCACCTCCTGTGGTCTCAGACCCATCCTCAGTTAGGCACTCTTGGGTCTCTACTTGATACCTTTTGAGGTCGTCAAGACGAACCTCATCCATGTAATCGCAGGAGGCTAAAGAACTCAGAAAATCTGAAGATGCATCACTGAAGGTGTTCGATTCTCTCACCATCTCTATATGTACCTTTTCACCCTCAGCGCGAAAAGATACCTTTCCTGTATCATAATCGAAGAGGGCCTTTGCGGTCTCTAGAAAAGGCCTCCCGAGAATAATCGGGGTAAGGTGTAACTGTGTAGGGCAATCCATGTCCAGGACCGTAAAGTCCACTCGGAATTGTAGACCCTGCGCGGTTACGATAACGTTCCTAAGTATACCCTTAGGTCTCTTTACGGATCTATCAGCAAACTGAAGGATCACGCGGGATTTGTAAAGAGGACCTAACTTGAGCTTATCGAGTAAGGAATAGGGTATCAGATTGATCGAGGACCCGTTATCTAATAGAGTGCGATCAAAATCGGCTTTTGCGATCTTGCATCTGACATAATGTGCATCTGAGTCCTTCTTCTTCTTCGGTAACTTGTTCTGTATCTCACAGGATGTAGCCTTAGTCAAAACATGTTTCTCTGTTCAGGATCTCTTTTTCCTATGCATGGTGCATCTATTTTTTCAATTGATTTTTAAGCGTAGGAAACTGATCTAAGGCATCATGAAGTGGGATCTTCAGAAAGATGTGATCTTTGAGTAATTTTTCGATCTCTGGAGATGCAAGATTCTTTTTGATACTTTTCTTTCCTTCTCCAAACAAAGCATCGGGAAAAGGAACAAAATCAGAAGTCAGAAAATCGGGATTTTTATTGATATAAGAATCAGCTTGTACATTGAGAGTCTTAGGATTATTTACAAAACTCTCTAAAACAGGGAAAAAAGATTTTTGTCGGGGCGCTCTGCATGATCTAGCGTGATGTCATCGTCTGATTCGCCAGTGTCCATATCTGCGGTGTTGGCATTGCTCCCGTCTCTTGAATCTGCATATTGGTCCTCATCGTCTTGCGAGTTCTCCTCCTCGGCTTCAAAATCATGGTTCTGCTCGTGCTCCTCTAGTGCCCTCTCCTCTTCTCTCGCAGGTGCTTGTGGTAATCTACCGCTCCTGAGACGAATGAAGTTAGATAAAAATTCAGGAAACGAGATCTTACCTGTAGTGTCTACTTGCTCTGGATGCCTCCTCTTGTTGTTCGGGTTCATTTGAGGCTGGGCTGGGAGAGTAGTCTTCGGTACGGTTAACTCGTCCAGACGACGGTTAACCTGCTCCATTTCAGTCTTGTGTTCTATCTGTAGCGTACTCAACATGTCCATGATCTGGTTGAGCGCCTGGGCCTGTGAAGACATCTCTGGTTCGATGTGGTGGCCCTGGCTTGCTCCTCTCTCCTGCCTTGGCATTTAATGCTGAGAGGTGGAAGGCTGGGAGTATCGCTGAGGTGATGAGGAAGACTGTTGTGCCTGCTGATAAGGATAATTCGGTGAGTAGTGTGCAGGGTGCTGATATGAATGTTGCGGTCTCTAATGGTAGACATTCGGATGAGACTACTGCGACGTGAAGCTCTAGCGGTGTTGAAATTGCGGACGTCCATGCTGCGGATGACCGTACGGCTATTGCTGCTGTTGATTCGGTATACTCGGTTGTTGCATCACAGTATACCAAATCCCGTTGATCTCGAGAGTGGCTTGCGGCTCCACCTCCATCTCTGCGGTGCTGGTGATCTCGGCAGGATTGGCATGGGATCCTCATGCCAATCGACCTGCGGAATCTCGGACTCGCTCTGGACGTAGTAGATCTAACGGGTGGGTGGAGCAGGTGCGATCCTCCGTGCTGGTTGCGCATTCAAAGAAGTCTGGCTCTACTGGTATTGGAGCTGAAGATCAGAGACCTTCTTCGAGAGATCACTCAGCTGCTGAGGTAGAGATGAGAGTTTCTCCAACTCTCACAGCGGTTGTAGGTCCTGGACCTGCTTCTTAATCACATCCACCAATATTAATTTCTTGCTAATAAATCCCATGTTGGTGTTGGATTCAGAGTCTGAGATGTTCGCCACCTTGTGATGTTCTCGGTGATGTGGTGGCTGTGGGGCTTTCTGAAATGCCCGAGTAGAGTCTACGACTCTCGAGTTCTCGGCCATCCCTTCGAAGATGGCCCAAACTGACTCGGTATCCTTGTTCAAATAGCTGCCGCCACATGCGGCACTTACGAGCCCCTGAATTTCCGGCTGGAGTCCTCCGAAGTAATTTTGTACGAGCACCTTCATCGGAATCTCATGTTGCGGGCATCTCTCCATAAGATCCTTTAATCGATCCCATGCCTCATGGAATGATTCGTGTGACATTTGCGTAAAGTTGGAGATCTGGCTCCTCATCATGTTTGTCCTTCCCAAAGGAAACTATTTGCGCAGGAAGGTGGACTTCAGGTCATCCCATGTAGAGATTTCCCTCCCCACATGACTCAGCCAATAAAGGGCCTTATCGGCTAAGGCAAAGGGGAAGGCCTTGAGGCGTACGGCCTCCTGCATCACTCCTGGATAACAAGTCATTCCGCAAATCATCTCAAACTGCCTGTAGGAATGTGAACGTCTCCTCTGCAACATTCCCATAGTACTTGGGAAGCAAAGAGATGAAGGACAGTCTCAGTTCGTATGGCCCTTGATTCGGCGGTAGCCGAATCCAATGGTGGAGCGTTCTTGCGCCCGGGTCATACATGTCCCGTAGAGTTGCGGGAACTGCAGGAGGTAATTGGTTCCCGGCCCCTGCTCTCAACGCGGCTATTTCAGCCCGCAGTTCATTCTGCACTCTAAATTGTTCTCGAATCTGCAAGTTCATCCCCTGAAGTGTGTCGATAATGCTAGTTGTAACATCTGCGTTCGGTTCCGTCTTCCCTCCTGATGTTCCCCACCTGGTGGCCTCTCGTCTGCTGCTGGTCCTTTGCTGCAAGCCATCTGATTGTCTGTGAAATGAAAACTCTCGTAAGAACTCAGCGAAAATTATGCAGGAGATCTAGATGATGTATTGAGGCGAGGGGCTGCCTCAATAGTCTGGCCAGGAGGCGAGGGAGTCTGGGTCTGACTCGCCTTGAGATCTGATGGGACCAGCTCGGGAAGAGGGTCATCCCGAGCCTGTGAAGATGTACACTCGATGGTGGACGGTCGAAAGCTCATGGAGTCTGAGCCGAAAAGTCGTCGAGACGTCATCTTCGATGTCAAGAGGAATAGTCGGGAGAGCACGTTTATGATTCAAGTGAGAGAGAGAAATGCGAAAGCCGCGGAAACCCACACCTCGCAAGCAAACACAAAGCAAATCCCGTGTTCACCAACTCAACCCGATGAAGACCGTAAGAGTTCGGTCTTTTTATCTTTTCGATTTAAGGGTTGTAATTAGCAAACAAGTTTTGCGGTTATCGCGGGTTGAGCAAGCCAATAGGTGCCCGATGGTTTCTCCGAAACACTGGCCCGAGTCCTTACAAAAGACCACTCGCATTCAGCCAGTATGGGAGTAAGTACGGACCGTTTCTGACTACCCGAGTTACTTGAGGACATAGCCTTGCGTAGTGTCCTCTAAACCTCCCACTCTGCTAAATAAACCCGGACCATTTCCGGCTACCCGAGCTTACCCACTGAGGAACAATGATCAGGTGTATGAACCCAGTAGTATTTCGCTAGAAATACAGGGTTTGGTCTCTATCCTTATAGGTCGGCTCTCTAGCTCACGCACTCCGAGAAGTATGTGGGGGTAACTCTCCCAAATTAATTGAATCGTTTTACGGATTTTCGATCAGATAGGATTAGCAGTCGTGATTTTAGTTTTGCGGTTTTGTAATTTTTTTGATTTTTTTCAAACAACGTCTATTGATTTTTTTTCTTTTATTATAAAAACCCTAAAAGCATGCACCTAGGTTGCGAAACCTAAGACTAACTATGCGGCCGCAATCAGATAGAGTCAAAAATCCTAATCAAGCATCTAGAAAACTGCGGAAAGCCGATAGGCGATAAAAACTGCGGTGGGTGCCCTGATCCTCGGATACACGGTATCCGGCGAACTAGGCCCCGAAAAAAATGGGGGGGGGGGGTTTGTTTATTATCTATTACAGCTTCTCTCCCTTTCTCTCTCTTTTACAAAAATTATTCTAACTAATCTGCCCTCTGCAGCCTACTTGTGAAGAGGGAGCTGGCCTCTACTCTTTCAACTGACTCGGCTTCCGAAGAAGCCGGTTGATCCTACAGGCCCTACAAAGATAGTTAGCAGAATATCGATCGAGAAAGCCGAGAAAGCTGTAAGAAAAAGAACGAAAGAGAACCTAAAAAAACAAAATATGAAGAAAAAGCCGTACGAAAAACGAAACAAAAAGAAGAGAGAAAAATAAAATCACAAAGAAAGGAAAAAAATCAAAAAGTTCTGACGCCTCCCAGGAAACGGCGCCATTTTGATAAGCCTGAAAATCGGTTTCATGGCTTTTTTAAGGGAAAAGCATGGTCGATCTAGAAAAAGCCGCGAAACAATTCGATCTCAGCTCGTATCAAACAAAATCGGTTTTCGGGTCGAAAACCTACACTAAATTTTTAACCAGGTAAGTGTGTCTGGGTCGAACTCAAGGAGGCAGAATAGAATCTTTTGATTTTTTTCGGTTTTATTTTTACGATTTTATTTTTATCTCTTCTAAAAGTTATAAAGGCAAGAAACCTTTTTTATTGATTTTTATGTTTTTTAATTTTATTCTTTTCCAATTTTTATTAATTTTCAAAAAGGAATATTTTTCAAAAATATTTATTTATTATATAATAGGTGGATATTATACAGATGGTAAAATATAGTAGGGTGAAGCAGATCGATCAGCGAGCTCGAACAACACAAGAAAACAAGTCAAAACGATGCGATTTTCGAAGAACTAAAACTCGACAAAAACACAACAAAAACTCACGAAAACTTAATACTAAGTAAATGGGGTAGTTGCGTAACTACCCTAAAGAAATCGTCGAGAAACAAGGTCAAACGATGTCAAAATAACCCCTACAGCCCAGGGGCATAAGCGTAAGAAAAGTATTTAAAATATTCTGCAAAAAGGTCGTCGTAGGGACTGTTATGTAAGAAAAATACAAATGTATTACATTTAGGTCCCTACAGAGGGACCTATATGTAATATCTGGAAACCTGGGGGGCGGAGCTGAAGATCTGGAAGTTCCCTGGGTTTATTATGCAAAATCTCCACCGATTCGCAATCAACGGTCCAAATTAGAACTTCAAGACGCGGATCCAACACTTATGGGTGCGCCACGTGTCGAGCACCTGTAGCTCGACTGTTCTTGAGTTTGTTAGAATCGATGGTGATGGGGGTCTCTTCTCGGAATTCTCCAGAGCAAATGCCGACGATCTGGCGCTCCGGCGGTAGGGGGCGGTCGGCGGCGACTCGAGTCGACGGCGGAGGTGCTAGGAAGATCACGATATCGATGAACCTGGAGGTGGTATAGTCTGGCGACCTTCCTTGGAGGTGAATTCTAATACAGATCGAGAGCTTCCAGATGCTTGAAAAAGGCTCCTCAGTGAAGTTGATCCTGCAAAGGAATGATTGGCATGCTCGATTCACCAGGAATCGGCTTAGATGTGATGAAATCGCAAGCTCGAAGATGATAAACACAAGGTTTCCACGAGAAATGTGTGAGATGCGTGATATTGTGACTGAGTTGAAACACGAATCGGTGTGGGATCTAAATGATTTGGAAAGGAGGTACGAAAGGGCATCTAACCTAGATGATCAAGCTACCTAATGACGGGATTAACGTCGCTAATCGACGCACGAGTATCGAGGCGAAAATTCGAAGAAGTGAAGGGAAAGGTCTGTGAAATCCAAGGTGTATTACCTGGGAATGGAGCTCGACGGTCGACCTTGGCCAGAGCGTGATGCGCGCGGGGTGGCGATGCAAGGCGGCGTGATCGCCTTGGAACCTCCTCCGATGTGTCCTCCTCCACGCGAGCCTTCTTGTAGGTGTTGTCACCACCGGAGCTAAGCGGAGCAAGGCGAGGAAAATGGGGGATCGGGTAAACTGGAGCTGGAGCTCAGTTGGTTAGGAGAGTTAGTTGGCGATGGAGGGTATTTAGGGGTATTTATAGGTGGTTTGCGTGGGCGCTAAGTCTAGATCTAAGGGTTGGCGAGATAGAGGGTTGTTAGGGGAGTAGATCCAATGGTCCAGATAGCTCGGAGGTGTTATGGGTTACTCGGAGTAAATGGAGGAAGTCGGTTGATCAGCGCTGGCCTGGCGCAACTGCTTCTTGGAGAAGATGAGCCCAGGTGGTGACAAGTGTCAGCACCTGGTTGGTCCAGAAGCTGAAATTCAATATAAAATCGGTATTAAATAGTAATTAAGTTTATTTTAATTAGGTTTAACTACAAAAAATATAAATAATTAAATATTCCTAATTATAGAATAAATACTTTTTATTAATAATAAATATTATTCAAAATATAGATATTATACTAATAAATATGTATTTATAAATAGGTTTTAGATTTTTAATTTAATAAATAAATACTTAAAAATTAATTTTATATGTTCTTACTTATTAGAATATTAAATAAGGTTTATGTGAATTTTGATAGATTTTAATAAGTTAATTTTTGTATTTTAATAATTAGGATTATAAGTTATCTAGTTCATTTATACCTATAATTTAGGGTTTTTGATTTTATTAAAATAATAAATAAATCCCAAAATTATGAAATAATTTAGGATGGAAAAACAAGATAATGAAATAATTTAAAAAATAAAACATTGAGAAAATTATAAATAAAGTGTGTTATATAAAATAAATAGCCCAGAAACCCCGTTATCTTTTGGTCCCAAAACTGACTTTTTGCAAACAGACTCCGAATTCGATGAAACCACCTTTATTAATTAGAGAATATTATTTCATGAAAAAGGTGAGTAGAGTGAAATTGAAGTTCGTATGAGGATGTTATGATGTTCGGAAATTGAGATTTTGACAATTTACAGGTTGGGTTTCTTGGTATATATATAGGGTAATATTTTTAACTTATTTTTATATTTTTATATACATTTTTAGGAGTAATTAAGAAAAGGATTTGGTGAAAATATATACATATTAATTAATTAAAAATCTTTGAAGTTTTGTATTTATTGTATAAATAGTAGAAGGTGTATTTGTGTGTGTTAAATGTTTTTATGGTTTTCTTTCCTTATCTCCCCCTACTTTTCGGTTTGTCGACCAATCCATGCTGACTTGGTCTCGGGGGTTGGGCTATAAATATATCATACAGCTCTATTTATATTTTAAGTCATATTGTATATATTTACATATATTCAATCTGCCCTTTTCTTTCTTTTCTTGTTCTTTATTTATTTAGATGATTTTAGTGATTAAAAGTGAATATTTATACATGAATGATGATTTGTTAAAAGATGAGAATTAATGGATATTTACATGTATTTGTTAAGGGTTTTAAGACAAAATGCGACAGAAAAGTTAATGAATCATGGATTCATCAGATTGATACTAAAAAAGCCTTCCAGACCTATCCCTTCGCATGCTACTAAGGCTCGAACTCGTCACTAAGTACGAGTAAAGCAGAAGCTATTCCCGCCCAGCTCCAACAATCTTTCATGGGGTGGGGACCTAGAATTACTACTAGTGTAGTTTGTTCCAACCTCTTTCCCCAATTATATATTATGTGTCAAAAGACTCTGACTTTTGGGACTAGTTTGCCCTAGCTTTGTGAAAGTTTGTTTATATCGCGAAAGAAAATGAGTAGATGTTGATCTTGATACTCATTCTTCCTCATCTGAGGAATGGGCCAAGCCCTTTGCAAGGAAGGAAAGAGATAGGGCTAAGTAAAGTGCTCGAGTAAGATATTCTAGTGTTGACTCACCACTGGTTGAACCTTCTTTTCATTTGTATGCTTGTGATGTTGGAACCTGAGAACCCCTGGACTACTAAGTAGGTTCGGTATGGTTTTTCTCTTTCGCGTTAGGAGGGCTGGTGGAATGGCTTTAGCTATTGACTCGGAGGGTGACCCATCAACATATTTGTTCCTCTCTCTTTCCTGCTTTTTGGTGTCAGGTGCGGGAAGTTAGGGCTGCAGACGTCTAATCCAGAAGGAATTCCCCTTTATCTCTAGGAAGAGAACTAGCTTGGCTCGCAGGGCCAAAACATAGTATGATTAGCTGCCAATCCCGAGTTGCATATATAGAGGGCCCTATAGTGACATTGGTCTCGAAGAGGCGGGCAGAAAGTCCTTTTCAGGGTCAAATTGTGGAATCAGCCGGAAGAAGCGCGCTCTGACTCTCTTACAAGATATTGGACGGGAGGGAGCCCACTCCTGAAAGAAGGGGAAGCCCACTTTACAGGGGCTCGGTCAGTCTAAGATCTCGTCGGGGGGAAAGTGAGAAATTCCCACGCTCCTTCTTTGATCATGATCATCAGATCCTACTCGATTCAAAGGCTTCCTTCTCTCATTCCATTACTAAGAGAAGAGGTCTGCTTATTGAAGAAGGCGAAGCAACAAGGAAGAGAGTCAGAACTTTTCCAAGCAAGCTAGCCTTCAATTCCCTCACCTTCTTTAGCTTCCTGAAAGCGCGGACAGGGTACCGAGACCCTGATGCAGAGAGAAGCCAAGGGCTACCCAAAGCACTATCAAAATCTACTCCTGCTCATGGGAGCTCCTGTAAGTGTTCTAGTTGGTGTAAGTAGAGGAGGCGATGGCATTTATATTCTAGTTGGAGATGTAGTCAGGACTTGACGATCCGATGCACATTCTGAGAAGAGATTTCGGTGAGATTTCAAAACTATAGAAATAATTGGTGCGAGAAATTAAGAGAATATATAAATTGAAGCAAGCTATTACGCTGGCAAATTGAGAAGAAAGACCATCATAGCTGCAGATCCCACTACTCTATGTCTACTTCCTCAACTATATATGATGTTGTTGCTTCGACGACTTTCTCTCATCCTCTACTACTTGACCCCCCATCCACCACCTTCCACAGCTGGACAACTGGTGCTATGTATAGAAGGAGATAGATATATATCTATATCTATAGGTATATCAGCTTTGCTTCCAAAAAAGAGGGACTGCCTTACTAAGGCGAGAGCAGCTAGTCCAAAATCATTTCCTTCTGCCTAACTTCCATCTTCCGGTCCTCTAACTCACGTATATAATAAGCTCGACCACTTTCTCAACTGAGCCCTTAAGAACTACTGGTCGATTGAATGCTCAAATCATCTTTCGGCCCCTGACTTCTTCTTCGATGTCAATTTCCCCTCTGACTTGCTCTTGGATGTACATTTAGCTTACCCTTGACGGATGAACTCTTTCTCACCACCCTCCAGATATCGGATTCCCCTGCTAGGACTGGATTTGCCTTCTTCTTCCCATGTAAGAAATCAACCCCTTATATATATTATGAAAGTACCAGTCCTGACCCTAATGAAATCTAGGTTCGGAATCCCAGAAGAGAATAAGTGCATGTAGACTAAGGAAGCTGATGACCCCTTTTTCATGGTCTCTTCCCTCCCCACGTTGCCTTCTTGGCCATCTAGACCCTCCCTTGTTTACAAGCACTACCTGCAGGCATATTTCCCATTGCGAGACCAGGAGGCAGTGGAAGGTTCAAGGGCGAAATAGACACCAGCATCCCATAGCCCCAGCACCGTCAGCTGGCGCCCCCCACTTCCCGCGTACTATCCGATAAGGTCTTGGCTTGATAGAGCGGGAAGGGAGGAGGACAATGCTTTCATTCCATGTGACTTAGTGGGAATTCGCAATGTCTCTATTCGGGAAGGGAGTAATGTGCTTATCCAGTAATCTGAGAGATGAAGAGGTATGGTTATACAGCTAGCGCATCTGAGCTTATATATACATCTAACGTGGGGCCCTCTAATATCGCGATTGGGGGTGGGAAAGAGAACTAGATATATAAGCCCGAGCCACACACGAGAAGCGCTTAGACTTCCTCAAAGGTCTATCCATTCTTTCTCCCCTGAAAGATTCTATATATATATATATATATATATATATATATTCCGATCTCCAAAAAGTATAGACAGTGCTCGCCCTTGGAAAGAAGAAAGAGCGTCAACAAGCCTCCTCTCCGCTTCTAACCTCATCTGGAAGCCTTTCGGTCAATCGAGGAACTGATGAGCCCTCAAATCGACTTTTCATATATAATGCAACCGAGCCCTATTAAAGCCTAGTTTGAAAAAAATCAATAAAGTGAGAAAAATGACATTTCCCGACTTCTATACTCGACTTCAGCAAAGGAAGCGAGTGAGGAGAAGAGCTAAGGCCAGATCAACAGCGATATTCGAAATTCTAGTTGAAGTGGAAAGACCAACCAATAGGGAGAGGTACCGAAGCAGAGGCGGGATAAGCTAGAGAGCAGGCTAGGTTGTGATCGCTCGCCCTGGATATATATGTGTCATTCTATAAATCAGTCAAGATTGAAAGCCGATTATGCAAAATGAAGAAGAATCAAGCCTCTAATAAACTCCAAAATCTTTATGGTACAAGGAGACTAGGGGCGATTATATATTTGAGGAATATATTGAGAAAGTAGAGAGTAAAGTCAAAGAGAAAAGTGCTAGGACTCGATCATCTTTTTTTGAGAAAATGGAGCGGAGTTGACTACGCGAGCGAGTTAGACAGAGGATCCGCAGCGAGGGTCTAGTAGACATTCTGTTCTTGCCTAGGAATGCCCTAAGTAGGTGGATACTAGCTCCCTCTAGCTCTCCTTCTAGAACGGAGGTCTCAAGACACCCAGCAATAGGGCTTCCTTTGTTGGACATGCGAGCCCACGACGAGCCATTATGCAATAAATGTTATTGTGAATATCATTCCCTGATCTGAAATGAAGAATGAATAATTTGCATAATAGGTCCCTTAGTACAATTAGGGTTATGTACCATGGCCATCTTAATGATCATACAACTGTTGATTCAATTATTGAATCATAGAGGCTGGTGCTTAGATGAATATCTAATGAGTTAGATTGAGGACTAGTCAAGCACCGTCAAATGACTATTAAGAGATGATCTCCAACCAGAGTAGGAAATGGCAATCCTATCTCAGTTAGGCTGATATCTGACCGACCTCTTGATGCAGGTCCTCTGCATAGGAATAGAGATTCGAAGGTGTCAGATTAGTTAGGTCTAAGAGTTGACTTAACGAGATCGAGATAACCAAAGTCCTATATCGTATGCTGTCACGATACATGCACACATCCTCTGACCGGAGACAGATGTGTTACTATATGTTTGAGTATGTACATTTGGCAGACCAATCGGTTGATGACCTAATCAAGGTCTATACACCGGCGCATTGGTGTGCATATAAGGGCATATGAGTAATACGATCTCTCAAAGGGATCATACAGGTTCAGTTACTGAACCGGAAGACACGAGCTCACTCATGAGATATTGGGAAGAATCGAATTCTATGCGCATGGTCGTCTCGCTTTGGAAGCTTGACTGAATTTGTAGGTTTGATATATACTTTTGGAAAGTATATGATCAAGACCTAGGTATGATATATGCTTTTGGAAAGTATATGATCGATACCGACTACCAATGATCGAATGAGAAACTTACTGATAGAACCCTGAAGTAGACAGTGTAAAGTTGATCTAAATACTTCGGGTTTAATCTGAGTCTTCCAGTATGCAAGATGTACAGGTATTAGGAATACCTGAGGGTGATGTGATCGTAAACGATTGTATAACAATGACGCTTCCATTCCTAGGGAGTGATGAAACGGGTCTGTATTTTAGTGACTTCACTCAGTAGAGAAGTAATCTGATCTTAGTCCAAATGTTGGACATTGATCTGAATGTGATTCAGATGCAATGAGAAGATTAGATTTACGGTCTTGATTTATTCAAGCATCTATGGGAGGCCTGCGATCTGGATTTGAGATATGATCTCAATATCCATGTCACTATACGTGGAACAATACAATTGCCCTATCCTTATCTCCAAGTATTCGCGGAGAAAGCGCATTATCCTTGAAAGAGTTCAAGGATAATTCTATTGTTGATATATGTATCCGAGCATTGAGAAAATGCATAATTAAATGTGATTTAATTATCATGAATAATATGAATTTGATTCCTATTATAAGGAGAGTTATCTTAGATAATTAAATGTGATTTGATTATCAAAGATGTAAATAATGTGAATGTGATTCATATTATTTGAGCACATGAAAATAAGTTATCCAATATAATTAAATGTGATTTAATTATTATGGAAAGAATAATATGGATTGTAATATCCAATTATTCATAATATATTATAAATGTGATTTATAATGTATTAGAGAGAGCTAATTATAATTTATATTTGTTGATTAATTATTAATGTGTATTGGATACATATTGTTTAATTAATTGACAATGTAAATTATATGTTGTTTTGGGTTGTGAATATGATTCACTATTTTCAAATGTCAAGATTGCAATATTCTCAAATATAACTGTGAATTATTTTTGATGAATAAATAACCAACAAAAGTTATTGGAAATAAATAATGGACAAAATCAAGGAAGCATGCAATCTCATGGATTTCCATGAGATTGCCCCCACATGGTATGTGGTGGGCGGCACCCATGTCCTATTTGGAATGGGTGGCTGTCCACCTTGATGATGCATGGGAGATTTGATCTCCATGCATATTCTCTCCTTATTTATTGGATTGATTTATATTTGATTTTGTCAATTATATTTTAAATCTAAAGTTGTTGGTTTTTACCAACAAAAATTTTGACCATTGGATTGACATAAATCAATCTCATCCATTGATTTTATACTTCCCATGGATTGAGATCCATGGATCCCAAAACCCTATAAATAGAGAGGCATACCATGCTCTCTATTTACATGCAATATTGGAGCAAACTCTCTCACTCTCTCTCTTTCTCTCTCTCTTTCTCTCTACTCGACAGCCCTCTCTCTCCCTCTCATGGCCGTCCACCATGGATGCCCTAGAGAGAGTCTTCATTGCCGCAGCGTGTCGTTATGCTGCCTGATGTCTTGTTCGTGGAACTCCATCTACTTCGGTGTGCCTTGCTCGTGAAGAAGACGTCGGTCTCGTGTGTCGAGATCAGGAGATCCACCGCTTGGATCATCAACATGGATTGCGAGAAGCACACGGTTCATCCCCGCGCTCGCAAGCATCTCCTCCGTCGAATCGGACTTGAGACAGGAGGTCTCTTCGTTTAGAGACTTGATCTCAACCACGCTTCAAGAGGTAATCGTATTACTTGTTTGTAGTTTAGACGAGACGATCCGAGAAGTGTTCTTGGATCATGTGGTTTCGTCGTATATTTTTTTTTTTAAATTCCGCTGCATCGAGCAACTAGTGCGACTAGTCGCTCCTCGTCGTATTTTATACGACGCTCACGCTTCCGTGAGGCGCTTGAGGATCTAACCATATCCTTCATCCTTAACATAGTCTTGATCTGTGACGGGGTGTTCACTTTTGGTGCGGGTGCGAGGGACCCCCAGAACAAGGTGGAGCCTGAGACAAGGATAATGACCAAGCCTAACTGAGGGCTTGAGGACGGAGGCAGCAAAGGAGGTGAAGAAGTGAGGATCTCCACTTTGCTTACTAAGCATCAAGTGCAACGAGGGGTGCTGAGGTAGGACAAGAATAATGGGACAATAGGACTAGCTGACTGAAGAGAGGGAGGAGGAAAGAGTGAGTGGCACTGGTCATAGCTTTTCCAATCCGTTAATGATGGAATTCATAGATCCCATTCATGCCCTTCCCAACTCCACTCATGTGCTTCTTGCTTGCTCCTCTTTCACGTCTACCTTTCCAGTGGGGAGTGACTAGGAATGGATGAGTGGACTCCAGGAAAGAATGGATGTTGTCATCCTATAATCAAATAATAGAATAGAGAATCCAGGACTTCCTCAGCCTTGGAGGGGAATTGGAATATCACAGCCCGTCAGCTTGACTTGACCCAATAGAATAGAATGAGGGATAGGATTGGTGGATTTCCCAGGTTATCCTCCGTATTTACCCCCCAAACTGAAGTAGCCTGCGAATGTTGAGGGGAGAGAAAGAAGCAAGGTGCTTGGAATAAGAAATGAAAGTCCATATTCAAGCTGGCCTTGATTTATGGTTATCTTGAGAAGGCCTATTTAGGTCACGCCCCCGCACGTTGGCTTGGGGTAGGCCTGCAAACAGATGGCTCCTCACATCAAGTGGATAGTTTGGGGTGGGCAACAATGATGTCTAGCATGATCTGTGGATTGGTGATACCGGTGCGAAAAGGGAGAGATGAGAGGTTGTCCTAATGGCTTAAGTGGTCTTCTGTGGTCAGATGTTGTTCTGATCCCTCTTGGAATGTAGTGATGAATAGGGAAACGGACTTTCTACTTGAAAAAAGATCATTCGTTCCCCCTCTCTAGCCTCACCACTATCTGACCCGCCACCCCCGACATCATATATTTCCAAAAGAAGCAAAGGACATTTTACGTCCCTCGGGGACCGGCCATGAAAAGGCTCTTTTGGGCGAGGGGCAACCCTGCTAACACCTGGAAATAGATTATGCCGCTACCTCCACCTGGTCAATGAAAAAGAATGTACCTTTGCCCTCCTCATGACTCTCTTCCCTCTTCTCCCCCGATCTCATATCTTTCAAGAAAGAAGGACATTTTACATCCCTCGGGGACCAGCCTAATAAGGCTCTTTTGGGCGAGGGGCAACCATGCTTACCAGGAAAGATATGAGACAAAGTTGAAGCCAGGAAAGCCAGATCGCATACGATTAAAGGAGTCCTGAATCCACCATATTATCTATAGCAGACCTAGGAGAAAAAAAAGATGATTTCTGAAAGCCCCCTCTGACCATAATCAGCGCTGGTATGCCTAGATAGGAATCTCATCAATCAAGCAACCATATGCCGAAGACGGACTTGCTGGCAAGTGAAGGATCAAGACTATTCCTAAGCAAGGCTACCTAGCCTCAAATGCACCAAACATGCTTACCAGGAAAGATATGAGAAAAAGTGGAAGCGTAGAGAAGTCTACATGATTCGATCCTCTCGTAGGTCACACCCTACGAAAACCTTATTACATGAAATGATTGTGGCAGGCCCCACCTCTCCGCTCATGCCCCCTCCCCACTGAAGAAGAGTGAAGAGGGCCTTGCGAACAGCACCATATGGCCGAATCCGCCCCATTCGACCCTATGAAAGGAGTGACAAACCAAGAAAGGTTGTTCCATTCTTGCCGCTTGTTGCCTGGATTTAGGGCCTACTTTCAATACCCTTAGAGGAAGGCAGGCCGACCGTTCCTTCGGAATCCACCTCTTTCCAGAAAGAAATGGACCCTAGAGAGTACAGGATCCCATTTGAGGCTCAGATTTTTTCTCATTGCTTTAGAGGCTCAGACCCATGATCATCGCTTTTGAGAAGATGGTCTTCCGCACTTATCTGTACTTTCCTATGAGAAATCAAAAAGAAGATGACAAACAAATCAGTCACTCAGCCTCTTCCTTGATCCCTTTCCTGAGGCCCCTCATATATAGTATATAGTGCAAATAATGTTTGAGAAATGCCAAGTCCTTGATCAAATATCAAGGTTAGCGAACCAACCAACGATGTATGTCGTCCAAGCCTACCTCTGACTCTTTCTTCCCGACCTCGTCTGACTCCACTTCTAGCACCATCCGGTGGTATCCCCCTTTCACATAAGCAAGAGGTGAAATTCCCTACCTTTCTTTGCCTTTTTCCAATTCTCGACGCTCATGACAAAGAAATCTCTTCTCCTTAGTTTCACTTCCAATCTTGAATAACTTAGCCACGTACTATTCCACAAGGGGCCTATTCTCTTCACAATTTGCTTTCTAAGACAATGGGCAAGGAAGGGAGCAAGTCGGTCTCGATGACCAGTGAATGGATAGGCATAGTGAAAGTGGCGGCAGAATCTTGCGAGCTATTTCGTCGGTTGGCTATCCGGAGCGCCAACTATTCGAGTCCTCCACTTACATTATGGGGGCAAGAAGGTCACCTTTCCTTCCATGTTCAATCGCACATCTAGACCTAGGATAGTCAGACGCTGCCTTTTTCCTCTAGGAGTGGATCCCTGACGTCTGTCTTCAAATTTCATACTCAGATTGAGCTTTGAAGGGCTTTGGCAAGCATCTTTCTTAGCTGTTTGACCCGTTGAGACGTCTGATTCTCTATACTCTGATTTCTTTCCAAGGGATCAGAGACTATCCCATAGATCATGACATCAGCATATCTATCGTATCGAAGCCAACTCCAGCGAGAGAGTGTCTCTTCCATTTTCTTGTCCAAAGCATCCAAATAAATGTTCATGAAAGAGGAGAAATGGGGCTGCCTTGAGGTATCCCACTACCCTGTAGTGGATACTCGTTCCCCTTTCTATCGTAGATCGGTGTCACTAAGAAGCTTCTCAAGTTGGACTATCCCTTGGTTGCCTGAGCCAAGTCGCTATTGAAGGGCCTCCAGCAGGAGACTTTGATCAATACGATCGAAACACTTGACAATATTACTTTGAACCAGGGCATCTAGCGACGGCTATCCATTCATGCTCTGATGCAAGGTTTGTGCCCCTCTACCTAGGCAAAAGCTGTGGGAATTCTCTGAAAAGGTACCATCAAGCAGAGGGGTCAGAATCCGCCTTAAGCTCTCTAAGACAAGCTGGTCCTTTTGGTTGGGCTGGGTTATAGGTCGCATGTCCCCTGGCTTCAATGGTCTGGGTAAAAAGAAGCGATCAATGGGGGAAAAGAATAATGACCAAGCATTAAGGCATACAGCTGGCTTTTCAATTCTCGAACCTGGGGGAGAGACCCCTTCTTTTGACACTTTTGAGTCAATTCCACAATAATTTCGATCATCACTACTTTGCTGATATTCAAATCGGTATAAGAACTACTATCTAATTGATTACGGAAACACATTTGATTCATGTAAACTCTACCTGAGTGAGGGAACTAACTAACTAATATTTGGGGGAAAGTCCCCTAGTAGACAATTCCGTTCCCTCGGAAATTCCGAGAAATAAGACAAACCAAAAAGGCTTGATTATAGGCTGAAGCCCTCGCTCGGAGAACTCCAGGTATTTTAGGTGGTAAGCCAGAAAGATTAATATATACTTGATGGTCAGAACTGCGATGCTCGAGGACAGGATTGGGCATAGAATTGAGAAATTCTTGTGTTAAGCACCTCAAGTTTAGGTTAACCCCTTATTTGTTATGTGGGTGACTTCTTCTACATTCTTCAGATTCCGGTAACATAAGACTCAAGAATTGTCCTCAGAAGGTTCTTTCTTCCGTAGCGTCAATTCAATATACGTTTTTTCTTTTTTCTGAGAAAGAAATCAGACCCAGGGACCATGTGATAACGGAACCGAGGCCACCTTTAAAAACCAAAGGATAGAACCCCTCCCCCAAAGGCACAAGCCAAGACAAAATCTCTATCTATATCTATATCGTCGGAGCAAAAGCCTTATGGTAGAGTTCGGGTACATCCGATCAGAGCCAAAATCTCAGCACAGGTCTGAACCCGGAGGGTCGAAAGCCTCCCGGAAACTCTCTTAGGTCCTCAAGGCCACAGACAGTCCCCAAAACCAAAGAGAAATTGGAACAGAAATGGTCCACTAGGTGAAGCACGAAAGAAAGATCAATGGGAAAAGAGGCGACCCAGGGAGCGAATGCCTAAGGGAGCCGGGCGAGCCCTCTAACTTTGACTTCGAGGGGGAGCGGAGGGAAAGGAACAGGGTGATCATACTAATTGCCATTAAGAATCTCGCTATAGAAAGCGGGAGGAAGAAGAACCTAATTTCCATTAAGTTGTATCATGTCTCCGTTCCAGTGGGGAATCCGCTCCCGCGTCGTCGCTCTGCTGCGTCTGGCCCGTCATCTAGGCACCTTTGGAAGGTAGGGAGTGTGACAACATACACGCTTCCCCAGTCCTTCTCATCAGTTGCAGGGTTTGGTTGCCCGAAATTGACTTGGCTTTGTCGAAAGGCCTCATCTCGAAAAGCCCAGCTCGTGAGGCACCCCTCTCACAGTGCGGAATCCCCTCACCTCGTTCTTGTTACATGTTATTTTTCCCTTTGACATGGGGGTGAGTCCAATGATGTTCAAGCCATGAATGGATTGTTCCTCTCATGCATAGAGACCCACAGGTGCCCATAGTAGGCCGACTACACTACCTAAACCAACCATCATATCGGTCCCTAGGGCCTATTGCTGGAAAGGCTTGGCTTCAAAATCGTACGTGGAGCTTCCACCTCATACAGCTCCTCTAAGGATGGAGGGGGAATCAGACGAGGCTTGTGCGTTTAAGGTTGTTGTACATGCTCCTAACGCATGAAAATGTTGTTTGATCCCCGCCTGCAACTCCCCTTTCCGCTCCCACCAAACACAGAAAGAAGATGCAGCTAGTACGACTAAGATCTACTCGATTCCCAGAGTCTCTAAACCGGTTTGGAAGGGGGGAATGGGGACGCTCCCGAAAGAAGCGTGTGTGGCGTAGGGCTTCTCCCAGGAGGGAGACGAACTCAGACGGAAAGAAAAGACACGAAGAAAGAGTGCTATGCTTGATATTCTAGAAAAAATCCTGCCCGCGCCTCCACAACAAAATGGCCAACAAGACAGGTGAGAAATGGAAAGAAATAGAAAAGTCAGTCTCCTTACTAGTCCCCCCATCCCCTTTGCCCCTTCCCAACCTATTTTCTCTTTTTTAGCAGTTTGTCCAGCTGTTGCTTCCACTTACTTCAAGTTCAAACTCACGTTCATGAGGACTTGTGCCTTATCAGGGCTTTCTAACTCCACAGGGCCTAGGATCACCTCGACCATGAGGAGGGAATATTCCCCTTCGGACACCACTCTATATCAAAATATAATTGTGGATTATTTAGGTTGATTTCTTACAAACTTTGAGCTTAGACGACTTCCTCATCCCGCTACTCTTCAAGTGGGTCTAGTTCGGCCGTTGAGATCAGGGAGAGGGTCCCGCATGAAGAGGTGTCATACGCCAGAGCCGGTGCCATCGGCCGGCTAGACGATGCACGCCCTTTCATGCCTTCTTGCCTGCCTTCCGTTCATGCCCTCAGGCCCGCGCATTCCTCTACACTGCCTGGAATTAAAATGAATCCTACCCTGCTTACTTACTAAAGAATCCCATTTCGGGAGGGGAAAGTCGGATAGGATAGTGACACAGGTCACCGGCAGTCAGTTCTTGCTTATGGGATAACGTTGGATGGGCATCGTATCTCAAAATTGCCAATTTATGCTTGATTATATATATATTTCTCAAAAGTCTAATATAAATTCCAAATAATTGGAAGACTAAGAAGCCAATCCTGCCATTTAATATAACAAGAAAGAAGAGTTCCCCGTCTGCCCTTTTGGGCAGTCTGGCAGCTTTTTCTCTATTCTAATATTTCTTGTAATATTAAATCCAGCTTTCTCCGACGAATATAAAGTGATGTGACTGTTTTTCTTTCTGTTTTCCTCGACTGTGTTATTTTGTGAATAAAGTCATCGACCTTTCTGTTGCCGTCCAACTAGTATATAAGTGAGCTCCTTTGATCCGACGAGAAGAAGTCTCCGGCTAGACAAACAAAGGAGGCCGAGAACTGGCAGAGTCAGAGAGGTGAGTCCTGAGCCTTGTGATCACTGCATCTCTATATGAGGTATGTTCTCTATCCGCCATTGTGGAGCTTCTTATTTTAAACGTGGCTGCCCTGTCTCATTCTCTTTGAGAGAGCTCGTGTGAGTGCCCGCGAACAAATGAGTGACTATTGGGGATGCAGCAGGAAGTGAGGGGAACTCGGGTGAGTTGCCTGAAGACCCTGAGCCTTTCTTTAGAGAGTTCAGTCCCAAAATCCCTTTGGACGTCCTAGGGTTTCCTTGCCTCCGAGCGCATGTCAGTGAGTGTCCGCTCACGAATGCGCGAGTCTGGCTTTCTCTTCTCTCTTTCCTTGGGGGGGTTAGAGGGGGGACATATGGTGGAAGGACTTTTTCTTGGCTCGGGTTAAGGGTTTTTTTACTAGAGAAGGCCCTGCTATTTACTGCTATATAAAAGAAAATAATTGGTGCGAGCTATTAGCGAGTTAGAAGTTTAAGAGCTGACAAGGTAGCATCACAGTAGCTTACTGGGGATACAATGGCATTCCAAGGGTGTTAGGGAGTGTGTGCGAACTAGGGCTGTTCTCTAATCGACTAGTGAAAGCTGACAGAGGTAGGACTATAAGCGACTAAGCAAGGAGAATGACGTCTTCACTTTCACCCGCTCCTTCCCATCAACAGTTAACTATAGCACAGTCGATGCCTCCGGTGAAATGACTCATGATGCCACACCCTGGGAAGATCTAGAAACAACGCATACCCGAAAAAACCAGACCAGTTCCTATCTTTTTTCTGTGGAATGATTGGGCATCCCTCGAGAACCCATAAGGAGAACCTGCCTCTACCTCAATCGATATGTAGAAGCAGCAGTACCGTCCCAGACTCTACCTATGAATGTGAAGTGCTCGGATGCTAAGACCCGACGGAGCAACCCGACCCGAAGCGAAAGGCCCCCCTGCAGCTTCCGTCTTACGGACGGATGTCTGGAGTTACCAACCACAACTACGAGGGTCACTCATTGATTCACAAATCCCGGTAGACACAGAGGTTGAACCTCGACACCCGGCTTTCAGTTATAGGTTGGTTCCACATATCTCCCAAGCAAAAAGAAGCGTTCAAAACATGTGGCAGCCTTCCGCCCCGTGAAACAGGCTACTTGCCTGTCAATAACCGCTTCTTCACCTGTTGACAAAGACCTCTGGTTTGAATGCAAAGGGGGTTGAGCTACGTGACTCATTCCAGGGACCTGACAATTGCCCTAGGCCTAATCCCTTTTGCCTTCCCGATCAGGGGTCCCTACTCTAATAAGCTTGGACATTGGACTACTCGGAAAGGCAAGACATGGGACTAGTACCCTAAAGCTGACAACCTCACTCCTAACCCGAAGAAATATCGATGAGCCTCAACACTTCGCTGCCCTGTATCCAATATTTGATAACTTGAGACCAATCAATCAGGGGAAATTCTCAATCAACAGTGGAAGTAGCAGACCGCGAGCCCTAAACGGGTCGAATATCTAGTTTGCGTAAGCGATAGCGTAGAGGGGAGGATAGATTCACCAAAGGCTGGTCAACCGACTGCCTTGAGGGAATGGGAAGCATAGTCAGAGTGCCTGGTGCAGGAAGGTTCTAGGTGCAAGGAAAGTCTCTAGAAGCTCAGGCCCCAGCTATTAGTAGAGAGTATGGGAATTCGGGAGTAGCCAAGGAGCATAAGAATGTAGTTAGATAGCATGGACTCATCAACAGACTCGTAGGTACGGGGAGAGAGAGGGAAATCCCTGACCTCCTCTTCTCGGAGCATCAAGGGGCAGGGTGATGGTAGGCTATGATACCATAGTGCCAAAGAATTTAGCAAGAAGTCATCCTCCACGATCTACTAAAAAGCAAAGTTTCGGAAATTCGCCTATTCTTTTTATTTATTTCTGACCTAGAATGCCTACCTTGCCCCTCCCTATCATCAATACCGAACAATCAAGCTAACTGCCCACTAATCCGTAGAGATATGCGAGTCAAAAGAAAACCTCTATGAAAAGATGTCTGAGATAACTAATATAAATAGTTTGTATTATTGGAATCATCATTCAGATTACTTATATATAGCCATCGGTAATCATTTTTAGCCCTCGACCTACCGTGGTAATCCCTGAAAGCCAAAATCCCTCAAAGCTGGGTACGAAGAGAATGAGGCCTTCTGGCGCATAGGAGTTCCAGAATTCGACAACTCTTAGCCTGTCGAATAGGCCTCTTGCCTTCAACCTTTCCCAATAGTCCTAGGGCTAGGATCAGATAGTCTACACACGTAGTTTCAGTGAGAGTTCCAGGTGAGCGAGGTTGGCTAGAGCGGGAGCGAGATGCCGACTTCTACTATATCAAATCGCGAGTGGACTAGAGTAGACCCCTAATCTATAATATTAGAAAAACATAGTATCAGGATGATGTCAGAAGCTTTTTTCTCAGTTCTTACCATCGCCTGAGGCCCTTTTCCTTTTAGCAATCTCTAGACGTGAGAAGCAAGGCAATGACCTACGATACCCGGGCTTCTCCGAGGGCAGCGGCAGGAATTCGATGAGCTGGGGAAGGAGCGCAGTAACAGCAGTCTTAGGCAAGTCAACAACAAGATTTCTAAGGGAAAAGCCGAGGCGAGTAAGGCGGTATGATAGTAGCTAGATCTCTTTGACCATAGGTTTCAGAAAATACCCAAAAACTATATATATATATAAGCTAAAAGAAAGATCGCGAGTTTTGGATGCGGGCCCCCAGAAGGCTAGAGGTTGTTGGTCAGTTTTCATCACTTTTCTTTATTTCTATTTGGTTCGCACCCGGGGAAAGTAGAGAAGTCTAATACTAGGGAAGTACAAAGGTAAGTCAGGGAAGATTCTTTTATTCGCTACGGGGAAAGAGCGAGTAAGCGCTTGATTGCGAAAAAGCAAGGTAGTCGCGGGAAGAGCAAGAGGGAGCAGATCTCAAAAGCGAATGGAGATTATTCTCTTTCACTAGAAAAGGCAGGGCAGACACCGGGCCGCCCATGCGAATGCCTTAAGGATAGAGATGTTAACTAGGTATGTGCATTCAAGACCGATTTTCCCTCAGTTCATATTAAAGAAGAGACCAGCCCCTATAATCCCTTTTCTAATCACGATAGTTTTTCTTATAAACTAGACAAAATAACTCAAAGATTATATCAAAGTGAGATAATTTATACGTTTTCATTCGGATCTGAGCTATCTATTTGGTAACCGGTACTACCAAAAAGTACGTCGAGAAAGGGCTAGAGTACGTGGTAAACTTCGGCTGAGTCCTTTCCTTTAGGACTGAACCATGCACGAAGGCTGGTTGCTCCCTTCTTCCCCAAAACCTAAGGAAGGCATTAACAAGAGCACAGCAGGGGTCGATAGGCACTAGGCCCACCTAGTATCCATCCTTTTTGTGTAAGATATCTAATCCCACCCCTGATCTCGGTCCACCTCTCGACCTTCCCATCTCTAGGCCCACCATCCATTCCCTCTCTCTTCCCGCTTGACTTATATTATAATAGCGAGTTTCCACGAAATATATAGAATCTTGAGCTCACTCTCTCTGCATCCAAAAATGCTCGAAAGGAAAAGTGACTCGGGAAGAGAAGGTGAAGCCGGTTCCACGGACCATGATGAGAAAGGGAAGGCAGATCTGGTGACATTCCCGTGCGGGGGCTCTGGTACAAGGGTCAAGCTGAAGAGAAATCAGGTTGACGGGGAGGCAGTAGGAAGGTCAGGAAGGTAAGCAAGGTCTGGTGATGGGGAAGAGCCCCGAGATCTTCGTAATATGGATTCGGTTGTAATACTTCTCGTAATACGCACTTTCTCTAACTATATAAAAGGGCAAAGAGAATATCTCATCCGTCACCAGTAAGATAGAGTATGAGCGAAGTAGAGAGAGGGTGTAGCCAAAAAGCAATGCCTAGTCGAGTTAAGAGGCTTAGCCCCTTCTAGTTCGCAGTTGCAAGCATACTAGCTAGGATTTAGTACACTCTTCCTACCAACTGATAGTGACGAATGATTTTGTGATCATCCATCCTCAAGGTAAAGCCTACTCCACTAGCGAGGTTCTCTAATCAGGGGCGAGGTAGAGGGAAAAACAATGAGCTGTGTGAAAAGGAATGAGTTGAGAAAAAGGACTGAGCTGAGGGTTGATTAATTTACATAAACCTCCTCTCCTACGTCAATTTCTACCTTCTCGTCCTCAGGTATGCATCTCGGGCATAGATGTACGAGCCTAGTTTAGGAAGTGTGCGAGGGGGTCAGCCAGAGAGTCCGGCAGTAGCTAGACCGCTTCGATCTTTGAAGGCTACAGCGAAATGAGACCTCTCATAAGTGAAAAAACTAGAATATGGGAAAGAAGACCAGAGACGAGATCCGAGGGTAGAAGCGGCTGAGACCGAGGGGGGCGAACTGAAGGGCTGATCCTGAGCTTGGATTATATATTAGGGGCTCATTCCTTAGCTGAGACCGGCGGAGAAGGGAGCGAGACCTTCTTTAATATATAATAGTTCAGTGGAGCGTCAAGCGAAGCAGAGGATAGAGAGAAGTCCAGGGTAGGCAAGGACAGAGAGGAGAGTTCATCCGAAGGATGGTAGTACTTTTTCTTCACCCAAGATCCATTCTGGCATTAGACTGAAAACGGACTTGATCCCTTCCTCTGGCATTAGACTTCGTCCTTGGTTTAGACAATATCCCTTTGTTCTATCGACGAAAAGCCTCTCTCTCTGATGAGTATAGTTCGTGGGACGTATTGTTAACTAACCGAATTCGGCCCCGAGGCCCTGAGATTAGACCTAAGGAAGGGAGATAAGACTAGCAGTGACGGGGAAGACTGAACTGAACTTAATATAATCAAATAGAATAGGAGACTGAGTGCATCGGGTTGGAAATCAGGCTGACCTTCTCCATCGTGCTGATTGTAGAAGGTCCTCAACCCAATCACTTTCCTTTGAGTGCATCCTTGGGATTGAAGGTAGGGCTTGCTTTCCATCAACTCTCGTCATTTTATATTGATTGACTTTGACTTAAGCTATTGATTTCATATTTCATTAATCTATTTTCAATTCCTTTTGATTGAAAAAGGAATAAATAATAAATTTCTTTTTCGAGCTACTAATATATATTGAAAAGCCTCAGACCATAGCCTATATCAGGCCAAATCCTATTAAGCTAAAGTAGAATCCTAGGAGGAATGTCTCTTTCCCTGCTGCTTTCCCCACATACCACCATTTTTCTTAATCACTTTTGACCTTTGACCTCAATAACTATCTCTTATTGCCTTTTTCACAGAATAAGGACTTATACCTTCTTGTCTTACTGATCACGGAAAAGAGCACAAGTCGACCTGCCTACTAGCGTCTTAGTCTTGCAGCTTAGAATATATGCCTCACCCACTACTAAAAAATGGCAACCCGACGGTCTCCTTTTCCCGAAAAATCGTTCTAAATTTTGCTTTCCCTGCTGAGGAAGAAGCATAGAGGAGGGTAGATTGGGGTTCTTTCCGAGCCGAGAATCATGATAAGGCAAAGACAGAGGGTCTTGATGATTAGGCTAAGCTAGCCGAATACCTATCCTTACCTGCCTAACCAACTATCGTATTATACCTTCTGGTGGTTTTTCTGAGAGTACATAACCGAGGGTATAAGCATAGAAAGAGAAGCAGACCTTAGCAAATAACCTAGCGGGGGCACTGAGGTTGGGTGCGCGGTGCGGGAAAGATGTCAAAGATCATCCTACCAATTATTATGTAGTTATATAAGTTCGAAGCTTGAGTTCACGATATAATAAATAGTTACCCTTGCTTCTACTCGAGTTTCCGGGGATAGTATTGAGCTCTTGACTATCTGCGATACATTGCTTGCCTTATCTGATAGAACCAGGGGAGAGTACCAGGATTCGAGGTCAGGTAGTTCGCAAGAGACCCTACCATCACTTCAGACCCCGGGAAAAAAAGACCAGGGAGGAGTTTACAGGCATAGTGGCCCTATAGTGATGTTCTAGCAGAGTGAGGTAAGGAAGTCGGGGAAGAGGCGGGAGGTGAGAGGCTCGCATCGTGACCTTCGTCTTTCTTCGACTTGCCTCTCACCTATGCCGGAACTGAGCGCTCAATCAACAGGTTCTATCCTTCGGTTCTGACCCCCTAGTAGAGATTAGGCTTTTCATCCTTGGGTGTCTGAGGTCAATCTCCTGACTCCGGGTATGAGTTAGTATTCGACCTCGCGACATTTTCCAACTGCTATTAATATAATAAGAAAATAGTAGTTGCCTAAGGACTTCCCTACTGTTCCTTTCCCTTCCAGTTCGTGAAGTAAATAATCTATCCGCGGGATAGTCCTATCCTGCTTTGTAAACTATACAACATCCTTAACCCGCTAAGATAGCTCCCTCTCCCACTTAGTAGCTTTAATATTCTCCGACCACCACCACCTCGATTTTCTTAGAATAGAAGAAGCATATGTAGAATAAGCGCTTGTCGGGATACGCTCACACCTTGCCTATCTCACATTTCCTTGGTTACCTTACTCAGCTACGTAGTACCCAAAGCTTAGCGCTCAATCGATAGGACCTAGGGTGACCGACTTCAGACCCACGTCTGCTTTCAGCATTCGCCTTTCGGTACTAGGTCCCTGAAGCTTCTTGCTAATCACACGTGCTTACAAGCTCTATCCACGTCGATATTGTCTTTCAAAACATCATCTCCACTCGCTTCGCTGCTCACATTGTAACCATCAGCTTTGCCCTCGCTCGACTCCTACTTAAGTCAAAGGCTATATCAAATAGAGATATGCATTCGCAATTATTTAAATATGTTCTCAAAAGTCTGAGTGTGTCATATATGGGCAAGGGACTCAACCAGCTTTGATCTCTCCTCTAACTAGGTAGGCATCTGAAAGCATGTCCAGAGGGGTCCTCAGTTCTGGTTCTGCTCAGTCGGAGCAGGATTTGCATTTAGACTTTGCACTAAGACCCGGGAAGTCTAAGGAAGCGGTCATAGGCAGGAGTGTCATGCTCATAAAGGATCCTTAGTCAGACTGGAATTAGCCGGAAGAGAGCCTCTTGGATCAAAAAATTCGCAAATATCTAGTTTGGGTGGTTTACGATGCCGAGTGGTGCACGAAGGAAAGTTAAAAGGTCACTATATATTAGGGGGCTCGAGTGGAAGGGAAAGTACATATATTCCCAAGAGGAAGCCTTGTCAAAAAAAGACATGGAGTCCTCGCTCTCTGGGCCTCCCAGAGCGTTAGGCTGAGCCTTTTATGATATATTTAGCTAATTGGACTAAGCTTGCCTATAGAGAAAAGAGCCCAGACTGAATAGACCCTAGGTCCCCTTCGCCTAGCGTCTCGGCTACTTTGTCCCCTTCGGTTGAGCGATGGCTACGGCTAAGGAATTATATAGTATATAGTATAGTCGCTCTTTTGCCCTGCCGCAAGGAGGCCTCTATCTTCTTTGTCTCACAACTATCGAGATATATATGGCAAAGAAAACACCATCCATTATATATATATATATTTCTCTACTGCATTTCGTCCCTCCTCCTACCTTCTCAATTATATACCATCTTTCCGTGGTTTCTTGCACATGTTCATCGATCTCTCTCGGGATGCCAGGATTCAGAGTCTCAACTACAAAGAAACCACTTCTGAGACCGGCTATCTATATATCAAGTGATGGAATGGGCACCAGAAGAGACTGATCAGCTTGACTGACTTATCAACCCCCTTCCCATATTTTCATCGATTCATCATCTCGAATTGAAGAATCTGGCCCATATGTATTTGATCCTAGGCATGAAAGAATCAAGCCTCAGTATCATGCACTTTCATCTCCCATCCTTTGCACTGATTTGACCCTACCAGTTTTTGATCAGTCAGCCTCTTGATTTGTAAAGAGATTAGCATCGAATGTGAGGGGATTGTAGGGGGTCTAGAGATAAAGCGTAGGAGCCTTTGGACTAGTGGTCGGTGATAGAAACGATCTAGTCGAAGATGATTATATAGAAAGTGGAAGTGAAGGTTAAGAGAGCCGTAATAAGACCCACCTAGCCCCTCGTGGAGCTCCCTTGACCCGAAGATGTGATGTCGTGCACACTTTCCCCCTAATTATCCGGTCAGTGAAGGCCACTATATATTTGGGGGAGTCTCGCTATTAATATATATTTCTCAACCCCCATTCTGAGATGCTTTTCATCTAGATATATAATAGTCGAGGATGTCCCTGTGTGTCAACATCACGAGGAAGGAAAGATTTTGCTTTTGGGGACCCCTCTGACATCAGTCTAATTCAAGCGAAGATCTCCTTTCCCCTATAATGACACCTATAGATTCCGAAAGAAGGACTCGGAATCATATGTTAGATGGTGGCTCTATATAGGTACGAGTGGGGTTCCAACGTGGATGCGCTGTAAACGATGCGATAAGGCCCTTGAGAATAGTTAGCCTCGGGAGGGGAAAAGGTCGAATGCAGGCGGCATCTACGAGTAGTGGTTCGAAAATAATATATAAAAAACATAAGTAGGGGACTTAACGAATTATATATATAAGGCTATTACCGAAGTGATAGGTTGTCGAGGTAAATCAAAAGTCGTTAGACCCAAGAATGAAACCGAATCTACGAGGAGGCTCGGCCAAATATATAGTAGTGGTGCTTCCAATTAATATATTGCGAGTGTTCCTATCCTCGAAAGGAAAGGACACCGACCACAAGATTGAGACTGCTGACAAGAGTTGTAGCGAATGTTGACTTTCTTCCAGATCAAAATGACATATTATATCACGTAGCTCGAATGGCATTGATTCACTGCCATGACTTCTTTCCATCTTCCCCAATTTCTAGATGAAGAAAATAATCGATTTGAAGAAGCTGCTTGAAAACCCTAGAAGACGACAAATCCGTATGAAGATTTCCCTATGGTGGTCATCCGGTGATAAAATAGAGACCTGAAAGCGAAAGTTCAGAAAAAAGATCTCAATAGAGGGGATGGACCTGGAAAATGCCATTACTCAGCCTCTTAGTCGAAGCTCCTCACGAGCTTATTATGTAGAGCTTGAAGGGTCCTGCTACATAGGGAAAAGATACTAGGTTGAAGATTGCCAGATGTTGATTAATATCCTCATTCGCTCCTCCTTCCGCTAAATAAGTGGAATCGAGCTTATTATATAGAAAGTTTAGTCACGGGCTTGAAAGTAATTTGAGGGAGACCTGCCAAAGAGAAAGATAAGGTAGAAGCCAGCCTCACCATCCAAAAGAGGAAGCCAAATCGTGAGGAAGATCAGTTTGAGGCAATGGCCGCATGATGAAA
Organism: Ottelia alismoides; assembly: GCA_037367405.1. Lineage (NCBI taxonomy): Eukaryota > Viridiplantae > Streptophyta > Magnoliopsida > Alismatales > Hydrocharitaceae > Ottelia > Ottelia alismoides. The sequence goes on along the minus strand of JAZKJV010008779.1, from coordinate 346,367 downwards.
GAGATCGAGCCGAGGTCATGTCTTTCCACAAGGCAGATCGACAGTCGCTGAGGTGACCTCAGACAAAATCCCAAATCAATCAACAATTAACCCACAATAAAATATATGCAACAAGTATCAACAATGTGGAGTTAAAATTTATTAAAACTTTACATGAAAGTGTGTATAGGTGTAAGCACAAGTAGAGGTCAAACACTGGGAGGCGAAAGGTGATGTGGTGAACTTGGTTGTACAATTATTCAATTCATTGATCAAGTCCAATTTTTATTGTTTTTGTGGGTTTTTTATTCTATATAAATTTTTTATTTCTATTTTTTATAATTTCTATTTAGTTTTTATATTTTCATTTTTTTTATATTTTCTTTGTTTTTTATTTTTAATTATATCAATATAGGTATATATATAAAGAGATATATATATAAGGAGAGAGGGAAGTAATATGAAATATGGATATTTATATATAGATACTCAAAACATATTACATATAATATATATATTATATTTTTATATTTTTTATTATTTTTTCTGAAATTTTTCTAATTTTTATGTATTTTTAATTTCAAAAATGTCCTCAATATGTACCAATTAACTAGGCTGAACATAATTAGGGTTTGAAAAATATAAAATAATTCCCAAAATTACCCAAATTAATTTTAATACATTAATAATAATATATAGATATTTATAAAAAAGAAAAATATATTTTCGGGATTTTTTAAGGGTTTTCTATTTTTTTGTTGGATTTTGGAGCTTTATGAATTTTTTATTTTTCTTTTTCTTGTTTTTAGGTTTTTATTAATTTCGTGAATATGCCATATATAATTTTTTTGCAATTTTTCAAAAACATTTTATAAATTTTTTGTATTTTTTAATTTAAACAATACAAAAAGGGATCTTTTTTCATTTTTAATAATTAGGATAAATGCAAAAAATGTAAAATAAAATATGGGCATGGAAGAACACTACATGAAGCATCTATCCTAATTTTTCTGAATTTTTAGAAGCAACATAGGTATTTTTAATAAATAGATTAAAGACATACAAATTACACAGCCTGGCAGGGTCATTTTTTGCAAATAAAATAAAACCCAGGGGGCACTGTGCAAAAATACCTACTGTAATAATCCTTTATTTTAATTTTTGGAACTATTTTACAATTAACAAATCACGCCAGGGTTTACATTGCAATTTTCACGTGCCTCACGTGGGACTGCAAGTGAGGCGCGGAGGGACCAAATAGTAATTTCAAGAAACATGGGAGTCCTTTTACAAAAATTAAATTTTTATTAACACTAAACATTTATTTTACAGTATTAAATATAAAATACAAAAAGGGTGGGGGTTATGTTTGCAATTTACCCCCAGAGGCGCTGGATCTGACGGTTGATCTTCGTCCACTTAACAAGCGTCGCCTCCACGTTTGCCGATGCTGCTTCGACGATGGGCGGTGAAGATTAGATCATACAAGATGATCTGACGGTCTGAACGCTGCTCCATCGGACGGTTGTGCTTCGATCTGGAGGGGCTCCCTTCATCCAATGGCAGGGTACGGAGATGGAAGAACAGGGAAGAAGACTCGTCGGGGCGAGCTTCTTCCGATGAGATCTCACCTCCCGGTCAGTCTTTGCTGCTCCAAAGGGTCCTCCAAGCTTCCTGGAAGGTATCTCTAGTTGCTGGAGCTCTCAGATCGGTCAGAGGCACACTGAAGCGCCCTTGCGAGGTCGGAGAAGTCAAGGTACTCCAGGTACCTCCGGCGGCATGTAATTTCGACTCCTGGTGCTTATTAGTGCATCAGACATGCACAGGAATATCACACGGCTCAAGGGCTTCACCCTCGATCTGGGGTTTGAAGATGTTAGCATTAAAATGGATGAGGGGGCGAAGCTTCCGGCGAGCGGCAGAGTTGAAGCTTCGGTTCGCGAATCCAAGAGGGATCCGGTTTGTCAGAGGTGGCTGGGAGATGAAGAAACGGGAAGGGAATTGAATGGGGTGGTCGTAACGGTCGGAAAATAGTCGAGGGCACGGTGGAGAAGTCGCCGGAACAAAGCTCCGGCGAACTTCGATTTAGCTAACCTAGGCTACACAAACAATCTAAATGCAAAATAAAAGACGGGAATGAAATGCAGAAATGAAAACCTACCTAGAAATGTAAATGTGCAGCTCAAACTTGGTGGTAGGGTCAAGGAGCAGGACGACTGCTGGAGCGTCGCCGTGGGCGCATCTCCTTCCTCCGTGAGCTTCCACAACCATCAAGGGACCTCCAGTTGTCACCTTGATGCACGCTTGGCCGAACGTTGGGGCTCTAGGGCTCAGGAAATGGGCAAAATGGCGAAGGAGGGAGATGGAGTTATTTATAAACATGGTTGGCGCCCTTATTTGACCGGCGAATCTCGAAGAATCTGATGATTGTACAAGCAATCTAGTTGGGTGGCGTGAATCATGATATTTCTAGGAGAAATTTCCGTGAAGGGATCCAAGGTGATGGAGCTATGTATCGAACGGGAAAAATGGAGGAATAAGGGGGGAAAAGACAGTTCTGACGGGTCAGAGTCCCCGGTGGGACAATTGATCGCGGTCAACATTGGCAGGGCTGTGATTGGTCCATATCAGCCAGAAATTGACTCATTATTTTAACTTAATAAATGAATTTATTAAAATTTACTTATAAAATAAAAAAATGTTTAATAAGTAATTTAATATTTATTTATGATTTTTATTTATTTTTTGATGTATTTTATTATGGATTTATTTTAATGATGTGTTTTAAATGTATTTACATCTATTTTATATACTTTTATTTTTATTTTGTATATTTTATTTTATTATTTTATTATCTTATTTTATAAATTTATAGCTTATTTTTTGAGAGTGTGAATATATTTTTATTTACTTTTTATGAGTTTATTTACATTTTTAAATAAATAGGTACATATATATGTAGGTATACCTATTGGTAGTTTGCCTATATTTTATATACACATTATTTATTTAATGTATTTTATTGGTTTTTATTTTGGATTTGTATTTTTTGATATATTATATGTAATATTTACAATATTATAAAAATATGAAAGAATAAAATAATTAAAGAATGTTTTCCCTTTTTATTTATGTACATACTTAGCATAGGTATTTTGCCTACATCGTGCATAGACTTATTTTATTTTACAAATTCTTTTTGGTTTTATTCTAGTTTCAATATGTACATTATTATATACATTATTTACAAAATTCTAAAAATATAATTTTGTAAAAATAATGAACAATGAATAAATTGAATATTTTAATCAAGTAGATTGCACACTGAAGGCCAAAAACCTAACTTTCACAGATGAACTCCAAAAATTATGAAACCAATTTTATTAAATACTACTTGAAAAGTTGTATACAATTAAAGGTGATTTTGGGTGAATTTGAGTTTTTATTTGTAAGATATGGTTCTGTGAAGTTGAGATTCTAGCTTTTCATTCTGTGTATAAAATGTACACTGTGTATCATTTTTGTACAAACTCATTTTTGTAATTTTATTCACATTATTATCTACAACTTTCATGTTCAAAGTTTCTCTATTTGATGAATAAATAATTATATACAAAATAGGTGTCAAAAATGCATAAATGGATGAATAAATAAATGAGGTATTTATTGTACTCTTGGCCCTTATCTCCCCCTACTTTATTCCTTGTCGACCAATTCCATGCTGGCCTTGGTCTCGGGGTTCGGGTCATAAAATATTGCAATATTTTATTCCTTTTTCTTTTCTTCTCTTTATTCTATATTTTTGGCATTAAAAACCTTATTCTATGTACATTTAATACAATAAATAATGAATGCTATTATGAACAAATTGATGCTATTTACATGCATTTGTTGTGGTTTTTAAAGCCAAAATGATAGAATAAAGGTGATAAAATGGAGATTCATCACCCCCTATACTTGCCTTTGCTAGTCCCTAGCAAATACTTATGCAATAAGTACAAAAAGAATGAAGAATAAGAAGAAAAGAAAAAGCAAAAATAAAGAATTTAAAGAAGAGAGTGGCGTGATCATGATTATTAAACTCATCTGTACAAAATCAAAGTTTGGAGCTCAGGTTAGACCTTGGTGTGAAAATGTTTGTGGAACCTGGTTGGGAACCAAATTTAAAACACAACAGCCATTGAGAGTCACAAAACTTGGTTAAATTTACCTCAATAGCCAGGTCAGAACTAGCCTACATCATACGCAAACCCTTATGATTATGAAGCTGACTTGTACAGTGTAAGTGATAGTGGCTCTCCCCCACTGAAATGACAAAGGAACTGACTTCTCCAGAATGACAACCCAATGATTCCCCAATCCAACCCTCTAACATCGAGGAGCAGGGTATTCCCTTCTAAGTTCAAGTGACATCCAACTCAAGAGGAGGAGGTGGAGAAGAGAATGGACGGTAGCCAGTGTAGCTACCTATCCTGGGATGCAAGCCCATTGTAGTCAAGTCATCCAGCTGCAGGCTCACATGGTATAACTTTGATGCTCAAGCTTTCTTTTTTTTCAATACAACATATATACATACTCCGACAGGCACTTTTATTTTTATTTTCAAGCATGTCCACTTTTTTGGAGTTTTTTTTCAAACATACTATTTACAGCAGCATTTACATAAGGACTTTTTCCTCTTGAGCCACAAGACTATCCCTCTTTTGAAGCTTTATTGCAACCCACACTCTCCTGCCATTCGACTTCATTAAAACTGGATCAAGTTGGGGTGCACTTCCCTCCCTAGATGAGGACGAATGTTTCCACCCGTGTGCGTCTCAGTCTGGCAAATCCAACCCCCTCACCACTCCAACTGAGTTGAGCCAAGTGAAAGGTGCAAGTGTCCAAGTTAGGTCACGGTCGGCAAGAGTCATGCATGTGTCTCGAAAAGTTCTAGTTAGTAAGTTGAGGTGACTTGAACCCAGCTCTGATTTCTCAAAGAATTAAGTCTAAATAGACCTGAAGTACCTTAAACCTAGTTCCCATAAGGTTCCAGTGTAATTAGGTGCTGTAAGGTCCAACCAAGCTCCAATCTTTGACTTTATTGGACTAGTTCAATCACCAAAGAATATAAATGCTATGCAAATGCTATTTACAATTATGCAAAGAATAATGCAATTTTTCAAAGAATTTGAAAACAAAGAGAGAAATTTTTACACAGAGAAAGAATTTTGGCATCCAAAGTATAAATATATACAGCTATTTACACGGGCGTGCCGCTTCATTTTAAAGAATTTTAAAGAATTTACAGGGTTTAACAAAGTGATTTATTTAGGTGTATATACAATTAATAAAGAATTTAATGTATTTTATTTTATTTATTAAGATGCTTTTATTCCTCAAATTTATTTGAAAACCATTTTATAAACAATATTGAAAAACTATAGTACAAAATAATTTTCTACAAAAAATTTTACAAACATGTACACACATTTGAAAATCATTTTGCAAAGGTTTTTCAAAAGGTATATATAGATTTTTCACAATATTTTTGCAACCATTTTTCAAATTGTTTGCAAACAATTTTTCAAACATTTTGTTTCACACAAAGAAAATAAACTTTACAAACCAAAAAGTTTTTACACAGGTTGAAAACATGTAACAAACCGTTTTCAAAATAATTTTCAAAAGATTTTCATAAAGATTTTCAAACTATTTTTCAAACATTTTGCAAAAAACATTTTCACCTGATTTATTAATCAGTATATACAAAAAGTATCTGAGGAATAATCACATCTTTTTATAAAGGTTTTTTTAATGAATTTTAAAGAATTATTAGCCATATTATTACAAAAGTACAAGTTATGGCTAAAGTATATACATAGTATATATGACCCCCTATACTTAGCTTGAGCTATGTCCTCATAGATCGGAAAAGAGAAAGAGAAGACATAACTCGTACTGAGTATAGAAAAGTCTAAAGAATATGTAAATAAGAAATGGATGAATGAGAGGTTGACTGTCCCCCCTATACTTAGGATCAAGTAATCCTAAGTACAGCAGACTGTACACAAATCAAGGAGGGTCAATGGTGGGAATAAACAAATGAACAAATCAGGGGTGCACCCCCCTATACTTAGGACAAAGTACATCCTAAGTACAGGAAACTGGCACAAAGGGGAGACACCTTGTATTTAGATAAAGAAATATGAAAAGGAAAAGAAGAAAAGTAGAAAATAAGAAAAGATAGATCTATACAGATTGATGAAAAGATCGTGGAGAATATACGCATCACTCCCCCTAGACTTAGGGTGAGATATCCCTAAGTATAGGCAACAACAGGAGTGACGAAACTGAACGAGGAAAGAACAACGTGGTGTGTACCCCCTATACTTAGGACAAAGTACGTCCTAAGTATACTCACAAAGATATGGCGATATATTTGAGGCACACAAAACATGCGGGAGAATAAATGAACTAGGTATATATACAAGCGGTAAAGAGACTGGTGAAATACAAGACGGTATCGGACAAGTGAATATTGTACTTGCACCATCGTCTCCCTGTGAGAACAGTGACGCAGTCAGAAGGTGAATGGACACCCGGATATGCAATCAAGTGGGTGTCGGCTACCAGGGACAAACGGATCAGAAAGTAAAGCGGGGACCGGTAGCATGAAGCAGTCAATCGGCTCGTAGGGTCAGTATGAGGGAACATAGCCGATACTATAAGACCGGGAGGAAGAAGGAACAGTACAGAGCCCTCCTGTCAATCAGAGTCTAAATAAGATATGGAAAGGTAAAGAGCAAGAGACATCGTGGTATCCGATGATCGTGAGGTAGGAAAACCATAAGTACACACCGAATACCGCAAGGCATGGCTCAACCCTGCGAGGGTTGTCAAGGTGAGCAGAATCCGAGAATAGTTAGAAGACTCGGCTCCGTGTTCTGCAGATCGGAGACACAACCAGGGAGGAGACCAAGTAAAAAGCTCAGAAGACTCGGCTTCATGCTCCAACAGATAGGAGACACCAGACGTGAAACCGAGTACCTACAAGGTGATGTACCCTCCTGCAGATAACCCTCGGGGAATAGTACACATACTAGTAAATGAATAATCAGAAAAGACTCGACCTTGCGCGGGTCGTCAAGGCGAGTGGACGCAAAGGCATCAGTGATCCATCAGACGGATCAACAGGTACGGTCTCGGTCGACGACATATCGGCTACCAGCAGAAGAGACCAGAAAGTCTAAAGAATGTGGCAGCGTCTCGCAGACAACCCACGGGGAACGTGCTGCCAGCTAGGCATGAAAATAGCAGATATCAGCAGCTCAACCTTGCGAGGACCGTCAAGGCGAGCAGACTAAAAGGAGTGTAATCAGATGGGTCCCAGGATCCACAGATCGGATAGGCAACTTACGATGGGACCAAAAATTATATATATCAGACGACTCGATTCCGTGTTCCGCAGATCGGAGACACAGTCAGTAGGGGGAACCGAGCGTAAAGAGAGTGTTGCATGCTCCCGCAGATAGTCCTCAGAGAGTAATGCAATTTAGGCAAGGAATAGTCAGAATGTGTCTCTACCTTGCGAGGGTCGTCAAGGAGAGAGAAGGGCTCAAAGGAGCTGGATCCATCAGACGGACCAACATTGTGGTCTTAGTAGTCGACGATTCGGCTACCAGCAGCAGATCGGAAATATGTCATAGTCTCCCACAGATAACCCTCGGGGAGCTACGAGCTAGTCAAGGAATAATCATAAAAGAGCTCATCCTTGTGAGGACCGTCAAGGAGAGCGGACTCAAAGGAGTCTGATCAAGTCGGTCTCACGCCCCAACAGATCGGGTGCACAATCGGAAAGAGAGATCGACTGTCCATATCAGACGAATCGGCACCCTGCCCCAACAAATGGAGGCACCAGAAGTGAGTGAAGCTGATCGTAAAGAAAGTGTCACATCCTTCTGCATATAGTCCTCGGGAAGTGATGTGAGCTATATAGTGAATAATTAGAGCACATCTCAGCCTTACGAGGGTCGTCAAAGAGAGAAAGCGGCTCAAAGGAGCCGGATTCAGACGGATCCACAGAAAATGTGGTCTCGAAAGACGGCAGATCGTCTATCAGCAGAAGAGACCAGGGAGCTAAAATGTGTCATAGCCTCTCGCAGATAACCCTCGGAGAGCTATGAACTAGGCGGTGAATAATTGTAAGATCAAGGCTCGTCCTTGCGAGGATCGTCAAGGAGACCAATCAGTCTGTTGGCCTCATGTACCGACAAGTCGGGTACGCAAGCAGGATGGAGGCCAATCAAGCATATCATCTGACTCGGTTCCGGGTCCCATCACAATGGAGACCCAAGCAGTGGATGAAACCATACTCCTAGAAATTGTTGCATTCTCCCGCAGATAGTCCTCGGGGAGGAATGCGAGCTATATCAATGTAGGTCAAGGGAATGCTGGCAAGTCATCTCAAGTCCTCAAAAGCATTCAATCATTCAATCATCCGGAGGGTATAAGATCATGTGAGGGAGAAAATCATAAGGTCAATCACAAAACATCCCTCGGGTCAATCCAATCTGGCTGAGATGGCACAATATTATCGGGAATCCTCAAAGTGCCATAAGTGGATCAAAGAGTCAGGAGATCAAGGATGGTTTAATCAGGAAGATGAGAGATCATGCAGGATCCACACACCTTTACCAGGCAGTCCATATCAGAATAAGCAGTCAATCCTCAGAATCAATATGGCTGGAACCTCAAGAAAGATAGATCAATCAACACTCATGAAATCATCATCAAATCATCGCATCATATCACATCCTCAATCCGGTGTGCGAGATCTAAATCTTCAATAAAGAATCACACCTAATGATCATGCATCATCAAAAATCGTCAATAAGCTCGTATGCATGTATCCAAAGTCAAATCCACCAAATCAATCTCAGCATTCTCAACATCATTGGCCCGTCTTACACAAATAATCAAAGTAATCATGGAATCCTCGATGCGGGCTATCGATAGGCACAGCATTCTCGGGTAAAGGGAGAGGTGATACGGGGTACACAAGGAAGGTGGATCAGAAGGGTAACATACTAGAGTGGAGAAGCTGATTGAGCTTACGTGCCAATATCACTAGTGAAAGAAGAGTGATACCGAGGGGACGGAGGGGCGGGTGAGAAGATCGAGACACAGACAAAATTGGGTGTTCCACATAGGGCGGGAACACCGTCAAAATGGTGGTCCGAAGAGCAGGCTCTCCTCGAACCGGAGAAGATGGGGATGGTACAGTGGATACGAAGAAGATTGTGAAGAAGAGGGAAATGAAGGGCTTGGCGAAGAAATGATTGAGCTCAAGCGCCAATATCACGACTAAATGCAAATGAAGAGGTATATGTATAAGAGAGGTAGAGAGACTCAAAGATAAAAAATGCATGACTCACACGGACGGGACCTACTACACTAATAATGAAAGAAAAGCATAATGGACTCCAAGTCACAATCAAGACACAAGGCAAACCCCCAATTCACCTACTCAACACAGTGAAGACCGTCAAGTGACGGTCATTTATCTTTTCAGTTTTAGAGTGAGGTGAGAATCACAAAGTTGTACAAACACTTAGGAGGCTTGATGGGATTTGGGCTCTACTCCTTAGTGTGTACGTGAGCAATTTAAAACGCATACAATGAGGGGGTTGCACTCCTCAAGACAAGGAATCCATTACATTTTATTTTTAGGTTCAATAGAGTTAGCAGTCCCAATTTTATTTAAGTTATCACTTTTTTTGGGTATTTTCAATGCACATTCCTATCGAGGTTCCAATTTCATTAATCATCCTAGGTTGGCAAAAACAGAGGGAGAAGATCGGAAAAGCCTTGCAAGTCGGAAAACGATGATGCATGCCAAGTAAGAAGACTTACAGTGCCTCCCAGCTCTGTCCGTGCGGGATGCATAACAGAATTTGAAACCTAAGCTATATGCAAATGCAAGCCGAAGAAATCACCCTAGGTTCAGAAATTGCTATTATCGTGAAGCACCACAAGTCGCTCGCCGATCTTCAAGCCAGGAGTCCGGTCTAGGCTCACCCCTCCTCCTGTCGACACATCGAGTTCAGGAGAAGCGCTTGGCAGGGTGAGCTGCAGCACGTAGGTTTGAAAATGGCGCGCGACTGTTTAGAGTTTGATCTAGGTCCAAAGCGAACTATAGGTACATGCAGATATATTAGGGTGTTTGGACCTAACTCTACGAGCAAGCAACTCCTATGGCTAAGGGCTCATTCACACAAAATAATAAAAATAAAATAAAAAAGGAAAAGCGTCAAAACCGTCGAGGCCCCCAAGGGAACAATCCCTCGGGCAATGGACCTCGGGAGTCGGAGTGTACCTGTGAGAGTCCTGTATTATTACAAAATTCAAGTGTCACTCTCTCACATAAATATACATAATAAAATAAAATGCTTAAAATGAGACTGCCATCCAAAAATTCTCCTTCTTCTGCTTTTGATGCCCTCTCCTATTGGCTAATGTAGAAGAGCCAACTCTGCCTTGCTTGGGTGGACTCGTCCTCGTAGGAGGTCCTCCTTCGCTTGGCGGTTCCTCGCATCAAAGACATAGAAAGAGGATGTGTCAGCACAGTCAATCAGATAATGTCAATAAAAATAAAAAATCAAATAAATAAAAATATAATGGACATGAGCAAAGAATTAAATAAATGAATTAAAAACCACACAAAATTCATACAAAATCCGTTGCCTCCCCGGCAACGGCGCCATTTGATGAAAGAGATCGAGCCGAGGTCGTGTCTTTCCACAAGGTGGATCGACAGTCACTGAGGTGAACTCAGACAGAATCCCAAATCAATCAACAATTAATCCACAATAAAATATATGCAACAAGTATCAAAAATGTGGAGTTAAAATTTATTATAACTCTACATGCAAGTGTGTATAGGTGTAAGCACAAGTAGAGGTCGAACACTGGGAGGCGAAAGGTGATGTGGTGAACTTGGTTGTACAATTATTCAATTCAATGATCACGTCCAATTCTTACTTTTTTAATGGGTTTTTGATTTTATATAATTTTTTTATTTTTGTTTTTATAATTTTTATTTGGTTTTTATATTTTCAATTTTTTATATTTTCTTTGTTTTATATTTTTTATTAGATCAATATAGGTATATATATAAAGATATATATATATATATAAGGAGAGAGGGAAGTAATATGAAATATGGATGTTTATATATAGATACTCAAAACATATTACATAATATATATATATATATTTATTTATTTATATTTTTATATTTTTTTATTATTTTTCTGAAATATTTCTAATTTTTATGTAATTTAAATTTCAAAAATGTACTCAACATGGACCAATTAACTAGGCCAAACAAAATTTGGGTTTGAAAAATATGAAATAATTCCCAAAATTACCCAAATTAATTTTAATACATTAATAATAATATATAGATATTTATAAAAAAGGAAAATATATTTGTGGGATTTTTTAAGGTTTTTTCTAATTTTTTGTTGGATTTTGGAGCTTTCTGATTTTTTTATTTTTCTTTTTCTTATTTTTAGGTTTTTTTAATTTCTGGACTCAATATATATAAATATACCATATATAATTTTTTTGTAATTTTTCAAAAACATTTTATAATTTTTTGTATTTTTTAATTTAAACAGTACAAAAAGGGCTCTTTTTTCATTTTTAATAATTAGGATAAATGCAAAAAATGTAAAATAAAATATGGGCGTGGAAGTACACTACATAAAGCATCTATTCTAATTTTTCTGAATTTTTAGGAGAAAATTACACAGTCTGGCAGGGGCATTTTTGCAAATAAAATAAATCCTAGGGGGCACTTTGCAAAAATACCTATTGTAATAAACCTTTATTTTAATTTTGAGAACTATTTTACAATTAATAAAACCCCCCAGGGTTAACATTGCAATTTTCACGCGCCTCACGTGGGACTGCACGTGAGGCGCGTAGGGACCAAATAGTAATTTAAAGAAACATGGGGGTCCTTTTACAAAAAAAAATTTAATTTACACTAAACATTTATTTTACAGTATTAAATATAAAATACAAAAAGGGCGGGGGTTATGTTTGCAATTTACCCCCAGAGGCGCTGGATCTGATGGTTGATCTTCGTCCACTTGACACACGTAGCCTCCACGTCTGCCGATGCCGCTTCGACGATCGGCGGTGAAGATTAGATCATACGAGATGATCTGACGGTCTGAACGCTGCTCCATCAGACGGCTATGCTTCGATCTGGAGGGGCTCCCTTCATCCAACGGCAGGGGACGGAGATGGAAGAACAGGGAAGAAGACTCGCCGGGGCGAGCTTCTTCCGACGAGATCTCGCCTCCCGGCCGGTCTATGCTGCTCCCAAGGGTCCTCCAAGCTTCCTGGAAGGTATCTCTAGTTGTTGGAGCTCTCGGATAGGTCAGAGGCGCATGAAGCGCCCTTACGAGGTCAGAGAAGTCAAGGTACTCCAGGTACCTCCGGCGGCATGTAATTTCAACTCTTGGTGCTTATTTGTGCATCAGACCTACACAGGAAGATCACATGGCTCGAGGGCTTCACCCTCGACTAGGGGTTTGAAGCTGTTAGCATAAAAATGGATAAGGTGGCGAAGCTTCTGGCGAGCGGCGGAGTTGAAGCTTCAGTTCGCGAATCCAAGAGGGATCCGGTTGGTCAGCGGTGGCTGGGAGATGAAGAAACTTGAAGGGATTGGAATGGGGTTGTCATAGCGGTCGGAAAACAGTCGAGGGAACGGTGGAGAAGTCGCCGGAGAGGAGCTCCGGCGAACTTCGATTTAGCTAACCTAGGCTACACTAACGATCTAAATGCAAATTAAAAGACGGGAATGAAATGCAGAAATGAAAACCTACCTAGAAACGTAAATGCGCAGCTCAAACTTGGTGGTAAGGCCAAGGAGCAGGACGACTGCCGGAGCGCTGCCGTGGGCGCATCTCCTTCCTCCGCGAGCTTCCACAACCATCAGGGGACCTCCAGCTGTCACCTAGATGCACGCTTGGGCGAAGGTTGGGGCTCTAGGGCTCGAGAAATGGCCAAAATGGCGAAGGAGGGTGATGGCGTTATTTATAAACATGGTTGGCGCCCTTATTTGACCGGCGAATCTCGAAGAATCTGATGATTGTACAAGCAATCCAGATGGGTGGCGTGAATCATGATATTTCTAGGAGAAATTTCCGTGAAGGGATCGAAGGTGATGGAGCTATGTATCGAGCGGGAAAGACGGGTCAGAGTCTCAGGTGGGATTTTTGACCGTGGTCAACATTGGCAGGGCTGTGATTGGTCCATATCAGCCCGAATTTGACTCATTATTTTAACCTAATTAATGAATTTATTAAAATTTACTTATAAAATAAAAAATGTTTATTAAGTAATCTAATATTTACTTATGATTTTTATTTATTTTTTTGATGTATTTTATTATGGATATTTTTTAATGATGTGTTTTTAAGTGTATTTACATGTATTTTATATACTTTTATTTTTATTTTGTATATTTATTTTATTATTTTATTTTCTTATTTTATAAATTTATTGCTTATTTTTGTGAGTGTGAATATATTTTTATTTAATTTTAGTTTTTTTACATTTTTAAATTAATAGGTACATATAGATGTAGGTATACAAATAGGTAGTTTACCTATATTTTATATACACTTTATTTATTTAATATATTTTATTGGTTTTTATTTTAGATTTGTATTTTTCATATATTATATTTAATATTTACAATATTGTAAAAATATGAAAGAATAAAATAATTAAAGAATGTTTTCCCTTTTTATTTATGTACATACTTAACATAGGTATTTTGCCTAAATCTTGCATAGACTTATTTTATTTTACAAATTCTTTTTGGTTTTATTCTAATTTCAATATGTACATGTATTATATACAATATTTACAAAATTCTAAAAATATAATTTTGTAAAAATAATGAACAATGAATAAATTGAATATTTTAATCAGGCAAATTGACACTGAAGGCCAAAAATCTAACTTTCACAGATGAACTCCAAAAATTATGAAACCAATTTTATTAAATACTTCTTGAAAAGTTATATACAATTAAAGGTGATTTTGGTGATTTTACATTTTTATTTGCAAGATATGGGTCTGTGAAGTTGAGATTCTGGTTTTTTATTCTGTGTATAAAATGTACACCGTGTATCATTTTTGTACAAACTCAATTTTGTAATTTTATTCACATTATTATCTACAACTTTCATGTACAAAGTTTCTCTATTTGATGAATAAATAATTATATACAAAATAGGTGTCAAAAATGCATAAATGGATGAATAAGTAAATGAGGTATTTATTGTACTCTTGGCCCTTATCTCCCCCTACTTTATTCCTTGTCGACCAATTCCATGCTGGCCTTGGTCTCGGGGTTCGGGTCATAAAATATTTGCAATATTTTATTCCTTTTTCTTTTCTTCTCTTTATTCTATATTTTTGGCATTAAAAACCTTATTCTATGTACATTTAATACAATAAATAATGAATGCTTTTATGAACAAATTGATGCTATTTACATGCATTTGCTGGGGTTTTTAAGGCCAAAATGATAGAATAAAGGTGATGAAATGGAGATTCATCACCGCATATTCTATCTTTTAGTGAAAAGCTCCTCTCCTTCCACGTGACAATCTTGCTGTCTTTTCCACTGAGGCATTGATGCATCATGCTCAGGAGAAAGGGATGACTAACTCTTTTCCATCTTGCTGTCTTTTCCACTTGAGGATAGGACAGATGTTGCCCTCAGCCTTCAAAAGCTAACCTGGTGGGGCGGATAGATGCGACAAAGCTTTCAGATGGTGGGTTCACTCGAGGGTTTATGGAAGCAATTGGCTTGCTGTGGAGGGCAGTACAGCGGACTTAACTGACTGGAGAGGGATGGTGGAAACGGAGAGGGAGGGACAGAGAGAAGCTCGCCTGCTGAGCTACATTTCTCTTTCACTAACCGCCCCTATAATGACGTCTTCTTGCATTCTCATCCGGAGCTTGAAACATTTGAATAATAATGACGATCACCCGGTTTTGGGCTTTAGGAAACAAATCCCCTATCCAAACAAAGATATCTCCTATTATAATAGTTGTTGACTGAGGGTTGTTGACCTGTGACTCCGAGGGCACGTCCCTCTCATTCTCCCTACTTGGTGGCTGTTCTCGGGCGAATTCCAGACTCCTCCAGCATTTCGACTAGCATGTATCGAACTGCTTAATGACTGCAATGGGTGTTCTGTCCGTAAGGGCTCTCCAGCGGGAAAGAGATAGCTCAGCCTTTGGATGGGAAAGTGCTATTTATTACAATAGTTGACATACGGACGCGGGAACAGAGACATTTTATTGTTGAGTGGCTCAGCGGATTTGCTTTTCAGAGAGGGTAAGTAACAATGGAATTTCTCCTCAAATTCTCAAATCATGATGTGAGACTCCTCGTTCTTCCGGAGTCGAACGACCATAGATAAGTCAGCTTTTTTTCCATCTTTATTATTTGGCTATTTTTCTCTTTCCCATATTAAAGAACTGAAAATGCAAAATTCACGACTTTGATATTAGGAAAAAGAAGAACTTTAGCGATATATTTCCGAGCAGAAAGCGCTGAACTGTCATTAGAATAGGTAGAGCCGTAGACGGGGGGAAGGCAAAGAGATAAACGAGATGAAGATATCAAAGTGAAAAGGAACGATCCGAAGCAAGAGCGTAGGCCTCTCTCGAATAATGGCCCCGAGCTTCTTAGTGGGCGAGATAAAAGAGGAAGAAGACTCTACCTCTCCGAGAGTGAACGACCCAGACTCTACCTATTCATGTTAAGAGCTCGGACGCTTAAGAACCTGAGGAGGTGAGCTCGGATGCTCTGAAAACTAGAATCCGAGGAGGTGAGCTCGGACGCTCTGAAAACTATAATCCGAGGAGGTGAGCGAGTCGCGGCTCTTCTCCCGCTCATCGAGGATATGAGCGCTCGTACCTCGCTCTCCTGAGGAGGTGACCGATTCTTCTTCCTCGCTTTATTAAAAAGTAGATTCCCGCCTCACAACTCCCCCAGAAGCGCGGGTTGGCTTGGTACGCTCTCCGGTGAGAGTATGGAAAACTCAGTACGGTGTCGCTCATACAATCTTCTTCGCGTTATTAAGAAAGGGAAGCATATATATGATAGCAACTATACGTACAGCTCCTTCCCCAGACACCTATGAAGGTGCATAGCATAGGAAGCTACATATGGGATTGGGGGCTCGTGTCTGCCAATACAGGATAACAGAAGTACGGAGTCTAGAAGCATGAAACTTTCTCATTAATTCACACCCTCAAAAGTGCTTGACATTCTCACCCTATTGTATATGTCATTATCAAATATTAATGTGCTCGTAATCTTGAAATGTGAGACCAGTACTCACTAATATATAGAAATAGGGGGCCTCCAACTTGTCTAGTGACCGAGAGGTGAAAGAGGACCCGCTTCTCTAAAGGTAGTAGGATTTTCTTCAATGCAGTGCAGCATCTCTCGCTTGAGGATAGATTGATGCCTTTCTCGAAGGGGACAAAGTAGCTAACTTCTTTTGAATCACCCTCTTTCAGTTCGATACTAGCCTCTTGTCAGAAGCTGTTGGAGGGTGTCTACTGCTTTTGTTTTGGCACTTTTTTCAATAATCCTACTTCTGAATCAACTGTTGCAACAGATTGAGCTTCGGCTTGAGCTCTTGCAGTGGTGAAAAGGGCGGACCAGTAGTGGAACAATGGTTGAGGGATACTGAATTTCTGGGAAGACTTTTGATCTTGCTTCGCACCTGACTCACCGTTGACACATCGGGCATAGTGGGTTTTGATTCAATGGAAAGTGGATTCGACCTGGAGGAAGGATCGGGCTAGTGGATACTGACGCGGACCACTCTTCATAGTCCTCGTGGTCGCATCTCGAAGACCATTGAAGTGCCAAATCAGATCTCAGAAATTGTCCAGTAAGCTATATATAGTAGATCCACAATGACTAGTTCAACGCCATTTGTTCCTTTTCTGACTCTGCCACAGTCCTAACATGCTTGCGAGCGTAGACGGTCGAGTCTTAGGTATTAGTCGGCCTACCTCATCCCTGCCGGTCGAGCCGACTATGTCTTTCTAGTCCCTTACCTCATATATAAGTCGCGCTAGCCGTGTAGCTGTTACAATCGTACTCTCCTACTATTTGACTTATCCCGCCTTCCGCTACTATATATCTAGTAGCTGGTCGGACCCCTCGGGTTATCTTATCATCTTTGATAGGAAAAGATGCTCATTTTCTCCTTTACCAGATCGCTAGGGGAAGTATAGAGAGTGTGAGAGTCCGAGATCCTAGTCTTCGGCAAATCATCAAGAGCTATCTTGCCTGACCTTCCTATTAATTCAAGTAGGTCAGCTCTCTATAATTTGCAGTAGGCCTGTCATTATTCAAAAAGGTCAGCATTTTCTTCTTCTGACGTGGTTATGGTGGCTCTTTCTCTGTTGAATGTCATAGGCTTGATCGTGAACGCGATGTATAATAGAGGAAGCCTAGCCCATTTATATAGATAGAACAGCTCAAATGAAAATTAGAGAATATTGTTATTCATATCATCCACTATGACCTCGCTTCCTATGGAGCCCTTTTCTCAATGAGGCAGAGGAAATCTTTCTTGGAAAGGGCAGATAAAGTGGGACTGATCCTGCCCTCACATGTACAACCTCTTCCGGAAGAGACTTGATCATGTCATACTTCTTGCTCTTTTGGGCATGGGCAAATCATACTTCCTATATGAGACACCTATCCCTCTTTTTGCCAGGAAGGTAGAATGGTCATGCATATATTTCTTTTCATATTAATATAGCTTCGAAGACTAGCATTTCCCTCTTGTTGTGTGCTATCCTGGCCTAATAACTAACTCTGTTTGGGCGTGATCTCTTCGATTTCTCTCATATAGTCTGGAACCCTCGGAGCAGGGATTTCGAAGATGATATAGGTGGAAGAACATAGACAATCCTTCCTGATACTAGACCCACGAGTGAGTGATGCCAGGGAGAATATATAGAACATATTCATTTTGGGGCCGAGTCTTCTCCTTTTGAGAACAAATAAAGCGGACTTCCTAGCCTGCCTTTCACCCTGTATAATTCTTTCTCGATTCTCAAAAATAGTAGTGGAGAAGTCCTAATATATTATAGTAGCCACTAGTGCTAATAAAACATCGATTTCACCCCTTCCACTTCCTGTCTCTCCCAATATAGGCGGGAGATGGGGGAGTCCTGTAGGTTTTAGCAGAGTGAATGCCAATGATGCACCCGTCTTTAAAGCTCGCCCCATAATCACGATCGCAGCACTGTTTGCTAAGAAGTTCTATGTTTTGGAATCTCAGAGTTGACTTGTCCCAATTCTCCCTTTCGTTAAGGGGTGGTATGGCTTTTCGGTCGCAGTCCCGACTCTTTCGTTTGGCCCCCTTCGGGTGTGGGCAATGCAGGATCGCAACTCTCTTCCAAATGAATTCGAGCCTTGTAGTGGAGGTCTGGAAGGCTGATTGTCTAATGGTGAAGTCAGAAGGTCTTCCGAAGATGGGTGTAGAGAAGAAATACTAAGCCGTCCTCTCTAATGGAACGTACGTGGTAGCGGGGGTAGATGAGCCAGTGGTGGGGTCCTTAGGGACTACTACCCCACCTGCCTCTCTGTTGAAAGTCAGGATATCACATCCCTTATAAATAGCTCTGATGTGGGAGCTTGCACACTCTCTTTCTCACCATGACTCTCTTTCACCTTAGTGCTATCTAGATCAAGTGACCACTAGACTACGGAACCAATTGGTCTGTTTTGGCTACTTGCAAAACGACTTTCAGGTCAGAGTGAACAAGCGAATCTTTCTTGATTCCTCCAACCAACTACGCTCTTTAGTTGGTCATCCTTATTTCGGTGAGGGGAGTGATGACCTGTCGAATCCCTAGACTCAGTAGAGTCTGTTGGGGAGGATCCCCCTTCCCTGACGGGCTCTGTTTGTGGTGATGGCCTTCGACCATAATACCCTAAACTCTCTTTTTTGAACAAGCCAGAGGAAGAAGCATGTTCCAGGTCGAGTTCTGATGTAGAGAAAAGAGCCCTAGTTAGTAGGTCAAAGCAGCAAGAATCCGTTAAAGGAAATCCCTCCTTCCCCCGTAGCGAGGAGTCAAATCCAATCCTCCCTGGACCTTTATCAACCTATGGGTTATGTGGGAGGGGGTTTGCGATTGAAAGAGCCATTCCTTAAAGACCCACGGGGGGTGATTCACTTCAACTTCTCCCCAAAGCCCACAGGAAAGAGAATCCAATTCCTAAAAGCCCTAGGCGTGTATAGCGGGGTGGTCATTCCTGGTATTTCACCCGTAGACACTCAACAGACCCGTAGGGAGAAATCCCGACCTTAGGGATTCCCCTCATCTTTACTAAAAAAGCGAAAAGTCGGTCACGTATATAGAATTGAGATCGAAGTCAACCTTCCATTGAAAAAAGGGGTGGGCCTGAAATGGTAACCTGGACTCCCTAAGATGCAACTGAGACTTCACTCTCCTTTCAGAGTACGAGTAAGGCTTTAGTCAGGGGGGATACTGAACCTAGCCAGCTGTCAAATAGAGCCCTAGATAGATATATTCTCAAAAGTCCCTACCCCTTTATGATAAGCTGTACGAGCAGTATATATAGTCTAAAAGCGAAGTCCCAAATAGCCCTTGAGAAAATCAAGAAGAAAATCTCTCGAGAAATTGAGATAATTGTCTCGTGTCGAGCGGAGAGTTTAGAGAGTTGACTCTAGTGATTGACAGCTTCTTGAGTTGGGAAGAGGATCTAGAATTGGAGCGAGCTAAGGCTCGAGTAAGAAATTCCAACAGTGAAAGATGACTTTTATAGAAGTAGAAAATGGAGAGTGAAAGGAGCTCTTTTAGAGAATCGAAGAGTGGAAAGATTCTTGGGCATTGATCTATTGGTGCTTGAATTTATGTTAGTCTAGTTGAGGGAAGGGGAAGAGAGGCCAGGAAAGGTAATCTGACTAGTTCTCATTAGGATATATCAGTATTTGAGGTCTTTCTTACTGCTTCCTCCATCCAGAAGTCACTGCAACCGCTGGCACCATGGGCCTAGTCCCATGCCCCTTCTCTCTTATTATAACAAAGAGATAAAGCAAGCACTATTGACCCTCGTCTTATCCTAATGCCTTAGGATCGACAGAAATTCTTTATCTAGGCTTTCTAATCATGATAGTTTGAGGATATATAAATGCCTCTAAATTCTATCAAACTTTTCATAACCTTCAAAGACATTTAAAAATCAGAAAGTAGACGAGGAAGAAGGGGAGAAGTGAGATGGGTCCGCACATTGGGCTGCTTCTTGAGGATTGGCATGTACCAAGCTGTCGTCAAAAGTCTCTCACACATGTCTGTGTGCTTTTATGTCTTCTTCTGCGAGAAATTAGCCCGAGGGTAGGGACCAGACCAGAAGAGAGGGATAGGTCGTGGATGTACGGCCATCATAGGAGATGATAAAAGATAGGCTAAAGCGATTAGCTGATGTTTAGCACCCAGCTGCAAGAGAGAGCGAGAGCGCAAAAGCGAGCTTATAGCGAAGAAGTCGGACCCACAAAGACCTAGACCGAACATCACCTAGTGAAGTTGATTTATATAGTGTCGTTCCACTATTTCTTTCTTGACCCTCATGTCTGATCATCTTTTCCTGGAGTTCTTACCGCCAACTCACTAAGACAAGATAGACTCTGCTCGCCAATCTCAAGAATATATATTGGTGGTGGTCTTTGTGATTGATTGACCAGTTACACGTCCCCTCTTTGAAGTGAGAATGTATAGGACTATGCGGAAAGAAGAGCCCTGAACTCCTCTTTGACATCAACCCGCGGACTCAAAGTAGATCTTTCCCTTCGCCCTAACCGCCCTAACTATCTGATTTTTCTAGCTTTAATTATCTTGCTTTCTTAGTAGAGGTCATTAATAGACTTTTTCAATGTGGGTTATTTAGACTTCACTGATCGGGAATCATTCCTTCACCCCGTCGGTCAAACCTCTATGCCAATCCGTACCGAACCAGTACTCACCGTGTATAACTCACTCACAGACGGTGTCAATTGAGGGAATGAGCACAATCAACTCGAGTCTTCAGAATGGAGGCTTTATTGGAACTCACTTCGAGCGAGGAGGGAGGGAACTACTAAATCCAGGTGTGGAGCAGATAAGTTGGTAGAGCAAAGCTTGGAAGAGCGGAAGGCCTGGATGCATATTGAACTAGGGAAGCTAACATTGGATAGATCTAGTCAGCTTGCAAGTCTAGACCCGCTTTAGAGCGCTACTATATAAGGCCAAGGTCAGACATCAAAAGGCCGTAAATATTCGAGATTATAGGGTAGTGAGCATCATTGAGCACAACTACTGGGGAAGAGAAGGCTATTGATGAACAAAACATCTGAAAAGTGTCAAATAATGCGAAATTGCCTGGTATATATCCTATTAGTCCGAGAATGCAATAGTAAGGGAGGGACAAGGACTCGCTCTTTATCCTCGTCGACCTCTTTCCCAGAGCGACTTGGAGTGGTACGAAGGGAGCCTAGAACCCACGGCCCAATAGTTCCCCCTTTCTTCATCGAGGCCCCGACACACATACTACAGTAAACTACGGCTTACTACTTCCAGCTTGACCCTAGCCCTCGCCAACCTCCTGTACCTACTGCTATTATTGCAGCTTCGCTCGAAATCGAGTTTTCTTCTTATTCTTCTTCTGGCGTTGATCAAGGAAGTAGCTGACGTACGTGGGAAAGAAGTCTGAAGGAATGCAGGGCTAGTTAATAGGGGGTTTGCGGACTATCTCACTCTAGCTGCTTTCCAAATTCTGAGAAAATCAAGAAGCAAAGAGAAGTCCCCAATATCAAATATCTAGTATGAAGCCTAACTACTCCACTCTTTCTTGCCACTATTTCACTCTTGCGCTTAATTCACAACTCCAGTCTTGCCTGAGACTGCCTAAGCTATCTTGTGAGAGTACTATGGGAGGGAACTGCCCATTTGCGTCTGCGGATGAGTGAAGCAGTCGAACTCTTGATCAGGATGACGGGCTATGGTTAGAGCTAAGCGATCAGTTTGGGTCTCAAGATGGTGTCAGCATGGTCGCTCCCACCATCTGTTCGGCTTTCCGATGAACGAGGGTGAAAATCATCAAGAAAAGCGAATGTGCTTGATCCCTTCACATTAGTAAGATAGAGAGAAGCTGGGGTGGATCGCACGTTGGCCTTTGTAAATCCGATGCAAGAGATCAAGATTGGTAGGTAGTATCAGAGGCGAGGGGCAGAGAGTTCGCCTACATAGCAGAATGGTCGGAAATGCGCATATTCATTGTTTTTCTTGCGAAAAAGATAGGCCCCATCTATAATGCGGCTGAGTTCGCTCTTCGAGAAAGGGAACTAGGTATACTTTTGAGGTAGGCCAGTGAGAAGTGACTACCGACTAAAAGCTATTTGTCTACACACGAGACTTTCCATTTAAAGAAAAGGGGTAGAGCAGTGTAGAAGAAAACACCTTGCATTTTCTTACCCCTCTCTGTATAGCGTCGGCTTCAGAAATCAAATCTCTCTTTCTTCTTGACCTCCTACTCGGAGAACAGAGATATAAGCTGCAGTGGCTAGGCGATTAGTCGGAAAGATCCGAGCTCTCTCTCTTCCAAGCCTGGGGAAGCACTAGATTAGTGGAGCGGAAAAGTCAATAGTCGTACTAAGGGATGTCCAAGGCTAGTTGGTCTAGGGATAGAAAGACTAGAGTTAAAGACCAGAAGTGGGGAGCGAAGAAGGCCTGGTTCCCATAGGAAGAGGAGGGACGGGGGTTGAAGTAGGAAAAAGACCCGCTCAACTCTCTTAGCTAGACACCTTTACAAGCCTAACTGTAAAGCAGAAGTGCTGAGGACGATCACAGGTCCACAAGGAAGTCAAGTAACCCTAGACCTCATGAGGAGCGCCTTGGTTCTCAGAAGCATAAGTCAGATGCCACTTCGATAGTCTTCTTTCCCAGCCACCTATTCACAGTCTTGGAGCATCAAGGTTCCCAGCTTCCATATATACATGTATGACAGTAGTGGAAGCATAACCCTCCCCACACAAGAAATTAATGTAGTGTTAACCCTAACCTCACATCTTCCTTCAATTAGTCCACATGTGTCAACTACACGCTTTCTAATGCCCTCTTTCCATGCTTTGTTCTATTTTTCCCTCGATTATCCCATGAGTGAAGACAGTCCTCCCATCCACTTTTCCTATCTTGTTCTTATGTTGCACAGTCTAACCAGCGCTAGTTAGCCTTCAGCCTGCGAAAGAAATAGTGGATTGTGCTTACCCGAGAGGCACTTATTCAATGTGAAATGAAGGAAGGTATACGCGTTTGGCCCTTCAAGCCAAAGGCATTGCGTGCATAAATCACCGAACAGAAGTCGAAATCTAAGGCAGAAGGGAGAAGTAGAAAGAATAGTGACTTACGGAAAGATAGCGATAGAGGTAGTAGGGTTCAAGTTATTATATAGTTCGCGAAACTTGTTTTTAGTGCAATTTAGCTAACAATCTTCTCGGAAAATCTCATCCATCATAGACCTTATAATGTCACTATAAGCTCGCTTCCTCATGCAGGATAGGCAAAGAAGAGACCCCCGACTACAATGTAATTAAGTATTACTAAATCTTTTCGATCGATGTTTCTCTCGACCTTTCCTTTTATTTAAATGCTAGAAACTGATTAGACCATTACCTAGGGCCTCGTTTTCTACCGGGTCTCTGTGTCAGTCTCTCATTCGCATTCGCTCCTTCCCCGGGAACCCCTTCAACTCTCAAGCCTTATCAGAGGCCTCTAAACTGCTAATGAAGACGGGATTGACATCATGCATGACTTTCCCCGGGTAAACCTATTGCCTCCTTTCATCTATCGGTCTCGACGAGGGCAGAGCGCACCACGGGATGCTATGTGAACATGCTGGTCCCGCAGCTTTTATTTGACCCCTAAGGTTGGTTCTTCTTCTCTTTCTTTTTCCACACGTCGACTTTCGCAGGACGGCATAAACCTAGTAGGAAAAGCTGGGGCCCTGCGGAGAATTGATGACTCTTATGCTTCAAGAGTTTGAACAACCAAAGCTATTGAACCCCCCATTCCTCACTGCTTTCGCACATATATTTAATAAAAGTCTGCAAGATAGAGAAAAATCAGTCCTATCCCACTCACTGAACCATGCAGGTGCATCAGCCTTTTATTTCTTTTTAAGTTTAGTGAGCAAAATTGTCCGTCATCGAGCACACACATTTTAGATAGTCCAAGAGCTGCACCTCTGTCTACTACTGAACCCCCAGTTTCCACTAGTTTTGCAGATGCTGCCCTCTTTGTCCTCCATCTCAAATCTTCCCTCATTTTCTTTTATGGCTATTTATGGTCTTGGAATTTTCTCAAACAGGTTGAGTATGAGAAGGGCAGTCATCACTCTTCTCTTCCCTCTTGCGGAAAGGCGATTGCGGTTGAAAAAGATCTTTGAATAACATTGACCATTCTCTAGTTAATCTGAAGCTCCTACCCGCTCGACGTGAGGCGAGAATAGCCCCGTCCCCCTTCCACCTTCACTCGACGATAGGATAAGCGCGTACGTCAGGCACAGCACGCTTCCGCAATAAATAGCATGAGAAAGCGAGAGTTCTCTGTCAGGTGTCTTGCGGGATCCGTTCTTTCTCTCCCGTGCCCTTATGGGCGAAATTCGGAATGTACGACATGAGTTATAATCTACCACTCCGTGAGTATCTTCACCTTCCCTCCCTCAGGATAGCGACGCGACGATAGATATATATTTAAAAGCACGAATATGAATATCTAGTTGGCTTGCTTCAAGTTTTAGAGGGGCAGAGTACGAGTGTTAACTCCTGTCTTGTGACCTCGACTACTAGTTCTTAAGGGCCCGAGACAAGCAAAACTGGTAATAAGAAAGTCAGCGGGGAGGGTGACAACCACAACACACCTTCTTGTTCCAGGGGCTAGACAAGAGGGGAGCTCATGCTATATTTGTTAGGATTTCCACTCTTGAAGTTGAAAGCGACATATGGATAGTGAAAATAGGCTTTGTCCTGCAACAGAGATAGACTCTATCAATAATATAAATCATCTATCCATTCTCACGGCTCTATCAAATATGCTGAAATCCTGATAGTGAGGCTGGCGGAAAGTCTCTCTTGGGTGCAAAATCTAAATGCAAATCCAGCTTGATGATGCCCCATAGTCATGCTCTGATCCTCAATCTCTGAAAAGTCAATCAGTCAACTATGCTCGCACTCTCTTCCTGTCCCCATAAAAGACTGAGGGCCCTGGCGAGACTCTTGCTATCATCATTAACTAAGATATTCAGAAGGTAGTTAACTGAGAGTCCCTCGCATACTTGCTTGTCGGCCTAAATGTATTTCTTGATCAAAGTCGGTAGTGGAGTAATGACTAATGACTAAAAAAGCTTTTCTCTCTCCTTAGAAGTAGCACAGCAGTATGGATTTATGCAGGCTATGGTGAAAGGAAGATGGGAGGTTTCAACATCATCATAGGAAGAGGATGAAAATGTCTTACGCTCAGCTCTCCATACGGTCCAATAGAGGACTCTTCATGCTAGCGCTTTCCACTAGTCAAATATCAAGAAAAAGGAAAAGAGGATGTTTGGATGAAAGACAGGACAAGGTACTACGTGATTGTTTGATGACAATTAACAGAGACTAGATTGATATCATGTCATCTCCGGAAGAGAAGGAGCACCCTATCCCAAAACCCCCCTATTAACTATCGCGTTCTGCTGGCCCAGGCTTCTCAAGCTAATCAATGTAGTAGGAGCTCACCAAGAGAGAATACCGAGCCTCTCTGGGTGCCTCCCCCTATTGAGCTAGCCGGTCCGGACAAGAAGATAGCTAGCCCGTCTGGACAACCATTCTTGTACTACATGTCCATGGGAAGAAAGCAGTTGTCAGTTCCGAGATGTGTACTTTTGCAAATCAGGAAGGTGGCAGGGTTAGACTGGAAGGATTGAGAATCTCGAAAACATCACATCGCAAAAGCAGACCTTTTCCTACGTCATTATCTATCTCAGGATATCTTTTGGGCTTGTTTTGGATATCTCAGGCTTTGTGCTTTGGACATTCAGGGGCCTGTTTTGGTCATCTTAGGGGCTTTTCTATATGACGAGGATCGTTTGTGATGTTCAAATAGTGCAAGAGCACCATCCCGCAGCAAAATCTACCCTTCTCACGACTATCAATTTATAGGGTAATCAAGCTATGTATCTATTACGCCTGCCTCACTCGGCTTCATGCCTCCTCCGTACTACCTAACCTTCCGGACCTAGACCTGCTCTGCACCCGACGGCAAACTATGCTTTGTTTGTCTGCCTTTATGTTAGATAATCTAGTTGTGACTGCAGTGGCTATGCGACTACCTTCATGCCCACCTCAACCAGCTCTTCCCCCCATCCTACGGACCCTCTCCCTTCTCTTTCTCATAGCCCCGCAATAGAGAGAGAGTGACGGCTCCAAGGTCAGGGCCCAAGCTTGACGATTGCGGATGCGGCTTTCTGGCTTGACTTAAAGAGGGTGAAGGGCTCTTTCCTTTTCCAGTGGCGAGGGTCACGTGTGCAATGACTTCACTAAATATTCAGTGGGGAAAGCGAGGACTGATAACTCTTTGATTAGAGAGGGTCCTTCGATCTCTAGCTTTTGGTTGTGTGGGGTTCCCGGATATCCGTAGCTTCAGAAGGTGGATATCTATCGGCCGGGGTTTTGGCTAAAGACTCAACTGTAGAGCTTACGGGCAAGGCAAGGTATATCACAATCTAACCTTCACCTATGACCCTAAGCCCTCGACATCTTGCTCAATCCTCAGGTCTTCCCGGGGAACCCCTCGGTTATGACTGCCCCAAATATCTAGTCCTCTTTCCTCTCCCTTCTTAGCACATTTTCACTCACCCCGCTAGGTCTTCTTCCTCCAATGATATACTACCCCTCTTCTATTAAGTTCTGTTATTAAGTTAAGTTAATTTGCCTGATTAGCATTTTGCAGATCCCCCTCTCGTCTCCTTTTGAGGGTGCACAGATAGGATGTTGCCAGTTGCTTTAGGGTTAAGATAAAGTGATGGTGAGAAGGATAGCATTCCGGCTTTAGTTGGCGTAGCAGTGGAATGCCCTGAGGACTGCGTCGAGACTCACATTAGTCGTCTACCTCATCCATGCACCTGAGAATGATTCTCGGCTTATCGTGTTTACTACTAAGTTTGCCACGATCTTCTGCCGAATTACCTCAGAGGAGAGGGTCACAGTCCAAGAATAGCTGACTCAGACCTTTTCTCCACCTTGCACCTGCCCGACTCATGCCCAAGCACTCACTTTCTGCCCCCATCAGCTATCGCATACATGATCTCCTAGCCTATCTCCTGACAAGGCTATCAAAAAGACTCTCCCTGGGTGCGAAGCAGATGAGACGTGCGTCGAAGAGTGCGAAAGGAAGATGCTAAAGGAGACGACAGGTTCAGAAAGAGATCAACCTAGGGCTAGTATGAATTCAAATCTGGATAGTGAAGTCTCTTTCCTCGATTGCCCTTCGAGTCAAAAAGGACTAGGAACCCTAGCTTAACTAGAAATAGATTCTTAGCTAGGTAGTCATGCTAGGTCAGTCAGGACCCTTTACCATAGTCCACCTGAAACTTGATATATAGGCCTATGCGATTTGACCAGAGCAAGGGGCAGAGGCGGTCTAACCATAAGTGAAGACCAGTGACACATGAGACCATCACCGCTCTTTCTCCCCTCCATGGACATCTAATAATCAATAGTTCACGATGTGCTATCTCAACCTCAACCTCGGCTATCCGCTTTCATGACACTGGGAGGTTGGTCAAATATGCATGTCAAATGGTCCTTCATTCACACTCCACTCTCGACAGGACTAGGACTAAGGCTAAGGGCACATACCACCGACACACTGAGACCTCTGTGAGGGGACTGAGAAATCTCATTCATAGGTGAGGCCATTTCTCAGAGGGGAATTAATAGGTCTCTCCAATAGTCAGATTCTTTAAATCATGCCCCTCATTAATTATCCGACCATCCATCAGTTGATGGTTCGGTCCTTGACGGAGTCATTAAGACAGATGACCCAGGGGTCCGCGCAAGGATTTGTCTGAGCGAAAGAATATCTGACCCCACAGAAAGATGTACATCACCTTAGGCTTGGCATTTTTGCTAACTGGATCGACTTTAGGACTCAAGTGTGGACTATGTGTACTAGCGAGGTCCCAGGGTCCGTATTCGGATCTCAGTACCTTAGGAAGCAAGAAGGATCGAAGCTGACGAGAATAACCAAAGGGGATGAGGTCTTCAATATTGAATCGAGGAAGTGAGATGAAGTCTGAGAAGAGGAAATAATGCACGTCGTATGAGCGAATTAGGAATATTGCAAGTCCCCAGGGGCCGGGCAGGATTGAGTGAGATGTTTATAGTATGCGTACTCATTGGTTTGCCTAAGTAAGGGTGGTATATCTGAGGCCCAATCTTTGAGTCTGGATAATCAAAGACTCGGTCTGGATTTAGGTACCTGAAATTGATGTCTTCTTTCTCTACATCCTCCGAAGGTAGGGTCCACCTAATACTTATGGAAAAGTAAGGCAGGAGTGAGTGTACGAGCTTGATCTTCCCGAGTGGTCATCAGTACAAAAATAAGTGAGGGTTCGTCTAAGTCGACTGAGCCAGGGATTTTCCCAAGAGCATTCATTTAGAGAAAATTGATATGAACCAGTTCATATTCCCAGAAATGATAATCAACTCAGATTCCAAGATCAGATTCAATTAAGACTCTTGATAAAAGAGAATATTCCAAGCAAGTCAGAAATCCATGAACCAGATCCGAAAGTCCCAGAAGAGAAAATGACGTCAAAGTTGACTTTCGACTAAAAACTGATTCATAGAAAGCTTTCATCGAAAGCAGACGGACTTTCATTTAAGCTTCGCACACGCATTTTCTTCCTAAGGCAGAGTGCAGAGGCCCTGAAGGCGGGCCGAAAAATCTGCCCTCTTTATTTTGAGAACCTCATCAAATATTCCCTCCCGTCATCAATTTGCGACACCTCTGGCTTCCCATGATGAATAGGAAAATGCACTCTCAACCCAGCCCGGCTGATCAATCTAAAACTGATGACGGATAGCGCTTATACTGAGTCCTGGTATTAATGCTGACTTGCTTTGCTTAGCGCTTGCTTGTCATACTGGTCTAGTATTCATTCCTCGGGAGCAGTCAGAGTCAACAAAGGGCTTGAATTCGGATTAAGGGTAGGATTTCCTGGTTACAATCATTCACTCAAACTTCCTAGCCTCTCTACCCTAATAGCATAGTTGCCATACCTCATAATAATAAGGAAGGCAGGTGGGATGGCTTAATGGATACTTGTACAGAAGAGTTTGCACGAGCGAGTGACTGGAGGAAGGCAAAAAGCTGGAGTACTTGATCCAGTAGTTCTAAATCATTAATCTAGTCGATAGAAGAATCCGGAAATGAAAGCAAGAGAGTGCCACAATCCTTTCCTTGGTCCCGAGGGTCCAGCAATTTGATCATAATATCGGTTTTTAGCCCCTGAGATGTATAGTAGGAAAAGCTATATAATCTGGAAATTGGCAAAGGTTTGATGACAAACCAACCTTCTGGCCACATCCACTATGAACCTATATCACACGCATGACCAAATCATGACCTCCCGATGAGACCCTGGGATGTACTTTGCAACTTGTGGAAAAGAAAAGGCTGACTGATGGTGCGACATATGAGAAAAGTGCCAGGGAAAGAGTCCTTGGTTGATAAGGATAGAGTTCATCCCTCATTGTATAGTCCCTTGGAC
Organism: Ottelia alismoides; assembly: GCA_037367405.1. Lineage (NCBI taxonomy): Eukaryota > Viridiplantae > Streptophyta > Magnoliopsida > Alismatales > Hydrocharitaceae > Ottelia > Ottelia alismoides. The sequence goes on along the minus strand of JAZKJV010008779.1, from coordinate 316,465 downwards.
TCCGTTCTTACTTTATAAGGAATGATAGATTAACCTAGGGGACAGTCAGAACTTTGTCTTTGGTGGGATAGACCGAGGGAATTGTTGACATAGTACTTCTTCCTGTAGATCTTAGTCGTACTGGCTACATCTTCTTTCTGTGTTGGGAGGGTGATTGCTTAGCCGAAAAAGGAAGACGATCCTTATAGATAGGTGGACTAGAGTCTTGGATTCGACAGTTGAGAAGTCAGGTTCTTCCTTCAGTGAAGAAGAAGATGGGGAAGTACAAAAGGCAGTCTTACGGCAAAGACAGGAGCCTTCCGTTGTTAACTACATGCGTAGTTCATTCTGAAATGATTTTCACCTATCTAAGCTCAGTTCCCAATTTCTCGGCCACCTTAGATGAGCATGGTCAGTCTCCAATTTCTCGGCCACCTTAGATGAGCAGGGTCAGTTCCCACCAGTCTAATACTAGTGCTCAAGCTTTCTTTGCTTTGGAAGATCGACACCCCTTGTCCACTCATTGGACATCTCCTCACTGAGATTAGCCGACCGGGGGAAGGATGCATCGACTCCCAAGAGCTGTGTACAATGCAGACCAGAGAATCAGACGAGCCTATGAAAAGAGATTTGGTATTATAGAAGAAAGGAACCTCGTCCCCGTCTCACCCCTCGATGACAGAGGACGGATCCCGCTCTAACCTGATCCTTCCCTATCCTTCTCCCCTGACCTGACTTTGCTACGTAGTCACCTTCGCTCCTGACCTCAGTCGCTGACTTCGCACCTTGACTCTCAGATCCCGGAAAACCCCCTCCACTACTTGGTTGCACTCCTAGGTCACATCAAGGATAGGAATTGTACAGGATTTCACTCCATTTTTCTAGTTAGGAAGAGAAGACTAAAAGAAAAAAAGAAGCATCGGCCGGTACCTTGTGAAACTACCTTCTTCCTCCCTAAGTAGAAAGCTCAAGGGCGATCCTACCTTGAATATAATTGAAAGAAATCCTTCTTCTAGATCCTTTCGGTGTCAGCGGTCTGGTCAAGTGATCCTAAGAGAAATTCGATTCCATCTTGGGCTTAGGGTGCGAAGTCAGAGGTGCATATTTTAATATAGAAAAGAAGCCTATTACCACGCAAACCATTAAGAGACCCTTCTCCAATCTTTGATATAATGCCCCAATAAAGGAAGGTTGATGTAGGCCATGCCTTTCTTTTGAGAATTCCCAACCTCAAAATTGAATTGTTATATCTTTACGTCTTTGATCAAGAGCTGCAAGAAAGAATTATGTACATGCCGAAGCCACTAAACTAGGATTTATATAGAAATGTTGGGGATAGGGAAGAGGCTTCTACTTGGAGCATTAGTTATCCAGAGAAGTGATTGTGGAAGTCAGAGTATGAATGCTAGCACGGTAACTAGTCACAACCCTTCAATTCTGATCTAAAAGGGATCCTATGCGATTCGACCAGAGCAAGGGGCAGTTGCAGTCTAACCATAAGTGCTGACAAGTGACGCATGAGACCATCACCGCTCGAGACTCTCGATTCTCACTCATTGCCGATCTTCAGTCTGACCATCTCAAGACCTATGATACTAGACTTGCTTGTGAACCCTCATAGATATCATGTCGAGTACTCTTATTGTATTGCCCTATTACAAGACCTTGTGTAGATCAAAGGAAGTAGGACTCTAACATCCCTCCCTTCACCTTGACCCAGGGGGGAGACTGAGGCTTTCAAGTCATCCCGAGGGTGCCTAAGATCCGAAAGGAAAAAGGCAGAGGAGAGAGGCTTCCGCATTCATTCACAAGATAGGTGGGGAGCAGGAGGAGGACCATAGAGCATGCAGAGTAGGATGCATGCATGAGAGACTAGCATTCTCAAAAAGGATGTGAAATCGCAGTCCACATCCAGTCAACCCAGATAGGGATGCCACTAAGTCAGGCTGATTCATGTAGGTGATTCGACCACTTTATCAGTTTCCTTCACTTTCAGGTCTTTTATATAGAAATAGGGGGCCTTGGGAGAAATGTCAGGTCTTTTTTTTGTTATCCTTTTTCTTGACTGACCGGATTGGTCACCCCTAACCCATGTGACGTGTATGGTGGATCCCACCCTTTTCGTTGAACCGGGGATCAAAAAGGGGAGATGAACAAGAAGTCAGGGGAGGGGGAGGAGGAGGGATTGGTGAAGGGTAAAGAGAAAGCTCTTATTAAACTTTTTTCAAGAAAGTCAGATATTATCTTTAAGGTAGGCTCCTTTTGGAGAGGTTAGGTGGTTGAGTCGAAGTAGAGAAGGAGACTAAGTCATCGATCGATCTCTCTTCCCGGGATGCACTGCCGCATTAATTAAGGGGGACTCGAGGGTGGGGGTCAGGGTCTTTCTTTAGATTTTTGTTTGACTCCAACGAGATTTCCGGTTGGAGTACGTTCGTATATTATATAAATATGTTATCAAAAGTCTGGACCAGTAGAGAAGACCGACAAGACTCCTTTCATTGACTGACAAGGTGGTCTTTTCCTTGTGGCCTCGTTTTATCTCTCCTCTTCCCAGCCCGTATGTCTAGGCATCCCGAGCTTAGGGATATGGGACCGGAAGTTTCAAATTGATTTGATTCTCTCCGAGAACTGAGTTCCCATCCAGGATCGTGGTTAGCTGGTCCTTGGTGATTCGGGGTCTCCTCCGGTCAGGGGCGGCCGGCCTAGTTGTCCCCTGTGATTGGTAATGTACCAGAAGAGGGGTCTTTTCTAGATACCAAACTTAGGGTAGCACAATAGTTTCGGGTACAGAGGCGACGAGGGGTGAGGGCCACCCTCGGGGGGGCCGGCAAGGGGTTCGAATCCTGCCACCTTTCTTGTGGATCATCTTGTGGCAGATGATGGGAAGGGAAAAATGAGGAAATGCAATTTAGTGAATTGTCTCATTATTCGTTATTTCCGGGTCTTTTCGTTGCATTCACTTACAATAAGAAAGAACCACCAGTGTTTGGTGCAGCACCTGCATTTGGGTGCATTCTTCTTCCTTTCCTTACTCTTTCATTCTGTCATATTCCGGTGAACTTATCCCCCTCCCAACGTCTCCGCCGCGGAGGCACCTTTCTTTTATCAAATCTCAGGGACATGGTCTAATCATGAGGGTAGTATTTTCTCATGGTGTCGGATCCCAAATTTTTGTGGATTCCTTCTTTGCCAACATAATGTCTCAAAATGCAGAGGCCATAGAGAAGGAATTGATTCTTTGTTTGTCTCAAACTTCATGACCATTCGGTATCTCCAACCAAAAAGTGGTCAAGTGCCCCAGTTGTACACTCCCTTCGTTCGTAGAACTCTTGTTGATTCTGAACTGAGTTCGCAGAGGTACGTGCTTTTTGATGCGCCGCTTGATCCGAAAATGAGCTTTGATCCTTTGAGCGTTGTACGTTGTTCGCGAGAAGGAAAAAAGACTCATCCACAACGATTGCCCCCTGTTATCCTCCCTGGCCCCTCTAACGTGATCACTTCTAAGATTGATGAACAACGGATTGACAGAGCTCTTGGCTTTGCTTTGTTTTTCGCTCTTTTCATATCAGTGAGTTCTGATCCTTTTGTTAGAAATTTCTTCGTTCGTATCGAACAACTTGCAGAATCAAATCCTGTTCTACAAGATCCCATATTATCCATACATCCTCCTTGCATTTATGCTGGAGAGGTAGCTAGTGCTATGGGCTTTGGCTTATGTGGATCAAAAATGATGAATGGGATTGTGGCACTCCACTCGCCTCCAATGCGGCGGGATGCCTTAGAAAAGAATGGAAGGTTGCTTCACTCCGCTGGATGCGGCGGATCCCAGAGGAGAAGCTCGCTCTTTACCCGAGAATTCTAGGGCGCAAAATCCCGGTGGTTGCCTTTCCCCTCAAAATCTCATCGCCATTGGGGAGTTAAAGGGTGTCTCTTTAGGCTTCATAGGCGCTTCTTCACCTTCTCTTCGCTCTGGACAGGAGCGCGGAGGGAGCAGGCGAAGCGTGCCGTTCTCCATCGTACGAACGACACGTCTACTTCGCCTCTTTGTTGGACCGCCGGTGCGAACACAGTGGTCTCTGACTAGGAAGAGGAAGCAATTTGCATTTTGATATTGACATGTTGGTTGTTTTTAACCGTCGGCATCTCGCCAGGAAGTTGGTGGGCTCATCATGAATTAGGTCAGGGTGGCTGGTGGTTTTGGGATCCAGTAGAAAATGCTTCTTTTATGCCTCGTGTCTCCGCCACAGCTTGTATTCATTCAGTAATTCTACCCCTTCTTCATTCTTGGACCTCGCTTCTTCATATTGTGACTCTTTCATGCAGTGTCTTAGGAACCTTTTCAATACGGTCTGGATTGCTAGCTCCCGTTCATAGTTCTGCTACAGATGATACACGAGGAAGATTTTTATGGTTGTTTCTCCTGATAATTACCGGCATATCAATGATTCTTTTCCCCCAGATGAAGCAACATGCATCGGTCCGTAGAACCCATAAAAAAGAGATGGTTGTTGCGCTCAGTACTCTTGTGCACCTATGTCATTCGGCACGCGTGCAACCCCTCCCCTCCCCTAATTCAGAGTCAGCAATTGGCTACCGGATTTTGTCTCGTCCGTAGCACTTCGGAGGTGGATTATCCAGAGCGTGGTTGAATGTAGTTTATATATTAGCCCTTGCGACGCTAAGCAAATGCGATATATATGAGCGATTGAGAACTTTCATAAGATAGTCAAGGGGGATTTTGCATGCACCACAACCCTTTCGAATATCTAATTCTCGTCAAGTGAAAAGCACTCTGGCGACTGTCCGTCTCTAAACCAAACCGACACATTCCTAGCTAATTGGAACGTGTGAATTGACTCGACGATCATATCATGGGCAAGGGTGATCACAGATAATTGCCTAATCGTTCCGAAAATGAGCTCTACCACTAGGACGGACATATTTGTTATTTTCCTCCCTTCCCCCGCTCCGATCCTCGGTCGTGTTTCCAAGAACCCCCCCCCCATTTTAACTTCTCACTTGAATTTCTGATCTTTTATAATATTCTTGATTAGGGGTCTTGCGAGTGCTTTCTTTCGGATATCTATGAAAGAAGATCATATGGCAGAAAGATGATAAATTGACAAAGTGGACATTGGGTAAGAATGACCAGGCATAGAGATAGATTCGAGACTTGATGAGTCGAACCATACATGTTGAATTTCCAACAAGACCCTCGATGGGATTCACACCTACCTTCGCCGAAGTATTAGTGAGGCTCTCCCCGGGTGTACTATTTATTGGTTTTGTTTCTCACTCTCATCTCTTAGCAGTTTGATATATCCAGTTTCATCCTCGAATGCAAAAGGAGATTGATGAGCTATTCGCCATTATATAATCATGTTATCAAAAACTAGTGTGAAGAAGTTGTATAGTTTACCTCAGCAATAGAGGGGTTAGGTTTCAATAGAAATAATCTAGGGAGCGGGTGGGGGAAAATATGGTTGTTGGTTGCATTGAGTTCGCTTCGGATATGACCCTAGGGAAGAAGAGCTTATTTGAGTCTAGCTTTTGGTAGCCTTTTCCCCTTGCATCTGATATCGGCTATGATTGTGACTCCCAACTATCTTTCTTTTCCATTTTCTCATAATTAGTTGTACACGAAAAGGAAAGCAAGTTCATTCATAATCCTCCGCTTACCCGACTCTTGTTGACACTCTTCATCCTCATTATCCCCATGTATTCTCCAAGGGGTTTGACATGAAATTGATCTTTTTCCGCGCCTCCTCCAAGTCTTGAGTCAATAATCAGTCCCATTCCTTCGTCTTGCAAAAGGTTCTGGTTCTACTATTGGATTTTTCCCATCTTATATACTACTTTGGGAATTTCCTCTTGTTCCCAAGCCAAGTGTCTGTTGCTTTGGCTGTTCTAGCAATAAGAGGCCAAGATAGATAGTCCATACAGGCAAGGAAGATGGAAGGGCTAGGAGTTCTCTTTGAAAATGAAAAGAATTGGGCGCAAGATAATGTACTAGGATCTTTCTCTAATAGTCCCAGTAGGACATGCTAGTATAGATTCCAGGCTTTAGTAGGACTAATACAAAGCCAATAGTCCCTATTTCTCAGACTACGAGAAAGCAAGTCTGACTACCAGTGCTAATATCTTTTTCATGAGAAAGAATCGAATATGTACCCCACTCTTCAAGGGCAGGCAAACGTATAGGGCTGAGCGATGCGACTTGGATAGTCGACGATCTTTCGCTTCGCAACTTGCAGGATAGTCAGTCATCTTTCGCTTCACATCTTTTTCATTCCAGAGTCCTGTGATTTGAATCGACCTTTCACTCTAGAAAGCCAAGTGACTTTCCGTGTCCGTAATAGCGCTAGCAAAGAAGTGATAGAGAAAGGGAGGTTGGGATCAAAGTAGCTAAACCGAGCCGAGAGAGAATGCGAGGATAGAGCACGAGTGTGAGCTAAGAGACGTGCAAGCCGAGCATAAGGCACGCATGCCCGTTATCGATTGGCGAGCCAGAGCTTTCATTACTAGTTGGAAGGTCTAGTGGTGACTACATGGAAAAAAAAGTTCCAACTGATTCTATTTCATCATGCTTTGGCCTTGAGAGACTAGACCCGTAACGAAGTGAAGGGGAGGCTAAGAGTTAGCAGAAAGTACCTACATGAGGCTATTAGGCGAGAGATCAAGAGCAGTGCCACCTTGCTTGGTAGACTCACCACCGTGAGGTGAGGTTTAGCTTGTGTTGTTCTCCGCACACCATCATATGCAGATTATAGGGAGACTTTCTCAAATCATGAGGGCCCAAGAAAAATGGGATTTCCTAACTCTTTTTTTCCCGCGTCAAAATTCGTTACATTTCTCATTCATTCTACTCTTTCACAAGAAATGAAATGCTTCTATCTTATCCCATCTTCCGTTTTTTGTGGCACATAGAAATCAACATATATGGACAAAGAATCCCCATTATGGAAACATTCAGAGCCGTATCATTAACCTTACACTTATTAAAGAAAGTCTTCTTGATTTTTGAAGATACCAGAAATTCCAGGGACTAAGTGAGATTTTCATTCCCGTCATAAACATCGGTCTTTTAGTAATATAATATATGAAAAGTCATCGAGTCGGGATAGCTCGGTTGGTAGAGTAGAGGACTGAAAATCCTCGTGTTACCAGTTTCAATCAGGTTCCTGACAGGCTATTTCGGTATTAATATGAATTTCAATTCATCAAAAGAGGTTTGTTCGGATACATTTCATAGTCTAGAGCGTGCTACATACTTATGAATATAGTTGTATATATATACACCTCCATTTCTCTTTTTTGTAAAAAGATGTGAATTCCTTATAATATATCCGAAGTGAGTTGGTTAAAAGCCCCATCAAAAGTCTAGTCTAGAAGAGTGGAAGGGTAGGAGTTGATAGAATGTATCTCGGATACAGTATAAATTCCCCCCCAGAATTTTCAGTTTTCTTTTTCTTCACTCCCTCTCCTGCTTATGTTACATTACTTAATTCATCTAACTGATATGCACTGTACAACTAAGTTCATGATACAGAACCCTTTATTATCTCTACGTATTCGAAACATATATCAGATTTTTGACAAATTGGAAAATCGTAAAGATTTATTGGCCCATCCATAATAGGAATTCAAGTGAAGTTACTCTGTTTCAACTAGAACAGAAGAGAAAAAGATACATGAACTTCCAATCCGTCATATAAGTCAAGAGAAATTTCTTAACACTCAATAAGCATCTTGTATTTCATAGAAATTGGGAGTAATATAGTCCTTATGTCAAGGCCAACCTATCCTACTTTCAGGCATCAAGATACGTTTAAGGCGTGGATGATTATTACAAGAAATTTCGAACATCTCATCAGATTATCAAATATGCACTTTTCGAAAACTGAGGGGATTTGAGGATTCCTCCTTGGGGTAAAGACATTGATGCATACCTCTTCCGGTTGATCCACACCATATTGTATTCTCGTCAGATGATACACACTAGCTAAAAATCCACCAGGTGATACATCAAAAGCACACTGAGATCGTAAATAATAGTTACCATATACATATGAAATGACTGCAATGGAGTCCCAATCCTCATAGATCTTAGTCAAGTTTATATTCCTTGGTAATCGAAGCCCAATGATCTATGAATTAGCTCATGCTGGTGGATAAACAACGTTGCATCTTCTTGATCTCTCCAGCATTTGTATTTATATGAGTATTTCAAATTGACAATGATCTTTCTAAAGATTGATCAGCTGTATATTTGATTATTCTGTACAAACAAAAACGATTTTCCTAATTCACCAATTCATGAGAAGATATTGCAATTTTTGACTTCAAAAATTCTTTATAAGATATCTCTGAAGTACGTGGTGGTTGATAGAGCTATTTTTTATTGTCATTTCCAGTATGAATACTACTTAGAACATGAAACTTGTGATTGATAGTAAAACATCGATTTTCTTATTGAGATCCGATTCTTTCTTCAGAGATTTATCGACAGATCTTCTGACAATGTTTTGTTATAGCATCTATAACTGCATCTGGCTTAGGTGGGAAGCCCGGTAAATACACATCAACAGGAATTAGCTTATCGACCCCTCGAACGATACTATAAGAATCGGTACTGAACATCCCCCCTGTAATAGTACAGGCACCCATAAAAATGACATATTTTGGTTCAGGCATTTGCTCGTATAATATAATGCGAAGAGGGATCTATTTTCATTGTTACTGTACCAGTTGTTCAAATCAGGTCTGCTTGCCTAGGACTCGATCTTGGTACCAATCCATAACGATCAAAGTCAAATCGGGAAAATTCAATAAAACAACAACTAGTACCATCAAAGTGCGGCCTTAAACAGGTGAGTCTTGACCAATTCAAAAGATCATTGAATGTAGTTGAAATAACATAATTGGAGATTGCTTGGTCAAATAACTGAAACTCCATCAAATGAATAATTGCCTCAATGTTCACTTTTCCTTTCTTTTTCTTTTTCTTGTCTGAATATGAAGGAGCTAATACCATTCCAATGCCCCTTTTCGCCATGCATAAACTGAACCATGGGATAAGCACAAAAATGAAAGCTTCTACAAAGATGGATACACCCAATACATCAAAACTTATTGCCCATGGATAAATAAAGACCGTTTCAACATCAAAAACAACAAAAACTAGAGCAAACATGTAATAGCGAATTCGAAATTGTACCCAAGCATTTCCCATGGGAACTATACCAGATTCATAACTAGAGAACTTCTCTGTTCCCTCATTAGTCGGGGCCGAAAATGATGAATGCGGAATCACACTTGATATTATTAGAAATGCCCAAAAAATCTCATATGAATGAAGCATAAACATAGATGCACTCCTATTAATGTGTACTATACTGAATTAGTCGATTTTCATTGGAATTTGCGATTCATTCAAAACTTCCTAGGTTCAATCTGAAAGGAGTACCCAGGGACACATATACAAAAGCTTCCTATTGGTCAAAGAAATGATGCAATTGATCAAAACACACAATGAATATCTAACATAGAGGGTATATACTTTCCCTCCCTCAGTGGAAGCAACAAGATGGACTGGTATGCAAGATGCATGCTGAAAGGTCAATCAAAATCATGTAATAGCCTGTGGAGCATTTCCACCTATTCCTCTCAAGCCCTTCCAGTCAAGAGGTTGAGCTAGCAGGCAAGGATGAACCTTCACATCCCAGACTGCTAAATAGTCCTACCAGATAGACTCATCTACAAAGGATGTGCCATTTACTACTAAAGCCATTCTCGTACCATTTCTTTGACACTGATCTCAAAAAGATTAAACCATGCTATTTTGACCTTTCGACTTCACTTTTTTGGAAAGGAATTTCTTTCTCATAGGTCGACAAACCCATCACACTGAAAGAGAAAGAAAAGCGATGTTCGAAGAGGTGAGCTAGCAAAGCCTAGATGAGCGTGAGTGCGGGTGAGCGTCAAAGCGAGGGCTGAACTTGCAAGAAGAACTGCTTACAGGGGTCTGGAAGTGTAGGCTTTTGGTGATCACATCGAATCTTCAACCTAGTCTCTTTTCCCTAAGTTGCAGGCTATAGTGAGGTTGGTCAGCTTAGTCCTATGCCTTATCCCAGAAGTCTCTCCAAATGGGATATCTTTCGCACACCCTCTTCGGATGTCCCAGTGGCCCAGGTATTGAATTGATGTCGTTTCATTGACTCCTCCTAAAGATTTCATTTCAATTGGCATTTTTTGATTCACGATGTACGATGATCCGCATCCATGGCTAAATGGTTAAAGCGCCCAACTCATTATTGGCAAATTCGTAGGTGAAATTCCTGTTGGATGCATGCCAATGGGAACGTTCAATAAGTCTATTGGAATTGGCTCTATATTAATGGAATTTCATCATCCATACATAAACAATTGGTATCGTATATTCATACCATAACATATGAACAATAAGAACTAGAATTCAGATCGATATTGGAACTTATAGGGAAGAAAATGGATTTATGGATGGAATCAAACAGTTTTTACATAAATCATTCTTCGGTTATTCGGAACAATCAATATACTTCTAATGTCGAATCAGGATCAACTAGGACAGATAGAATATTTGGGTCGAACTCATCTTTGGTGTCAAGGTAATAGCTATGAATAGTCATCGACTCCCCGGAAAGGGTAGAAGAATGGGACCTCTTATGGGGCATACAAAGCATTCCAATTACAGACGTATGATCATTACGCTTCAACCGGGTTATTCTATTCCACCTCTTATAGAGAAAAGAACTTCAAGCAAAATACTTAATAACATGGTGATACATTTATACAAAACTTCTAGCCCTCGCACACGCAACGGAGCCGTAGACAGGAAATCCAATCCACAAAAGAAATTGATTTCTGGACATCATTGTTGTGGTAAAGGTCGTAATGCTAGAGGAATCATTACCGAAAGGCATAGAGGGGAAGGTCATAAGCGTCTATATCGTCAAATCAATTGACGACAGAATTCAAAAGACATATCTGGCAAAATCGTCACCATAGAATACGACCCTAATATAAATGTATACATTTGTCTCATACACTATGGGGATGGTGATATGATCTATATTTGACATCCCAGAGGGGCTATAATTGGAGATACCATTGTTTCTGGTACAGAAGTGCCTATATCAATGGGAAATGCCCTACGCGATTTGAACTATTGATTTACGTAATTGGAAGTAACCAATTAGGTTGACGATGAAACCTAGAAATCGATCACTGATCCAATTGGAGTACCTCCACGGGATAGACCTCAACAGAAAACAATTGAGTAACGACAGCAAGTTATTGAGTTCAGTAGTTCTTCATAGAAAATTTAGGACTCTAGAGATATGGTAATATGGAAAAGACAAAATGGATTGAAGCACGGGCAGAACCGGAAGCGCTCCTTGTTTCAAAGAGAGGAAGACGGGTTATTCACGTGGAATTTGATGGTCAGAGACGAATTGAAAGCTAAGTAGTGTATAAGGATCCCCTGGGAAAAAATAGAGATGTCTCCTACGTGACATGTAAGTGGAAGTATCGACGTTATTTCATATAGTTATTCAGTCTGAATGAAACATGAATCACATATGCCAGATGACGGAATGAGGAGACCTATGATGTAGAAGATCATAACATGAGCGATTCGGCATATTTGGATTCAAATATTTCAACTCATATGGTACTTCATCATACGATTCGTATAAGATCTATTTGTCTAGATATCATCATATACATATAGAAAGACGTATGCTTTGGAAGAAGCTTGTACAGTTATGGAAGGGATTTTGATTGAGAAAAAAGAAGAATCCACTTCAACCGAGATGCCCTTAGGCACAGCCATACATAACATAGAAATCACACTTGGAAAGGGTGGACAATTTGCTAGAGCAGCGGGTGTTGTAGCGAAACAGATTGCAAAAGAGGGTAAATCGGCCACATTAAGATGACCATCTGGAGAGGTCCGTTTAATATCCAAAAACTGCTTAGCAAAAGTTGGACAAGTGGGTAATGTTCGGGTGAACCAAAAAAGTGTGGGTAGAGCTGGATCTCAGTCTTGGCTAGGTAAACGTCCTGTAGTAAGAGTAGTTATGAACCCTGTAGACCATCCCCATGGGGGCAGTGAAGGGTACAATATGTAGGAAAAAAACCTATGACCCCTTGGGTTTATCCTACACATGGAAGAATAAGTACGAAAAGACAAAAATCTAGTGAGAGTTTCTTCTTCGTCGCCGTAAATCAAAACGAAGAATATTTCAAATAGCATTTTTTTCATTGGAAATAGTTTATGGGCAGGAATTTCACCCTAGATTTACAATCCATCACAATAATACACTTGGCTACATCCGCCTTTTAGACCAAATCATAATCATAATGAAGTTGATTATGTTTAAGAATCTTTTTTGTACACCCTATTTGATTTAGTCTTTTTCCTTTATATCTGAATTGAGATATTGGAAATAATCAGCCTTCAAAATGTAAAAAAGATACAAATAGATATCAAATTAGACCTTATTAAATCAAATAAAAGCAGAAAAGTCTAGAGGGAAGTTGTGAGCGTTACGTTCATGCATCACTTCCATACCAAGGTTAGCACTGTTGATTATATCAGCCCAAGAGTTAATAACACGACCTTGACTATCAACTACGGATTGGTGAAAATGGAAACCATTTAGGTTGAAAGCCATAGTACTAATACCTAAAGCAGTTAACCACATACCTACTACAGGACAAGCAGCTAGAGAAAAGTGTAAAGAACAAGAGTTGTTGAAACGGAAGATCTATCGGCCAAAATCACCATGAGCAGCTACGATGTTATCAGTTTCCTCCTCTTGACCGAATCTGTAACCTACATTAGCAGACTCGTTTTCGGTGGTTTCCCTGATAAAACTAGAAGTGACCAAGGAACCATGCATATCACGCGAATAGGGAGCCGCCGAATACACCAGCTAGGCCAAACATGTTCAACGGATGCATAAGGATATTGTGTTCCACCTGTAATACAATCATCAAGTGGAAAGTACCATATATTACTAGAGGCCAGAAAAACTTCCTTGACCAATAGGGTAGATCAATAAAACAACAGTAGCAACTGCAACAGGAGCAGAATATGCAACAACAATCCAAGTGTGCATACCCAAGCGGAAACTCAGTTCCCACTCATGACCCATGTAGCAAGCTACACCAAATCAAAAATGTAGAACAATTAGCACATAAGGTCCACCATTGTATAACCATTCATCGACGGATGCTGCTTCCTGGATCAAAATGCAAACCTATAGATGTAGAAGTAGGAACAATCGCACCAGAGAGAATCTTATTTCCGTAAAGTAGAGACCCAGAAATAGGATCATGAATACCATCAATATCTACTGGCAATGAAGGCAATAATCAATACAGAAGTTACGGTCAATAAGGTAGGGATCATCAAAACACCAAACCACACAATGTGAAGATGGTTTTCAGTGCTAGTTATCAAGTTGCAGAAGCGACCCCATAGGCTTGTACTTTCGCGTCTCTCTTCAATTGCAGTCATGGTCAAATCTTTGTTTATTCCATTTGAAAGGACTCCTAAGCACACATATTGGCTATAAGTATGAATAGCTAATGGAAGACTTATTATTTAACAGTATAACATGCCCTATATGTTAATGTCAACTGATATCCAGGGGTAATAGTTCATCAGAACAGAAATCAAGAAAGTAAGAAAAAATGGAAATAAGTCAATATGGGTTATGGGTTGCTTGGAACTCGAACCAGGGTTCGCGGAACCTTCAGCACCTCTTCCTTTCAAACTACTAGCAAATGCCTCCCTCGCCTGCAGCTTATGTAGATAGGCTTCACCTTACCGAAGATCCAAGGTCAGAGATGTCCCTGATGACTAAATAGTTTAGTTAGTTCTCAAATCCAACCCATCCCCTACATCGGGCCAGACGGCGGAAGCAACGTCCTTCAACTAATCAAACTTTCAACTCAAGCTGAAAAAAATGCTATAACAAACTGACCACAATTTCTTCAATCTCAAAAAAACAAATCACCCGAAAAAAGTCAATTAGAATATCTAGTTTACAGTAGACACCTTATACCGCCCTCAATCACAATTTCCTACAACAGATTAGTGTGAAGATAGTCGCCAATTGCTTCGATTCTCCCTAAGATAGTCATCCTCAATCAGACCGCCTTTCTTAAGGGGCGTGGCATTGTTGACAATATTCTCCTATCCCACGAACTCATGAGAAAGTTCAACCTGTGTAGTACCATCATCGAAATCCTCACTATTTTTTGGCCCCTAGAAGAATGTCCTATATATATGGGCTCATTCAATTGGAGTAGAAGCTGACTGAAGCCTATATATCTAGTAAGGGCCAGAGAGAGTAGATCAGGCTTCCGTCTTTGAGGACGACGAAAGCGATTATCATCCTGCATTTATCTTTCATGAAAAAATCAATCTTTATGTCCGTCAGCGAGACTCCCTACCAGCCTCATTATAAGGCTGGCTGGCTTGGTCGTCAGTGATACTGCTCCCTCCCTCTTACTGAACCCTTTCTCTTCCGAAAGATGTCTGCCGATACCTAAGCGCTAGCCTCTCACTTACTACCAGAAAGCTAGCCTGCTCTCGAGGGTACAGTAATGCCTACTGACGTCTCAATCTAAGCTTCATAGAATCCATCTCCCGCGAAGGTGTCACGACTAAGTCCGAAAGTGGGAAGCGAGTGGCTCGAAGGATAGGGAAGCATTAGAGAGAAGACTGGTCAATCTTTCTCTTTTCATACACAGAAAGCATGATATGGAATATCAATCAATATAGTAGGTATGTGTGAGAGGTCCTATATTTCTCTTGCTTTCTATAACTACTTTATTTGATCTTGTCTCCCCTCTCGCGAAATGAAATAAATAGACTAGGCCCTATAATGCCGCTCAAAGTAAGACTACCTTTCTCCTATAGAACCTACTTTCCTTTCCTCCCCTGAATCTGGGCTTCTCTCACTACAGGGATCCATCCTCCATTTATGAGATAGACGACCGTCTATCCTAGAGCTCATCTAGGGCTCCCATTGGAATCCTTTCCTAATCTGAGGGACTGCTCTGAGCCTCATGAAGGCAAAGGCCATTGTCTCTCAAAATGATCATATATTTGCCTCCTCTACACTAGATAATACAAGTAATTTCGTGACGTGCCTGGTCTCTCAGTTGCCAAACAACATTCCCCGGATCGTCCGCTGGAGTTGATTTGCTGCAATTCCAACTTGAGCCTAGATGATAGTAGGCATGGCCCGTTCGAGTCTGCTTTTGCCCACTCCGACTAGTGATAATGCTATGTTTGACCTTCTTCCATTTCGTAACACGAATGAAAAGCGGGTTGCCTACAACCTCCTCTGCCCATGCCTCCTCGACAAGCCACTTTAAGCTATTCCCCATCCCTATCCGCCAATCTCTATCAGCATGTCGCAAGGTAAGAGGGGATATTTCGTCATGCAGGTCAATCCTCATGGCAGCATGGTCGCGTCAGGCTAAGACACTTAGACAAGTGGCTCCTACACCTATCGCGATAGCCTAGTCCCACTCGGACCACGGCACGATCCAAAGGGCATACGATACGAGAATCTCCTATAGAGAGATTAGACCATGACCATTGCGGTCACATCTGTGAGCCCAACATCAAGTAGACAAGTGCTAGAAAAGCCTCGGTCAAGCCCCTGACTATATATGACCCAGCTCGACCACCTAGCCCAAATGTTCAATCTCCTAGAATAACCCAAGGCCCACGGGCTAACTGCGAATGAGCACAGACCTCTTGCTCGGAGAGTCCTATCATGTAGACAACTCGTCCGTTTTCTTTCCTCCGAGGCCTCCTCCATGGCAAACCCCCCCCCCCGCCTTCGAAGCCTGCAATAACGTACTAACATACATTGATTGATCCGTTCGATGATTCCAAGAGTTTGATTGCCACACCATGTCTTTCTTCCTCTGCCTAACTTCGTCACTGAGGCCCAGACCGGAGGGTCAAGAACTCGATCAACATGGGGTTTTCTAATTCTGGTCTCCAACAGACCACCAATATTATGTTATATAAAGAAAGAAGCCACTCCTGCATCATCTTCAGGGGGTTTCACTGACCAGGGTAATTCAGTCCCCTTGTATTCTAGCCAAGGATAGACATCTATAGGTTCGGCCTGCCCCGCGGTACATCGGATTTAGCACATAGCAGGCTAGCATTGAATAAGCTCTTCTTTCTACTGGTACTCCCTTCCCTTCTTCCTATTCTTTTTCTTCCTGGATACGTTGGTCCCGGGTCTCGATCTATCCAGGATATGCAAGAGTTGCTCATAACTGGAGTTTAAGTCTTTTATTTGATTAAGTGGGTGGTCAGAGACAACCAAATCCTGCATCTTCGATTTCTATTCCTGCGAAAGTCCTCGTAATTCAGTTTATCTTCCTTTAACACCAAGGGTAGATAGGAACCAAAGAAAAGCCCTTTTACTATATGCTATCTACGAGATCATGTCCCACATCTCCTCTTTCAATGAGGTCCTTTACCTGGGGATTTATTGACTGGAGCCGGGTACGGGATTAGGATCCTACTTCTTTCACCAGAAGAGGGGTTGATTAGGCAGGCTGATGGGATAGTATGTTTGGGGAGCGGGAAGCGAGAAAAAAGCTAGGATAGAAGACCAAGGGAAGGGGTCGGGTTATTGATGTTAGATGGAAGATGGAAATATATATATATATATATATATAAGGGAAGAAATTAGGCCTATATATATATATATAAAAAAAAAAGGTGAAATCTAAGTGGGTGAGAAAGTAGCTGGAAGACATGGGAATAAGGGGATTATTTCTCAAGTTTTGCCCAGACAAGATATGCCCTATTTGTAAGACGGAACACCGGTTGATATGGTCTTCAACCCATTAGGAGTACCCTCACGAATGAACGTGGGGTATATATTTGAATGTTCGCTCGGGTGAGCAGGGGATCTGCTAAACATACATTATAGAATTGCACCTTTTGATGAGAGATACGAACAAGAGGCTTCAAGAAAACTAGTGTTTTCTTAATTATATGAGGCTAGTAAGCAAACAAGTTCTTAGAAGAGGGTATTTGAACCCGACGGGAAAAAGCAGAATATTTGATGGAAGAACAGGGGATCCCCCCTTATCAATAGTCAACCAGTTCGCAATAGGAAAGTCTTATATCCTCAAATTAATTCATCAAGTTGATGATCAAAGACTGACAGAGGCCTTCCAGTGGACATTACGCCCTTGTTACACAACAACCCCTTAGAGGAAGGGGCAAGCAAGCAGGGCAACGAGTGGGAGAAATGGAAGTTCGAGCTTTAGAGGGATTTTGTCATGCTCATATTTGACAAGAGATGCTGACTTATAAAGAAGATAATATTAGAGCTCGCCAAGAAGTACTTGGTACTACTATTGTTGGAGGAACAATACCTAGCCCCGAGGATGCTCCAGAATCTTTTCGATTGCTCGTTCGAGAACGACAATCTTTAGCTCTGGAACTAAACCATGATCTACGCCATATATATAGCTCTGAGAAGAACTTCTAGGAAGAGAAGCTTGTGCGGAAGCATGCCCTACAGCTTGAGAAGCAAGGAAACTGCGAAGCTGCGTAATAGCATGTAAGCCTGTCTCTATCTATGGTGTGACTGGTAGAGTAGGTGATTGCGTTTGTTGAATAGTGTCTATTAGTATGGTATGAAGTCCTTAGTTGACTAGCGAATGGAGCTTTCTTTGAGGCTGCAGGGTTGAGTCGTTAGCAGAGGAGGTCAGTCTGTAGCCTTTCGGGTTGGATCGGGAGTCGTTAACAAAGCATAGCAGTCGTTAACAAGTGCCAACTGGAAGAAGCGCCTATCTTCCGTGAGGGGTGGAGTCAAGTGAGCGGATAGTATCGAGGCAGCAGTGCGAAGTGGCAGCAGGTGTCTTTCTTGGTGGAAGTCAGAACCCCAAACATCACAGTGCAACTTTGGTGCGGATAAAGTGATCATGGAAGAAACTATGAAGTGCAAAGCTGGATACTTTTATAAGAAGCCTATAATGACGTTGCGGGAAGCAAGGTTGAGGGTACTATAGTGATAGCAGGGCAGGCGGTCTAAAGCGTGAGGTGTGTTTTTATAGAGGGATTTGACCAGCTCGTTGTATATAAGCTTTCCTATTCGACTTAAAGACTCATATTACAAAAAAACACACTTCAAAGCCACATTCTCGAACAGTCGAAGACCCTAGAACCAGGAGTGGGGATATTGACAAAAGTGAAGCAAAATCAGCGCACAGACAGAAAGACATGCTGCACTGGGTGATAGGGGTCATCTACTACCCCCTAGCCTATGGGTCTACCAACTACTAACTAAAGTGTGGCATAGTTCACTTTTCTATTATAATTTCTAAGTTGCAAGTTCAATCCGCAATCTGCACTGACTTGCCCCGTTGATAGGCACTTTTCCTTGTCGTACAAAGACCTCAATGCCAGAGGCTAGAAACCTAATTGTGTCGTCTGACGCTAGGGTTCTTCTTCCTCCCGTTTGAACATACTAATTGCCATTAAGAATCTCGCTATGGGATTTGGCTTATATGTATCAAAACTAATGAGTGGGATTGATAGTAGAAAAAGGGAATGAAGGGAGCGAATGTGATCTCACCACAAATGGGCCTCCTCTACTTCACTCCAATCGACGAGGAAATCCAAGCCTCTGAAACGCAATCAATCTCTTAGAAATGGAAAAGAAGTAGACCGATTCCCCACCGGCAGCGAGACCCGTAGATGGTCAACGGTCAATGGTCAATTAGTTTAGGAGAGGTAGAAAAGGCTACCCAACCTACGTTATCCTTATAGCGGATACGGCTTACGGAAAAACCTTTGCACTGACCGATTCCCCCTCTTCTTTGTTTCTCTATTCATCACTGCATTCCAAGATGGATCAGAACAGCTTCTGACCACGGAAGACGACTTAAGCGCCATTAAGACAACCTCTCATCTTACTCCTTTCGCACCGGTATCACCAATCCATAGATCATGCCAGAAATCAATGTTGCCCACCCCGAGCTTTCCACTTGATGTGAGGAGCCATCTATTTCCTGGCCTCCCCAAGCCAACAGGCGGGGACGTGACCTAAATGGGCCTTCTCAAGCTGACCATAAATCAAGTCGACTCGAATAAGGACTTTCATTTTTGATTCCAAGCACCTTGATTCTTTCGCTCCCCTCAGCATTCACAGGCTACTCCGGTTCGGGAGCTATGGACGGAGGATAACCTGGGAAATCCACCAATCCTATCCCTCATTCTATTCTCTTGGGTCAAGTCAAGCTAACAGGCTGTGATCTTCCCATCCCCCCCCAAAGGCTGGGGAAGTCCTAGATTCTCTATTCTATTATCTGATTATAGGATGATAGCATCCATTCTTTCTCGGAGTCCATTCATCCATTCCTACTCACTCCCCTCTGCAAAGGCAGACGGGAAAGAGGAGCAAGCAAGAAGCATAGAAGTGGAGTTGGGAAGGGCGTGAATGAGATCTACGAATTCCATCATTGACGGATAGGAAAAGCTTTGACCACTGCCACTCACTCTTTCCTCCTCGCTCTCTTCAGTCCGCTAGTCCTATTATCCCATTCTTCTTGTTCTACCTTGGCACCCCTCGTTGAACTCGAAGCTTAGTAAGCAAAGTGGAGATCCTCACTTCTTCGCCTGCCTAGCTGCCTCCGTCCTCAAGCCCTCAGTCAGGCTTGGTAATTATCCTTGTCCCTGGCTCCACATTGTTCCGGGGGTCCCTCGTACCCGCATCGAAAGTGAACAACCTGTCACAGATGATGCCTATGTTAAGGAAGCCCTATTGCTGGGTGTCTTGAGACCTCCGTTCTGAAAGGAGAGACAGAGGGAGCTAGTATCCACCTGCTTAGGGCATTCCTAGGAAATAAAAGAATGTCTACTTGACCCTCGCTGTGGATCCTCTTCCGAACTCGCTCGCGTAGTCAACTCCGCTCCATTTTCTCGAAAAAGATGATCGAGTCCTAACACTTTTCTCTTTGACTTTTCTCTCTACTTTCTCAATATATTCCTCAAATATATAATATCCCCTAGTATCCTTGTACCATCAAAATTTGAGAGTTTATTAGAGGCTTGATTCTTCTTCATTTTGCATAATCGGCTTTCAATCTAGACTGATTTATAGAATGACGCCTATATATCCGGGGCGAGCGAGCACAGCCTAGCCTGCTCTCTCTAGCTTATCCCACCTCTGCCTCGGTACCTCTCCCTATTGGTTGGTCTTGCCACTTCAACTAGACTTTTGAATATCGTTGCTGGTCTGGCCTTAGCTCTTCTCCTCGCTCTCTTCCCTTACTGAAATTGAGTATAGAAGTCGGGAAATATCGTTTTTCACACATTATTGAAGTTTTTTTCGAACTAGGCTCTAATTAGGCTCGGTTGCATTAGATATGAAAAGTCGATTTGAGGGCTCATCAGTTCCTCGATTGCCAGAAAGGCTCCAGATGAGGTTAGAAGCGGAGAGGAGGCTTGTCGATGCTCTTTCTTCTTTCCAGGGGCGAGCGTTGTCTATGCTTTCTGGAGATCGGAATATATATAGAATCTTTCACGGGAGAAAGAATGGCTAGGCCTTTGAGGAAGTCTAAGCACTTCATGCGTGCGGCTCAGGCTTATATATCTAGTTCTCTATCCCACCCCCAATCGTGATATTAGAGGGCCCCGCGCTAGCTGTATATATAACCTCAGATGCGCTAGCTAATAACCATACCTCTTCTTCTCTCGGATTACTGTATAAGCACATTACTCCCTTCTCGACATGTGCTTAAGCTCTTCCGGGATTCCAAACCTAGATTTGATTAGGGTCGGGACTAGTACTTTCGTAATATATATAAGGGGCTGCTTTCTTGCGCGGGAAGAAAAAGGCAAATCCAGTCTTAGCAGGGGAATCAGAGATTTGGAGGGGGTGAGAAAGAGTTCATCTGTCGAGGGTAAGCTAAATGTACATCCAAGAGCAAGTCAGAGGGGAAATTGACATTGAAGAAGAAGTCAGGGGCCGAAAGATGATTTGAGCATTCAATCGACCACTAGTTCTTAAGGGCCCAGTTGAGAAAGTGGTCGAGCTTATTATATGCGTGAGTTAGAGGATCGTAAGATGGAAGTTCAGCGGAAGGAAATGATGTGGGACTAGTTGCTCTTGCCTTAGTTAGGAAATCCCTCTTTTCTAGAAGCAAAGCTGATTTACCTATAGATATAAATATATATCTGTCTCCTTCTATACATAGCAGCAGTTGCCCACCTGTGGAAGGTGGTGGATGGGCGATCAAGTCAAGGAGGATGAGAGAAAGTCGTCAAAGCAACAACATCATATATAGTTGAGGAAGTAGTCATAGAGTAGTGGGAGCGGCAGCTATGATGGTCTTTCTTCTCGATTTGCCAGCGTAATAGCTTGCTTCAATTTATATATTCTCTTAATTACCCGTACCAATTATTTCTATAGTTTTGAAATCTCACCGAAATTTCTTCTCAGAATGTGCATCGGATCGTCGAGTCCTGACTGCATCTCCAACTAGTATATAAATGCCATCGCCTCCTCTACTTCCACCAACTAGAACACTTAGAGGAGCTCCCGTGAGCAGGAGGAGATTTTGATAGTGCTTTGGGTATCCCTTGGCTTCTTTCTGCATCAGGGTCTCGGTACCCTGTCTACGCTTTTTTGGAAGCTAAAGAAGGTGAGGGAATTGAAGGCTAGCTTGCTTGGGAAAGGTCTAACTCTCTCCCTTGTTGCTTCACCTTCTTTAATAAACAGACCTCTTCTCTCAGTAATGGACTGAGAGCGGGAAGCCTTTGAATCGAGCAGGATCTGATGATCATGATCAAAGAAGGAGTGTGGGAATTTCTCTCTTTCCCCCGACGAGTCTAGCCTCTTTCGCTGATCTTTGATCTCCTCTTCTGACTAGGCATTTCACTTCCCTCCGACGTAGATCTTAGACTGACCGAGCCCCTATAAAGTGGGCTTCCCCTTCTTTCAGGAGTGGGCACTCTCCTGTCCAATATCTAGTAGGAGAGTCAGAGCGCGCTTCTTCCGGCTAATTCCACTGTTTGACCCTTAAGAGGACTTTTTGCCTGCCTCTTCGAGACCATGGTCACTATAGGGCCCTCTATATATGCAACTCAGGATTGGCAGCTAATCATACTATGTTTTGGCCCTATGAGCCAAGCTAGTTCTCTTCCTACATATAAAGAGGAATTCCTCCTAGATCAGACGTCGGCAGCCTGACTTCCGTCACCTGACACCAGAAAGTAGGAAAGAGAGAGGAACTGGTATGTTGATGAGTCACCCTCTGAGTCAATAGCTAAAGCCATTCCACCAGCCCTCCTAACGTGAAAGAGAAAAACCATAACGAACCTATTTAGTAGTCCAGAGGTTCTCATGTTCCAACATCACATGCATACAAATGAAAAGAAGGTTCAACCAGTCGCGAGTCAACACTACAATATCTTACACGAGCACTTTACTTAGCCTAGCTCTTTCCTTCTTTGCAAAGGGTTATGCCTAAGAAGATTGACCTCAATGGTGCACTAACTTGATAACCATGCTTATCCTAATAATCGAGCGAAATGTTGGCATCGCTTCGAGACTAGGTTAGGCGATGGATATAGTCTCGATGGCTTTGCTTTTCAATTCTTTTATAAAAAAAAACCGGAAGCCGGGAGCTATATAGTTCAAATATCAAGTAGTAGTATCAACTTTTTAACGAGCGCACTTTTTGAGCCAGGATCGGCTAGACCCATTCCTCAGATGAGGAAGAAAGAGTGCCTAGATCCACATCTACTCATTTTCTTTTGTGATATAAACAAACTTTCCCAAAGCTAAGGCTAACTAGTCCCAAAAGTCAAAGTCTTTTGACCCGTAATATAAAATTGGGGAAAGAGGCTAGAACGAACTATGCCAGAAGTAATTCTAGGTCCCCACCCCATGAATGATTGTTGGAGCTGGGCTGGAATAGCTCCTGCTTTACTCGTACTTAGTGACAAGTTCGAGCCTTAGAGCATGTGAAGGGATAGGTCTGGAAGGCTTTTCTACTATCACACTCCTGCCTCCGGTCTTGCTTGAACCTCTTCTTTAATTAACTATATCAAATAATTAGGGGCTTCTTTGTGTATGTATTTTCATATCATTTTGATTCTCTTTGGACGATTACCATTAAAGATCTCTACCTCCCTCTTTGAGACTGCACCCTGTTTGATACTCAGGATGGAGTTCAGATTCTCTTCTCTTCAAATTCTTCTACGAAAGAAGATCGGGCTACCATATTCCTAAGCTGGGTCCCTATATATACTACTTTGAACTTCAGGTTTCTTTTCTCAACTTGGTTGTTGTTAAGTCAACCGAATGCAAACCAACATATTTAGGTGGATGAAAATATAGATCAATGCAAGTGAAAATAATATCAAAAAAGGAGTCAGAGAGGGCCCCATAGTGTAGTTGATGATGAGGCATCAGATGCCGGGGGAAGACTGCCGAGGAGGGAAGGCTAGGAAGTAGGCTAGTATAGTTTACTAAGCATTGAGCGGTCAATCTCATCTCGAAATTACCTGGGGAATCTCGTCTTAGAAGCAGATGTCGACCGGGGAAGAGGAGTAGGGGAAGGAGGCAAAAGGAGGGGTGACCAAGTCTCGGGACGAAGGTGAGCCGCTAGGCCTAAGGTGAGACGGAGGCGTAGAGACTATTGTGGGTACGGTCTTCATAATACGATGTTTCTGTCTAAGCAGCAACAACTGTGAATGACGGAGCGTCAGCGGAGGTAGGAGGCTAGGACTTAGTATTAGCAGGTGGTACGGGGGAAGGTTGGTATCATCAGTGATTATTATACGCGGGAAAGCCATCTGCTTCATTTTTGAATGGGCTTGGGGGTACCGACACACCGAACAGGACCTTCGGGAATGGGGGGGCACAAGCCAGAAATAGGTCTCTTGAAGTCCTGATGTCTCAATAACTCGACGAAAGATCTCAATGCCAAAAACATCACTCTCGATGGGCTCCAGATGTAAGGCAACTGCACTCAATATTATCGAAAAATAGGAAGCTCTAGTCCTAGTCCGGGACAGTTGTTTCCTCGCTCGAAAATGATCTAGGCTCTCTTCTGTGGAAAAGAAGAGAAGCCCGCTCCTGTCAATCGTGATATATGCGCCATGTTTGAGCGGATTTCACATTCATTCTTCTATTGGAGATAGGTTCTATCTCACCTACCTTTCCGAGCCTGATGTATTGGCCCCACCCCTCTTCCTCTCGCTCATGACTCCAATCTAAGCAAAGCGTGAATGAGTCCTAGGGTCGGGAGACGAAGGATAGATACCAGTGGCTAAATATTTTGGAACGTAGTTGCACTTTCATCTCTCTCTTCTGACTGATGATGGACTCCTAGTCTAGCACTCAGACGCCTCCGGAGAAGGCTCGCCCCTATCAGATCAGGGCCAGTCAGGCCAGCGAATGATTTATATGCTTTTCTATTAGTCACTAACCATCAGACTGCAGTGCTCTACTTTCAGCATATATCTGAATCAGTCTGGTGAGGGAAAAGTTCCCCACCCAATTTGGTTAAAGGTGGATTTGACGTGTACGAGGATATGACCAACTCTCCTCCCAAGTATTGATTTTCAGCCCTCGCTTTAACGCTCACCCGTACTCACGCTCATCTAGGCTTTTTGAGATCACCTCTTCGGGCATCGCTTTTCTTTCCCTTTTAGTGTGCTGGGTTCGTCAACCTATGAGAAAGAAAATCCTTTAAAAACAAGTGAAGAGGTCTGTTTAACCACTTTATTCTTTGATGGCTTTCTGCCCATGTTCTTTCTCCGAGCCTGAAGACAACCCTTGCTTGACTGCCCGTCTATTTGCTTAATATGAACCTCTGCTGTGAATCTTGACGCACTACTCTAGTTCCATAACAAGAAAGAAGAATGTAAATTAAGCGGGAAGAGCTGGAATAGGATAGGGTCTCAGTCTGGCAGAAGAGGAGGTTCAACCTTGGACTTGTCTGGTCCCTTGTCCTAAGAAGACTAAAGGCCAGAAGAGCAGGATCAGATCTCCAGGCCTATACTGACATGTCAGACCACAAGTCGTTGAGCGTTGGAACTCTTCTCCCTCTTTTTTCTGGTGATTTCTTGGACTGAGGCTGCGTAGAATGCTTACAACCACACCTCGATCTCTCTACTTACATGCAGACAAGTGATACCCTCGATCGCACCATTGATAGTCTATAGCAGCACTGGTAGGACTCCTAGCCTTTAGAGAAGGTAGGAAGAGTGCTTTGACCTCGGCCTCAAAGTCATAGTCCATAGCTAACGAAGAAGGAAAACCAACCTTAGCCATCTTATTGTGGTTTGAGCTCACTCCCTTCTTCCTTCGACAGTCCCCTACGGTCGTCCAGTCGGTGCTCTGACTCCCCACCTCAGGGTCTCAAACAAAAGGTGTATACTTCATTCAACCGATCCCACTCCAAATCTCAATATCTAGTTACCGATATGTGAGTTGGGATTAGAACGACATCTTTCCCAGCTTTCTCCTTAAAGTGATCAGTTCAGGTAAAGGATGCTATCACAGTGGGGTAAGGCTAAGAAAGCGACTAGTTCTTAAGGCCTCATTCTAGTTGAGAGAGTTCAGAATTCTGCCAGAACTATATATCCGGGGAATGATGACGCTCGAACTTCTAGCTCTTTTGGGCGTGGGAAAATTGGACTCTCGTAGCGGCGATGCCCGGCCAACTACTTCTCTATAGCGGAATATGTCGCATCGTTTCACTTGAGAAGGGACATCCCTCTGCCTCAATCCTTCTGCAACTCATAAATCAGGTGAAAGATCTTTGTGTGGGTGGACATATCGACTAGTCCAATACTATGGGCCTATGTCAATAGGTACTTGTGCTTCCTCTCATCATGTGGGTAGCCTCGATGACAACTATGCGATATCAAAGCTGAAGTCACACAGCTTCCCAGGCTATAGTCCCTCCACTCTTTGTCCTCCGTCAATCGCGTTCTGCCGGAGGCTGCAAGGTGTCCTGGTGCCTGGCCTGGTCTCTACTCAGAAAGCATGTCCCGCCTGGGCAAATGAAAGCGACTTTCCTTGCGATGGTGCAATCCTCATCCTTCCGCTACTATATATTATTGTCCTGTCAGCTCCCAACTATATAGCTGGGCAAACCTCTCTCATCAGATCCGTGTTGGAAGCGAAAGCCAAAGCATGATGGATAATTGTTCTGGTAAATGGGGGTCTTTTCCAGACAGGTAGGAAGTGATGGTTCAGCTTACCAAGCTAACTGACGGGTCTGGTCTGAGAGGATAGGACCTAGGCGCTGAGCAAGGATCCGAAGCGACTTATTATATAGAAAGTGGAGACTGCCCAAAGCCTAATGATAGGGGCTTTCTTCCCCTTACCTCTCTGCTTCGCATTTGACTCTTCAGTCAATTCTTCTTTATAAGGTCGTCGACCTCCTGCCCCACTCGTGGTTCGACCACTTCGACCAGAGAGAGGCACCCACCTTCCAGGATCAACTTACTGACTTTCATTCCGAACATTCTTAGATAGAAGAGGAGATCCCTTTCTCCTTCGCTCTGCTCGCTGTTGCGTCTGAAGGATATGGTTAGAATCCTCAAGCGCATCACGGAAGCATGAGCGTCGTATCAAATACGACGAGGAGCGACTAGTCGTACTAATTGCTCAATGCAGCGGAATTTATAAAAATTTCATGCGACGATACGACATGATCCAAGAACACTTCTCAGATCGTTTCGTCTAAACCATAAACAAGTAGTAGGATTACCTCTTGAAGTGTTGTTGCGATCGAGTCTCTAAACGAAGAGACCTCCTGTCTCAAGTCTGATCCGACGGAGGAGACGCTTGGGAGCACATGGATGAATTGCGTGCTTCTCACAATCCATGTTGATGATCCAAGTGGCGGATCTCCTGATCTCGACACACGAGATCCGACGTCTTCTTCACGAGCGAGGTGCACCGAAGAAGACGGAGATCCACGAGCAGACGATCGGGCAGCATAACGACGATGTTGCGGCGATGGAGAACCTCTCTAGGACATCCATGGTGGACGACACATGAGAGAGGAAGAGAGAGTAGGCATGTAGAGAGAGAGAGATGTGCGTCCAAAAGCATGTCATTAGAGAGCATGGTATGCCTCTCTATTTATAGGGTTTTGGGATCCATGGATCTCAATCCATGGGACTCATAAAATCAATGGTTGAGATTGATTTATGATCAATCCAATGGTCAAGATTGTTGTTGGTAAAAGCCAACAACTTATGATTTAATTTAGATCAAATAAATTTGATAAATCAAATATACATCAATCCTAAAATTAAACCAATCAAATAAGGAGACAAATTCCATGGAGATCTCAATCCCATTGGAATATAGTGGACGGCCACTTATTTCCAAGTGGGGCAATCTCATGAAATCTCACGAGATTGCACATCTCCATGAAATTCTCAATTATTTAATTCAACAACTTTTGTTGTCATTTATTCTTTAAAAAATAATTCATGATTAATTTTGAGAATATTGCAATCTTGCCATTGGAAAATTGCGAATCACATTCACAACCCAAAACAAAATATAATTTACATTTTCAATTAATTACACAATGTGTATCCAATACACATTAATAATTAATCAATAAATATAAATTATAATTAGCTCTCTCTAATACATTATAAATCACATTTATAATATATTATGAATAATTGAATATTGCTATCCACATTATTCATATCCATGATAATTAAATCACATTTAATCATCTTGGATCTCTTTTTCTCTTGTGCCCAAATAATATGAATCACATTCACATTATTCACATCTTTGATAATCAAATCACATTTAATTATCTAAGATAACTCTCCTTATAATATGAATCAAATTCTTATAATTCGTTATAATTAAATCACATTTAATTATCCATTTTCTCAATGCTCGGATGCATATATCAACAATAGAATTATCCATGAACTTTTTCAAGGATAATGCACTTTCTCCGCGAATACTTGGAGATAAGGGCAGAGCGATTGTATTGTTCCACGTACAGTGACTTGGATATTGAGATCACATCTCAAATCCAGATCTCCGGCCTCCCATAGATGCTTGATTAAATCAAGACCGCAAATCTAATCTTCTCCTTGAATGTGAATCGCATTCAGATCAATGTCTAGTATTTGGACTAAGATCAGATTACTTCTCTATTGAGTGGAGTCACTAAAATCCAGACTCGTTTCATCACTCCCTAGGAATGGAAGCGTCATGGTTATACCATCGTTTATGATCACATCTCCCTCAGGTATTCCCAATACCTGTACAACCTGCATACTGGAAGACCTAGAATACTCCCGAAGTATAAGATCACTTTTACATTGTCTACTATATGGATTTATCATTAAGTTTCTCATTCGATTATTGGGAGTTGGTATCGATCATATACTCTCCAAAAGCATATATCATACCCATGTGTTGATTATATACTTTCCAAAAGTATATATCAAACCTAAATTAATCAAGATTCCAAAGTGAGATTACCGTGCACGGAATTTGATCTTCCCAACATCTCATGAGTGAGCTCATGTCTTCCGGTTCAGTAATGAACCTGTATGATCCCTTTGAGAGATCGTATTACTCATATGCCCTTATATGCACACCAACGCGTCGGTTTATAGACCTTAGTTAGGTCATCAACCGATTGGTCTGCCAAATGTACATACTCAGACATATAGTAACACATCTGTCTCCGGTCAGAGGATGCGTGCCTATATCATGACAGCATACGACATATGACTTTGGTTATCTCGATCTCGTTAAGTCAACTCTTTGACGTGACTTATCTAACACCTCCGAATCTCTATTCCTATGCAGAGGACCTGCATCAAAAGGTCAGTTAAATATCAGCCTTCAGAGAAAGGATTGCCATCTCCTTCTCAAGCTGGAGATCATCTCTTAATAATCATTTGATGGTGCTCGATGAGTCCTCAATCTAACTCTTTAGATATTCATCCAAGCATCAGCCACTATGATTCAATAATTGAATCAACAGTTGTGTGATCATCAAGATGGCCATGGTAGATAACCCTAATTGTACTAAGGGACCTATTATGTAAATTATTTGTTCTTCATTTCAGATCAGGGAATGATATTCGCAATAACATTTATTGCATAATGTCTCGCCATGGGCTCGCATGTCCAACAATCTCCTACTAACCCAAAGAGCCATTAATGGGCTAATCATTTAAACCCACACTCATGTGACAATCATAGGCTATTTAGAAAATAGCTAGGTAAGCTGATCAGTCACTCTGTTTCCAGGAGACTACGCCAAGTCCTTTTACGGCACTTGCATATCCCCTAGTAACAGTGCTCGCATCCAATGCAAATGTTGCATCTTATGCAACCAATACTCAACTTTGTTATAGTGTCCTTGACATTATAGCTCGATAATTATT
The DNA here is from genome assembly GCA_037367405.1 of Ottelia alismoides. NCBI lineage: Eukaryota > Viridiplantae > Streptophyta > Magnoliopsida > Alismatales > Hydrocharitaceae > Ottelia > Ottelia alismoides. The sequence continues at coordinate 286,971 of JAZKJV010008779.1, read as the reverse complement.
ATAACCAGTATGCCCATAATCCTTTTTAGAATACCTTTATTCGTGGATATCTCTATCTCCTAAGGTATCTACTATTAAGACCCTTATAGATCACTATCTACAATGTCTTAAACTTTTGAAGATAAGACTTTGATATCACTATCTCTAAGTTTTATCATCTTTGAAGATATTATTCTTATTGCAATCACGTGTTTTATCTCCATAGTAGGATTGGTAATAGTTTACTACTCCCACTTCATAGCAGACATCTGGCTTTTTTACACATCTAGCATACACTTAGCTTCTCGTAACTGATGCACAAGTGCAAGCAGTTATAGCATTCACTTCCTCAACTCTCTGAGGACTATCCCTTTAGATTGGTCACCACCATATCTTAAGGGAAGGAAGCCTTTCTTGGAATTTTCCAGAAAATGGAATAAGTCCAAGGTGTACTACTAATGTGACAGTCCCAATACCCTCTTCTCTTTGCTTCTGAACGACTTCAGAACTAAGATCTAAGAGGTATCCTTGAGATCATATCTCAAGGTATGGAACAACCAAATTATAAAACACTTATTATTATCCTTATATCATTAGAATATTATCTACATTTAGCACGATGAACACAATAGCACTCCCACTAAGCTTCACATGGTTAATCAAGATTTTATCTGAAATCATAAAAAATTTATAATTTCATCAAATCTTATGTTCCAACTACAAGAATCTTATTTGAGTCCAAAGATGGAGTTCTTTAGCTTGCACACCTTGCTTTCCTCAACCATGAAGCCCTGGGTCTACTTCATATGAATATCCTCAGAGAGGTATTCATAGAGGAATGCAATCTTGACTCACATCATGAAGATGTCATAGTCAAATGTGTAGCTATAGATAGCAATATTCTGATGGGTTAAAGCAAGGTCACTGGAGAGCAAGTCTCATCGCAAGCGATGTCTTCTCTTTGGTGTGTATCTCATGGCTACGAACCATGCTTCGAAGGTCTCTACCTTCTCACCAGGTTCCCTCTTTCTCTTGAAGATCCATTTACACCATAATGGGTCTTACCCATATAGTTGGATCCTCGAGTGTCCACATACAACACTTGTAGATGAGGTCTACATTAGACTTTTATTGCTAACATACATCTTTCCATGTCATGATCCTCAGGAGCTTCATCACATGAAGTCCGATCATTTTCAGACTTAACTGACACATGGAGTACATCTTCAAACTTATTTGAATAAGTGTTAGTGTTTCATGTTTAATTGTTTATTTAGTTTCCGATTTCAGGAGCCTCATTATCTTCTGAAGATTAAATGAGTTCCTTTACTTCATTTTCATCTTGAATCTTAAGAGAGTCATCCTCTAAGAATCACATGCTTAGAGATGAGATCCTTTAAGAATCTCAAGGTCATAAAGTAGATATCCAATACCATCCTTTATTTTCCTAATGAAAGTGTGCCAGATTCTAGATTAATTACATAGACCCTTATTAAGGATATATATAATGTAGTCTCTACCACATATATATACATACCTAGAAACTAAGAGATAATTATGCTAAGAATACTCATTGATCAAATCATGTCACACATGATCAATTGTATATCTCTACAACTCTATTGAGTTAAGGTTCATTAGGAGCATTGAGATAAGAATGATAATCACATCTCCATAAGGTATTCCTTGAATTCATCTAATAGGTACAAGCTACCTTGGTCAGATAAAATTCATTTAATCTTCCTTCAAACTTTGGTTCTAAACCAAAATTGTGAAATCTCAGAACATTTCAAAGTTTTCCTAGTGAAGAGAAGAAATCTCATATCATACATAATCATCAATAGATATCACATATCCATAATTTTTACTATTATATAGATGATTCACATACATCAATATGTATGAGAACCTAAATACCTTGACATCTTATACCTTTCCCAAAAAAGGGTGTATTGGACATTTTACTTTAGAATACAGTATTCACAAGTATGTAAGATTTGAAACTTTAGACAATATAAAGTTTCATCTCTTATCAGTCTATTGATCATATTAATAGACAAATGTCCAAAACATGATGCTAGATCATTGTGAAATGATCTTCATCCTCCTATTGATCTTTAATGGTTTAATTTTCAGTATTAGAATTCTTAATGAATTATTCGTTAATATTTTAATTTAGTAGAGTCCACAAGATTTTAGGTTACTATCTGAAATATCTCCATCATAACTCTTTATGATAGGTCTATTACAGAATTCATGTTTATTTCCAACATTTAGAAATAAACAATGAGTGTATTCTAATATCTAGGTCACAGAGACATTCTCTAAGACCAAGGGCTCCCACTGAAAATATTAAGTCTATTGATCCAATGGAAATTGTTGCAATAGTTGCATCACTTCCAACATGGATGACCAATAAACCTTAAGATCAAATTTTTAACATTCTAATACAGATGCAACCAATTGCAAGTGTCATTAAAAGATTGAGATACAATTATTAGACTTACCTTATCAAATAAGTAAGTCAATTTCAACGATTATAAGTAGATTATTCCGATGTACTATCTTATTCCTTCTCTAAAGATTCTAGATAGATTTGATATTCATACTATCAACACATCAACTTATTATAGTATTGGCATTCATCCAACTCTTTGGAAGTCATATGTAAGTCATGGAAATACAGTCAACTCATTGATTATACTTCTTACTTGGGTCCAACCCATGCTTCCACTGTGCTCCCTTTATATATAAGCAACCATTGCTCAAGTCAATAGATCTCTTATGTCGAAATCAAAAATTCAATATAAGAGTATTTCAACATTTATACAAGCTTCATTCAATTCATACAATATGAATATTCTGAAGCTTTATGAATGACTAGAGTATAGATAGTAGAATGATGACACTCATCTTATCTACATCCATCTAAACTCTTAAAAACATTGGTTCAGGTAGGTATTCAAACAATTTTAAGTACATCATCTCTTATAGAGCCACCACTCTGCATAATGTAGAGAACCATGCCATTCATGATTATATGTCGAGAGCACATATGCATGCCAGAACATCTTCTTAATTTTTATAAGGATTATTTGATAATTACGATCATTATCGACATGTCACTTCAAAAGTAATTCGATGAGAGCAAGACTTATAGAGACATACAAACCCTGGGGTTTTAGTCCTATTGTCTATTAAATTATCATTCCTTATTATTATGAGGAAACTTGCATATTGCAACCACATACATTATGTGTCCAATTGCAAGTATAACATTGAGTGGGATTAAAGAAGGATTACCTGAAATAATAAATTTGCATAACTATATAATTTACTTTGATTTAGAATTTTTTTATATCAAAGTTGTCTTTCCTTGTCAACACTGAAAGTTCATTCCCTTAATCACATACAATGTAAGAGATATACTTACCATTATATCTCAGCAAGATCTGGGATCTCCTTCCTTATCTTTGTTACATCCCAATAATATGAGAATCGGTAACTCCGATAAAAAGAGCGAGAACACATTCCGCCTTGCAAGTCTAACTTGCATCTCCCAATTCGGTCTTTAACATCTGGGCCCGCCACCCCTAAGGTGATGTTGACCCGTCATTAATTGAACCAACCGTCAACAGGAATAAAACTCGCTATGCACAATCCAATATCGCCCAAATAATATGAGGATCCGATATTGGGATCACTACACATACGGCCTTACTCTTTCGAGAAGCAAAGATCCCGATCAAGATGTGCTTGCAAATAGGAGCTGTTAATTCGGAGAGACATCTCCTACATACAATCCCTGGTGACGGAACACTTCGCCTTGACGGGAGACCATGGATGTCACTTATGTGATCCTGAAGGATATGGTTAGATCCTCAAGCGCATCATGGAAGCGTGAGCATTGTATCGAATACGACGAGGAGCGACTAGTCGCACTAGTTGCTCGATGCAGCGGAATTAAAAAAAATTCATACGACGAAACCACATGATCCAAGAACACTTCTCGGATCATTTCGTCTAAACCACAAACAAGTAATAGGATTACCTCTTAAAGCGTGGTTGCGATCAAGTCTCTAAATGAAGAGACCTCCTGTCTCAAGTCCGATCCGACGGAGGAGACGCTTGCGAGCACGGGGATTAGTCGCGTGCTTCTCGCAATCCATGTTGATGATCCAAGCAGCGGATCTCTTGATCTCGACACACGAGATCCGACGTCTTCTTCACGATCAAGGCGCATCGAAGTAGACGGAGATCCACGAGCAGACGATAGGGCAGCATAACGACGATGCTGCGGCGATGGAGACTTCTCTATAGGTCATCCATGGTGGACGGCCATAAGAGGAAGAGAGATGGCGTGTAGAGAGAAAGAGAGAGAGATGTGCTTCTCAAGCATTGTGTGTCAAGAGACAGCATGGTATGCCTCACTACTTATAGGGTTTTGGGATCCATGGATCGCAATCCATGGGACATATAAAATCAATGGATGAGATTGATTTATGACAATCCAATGGTCAAGATTGTTGTTGGTAAAAACCAACAAGTTATGATATAATTTAAATTAAAATATATTTGACAAAATCAAATACAAATCAATCCTAAATTACACCAATCAAATAAGGAGAGAATGTATATGGAGATCACATCTTCATATACATTCCATGTGGACGGCCACCCATTCCAATTAGGAATTGGGTGCCGCCCACTCGATTCCCCATGGAGGCAATCTCAGGAGATTTCATGAGATTGCATATCTTCATGGAAATCACTCTCATTATTTATTTCCAACAAATTTTGTTGGGATTTTATTCACCAAAAATAATTCACAATTAATTTTGGAAATATTGCAATCTTGACATTGGAAAATTGTGAATCAATTCACAACCCAAAACAACATATAATTTACATTATCAAATAATTACACAATGTGTATCTAATACACATAATAATTAATCAATAAATATAAATTATAATTAGCTCTCTCTAATACATTATAAATCACATTTATAATATATTATGAATAATTGGATATTACTATCCACATTATTCTTATCCATAATAATTAAATCACATTTAATTATATTGGATAACTTATTCTCATGTGCTAAAATAATATGAATCACATTCACATTATTTACATCTTTGATAATCAAATCACATTTAATTATTTTAGATAACTCTCCTTATAATATGAATCAAATTCATATTATTCATGATAATTAAATCGCATTTAATTATCCATTTTCTCAATGCTCGGATACATATATCAACAATAGAATTAGCCATGTACTCTTTCAAGGATAATGCGCTTTCTCCGTGAATACTTGGAGATAAGGACAGGGCGATTGTATTATTCCATGTACAGTGACTTGGATATTGAGATTACATCTCAAATCCAGATCTCGAGCCTCTCATAGATGCTTGATTAAATCAAGACAACAAATCTAATCTTCTCATTGCATCTGAATCACATTCAGATCAATGTCCAACATTTGGATAGAGATGAGATTACTTCTCTACTGAGAGGAGTCTCTAAAATCCTGACCCATTTTATCACTACCTAGGAATGGAAGCGTCATGGTTATACAATCGTTTATGATCACATCACCCTCAGGTATTCCTAATACTTGTACATCCTGCATACTGGGAGACTCAGAATAAACCTGAAGTATTAGATCATCTTTACACTGTCTACTTAAGGATTCTATTAGTAAGTTTCTCATTCGATCATTAGGAGTCGGTATTGATCATATACTTTCCAAAAGCATATATCAAACCTACAAATTCAGACAAGCTTCCAGAGTCATACGACCATGCGCATGGAATTTGATTCTTCCCAATATCTCATGAGTGAGCTCATGTCTTCTGGTTCAGTAACTGAACCTGTATGATCCCTTTGAGAGATCATATTACTCATATGCCCTAATATGCACACCAGCGTGCCGATGTATAGACCTTGATTAGGTCATCAACCTATTGGTCTGCCAAATGTACATACTCAGACATATAGTAACACATCTGTCTTTAGTCAGAGGATGTGTGCCTATATCATGACAGCATACGATATAGGACTTTGGTTATCGCGATCTCATTAAGTCAACTCTTTGACCTAACTAATCTGACACCTCCGAATCTCTATTCGTATGCAGAGGACCTGCATCAAGAGGTTGGTCAGATATCAGCGTAAATGAGAAAAGATTGCCATCTTCTACTCAGGATGGATATCATCTCTTAACAATCATTTGACAGTGCTTGATGAGTCCTCAATCTAACCCTTTAGATATTCATCCAAACACTAGCCTCTATGATTCAATAGTTGAATCAACAGGTGTATGATCATCAAGATGGACATGCTACATAAACCTAATTGTACTAAGGGACCTATTATGCAAATTATTCATTCTTCATTTCAGATCAGGGAATGATATTCGCAATAACATTTATTGCATAATGGCTCGTCGTGGGCTCGCATGTTCAACAATCTTTCACTAGCCCAAACAGCCATTAATGGGCTAATCTTTTAAACCCGCACTCTTGTGACAATCATAGGCTATTAAGAAAATAGCTAGGTAAGTTGATCAGTCACTCTGTTCCCGCGAGACTACGCCAAGTCCTTTTACGGCACTTGCATATCCCAGTAATAGTGCTCGCATCTAATGCGAATGTTGCATATCATGCAACCAATACTCAATCTTGTTAAAGCTATTATAGGGTCCTTGACACTATAGCTTAATAATTGTTACAACCAGTATTTCAATAATCCTTATCAGAATACCTTTATCCCTGGAGATCACTATCTCTAAAGGTATCCAAAGTTAATACCCTTTAGATCACTATCTATAAAATTTTAAGTACATGAAGATAAGACTTTGAGATCACTATCTCAATAATCTTATCATCTATGAAGATTTTGTTATTACTGCAATCAAGTGTTTTATCTCCATAGTAGGATTAGTAACAGTTTACTACTCCCACTGCTTGGCAGACATCTGGTATTCATACACATCCGGCATACACTGATGCACAAGTGCAAGTAGTTCGAGCATTCACTTCCTCAACTTTTTGAGGTGCTATCCCTTTAAATAGGTCAGTACCATATCTTAAGGGATGGAAGCCTTTCTTGGAATTTCAAAGAATAGAATATGTCCAAGGTGTACTACAAATGTGACAGTCCCAATATCCTCTTCTCTTTACTTCTGAACAACTTTAGAACTAAGATCTAAGAGGTATCTTTGAAATCATATTTCAAGGTATGGAATAGGCAGTCTATAAAACACTTATTATCATCCTTATATTATTCCAAATTATTAGGATATTATCTACATTTAGCCCAATGAACACAAAGGCACTCCCACTAAGCTTCATATGGTTTATCAACATTTTATCTGAAACCATAACATTTATGATTTCATCAAATCCAATATTCCTACTGCAAGAAGCTTATTTTAGTGTAGCTATGGTTAGCAATATTCTGACGGGTTTAAGCAAGGTCACTGGAGAGCAAGTCTCATCGCAAGCGATGTCTTCTCTCCGGTGTGCAGCTTAAGGCTACGAACAGTGCTTTGAAGGTCTCTACCTTTTCATCAGGTTTCCTCTTTCTATTGAAGATCTATTTAAACTTTAATGGGTCTTACCCATATAGGTGGATCCTCGAGGGTCCATATACAAAACTTGTATATGAAGTCTACTTTAGACTTTATTGCTAACATCCATCTTTCCAGGTTATGATCCTCAGGAATTTCATCACTTGAAATCTGATCATTGTCAGATTTCTCTGACACATGGAATCCATCCTCAAACTCATTTGAAGAGGTATTATTGTTTCCTCTTTAACTGTCCTTTTAGTTTCCAATTTCAGGAGCCTCATTATCTTCTCAAGATTAACTGAGTTCCTACACTTCATTTTCATCTTGATTCTCAAGAGTCTCTACCTCTAAGAATCACATTCCCAGAGATGAGATATTTTAAGAATCTCAAGGTCATAAAGTAGGTATCAAATACCATCCTTTATTCTCCTAATGAAGTAGCACTCTCAAGTGCTCAATTCCAGCTTACTTGCATTGAATCCTATTAAGGATATATATTGTAGTCTCTACTATACATATATACCTGGAAACTAAGGGATAATTATGCTAAAATTCCTCATTGATAAGATCATGTTACACAAGATCCAATTGCATCTCGCTATAACTCTATTGAGTCAAGGTGTGGTAGGGGCATTGAGATAGAAATGATATTCATATCTCCATAAGGTATTCTTTGAATTTATCTAACAGGTACTTGCTACCTAGATTAGATCAAATTCATTAAATCTTCCTTCAAACTTTGGTTCTAAACCAAAAATAATGAAATCTTTGAACATTCCAATGGTTTCTTAGGTGAAGAGAAGAAATCTCATATCATACATAATCATCAATAGATATCACATATCCATAATGTTTACTATGATATAGATGATCCACATACATCAATATGTATGAGATCCTGAATACCTTGACATCTTACAGCATTCCCAAAGAAGGGTGTATTGGACATTTTACTTTGAATACAATATTCACAAGTATGTAAGATTTGAACTTTTAGACATCCTAAAGTTTCATCTCTTACTAGCCTATTGATCAAATTAATAGACAAATGTCCAAGGCTTGATGCCAGATCATTATCAAATGATTTATTTTATCCTCCAATTGATCTTACAAAGGTTTTAATTTTCAGTATTAGAAATCTTAATGAACCGGTCATTAATTTCTAATTTAATAGAGTCCACTGGATGTTAGATTACTATCTGAAATATATATCCATCATAACTCTTTATGATAGATTAATTCCAGAATTTATGTTTATCTCCAACATTTAGAAATAAACAATAGTGTATTCTAATATCTGGATCGTAGAGACATTCTCTATGACTTAGGGCTCCCACTGAAATTAACAAGTCTATCAATCCAACAGAGATTGTTGCAACAATTGCATGAATGTCAATTTGGATAACTATAAACCTTAAGATCAAATTTTCCAGTCTTACAAAACATATGCAACCCATTGCAAGTGTTGTTAGAAGATTGAGATACAATTAAAAGACTTCTTCTTATTCAATAAGTAAGTCAATATAAATGATTTACTTAGATTATTATGATGCTCTATCCGAGTCCTTCTCTAAGGATTCTAGATAGAGTTGATAGTCATACTATCAACACACCAACTTATTGCAGTGTTGGCATACATCCAACTCTTAGGATGTTATATGGAAGTCACAGAAGTACAGTCAACTCTTTGACTTTCCTCTTACTTTGGTCTAACCCATGATTTCACTGCGCTCCCTTTATCTATAAGCTACCATTGCTTAAGACTAAGGATCTCTTATGTTAAATTCAAAAGAATTCAATGTAAGAGCATTTCAACATTTATACATGCTTCACCCAATTCATACAATACGAATATTATGAAGCTTCATGAATGACTAGAGTATAGACAGTAGAATGATGACACTCATCATGTCTACATCCATCTAGACTCTTGAAACATTAGTTTAGGTAGGTATTAAAACATTTTGAATACATCATCTCTTATGGAGCCACCATTCTGCATGATGCAGAGAACCATGTCATTCATAATTAAATGTTTAGAGGACATATATATGCTAGACTATCTTCATTGATTTTATAAGGATTATTTGACAATTGCGATCATCATTGACATGTCACTTCCGAAGTACATTCGATGAGAGATCAAGACTATAGAGACAAACAAACCCAAGGGTTGTAGTCCTATTATCTATTTAATTGTCATTCCTCATTATTATGAGGAAACTTGCACATTGCAACCACATACATTATGTGTCCAACTACAAGTACAATATCTGGATCATGAGTCCAATCCATGATATTTTACTGGTTATTATTGAGTATATCATTGAGTGGGTTTAAATGAAGGATTATCTGAAATAAGAAATTTGCATAAACATATATAAATATATAATTTACTTTGATTTAGGAATTTTTATATCAAAGTTGTCTTGCCATGTCAACAATGAATGTTCATTCCCTTAATCATTTTCAATGTAAGAGATATACTTACCATTATATCTCAAGCAAGATCTGGGATCTCCTTCCTTATCTTTGTTACATCTGAATAATATGAGAACCTGTAACTCGGATAAAAAGAAGCGGGAACACATTCCGCCTTGCAAGTCCAACTTGCATCTCCTAATTCGGTCTTTAACACCCGTGTCCACAACCCCTAAGGTGATGTTGACCCATCATTAATTGAACCAACCGTCAACAGTGAAGGATATTGAGAATCCTCAAGCGCATCACGGAAGCGTGACGATCGTATCGAATACGATCGGGGCAACTAGTCGTACTAGTCGTAAGGTGCAGCGGAATTTAAAAAATTTTAAATCAAACGATGAAACCACATGATCACGAGAACGCTTCTCGGATCGTTTCATCAAACCACAAAGTATAAGGAATACCTTTGAAGCGTGGTTGTGATCGCGAGATCCCAAACAAGAGATCCTCCTGTCTCAAGTCGGATCCACGAAGAGCGCACTTGCAGGCACGATGATGAGTCGCGTCCCTCCCGCAATCCTCGATGAAGATCCAAGCAATAGATCCCCTGATTTCGTTAAGCGAAATCCGTCGTCTTCCTCTATAGCAAGTAGCCACGAAGAAGAAGGAGATCCTCGAGTCATCGAAGGCGAAGGCGAGAACTTCTCTCCTTTCTTAACAATGGTGGTCGGCCACCCTTTGGAGAGAGAGAGAGAGAGAGCACGAGAATGAGAGGGAGAGAGAGAAGTAGAGTAGGCGTCTACTTGGTGTGCTTTCAAGGGTTAAGGCTGCCCTCTTTATATATTAGTTTGGGATCCAATGGATCTCAATCCATGGCTCTCATGGATCCAACGGTCATTGTAATCCAAGAGCCATCCAACGGCTATGATTGTTGTTGGTTAAAAACCAACAACATTAATTTATATTAAATTAAATATGTGTTGAATTATTATCAACAAAATTTAATTAACATAGATTAATTTATCAAGAGATAATAAGTTAATAAATAAGAGGAGACAACAACCCCTCCTAAAATCAAGGAGGCGTCACCTATGACTAAGTCATAGGTGACGCCACCTATGATTATAGGTGGTTTTGTCTACTTTTATTTATATTATTATTTCTTGATTATTTGCAATAATCATTATTGCAATAATATCCACCAAATTAATTCCAAATTAATTTGTGAATATTTCAATCATGCCATTGGAAAAAAATGTGAATCATATTCACATCCCAAACTAATTTGTAAATTACATTTCTAACTAATTAATTAATGTGGCTCCAATCCATATTAATAATTAACAAATGTTATTTACAATATATATTATAAATCTCATTTATAATATACACAGATATTCTGGATATCACTATCCACGATCTGCTCATCCTTGATAATTAAATCCCATTTAATTATCTTGGACAATCATTCTCTCAACATGAATCTTATTCATATTGTACTTGATAATTAAATCTCATTTATTATCTTGGACACATTCTCACAATATGAATCTTATTCATATTATACTTGATAATTAAATCTCATTTAATCATCAAAACCTTCTTTCTTGGATACTAAATTCATCATAGGAATTATTCTTGAACTCCTTCAAGAATAATGTGCCTTCTCCGCAGATACTTGGAGATAGGGACAGGGCGATTATATTGTTCCACATATAGTGACTTGGATGTTGAGATCTCATCTCAAATCCAGATCTAACGAACCTCTCATAGATGCTTGATTAAATCAAGTCCGTATACTTAATCTTCTCATTGCATCTGAATCACATTCAGATCAATGTCCAACATTTGGACTAAGATCAAGTTACTTCTCTACTGAGAGGAGTCACTAAAATCCAGACCTGTTTCATCACTCCCTCGGACTGGAAGCGTCATGGTTATACGATCGTTTATGATCACATCACCCTCAGGTATTCCCAATACCTGCACATCCTGCATACTGGAAGACCAATGATCAACCTGAAGATGAAGATCTATTTTGTACTGTCTTCTTCAGGGTTTGATCACCAAGTTTCTCAATCTTGGTCATTGGGATTTGGTATCGATCATATGATTTCCCAAAGCATATATCATACCTTCAAATTCTTGTCATGCTTCCAAAGCACGACAACCATGCATGGAATTTGATCGGTCCCAATACCTCATGAGTGAGCTCATGTCTTCCGATTCATAAGTGAACCTGTATGATTCCTTTGAGAGATCGTATTACTCATATGCCCTTATATGCATACCAGCTCGCCGGTGTATAGACCTTGATTAGGTCATCAACTTAATGGTCTGCCAAATGTACAAACTCAGACATATAGTAACACATCTGTCTCTAGTCAGAGGATGTGTGCCTATGCTGTGACAGTATTCAACAAAGGACTTAGGTTATCTCGATCTCGCTAAGTCAACCCATTGACTTAACTAATCTGACACCTCCGAATCACTATTCCCATGCACAGGACCTGCATCGAGAGGTCGGTCAGATATCAACCCATGTGAGAAAGGATTGCCATCTCCTACTCAGGCTGGAGATCATCTGTTAATAATCATTTGACGGTGCTTGATTAGTCCTCTATCTAACCCATTAGATATTCATCCAAGCACCAGCCTCTATGATTCATTTAATGAATCAACAGCTGTATGATCATTAAGATGGCCATGGTACATAACCCTAATTGTACAGAGGGACCTATTATGCAAATTATTTATTCTTCATTTCAGATCAGGGAATGATACGTGCAATAACATTTATTGCATAATGGCTCGCCGTGGGCTCGAATGTCCAACAAACAGGAATACAACTCGCTTTGTGTAATCCAATATTGCCCCAATAATATGAGGACCCGATATTGTGGTCACCATGCATACGTCCTTACTCTTTCGAGAAGAGACGAGCCCGATCCAAATGGATCGTATGCAGGAGCTGCCACTTCGGACAGGCGTCTCCTACATACAATATCTGGCGACGGAACCCTTCGCCTTGACGGGAGACCATGGATGTCACTTATGCGATCCTCCATATTATATTCAAATTCTAATTAATCATTATGAATCATATTCATTACGATTAATTATTCCAAGGGAAATAACAACTCTATTCATAATAGAGTGTTTTTAATTGGATATAATTAACTTAATCATATTAAATTAATTTTCAATCCAATTCAATCAACAAACTTGATTTTACTTGAATATATGATATTATCTCAAAATACGTATTAACTCAAATTTTAATAATTAGAAAAATACATTATGATTTCTCAGGCATCATTCGTTCCCTACCCGCTGACATGGCCAGTACCGACGGGAGTGGGACGGACCGCATACGTTGTAACCCGCTACCCCAACGATCCCCGACTAGACACCATATCTGCCTCGGGAAAAAATAATGTCGAGTCAATCATTTTGTACTTGAGATGATCATCGGTTCTTCAACTGAAATTATACCATATAGTAATAATCAAAACATTTTTATTATAAGGAAATTTGCTAGACAAATTCCCAATCCTATTCAAGCAAGGAGTTTGATAATTGTGTTTCCAATTTTGATCTAGATCAAATCTAATCAGTTATTAGTTAAGGACAAGTCAATTAAGGAAATAATCATCATCCAATATTTCTCAAATACTTTCCATAATTATTTCATGAAATTAACAATTAATTTCACTAATTGACAGTCACAAGGTTCTTGATTAGGAAAGTAATTTCAGCAGTGACCCCCACTTACTAAAATTAGCATATCTCAATCAATTTAAATCCAAATTAAGCAAAGTAAGTTTTCAAAGTTTGCTAATTTGATTTACAACAGAACTTATGTGTTTTTCACGCATTTTAAGGCGTTTCCAAACAGTAATTAACTCCTTAATTACATTAAGATTCGCAGTTCCTGTAACAGTGATTACATGTTCATTAAAACAACCATATCTCGAGCAAACGGAATCCAAATTACGTAAACTAAGATCCTTTGGTTTCCTTATTTAATGGGGAACAAAATACAAGTTTTATTTTAGTGTTTAAACAATTTAAACAGGGTCGAAAAATTACACTTAACAGAGATGCGAAAATGAAATGCGATAAAACTTTCGCAACCCTAACGAACCCAAGTCGCCTTCGGTTTTACGGATCGTATCCAAAATCTTCAACCTGTCTCTGATACTACTTGAAGGATATGGTTAGATCCTCAAGTTCATCATGGAAGCGTGAGCGTTGTATCGAATACGACGAGGAGCGACTAGTCACACTAGTTGCTCGATGCAGCAGAATAAAAAAAAATCATACGACGAAACCACATGATCCAATAACACATCTCAGATCATTTCGTCTAAACCACAAACAAGTAATAGGATTACCTCTTCAAGCGTGGTTGCTATCGAGTCTCTAAACGAAGAGACCTCCTGTCTCAAGTCTGATCCGATGGAGGAGACGCTTGCGAGCGCGGGGATGAGTCGCGTGCTTCTCGCAATCCATATTGATGATCCAAGCGGCGGATCGCTTGATCTCGACACACGAGATCCGACATCTTCTTCATGAGCAAGGCGCACCGAAGTAGACGGAGATCCACGAGAAGACGATCGGGCAGCATAACGACGACGCTGCGCCGATGGAGACTTCTTTCTAGGTCATCCATGGTGGACGGCCAAAAGAGGAAGAGAGATGGCATGCAGAGAGAAAGAGAGAGAGATGTGCTTCTCAAGCATTGTGTGTCAAGAGAGAGCATGGTATACCTCTCTATTTATAGGGTTTTGGGATTCACGTATCTCAATCCATGGGACATATAAAATCAATGGATGAGATTGATTTATGTCAATCCAATGGTCAAGACTGTTGTTGGTAAAAACCAACAACTTATCATCTAATTTAGATTAAAATGCATTTGACAAAATCAAATACAAATCAATCCTAAATTACACCAATCAAATAAGGAGAGAATGTATATGGAGATCACATCTCCATATACTTTCCATGTGGACGGCCACCCATTCCAATTAGGAATTTGGTGCCACCCACTTGATTCCCCATGGAGGCAATCTCATGAGATTTCATGAGATTGCATATCTTCATGGAAATCTCTCTCATTATTTATTTCCAACAACTTTTGTTGGGATTTTATTCACCAAAAATAATTTACAATTAAATTTAGGAATATTACAATCTTGACATTGGAAAATTGTGAATCACATTCACAACCCAAAACAACATATAATTTACATTATCAAATAATTACACATTGTATATCCAATACACATAATAATTAATCAATAAATATTAATTATAATTAGCTCTCTCTAATACATTATAAATCACATTTATAATATATTATGAATAATTGGATATTACTATCCTCATTATTCTTATCCACAATAATAAAATCACATTTAATTATATTGGATAACTTATTCTCATGTGCTCAAATAATATGAATCACATTCACATTATTTACATCTTTGATAATAAAATCACATTTATCTATCTAAGATAACTCTCCTTGTAATATGAATCAAATTCATATTATTCATGATAATTAAATCGCATTTAATTATCCATTTTCACAATGCTCGGATACATATATCAACAATAGAATTATCCATGAACTCTTTCAAGGATAATGCGCTTTCTCCCCGAATACTTGGAGATAAGGATAGGGCAATTGTATTATTCCACATATAGTGACTTGGATATTGAGATTACATCTCAAATCCAGATCTTGGGCCTTTCATAGATGCTTGATTAAATCAAGACAGCAAATCTAATCTTCTCATTACATCATAATCACATTCATATCAATGTCCAACATTTGCATCAAGATGAGATTACTTCTCTACTGAGAGGAGTCACTAAAATCCAGACCCGTTTCATCACTCCCTAGGAATGGAAGCTTCGTGGTTATACAATTGTTTATGATCACATCAACCTCAGGTATTCCTAATACATGTACATCCTGCATTTTGGGAGACTCAAAATAAACCCGAAGTATTAGATCATCTTTACACTATCTACTTCAGGGTTCTATCAGTAAGTTTCTCATTCGATCATTAGGAGTCGGTATTGATCATATTCTTTCCAAAAGCGTATATCATACCTAGGTCTTGATTATATACTTTCAAAAAGCATATATCAAACCTACAAATTCAGTCAAGCTTCCAGAGCGAGACGACCATGCGCATGGAATTTGATTCTTCCCAATATCTCATGAGTGAGCTCATGTCTTCTGGTTTAGTAACTGAACCTGTATGATCCCTTTGAGAGATCGTATTACTCATATGCCCTTATATGCACACCAACTCGCCGGTGTATAGACCTTGATTAGGTCATCAACCTATTGGTCTACCAAATGTACATACTCAGACATATAGTAACACATCTATCTTCAGTCAGAGGATGTGTGCCTATATCATGACATCATACGATATAGGACTTTGGTTATATCGATCTCGTTAAGTCAACTCTTTGACCTAACTAATCTGACACCTCCGAAACTCTATTCCTATGCAAAGGACCTGCATCATGAGGTTGGTCAGATATCAGCCTAAATGAGAAAGGATTGCCATCACCTAATCAGGCTGGAGATCATCTCTTAACAATCATTTGACGGTGCTTGATGAGTCCTCAATCTAACCCTTTAGAGATTCATCCAAACACCAGCCTCTATGATTCAATAGTAGAATCAACAGCTGTATGATCATCATAATGGCCACGCTACATAACCCAAATTGTACTAAGGGACCTATTATGCAAATTATTCATTCTTCATTTCAGATAAGGGAATGATATTCGCAATAACATTTATTCCATAATGGCTCGCTGTGGGCTCGTATGTCCAACAGATCCTCCGTATCATATTCAAATTCTAATTAATTATCATGAATCATATTAACATAATTAATGCTTCCTAGGGAAATAACAACTCTATTCATAATAGAGTGTTTTTAATTTGGATATAATTAACTTAATCATATTAAATTAATTATCAATACAATTCAATCAACGAACTTGATTTTTCTAGAATATATGGTATTATCTCAAAATACGTATTAATTCGAATTTTAATAATTATAAAAATACATCATGATCTCTCAGGCATCATTCGTTCCCTACCCACTGTCATGGCCAGTACCGACAGGAGTGGGACGAAACGCATCCGGTGCAATCCGCTACCCCAGCGATCCCTGACTAGACACCATATCTGCCTCGGGAAAAAATAATGCTGAGTCAATCACTTTGTACTTGATATGATCATCGGTTCTGCAACTGAAATTATACCATATAGTAATAATCAAAATATTTTTTATTATAAAGAAATTTGCTAGACAAATTCCCAATCCTATTCAAGTAAGGAGTATGATGATTGTGTTTCCAATTATGATCTAGATCAAATCTAATCAATTTATTGGTTGAGGCCAAGTAAATTAAGGAAATAATCATCATCCAATGTTTCTCAAATATTTTCTATAATTATTTCATGAAATTAATAATTAATTTCTCTAATTGACAATCACATAGTTCTTGATTAGGACTGTAATTTCAGCAGTGGCCCCTACTTACTAAAATTAACATATCTCAACCAATTTAAATCCAAATTAGACAAAATCAATTCTCAAAGATTTCTAATATGATTTAGGACAGAACCTAAGTGATATTTCACGCATTTCGAGGTTGATCAAAACAGTAATTAACTCATTAATCTTGTTAAGATTCGCAGTTCCCGCAACAGTGAATACATGTTCATTAAAACAACCATATCTCGAGCAAACAGAATCCAAATTATGTAAACTAAGATCCTATGGTTTACTTATTTAATGGGGAACAAAATACAAGTTTTTTTTCATGTTTTAACAAGGGCCAAAAATAATCACTAAACAGAGATGCGAAAATGAAATGCGACAAAACTTTCGCAACCTTAACGAACCCAAGTTGCCTTCGGTTTTATGGATCGTATCCAAAAACTTCAACCTAAGGCTCTGATACCACTTGAAGGATATGGTTAGAATCCTCAAGCGCATCACGGAAGCATGAGCGTCGTATCGAATACGACGGGGAGCGACTAGTCGCACTAGTTGCTCGATGCAGCGGAATTTATAAAATTTTCATGTGACGATACCACATGATCCAAGAACACTTCTCGGATCGTTTCGTCTTAACCACAAATAAGTAATAGGATTACCACTTGAAGCGTAGTTGTGATTGAGTCTCTAAATGAAGAGATCTTCTGTCTCAAGTCCGATCCGACGTAGGAGACGCTTGCGAGCGCGGGGATGAATCGTGTGCTTCTCGCAATCCATGTTTATGATCCAAGCGGCTGATCTCCTGATCTCGACACACAAGATCCCACGTCTTCTTCACGAACGAGGCACACCAAAGCAGACGGAGATCCACAAGCAGACGATCGGGCAACATAACGATGACGTTGCAGCGATGGAGAACCTCTCTAGGACATCCATGGTGGACGACCATGAGAGAGGAAGAGAGGGTAGGTGTGTAGAGAGAAAGAGAGAGAGATGTGCTTCCAAAACATGTCATTAGAGAGCATGGTATGCCTCTCTATTTATAGGGTTTTGGGATCCATGGATCTCAATCCATGGGACTCATAAAATCAATAGTTGAGATAGATTTGTGATTAATCCAATGGTCAAGATTATTGTTGGTAAAGCCAATAACTTATGATTTAATTTAGATCAAATATATTTGACAAATCAAATATACATCAATCGTAAAATTAAACCAATCAAATAAGGAGACAAATTTCATAGAGATCTCAATCCCATTGGAATATAGTGGACGGCCACTTATTTCCAAGTGGGGCAATCTCATGAAATCCCCTAAGATTGCACATATCCATGATATTTTCCATTACTAAATTCAACAACTTTTGTTGTTATTTTTTTCTTCAAAAAATAATTCATAAATTTTTTTGAGAATATTGCAATCTTGCCATTGGAAAATTGTGAATCACATTCACAACCCAAAACGAAATATAATTTACATTTTCAATTAATTACACAATTCCTTTCACCTTTTTAACCGAGTCCTAACATCTTTGACCTCTTGACCTTTGACCTCGGATTCGCTTACGCTACTCCTCGTCACATTTATAATATATTATGAATAATTGAATATTGCTATCCCCATTATTCATATCCATGATAATTAAATCACATTTAATCATCTTGGATCTCTTTTTCTCTTGTGCCCAAGTAATATGAATCACATTCACATTATTCACATCTTTGATAATTTTTTATTTTTTAATTTTTATTTTATTTTATTCTTTTCCAATTTTTATTTATTTTCAAAATGGTATTTTTTACACAATTTATTTACTATATAATATTTAGAATATATGTGAAATATGGATGATATTATATAGTATGTGAAAATAGGCGAGCAACGGGATCGAACAACACACAGAAACAAAACAACACGGAGTCGATTGGTGACGAATCAAAACACGGTGAAAACACTACAAAAATGCACAAAAAACTAGTGGAAAACTTGTTGGGGTAGTTGTGGAACTACCCTAAAAAAACTACGAAAAATTGTTTCAAAAATAGGTCCAAAACTCCCTTACTGGCCTGGGGTATAAGTGCAACAAAAAGAAATAGATATTAATGCAAAAAGGTCCTCAGCAGGGACTGTTCTGGTAGAAAAACAAGAATGTTTACATTTAGGTCCCTGTGCGGGGACCTAAATGTAATATCTGGAAACTTCGGAGCTCATTGGAAATTCTAGAACTCTTCTTGATTTAGTGTGCAATTTCTCCACCGTTTTAGATGGACGGATAAGACTATAACGTGAAATCCGATCTGGTCCGTCCGCTGATGTCCACGTGTCAACAGCCTGTGCGCTGGGGCTGTTCTTGAAGTTCTTGAGGTTCTTCATAGTTTGATGATGATGGTGTCTTCTCCGAATTGTCCACAGAGGCTGGCGACGATCTAAGACCATCAAGGGGGCCAGAGGGTTAGCTCCTTTAACCCTCGCGCTCATCCGCGGTGGATGGCGGTCGACGATGTCTCAGAGCGGCGGCTACAGGTCGACGAAGGTAGCGGTCCACTATTCCCGGCGGATGATAAAAGGTTGTTGCGTCTTATTTGAGTCGCGATTTATTGATGATGGAGAACTCCAGATGCATTGAAAATTGCCCCTGATGAAAGCTGGATCTGCAAATCACGATTTTATATGCTTGATTGGCAAGAAATCGGCCAACAAGTTAGATTTGCAAGATCAAAATATGGTGTTTCCAGACTAAACGCAAACAGGCGTGAAAAACCTCGAGAAAAGAAGTGTGATTTGATTCGAATGTGAAATGAAGGAGGGTGACATTCGATTGAGCGTCTAAGCTAGAGGACTAAACTAACTAGTGATGGGATTAGCCACGCTATCGTGGCACGAGGATCGAGATATAATTCGGTGAAGTGGAGGAGTAGATCTGGGACAGAGAGGTGTATTTACCTCTGGTAGCTACTGCGACATCCGATCTTCGCCGGAGCTGGACGCACGCGTGGCGGCGATGCAAGGCGGAACTTCGCCTTAGAACTTCTCCCCGACGATCCCTCTTCCACGCGGGGTAGCCTTCGGGTGCTATCGCCACCGGAGTGAGGCGGAGCGAGGTGGATGAGTTAGTTGGGAAATGGCGATCTTTGAGGACTTATATAAGGAGATTTTGTGAGCTCCAAGATAAATCCAAGGGTGGTCGTGGATTTTGGTAGTTAGGAGAAGACTTTCAAGTGTTTGGATCGCCTGGAAGGGTTATGAAATGTGCAGGGTAATTCGGTGAAGATGGCCGGTCAGAACAGACTCGATACTGTCTTCTTGAGGAAGATGAACTAGGTGCTGACATGTGTCAGCACCAGGTTGGCCAGATGAATTAATTCCTTGTAAATTCGATATTAAATATTAAATAGTTTTATTTTAAATAGGTATAAAAACAAGAAATGTAAATAATTAAATTATCTAATTTATGGAATAAATACTTTTTATAAATTAATAAATATTATTCGAAATATAAATATTATATAAATAAATATGTATAGATAAATAGGTTTTGGTTTTTTAATTTAATAAATAAAAAAATAAAAATAAATTTTATATTTTCTTAATTATTAGAATAATAAATAATGATTGTGTGAATTTTTGGGGATTTTAATAAAATAATTTACATATATTAATAAATATAGGTATTAGTTAGCCAGTTCATTTTTACCTATAATTTAGGGTTTTTCATTTTATTAAAATAATAATAAGCTCCAAAAAATATGAAATAAATCAAGGTTAAATTATAAGATCATGAAAATATTATAAATTATAAAATTAAGAAAATTATAAATAATGTGTTCTACAAAAATAAATAGCCCAGAAACCTCGTTGTCATTCGGTCCCAAAACCAACTTTTTGCAAACGGACTTCGAATTCGTTGAAATCACCTCTACTAGTTAGAGAATATTATTTTATGAACTTTAAAAGGTGAATAGAGTGAAATTGGAGTTCGTATGAAGAAGTTTTGATGTTTGGAAGTTGAGATTTTGACAATTTACAAGTAGGATTTCTTGGCATATATACATGGTAATATGTTTAACTTATTTTTATATTTTTATATACATTTTTAGAAATAATTAGGAAAAGAGTTTGGTGAAAAATATGTATATATGAATTAATTAAAAATCATTGAAGTTTTGTATTTATTTGATAAATAGTGAGAGGTGCATGAGGTGTGTCTTAATTTATTTTTAGGGTTTTCTTTCCTTATCACCCCCTACTTATTGGTTTGTCGACCAATCGATGCTAACTTGGTCTCGGGGGTTTGGTTATAATTATACCTTATAGTTATATTTATATTTATAAGTCATATTGTATATATTTACATATATCCAATCTGCCTTCTTTTCTTTTTCTTTATTCATTATTTATTTACATTCTTTTTTATGCTTAAAAGTGAATATTTATTCATGAATGGAGTTTGAATAAAAAATGGGAATTAAAGAATATCTGCATGCATTTGTTAAGGCTTCTAAGGCAAAATGCGATAGAAAAGTTAATGAATCATGGATTCATCATCCCCTATACTTAAACTTTGCTAGTCCTTTAGCAAACACTTATTTGAAAAAGTAAGTGAAAAAGAAAGAAAATTAGAATGAATTTGTTTTCTAAACCAATTCATGATAACAGACAAAGGACAGAGCTCGATCGGGCCTGAAACAAGCATTTTGTCGGAACCTTAACTAGGATTAGGATTTTATCCTCAACAGTCCTAAAGTTCCACAAATCCTTATTCAAGGTCACATCATCAACTAGTTCAGACTCACTTATTCATATCGCAAACTCTATCATCCTTGAAGTCAATTTGTACAGTGTGTGAATTGATTTAGCTCTTCTTGCTTAGAGAAACGAAGAAACCGTCCATCCCAGCTATACACTTCTATTGCTTCCTCATCCAGCTACTCTTTCCTCGGGGAGGGAGGTATTCCTTTCTGAGGTCAATTCTGTTATGTCCACAATCGAGTATAGAGAGAAAGTAGAAGAATGAGAAAAGAAGTGGAGTGCGACCAGTGTAGACGCATCTCCTTGTGAAGCTCAACCGGTGTAGCTAAGTCTTCACTATGATGTGCAGGCATTTTTGGTGGAAGCTTGGACCATTGTGGTCTTATTTGATGGCTTCTTCTTTGACTTTGTAATTTGCTTGCACTGCATTCATCTTTTTGTGCCTCGACGGATATAACATCTTTTTATTCCGTCCCTTTTTTGAGGTCTTAGAAAAAATTGTGTCAGCAGATCCTTCCCTCATCCGAAGCAACTATCGCAACCCCAATCTCTCCCGTCTTTAGACGTCAATGCCACAAAGATAAGGATAGAAACACACTACCAAGATGTACTGCCCTTCGTAGCTCCATGTGAGTTGGGCTAAGTGCAGAGTGCATGTGTTCAAGATTGGTTCATTGGTATAGAGTTGTACGGATGACACCAAATGGTCTACTTAAGCACCTATGACTAGATTTCCCGAATATGGTCTTATGGAACCCAAAGACTTTAAGTCACAGACCTGAAGAGTCTAAATTCCCGATCCTAACTAGGCTCCTTACAACGAATGTTAAAGGCCGTAATCAAGCTCCATCATTTAGACTAGACTCAATCCTTAGTTCCAGAAATCAAACTTATTCTGAAAAATGCGAATGCAAATGCAACCATGTTTTTGTGAAGTATATTTTCTGAATTTTACTCATTTTTATGGATTTTAAGGATTTTGTAATTTTTATGACTTTTAGGACTTTGTAATTTTTTATGGATTTTTTCGATTTTTATAAACAAGTTTTTGTACATGAATTTTACAAGATATATTTTATTTGGGTTAAATATCTAATGTATTTTACAGATTTTATCTACAAAGGATTTTACAAGGATTAAATGATTTTTACACATGTTTTAATAAATAGGATTTTAATTAAGTATTATACAAATTTTAAATACAAATTTTAAATACATATTTTAAACAAGTTTTAAATACAAGTATTAGATATATTTTACTTATTTACAAGGATTTAATAAGTAATAAATAAATATATAAATGGATTTTAAATTAACCCTTACCCATTTTTTACGGATTTTATAGATATAGAAATATATAAAAGTACGAGTTATGGACAAAAGTATATATACAATATATACGCACCCCCTATACTTAGCTTGTGCTATGTCCTCATAGCGTCAAAAGAGAAAAAGGAGGACATAACTTGTGCTGAGTAAAAGTGGGTGAAAAAGAATAGAGAGTACAAGTTAGTCAACCTCCCTATACTTACGATCAGGTCATTGTAAGTATAACGGAAGAGCAAAAACGGGATGACTGAGTAAAAAGAATATACAATGAAAGATCAAAAGGAATAAAGAATACGAAATTATCGAAATCACTCGGTCCCCCCTATACTTAGGATAAGACATCCTAAGTATAGAAAAGAGTGTAGTCAAAAATCGAAGACCAGTGATTTGTGAAAAAGAAAGGATATACAAAAGAATCAGAACAAAATATAAAATGTGAATCAGCCAACAACCGATCCCCCTATACTTAGGATCTGGTATCAGATGAATACATGATTCATTAACTTTTCTATCGCATTTTGTCTTAAAAACCTTAAAAAATGCATGTAAATATTGATTAATTCCCATCTTTTAACAAAGCCTCGGTCATGAATAAATAATCAGTTTCAAGCATCAAAATCATGTAAATAAGTAAAGAACAGTGAAAAGAAAAGAAGGCAGATTGGATATATGTATATATGTACAATATGACTTATAAATATAAATATAACAGCAAGGTATATTTATGGCCTAACCCACGATACCAAGTCAGCATGGATTGGTCAACAAACTAATAAGTAGGGTGAGATAAGGAAAGAAAACCTTAAAAAAATAAATTAAGTCATACTTCATACACTTCTCAGTATTTATCAAATAAATACAAAACTTCAAAGATTTTTTATTAATTCATATGTACATATTTTTCACCAAACTCTTTTTCTAAATATTTCTAAAAATGTATATAAAAATATAAAAATAAGTTAAAAATATTACCTTGTATATATACCAAGAAATCCTACTTGTAAATTGTAAATCTCAACTTCTGAACATCATAACTTCTTCATACGAACTCCAATTTCACTCTACTCACCTTTAAAGTGAAGGATATAGAGAATCCTTAAGCGCATCACGGAAGCGTGTCGATCGCATCGTATGCAATCGGAGCAACTAGTCGTACTAGATGCTAGATGCAGCGGAAATTAAAATTTTAACTTTAAAGATGAAACCACATGATCACGAGAACACTTCTCGGATCGTTTCATCAAACCACAAAGTACAAGGAATACCTCTTGAAGCGTGGTTGTGATCGCGAGATCCCAAAGTAGAGATCCTCCTATCTTAAGTCCGATCCACGAAGAACGCACTTGCGGGCACGATGATGAGTCGCGTCCCTCCCGCAATCCTCGATGAAGATCCAAGCAATAGATCCCCTGATTTCGTCAAGCGAAATCCGTCGTCTTCCTCTACAGCAAGTAGCCACGAAGAAGAAGGAGATCCTCGAGTCGTCGAAGGCGAAGGCGAGAACTTCTCTCCTTTCTCAACAATGGTGGTCGGCCACCCTATGGAGAGAGAGAGCACGAGAATGAGAGGGAGAGAGAATAGAGTTCTTCAACTCAAGAATGTTGTGTCTTGGAAAAGGCTACCCTAGCCCTCCTTTTATACTAGTTTAGGGTCCAATGGATCTCAATCCATGGGACTCATGGATCCAAGGGCTATGCTTGGTCCATGCTAAATCAATGGCTATGATTGTTGTTGGTTAAAACCAACAACATTAATTTTAAATTAAAAAATGTTGCAACATTATCAACATAATTTAATTTAACATAAACTAATTAAGAACTAATATGATAAATAAAATGGAGTCAACCAACCTCCCTAAAAAAGGGTTGCGTCACCCATGAACAATTCATGGGTGACGCCACCTATGAATGGTGGTTAATTTTGGCTCCTTTTTATTATCTTATTATTCCTCAATTAATATTCACCAAATTAATTCCCAATTAATTTTGTGAATATTTCAATCATGCCATTGAATATTATGTGAATCATATTCACAACCCAAACTAGTTAGTAAATTGCATTTCCAATTAATTAATAAATGTGAATCTAATCCACATTATTAATTAACAAATGCTATTCACATTGATTCTCTCTCTTATATATGTATATTATAAATCATATTTATAATACACATATATATATCATGGATAGTGTCATCCACATTCTCTTAATCCTCGATAATTAAATCCCATTTAATTATCTTAGATAATCATTCTCACAATATGAATTTTATTCATATTGTACTTGATAATTAAATCTCATTTAATTATCTTGGACACATTCTCATAATATGAATCTTATTCATATTATATTTTGATAATTAAATCTCATTTAATCATCAAAACCTTCTTGCTTGGATACTGAATTCATCATAGGAATTATTCTTGAACTCCTTCAAGAATAATGTGCCTTGTCCACAGATACTTGGAGATAAGGACAAGGCGATTGTATTGTTCCACATATAGTGACTTGGATGTTGAGATCTCATCTCAAATCCAGATCTAACGGACCTCCCACAGATGCTTGATTAAATCAAGACCACAAATCCAATCTTCTCATTGAATCTGAATCCCATTCAGACCAATGTCCAACACTTGGACTAAGATCGGATTGCTTCTCTACTGAAAGGAGTCACTAAAATCCAGACCTGTTTCATCACTCCCTCGGAATGGAAGCGTCATGGATATACAATCGTTTATGATCACATCTCCCTTCAGGTATTCCCAATACCTATACATACTGCATATTGGAAGACCAATGATCAACCTGAAGATGAAGATCTATTTTATATTGTCTTCTTCAGGGTTTAATCACCAAGTTTCTCAATCTTGGTCATTGGGATTTGGTATCGATCATATGCTTTCCCAAAGCATATATCATACCTTCAAATTCTTGTCATGCTTCCAAAGCACGACGACCATGCATGGAATTTGATCGGTCCCAATACCTCATGAGTGAGGTCATGTCTTCCGGTTCATAAGTGAACCTGTATGATCCCTTTGAGAGATCGTATTACTCATATGCCCTTATATGCACACCAGCTCACCGGTGTATAGACCTTGGTTAGGTCATCAACCTACTGGTCTGCCAAATGTACACACTCAGACATATAGTAACACATCTGTCTCCGGTCAGAGGATGTGTGCCTATGCTGTGACCGCATTCAACATAGGACTTAGGTTATCTCGATCTCGCTAAGTCAACCCATTGACTTAACTAATCTGACACCTCCGAATCACTATTCCCATGCAGAGGACCTGCATCAAGGGGTCGGTCAGATATCAGCCTATGTGAGAAAAGGATTGCCATCTCCTACTCAGGCTGGAGATCATCTCTTAATAATCATTTGACGGTGCTTGATGAGTCCTCTATCTAACCCATTAGATATTCATCCAAGCACCAGCCTCTATGATTCATTTAATGAATCAACAGTTGTATGATCATTAAGATAGCCATGGTACATAACCCTAATTGTACAGAGGGACCTATTATGCAAATTATTTGTTCTTCATTTCAGATCAGGGAATGATACGTGCAATAACATTTATTGCATAATGGCTCACCGTGGGCTCGCATGTCCAACATAAAGTTCATAAAATAATACTCTAATTAATTAAGATGGTTTCATCGAATTCAGAGTCCGTTTGCAAAAAAGTCGATTTTGGGACCAAATGATAATAGGGTTTCTGGGCTATTTACTTTATGTAACACACATTATTTATAGTTTTATTAATTTTATACTTTCTAATTATTTTCATGATCTTGTAGTTTTACCCTAATTTATTTCAGAATTTTTGGAGCTTATTTATTATTTTAATAAAATCAAAAACCCTAAATTATAGGTAAAAATGAACTGGCTAGATAAAATCTGTATTAATTAATATATGTAAATTAATTCATTAAAATCCCTAAAAATTCACATAATATTTATTTATTATTCTAATAATTAAGAAAATATAAAATTAAATTTTAACCATTTATTTATTAAAATAAATATTCAAAACTCATTTATATATACATATTTATTAATATAATATTTATATTTCAAATAATATTTATTATTTATGAAAAGTAATTATTCGGTAAATTATATAATGAATTTATTTACATTTCTTGTATTTATACCTATTTAAAATAACCTTATTTATTATTTATTATTGAATTTACAAGCTATTTAAACCATTTGGCCAACCAGGTGCCGACTGGTTCATCTTCTCCACGAAGGCTGTTAGCCTCTCTGTTTTGGCCGGCCAACTTCTACCATTTATCGTGCACGCATCTTAACTCCTTCCGATGACCCAAGACATTGGATCTCATCTCTAAACAACCTACTAACTCACCCACCATTGGATCTAATTTGAATCCTATGCAATCTCTCTATTTAAACCCCCAAACTCACCATTTCACAACTAACTTTCCAACCACCTGAAACACTCCAGTTCCAGTGGCTGACCTTCTACCTTTCTTGCCTTGTTCCGGCCATCTGAATTGGTGACAGCACCTAGGAGAAGCCTCGCGTGGAAGAAGAAGCATCGGAGGAGAAGTTCCAAGGTTGATCCCAGCCTTGCATCGCCGCCACCGTGCGTCCATCTCCGGCGAAGGTCGATCGTCGAGCAGCGATTCGAGGTAATACACCTCTGAAATCCCAGACCTATTCCTCCACCTCTATCAAATTTCATCTCGAATTTCATGTCACGATTAGCGTGGTTAATACCATCTTTAGATATTTTAATCTTCCATCTTAGACGCAGATCAAATCCCAACTTACAATTCGTTTCAAATCGATTCAAATAGCATTCCTTTTCTCGAGGTTTTTACACTTGTTTGCATTTAGTCTGGAAACAATCATTATTTGAGCTTGCGAAACCATAATCATTTGGCCGATTCTTCGTGAATCGAGCACATCTATCTGTTAGTTGCAGGTTCTTCTTCGATTTGGTGCAACTTAAAGTCATCTGGAACCTTCGATCTTCTCGAAAATCACCTTCAAAGGAGGTGCCCCAACCTCCTTCAACCTCCAGCTTAACGAGGCTCTCAACTTCATCACTTTTCCACCGCCGCTCGGAGCCAACTCCGTCTGACGACCACCGCGGGCGAGCTCGAGGGTTAGAGGAGCTAACCCTCTAGCCCCGCAGGAGACCCCAGTCCACCGTCGATCGCCTGAGAGAAATTAAAGAAGAAGCTTTCGTCGTCAACTGCTGAAGAAACTCAAGAACGTGAAGAACGCCAGATGTCACAAGCTATTGACACGTGGAGGGCGTGGACGGCCAGGATCAGCGCGCAGCTTCTATTCTCAGCCCTTCGTTCTGAACCGGTGGAAAATTTGTAGCATAAACTCTGAAGACTTCCAGAAATTAATCCCTGCTTCAGAAAGTTTCCAGATTTGCATTTAGGTCCCTCTACAGGGACCTAAATGTAAAACATTTTAGTTCTTTGACAAAATAGCCCCTGTAAGGACCTGATTGTAGAACTTTTTATTACTTTTTCTTGCATTTATACCCCTGGGCTGTAGGGGGTCTTTAGACCTATTTTTGACCTCATTTTTTGTAGATTCTCTTGGGGTAGTTACATAACTACCTCCGCAAGTTTTTCATTATTTTTTTCGTGTATTTTTCTCATGTTTTTATCGTGTTTTAATTCGTCGTAAATCGATTCCGTTTTGTTTTGTTTTTGTGTGCTTGTTCGAGTCCATTGCTCATTCCGTTCCACCTACTATATAGTATCATCTACCTATATTCCACCTATTATATATTAAATAAATCTTGTGAAGAATATAACTTTGAAAAATTAAATAAAATTTGAAAAAGAATAAAATTAAATAAAAACTTAAAAAAAAGAAATAAAAATTGTAGCTTTTCTTTGATCGTTATAAGAAGAGATAAAATAAATCACGAAAATATTCTCTTAAAAAATTAGAGTCCCCTATTCTGTCTCCTTGAGTTTGACCCATGCACACTTACCTGGTAAAATAAATAGTGTAGATTTTTCTCATAAAACTGAATTTGTTTGATCGACTGGGATCTCTTTGTGGTTTTTCTACACTAACAACTTTATAACATTAAAAGCCGCAATCGAACATCAGCTTGCATCAAAATGGCACCGTTGTCGGGGAGAGGAGCAAGCTAGGGCCACCACTCCAAACCAGAGATGTCTTCACAGGCCCAGGCACTCAATCAGATCATGGATATGCTGATTATGCTCCAGATTGCACCTAAAACCGAGATGGAGCAGGTTAACCGTCGTCTGGACGAGTTGACCGCACCAAAGACCACTCTTCCAGCCCAGCCTCAGATGAACCCGAGCAACAAGAGGAGGCATCCAGATCAGGTTGATACTACAAGTAAGATCTCGTTTCCCGAATTTTTATCTAACTTCATTCGTCTCATGAGTGGTAGATCACCATGAGCACCTGCTGGAGTAGAGGTAAGGGCACTAGAGAAGCATGAGCAAATCCATGAGCCGAAAGATTCTTATACCGAGGAGGAGAACCAACAAGTTGATGAGGACCACTTCGCAGACTCAAGAGAAGGGAGCGATGACGATACAGTTGATATGGACACTAGCGAATAAGAAGATGACATCACGCCAGTCCATGCAGAGACTCCCGAGAAAAACATTTCTTCCCTTGTTTTAGAGAGTTTTGTACATAATTTTGAAACTCTCGATGTACAAGGTGATTCAAATACGAATAAAGATTCTGAATTTCTGACTCCTGACTTTGTTACTTTTCCCGATGCTCTGTTTGGAAAAGGAAAGAAAAATAACAAAAAGAATGATGTGACTCCAGAGACCGGACGTTTACTTAAAGATCACATCTTTTTGAAGATCCCGCTACATGATGCCTTAGATCATTTTCCCACGCTTAAGAATCAATTGAAAAACCGATGCACAATGCGTAGCAAAAAGAGATCCCGTATAGAGAAACATGTTTTGACTAAGGCTACATCTTGTGCTATACAGAATAAGCTACCGAAGAAGAAGAAAGACTCAGGTGCACATTATGTCAGATGCGAGATCGCAAAAGCCGAATTCGACCACACTGTCTTAGATAATGGTTCCTCGATCAATCTAATACACTCTTCTTTACTCGATAAGCTCGAGTTAGGACCTCTTTACAAATACCGCGCGATCCTTCAGTTTGTTGATAGATCCGTAAAGAGACCAAAGGGTATATTAAGGAACGTTATCATAACCGTGCTGGGTCTGCAATTCCCAGTGGACTTTACGATCTTGGACATGGATTGCCCTACATAGTTACACCTTACCCCAATCATTCTTGGGAGACCTTTCTTAGAGACCGCAAAGGCTCACTTCAATTATGATACAGGAAAGGTATCTTTTCGTACCGAGGGCAAAAAATTACATATAGAAACGGCGAGAGATTCGGACACATCTAGTGATGAATCTTCTGATTTTCTGAGTTCTTTAGCCACCTGCGATTACATGGATGAGGTCCGTCTTGACGACCTCGAAAGGTATCAAGTAGAGACCAAAGATTTCCTAGACGAGGATGGGTCCGGGATTACGGTTGGCAGTTCTTCAGACGGTACTTTATATTTTAGTCTGGATGATGAGAAGCAAAGGGATCATACTTCTGACAAACTTCTTGCAGACCTTTCAGATTCAGAGACTTTACATGTTTCCTCCACTTCAGATAATCTAGAGACAGAATTTTATTTAGCTGAGCTATTTTCCGTTGATCATTCTGAGGAGTCGGATGATGTTTTGAACATCTTCTGTAGTTCGACTTTAAAACACATCGACATGGTGGATAATCAGAATGCCGACAAATTCACTACTGATATAGATCCCATTACTAATACAGAGGGTGTTTCAGCAGAGCCAGATTCTACATTACTAGAGTTAAAGACTTTGCCACCAAACATGAAATATGCTTTCCTTGCGGGTCCACATCAACGGTTTCTGATCATTATCATTTCATCTTTGACCGACAATCAAGAATCTCGTCTAATGGAGATTCTAGAAAGAAACCGCAAGGTTATTGGGTGGACTGTATACGATCTATGCGGGATTAATCATGCTTTGTGTTCTCATCATTTCTATCTCGATCACGACAACAAACCCTCCAGAGAGTTTCAGCGTAGGATGAATCCAGTTTACGAGAAGTTATCAAGAAAGAGATTACAAAATGGTGCGACGCAAGCTTTATTTATCCCATCTCCAACTCTCAATGGGTTAGTCCATTATTTGTTGTCCCGTAGAAGTCGGGAATTCAGATGGTTAGGAATGAGAGTGGAGAAGAGATTCCAAAGAGAGTAACCACGTCGTGGTGGGTGTGCATTGATTACAGAAAATTGAACACTACGACGAAGAAGGACCACTTCCCTTTGCCTTTTATAGACCAGGTCATAGAACGGTTGGCAGGGAAGGAGTACTTCTGTTTCCTTGATGGTTACTCCAGATACAACCAGGTATCAATTACTCCTGAAGACCAGGAGAAAACCACCTTCACATGTCCGTTCGACACGTATGCCTTTAGACGGATGCCCTTTGGATTGTGCAACGCTCCTGCTACTTTCTAGAGGTGTATGCTTGCTATTTTTGCGGACATGGTCGGTGATTTTCTAGAGGCTTTTATGGATGATTTTTTGGTCTATGGTGAGTCCTTTTACGATTGTTTAGCGCACCTAGACCAGGTTCTTCGAAAGTGTTGTGAGGTAGATCTCATTCTATCGAGGGAAAAGAGTCATTTTATGGTTACACACAGGATCGTGTTGGGTCACGTCATCTCCCAGCGAGGCATGGATGTTGACCCTGCCAAGGTGGATGTCATCAAAAGACTCGAACCATCATCCAACATCAAACAGTTACGGTCATTTCTGGGGCATGTCGGCTTTTACCGATGGTTTATCCAAGACTTCTCCAAGATTGCTCGACCGCTAACTAAATTATTAGGCAAAGACATCAAGTTCTTGTTAGATGATAAATGTCTTAATGCCTTCCTCACACTTAAAGACAAATTATCAATGCTCCTGTCCTATAGCCGCCTGATTGGTCTATACCCTTCGAGATCATGATGGACACTTCAGATTTTGCTGTCAGGGTTATATTAGGACAGAGGAGGAATGGACTTTCCATTGCCATTCACTATGCCAGCAGAACTTTAGATGATGCTCAGAGAAATTACACAGTGACAAAAAAGGAGATGTTGGTATTGGTATTTGCTCTAGACAAGTTTCGATCATATCTTCTTGGCTCTAAAATCACAATCTATACTGATCATTCAGCTTTCCGATTTCTGATGGAAAAGGAGGATGCTAAGGAACACCATCTTTGATTGATTCTATTACTTCAGGAATTCGATTTGGACATCAAAGATAAACCTGGGGTAAAGAATGTGGTAGCTGATCACCTTTCCCGATTACATTCAGATCAGCCTTCAGATGAGTACACGCCGAAGATTGCAGAGAGATTTCCTGACGAGAGCATCTTTGCAGTTACCAAACTTCCGTGGTACGCAGATATAGTGAATTTCTTGGTCACACAGAAAAGTCCTCAGGGTTGGCCAAGGAATCGAGTTGATAAATTAGTTTCTGAGGCACGATACTACCACTGGGAGGATCCGATTCTTTTTCATGAAGGACCGGATTGTGTTTACAAGCGTTGTATTCATCATGAGGAATATAATAGTGTCCTCATCTTATGCTATTCTTTAGAGTCAGGAGGACATCACTCAAGGAAGAGGACATCACAGAAGGTACTACAGAGCAGATTATGGTGGCCGACTCTTACTAGAGATGCCTGCACATTCGTGAAGAGTTTCCCAGATTGTCAGAGAGATGTAGGGACAGTCAGTGCTAGAGATGCAATGCTGATGCGACCCGTTATTATTTGCAGGATTTTTGATGCATGGGGCATAGATTTCATGGGACCGTTCCCTTTTAGCAGCTGCTTTGAGTACATTCTTCTCATTGTAGACTATGTTAGTAGATGGGTGGAGGCTATACCCGCACGAACCACAGATAGTAAGATAGTTTGCAAGTTCCTAAGGGAACATATTATTTCGTGGTTAGGGATTCCACGTATTCTTATTTCTGATGGGGGTAGCCATTTCATTAATAAGGATGTCAACAAGCTAGTGAAGCAATACGACATTGATCACAGAGTAGCTTCTCCTTACCACCCACAGACGAACGACATGGCTGAAGTTTCAAATAGGGAGGTGAAATCAATTCTCCAGAAATTAGTACGACCGGATAGAAAGAACTGGTCACTGCTTCTAGATCAGGTTCATTGGTCATATCGTACTGCATACAAATCTCCCTTAGCTACTTCACCATTTAGATTGATTTATGGAAAGCCGTGCCATTTGCCGGTAGAAATCATGCACAAATCTGAATGGGCTATTCGAGAAATATTACTAGATGTACAGAAAGCAGGAGCCAAGAGAAAGATAGATCTGAATGAGCTGGTAGAGATTCGAAATCAAGCATATGAGAACACACTCATTTATAACGACAAAGTGAAGAAATGGCATGACAGGCATGTTCGTCATAAGATCTTTGTCCCAGGGCAAAAAGTCTGGTTGTTCAATGCAAGATTGAGAATTTTTCCTGGAAAATTAAAAAGCAAGTGGGAAGGACCTAATATAGTCAGAACAGTGCACGACAATGGAAGTTTAGCAATATCAGATGTGTCAGCTAGTGCAGAGCCGTTCATGGTTAACGGCAGATGCTGAAGCACTTCGTCGAAACTAATGATCATCTGGCACGTACTGAAGTGATCTATTTTGTACAGGAATCATGATCAACCTTTCATTTCATCTCATCCTGTACAAATTCTTTTGAGCCATTCGATTTTTGGAGATCCGCAACACTTGTATATTCTTCGTAGACCACAATTGTCCCCATTTTTGCTCGTCTTCTATGATTAGAATACCTGATCCTAAGTATGGGGGGCCCGATTGTTCGCTAATTTACGTTTTATATTTTGTTCTGATTCTTTTGTATATTCTTTCTTTTTCACAAATCACTGGTCTCCGATTTTTGGCTACACTCTTTTCTATACTTAGGATGCCTTATCCTAAGTATAGAGGGGACCGAGTGATTTCGATGATTTCGTATTCTTTATTCCTTTTGATCCTTCGTTGTATATTCTTTTTACTCAGTCACCCCGTTTTTGTTCTCCCGTTATACTTACGATGACCTGATCGTAAGTATGGGGGGTTGCTAGACTTGTACTCTTTTTTCTTTTTTACCCACTTTTACTTAGCACGAGTTATGTCCTTTTTCTCTTTTGATGCTATGAGGACATAGCACAAGCTAAGTATAGGGGTTGCATATATATTGTATATATACTTTTGTCCATAACTCGTACTTTTATGTATTTTCTATATTATAAAATCCATAAAAAGTGGGTAAGGGTTAATTTAAAATCCATATATTTATTTATTACTTATAAAATCCTTGTAAATAAGTAAAATATGTTTAAAATTTGTATTTAAAACTTGTAATTAAAATATGTATTTAAAATTTGTATCTAAAATTTGTATAATACTTATTTAAAATCCTTTTTATTAAAATATGTGTAAAAATCATTTAATCCTTGTAAAATCCTTTGTAGATAAAATCTGTAGAACACATTAGATATTTAACTTAAATAGAGTATATCTTTTAAAATTCATGGATAAAAACTTGTTTATAAAAATCATAAAATCCATAAAAAATACAAAGTCCTAAAAGTCAACAAAATTACAAAAGCCTTAAAATTTATAAAAATGAGTAAAATTCAGAAAATATACTTCACAAAAACATGGTTGCATTTGCATTCGCATTTTTCGGAATAAGTTTTATTTTTGGAACTAAGGATTGAGTCTAGTATAAAGGATGGAGCTTGATTACGACCTTTAACTTTCGTTGTAAGGAGCCTAGTTAGGATCTGGAATTTAGACTCTTCAGGTCTTGTGACTTAAAATCTTTGGGTTCCATAAGACCATATTCTTGAAATCAAGTCATATGTGCTTAAGTAGACCATTTGGAGTCATCCGTACAACTCTACACCAGTGAACCAATCTTGAACACCTGCACTCTACACTTAGCTCGACTCGCATGGAGTTACGAAGGGCAGTACATCTTGGTAGTGCATTTCTATCCTTATCTTTGTGGCAGTGACGTCTAAAGACGGGAGAGATTGGGGTTGAGATAGTTGCTTCGGATGAGGGAAGGATCTGCTGACACAATTTTTCTAAGACCTCAAAAACGGGACAAAATAAAAAGATGCTATATCCGTCGAGGCACAAAAAGATGAATGCTGTGCAAGCAAATTACAAAGTCAAATCAAAGATGAAGCCACCAAGTAAGACCACAATGGTCCAAGCTTCCACCAAAAATACATGCACATCTTAGTGAAGACTTAGCTACACCGGTTGAGATTCACAAGGAGGCGCATCTACACTGGTCGCACTCCACTTCTTTTCTCAGTCTTCTACTTTCTTTCTATACTCGATTGTGGACATAGCAGAACTGACCTCAGAAGGGAATACCTCCCTCCCCGAGGAAAGAATAGCGGGATGAGGAAGCCATAGAAGTGTATAGCCGGGATGGACAGTTTCTTTATTTCTCTAAGCAGGAAGAGCTAAATCAATTCACACACTATACAAATTGACTTCAAGGATGATAGAGTTTGCGATATGAATGAGTGAGTCTGAACTAGCCAATGAAGTGATCTTGAATTAGGAGTTTTGGAACATGTGGACTATTGAGGATAAAATCCTAATCTTAGTTAAGGCTCCGACAAAATGCTTGTTTCAGGACTGATCGATCTCTGTCCTTTGTCTGTTCTCATGAATTGGTTTAGGAAAACAAATTCATTCTAACTTTCTTTCTTTTTCACTTACTTTTCAAATAAGTGTTTGCGAAGGGACTAGCAAGGTTTAAGTATGGGGGGTTGATGAATCCATGATTCATTAACTTTTATGTCGCATTTTGTCTTAAAACTCTTAACAAATGCATGTAAATATTCATTAATTCCCATCTTTTAACAAAGCCTCAGTCATGAATAAATAATCAATTTTAAGCATCAAAATCATGTAAATAAATAAAGAATAAAGGAAAAAGAAAAGAAGGCAGATTGGATATATGTATATATGTACAATATGACTTATAAATATAAATATAACTGCAAGGTATAGTTATAGCCTAACCCCCGAGACCAAGTCAGCATGGATTGGTCGACAAACCTATAAGTAGGGGGAGATAAGGAAAGAAATCCCTAAAAAATAAATTAAGTCATACTTCATACACTTCTCACTATTTATCAAATAAATACAAAACATCAAAGATTTTTAATTAATTCATATGTATATATTTTTCACCAAACTCTTTTTCTAATTATATTTAAAAATGTATATAAAAATATAAAAATAAGTTTAAAATATTACCCTGTATATATAACAAGAAATCCTACTTGTAAATTGTCAAAATCTCAACTTCCGAACATCATAACTTCTCTATACGAACTCCAATTTCACTCTACTCACCTTTAAAGTCTCTAATTAATAAGGATGGTTTCATCGAATTCTAAGTCCGTTTGCAAAAAGTCGGTTTTGGGACCAAATGACAACGGGGTTTCTAGGCTATTTATTTTATGTAACACACATTATTTATAGTTTTTATTAATTTTATAATTTCTAATTGTTTTCATGATCTTGTAGTTTAACCCTAATTTATTTCAGAATTTTTGGAGCTTATTTATTATTTTAATAAAATCAAAAACCCTAAATTATAGGTAAAAATGAACTGGCTAGATAAAACCTGTATTTATTAATATATGTAAATTAATTCATTAAAATCCCTAAAAATTCACATAATCTTTATTTATTATTCTAATAATTAAGAAATATATTATTAATTTTTAATCATTTATTTATGAAATTCAAAATCCAAAAACTCAATTTATTTATATATATATATATTAATATAATGTTTATATTTCAAAAAATATTTATTATTTATAAAAAGTAATTATTCCATAAATTAGATAGCGAATTTATTTACATTTCTTGTATTTATACCTATTTAAAATAACCTTATTTATTATTTATTATTGAATTTACAAGCTTTTTAAACCATCTGGCCAATCAGGTGTTGACACGTGTCAGCACCGGGTTCATCTTCTCCAAGAAGGCCATTAGCCTTTCTATTCTAGCCGGCCAATTTCTTCCATTTATCCCGCGCGCATCTTAACTCCTTCCGACGACCTAAGCCATTGGATCTCATCTCCTAACAACCTATTAACTCGCCCACCTATGGATCTAACTTGAATCCCACACAATCTCTCTATTTAAACCCCCAAAGTCACCATTTCACAACTAACTTTCCAACCACCTGAAACACTCCAGTTCCAGTGGCCGACCTTCTCCCTTTCTCGCCTTGTTCCGGCCATCTGAAGTGGTGACAGCACCAAGGTTGATCCCAGTCTTGCATCGCCGCCACCGCGCGTCCAGCTCCGTTGAAGGTCGACCATCGAGCAGCCATTCGAGGTAATAAACCTCTGAAATCCCAAACCTATTCCTCCACTTCTATCGAATTTCATCTCGAATTTCATGCCACGATTAGCGTGGCTAATCCCATCTTTAGATAGTTTAATCTTCCATCTTAGACGCAGATCAAATCCCAACTTTCAATTCGTTTCAAATCGATTCAAATAGCATTCCTTTTCTCGAGGTTTTTCACGCTTGTTTGCTTTTAGTCTGGAAGCAACCATTATTTGAGCTTGCAAAAACATAATTTGTTGGACGATTCTTCATGAATCGAGCACATCCATCTGTTAGTTGTAGGTTCTTCTTCGATTTGGTGCAACTTAAAGACATCTGGAACCTTCGATCTTCACGGAAATCACCTTCAAAGGAGGTGCTCCAACCTCCTTAAACCTCTAGCTCAACGAGGCTCTCAACATCATCGCTTTTCCACTGCCGCTCGGAGCCAACTCCGTCTGACGACCACCGCGGACGAGCTCAAGGGTTAGAGGAGCTAACCCTCTGGCCCCGTAGGAGACCACAATCCGTCGTCGATCACCTGAGAGAAATTAAAGAAGAAGCTTTCGTCATCAGCTGCTGAAGAACCTCAAGAACTTGAAGAACGCCAGACGTCACAGGCTACTAACACGTGGAGGGCGTGGACGGCCAGGATCAGCGCGCAACTTCTAATCTCAACCCTTCATTCTGAACCGGTGGAAAATTTGCAGCATAGACCCTAAAAACTTCCAGAAATTAATCCCCGCTCTAGAAAGTTTCCAGATTTACATTTAGGTCCCTCCACAGGGACCATAATGTAAAACATTTTATTTCTTTTACAAAATAGCCCCTGTCAAGCATCTGATTGTAGAACTTTTTAATACTTTTTCTTGCGCTTATACCCCTGGGCTGTAGGGGATTTTTAGACCTATTTTCGACCTTATTTTTTATAGATTCTCTTGGGGTAGTTACACAACTACCTGTGCGCGTTTTTCATTATTTTTTCATGTATTTTTATTGTGTTTAGACTCCATTTTGTTTTGTTTTGTGTGCTTGTTCGAGCCCATTGCTCGTCCCGTTCCACCTACTATATAATATCACTACCTATATTCTACCTATTATATAATAAATAAATCTTGTGAAAAATATCACTTTAAAAAATTAAATAAAAATTGAAAAAGAAATAAAATCAAATAAAAACTTAAAAATTAAAAAAAATAAAAATTGTAGCTTTTCTTTGATCACTTTAGAAGAGATAAAATAAATCACGAAACTATTTTTCTTAAAAAATCAGAGTGCCCTATTCTGCCTCCTTGAGTTCTGACCCCAGGCACACTTACCTGGTAAAATAAATAGTGTAGGTTTCTCTCATAAAACTGAATTTGTTTGATCGACTGGGATCTCTTTGCAGTATTTTCTACACCGACAACTTTATAACATTAAAAGCCGCAATCGGACTTCAGCTCTGCATCAGTATCCTAAGCATAGTATATGAGCAAAATGGGGACGATTGTGGTCTACGAAAAATATACAAGTGTTGTGGATCTCCAGAATCGAATGGATTAAAAGCATTTGTACAGGATGAGATGAAGTAAAAGAATATCATGATTCCTGTACAAAAAAGATCACTTCAGTATGAGCCAGATGATCAGTGGTCTCGACGAAGTGCTTCAGCATCTGCCCGTTTACCACGAACGACTTTGAACCAGGTGACACATCTGATATTGCTATACATCTATTGTCGTGCATCGTTCTGACTACATAAGGTCCTTCCCACTTGCTTTTAATTTGCCAAGAAAAATTCTCAGTCTTGCATTGAACAACCAGACTTTCTGTCCGGGACAAAGATCTTGTGTCGATTATGCCTGTCATGCCATTTCTTCACTTTGTCCTTATAAATGAGTGTGTTCTCATGTGCTTGATTTCGAATCTCTACCAGCTCATTAAAATCTATCTTTCTCATGTTCCTGCTTTCTGTGCATCCCAGTAAAATTTCTCGAATAGCCCATTCAGATTTGTGCATGATCTCTACGGGCAAATGAAACGGCTTTCCATAAACCAATCTAAAATGGTGAAGTACCTAAGGGAGTTTTGTAGCAGTACGATATGCCCAAAGAACCTGATCTAGAAGCTGTGACCAGTTCTTCCTATCCGGTCGTACATAAATTCTAGAGAATTGATTTCACCTCCCTATTTGAAACTTCAGCCATGCCGTTCGTCTGTGGGTAAGGAGAAGCTACTCTGTGATCAATGTCGTATTGCTTCACTAGCTTTTTGACCTCCTTATTAATGAAATGTCTACCCCCATCAGAATAAGAATACGTGGGATCCCTAACCGCAAAATAATGTGTTCCCTTAGGAACTTGTAAACTATCTTACTGCTTGCGGTTCGTGCGGGGATAGCCTCCACCCCTCTACTAACATAGTCTACAGCGAAAAGAATGTACTCAAGCCGCTGCTAGAAGGGAACAGTCCCTGAAATCTATGTCCCATGCATCAAAGAACTCGCAAATAATGACGGGTCGCATCGGCATTGCATCTCTAGCACTGACTGTCCCTACTGCTCTCTGACAATCTGGGCAACTCTTCACAAATGTGCAGGCATCTCTAGTAAGAGTCGGCCACCATAATCCGCTCTGTAGTACCTTCTGCGTTGTCCTCTTCCCTGAGTGAGTGTCCCACTGCCTCTAAAGAATGACATAAAGTGAGGAAACTAGTATATTACTCCTGAGGAATACAACTCCTGCAAACACAATCCGATCCTTCGCGAAAAAGAATCGGATCCTCCCATGGTAGTATCGTGCCTCAGAAACTAGTTTATCAACTCGATTTCTTTGGCCAACCTTGAGGACTTTTCTGAGTGACCAGAAAATGGACTATATCTGCATACCATGGATGTTCGGTAACTGCAAAGATGCCCTCAGCAGGAAATCTCTCTACAATCTTTGGTGTATACTCATCTGAAGGCTGATCTGTCTGTAATCGGGAGAGGTGATCAGCTACCACGTTCTTTACCCCAGGTTTATCTTTAATGTCCAAATTGAATTCCTGAAGTAATAGAATCCATCTAAGAAGGCGTGTCTTAGCATCCTTCTTTTCCATCAGAAATCGGATAGCTGAATGATCTGTGTAGCTTGTGATTTTCGAGCCAGGAAGATAGGGTCGGAATTTATCTGAGCGGATACCACTGCCAACGTTTCCTTTTCTGTCACTGTGTAATTGCGCTGAGCATCATCTAATGTTTTGTTGGCATAGTGGTTAGCGATGGGAAGTCCATTCCTCCTCTATCCTAATACAGCCTCGACCGCAAAATTTGAAGCATCCGTCATGATCTCGAGGGTGGAGACCAATCAGGCGGCTGTAGGACATGAGCACTGATAATCTTTTCTTTGAAAGTTAGAAAGGCATTAAGACATTTATCATTTAATAAGAACTCGTTGTCTTTGCCTAATAATTTATGTTAACGGTCGAACGATCTGGGAGAAGTCTTGGATAAAACGTCGGTAAAAACCGATATGCCCGAGAAATGACTCTAACTATTTGATGTTGGATGGTGGTTCGAGTCGCTTTATGACATCCACCTTGGCAGGGTCAACCTCCATGCCTCGCTGGGATATGACGTGCCCCAACATGATCCCTGTGTGTTAACCATATAATGGCTCTTTACCCAGGAAAGAACGAGATCTACCTCACAACACTTTTGAAGTACCTGGTCTAGATGCGCTAAACAATCATCAAAAGGACTCACCATAGATCGAAAAATTCATCCATAAAAACCTCTAGAAAATCACCGACCATGTCCGCAAAAATAGCAAGCATACACCTTTGGAATGTAGCAAGAGTTTTGCCCAATCCAAAGGGCATCCTTCTAAAGGCATACATGCCGAACGGAACATGTGAAGGTGGTTTTCTCCTGGTCTTCAGGAGCAATTGATACCTGGTTGTATCCGGAGCAACCATCAAGGAAATAGAAGTACTCCTTCCCTGCCAACCGTTTTATGACCTAGTCTATAAAAGGAAAAGGGAAGTAGTCCTTCTCCGTTGCGGCGTTCAGTTTTCTGTAATCAACGCACACCCGCCACGACGTGGTTACTCTCTTTGGAATATCCTCTCCACTCTCATTCTTAATCATCTGATTCTCGACTTCTTGGGACAACATGTAATGGTCTAACCCATTCAGAGTTGGAGATGGGATAAATAAAGCTTGTGTCGCACCATTTTGTAATCTCTTTCTTGACAACTTCTCATAAAATCGGATTCAGCCTACACTGAAACTCTCTGGAGGGTTCGCTGTCATGATCGAGAGATATATGATGAGAACACAAAGCAGGATTAATCCTGCGGAGATCGGATACAGTCCACCCAATAGCCTTGCGGTTTCTTTCTATAACCTCCATCAAATGAGATTCTTGATCGTCGGTCAAATATGAACTGATAATGACTGAAAACTGTCGGTGTGGACCCGCAAGGAAGGCATATATCATATTTGGTGGCAAAGTCTTTATTCTGGTAAGGTAGATTCTGTCTCTGTTGAAACCTCATCCAAATGTGTACTGGGATCTGTATTGGTTGTGGATTTATCTATGATTTGTTATACCACTATCTCAATATACTCTAGAGTCGGACTACAAAAGATGTTCAAGACAATCATCCGACTCGCTACTATGCT
Organism: Ottelia alismoides; assembly: GCA_037367405.1. Classification (NCBI taxonomy): domain Eukaryota; kingdom Viridiplantae; phylum Streptophyta; class Magnoliopsida; order Alismatales; family Hydrocharitaceae; genus Ottelia; species Ottelia alismoides. The sequence goes on along the minus strand of JAZKJV010008779.1, from coordinate 244,169 downwards.
CATCCTGAGACTGATCAGAGGTAAACAACTTAGCTAAATGAAATTCGGTCTAGATCATCTGAAGTGGAGGAATTTTTTAAGGTCTCTGAATATGAAAGGTATGCAATAAGATCCTCAGAAGTCTGATCACCTTTGCTTCTCATCATCCAGACTAAAATATAAAGTTCCTTCTAAAGAATTGCCCCCAGTAGTCTCGGACTCGTCCTCTGTGAAAGCACTCTTGGGTCTCTACTTGATATCTTTCGAGGTCGTCAAGACGGACCTCATCCATGTAATCGCAGGAGGCTAAAGAACTCAGAAAATCAGAAGATGCAACACTAGATGTGTTGGATTCTCTCGACATCTCTATATGTACCTTCTCTCCCTCGGTGCGAAAAGATACCTTCCATGTATCATAATCGAAGAGAGCCTTCGCGGTCTCTAAGAAAGGCCTCCCAAGAATGATTGGGGGTAAGGTGTAACTGTGTAGGGAAATCCATGTCCAAGATCGTAAAGTCCACTAGAAATTGCAGACCCTGCATGGTTACGATAACGTTCCTTATATACCCTTAAGGTCTTTTACGTTTCTATCAGTAAACTGAAGTATCGCATGGGATTTGTAAAGAGGACCTAACCAAGCTTATCGAGTAAGAAGAGGGTATCGGATTGATCGAGGAACCATTATCTAAGAGAGTGCGATCGTATTTGGCTTTTGCGATCTCGCATCTGACATAATGTGCACTCGAGTTCTTCTTCTTCTTCGGTAACTTATCTTTATAGCACAAGATGTAGCCTTAGTCAAAACATGTTTCTCTGTACGGGATCTCTTTTTCGTACACGTAGTGCATTGGTTTTTCAGTTGATTCTTAAGCGTAAGAAAATGATCTAAGGCATCATGAAGAGGGATCTTCAAAAAGATGTGATCTTTACGTAAATGCTCAATCTCTGGAGTCATAGTATTCTTTTTGTTATTTTTCTTTCCTTTTCATACAGAGCATCGGAAAAGGAACAATGTCAGGAGTCAGAAAATCAGAATTTTTATTCATATTGGAATCAGTTTGTACATGAGAGTTTCAGAATTTATGTACAAAACTCTCTAAAATAGGGAAGAAATGTTTTTCTCGGGAGTATCTGCATGGTCTGGCATGATGTCATCATTCTAATTCGCCAGTTTCCATGTCAACTGTATCGACATCGCTTCCTTCTCTTGAGTCTGCAAGGTGGTCCTTGTCAACGTGCTGGTTGTCCTCCTCAGCATCAGATCTTACTGCTCATGGATCTGTTGCTGCTCCTTTAGTGCCCTCTCTCTACTCCAGCATTTGCTCGTGGTGATCTACCGCTCCATGAGACGAATGGAGTTAGATAAAATTCCGGAAACGAGATCTTACCTGTAATGTCTACCTGATCTAGATGCCTCCTCTTGTTGTTCGGGTTCATACGAGGTTGGAGCAGGAGTGGTCTTCGGTGCAATTAACTTGTCCAGACGACGATTAACCTGCTCCATCTCGATCTTATGTTCTATTTCGAGCATACTCAGCATATCCATGATCTGATTTAGTTCCTGGGCCTGTGAAGACATCTCAGGTTCGGTGTGGTGGCCCTGGCTTGCTTCTCTCTCTTGCCTTGGCGTATATTGCTAGGAGGTGGAAGGCTGAGAGTATCTCTACGGTGTGGAGGGAGATTGTTACGGCCGTTGATAAGGATAAGTCTTGTGGATAGTGAGCAGAATACTTGTGTGATTGTGGTCTCTGATAAAGATCTCTGGTAGAGCTGCTGCTGCTGAAGTATCTGGGCGGTGCTAAAAATGTGGACGTCCATGTTGCGGATGATTGTACGGCTGCTGCTGATGATGCGGTGATATACTCAGTTGCTGAATCGGAGTATACCAAATCCCGTTAATATTGAGAGTGGCTTGTGGCTCAACCTCCATCTCTACAGTGTTGTTGATCTGACCGGGATTGGCATGAGACTGATCCTCATGTCAATCAAATCTACGGAGTCTCTGGCTCGCTCTGTACGTAGTGAATCGGACGGGTGGGTGGAGCGGGTAAGATCCTCCGTGTTGGTTGTGTGTCGAAGAAGACTGGCTCTATTGGTACTGAAGTTGAAGCTAAGAAACCATCTTCGAAAGATCACTCAGCTGCTGAGGTAGAGATGAGAGTTTGTCCAACTCTCGCAGCGGCTGTAAGTCCTGGACTTGCTTCTGAATCACGTCCCCACCAACGTTAATTTCTCGCTAATGAATCCCATGTTGGTGTTTGATTCAGATTCTGAAATGTTAGCCACCTTATGATGCTCTCGGTGATGTGGTGGCTGAGAGGCTTTCTGAAATGCCCAAGTAGAGTCAATGACTCTTGAGTTCTTAGCCATCCCTTCGAAGATGGCCCAGAATGACTCGGCATACTTGTTCAATAACTGCCGCCACTTGCGGCACTCACGAGCCCCTGGATATCTGGCTGGAGTCCTCCAAAATAATTTTGAACTAGCACCTTCATTGGTATCTCATGATGCAGGCATCTCTCCGTAAGGTCTTTAAATCTATCCCATGCCTTATGGAAAGACTCTTGCGGAAGTTGTGTGAAATTGGAGATTTGACTCCTCATCAGGTTCATCCTCCCTAGAGGAAAATATTTACACAGGAAAGTGGTCTTCAGATCGTCCCATGTAGTAATTTCCCTTCCCAGATGACTCAACCAGTAAAGTGCCTTATCGGCTAAGGTAAAAGGAAAGGCCTTGAGGCGTACAACCTCTTGCATAACTCCTGGATAACTAGTTGTACCGCAAATCATCTTGAATTGCTGTAAAAAAGGTAAACGACTCCTCTGTGGCATTCTCGTAGAACTTGGGAAGCAGTGATATGAAAGACGGTCTCAACTCGTATGACCCTTGATTCGCGGTAGCCGAATCTAGTGATGGAGCGTTCTTGCACCCGGGTCATACTCTTCGCGTAAAGTAGCGGGAACCACTGCAGGCGATAACTGGTTCCCGGCCCCTGCTCGCACCGCGGCTATCTCAGCACGCACCTCATTCTGAGTTCTGAATTGTTCTCGAATCTGAATATTCATCTGTGGAGTATATCGAAATCCCTATCGTGAGATTTGGAGTTTGGTCTTCCTTCGTGATGTTCCTCAGCTGATGTCCTCTCATCTGCTGTTGGTCCTTTGCTGCGAGCCATCTAATTCAAATCGTCTATGAAAGAAAAGCTCTCGTAAGAACTCAGCGAAAAATCGACCGGAGATCTAGATGTATTGAGGCAAGGGTCTGCCTCAATATTCTGGCTAGGAGGCGAGGGAGTCTGGGTCCGACTCTCCTTGAGATAAGATGGGACCAACTTGAAAAGAGAGTCATCCCAAGCTTGTGAATATGTACAAACGATAATTAAAAAACATTTAGTCATCTTAGATCTCTTTTTCTCTTGAGCCCAAATAATATGAATCAAACTCACATTATTCACATCTTTGATAATTTTTTATTTTTTAATTTTTATTTGATTTTATTCTTTTCCAATTTTTATTTATTTTTCAAAATGGTATTTTCATACAATTTATTTACTATATAATATGTGGAATATATGTGAAATATGTATGATATTATATAGTAAGTGAAAACGGGCGAGCAACAGGCTCGAACAACACACCAAAACAAAAGAACACCGAGTCTATTGGTCACGGTGAAAATAAGACAAAAATGCACAAAAAACTATTGAAAACTTGCTGGGGTAGTTGCATAACTACCCTAAAAAACTACGAAAATTGTGTCAAAATTGGTCCAAAACTCCCCTACAAGCCAGGGGTATAAGTGCGACAAAAGAAACAGAACTTAAGGCAAAAAGATCCTCAACATGTACTGCTCTGAAAGAAAAACAAGAATGTTTACATTTATGTACCTGCACGGGGACCTAAACGTAATATCTGGAAACATCGGAGGTCATTGGAAAATCTTAGACTCTTCTGGATTTAGTGCACAATTTCTCTACAGTTCAGATGGACGGATAAGATTATAACGTGAAATCCGATCTAGTCCGTCCACTGATGTCCACGTGTCAACAGTCTGTGCACTGGGGTTGTTCTTGAAGTTCTTCGCAGTTGGACGATGATGGCGTCTTTTCCAAATTGTCCACGGCGGCTGGCGACAATCTGAGATCTCCAACGGGGCCAGAGGGTTAGCTCCTCTAACCCTCGAGCTCGCCCATGGTGGTGGCGGTCGACGATGGCTCAGAGCGGCGGCTACAGGTTGACGAAGGTGGCGGTCCACTGTTCCCGGCGGATGATGAAAAGTTGTTGCGTCTAACTTGAGTCGCGAATTTCTTGATGATGGAGAACTCCAGATGCATTGAAATTGCCCTGAATGAAAGCTGGATCTGCAAATCACGATTTTATATGCTCAATTTGCAAGAAATTGACCAACAAGTTAGGTTTGCAAGATAAAAATATGGTGTTTCCAGACTAAATGCAAACAGGCGTGAAAAACCTCGGGAAAAGAAGCCTGATTTGATTCGAATGTGAAACGAAGGTGAGGTGAGATTCGATTAAGCGTCTAAGCTAGAGGACTAAACTAACTAATGATGGGATTAGCCACGCTAATCGTAGCACGAGGATCGAGATATAATTCCGTGAAGTGGAGGAGTAGATCTGGGACATGAGGTGTATTTACCTCTGGTAGCTGCTGCGATGGCCGATCTTCGCCAGAGCTTGACAGCGCGCGTGGCGGCGATGCAAGGCAGAGCTTCGCCTTGGAACTTCTCCCCCCACGATCCCTCTTCCACGCAGGGGTAGCCTTCAGGTGCTGTGGATGGGGGGTCCTTGATGGGGCAGGTGGGGTGAACCAAGCGCTTGTGTGAAGGAAGAAGCGAATCAAAAGGTCTGGTCGAGTCGAGGTTATTTACCGGTACATCCTTAGTTCGCAAAGCACTGCTGCATAAACAATGGATCCCCTGGACTGGAGACATGTGGGATGTAGGAAAGGAGTATTGAATTGCTTTGATATCGCGTAGTTGCTTGGAAGTGTGAGGCTTCCGGGAGGACCACAGGACTTTTGTAAGGCAACAGAAGCGATTGACCTTCTATCTATCGACCGACAACAACAAGACAAAGAGTGGGATTCTCTTCTTCGCCCTTGATCTCCGAAGCATCAACTATAGGAGACTAAAATAGGCCTCTGTACCTGTAGTGGAGTGCATTAAGTAGTAAGGGTGAGTCGCAGGGGGCGTTAGGGGGGGGGGCGGGAAAGTCAGATGGAGCAAGGTCTTCAGGGGGGGTTCCTCTTCTTTTCTATGGTCAAAAGTCGTCGGTCATATAGATGGCTCTGCCCGCCACCACATATGTATCAAAATTCCCATCCGGAAGCATCAAAGAAGAAGACGAGATGAGGTGGTAGCTTATTTTGCTAGGTGATAACAGGGGTACTCCCACGAGGGTCACCATAAAAAATAGAAGTGTTGTCGCCGAGGCGACCACTCATGGAAGACCGGTGTTAATCAGCAATTAACCCACAATCCAAAGAATACAACAATCAAGCTCAAAACATATGTGAATTAATCTTTATTTTACTCTACCATAAAATGTATAGTGACAAATATGTAGAGGTCGAACCACAGAGAGCAACACAAAATACCATAGCCTACGTGCCCAATCTTAGTCATCCTTGTGTGGGTTTTTTTTTTTTTATATATATTTTTTTTTTATTATTATTAAAATATAATACTTAAGTATCATGTATACATATAGATATATATACTTATATAATACAAATTCATTATATATATATACATAGAGGTTAGGCCATAGAGCTTATAATACATGTAATATATATATATATGTGTATCTAAATATAATATAATATATACATATATATATATATCCCCTTTTTTTTATATCTTATTAAGATTAAAGAGATTACATATTACTAGATATATATATATATAAATTTTTTCTCTTTTTTTTTTTTTTTTTTTTGGATATATAGATATAGGTATATGTACATAAGAGGGGTGTTATAATTTCACAAAAATACTAAAAAAGGTCAAAAATTCAGGAAAAGATCTTTTTGGGATTTTCATGGCTTTTTACTGTTTTTATAGTTTTTGGGTATTTTTGCAAATATTTTTAGCATTTTAAAATAGCTAAATCAAAGCAAACAGTGGACTAGGTACTGGCCGTTACGAAAATAGAGATTAAAAATATCTAACAGCCTCAAAAAATGTTCCCTTTAATTTTCTAATAACAATAATAAAATATAGCTTAAGTAGGGCCTGAGTTTATATTTTTCTGATTTTTCTTTGATTTTTTATATTTTTTTGAAGTTTTTGGGTATTTTCGAATTTTTAAGGTTTTCTTTTTGAGATTTTTAGGGATTTTTGGTCTGACACTAATATAGGACGAAATACACCACATATAATTTTTTTGGAATTTTTCAGGGCATTTTCATATTTTTTTGGGATTTTATGAGTTAGACAGGGACTTAAAGACAAGTTTTTGATTTTTAATAAATGCAAAAAGGCAACAAAATGCAAAACTAAAAATATGGCGTTCAAGCATGACCAAACAGGAGCTTAAGTCTATTTTCTCAAGATTTTTAGATTAAGTATGAAGCACAAAATAAATAGACAAAGCCTTCAAAAATTAAATGGCCTGGCAGGGGTATTTTTGCAAATAAAATAGTTGGCAGGGGCATACATGCAAAAATTACAAAAAAAAAAAACACTTTAACTTTATTTTCAGGACCATTCCATAAATACAAGAACCCGGCAGGGTTTAGATGCAATTTTCACGCGCCTCACGTGGTTGCTGCACGTGAGGCGCGGAGGGTCTAAAATGCAAATATGTAAACATCAGGGGGGTTCACTGCAATTTTTACGACTTATTTACAACGTAATACTTTATTTTTGGGTGTAAACTCTAAATACAAAAAGTATAGGGGTAGGGTATGAAATTTACCCCTAAAAGAAGGCCTTGCATCCTGCGGTGCTGGAAGCGCCACTTATACACGTGGCAATCATCTGACGGCGGACTTCGATTCGGCGATGAAGGGCTGGGATTAGAACGTCCCAGCTGATCTGACGGTGGGTGTGCTTCTCATCGGACGGCTGGCATGCAATCTGGGCCGTCCCGCTCGATCCAACGGTGCAGAGGGCACCAGGAAGAACTGGGAAGGAACTCGCCCTCGGCGAGCTTCGATCGGGTAGCTCGGGCTCCTCCGGGCACCTCCCGCGCATCTGGAGCGTCCTGATCGTAGCTGGGAGGCTTCCGCGTCGTCTGACGGTGGTCTCATGGCTCCTGGGGGCCTGAGTCGGTGGAGCGAGGTCGGAGAAGAAGGTGGCCCCCAGGAACCTCTTCCTGGTCAAAGCAAGCCCAGAAGGGCTCGATTCCTCGTGGTACCTGCACAGGAAGAACCGCGGCGAGAGAGCTATCTCCTCGACCCGGGGTTATGAAGCCTGCGGTGCAAGATGGAGGTGGGCGGAAGGGCTCCGGCGAGCGGCGGAGTTGGAACCCTGATTCACCAAGACCGAGGGTCCTGGGTTGATCTGATGGGTGCGAAAGATGGAGAAGACGACGAGGAACGAGATGGGATGATCGAGGTGGTCGGATACAGTGAGGTTCACGATGAAGAAGTCGGCCGGAGCGGAGCTCCGGCGAACTTCGATTTTTGCTTTTTACGCTAATGTGATCAACTAACAACTAACTAACTACTGAAATGAAATGCTAACATTAAAAACTACCTAAAAATGCATTAAAAGGACAGCTCTTATACCTGGGGGCCTCCAGGGAGCAGGGCGGACGCCGGAGCTCCGCCGCGTCAAAATTCTCCTCCCTCCGGCCGAGTCTCGATGCTGGGCGACTCCCCTGTCACGAGGAACGAATCCAGGCACAAGATCTAGGCTTTAGGTTGGAATGAAAGTGGCCAATTCGAGGAAGGAGGGGGAGCTTTTTATTTATAAACATTGGCAGGAGGCCCTATTGACCGGCGATTATTGATCGATCCAACAAGTATCTAGTTGATCTATGATCTTGACGGGCATCATGGATGATCAGAGGACAAATCTTGTGAAGGAAGCGAGTGCGATGGTTCACTAAGCCAGGCGGGAAAAATGGCGGAAATCGGGGAAAAGACAGGTTGCGTGAAGTCAGACGCCTGGAGGTCCAGTTGACCGGGGTCAACTCGCGGAGGGACTGGGTTGGTCCACCTCAGCCCGCTACAAGACAGAATAGGGAATATTTCGCGAAATTGAATTATTTGGCATAGTAAATGATTTTATCATTTTTTTCGTATAAAATAAAAAATGTGTATTATTTCATGTAGTATTTATTTATGATTTTTATTTATTTTTTTTGGATTATTTTATTATGGTTTTATTAAAATAATGTGTATATGTATGTATTTACATGTGTTTTTGTGTATTTTATTTTTAATTTGTTTATTTTATTTTATTATTTTATTTTCTTATTTTATGAATTTATAACTTTATTTTTATGAGTATAAGGTATTTTTGTTTGATTTTTATGTATTCATTTACATTTTCAATAAACATGTATATGTATAAGTAAGTATACCTATAGGTATTTTACCTATAGATTATATACATCTTATTTATTTAGTGAATTTCTTTATTTTTTTCTTTTAGATTTGTATTTTTACTATGTTTTATGTAATATTTACAACATTATAAAAAAAAATGCGGATGAATAAAGAATAAAGGAATAAAATCCCCTTTTACATATAAGTGGTATAGGTATTTTGTCTATGTGGTACATAGACTTATTTAATTTTACAAATTATTTTTGGTTTTCTTTTAATATCAATATGTATAAGTATTATATACATTATTTACAAGATTCTAAAAATATGAATTTGTAAGAATAATAACTATTGAATAAAATGAATATTTTAATCGGGTATTATATACAATGAGGGTCAAAAACCTAACTTCCACAGATGGACTCTAAAAATTATGAAACTATTTTTATAAAATAGTTCATGAAATGCTATGTACAATTAAAGGTGAGTTTGGGTGATTTGGAGTTTTTATTTGCAAGATATGGGTCTGTGAAGTTGAGATTCCTGCTTTTTATTCTGGGTATAAAATGTACACTGAGTATTATTTTTGTACAAACTCAATTTTGTATATTTATTTACATTATTATCTACAACTTTCATGTACAAAGTTTCTTTATTTGATGAATAAATATTTATGTACAAAATAGGTGTCAAAATGCATAAATGAATAAATAAATGAGGTATTTATTGTATATCGGCCCTTATCTCCCCCTACTTTATTCCTTGTCGACCAATTCCATTCTGGCCTTGGTCTCGGGGTTAGGGTCATAAAATATTTGCAATATTTTATTCCTTTTTCTTTTCTTCTCTTATTCTATAATTTTGGCATTAAAAACCTTATTTTATGTATAATTAATACAATAAATAATGGATGCTAATATGAACACATTAATGCCATTTACATGCATTTGCTGGGGTTTGTTAGGCCAAAATGATAGAATAAAGGCGATGAAATGGAGATTCATCACCCCCCTATACTTGCCGTTGCTAGTCCCTAGCAAACACTTATGCAATAAGCGCAAAATGAATAAAGAAAAGAAAAAGGAAAATGCAAGAATGATAGAGTGAATTGGGGTGCTTTCAGTGCCATGCAAGTCCTTACAAAATCTGAATTTGGAGCTCCTGTCAGACCTTGGGTGTGAAGGTGTGTGGAACCTAGTCGGGAACCAGCTCTAAAGTACAACAGCCTTCGGTAATCACAGAACTCGGTTCAACCCTCCTCAATAGCCGGGTCAGAACTAGTCTACATCATACACAAACCCTTATGACTATGGAGCTGACTTGTACAGTGTAAGTGATAGTGGCTCCCCACCTCAGAAGTGGCAAAGAAACAACCTCCCCCATCCTGGTAACTCTAATGCCTCGGTCTAGCAATTCTTTCCTCGAGAAGCGGGGTATTCCCTTCTAAGTTCAAGTGCAACCGGCTCAAGAAGAGGGGGAAGAAGTATAGACTTTTGGAAGCTCAGCCAGTGTAGCCGAGTCTCCCGCTGCAAGCTTCATGAGATGAAACATGGATACCATAAGCTTTTGCTTTATTGAACTATATACACTCCGGTGGGGTTATTAAATTTTCAATCCGACCCACCACTTTTTTGGAGTTCTCTTTCTTTTTCTTCTTCTTCTTTTTTTTTTTTTTTTTTTCAATTGCATCTGTACAACTTATCTACATGGTGCAGCATATATACAAGAAATTTCTCCTTGAGCCAGTAGACTATCCCTCTTTTGAAGCTTTATTGCGACCCACGGCTTCAGTCCTTAGACTTCATCACCACTAGACCAAGTTGAGGTGCACTTCCTTCACTATAATAAGAAGAGAGGTTCCACCTAGAAGTACTACCCTCATATGCTACCCCAAGCCAAAGGAAACTGCCTCCTCACCACCTCATCCATGGAGAGCTATGTGAACGGTGCAGGTGTCCAAGTTAGGTCACGGCCGACAAGAGTCATGCGTGTGTTTCGAAAAGTTCTAGTTAGTCCACTGAGGTGCCTTGAACCCAGCCCTGCTTTCTCAAAGAATTAAGTCTGACTGGACCTGAAGTACCTTAAACCTAGTTCCCATAAGGTTCCAGTGCAGTTAAGTGCAGTAAGGTCCAACCGAGCTCCACTCTGAGACTTTCTTAGACTGATTCAATCATCAAGCTTCACTCAAAAAGAATATGAATGGTATGCTTATGCTATGCACAATGAATGATGTACTTTTTCACAAAAATTTGGAAGGATCAAAGAATGTTTTTACAAAAAGAATCTCTGCACAGGAAGTACGAACTGAAAATGTTTAAAGAGTCTGTACATTTATTTACACAGGCGTGCTGCTTTGTTTTCAGAATTTTAGAAAATTTTTAGCGACTTTACAGGTATGAATGAAAGAGTTTATTTGGGTATGTATAGAAAGAATTGTATGTATCTTGTTTCTGATTTACTATTATCTGTAATGGTGTTCTTATTAGCTTTTTGAAAATAATTTTGCAAACTATAGTACACGATAATTTTTGCAATCCTTTACACACATTTGAAAACTATTTTTGCAAAGATTTTTCACACTATATGTAGATATATACAATTTTCACAATAATTTTGACAAGTATTTTTCAAAACATTTGCACATAGGTTTTTTTTTTGAAATCCTTTCTTTCACACAAAGAAAAATTTCGCAATCAACACAGTTTCACGCATTTGAAATCATTTCACATCAAATTTTTCCAAAACTGGTCACACTATTTTTCAAATCATACTGTATAGGTATCTGATTTATTAATCAGTAGGTACAAAAGAAGAAAAAATTGTATTTGACGTATAGTATGGTTCTGTTCTTATAAACTTTATTTGGCTTATTCCTCATTTACAAATGAAAGATTTTTGTGTGGATTCCTCAGACTTACTTCGAGAATCATTTTCACAAGGGTTTTTGAAACTCTAGTCCAAAATAATTTTGCAATATGTACACGCATTTGAAAACCCTTTTACAAATGTTTTACACCACACCGATAGATTTTTCAAAACAGTTTTTTGACAATCAACTTTTCACAATCGTTTGCACACTATTTTTCACATATTTAGCTTTCACTCAAAGGAAATAGGTTTTACACACAAACTAATCTTTTCAATCGTTGAATACTTGTTCACGCTATTTTCAAACAAATTTCACAAGATAATTTCACAAGATTTTTCAAAGGAGAAAGTTTCGTAGAACACTTTTCTGACTTACTAGTCAGTATAATTACAATGAGTCTGAGGAACTCACAATCATCTTTTATTATTATAAAGCTACTTTTTACATTTTATTTTGTGTTGTAGTGATATTTTATTTTTCAGTATGAGTTATGGCTTTTAGTATATACACAGTATATACGACCCCCCTATACTTAGCTTGAGCTATGTCCTCATAGATCGGAAGGAAAAGCAAAGACATAACTCGTACTGCGTATAGGCAGATCTAAAGAATAAATACGAATGAAATGAATGAATTAGAAGTTGACCGTCCCCCCTATACTAAGGATCAAATAATCCGAGGTATAGCAGGTGTACAAAAAGCGGGGAGGGTCAAGGGTGAGAATACACTGATCGTACTCAGATTGTCTCCCCCTATACTAAGGGTTAGATACTCCTAAGTATAGACAAGAAGAGGAGACAATGGAGAGGATCGAACAGAAATGAGAAACCCTAGGTGCACATCCCCCTATACTTAGGACCAAGTACGTCCTAAGTAGAGAAAACTATCTACAAAGGCAGCACCTTTTAGATAGAAGAAGAAAATAGATAAGAAAAAGAAGAAAAGAAGAAAAGAAGAAAATCAGAGCAATAATGGTTGGAGTACATTGTCTGAATCTTTTGGTGCTGCAAGAGGTGTAGAGATATCCTCGGGGTGCACTAACTGAATCGAGTCAACAACGGCCAAGAATGAATCTGGTTCCAAGTAAGGCTTTAGTAGTTGGCCGTTGACGATGAAGGGCTGTGCGTCAGGGGACAATTCTGATATAACAATGCTTCCGTTGTCACGCACTTCACATACTCGAAATGGCCCTGTCCACTTACTTTTTAATTTACCTGGGAATATCCGCAACTTTGCATCAAACAACCACACTTTCTGCCCAACATCGAAGGTCTTTCGTCTGATGTGCCGGTCATGCCAGCGTTTCACCTTCTCCTTGTACATCAAGGTGTTATCGTACGCGCAGTCTCGGAATTCCAAGAGCCTGTTCAGATCGTCCTTTCTCTTCTGACCACCTTTTCGTGAGTCCAAATTACAATTACTAATTGCCCAAAGGGATTTGTGAATTAATTCCACGGGCAGATGACATGGTTTTCCATATACAAGACGGTAGGGCGACATGCCCAAGGGAGACTTGTAGGCCGTACGGTAAGTCCAAAGAGCTGAGTCCAGGAGTTGAGACCAGTCTTTTCTGTTTGGCCTAACAAGTTTCTGCAATATGGTCTTGATTTCTCTATTGGATAACTCCGCCATGCCATTGGTCTGCGGATGATAAGGAGATGCGACGCGGTGATCGATGCCGTACTCCTTCGTTAACTTCTTGACCTCTTTGTTGATGAAATGACTACCCCCGTCGGATATGAGAATCTTCGGTATCCCAAACCGCGAAATGATGTTCTTCTTCAAAAACTGGCAAACTGTTTTGCTGTCGGCGGCTCGAGCGGGGATAGCTTCAACCCAACGACTCACGTAATCTACGGCAAGAAGGATGTGCTCAAAACCTTGACTGTTAGGGAAAGGTCCCATGAAGTCAATGCCCCATGCATCGAAAACATCTGCTATCTGAATGATTTTCAGAGGCATTGAGTCTTTTGCAGTGAGTGTTCCTTTCAGTCGCTGACAATCAAGGCATCTTTTAACAAATTTTGCTGCATCCTTAAATAAAGTGGGCCACCAGAGGCCACACTGCAATACTTTCGCTGCCGTACGATCTCCAGAATGGTGCCCACCAGATTCGAGCGAATGACAATGCTCGAGGACACTAGATTGCTCCGTCTGAGGAATGCATCTGCGCCAAATACAATCTGCTCCTTCCCTGAATAGAAGGGGATCTTCCCACTGGTAAAAGCGGATGGTCGACATGAATTTGTTCTTCTGATTCTTCGTCCAATCCGAAGGTATTACCCCAGAGGCGAGGTAATTTACAATGTCAGCATACCAAGGGAGAGCATCCACGGCTAAGATAGCTTCGTCAGGGAAGGTCTCTGTGATAGGTGCGTTGCTCAAAGGAGAGTCATGCTGCTCTATTCTGGAGAGGTGATCTGCTACCACGTTCTGAACTCCAGGTTTGTCCTTAATTTCCAGATCGAATTCCTGGAGGAGAAGGATCCAACGAATCAGTCTGGGCTTGGCATCCTTCTTCTGCTGTAGGTACCGAATAGCAGAGTGGTCTGTGAAAATTGTGACCTTTGACCCCAACAAATAGGATCTGAACTTCTCTAAGGCGAAAACCACAGCCAGCAGTTCTTTCTCTGTTACTGTATAATTTCTTTGAGCTTCATCTAATGTTCTGCTGGCATAGTGAATGGCATAGGGCGCCTTATCTTTCCTCTGCCCTAGAACAGCTCCAACGGCAAAATCTGACGCATCGGTCATTATTTCAAATGGAAGAGTCCAGTCTGGAGGCTGTAAGATTGGAGCCTGAGTGATAAGCTCCTTTAATTGATTGAAGGCAAGGAGAACTGGCTGATCAACAATAAATTCTTTCTCCTTGCACAAAAGTTCTGTCAGAGGTCGGGCAATGTGGCTGAAGTCCTTGATAAATCGTCTGTAAAATCCCACATGCCCCAGGAATGACCTCACATTCTTTACTAACTGAGGTGGCTGCAGGTTTGAAATGACATCCACCTTGGCTGGGTCGACTTCCATGCCACGTTTGGAAACGACATGGCCCAACACAATACCCTCTGTGACCATAAAGTGGCTCTTTTCCCATGAGAGCACTAAGTTGACTTCCCGGCATTTCTGAAGCACTCTGTCTAGGTTCTCGAGGCAAGAATCGAAACTGTCACCATAGACGGAGAAATCATCCATGAATACCTCGAGAAAACTGCCTACCATTTCGGCGAAGACTGCTAGCATGCATCTTTGGAAGGTTGCGGGTGCATTGCATAATCCAAAGGGCATCCTCTTGAAGGCGTAGGTGCCGAACGGGCAAGTGAAGGTAGTCTTCTCTTGATCCTCAGGGGCGATCGCCACTTGGTTGTACCCGGAGTACCCATCCAGGAAGCAGAAGAACTCCTTGCATGCTAATCTCTCCAAGACTTGATCAATAAATGGCAAGGGAAAGTGGTCCTTCTTGGTTGCTGCATTTAGGCGGCGGTAGTCAACACACACCCGCCAGGATGTCGGTACCCGAGTTGAAATCTCCTCTCCTTTTTCATTTGTGACCACAGTAAGCCCGGATTTCTTGGGAACTACATGCAGGGGGCTTACCCATTTTGAATCGGAGATGGGATAAATGAAGCCTGCATCACACCACTTTGTGATTTCCTTCATGACCACGTCCCGAAGGTTAGGGTTTAGCCTTCTCTGGAATTCGCGGGACGGCTTGGCGTCGTCTTCTAAATAGATATGGTGTGAGCACAGAGCTGGATTTATCCCTCGGAGGTCTGATACGCTCCAACCAAGTGCCTTGCGGTTCTTTTCTAGAATCTCGAGGAGTCGAGGTTCTTGATCCAGATTCAGCCTGCTGCTGATGATGACTGGATACATGTGTTCTTCACCCGTAAGGAAAGCATACTTCAGGCCTGCAGGAAGTGGCTTGAGTTCTGGTTTCAGTCTGTCCCCTTTACCGGTCACTTCTGATACCATGCTGGTGGTGGAATGTACTTTGAGACGAGTACCATCCTCAACATCCTGTTGAGATCCCAGTGATGTACCAAACGGTTCTGCGGTGAGCTGATTATGTTCGGTCTGGAGTGAATGCTCAAGAAGATGCGCCTGCATCTGAGAATCTGTCTCCCACAAATCATCGGAGCATATGCTGACCGTGCTTTCCAAGTCCTCCTCAAGAGTGAGGATTTCTCGGGTCCATGGATCGTCCAATGATAACTCTGAATCTCTGATCTCTGCAATAAACTCACAGTCTGCATCTGATGCTGCTTGACTCTCATCAATTGTGGCGTTCTGCTCCTTGTTCATGTTGATGGTGATTCGCTGGGTCTTCGAGCTGAAGGTGATCTTTCCAGACCCGTAGTCAACCACGGCGCCTGAAGTACGGAGAAATGGTCTGCCGAGGATGATAGGAGTCTGGAGCAGTGGTGCAGGAGAGTCCATATCAAGGACTACAAAGTCAGCTGGGAATTTCATATCCTGCACGGTAACTATCACATCTTCCAACAAACCGCGGGGCCGCTTAACGGATCGGTCAGCGAACTGAAGGATCATTCGTGTCTGCTTGAGCGGTCCCAGCCCGAATTCTTGCATTATGGACGAGGGCAGAAGGTTGATGGAAGAACCACTGTCAAGAAGAGTACGCTCGAAGACCTGATCGAAGATCACGCAACTGATCAGAGGTGCTCCTGAGTCTTGCTTTTTCTGGGGGAGGTTGGTGATAGCTGCAACTGTGGCCATGGACAGAACGTGTTTTTCTACCTCTCGGCGTCTGTTGTCTTGCGCTGGGCGACGCCTGTTAGTACATGCCTCTTTCAATCCTTTCTTCACAGCTGGCATGTATTCCACGGCTTTTAACAAGGGAATCTCAACAGTCAATTTATCCAAAATATCTACAACACCTGGATCAGTCAATGCAGTTTTTCTTTTTGCCATTTTTTTGGATTTTTGTATTGCATGAGGAAAAGGAATATTCACATTACTGGCAGGAAAATTAAAGTTCTTATTTACATCAAGATTATCGCCCACAGAATGTTGTACATCCGGACTACAAAAAGGCGTACAAGCTGGATTTAACTCTGCTGGTGCTGCTGGGCGATCAAAAAGGGTAGCATTGGATCCATCGGCTGGCACAGGATCGGCTGCTGCTGGCGGCTCCTCCAAGGCTGGCGCGGCTTCACTTCTGCTACAGGCTTCTTTTTGGTGTTTTTGTTTTTGCGGATTTTTTTGTATTTTTGGCTGGAATTGCTTCTGGCAATGCACGACGGCTGGACTGGCTTGTCCTTCCTCTTCCTCCTCACCCGCCCCTGGAGCTGGCACGGCTGATGCGGAAGATGACGATCCACCTGTTTCTTTATTCACCCCATATCTGGTAGCAGGCGGAGGCAAGGCCCTACCGCTCCTGAGAGTAACAGCATTAGAAAAAGCAGTAATATCATTATCACACGCGGACTGGACATCACATTCTACCTGCTCCTTCTTCTTGAAATTGTTGGGGTTGGCTTCGACCTGCGCCGGAATGGTAGTGCGAGTGGCGGTCAGGTCATCAAGCCGCTTGGTCATCTCCGCTAGCCCTTGGACAAGCTGGGCTAGATACTCCATGGTGGGATTAGCTGGGGGCACATCAGAAGATGCAGCGTGCATACCACGCTGCTGTTGGTTAGATGGATGGGGAGGCTGCTGATGGTGTTGCTGTGGTGGAGCAGGAAGTTGAAGTTGTTGGTAGGACGGAGAGGGATACTGCTGGTATGATTGAGGCTGAGCAGCCGCGTATTGGTGATACGGCTGTGGATGGCGATACTGTGGCTGCTGCTGATACGGAAAGTTCTGCCTCCATTGGTGCGCGAACTGAGGAGGCTGCTGGTGTTGCTGAGAGGGGTGCCCAAAACGACCACCCTGAGGTTGGTGGTACTGCCGGTTGGCAAATGGCTGACCCTGGAGTTGTCCCTGAGGACGGGTCGGCTGTGCATCATTAGTCCAAACCCCATTAACTTCCTGGACCAGGGGTGGTGGTGGGAACACTGAATCGGTGTCTGAGATAAACTCTGGTTGGTACACAACCATCTGCTGTTGCGGCTGGCTCTGATCAGGTGCCTGCACGTAGTACACGTGCTGAACTGTCGGTGGTTGCTGGCTTGGCTGAGGCTGGTGTAGCGGTGGTTGCTCGTCTTTTCTCTCAGCTGGAGCTTCGAGCGGTGCTGCCGACTGAACAGAATTGATGGTACCTACCAGCAGTTCTAGCTGCTTGGTGATGTGATCCAGTTTGTCCAAACTCTGGGTCCTCTTCTCTATTAAGGCGAGTTTTTCGAGATCTTTTGATCGCTTCTCGATAATGTCAACTTTGGAGAGATGCCCCCCGATGATGCTGAGGTTGGAGCTTTCATCTCTCTCTGATTCCTTAGATGCTGCCATGTGCACTTGCTTTTGCAGGATCTGGGGTTGCTTCTGATAAGCCTTGGATGAAGAGAGGGCGGCCTCTCCTTCGGCCATTTCTTCAAAGATCTGCCAGACGACATCTTCATCCTTATTGAAGTGTGAGCCCCCACATGCTGCGTCTACGAGCCTTTGACTTTCAATGTTCAGTCCCCCAAAGAAATGCTGAACCAAGCTGGTCTTCGGAATATCATGATGGGGACACTTCTCCTGCAGATCAGTGAATCTTTCCCATGCTTCATGTATCGACTCATGGGGTCCTTGGGAGAAATTACTGATACGGGCCCGCATCTGGTTGAGTCGACCCAGAGGGTAATACTTGTGCAAGAAGGCGGACTTTAGCTCCTCCCAGGTCGTCACGACCTTTCCCATATGATTGACCCAATAGAGGGCCATGTCCTGTAGGCTGAAGGGGAAAGCCGTCATCTTTACAATGTCCAGGGGGACATTCGGATAGTGGGTGGTGCGGCAAATGCGGGAGAATTGCTGCAGGTGAATGTATGGCTCTTCATTGGTGTTGCCATGGAATGCAGGGAGAAGGGCTATGAATTGGGGTTTCAGCTCGAAGTGAGCGTGTACCGGTGGGATGAGAATCCACTCGGTCATCTGGCTGTCTCCCGGATTGTATGTTTCCTTGAGGGTCGGTTTCGTCGGTGGTGGGAGTTCAGGATCATCATTGGGGTCATCACCACCGTCTCCTCCTCCACCTTCTCCTCCCCTGCCTCCTCTGCCTCTGCCTCTGCCTCTGCCTCCATCATCATGGTTCATCATATCATTCAACATATCCTGAAAAGCTGTCTGAGTGAGGGCCTGTTCGGTCAGCTGCTGTTGGATGGCCTGGATAGATGCCAGTAATTGTGCATTGACCTGATTCTGATCTGGCGCCTGTCCCTCTGGTGTGGGTGGCTGCTGACCCTTGCCCTTTCCTCCGGGAGCCATGTCAGGGTCTGAATCGGACGAAATGAACTCCGGAGTAGTCTCCAGGGCTTGTACTGTCTTCTATCTGCATAAGGAGATAGTCCTTGATCAGACAGCTTGTAATCAATGTTCAGCTGCCGAGATGAAGCTGGAATCCAGGTCAACCCCAGCATGTTGTAAATAGAGAAGGATGTAGACTGTAATCGACTTCTATTCACAACGGCGAAAGTGGGACAAAGGTGATCCCAGTTTATTGGGTGGTCAAGAGAAAGGTAGAAAACGAGGAGTCTAGAGATCAATCCGCAAAGTCCGGATCGAGTTCTCATGAATCACCTCGAAGTTATTGGCGGAGTTGAGTCCATGGAATCGATGTGGGTGTCGGCACGGTCCCGACGGAAACCATCCATGGATCAACTTCGCGAAGTACAAGAGAAGCTAGAATGTTGGATGAAAGATACGATGGTCAACGAGGAATACAAAGGAGTGCAAAACAGTAAAAAAAGGCTCAAACTGAGCGGGGGTCAAAGAGGAGTGACACAACAAAATTTTGTGCAAAGGCACGGGACTTGATTTTTGACCCTTAATCTAGATCCATACAAACACAATTCAAAATCGGGTTCACCAACTCACGCCATGTGAAGCCGTAAAGGTTCGGCTATTATCTTTTCATTTTTAGAGTTGTGATTTTTCAGGCATTTCTTAGAACAAGTCCTTAGTACGCTACCCTAAAGGAGAGAGAGTACTGCCGGAAGAGTATCCCGTACTTGTCCTCCTCCTGTGTAACCTGTAGTCTGTACTTTTTGGAGTCCTTGTAACCCTTCCTGGATCCCTACTCAGCCAAAGAAATAGAGAGAGGAAGCCGATAGGCGAAACCGCTACTTCGGTTCTCGCTCGCAACGGAATCACCCGTGAGCGTACAAGAACCTACTCGGACGCAGGACAATGAGACAGACACCCCCGTGAAGGCGTGGCCTATGCTCAATACTTCGGACAGGGTCGATGCTCATCACAACAGAGAGTCATCATTGGTGACCAAGCCCTACTCGCCTACGTACGATAGAAGCGCCATTACTTCGGAAATCCAGGCGATACACAAGGCAGTTGCAGACTGGGTTTTTGGCTCTAATCCTTAGGGGGTCGCACTCGCTCAAGGGAGTAGGGTTTTGGTCCCCCTCCAAAGTACCTGAAAACAATGAGGGCTTTATGAACCCGGTACAAGGATAGTCCATTACAGATTTTAATTAAGGTCAAAGTTTATTTAGCAGTCCCCTTGTTTTAATTTTTTTGGTTTTCACTTTTTTTGGATCTGTTTCATACCAGCGCCTAACGTTTTGGTAGATTTTTCGTTTAAGTCCTAGGTGCTCAAAATCAGAGGGAGATAGCGGAAAAGCCATGCAAGTGGTTCTATGATGGAAATCTCACCATTGAACCGAATGATGCATGCTGAGTTAGAAGACTTACAGTGCATCCCAGCTCTCTCCATGTGGTATGCAAAACAGAATTTTTAAACCTATCTACATGGCGGTGTGCATTCGTCAAAATCGCCCTAAACATTAGCTGTTATTAACGTGAAGAACCACAAGCTGGTCATTTATCTTTTACCCTAGGGTCCGGTCTTGGCTCACCCCTCCTCTTCTCGACACACTCGAGTTCAGGAGTAGCGCTTGATGGGGCTCGCTCACGGCACGTGGGTTAAGAGATAAATGACTTAGCTGTTTAAGTTTGACTAGATCCATACGAAGTAGACTATAGGAACATGCATTCTTATTAATGTTTGGACCTAGCTACCGAGTCAAGCAACCTATATCTAGGGGCTCCAAGCACACAAAACAAAGTAAAATAAAGGCGAAAAGCACAAAACAGCGGCAAACAAAGAAAAGAAGGCGGTAGAAATCGCGGAAAACAACGATGAGGCCCCCAGGTGAACAGACACCCAGGCACTGGACCTCATTGTGAAGAGTAGAGTCCTGTTAATTATTACATGCCAAAATAGTCTCTCTCTCACCATGAATTACAAAAATAATTTCCCTAAGTATCTAGCCTATCTAATGCCCCTCTCTTTGCTTCTTTGGTGCACTCTCCAGATGGTCATGAGAAGAGAAAACCATCCTCCTCCAAGCTCGGCTGCCTTGGCCTCCTAGGAAGCCATCCTTGCGTGGGAGTCCCTTGCATCAAAGTCACAAAAAGATTGCATTAGCATACCTAGTCAATTAGATAGAGCAGAGAAAAATAATCACAATAAATAAAGAGATAAAGCATGGTGATTAATGACATTAAAACACTAGCTGCTCACACAAAGAATGAATCATGAATTTACATTTTTATACAAGAATGACAAAAATCAATTTGGCTATGCTCATTGCTCCCCGGCAACGGCGCCATCTGATAACAGGGGTACTCCCACGAGGGTCACCATAAAAAAATAGAAGTGTTGTCGCCGAGGCGACCACTCATGGAAGACCGGTGTTAATCAGCAATTAACCCACAATCCAAAGAATACAACAATCAAGCTCAAAACATATGTGAATTAATCTTTATTTTACTCTACCATAAAATGTATAGTGACAAATATGTAGAGGTCGAACCACAGAGAGCAACACAAAATACCATAGCCTACGTGCCAATCTTAGTCATCCTTGTGTGGGTTTTTTTTTTTATATATATATATTTTTTATTATTATTAAAATATAATACTTAAGTATCATGTATACATATAGATATATATACTTATATAATACAAATTCATTATATATATATATATATACATAGAGGTTAAGCATAGAGCTTATAATACATGTAATATATATATATATATATGTGTATCTAAATATAATATAATATATACATATATATATATATATATCCCCTTTTTTTTATATCTTATTAAGATTAAAGAGATTACATATTACTAGATATATATATATATATATAAATTTTTTCTCTTTTTTTTTTTTGGATATATAGATATAGGTATATGTACATAAGAGGGGTGTTATAATTTTCACAAAAATACTAAAAAAGGTCAAAAATTCAGGAAAAGGATCTTTTTGGGATTTTCATGGCTTTTTACTCTTTTTATAGTTTTTGGGTATTTTTGCAAATATTTTTAGCATTTTAAAATAGCTAAATCAAAGCAAACAGTGGACTAGGTACTGGCCGTTACGAAAATAGAGATTAAAAATATCTAACAGCCTCAAAAATGTTCCCCTTTAATTTTCTAATAACAATAATAAAATATAGCTTAAGTAGGGCCTGAGTTTATATTTTTCTGATTTTTCTTTGATTTTTTATATTTTTTTGAAGTTTTTGGGTATTTTCGAATTTTTAAGGTTTTCTTTTTGAGATTTTTAGGGATTTTTGGTCTGACACTAATATAGGACGAAATACACCACATATAATTTTTTTGGAATTTTTCAGGGCATTTTCATATTTTTTTGGGATTTTATGAGTTAGACAGGGACTTAAAGACAAGTTTTTGATTTTTAATAAATGCAAAAAGGCAACAAAATGCAAAACTAAAAATATGGCGTTCAAGCATGACCAAACAGGAGCTTAAGTCTATTTTCTCAAGATTTTTAGATTAAGTATGAAGCACAAAATAAATAGACAAAGCCTTCAAAAATTAAATGGCCTGGCAGGGGTATTTTTGCAAATAAAATAGTTGGCAGGGGCATACATGCAAAAATTACAAAAAAAAAACACTTTAACTTTTATTTTCAGGACCATTCCATAAATACAAGAACCCGGCAGGGTTTAGATGCAATTTTCACGCGCCTCACGTGGTTGCTGCACGTGAGGCGCGAAGGGTCTAAAATGCAAATATGTAAACATCAGGGGGGTTCACTGCAATTTTTACGACTTATTTACAACGTAATACTTTATTTTTGGGTGTAAACTCTAAATACAAAAAGTAAGGGGTAGGGTATGAAATTTACCCCTAAAGAAGGCCTTGCATCCTGCGGTGCTGGAAGCGCCACTTATACACGTGGCAATCATCTGACGGCGGACTTCGATTCGGCGATGAAGGGCTGGGATTAGAACGTCCCAGCTGATCTGACGGTGGGTGTGCTTCTTCATCGGACGGCTGGCATGCAATCTGGGCCGTCCCGCTCGATCCAACGGTGCAGAGGGCACCAGGAAGAACTGGGAAGGAACTCGCCCTCGACGAGCTTCGATCGGGTAGCTCGGGCTCCTCCGGGCACCTCCCGCGCATCTGGAGCGTCCTGATCGTAGCTGGGAGGCTTCCGCGTCGTCTGACGGTGGTCTCATGGCTCCTGGGGGCCTGAGTCGGTGGAGCGAGGTCGGAGAAGAAGGTGGCCCCCAGGAACCTCTTCCTGGTCAAAGCAAGCCCAGAAGGGCTCGATTCCTCGTGGTACCTGCACAGGAAGAACCGCGGGCGAGAGAGCTATCTCCTCGACCCGGGGTTATGAAGCTGCGGTGCAAGATGGAGGTGGGCGGAAGGGCTCCGGCGAGCGGCGGAGTTGGAACCCTGATTCACCAAGACCGAGGGTCCTGGGTTGATCTGATGGGTGCGAAAGATGGAGAAGACGACGAGGAACGAGATGGGATGATCGAGGTGGTCGGATACAGTGAGGTTCACGATGAAGAAGTCGCCGGAGCGGAGCTCCGGCGAACTTCGATTTTTGCTTTTTACGCTAATGTGATCAACTAACAACTAAACTAACTACTGAAATGAAATGCTAACATTAAAAACTACCTAAAAATGCATTAAAAGGATAGCTCTTATACCTGGGGGCCTCCAGGGAGCAGGGCGGACGCCGGAGCTCCGCCGCGTCAAAATTCTCCTCCCTCCGGCCGAGTCTCGATGCTGGGCGACTCCCCCTGTCACGAGGAACGATCCAGGCACAAGATCTAGGCTTTAGGTTGGAATGAAAGTGGCCAAATTCGAGGAAGGAGGGGGAGCTTTTTATTTATAAACATTGGCAGGAGGCCCTATTGACCGGCGATTATTGATCGATCCAACAAGTATCTAGTTGATCTATGATCTTGACGGGCATCATGGATGATCAGAGGACAAATCTTGTGAAGGAAGCGAGTGCGATGGTTCACTAAGCCAGGCGGGAAAAATGGCGGAAATCGGGGAAAAGACAGGTTGCGTGAAGTCAGACGCCTGGAGGTCCAGTTGACCGGGGTCAACTCGCGGAGGGACTGGGTTGGTCCACCTCAGCCCGCTACAAGACAGAATAGGGAATATTTCGCGAAATTGAATTATTTGGCATAGTAAATGATTTTATCATTTTTTTCGTATAAAATAAAAAATGTGTATTATTTCATGTAGTATTTATTTATGATTTTTATTTATTTTTTTTTGGATTATTTTATTATGGTTTTATTAAAATAATGTGTATATGTATGTATTTACATGTGTTTTTGTGTATTTTATTTTTAATTTGTTTATTTTATTTTATTATTTTATTTTCTTATTTTATGAATTTATAACTTATTTTTATGAGTATAAGGGTATTTTTGTTTGATTTTTATGTATTCATTTACATTTTCAAATAAACATGTATATGTATAAGTAAGTATACCTATAGGTATTTTACCTATAGATTATATACATCTTATTTATTTAGTGAATTTTCTTTATTTTTTTCTTTTAGATTTGTATTTTTAATATGTTTTATGTAATATTTACAACATTATAAAAAAAATGCGGATGAATAAAGAATAAAGGAATAAAATCCCCTTTTACATATAAGTGGTATAGGTATTTTGTCTATGTGGTACATAGACTTATTTTATTTTACAAATTATTTTTGGTTTTCTTTTAATATCAATATGTATAAGTATTATATACATTATTTACAAGATTCTAAAAATATGAATTTGTAAGAATAATAACTATTGAATAAAATGAATATTTTAATCGGGTATTATATACAATGAGGGTCAAAAACCTAACTTCCACAGATGGACTCTAAAAATTATGAAACTATTTTTATAAAATAGTTCATGAAATGCTATGTACAATTAAAGGTGAGTTTGGGTGATTTGGAGTTTTTATTTGCAAGATATGGGTCTGTGAAGTTGAGATTCCTGCTTTTTATTCTGGGTATAAAATGTACACTGAGTATTATTTTTGTACAAACTCAATTTTGTATTTTTATTTACATTATTATCTATAACTTTCATGTACAAAGTTTCTTTATTTGATGAATAAATATTTATGTACAAAATAGGTGTCAAAATGCATAAATGAATAAATAAATGAGGTATTTATTGTATATCGGCCCTTATCTCCCCCTACTTTATTCCTTGTCGACCAATTCCATTCTGGCCTTGGTCTCGGGGTTAGGGTCATAAAATATTTGCAATATTTTATTCCTTTTTCTTTTCTTCTCTTTATTCTATAATTTTGGCATTAAAAACCTTATTTTATGTATAATTAATACAATAAATAATGGATGCTAATATGAACACATTAATGCCATTTACATGCATTTGCTGGGGTTTGTTAGGCCAAAATGATAGAATAAAGGCGATGAAATGGAGATTCATCACTAGGTAACATAATGGAAATGTATTGGACTACAAATCCTGGAATGACGGTTCGACCCTGTCCCTGGCCTCGGGGAGTGGCGAGCAGCACGACACTTTTTTCAGTCAAATGCTTTAAAGCGAATGGGACACTATCTAAGTGATTCGTGGGCTTCTTTGTTCTCATGTCTCCGGTGTCTTAGGGGCAGTACTAGCTTGGCAAATTCTTCTTTGCTTTGCTTGCACTGTTTTTTTGGTTCTCCGATGGAACGCGATAGTTAATAGGGGGTTTTGGACTGACTCAGGCTAGCAGCTTTGCCCTGCATCTGAGGCCTTTTGCAGTTCAGCTGACCTCTGAGGATTCCCGCTAGCCGGGTTGTGCAAAAAAATTTTCTCTTCTCGGCGGCGATTACAGATCCTGGGTCAGACTACTCAATGAAGATCAACAGTCTACCCCGCTAGCCAAAAGCCCCTTCAGATCAATCAAATCCGATCGGATCCCTCTTCTTTCTCACTTTGAGGCGACGATTCATCCTCCTTTCTGATCCCCAGAAATGCTTTTCTTTATATCTTTTCTAATTCATTGTTTTCCCCATTTACCTCATTTCAGTTCCATCTTGTCATGAACCTTCATGATTTACTGAAGCTTAACATCATTCTAGTAGGTTTATTGAGAATATGGTATAAGCTACGCAGAAATCAGAAAAGAAAAGCCTGGTGAGGTGAAAAGAAAAGTGGTCAGGACGTCATAGCACCACAGGGAAACGGGCCACTATGTAAGGCAAGTTTATTTATAAAAGATCACGATATATCGCTAGAGAAAAGCAACATAATATTATTCCAACTTTCATATAACTGAAAAATCAATAGCGTTGAATTCTGTTCTCCTTTTGCGTATAAAGGAGCTACGGAAATCCTTGCCCCAAAAGATGGAGTATCCAGGAGAACCTTTGATCTCTTGAAAAATTGGTGGAATCACATAGGGCTCTATCACGACTTAGGGGCAAGTATTAATCTCCTTCTCACCGCTATCTATAAGAGGTTAGAAAATCTCGAATGATCATCGGTGTTACAACAATTAGCAGACCGATCAATAAAAACTATTGGGGATTAATTGAGGCCAAAGTTAGAGATTTTGACTTTCCAGTGGACTTGATAATTCTTGACATAGACATAACTAAAGATCTTATCCAAACCCCCATCATCCTGGGACGACCATTCCTAGCCACCGCAAGTGACAATATCAATTGTAGAACAAGGCTATGGAAATGTCAATGGGTCAAGTTCAAATCAAAGTTCAAATAGATGTCTTTAAGGATAGAAGGATAGTATTTCAAAGTCAGGAAGACTACAGTGCCATCGATGTTCTCGAGGATTTAATGGAAGTCCAATCTTTCCTTACTCTGATAAACAATCCACTTCAAGCATGCATTTCAAATAGTGATGAGGTGGGGGTCAAAGCTTTGCTTGACTCACCTATCCCATCAAAACTTGATCTATGGCCTAATAGAGCCATTGCCTGAACTGTCTTCTGAGCCACTGCTCCCACCACCAGATCGTCGAGTTGAAACCACTCCCGAACTCGCTCAAGTATGTTTTCTTAGGTCCAAACAAGACCTTATCTATCATAATCTCCTCTAACCTCACATTTGACCGGTCAGTTGATCGATGTTTTGAAATAACATCAAGGTTCTATAGGTTGGACCATGGCAGCCCTAAAGGGCATCAATCCTTCGAATTATTTTGTTTATAGTAGCATTATATCCACATGGAGGAGGATGCCAAGCCTTCTAGCGAATTACAAGGCTGTCTAAACACAGCGAGAACTGTTTAAGCAAGAAGTAGTGATGTGGCTCGATGTGGGTATAATATATACAATATCTTATCTGACAGTGGGTGAGCCCAACCCAAGTCCTTCCTCAAAAGTCCGGACTCACGGTCGTCACATCCGATTCAGGTGAGTAGGTGCCTACTCACACATCTACCGGGTGGCGTCTTTCTATATATTCTAGAAAACTACATGCCGCCACTATTATTTAAATCATCAATCCTTAAACCCACTATCCTTTATTGACCCTGGAAAAACTTGCAGGGCAACAATATTACTGTTTCCTTGATGGATACTCTGGTTACAATCAATAGCCATGACTCCCTCAGACCCGGAGAAAACCACCTTCACTTGGATTTTTCAGGTAAGTAGCCTCACATTTGCATTCCTGAGAATGTCATTTTGGCTTTGTAATGAACCAGCTACCTTAGGGTTTCTCATGGCCATTTTCTCGGATATGGTTGGTGATTTTCTCGATGTTTTGATGGCCATATTTTTGAACTCATTTTTGACTCAATAATTGAAAACAGGTCCTCAAACGGTGTATTGAGGTCAATCTCGTTCTGAGTTGGGAAAAAATCATTTTATGGTCCGAGAAGGGATTGTACTGGGCCACATTGTTTCCGAACGTGGAATTGAAGGCCAATGAGGAATTGATCTCCAAACATCCACCCCCAACCTAAGTTGGCCAAGTTAGATCTTTTCTTGGGATTTTGATAGGCGATTCATCAAAGAATGCGCGAAAAATAGCCTTGCAAAAGATATGTCATTTGTTTGTTTTTGATGAATCATGCCTGAAATTTGACCACATTCGACGGGAGGCTATAACCAAAGCTCCAATAATCCAACCACAAAATTGGTCCTGAAATCATGTGTGATGCCTCTGACTATGACTAAGGAGCCTTTGACGAATAAAGGGTAAACAAGTTACTTGTAGTTATTCATTATGCAGTCGCACACTTAATGTTTCTCAATTTTCATATACTACTACAGAAAAAGAGCTTCTAACTGTTGACCCTTTACAAATTCCGCTCCTTTCTTCTAGGTTCTAAGGTTGTGGCATATACAGATATCTCCTCTCAAAGAAAGATGCAAAACCACGACTCATTAGGTGGATCTGACTCCTTTGATGAATTGGATTTCTAAATTAAAAAATCTGTTAGGGTTGAAGTCGTAGCGGACTATTTATCTGGCCTATGAACCTATACAGGCAACCTATCCAGGATCATTTTCCTGATGAACAACTCTTGGATGTTTCTAAGGCTGATCCCCCCTTATCAATAGTAGCAGATATTGTGAATTACCTGGTTGTTTGACAAATCCCCCAAGGTTGGTCCAAAGCAAAGAAGGAGAAATTCTTTACCCAGATTAAACAAACTATTGGGAGGACCCCGATTTGTTTCATATTTGTGCGGACCAAATAAGAAGAAGGTGTGTTCCTGAGAGCGAATTTCAAAGCATACTAACTTTTTCTCACTTGCTCGCATATGGGGCCACTTTTCTGGAAAGAAAACGGAGGCGCTATAGGTGTGTGTTGCAAAGCAGATTTGATTGGCCTTCATTATTAAAAAATGCACACAAATTCGAAATCCTATAATCTATTAGAAATAAAGCCTTTTTTTACTATAGAAGGAAATATGCCCAGAAGGGCCCAATATCTCAATAGTTGCCATTAACCCCCTTACTGAAATGAAAGTTGTTGACATCTTTGAGGGGTATTCTCTTATCTTTATAGAGTCAGCACATCTGTGCTTTCACTCCACTTATAGAGTCAGAATATGTGCAGACTATTCGGATGAACTTGGCCTTTGCATTGTTACGGGATTCTTATAAAAAGCAGCGCAAGTCGTCAGCTTCCTTCTTGAAGCTTGTCGCTTTCCCCATTGTTCCGTTTTATAGAGAGAGGCATGCCTAAAAATGAAATCCTTAGATGGCTTATCACCATTTGCCTTGGCATTACTATATGGGGTTGAGATAACTCCCTGGATCTTTCGCGTGGTGCGGTGCTTTACGCATCAGGTTGGGTGGGATGCCTTCTCTGCTGAGATTGTGTTTATGAATAAAGAAGGAGGGTACCAGTGGTGAGGTGGAGTGCGAGTGGAGCCTGCAGGGTACCGAGCCGAGTGAACCCTGAGTGGCGAGCACGAGAGTGAGGTTCGAAGGGGGTATTTGACATCAACTGCTCTCCCTAAGGCAAGAGCCGATGCGGCGAACCATAATCAAAAAGGGAGGGGGTGTTGTGCTTTCACCTGCCCTGCTTGACGATCCCTTCCAGGGGATCTGATTCTTCCTGCAAATATATATATATATATATATATAATTGGGACTCATTTCCATGTTTTAAGAGAATTGGAACCCCCCCCCCCCCTTATATGGGGGGTTGTCCACTATCACCTCTCTTCTAAAATAGGTGAAATTGATTCTTCTAGCTCTATACGGCTATCACCTTCTCTCGCACCATCTCATTCTTTTGTCAAGGGTTTGCGGTATATACTCGCGAGTGATCAAAATCCTTCTTTTTTTAATATCACTTAATGAAACTGCAATCAATCTCTTGGAAATGGAAAAGAAGAAGAGGGTCTTTGTACGACAAGGAAAAGTGTCTATCAACTGCTAAACGGTTCTCATGACTACTCACACCCATCTACAATATCCCATTCGCACAGTGTGAGTAGACTTAGAAGTGGGTCAGCTCATATGGAGATACGCTCGCTCGACTTCTTTGCTGTCATTGATAAGGACTTTCAGCTATCTATCCAGCCCCCCTATGGGAAGTAATAGGGAAAGAAAGGCTCTTTCATTGGGGCTTGTCTCATAACCCTAAGAGAATCCTCTATAGTTTCGTAAACTACACAATTTTTTGGAGATGACCCGCTCCTTTCGCAAAGTTAGCGGGAAGGTCACTCACTATACTATAGTTTGGTTGATGGCTAACGCAAGGAAGGAGAGTTGGCGACTTGGCTACGAAGTGAGCGGGAAAGCAGTAATATCAAGCCTAGTTGATCGGAGGCTCAAGAGGGAAGTGGAAAATGGCATCAAACCCAGGAGTCCCATGGGAAGTAGAATAGCATCTTCTCAGTATGGGCTGATTCTAACTGAATAATTGGGATAGCTTCCCATCTATAGCCCTCCGCGGGTAGGGTAGAGAGGGGAGCCCCCCCGGGGTCAGGGGGAGAGGGGGATACCCATACACCTACTCTATAGATGGTGAGAGGGTGAACTAGATATCAAGAGAAATGAAAGTAGGTCAGCCTCACTCCCCACTCGGGTCCTTCATTACTGCTTCCGTCAGCTTGCGGTTCACCTCCCCTTATCATTAGTCTCATTGTCTTTACACTATGTGAAAACAATGTCTTAACACATTAGGGGTCGCAAGTCACAACTCTCAATGGTTATCGGTCGGGACTATGTCCACCGAACAAAAAAAAGCCAAAGTCAAAGACCTGTGAATCCTTAGGACTCCCGTGGCACCCCCGCAACTACCTTTCTAATTTGGAGACCACCTCATCTGACAGCGGCCCCCATTGCCTGGGAGAGGAAGAAGGGTACGCTCGATCGGTAGTTCGGTTCAAGGGGCGAAGAAGCTCTCTTGTCCTTTGATAGGAGACAGACTGATCTTGTTTCATACTTGTCTTCTAGCCGGCTACAAGCAAACCACTCCTGAGGGGGTCTTCTCCACGTCCATCATCCCAAGAGTGGATCGGCTCTCCGATGTTCGAGTGAATTGGATAGCCCCAATGGATTCTCCGGTTGAGTCAATTCCCCTCGTCACAAGGAGTCGTCCTTATCCCCCTTCCTCAATCTTGATGAAACCTAGTCCCCGGTAGCCTCTATATGGATGGGGGGGGTTGTCCTGGGGGGGGTGTAGATTGGGAACTGGAGAATCTGGCCTTTCTTCAGGGAGCAAGGATCACGAGCCCTATTAGCCATCAGGCGGGTCTTCATTGAATCAACCCCACCCAAGTGAAAGCAGCGAGTAGGCCCAAAGAAAATACATAATACCTACTAATATCAATGTATTTAATATAATAAAAGCTTTGCGAAGACTTCCTTTATATAGTTTTCTTCGCTTCACACTTATTTGTAGAGGGATTGACATTTTCTTTGTGAGTCGCATAGGAGAGTGGTAAGCGTAGGAGGCATGCCTGAAGGGCAGCGGCTGCAGTGTGGTTTTAGGTGTTGTCGCGTCATTGAGATCCATAGGGTGGGTGGTGGGGACTTCAACTGACCTTTAAATAAGGGGTGCTAGGCTTAGTAGGACTCGAACCTACAATATCACTGTTATGAGCGGTACGTTTCAACCAATTAAACTATAAGCCCCTACCGGTATTTACATGCAATTCGCTGACTTCTAGAAGAGCGGACTCCTCTTGAGGAGACCAGGATTCTGAGGAGGAGTGGAGCCGTTGACTTCATCTTCTAACCTGGGGAGAATGAAAGAGGTGAATTCACGATGGCGAAAACAATGACGAAACTCGGCTCGGGGGCACTCAAAGCTCAAAGCAAGCCCCGAATATATATATATATATATATATATATATATATATATATATATATAGTTGGGGCTCTCTATTTGCTTGCCATTTTTTTGGCCGCTCGAGCCCATCCTAGGGTCGGGAGGGGTGTGTGAGGCCCCCGTTTCCGTAGCCCAGAATATATAATCTCATCGCTAGTCCGCCGGGTTACTGATAGACCGGCCCCCGGAGTTGCAAGGCTAACACAAAGAACCACACGCGATGCCATGACGTTCGGGCCTCTCCCCCAAGAGTCCCTTCACTACACTAACCTCAATGCAGGACTATAGACTTTCCTAAGCAGCACAAACAGAAAGATCAAAGCTTAATGGAAGAATGGTTATTAGAAGAGAATACAAAGTCAATCAGGATCCAAGCTTCAGCCTTGTTCTTTTCTTCTAACCCCATCGCGCACTACGTGAGCTCGAGACTGTGAGTCCAGTCGCTAACTCCGCTGCTGTTGTTTCGCTCGAGCTTATCCAAGAGAGGAAGGCTTTCTCAAATGTGATAGAAATTCGTTTATAAAAAAAGACAATACACTTTCTGAGGTATTTGCAAAATAGGACCTTATCGCGATTAGTCTGAAGGTCAATGTTGGAGTGGGTTTTTGGATTTCTTATTTGAATAATAACGGAGAATGAATCACTGAAGCTGTAATATCAGACTTATCAGCATTTTTCTATTACCACCGAGATCAGCACGTGAATAGTAGCCATACGTGCCATGGGTGAAAAGGTGAAGTCATGTACATTTGCGTCTATCCCTTGGCTACGCGATCGTGCCTTATAGCGCTCCACAGAGCCATCAGCACGTTGACAGTGCCATTTACATCCCACAACAGAAGCATCATCAAGCTCTCAAGTTCCCCCTGCCTGTAATGTGGACATCTCATCATCCATGGCATGAGGCCATTTCAGATCAAGTTGTGCCAAGGTGGCCTCTAACATAATAGACTCTCCGCGGACAATGCTTTAGATTATCAAATCCCTAGCTGGAAAGTCAAAAATCCCTATCTTCAAAGTCAAAAATCCAAAAAGAATGTTCGAGCCTATCACGAAATAAAGAAATGCGAAGGAGACATAGTGAATATATAATAGAGTCTAGGATGCATGGTACTGTAAATACTCTTGCATGTCCTCTGCCCCTTTCTCTTGGCAATGGAAAAAGCAAATCACTATCAGTATCAACATCTTCCCCACGTCACCAGAATTTTCACCTGCATCCAGCGAGTCAGATGTACACTGCTCAGACCCTAGACCTCACCACCAGACTCACCTGCATCCACAGAGTCAGGAACATGCTCCTCAAACCTGACCTCAGACTCAACAGGCGATTGATGTGATCGTGAGGTAGACTGCCTCGGATATATATACATGGGGGATCCCGAAACTGACTCGGAGACTCCTATGTGGTGGGATAGGACTCCAAAGGCACAAGAGGAAGAGGCATAGGAGCAGGAACTAGATAGAAAGGGTGTGCTATGTAAGGTTGAGCGAGTCACTGCAGTAGAAGAAAGGGAAGAGACGGCCCTATAGTGACGTGGTGACATCAGCACTCACATAGTGTGGTCTCAGAAGAGGATCATAGCACCCATATCCTTTCAGGGTCCGTGAATAATGAAAAGGCATTTGACTGCCCATGGTGAATATACACTGAGGCATTAATTAAAGCGCTCACATTATATACAAGATTTTCCCAATTAAATTACATATTACTATCATCTACAAAAGCTGGGCCTTATGAGGCTGTTGCAGCAATAGAAATGGACCTTCTTGTTTGCAGTTTGAGTTTTACCCTGGGGTCTTTCCAAGCGACAAAATTCCATCTTCAATCCTCTACATACTACTTGAATATTTAATAAGAGAGGGGCCTCACTCACAGACGCTGACTGGGAAGTTCGATGTTGTGTGACTGAGTTATATGCTTTGTTTATCGCACCCTCAGTCTACCGGTTCATGCTCCATTTCGGAACTTGAACTCTATATTCGAGAGCTGGAACTTGTCTACGAAAGCGAGGATAGGACTTGGACCTCATGGGTGGAGTACGTAGCGTAGTGAGGAGGCATGTTTGTCTACACTGCGAGATGAATGTCCTGAGAGATTTTCTTCTGATAGAACCACCCAGCTAGGATACGAGGTAGGTGGTTTAGGGTTAGGATGTCGGCATGTCTTTGTCTATGCAACGTCTTATCTGGATTGATCCTGGTGAGTCGATGATGTAGTCCACTGGCTTGCGTTGGAAGAATGACAAATCTATTACATCTGCGCTAGGAAGGGAACGAGCAAACTAACTATAAGAGGTGCGAGATAGGAGCGAATGAAGTGGAAGTGAGCAGGGGCCGAAGAAAGAGAATGTTCAACAAATAACCCAGGCCCACCCCCTCTCTTCTATATTAATTAATCGCTCCGGGAAAGGGAGAAGCAATCCGCCAGCCCTTTGAAACCTCGACCGTAGGGTACAAAAAGGACCACCGGGAAAGTGCAAATGGCATGCTTCATTTTGTTCCAAGCTTCCTCTTTCCTCCTCCTTCGGGAAGGCCAAGCAGCAACTAGATCATCTTAATGATAATAAGGCACCTCTCTTTCCCCTTTTATATAGTCTCTTCAATTTTTATGTATTTTAGATCTCAAAGCTTCAGTTCCCCGGTTAGGCTTCAGAAAGGCAAGGAAAGAAGATGAGAAATAGATAGATAGTGAGTTCCCCTTGCCTCAGGGAATCAGGGATGTTGACTCATTCCCCGCTACTATCGCGTTGTAGTTGTGGGAAGACTCTTCAAAGAGCTAATTAAACATCAACGGTTAACTAAATCTTAACCCCGAAGAACATGATGAATTCCCGGGAAAGGATGAGATGAGATGTGGACTTTCAGCTGTAGTAGTTAAGCTGGGATTGGAACATGATCTTCATATCCATATCACCTTGAGTCTGACTTAGCTTCTGGGCTCAGCACTTCATATAAGACTTTCGAGTCGATCGCATTCTCCTAATAGACTTTCGGGAAGGCCGTCAGGTGAGCATCACGAGAAAGGTGTATTAGAATGTTCTAAAAGTCTCTAACACTCACTCTTTCCCAGCCTCCTATAGTACCATCTTCTTTATTGATTTCTCATAAGTAAGGGAATCAGACGCGATTATTAGTTAACATTCTATTCTTCTTCCTCTCAGCTTCACAATCATAAGTCAACCTTTCCCGCGGGATCGTCCCTGTTTTCATTTTTGAAGCCTTCCCCTTTTGAACTCCTAGTTCCAACCCTTTGACACTACCGCATCGTCTCCTTCCTGAATTCTGAGTTGATATTAGAGCTTGGAAAGTGTGTTAATTGTTAATACTTTGCATTTTGAAATGCCCGTAATTACCCGAGATAGTGATACGAGATGGATATAGTTATCAAACCTGATTTAATCTAGTCGAAAGCAGTTGATGATTCTAATTGAATAATTGGTTTTGGACTGGCAGGGTGGAGAGTCAGTTGATGATCTCTTTCCACATCACTAAGTTCTTTTACTCATTCTCGGGAGTTGCACCCTGTCGAAAGAAAGCATGGCAGCCGGCAAGGCCTTTTCTACTACTTGGTTGCTTTGAGATCCTGGTGAGTCCAAGATGGTCTTCTTTTAGCATCGCATCCCCTTGTATTAGTGGACGGGCAAACCGAAATATATAATAGGAGCAGGGTGTAGAGTGCTTTCTTTCTCCTCTCATGGTCTGGGAAGACTTCGCTCCTCAGCGGCAAAGGTCTGGTCAGCCAATTGTCAGTATGGTTCACTCTTCCTAGCCTGCCTGGGGCAAACAGCCAGGGCAAAGAGGATTTGGTTCCAGGGCAAATCATCCACTATCTTCCCAGTGAGGGTCGGGATGGGAAAAGAAATAAACAGCCCCTGTGGGGGTTGCTAGAATATGGAAGCCCTCCTGTTCTAGGAACTACTCATTTGTTAACGGTAAACGATTCGACGAGTACTAGAGGCTACTTACCTGAAAAAGCCGACGTTCAATCAACAGAGAAATCCTATGTCCCTCTATTATAAAGTTGTCTTACTACTTGTAAAAGCCATCCGTAGTCCGTCCCCAAGGTGTGTTGGTGATTTTACAGGAATCCACAGTCATAGGAGCGGTTTATAAGCAAGCACCAAGGCTAACTAGACGAGCAAATATCGACTTCATCCTCGCACCGTTCGAGTTGAGGAACACGTACTAATCAAAAGCTGGTGGGACCTTCGCATTTCAAGTGAAAGATCTGCCTTCGCGCAGTTGAAGAACTACGTACGGGATGAAAAGTGATATGCTTTTTCAAGTACGTCATTGTTTAGGTGATCTCTAATATGATATATAATACTATAAGAATTTGTAAGATTGGGCATGATTGGACCGCAGTGCTGGGAAAGATAAAAGACTGGAAGGAGACGCCAAGCAAGCATGACGGTTTGACCAGGGTGACGAAACTACAACTACGGATGAGACGTAGGGGCAATTCTACCCTGATGACTAAACTCAAAGGTGAAGAGAACGAAGCAATTAGATCTAGGGGCATAGGCTTAGGGCGGCCCAGCGCATGCATTATTTCCCCTCCCGACTGAGGGAAAGCAGGACGTACTGCGAATTCTCGGATTATCTATAATATAAATAAGAGTGTGTATAGGACATACATATATCCAATGCTCTCCCATTTCCTTTGGCCGACCTTTATGCTTGTGCTCTCGAGTATGAGTGAGGCCTGGGCTGAAGTGGTCATCAAAGAGTATCTTGAAAGCAATATATATCTACTCTGACTCTCAACCCGTGAATAGGAGTAAGCAAGAAGAGTAGCAGCATCAGGAAAGGGCCTCTTCTCTGACCTTCGAAGAGACAAGCACAGTGAGTTCTAGGCTAGGGCTAGTCCTCAGGTTGCCGGATGAGGAAAGGTTCAGGTAGCCACTTGAAGACTCAGCGGCGAGATTGCCCTCCTCATGCAGCTCTTCCCCAATCACCTCCCGAGAACCGTACCAACCAAAGATCAGTTATTAATTGGAGAGGGAGCTAGGCATAAGAGTTTGCAGATAAGGAGAAAGGACGGAAATGACAACTCACTCACACTACCTACTGGACTCTCACTGGGAGGGGAGCAACATATAACTACGTGGGAAATACATCTCTCTCGCTTTGGCATTGGCCTACTAAAGCACCTACACTCAATCGCTTCGAGACTAGGTAAGGCGATGGTGCTTGGCTTGCTCTTGGACTCTTCTCGAGAAAAGCAGTCTTCCCGGTTATATATTAGACCCTCAGGAAAGTAGATAAGATAACTAACTTCATCATCATCAAGGGATGAAGGTAGTGGTCGACCTGCCCACTAAGACCCTCTTCCCTCCTTCGCAGCAATTTCCCATGTTTGAACTAACAACATCAAAGCCCCGTCATCAACAACGGCATTCCAGGGAAGGACTCGAGGGAGGTGCTACAAGATAAGGGAAGCCTATCTGGGTCCTTGCTTTCTGCCTTCAAGTATAGGATATATATGTACATTGGGAAGTAGTTAGTCTGTAATGGCCTTAGAATTATCAGTCCGGAATTTGAGTCTAGGATTTCCCTCTTGCCAGAGCGGACAGGGCTGAGGGGCAGAGGAAGAACTGAAAGACGTTTGTCTCAGCCGACCTGAATAGGAAAAGGTGGAAGAGATAAGGGCCTCGATTTGCAGCAGCGTTAGATATTTTTCTACATGTTGGGGGCTGAAGCAAAAAGGCGAAAAAAGTGCGAAAATCCTACAAGTACGAGTAGTCTTCGTCAACGAAGACGAGGATGAAGGGAAGGCGTCGATTAGCCTCACTGCCTTAGATATCATGATATATAGTAGGACTCGACTTGGCTCAGTGCCTTAGATATATAGCTGGGAACTATGTAGTTGCATTAGCTAGTGCTTTTTTCATGGTGAGACCGGGAATGAGAAGATGTATATATTGCTTCTCCTTCCTTACCTTCATTATAGCTTCAGAGCGAACCATCAGGGCTATACATAGATCATGACCGACTTCACATCGGGATCAAGCGGATTCTTGACGGTGGACTAGACTAGACCCCTAATTATCATGTTTGAGTGGGGAAGCTCGCACCACCCAACTTCAAAAGAAAAGAAGGGGCCCTTCTGTAAAAACCTTCGAGAAGGGAGTCGAGGTCTACCTCAAGCTGCAAAGTCTCTTACAAGAAAGACACACTTTAGTCTATTCACCTTTCACGTATTTGATCTACCGCTTCCCATAACTTTACTTAAAGGAGAGATAACTGCTTACTTTGCTAAATAAAAAGAGGGCAGAAAGGACCCCACTGGAAAACCACATCCAGCTCTAAGCAGATGAGACCTTGCAACTGAGCCCACCCTTGGGAGCGGAGCTTTTTAGGTTTTGAAAAGTATTCGGATCTAGAATACAGATATATAGTAGCGAGGGGATGTCAAATTCTGGCTAATCTCGGAACTTATATGTTGGCACGCAGCTCAGATCTCCCTCATTCTTTCAGAGGAAAAGGGAAGTAGACATCATCTTGCAGTGAATCCTCGAGATTACTCTCACGAGAGGAGCATGATTATATAGCCAAAGGTCACACATCCGCGCACAGTACCAAAACATCAAAGAATTTGGGAGACCACTTTTATCGAGAATAGTCCAAGCCTCCTCCGATCCTGCGGAGATACATTTCAACTACTAATTATATAAGAGGACAAAGAGACCTCTGGAGAAGCTGATAGGAGAGGAGGCGGGTGAGAGCGAGTCAGATTTTCCTATGTCAGGTCAGGCCAGGCTATCTAGTGGACTCAAGCCAGGTTGTGGATCTTCCGCCTGGAAAGAGATATGGTAGTCGGTCTTCTTCTCAAAGAGGATGCGAAGGTCAGCGAAGAAGATGTATGCCCCATATTATATATCGCGAAGAGGTTGGTGAAGGTCTTTCCCCTCTCTGTCGTTTTATAGAGATATTATCATTGAATAGAACTCTTGAATGGAAAGGAGATGTAACCGCTTTGATCTGCCCCACTACCCCATTTCCGTGTCATTGAGAATGGTTTTTGAACCCTGAGCGCTTTTCTTGAAACTGGGGATCACCCGCTTCTTGCTTGCTTGCTGGAAACCGCTTTTTTCCTGGGGAACTTGCACATCCACTGGCCCTATACTAGACATCCATCTATCCTGCTCTGATAGCCCTAAACTCAGCTGAGGCTACGCCTGATTGGCCTGAGGGTCCTGACGACTCAGCCTATGGTTTTCATGGTAGAGCTGGAAACTCGTCCATATACCCGGAGTCGGATGTTCGTGACCTCTCACTTGCAATCCTGTGTTTCTGTTCTCACCCCATCATGTTCATCTCTCTTGAAAGATGCGCGATCCCATGATAGCTGCAGGTTCCGGGCCGCATGTTGAATTACCGGCTGGTACTGGGCTGTCTTTGAAACTGGCAGCTGACATGCTTGCTTTTTCACGTGGATGCGCGGGCAAGCTTTGAGGCAAGATAGGAAGCGTTGGCGGGGGAAAGAGAGAGGTTACTCGGTAAATCTCAATCTTTTTTCAATTCTTTAGTCTAGTAGCTTTGATTCTCACTTGCTTCTCTTATCCTCTAGCTTAACTAACTATTGATCATATTAGGACAAAAAGCGGATTGCCTATCACTCTTCCCCCGGAAAACACTTCTTCGCTTTAATGACGTCTACCGGGAAAGCAAGCACTCAAAGCAAGAGTCGTCAATCAAGCGGGACTATCGCGTTACCCAGCTAGAATAGCCCCAGGAACTCTCATGGAAACAACGCTTGTTGTATAAAGAATCCATAGTACCTGTGAGGGTGGCAGTCATCCAACGGAATGCTAGAAGTGTCAGT
Organism: Ottelia alismoides; assembly: GCA_037367405.1. Classification (NCBI taxonomy): domain Eukaryota; kingdom Viridiplantae; phylum Streptophyta; class Magnoliopsida; order Alismatales; family Hydrocharitaceae; genus Ottelia; species Ottelia alismoides. Next base: position 204,787 of record JAZKJV010008779.1, on the reverse strand, counting down.
CTTGCTTTTTCCTATCTTTCTCACGGTAGAAGTGCATCTGTCCACCCCCCTTCTCGCCGACCTGTCTTGATAGTCTCTCTCGTTTCTACTATCTTTCTCATGACTTCGCCACCTTCGCACACTCTCACCCTTCAGTGCTTAGCCCTCCATCTTGACCTCCATCAGCCGGCTTCCAAGAGAACTGTCTATAATAGGCTTCGGTCTCTTTCGCGAGAAAGAAGCTAGGCTATGATGATTTGACCATGACTCTTCTCTCCTTAAAAGAGTCCTAGGGAAGGAGCTTTCTCTCCTATTCAGCTCTTTTCAAGCCTCACAAGCAGTAAATCTTGTACTTGGTTTTTGAAATTAATGGAGTGAAAAGCAAGATGTCTCATCCCGGCACTAAGACTACTATAGTAACACTTTTTTGATATCAAAGTTTTCATGATATTATGTGTTGCCTTATCAAAATCAAAGAACTTATATATCGCTTGCTGGTTTGCTGGGTTCTTCATGAATGACAACAATCCTTACATCGACTATCTTATTCCGAACTGCCGACCTCAGGCTCAGGCACCGAGCCTAATCCTAATCAAGAGTACGACATAGGTTACGAAATCTATGCTAGTTAAACGACTCGAAGAGAAGGCAGTTGCTTTCTGGGGAGAGGAAGAATGTGTAAGTGTAGGAGTTCTTAGAAAGAAAGGTAGATTATTACCGCTAAAGTCAGATGTATTTAAGCTATTCCCTTGATTGGTAAGTAAGCAGTCTACTGACTTGATCCTTCCGATCCAGTCAGCTAGAACCCGGGAGCCAAGCTTCCAATCAAGAGCTTCCCGACGTGCGGGCCTATCCTAGTCGGGTCCTCCCCTCCTCTAGGTACGAGGGCACAGAGACCTATAATGATTATATGAATACCTTGCGGCGCAGTGAGAAGCAATCAGCATAAGGGGTAGGGAGAGGGTTTCTGAGCGGACTAGGTCATCATTCTTCCAAGTGGGTGCCCTAGCCTAAATATATGCAGTCTTTGCGGACCACTATTTATATTATGGCATATTTATATGTGTCGAAACTTCTTCTTTATAAGTACGCTAAGTTGGCTTTGTCTGTCACCATACTGGCGGGAATCGAGTTCGAGTATATACTTTGCCTGAGGGTCCGCCTAGACGATTTATTTAGCCCTGAGAAAGGGCTACTTGAGAAATCCACCGTACTAGCCTGCAAACTAAGTCATCTCTTCATAGACTAGGGCCTTTGACGGAGCTCACTTATATACTAGTTGTACGACAGTATTTAATCTTGGATTCTCTGATTTTCGGGCCTTTCTCAAAAGACCGGGTTGAAACAAGAGGGGATGAATGGTAATCTTGTTGAACTACCTACTAACTATATAATATAAATAAGCAGCTTTTAAAGCAAGGAAATGTTGGTCTTTCCAGTCCTTATCCTTATCTGTCGTGAACTCTGACTCCTAGTGCTTTCCCCTACTAAGAAAACAGACCTCGGTACAGCTTTAGAATAGAATGAGTGAGTTGGTTGACATGCATCGATTCACTGCCGAATCCTCTGATGTATACTTTCTTGCCTTGCTTGCTTATTATGACTTTTCCTTTCTTGGTCATCCATACCACCACTTCTCCACTATAGTAGGATTCCCGGAGGATTGTAGCTCGACCTGCTCCGCGGGAAAGCCGTGAGAGAGATGAGAAATTATATAGTCAAAAACCCGTCTAGTAGGACCATATTCTAGGGAAATTCGAAGAAGGACGGTTAGTATATGGGATTTCATGTCCTACACTAGTCTTCCGCACACATTTTGAGATCCTAGCTTCGGGTCGTACCTAGCCTCGGGATTCGTCCATTCTTGCTCCTCAACACGACCCGGGATTCGCCTTGAGATCACTCCTTGCCTTGATTGACGGGATGACTTTTCCGGTGGGTTTGTCACGATTGGTCAACCTCACCTCCCACAATTATATATCTAGAGCTCGTAGCTTGTGAATGCGGATAGGTCTTCTTTCCCTCTCCTCTCCTTGATTTTCCTAGTACAGACTTTCCTTGATTTCATATACTTATACGAAAAAAGCCTGTGACTAATTTTCTCATCTGGACGCTCTTTCCCTCATCTCCACTTAACAGCTGATATTCTGCCCTACTAGTCAAAAGCCCTTTCGGCTAGCAAGGCTAGGGAGACGTCACTAAAAGGCTGAGTCACGAGCTTCTAAACAAAAATGCTCTAGGCTTCCTAAAGAAGTCAGATCCATACGCCCTGAGGTCCCCTACTACGAATATATAGTCGTAAGGCCATCACGATAAAGAACCAGGCTCTATTTTCCTCGCTTTCGACCTCAGTCTCACCTTATTCGAGCTGGCTGATCACACGTACTTCCCACCACACCTAGGTAGGTCAGGTCATTAGCAGTACACACTTTCAAGTCTGTTCTCATCCCTGCTCGCTCTAGACCTCTTCAAGCTTTTCCGGGACATTTGAGTTTGTGCTTGGATGAGCAGAAATCACCCCTTTAAGATCATATGGATCTGAGGAAGGCTAGCTAATAATGAGATCCGAGTTAGGGTAGCTAATCATGAGTTCGGGTTGATGGGTCTGAAGGTGGTCGGAAAGCAAAATCAGCAGCAAAGTCTTTTAAGAAAAGTCATACACTTGATCTTCCCAGCTTTTTGTATTATTAGTTGTTTTGAGTTTGATCTAGTTTGAGCAGCAGACTATCGATCCCCGGGTATATGACTTCTGTCTAACCGCCGCCTAGCATTAGAGTCGACCTTGCGGGTAGGATATAAATGAATTGAGAATCTTAACCAACTCCGCAGCTTCTACTCTTCTGCTTCTCATCCTGGGCAAGAACATTCAGAGGTCGATCTCCCACCAGGTTTCAGCCCCAAAGTAGTACTGTGCCTCAAGGCCTCAAGCTACTAACCTTTGTCGAGCAGCCACGCTTTCTTATATCCCAAACCCCCACGAAGAAATACTACTATATAACATCAGGCCGGAAGCCTGGAATCAGCTTTCTTAACCTCTTGCTTCACTACCGCAACTAAATATTCGGGGCATAGTCGATAAACCATACTAGCCTGCTTTTCTTACCTACCCACAGACGACCCTATAGTAGTCTAGTGGTGACCTCTCTCCCGAACTCGCTTATGGGGGATGACCTGTCAGCTACCAAGCCCGTACTGCTGCTCTAAGATAAGTAGTTCTGCAATTGGTATGCCTTGCGGAATCCTACTATCTTGCTGGAAGAATCCTCAGGTACGGCTGGTATAGAGCCTCAGATTAGCTCGAGGGAAGTGTGTATAATAGAGGACCTTGTATGAATTCGAACTAGATTACTCTCGAGAAGAGAGTGAAGCAAGAGGGGATGAGTAGTGGGAAAGGAATCATCACTTTCAGGACGAAAATTTCCAAGTTCCCGCGTATCAAAACGTCAACCTAGAGGCATAGATAGCTCTATCCCCTGGAGGAAGAACAAAGAGGGGGTATGACCAGGCTTATGAGATATAGTAGGGGGTACTATTGAAATGATTGGAGAAATCGGTGGGCGACCTGGAACCATTCTCATTCTCTTGGCTAGCTGTTGAGTTTTGGCCTGAGAAAGAGGCAATAATTGCCACGAAATGATGCGCTGTGACTGGTCATTGGCGTGTAAACACTACGGTAGCTTGGTACCCGGTGGGTAGCAGAGTTATACAGAGTTAGTTGGCCCCGAAGCAGAGGAGTGGGAACTAGGCAATTGATGTCTTTGCTAAGTGAGGGGGCTTATAGCCGGTTGTGGTAGACTTCTTTTTCGTTTCACCTGATATATAGTAGCGAGAGAGTTCGGCGAGTTGAGTTAAGCTGTGTGGGGCGAGCCAGTCCCCCGCTAATTCAGCAGTGAAGAATTCCCTTCCTAAGTACTACTAAGTTCAACAATTCCTTTCCTCTCCTTTCAAGTCTTTCCCCAGCTACTATATATGACGCAGCTCGACGAATGGCTCTTTTCCAATTGCGCAAATAGTCAAGCCCTAATATATAATAGGAGGGTCTACCCTGCGCTTCTAACCATCTATAACTAATTCCCTCGAAGACCCAGAATCTCTTCTTCTCCTCTGACTCCCTCTTAGTCAAGTCAAGGAGTAGGACTTCCGGAAATTGCTTATCCTCTTAGTCTAAGGAAAGGAATAGATACCAGTTAGGGCTAGGAAAGTCTTAGGAGTTCACTTCCTTTCCTCCTAAGCTCAGTTTCGGGAGTGGATACTGATACTTTCCCCTCTTGGATGTCCCGGCAGTCCAGGGTTCACTCGAGACCTCGGTTAAGAGTAGTGGATTCCTGACCTCGAACTCTCCTAAGGTACATGCAAAATTTCAAAAACATTCTAGATATATACTAATAAGCCTGAGTTCTATCACCAACTGGGAATCGTGTAAATAAAACTAGGTTTTCTAGTATTTTGAGTATTATATGTGTAGTTATATTTAACATGAAAGGTTAGTCCCCCACCTTCCAAAGGAGGTGCCAAAGATGAGCCCCTATTATATATATATATATTCAGAGGTCACGGAGAAGATCCGGAGACGAAGGACTGTCAACTTCCTATAAGCTTCGGGAAAGGAAAGAAATTCTAGACTAAGCAAGCATTCCGCCCAGCAGAGCCAAGGAGAAGGTAGTTGCAGTGCTAAGTTATTAAGGCTGCATAGCCAAGAAAGGGAGGCGGGAACCCTGGCTCTCTAGACTTCCCAATAGTTGGGGAGGGAAAGCTCCGCAACTGATTGATTGCCACACACTCTCTCTTAGTAGATTGCTGTTAGATGTAGGGTCTCTCTAAAGGAGGGGGATAGTCTCTGAGGTCCCTTCCATTGTGCTCTGTTTTCTTCAGCGCTTTTCTGAACTATTTCTTTGTTCTCAACTTCGTCACATACTTCAATTATCTCAATTCTACCTGAAAAGTCAAATCTTCGGGACTTTCCAGACATTAGTGAGTCCGGAGCCCGGACATTCTCTACGGAGCCTTCTCGAGTGCCAATTATATCTGAGTCAGAACTTGGATTTTTCGAGTTCATCTATTTATCAAGTGTGAATTCAGGCCTCAGGCGAGAACTACAGATAACACGATTTTTCTCGCTCATTCTTGAGACTAGGTTATGCGCACTTCCTGACTCTTCATAGTACCTCTTTTTGTGAGGTGGTCAAAAATAGGTAGTTTTTCTCCAAGATGAAAGCAGAATTCCGGAAGACTGGGGGACTAAGGAAAAAAGCTGGAGAGAGAACCTGGAAGTCTCACTGGATAAGCATGGATAAGCTAAGCCCTTTCTTATATATACTGCTCTGGAAAGTCCCTTAAGGTAAGGGAATTCACTCAAGCCTCTCAAAAATGCCCTTGAAAGTCGCGATATCTAAGGCTGCTTCCTCTCCCTTCTCCTTTCATCGAATACTCCTGACCTCACTGCAAACCCAATACTAGACTATGGGGAAAGTGAGAGCGTACTTCCAGTTCTAGTACAGGAAAGTAGATATATAAAACATCTCAAATCACAGTCAGACCAATGGGAAATGGGTCATCATCTTCTTTGACATTAGCCTATCAACTCTGAACTCCTTCTGTCGACACTGTCCGAGCATACTTTGTCATCACTTCCTGGTCGGATGGTGAAGTAATGTCTTGACCTAGAGTTTCACTCTCTGCTTCCTAGCTCGTACGACTGAGAAAGACTTGGATGCGATGTCGAAGCTTTTCACTGGAATTGGGCAATTTCCTCTGTGCCTTCGACTGGCATCTACGCTGCGAAGCCTACCTCTCTGGTCTGCTGAGCTGTACCGCTCGAAAGACTCGAGCGGAGTGATGAACCTCAGTTTCATCATCTTTATTTCCCATAATTAACCCCCTTGCTTAAAAGTTTGTCAATAAATCCCTGTTAATGTCCTATAATTAACAGAGTCCTTAATAAATTAAAGCCACAAAAAAATGACAAAACAAAAAGTCGTGGTATTTTTAGACTTAAAAATACCCTCAAAAATATTTCGGGCCCTTTTTTGATCTCTTTTCCAGTTTTGGTCAACATGAAACTTGTAGATCTCGTCAAGATCTACAACTTTCATGTTTTGAGTTTTCTCAAATTTGGCCGTCTTAAGCCTCAAGAAATCAAAAATACCCTCGGAATAAGCTGAATGGCCACGTGGCCCATTCTGGGAGCGCCACGTGGCCCGGCCTCCCTTGTATATTCCGCATCAATTGCCAGCCGTCGGATCTCCCTTTTGATCCAACGGCTGGCTGCCTTCCACGTACCCGTCTTCTTCTTGGCCATCAGATCACCCCTGACCCTGATCCGCACCGTTCGTTCCCGCCTTCTTCTGCTGACGCCACGTGTCATCTCCCCCGCCATTAGATCAGGGATTGAAGATGTGATCTCAACCGCACAAACCCGCAGCTCTCTTCGGCCCTTCGATCACGCCATCTTTTGATCACCACCGCCTGTTCGCGCCGCTCTACTAGCACGACACGTGGCCAAACCATCTTCCATCGATCGCTCCATTCCCCGATCTCATCATAGCTGTCCCTTAGCGCCCAAATGCCCGCCGTTGGATAACCAGATCCAACGGTTGACCGTCATCGTCAACCTCCAAGACTCTTTCTCTCCCACGTCTTCCATCTCACGCAGACCTCACCCCCTTCCCATTTTTTCGCCATCACCTCCACGCGCCAACTACCCCACGGTCTTCCCCATTCTTCCTTCTCTTCCGCGCATCCCTCCATTACCTATGACCACCTTCCAGTCAAACCATGTCGCCCTCGAAACCCACGACCAACACCACGTTCACCGCCGGCTTCCCCATTAAAAACCTCGCCTCTCCCTCCATTTCAGACCGTCAGCCTTTATGTAGGAAACCTCCCAGTGAGTCCCCGCCCCCCGGTGACAGCGAGGGGGCGGTGAGGAGCGCGAAGACCAAGGTCTGCCTCGGTGATGACCCCTGGCCATGGTAGGCCAGGCCTGCGGAGCCCCGTCTCCGCCAAGCTGCTCCCCGTAGCCGGGGGAGTCCAGCGATGACCGGAGCTCCGCCCAGGAGCTCAAGCACAGGCCCCGCGCCGCCCAATCTCCAGGTAAGCTCTCTCTCTCCCTCCTTTGATTTTTTCATTTAATTTCGTTGCTTTAATTAGGCTCCTCCAGTAGTTATCGCCTCCCATTAACACCTTCACGAGCTTCGTCGTCGAACACCCTTCATCGCGCATCGCTCCGACCATGCTCCCCTTCTTCCATACCCCCCATCGCCTCCGACCACCTCCTCCGCTCTAGCGGCGGAGGAGCACCGAGCTCCCCGCTCCCTTCGCCCCTTTGAGCTCTCACATCACCTCACGCACACACATCTGCGCTTCGGCTATAAATACTAACCCTGCAGGTGCCCTATATTTCAATGGTCGGAACCTCGCCTGAGCATACTTCGCTAAAGCCGCCTGCAAACTCCGAGCTCCGATGGTGGATGCCGGCAGTTTCTGGACCTTCCCCGAGCTTCAAGCTTCATCGACCGACCTTCAGAAGCCTCGGGCGAGCACCACCGGGGCCAGGACAGAGCGGCGGAGGAGGAGGCTCTTCGCTGGAGCCTTGAACGCGGCACCAGCCTTCGGCCGAGGGAGAAGAGCAGCCACCGTTGGATGGTCCACCCCCGGTGACCATCCAACGGTCCAGAGGAGGCCAGGCCATCGAGTTCATCAACCGTTGGATCCGCACGATCCAACGGTTCTTATGCCGCCACGCGTCGACACCTGAGCTTCCCCGAGCCTAGTTACCGATCCCCAAGCTTGGTAGCTCCCGAGCCTCCACCGAGCCTGCTAGAGCTTCGGACCACCCGAGCCTAGCCGAAACAGCAACCAAGCCTCTGCCGAGCCTCCTTCCGAGCCTAGATAGCACGTGCCTCGCACGTGCTACTCTAGGTAAATTGCAGAGCTGCCCTTGAACTTCTCCAAATTTTCAAAAAGGTCCCCGCGCTTATGGTTAATTTACAGGGAAGGCCTCAGATTTTATTTTATTTACTTGTTAGTCCTTCCCAGGGACCTTTTTGTAGTTATCATCTCATGTTTTCTTGCATTTATGCCCCTATCTTCTTTTATGCATATCTTGAGCTATATAGCTCCAATCGAGTTGATTTCAGTTTCATTTTGAAGCTCTTTTCATCGTCTTTATTACGGCATGCTTTAATCTTAGATTGGACACCATGATCAAACGTGTATTATTCTATTATCTAAGTGTCTTGAATTCTTTATTTGACATGCTTATTTGCTTATTAAATGTGGAGTGCTTCTTAATGTCAAATCATTTTAACTCGCATTTTTTTGTCTATGGCTCAAGTGACTATAATTTTGGGGCATATCATTCGCTTTGCATGTTCAAATATTTGCACGATAAAAATGTTTTTTTAAAAAAATGCATGTTTATTTTAATGCATTGTCTTGTCATGTGTCATGTCTGCACGGTTTGACCTATATGCTTTATTTCAACACTTAGTTAAATAAACTCAAATCCGACTAATACGAGAGAGGCTCGTGTCCCTGAGTTCGACCTTGGCATTTTGCCAAGTAAAATAAATCACGATCACCTCATTTTGATTTATCATTGCATATCTTGAAATGACTTGATCTTTTGGCGACCAAAATCGGCCCGACTGCTTCGACATGTTGAGGTGCTAAGAACGCACCCTTAAAGGGCCGATTTTGCGGTTCGTCAAATGGCGCCGTTGCCGGGGACACGGCTCATTTCTTTTATTTTTTGGATTTTTGTGTGTTTAATTGAATGTTCCTTTTTATAGGTCAATTAATCACATATTTTACATATAAAATTTTTATTTCTTATTTGATCTCTAACCATTGTTTTTGTGGCAGGGCCCTTGATGGATCAAGGAGGCGAGGAGCAGGACGCTTCCCGCCGCGAGGAGCCGCAGGAGCATGCTTGGAGCAAAGGAGGAAGAAAAAGAAAAAAAATGTCTCGCATTTTTGTTGCATTTTATTTATAATAATTCGTCTTTTACAGCGGTCTTCGATTGAAGACTCGCGATTGTAATCGAACGATCGTGGTTGTGTGGGGATCGTCCCCACTTGAGTGTCGACCTAGGATAGGCACGCGGCTCTCCGAGCTCTTTTTAATTTTTCAATATTTTTACGTGCTTGATCGTAGGTAGGACACACTAATTTCTATACGCACATAATCTCGCATCACTTAGCTAAAATTCATGAAGATTAATCACCGCTAATAGATGCATGATTAGGTGCGGCTTTTTCGACTTGCATACATGTTGGATTTGATTTTCAAAACAGCTCCAGTTTTTTCGCGGATTTATCGTCAAATCACTGCATGATTTCTCGCTTAGCCTAAATCGCGTTTTTCTTCATCGAATACATGTTTTACACGGCTTTCATTTCCTAGATTGATCACCTAGGATTAATGGAAAATGGAATGAACGGTAGACGATGATTTTCTGATTGATGTGCTAACCTTAATTCAGTGATAATTCAAAATAAAATTGGGACTGTTAATTGCATGTCAACAAAAAATGGAGTAAAATTCGGTTTTGGGAGAGCAACACCCGCGTATACGCCTTGATTTTCAATTTTCTTCGCGTAATTATCTAACGTTTTATCACCAATAAAACCGACAAGATAATCAACCAACCTTGGTTGGTTTCATGTGTGAGTTGGTGAAACTAAGGGTTTTTGCTTGCTTGAATTGAGCCATGTTTGCTACACATCCCTAAAACCTTAGTCACTCCATTTCATCTCCAAAGATTCAACCGCTCACTTGTAAATTCATTCCTCTTCTTCGTTCACCTAGGTTTCCTTCTAACATCAATCCTCATCTTTATACTTAGGCTAATCTCAGCCTAAGTATAGGGGGGACCCAAGTCCTGGTGATTTTCTCTACTCCTCTTTTCTTGCCTTTATACTTTGGTTATTTCTAACCTAAGTATAGGGGGGAGCCCCTCTTAGCTCCCGTATATTCTTCTATATTTAAATAGACCTATGTACTTGTAACATCTAGTGCTATGAGGACATAGCAAAGTTTAAGTATAGGGGGGTATACCGTATATACCGTATATTTACTTTAGCTATAATCTGAAAAATTTGAAAAATTAAAAATTTTTGGCTAAGGTAAAAATCATTGGACTAAGAGAACTCAAAGGATTTCGTGGTTTTTCGATATTATGTTACACTATTTTATAGAAATATTTTCGAAAATGATTTTTTGAAAATGTTTTGAAAATTTTTATTTTTGTGTGACATGGTTTCGAAAAGATTTGCCTTCTCTTTTCAAGGAAAGTTGAGTTTAACATGTGTTTTAACTTTATTAAAATCCATAAAAATCAGAAAACTCCTAAAAATCCTTTAAGAGTCATTGGTGACTACTAAACCCAATTAAGTCAGCCGCGTTTAGTGAGGGTTCGCCCTTAGCAGATTGGATGGTTTAGAGGACATCGCGCAAGGCCCCGTCCTCAAGCAACAGGCTTCGGCCTGTACTTACATCCATACTTGCTGAATTGCGGATGCTCAATTGAGCTTAGGAAGTTCTAATATCTCTTGGAGTTCAAAAAAAAAATCTTGTTTTTGAATGAAGAAGTTGGATTAGTCCTCTACACTTTCACTTTCACCCAGGATCTGAATTGGTCAAGAAGACTTAGCTTTTAGAAGTCTTTGAGATTATAGGTTAACCAACCTTAGCCATCAGGGTCTTAGACTTAATCATCCACATTCCCCTAGGTTTCTAGATTTGCATGCTATATTCCATTCTTAGTCTCAGACATAAAGAATATGATTAGCACATCACATGCACGACTGCGGTTTTTGATGAGATGAGTTGGTTTTTGACCCGAGGGATTGGGATGAGGAAGCCGAGTTTGGATTTGATCTAATGATGCTCGAGGATGGGATAAAATCTTTGGAGGCTTCATGAAACCTGAGTGTCGGCAATATTAGCCAGTATGAGAACTTGAGTCTTATACTAATCTCTTGACATTAACCTAAGTGCCTGGGTGTGAAAAATAAAAAAAAATGTTGATCAGTGTGCGCCAACTTTTGGTAAAAGCAGTGGAGCTAGCCACAAATTATACAAGTCAATGAAAATCAAAGAAAAGCTCTCATTCCACAAAGTTACATATCAAAAGAGCTTCCACCAAAGGCGAGCGCTCCCAACAATTTCAAAGTGTCCACTTGGACCACCGCTATTAGGACCAGGAGTCGGGCTTGCACCAAAAAAGGGCTCTGCATCGTACATGCTACAAGTCTGGGTGTAGAAGGTACGATAGGTACTCAAAAAAGGCACACCCCGGTGTACTCCCAGGAAAACAAGTGCAGACGGCTCCAACTTCTCTTGACGGACGCACTGATCAACACCAAAAAAAATGTGTTGCGTAAAAGGCACTAGAGAGAATCCTTGTTCCAATGAGAGGGAGAGAAGAATTGACACAATCCCATGCCCTCCATTTCTGGCCAGCCATCTACATTTTATAAGTCTGACAACTAAAGAGACGGTAGACTGAATGCAAGATTTGATTTATTCCCTAGTGCTGAGGATTGGGTCCTTAGGAGATTTTCTCAGACCAAGATTTTGAGTGACGAATTGACTCTACTCTCAGAATTGCAGTCAACACTAAACTTCATATCCTTTAGTTTATATGTACATCAGAGAGAGTCTAGAGAAATAGAGGAATTGGAAGCCTCTTGATTAAGGCTGGGTTGAACTCTAGAATTTTGGATCTCTGAAGCCAAGTCGACTTGATCAGATTGGATCCGGTATTCACATGCACAAGGGGGTTAATCCAACTTAGTCATTCTTTTTTATGCTCGAGGACGAGCATAGTTTAAGTATAGGGGGTGATGAACCTCAGTTTCATCATCTTTATGTCCCATAATTAACCCCCTTGCTTAAAAGTTTGTCAATAAATCCCTGTTAATGTCCTATAATTAACAGAGTCCTTAATAAATTAAAAACCACAAAAAAATGACAAAATAAAAAGTCGTGGTATTTTTAGACTTAAAAATACCCTCAAAAATATTTCGGGCCCTTATTTGATCTCTTTTCCAGTTTTGGTCAACATGAAACTTGTAGATCTCGTCAAGATCTACAACTTTCATGTTTTGAGTTTTCTTAAATTCGGTAGTCTTAAGCCTCAAAAATCAAAAAATACCCTCGGAATAAGCTGATTGGGCCACGTGGCCCATTCTGGGAGCGCCACGTGGCCCGGCCTCCCTTGTATATTCCGCATCAATTGCCAGCCGTCGGATCGCCCTTTTGATCCAACGGCTGGCTGCCTTCCACATACCCGTCTTCTTCTTGGCCATCAGATCACCCCTGACCCTGATCCGCACCGTTCGTTCCCGCCTTCTTCTGCTGACGCCACGTGTAATCTCCCCCGCCATTAGATCAGGGATTGACGATGCGATCTCAACCGCACAAACCCGCAGCGCTCTTCGGCCCTTCGATCACGCCATCTTTTGATCACCATCGCCTGTTCGCGCCGCTCTACTAGCACGACACGTGGCCAAACCATCTGCCATCGATCGCTCCATTCCCCGATCTCAACATAGCCGTCCCTTAGCGCCCAAATACCCGCCGTTGGATCACCAGATCCAACGGTTGACAGTCATCGTCAACCTCCGAGACTCTTTCTCTCCCACGTCTTCCATCTCACGCAGACCTCGCCCCCTTCCCATTTTTTCGCCATCACCAGTCATCACCTCCACGCGCCAACTACCCCACGGTCTTCCCCATTCTTCCTTCTCTTCCGTGCATCCCTCCATTACCCACGACCACCTTCCAGTCAAACCATGTCGCCCTCGAAACCCACGACCAACACCACGTTCACCGCCGGCTTCCCCATTAAAAACCTCGCCTCTCCCTCCATTTCAGACCGTCAGCCTTTATGTAGGAAACCTCCCAGCGAGTCCCCGCCCCCCGGTGACAGCGAGGGGGTGATGAGGAGCGCGAAGACGAAGGTCTGCCTCGGTGATGACCCCTGGCCATGGTAGGCCAGGTCTGCGGAGCCCCGTCTCCGCCAAGCTGCTCCCCGTAGCCGGGGGAGTCCAGCGATGACCGGAGCTCCGCCCAGGAGCTCAAGCACAGGCCCCGCTCCGGCCAATCTCTAGGTAAGCTCTCTCTCTCTCCCTCCTATGATTTTTTCGTTTAATTTCGTTGCTTTAATTAGGCTCCTCCAGTAGTTATCGCCTCCCATGAACACCTTCACGATCTTCGCCGTCGAACACCCTTCATCGCGCATCGCTCCGACCATGCTCCCCTTCTTCCATACCCCCCATCGCCTCCGACCACCTCCTCCGCTCTAGTGGCGGAGGAGCACCGAGCTCCCCGCTCCCTTCGCCCCTATGAGCTCTCACATCACCTCACGCACACACATTTGTGCTTCGGCTATAAATACTGACCCTGCAGGTGCCCTATATTTCAATGGCAGGAACCTCGCCTGAGCATACTTCGCTAAAGCCGCCTGCAAACTCCGAGCTCCGATGGTCGACGCCGGCAGTTCCTGGACCTTCCTCGAGCTTCAAGCTTCATCGACCGACCTTTAGAAGCCTCGGGCGAGCACCACCGGGGCCAGGACAGAGCGGCGGAGGAGGAGGCTCTTCGCCGGGGCCTTGAACGCGCCACCAGCCTTCGGCCGAGGGAGAAGAGCAGCCACCATTGGATGGTCCACCCCCGGTGACCATCCAACGGTCCAGAGGAGGCCAGGCCATCGAGTTCATCAACCGTTGGATCCGCACGATCCAACGGTTCTTATGCCGCCACGCGTCGACACCTGAGCTTCCCCGAGCCTAGTTACCGAGCCCCGGGCTTGGTAGCTCCCGAGCCTCCACCGAGCCTGCTAGAGCTTCGGACCACCCGAGCCTAGCCGAAGCAGCAACCAAGCCTCTGCCGAGCCTCCTTCCGATCCTAGATAGCACGTGCCTCGCACGTGCTACTCTGGGTAAATTGCAGAGCTGCCCTTGAACTTCTCCAAATTTGCAAAAAGGTCCTCGCGCTTATGGTTAATTTACAGGGAAGGCCTCAGATTTTATTTTATTTACTTTTTAGTCCTTCCCAGGGACCTTTTTGTAGTTATCATTTCATGTTTGCTTGCATTTATGCCCCTGTCTTCTTTTATGCACATCTTGAGCTATATAGCTCCAATCGAGTTGATTTCAGTTTCATTTTGAAGCTCTTTTCATCGTCTTTATTACGGCATGCTTTAATCTTAGATTGGACACCATGATCAAACGTGTATTATTCTATTATCTAAGTGTATTGAATTCTTTATTTGACATGCTTATTTGCTTATTAAATGTGGAGTGCTTCTTAATGTCAAATCATTTTAACTCGCATTTTTTTGTCTATGGCTCAAGTGACTATAATTTTGGGGCATATCATTCGCTTTGCATGTTCAAATATTTGCATGATAAAAATGTTTTTTTTTAAAAAAAATGCATGTTTATTTTAATGCATTGTCTTGTCATGTGTCATGTCTGCACGATTTGACCTATATGCTTTATTTCAACACTTAGTTAAATAAACTCAAATCCGACTAATACGAGAGAGGCTCGTGTCCCTGAGTTCGACCTTGGTATCTTGCCAAGTAAAATAATTCACGATAACCTCATTTTGATTTATCATTGCATATCTTTAAATGACTTGATCTTTTGGCGACCAAAATCGGCCCGACTGCTTCGACATGTTGAGGTGCTAAGAACGCACCCTTAAAGGGCCGATTTTGCGGTTCGTCACGGAGCTATATTCTCAGCTATATTTTCAGTTTGATATAAATAGTGAGAATTAGAAATTCTAAAAACGAAGTTGATATTAAAATCTTTTCTATAGTTTTTCCAATTTTTCATTATATAAAATCAAGAAAGAAAAATATCGAGCGAGTTGACATTTTCTAGATGGTCACGGAGTTCAGGCAGTGGGGAGTTAGAGAAGGATCATCAGTTCCCAGGGCAGCTGCTCTATCTATAGGGCATTACTGTCCAATCCCAGTCTCTTTAGCTTTCTCTGTGGAGATCTGAGCATTTAGGGGGGCCCCCTCTGACTTTCCCGTGAGTGAAGGGAGTCGAGGGCTGTACCTCGCAAGATTTGGATAATCTGATAGCCAGAAGTACGGGAAAGGTGGTATCGCAGGTAGTAACAGGACTGGGGCTAGCCTTCACAGTCTGCAATGGGGAGAGAGAGAACGAAGGTCAGTCATCTCTTTCATCTTAATATTAAAGCTATCAAAACTCCATCTGCTGCCCGTCGTGCAGGAGAGGGCTTATGAGATCTAGTTGTGCTGGTGAGAAAGAGAAAAAGTAGTAAAGCGAACCGTGCTTGCATTTCTCATTGCACACGACTTTACCTATGTATACATATAAAATAGAGATTTCGAATAAATCTCAGAAAGTTGACTACTCAATTGATTTAACCACTACTGCTTGAGCATTTCAGAAGAAAAATGATTCAGGCAGGGATCGGGACCGATATGATGATTGGTTTAGGTAGGACGAGTGAGAGACCCGTCCTCCCGAGGACCTTAGGTTACCCGTCAAACACGTTATTTGCACACATAATAAGCTTAAGTTAATCTCATGCTATGAAAAACCTGGGGAAATTCTTCGCCTTTTCACAACGTGACATTTATAAGATTTATTATGTTAAACAAGCAACCACAAGAAAAATAAAAGCGGAAGTAGGAAGTGCACCAGAACTGAACAACACAATATCCATTCTTTTCATTTCATTCATATATATACATGTTGGGTTTCCACAACACCCATATACATATATCTGTATAAAAAATAAATTACAGAGGAGAGTACCACAATCATCGAACAACTGAACTACAAAAGTAATACCAGCTCTGTAAGTGTCAGCACCAAAAGAACAACAACAACCCCAAGTACGTCGGTTACTCGATCACAGGACCTTTGCCTGCCACAGACAGAAAAGGACAAGAAAGTATCTGTCACAAAGTTGTCAAGTACAAATTCTACACAGTTCTACTATGGAAAGTAGTGAGAAAAGACTAGAACAACTAGATAAACGATAAGGTAACTATATTGAACAAAAGAGAAACTAGCAAGTAAAAGTGGTTTATTTGATTCTTTTTAAGTTATTTACTTGCTTTCGGAAGACTAACAAGAACAACACCCTCTCGCTCACTACCACACCGTGTCTCCCTCGATCAATGGAACTAGCCGACAACAACTCAAGCCAAGAAGTAAGTCTGTGGTCTTGGTCTGATTAGGACCTCGATATCCGGGTAGGACTTCAAAGTCCAGGTTGAACCTCACACTATGACTCTGAGGTATGATGTACACCTCGGGGTTGGGGTGCCTTCGTAGGCATGCGATGGTGTCTTGCATCCTAACTAAGTTCCCAACACTCCTTCTAGCTTGTTCTCTCAACTCTCATTGATCCTTGGTCGACACGTGTGATTGCTTGCTCACGAGGGTATACAAGAGGAAACATACTCACAACTCTCTCAACACCCAACCCTCGTTAGTCTCTACTAACGGAACTGTAGTCACTAGTCTCCTAGCGGAAAAGCCACTCATCTCTTACCCCATAACGAGGTCACAGCCTGGCGGAAAGGTAAGTAAAGGGTCATCAATGTCTACTGGCCAGAACCCCATCACCAGGACACCATCCTGGCAGAAAGGTATTTAATTCCTCACTGTCTACTAACCATTACCCCATCACCAGGACACCAGCCTGGCAGAAAGGTAATTAAATCGTTAATGTCTACTAACCAATACCCCATCACTAGGACACCAGCCTGGCAGAAAGGTAATTATGAAATCATGAATGTCTACAGATGAAATTTATAACTTAACTGGCCAATTGGTGAAACTGTCACATGTCAATCGATTACTACCCCATCACCAAGTCACATGCCTGGCGGAAAGGTAATAATTTCAGCGGTGGAGAAACCCCATAAGGGATTCGTCTGCTCTCGCCAATCCCAGTGGAAGTGTGGTCCAAGGGAAAGGCAGTGGTAGTATGACTACTATGCCACTAGAGGCGGGAAAGAGAAGAGGTAAGCCTGTCGGACCCGACTTCCTCTCTCGTTGCTCAACTCACGAAGGAGAAGAGCTAAGTAAAAACCAGACGAGCTCGTAACTAACTGCGGAGAACCCCCAACCTAGGCTCTCAAAGAAAAACCAACGGGTCAGCAGAATGGTCTAGACAATTCGCGGATCCCAACGAAGCGTAAAAACCGAGCCGGCTCAAAGAAAACATGTGAAAAAGACTGGGATCCTAGACCCATGCTCTCAGTGTCCGCTACCCAAGCCTGAGCGACCTAATATCCTGCTCAGGTGAGGGTCACCACACCCTTGCACAGTCGGAGTATAAAACTCCATGACTGGCCAAATGTGACATCACCAAATCATATATTATCATGTTTCACACTATGTGTCTACGGTTTCTCTAATTTGTTTGATATCTACAAGTTATCGGTCCTAAACCGAACTTATTCTATAAGAACCTCAATTGATCCAAGGTCAGGGATACAAACCTGCTATTAGTCTCTCTCTCATCTCCCATTGATGAAAATCTTATCTAGGATCTTGGCTACCTTATCGGAAACATCGTTCTTTCCTACATCCCAAATGATTCACAAACACCTACAAAGGTCGGGCTATTTCTTGGAGGAAGACTTGCTTCATAGCAAGTTCATATAGTCTTGTTTTCATGTATGATAACCATATATATATCCTTAAGATTCATCCCCAATCTCATAATTCGTAATATGTGTGTCAATCCCACCTTTATAAGTAACAATTATCCTAAGGCACACTCTTAAAATGGATACTAATAAAGGTTTACCCTATCCAATTTTATCACACCCAACACATTAGAAATGTGTGTGTATACTTCATAATAATCCAAGGCATCTAGTCCCTTTAAGTTCACTCACAACTTCATGGCCTCCAGGACATCATTTAGGTATTTAATGGGCTTTAAGGTTTAACATTTAAAAGGGTCCTTTTGAGGGTGTTACATGCTCCAATCATGCATCTATTCCACTCATAGTCCTACGTGTACAGCTAGCACATGCTCAAGGACAACAGCAACTCCAGCCTTCTATCACCAATTTCAATCCAAGATTGGCCTTGGATCCTACATGCAATACTTGATCGTTGTTCCTCTCCTTCCCAGCTTTAATTTGAGCCCAAGAACTCAAATTTTGGTGGAGAAATGATGGAGAAAACTAAGAAAGAAGATGGAGATCCCTGGAAATTTCGGCCATGGAGAAGTGAGCTCCAAGGTTTCAAGAGGAAGAAGATGAAGTGGAGGTGAAGGGGTGGCACCTATGGGTGCTTATACCCTTGGGAAAATTTCATCATAAACCCCACCAACTCTTCCTATTTGCACATAAGGCCCACCTATGAATAGTAATCACATCACTTAATCACCTCTAGCCACAATTCCACAATTAGCCACTAATAGCATCTTAATTTCCCATACTTAATCACAATTAAATTCTCAACTTTCAAAGCCAATCAAACTCACTAATCATTCATCATCTTGTACTTAATTGGTCATTAGAAATTAGGGATGTTACAGGGTGGCTGGCCTATTATGGGCACCTGTGGGTCTCCGTGCGTGAGAGGAACATTATAAATTTTACAGGGTCCTTTTTTCCTCCCCGAGACCTAGCCCAGTGAAACCATTATATAAGTCAGTTTGTCGCCAACTCGCACTATATATCCGGGTGGCTTCTTGATTTTCTCTTGGGCTACATATATACTTTCTAAACTAGTTCCTCAACTAGATAATACAAGATTTTTTGAGAACTTCAATATATATATATTTTACATAAATTATAGCTTCAAGTTCGGGGGTTCTCACTTCGACCCTGATCTTCTTGGTGTCTCCGCAACTTTCGAGAAAGATATTTAAAAGGAGCTGGGATGGGGCATGTGTTTTTCAAGCGGTCTTTCTAGCAATAGCATGACTAACGTTCTAAATGCATCTATTGTAAGTGCTTGGATGAAGTCAAGCAAGCAAAAGTCCCACTCACCCTCACTAGTAAATGGGCAGTGTCTAAAATAAAAAAAATACAAGAAGGAATTTCAAATAGGCAAGGAAGGGGGGCGGGGGGTGATGACTTTCGTCTGTTCTCAGTACTCCAAGCAAACAAGACAAGTCGGCCCAAACTATATCTTGACTTATTGAAAATGGCAAGCTGTTCCTACTAACTTACAGCTTGCCCTTGTTTCTGCCTTCGAGTCTGAGATAGAAAGTTGCTAGTGGGCTAACTATTTTGATTTGAAGCAAAAAACCTTCGTAGGGCAAGGTCTATTCTAGGGTCCAATTGAAGTGCGGTATTTCGTCCAGACAAATCTTGCTAACAAGTAATATTATAATAGCTGCTAAAATAAATAAATAAATCAAATAGCAACTTCTATCAGATTCTCGGAGAGGAGACGATCCTTCTTCCTTTGCTCTCCCTGCTTTTCTAGAAGAAAGAGTCCCACTAGTTACGCAGCTCACCCCTCTAGCCAAAAGCCCTCACCCCACTTATTAAAATATGTGCAGCCTATTCAGATTCAATTGGTGGATGGGGATTCAAAGTCTTCTATCAAAGAGCGGATAAGATCGCAGCAGAAAAGATGTAATAGTTGCCGAGATCAAAGGTCTCGAGTGCGTCGATCTGGTCTGGAAATTTCTCCAAACTAGTTGGAATCATAAAAGAGGGCCTCCTGGTCGTATAGGGGCTTGATAAAGGGGGTATTGGGGAGCTTCCCTGAACTTGACTACTACGCGCAAAAAAGGGGAATTTCTTCATCACACGACGGATGTGATTCGATAGATGAATAGGTGGGAGAAGAGCGATCACTATCTATTTCTTTTGTCCGGGAAGCATCTCTTTGGTCTTTAGTTATCTAGAGCAGTGGTCTTAAGCATCTGAGGCCCAAAAAGTCTAAGGCTCTGCACTTAGGAAGTAGACTAAACAAATGGGAGAAGGCCTCATTTGGAACCTGCCACAAATGTCCATAGCTTACCAATTCCTTAGCTAATCTTATCCACCTTCGCTACAAGCAAGCATCTTTCGCACGACTCACATCCTGACCCTAGGATAAGCCTTCTCCCACCTCCGGAGCGAAAGAAAGCAGTTCAGAGACGTCATACTCTTTTGCAATGGTCATCATTCGCGTTCATTTCTTGATTTGACCTTCCCGACTCAACTACTCAGGATCAAAAGTAGACTATTTTTCTCTTATCAAGAAATTCCCCAAAATATATATAGTCTAGTCGATTCTTCTCTACTTCTTCTTCTATATTTCTTCTCTTCTATAGAGTTCGCACTCCAATTTTCCACAAACGGTCAACAACCAACCACGGCTCTCTATAGTTCAATGGCGAGCAAGTCAATCCAGTAGAAAAATGGAATGAGAATTGTGTCTTGATCTTGGAGACGATATATCTTTCTCCCATGTTTTCCATCGGTCAACAACCAACCACATCTCTCTATAGTTCTTCAAAACTCGTAGAGGAAGGAGTCTCTTTCTGTCTGGAGGGAAGAATTTCTGATGAATCAATAATGCCTCAACTGGATAAATTCACTTATTTCACACAACTCTTTTGGTCATGCCTAGTACTCTTGACTTATTATATTCCTATATGCAATGATAGAGATAGAGTACTTGGGATTGGAAGAATTCTCAAAATATGGAACCAACTGCTTTCAGACCGGGAAACAAGATCCGGAGCAACGACCTTCCCCAAAAAGAGAAATTGGAAGAGGTATCGATCAAAGGTTTTAGCATCGGTGTCTCCTATATGTCCTCAACTTTCTTCGAAGTATCCCAATGGTGTAAGGCTACAGACTTATTGGGAAAAAAGAGGAAAAGAACTTTGATCTCTTCTTTCGGAGAAATCAGTGGCTCACGAGGAATGGAAAGAAACATTCTATATTTGATCTCGAAGTCCTCAGAGGGCACTTCTTCTAGTCTTTAGACTTGTAGGAATGACGTAATGCTCATCCATGTTCCACAGGGCCAATGAAGCATCGTTTTTGAATCCCTCCCAATACGTCATGCTTGGGGGAAGGGGGGCCAGCCCCGGGTAGGGCTAGTATTCGTATAATGTCAATCGTCAATATTCTCGAGATTCTCAATCTTTCGGGAAGGGAGTGAAGGCCCTTCCCAGCTTGAAAGTGAACTTTTTCGCTCTTCCCAAAGAGTGACATCCATAGCCACGGAGGGTGTAATGAGATCATTTCCCAGCTAGCTTATATACTAATTGGACGCATTCCTACTGTTCCGACATAAACAAACCTCCGGAGGGTCATCTCAATTCTAGAGAAGCTCACTCCGTGTTTTTAGTGAGAGGCATATGCACATTCACCGACAAAGAACAAAGGGGTGGGGGAGCACCTCATTCTCTTGTTTAGTCTCCCAAAGAAAAAAGAAGAGTCGGAGGGACATTCTCTATTTCTCTTCAGTATAACCCATACCCCGACCAGCAATTCTTGCATGAAGTCAAGACCAGAGCATGTGGCCTTCCCCCATGCACTTTGAAGCATCTTTGGAAGAGGTCTTTTCACATCCTCTTTCTTGCACGCAGACGAACCCCCCGACTCCTGCCCTGAGAAAATGAGATATCTTATAGTATATATAGCATTAAGAATTCGGATTTCCCCAGAGATATAGTGGGAAGGTCATGCTCGATCGAGAAAGTAGTCCAAAAAGCAAGTGGAGTGGTTCGCCTCTGAGTTCTCGCAACCGGATGAAAAGGAACTACTAAATATGGAGTAGGTAAATGGGCTTGTCTTTTTTCAGGGGAATAGGGGAATGAAACTATTGACAGAGACTCCCGTCATTCCTGGCTTATCACATTTATTACTAAGTTTGCCCTATAAACCTTTTGAGCCTTCTCTTTCTAATCCTAAGGCCCTCTTCCTTCGTCCTCTAAGGCATATGCTCCAATCTTCTAAGGAGAGGGAGCTGAGCAGTTCTCTCTCATAGCCGCACACACAGACAACAAAAGTCAATCAGAGCTCAATCTAGGGGGTGGACCATGCATTCATTGATCAACAATACTTTCCGGACAACAATGCAAGATTCTTTTTCTTTGACGTTTGCTTTTCCCGCTCTCTCGTCTTCTTTCCTCTCGTCACCCTTTCTGCTACGTCGTCCGTCTGACGGGTGATGCGGCTCCTGTTTACTAAGAGATCTTCTGCTTCTTGATCTTTCAGTCATCTCACTGAAAAGGTGAGGGTATGAATCGGACCAACTTTCTTTCGCCCAACATGCTCTATGTATATCAGTTTGCTCCGTCTGACAAGGGGATGATAGCAGTAATGTCACGCTTCCCTATTTTTTTAGCAGCCGTATGGAGCCGAAGGCGAAAGTTTCTGCTCGACATTTAATTTAAAACTACATATTTGATTATCAAAATATAGCTGTGAATGTTCGCTACTATATAAATTTGTTCGTTTTTTAATAAGAAATTTGTTGTAAAAAATGGCAAAAGTACGTCATGCTTGGAGGAAGAAGGGGGAGGTAGCGTGCAAATGAGCACTAAAAAGGGTTGGTGTGTCCCCGTGCGTCTGCAAGCTACTATAAAAGCCTTCCAGGGCCGGGAAGTGGGGGCTTCCGAACACGACCCCTCCCGTCCCTGAGGACTATCTCATAACGGGGGGAAGGCGCGTACTAGGATATACAATGGGAATCCAAAAGCTCTGGCCTATCTTCGAGGCCTTAAATATTTAATAGAAGGTGCACTTTTCTTCTTTCTTCCGTGCCCCCCTTTCCCCCCTTATGAGGCTGCTGAGGCGGATTATTGTAAGCCAAGTCGGATGTTGCTTTTTTTGAGTGATTTTCTTCTCGATTTTCCCACGTAGTTTGTCGGTCAAACAATGATTCTCCTCTTCTTGAAGTCATAGAGAGAGTCTTCACTTTTTCGAGTATTACTTCTAGAAATGCCATGAAAGAACCATGCCTTCCTACTTCAAATGAGACCAAAAAGCCTTCTATACCACTTCACGTTAGGGGGCACTTCACTTTAAAGCTCGCTCGACATTTATATGATGTTATTTGTCTTTTTCTCATGCTATAATGATATTGATTTTCTCGGAGGTTCTCACTTTGACGTCCGGATATAGTACGAGTTGGCGATAAACTGACTTATATAATAGTACCGCTTGGGTGAAGGGGCAGTTTACATACAACCGGGACAAAGTGGTTTATGATTGAATCTCAGAGGCATTCTTTTCATTTGGTAGATTCAAGTCCATGACCTATTTCGGGTTCAATCAGAGCTTGGGCAACCACTATTGGAGGTGTGATGTACATGCACTCATTTCAAGGGGGTGCAACACTTCTCAGTTTGGGCCTCATATTTCCCATATATACAATGTTCGTATGGTGGCGTGATCTACGTGAATCCACGTCGGAAGGACATCATACAAAAGCTGTACAATTAGGACCTCGATATTGTTCTATTCTGTTCATAGTATCGGAGGTTATGTTCCTTTTTGCTCTTTTTCGGGCTTCTTCTCATTCTTCTTTGGGACCCACGGTAGATATCAGAGGTATTTGGCCCCCAAAAGGGATTGTGGTTTTAAATCCTCGGGAAATCCCTTTTCTTAATACCCCTATTCTCCCTTCATCCGGAGCTGTCGTAACTTGGGCTCATCATGCCCTCCTCGCAGAGAAGGAAAAAGGGCAGTTTACGCTTTAGTAGCTACCGTTTTACTGGCTCTAGTATTCACAGGCTTTCAAGGAATGGAATATTACCATGCACCCTCCATGATTTCTGATAGTATTTATGGTTCAACCTTTTTTCTCAGCAACATGCTTTCATTGTTTTCATGTGATTATATGTACTATTTTCTTGATCATATGTGGTATTCGACAATATCTTGGTCATTTGAGCAAGGAGCATCACGTTGGCTTTGAAGCAGCTGTATGGTACTGGAATTTTGTAGACGTGGTTCGGTTATTCCTATTTGTCTCGATATATTGGTGGGGAGGTATATGAAAGAAGGAAGAATAAGTGGATTGAGGTTATATTCTCTCGAAAAGACAGGCTTTTCCAAAGAATGACTGCCCCCCCAACCTTCCCCCATTTCCCCCCAAATCCCTCGCATCCCTCCCTGGTAGATCATGTTCACCAATCAATGTCGTTGCCTTGGATCTTTTTTTATAGCTCTTTTTCTTCGATTATTCCGAGGATCGAGAAATTTACTTGGCTGCTACGACGGAAGGAACATTTTTTTGTCAGGGGCTGAGCCCCTATTTGAGTAAAGAGCAAGCAACCTCTTTTGCCCTTTTCGGCAAGGCATGATCAGATCGCCCGGAGGAATCTTTAAATCATGGTCGGAGATCAAGGCACAAATTGGTCCGATCTGCCAAGGGAACTATCCTCCGGACATATTACCTAACCTGCTATGATTCGCACCACGTCGACATATTATTATAAAGTCACTCGGATCTTGCTTTCATTTTTGGTACTAGTATCTTCAACTCCACTCTTCGAGGGGGACACACAACGACTTTCGGGCTGCCCCCCCAACCTTCCCCCCATGGAAAGGGGTGTCGATCTGTTCCACTGAAACTTCACGGAAGATCTTTCAACAACGTCTTTCTCTAGTCAATGTCATGATTTTTGAAACTCTATAAGCGGCTGGTCATAGAGAGTGAGGGGTTGATAGATGGATCTGTTTCCGGGAAAAAAGAGGAAGCACTGTAGGGTAGTAAGTCCAAGAATGTAGGTGCAGTATTCGCAAGCGCCTGGTATCCTAGCGGCCAGACAGAATTCAATCCAGCAACCCGAGGCACGTAGTGTTAAAGCAGAGTTTCACCCTGAGCTATGAAGATAGGGAAGAAGCTCCTTAAGCGCTCATCTCAAAGTTGATTTAATATAGTTCTGACGATCATTACTAGTTGGAAGGCGTAGTATGGATGGGAATGATGGAAAGGAGGTATACTTGCGGAGCAAGAAGATAGGCAAAGGGGGAAGCAACTAGAACTTCTCCTCCATCTTCGTGTTGTGCTATTGAGAAGGCTAGTGTCATACCGCGGATCAAGCAATTAGAAATTCATGTCAGGAGTTGGTTAGCTTATGTCTACGGCCGCTATTCCTTATCAACAGAAGCGTGCTTTAGGATCGAAAGACGACCTCAGCACAATTCCTCTTCTTCCTCCTCTACGCTCCGCTTCGAGTAGTTGGATGAGGATTCGAACAAGAAACAAAGGGTGGAGAACACTATCCTCAAGCAATCATTTAGTCTCTGTGGGCTGATCAGAAAGAAGATAGCCCAAGAAAGGCCTCCAACCAGAGCCAAGTAGACAGATAGACTTGCAGGGACCAAAGGGGAACCAATTACCAAGCCGGTCCAAGCTCCGCTCGGTGATTAGACGTAGGGATTGCTCCTTCTATGGTCCAGCGAGTTAGACTTGTGCTTCACCATAAGGTGCATGCTGGAGGAGTGCACTAGTCCTAGGGTCGTATGCAGGACGTCGGCATTCGTTGCATATCAGTTTGAGGGCAAGACAGCTTTCTCAATCGTGCCTAGAAGCGCTAATCACGAGCTAAACTCTAGAAGATATATAATAGCCTATAAATTCTATCTAAGAGTGCATCCTTTTATTCATAATATAATGTCATTTTAATTCGGTTCAGTTACGCGAAGTAGTAGCAAGAAAAAGGCAAGCAAGCAAAGGAGCCATAGCCCCAGACAGTTGCGAGTCTGTGAGTGCGCAGAGACTACAATAGGTACGTCTTCGGTTAGTGCCTTTGCATTTAAGCATAGTAAGAGAGATTTCTTTATGAAAGATCATGAGCTATAAATATATAATAAACTAACTAAAAGCAAAAAGAAGGTCAAGATGTTGACGAATAGGACTAGTTTCAGGCTTATGACTATATATTAGGTCTGTCGACCCCTCTACAGGTCAACCTAGGCCTTCTCTCTTCTTTTTGAATAACGTACTTTTTTGAGCTAAGCAAGGAAGTAAAGATCAAGGAGCCAGCCTCTTTCGAGGCTATCCAGATGAGATTCTCTTCCCATCCTTATATAGTGTTGATCTGATTGATGATTAGAGGGGCAAGGCTGCTCTTCTCTGAATTTTGACCTCATCTTAGGCTATCATGAGCACATTTTGAGTCATCTGGTTCCCGGGTGCCTATACGATTCCGCAGGATGCTACTTGACCAGTTAGTAGTGGAGTGGTCTAATCCAGGGTGTAGCGATAACCATACGTTCAACTTGAGGATGTTGTACAGGCAACTATAGAGACTAGTGTATCAAAGATGAAGAAAGGTACATAATCATTGATGAAGAGAAAGGCGTAGGGCTCGGCTTGCAGCAAATCTCTCGGCGCACCTTAGAGATGTCAGCTTTCAGAGATAAACCAAGCCCCCAAAAAAGGCAAAAAAGCACTTTTCTCTAATACCTCTATGAAACTATATACTATTTATAGAAGGCGATCTATCTCTGTGAATCTCTATGCCTAAGACATCAGAGGTTTCACCCTCATCTCAAAATTGAGCTTTCGAAAATCCTTAGTGTCATGCAGTAACCCAAGATCACTACTTGCAAGCAAGATGTCATCCTAAATCCTAAATATGAACTGACTCCCACTGACCTGAAGATATATACATTGATCAACAGTGTTTTCATTGATGAAATTTTCTTCTTTTTGGTGCGAAGTTCAAAAGTCGAGCGGGGTGGATTTTTTGAGAAGGGCCATAGATTGATTTCTTGAACTTGCAAACGAGGTCTTCAACCTCTGAGAAACGTTCAGGTATCACAAACATCAAGATCCCCTGATCTAGAATATTAGGAATGAAAAGATCTGAAATGAAGCTCCAAGTCAAAATGAGCCACCAATTCCCTATAATGATGTCCTCTAAAAGAGTCCTTCTGAGACACAGGAGAGAAGGTCGAAGTTTAATCACCTTTTGACCCTCAACCTGATATCTCTTAATGTTGCCCTTGGAGTCTGTCTTGGTCTTCCCACTTGCACCCACCATCTGGCAACTCTACTACCTGAGGTTGGGGAGGCATTGCTTTCCTGATGAGGACTCTCTTCAGCTACCTCTTGACATACCTGATGAGGTGGCTCTTGATGTATGTTTGTGATACCCGTCAGTATGGATGGGAGAACTCTTTGGTCATTTGACGAAGGCTTCTGTCATTTGATCAAAAGTTGCTCAGAACTCCCACGGATTAAGTCATCCTCAAGAAACTTGGGAATGTCGGTCTCATTGATACGAGTAGGAAGTGAAGGACAGTCAAACCTATAACCCTCGTCGAAGGTCAAATACACACTCACTGTCCTTGTATCTCACTTCTTCTCTTTTGGGTTGTACAATGACGCGGACATCCCCAAGGGCCAATTTAGGTTTCCTTCCTGCCCACAACTCGGAGACTTTTGAACAGCCTTAGCTTACTTATCTATCTCCCTATGATATTTGAATGGCTCTTAGTCTATGGCAGGAACACTCTATAATAGGCTTCAGCCCACAGAAACAAAGGGAGAGAAGTGTTACAGATCATACTTCTGACCAAGGGTCCGATTTCCCCTTTCGGCTACTCTAACTAGACTATAGGGCTGGGTCGAACAGGCATGGAATATTGTGCAACAATGACCTCAAGGTCTAAAGGACCTACCATACTTCCAGTTTTAGTATGCCTACCTTCGTACTCACCACCTCGATCTGATCTAAGCACTTTAATAACCCGCCTTAAAGACCTTATTGAAAAGGCGTCAAGTGCTTCTTCTTTCTCAGATAGTAAGTAGACGTAGCCATATCTGGAGTGGTCATCAGTAAATGTGATGATTTCACCACGGTGGAACACAAATATCTGTATGAATTCATTCCAAAGTTCCATTACACCATTTTGCACTTTTCTCGAAGGTCTTGGTCAGTTTTCCCTTTTTACAGTGCATGTGGATTCGGAGATCAGTGAAATCTCAATTGGGAAGAAGAAAATTATTCACTAGCCTTCGAATCTTCTCTTCTGAAATGTGCCCCAACCTGGCTGAGAATGGACAAAGCCGTCCTGACTATCTGATTTTCATTGACCCTCTTTTATCCCTCAGTTAAGAATTCCTTATATGTTGTATTATCTAAATGAACCTTATATATCATCAACCACCATTCCGGATCCGCGAGAACGTCCCACCAATTATTATATAGTGATTATGGAAACCTCATAGTCATTCAAATTCAAATGTAATCCTCGTGTCTTGAAACAGAAATGCAATTTATGGAGGGAATTGAAAATGCATTCTCAAGCTCTATAGTCAATCCGGAATTGAGTTGAAGACCGCATCTTCCTACTGCCTCCATGCGTAAATGTAATCCATTTGCTAAGTAGACAAAGCATTCACTCTCACTTGGAGTCCTGTGGCTTTTGAAGCCCTGCAAGGTGCACGTGACAAGTGGAACCTGAGTCAATCCACCAGGTAAATCTAGGAAGAGTACAATTCAACTTATCGCAAATAGAGACAAAGTTTTGACCTTTCTTTGCTTTCTCGTACTGAGGACCATTTTTTGCCTGAATCCCACCTTTTTTGAGCTTCTTGATATCTGGGTTTTTCTTTCCTTTCTTCTTAAATGAATGGTCTTTCGTCTCGGTTCGAAAGCCTCAACTCGATCAATGACCTCAGGCATGATTTGAAAGAAGAACCGTCGAACAGCTCGAACTCTCCACTGTGACATTTTCTTTTTTTGAAAAATCCGCAAAAAATAGTACAACATCTTAGTTGGCTTAATGCCACTCTTACGGTCTTGCATATGTTCTTGGTTTTGCCTGGTCTCGAGAGTTCAACTATGGAACTTTCTCTTCTCAATCTCGATCTCGCGCACCTCAGTTTACAAAAGAATGCACTTGCTAAGCCCACTACTCAACTCAGTCAATCTCTTTTGATCTTAAATATGTGAAGATGTGATGTCTAATTGTTGATTTTTTCTCTTTTGCAGGGACTCGGACCTGAGCATCACCCTCAGATCCACATTTGAGCAACTAACTAGATATAAGCTTCTGAAGAAGAAGGAGAAGCTTATATGACGGTTGCTTCTGTTGGAGCGAAGACTTTCATCCCCATCCTCTTCCTACTCTGAACTCCTTTCTCATGTCAAGGACTCAGATGCTCAGGTGCTGGAGCACCCTCACACTCAAGGGACCATACAGAAATGTGTTTACCATGCAATGTTTTGGCTCTTTTCTTCAGGTCACCATATCCTGCAAGAACTTGCATGAGGGTGGTCTCGATGGTTAAGTCTTC
This sequence comes from Ottelia alismoides, assembly GCA_037367405.1. Taxonomy (NCBI): domain Eukaryota; kingdom Viridiplantae; phylum Streptophyta; class Magnoliopsida; order Alismatales; family Hydrocharitaceae; genus Ottelia; species Ottelia alismoides. The sequence goes on along the minus strand of JAZKJV010008779.1, from coordinate 175,564 downwards.
CATCCCTAACCATCTTTCCGAATATATAAGAACCAATATATCCATGCTCGACGAACCTATGTTGAGTTGCTGGACATTTCCTAGCCATGTTATGTGCACTTAATACCGGAAGTCCGCACATTGGTCTGGAAGGCTTTTCTAGTATCACTCTCCTGCCTCCTTTCTTGCTTGAACCTTCCCCAATCGCCTGTGACTAATTTTCTCTCTCTACTTTATTAAATATCAAGATGAAATATAAAGAAAAAGGATCTCACTTTGATCTAAGTTATAACACAACACTACTGAGTTCTCTCGACAACTAGAATATATAATTGTGAATATAAAGCTATCTCTATTTTCATTCCCCTAAATATGTCCTTTTCATTCCTATATTTCCTTATTTGAAAAATGATATAAAACAACTCAACTAGATAATATAAGAAACCACTATCTTCAATTAGATTATAGCTTGAACTGAAATTATAGCTTCAAGTTCGGGGTTATCTAGGCCCTCTATAATGAAGTCTTTCTATTTGATTTGAATTCGGGGGACATGGATTTTTGCTTTGCTTAAGGTCGTGGGGAAGAATGTTTCATAATTGCATAAAAGGCTTCGTACCTCCTTCTCCCTCCCTTCGTCTTGGACTACAGCTCCCAACTATACATTAGGGCTCCATCCTTGCTTCGTCAACCTATTTGAAATAATATATAAAAGGGGTGGAGCATGGTTTAGGTTGTACGGAAGCTTTCTGAGGACACAGGGATTGAGATCAAAGCCTATTATAGATGGCTCCTCTTTCCGTGCGTCTGTAAATCCACAGCTGACTGAGCGGTCTAACTTGTACAAGGGAGCTAGGTATGCTGGGTCGACGCGAGCGGGAAGGGTGGTAGGAGTGGCATCTGAGGATGACTTCGGGATCAAAATATCTAAGCCTGAAGAGTGCATAGCCAAATAGTCAACGCTGACCTGTGAAGCCTTGGTTCTTGCCAAGACGGCTCTGCTTCGTCAACTCCTAGCTCGCCGCCTGATTATATAGTGCGAGTTGGCGACTCTCAGAGAGGGTCAAGAGACAAGACCTTGTTGCATCGTTATCTGATTGATTGAGATGTTTCAGTGAGTAGAGCGAAGGACTTCCTTGCGAGAAAATGAGAGGACAAAGCCATTGATTGATAAAGTTGAAGAGTCAATGAGGTAGTTTTAGTAGTAGAAGGCAAGAAGTCGATTCCTATCCCTATTCTCGGTCTCACCTTCCTTACTGTAGGCACCAATAGCAAGAATGTCTGATTCCTAACTACTAATAGGTAAGGATGGAGATAGAGATTCCTGGCCAACCTATTAGTAGGAACATTAGCTACAAGGTATGATGGAAGGCTTAGTTCCTTCCTCCGGATAGCCGCTTCGCTCTCTCTTTTCTTCTTCACTCCTCTCACTTGGAACTATTGACTAGAAAAGAGGATGTACCCCCTCCTTATTGATTGATAGTAGGACCCCCCGAAGCCCCGATGCCCTACCCCCCCATGGGCCCCCGATGTCCGAGGACCCTTGCAAACTCCCCTTCTGTAGTTCTCTCTAATTGACATCATACGAATCGTTAGCCCTACCCGGACATAGATCAAACTAGTTGGTTCATGAGACATGTGAAGTCAAGTGGAGGCCGGGAGTTATTTCATTCAACCCCCCGTCTAGGCACATACCTTTTTTCTCGGCCTCTTTTCTCGTTCTTCTGGCTCGAGTGGTCCAACAACCTCCTATCGTTGGGATTGGGTGCTTTAACCAATCAACCATGGATGCGCGGGAGAGTAAACTAGGTCTTTTTTGCCGTGGAGAAAGGGTCTTCTCAAAATACTGGTGTCCAGTATTCTAGCAAGGAGACCTTGTGAACAACAATCCATTTGGACTTCGGGCCAGTCCACTTTCCCGGGTCCTGATCGTCACGGGGGACTATCTATCTATTTCTCCAAACACAATATAATGAGTACCTATGATGGTGACTACATCCACTGGCATGTGATGTTTGGACATAGAATCGAGTACTTGTGAATGGGCAGAGCCATATGCTCTTATTTGACGATGGTAGGGACGATTGCTTCCATTACTGACCAGAAAGACACCAAATTCTCCTTTAGGAGCTTCCACTGCGGTATAGGTAGAAGGAGCTAGTACGGAAAAACCCTCTGTATAAGGTTTGAAATGGTGAATTGAGGTAGAGTAAACTGAGGCCGGTGGTGGAAAGAAAAAGCCGCGACGCCGGTCCCATCTCTCTCCAGGTCTAACGTGGTAGTTTCCCATCATGGGGCTTTCAGTATATAGATTGAGCCATTGGCAAGGATCCCAGTCTTGTAGAAGGTGAAGGTGAAGTCCCTGATATTGCTCGGTTGATTGATCGGGCTCCACATACTTGGGTCATCCTCCCTCGACACCCCTAAAGCACTTCGCAGAATCAAAGTCCATCGCGTTAGCGAAGCTTTGTCTTGTCCCAGGAGCTCGCTTCCAGTGCTCAGCTTAGCAGGAAAGTGAGTACTTGGCACCGATTTCTTTTCTTCTCCCTCGAGCCACCTTATCGTTTGCGCTTCTCCCACGCTCAGCTAAGTCGTCGAACCTTCGCGCCAAAGATATAAATAATCAAGCTTTCTCAGTAGCGAAAGCACTTCGCCCCTCTCGTCAAAGGACAAGAAAGAGCACTCTGCCCGCAAACATCACTTTCTATTAGTCAACGCCCCCCGGTAATTACGGGCATTTCGAAATGCAATAAAAGACTGAAAGTGGTCCTTCCATCTTTTTCTTAATCTGACTGCGTTCCGTAAAATGTAGCCCACAGGAAAGAAAGGTCGTGTTTCAACTGGGGGTGGGTGTGTACTTACAGACTCTATGAGTTGCAAATGAATGGGTGCATGGCGAATGGAACAAGCCATTTTCTTCTTCCCTCCCCTGGGGGCAATTGCTTCGCAGCTGACTACCCCTTATCTGATGTTCACTTTGTCAAGCGTGGCTGCGATCTCGCCGTCGCGGAAGCCTTTTCCCGATGCGCGGAGCCCCACCCCAACGAGGAAGGTGTTAGTGCTTGCTTTCTCATGGAGTGTAGGCAGAGACCTCTTTTTGTGCTACTCCTACGGAAGAATCAAAGGTCTTGGTTTCAGCTTCAAAAGGCTGCCCTCTCTCGGCTGGATATTGGTCCAGCCTACTACGAGGATCCCGTACTAAGTGCTTTCTCCCTCCTGGGTCCCGTGGTTCCTATGTCGTCGCCTTTCCCGGTCCTTTTCTTTTAGTGCTTCGACAAAAGTGGATAAGATGGGTGCCCTCCAGCTCACTCGATAAATGGGACGACAGTGGTCTGCCAGCAAGCTCGTTCTGATCGTCGGACGCAACACATTGGAATCCTGAAGCACCACCACGAACGCTACCACGCGTGCGCCTACGGCATAGTAAGGCACCACCCAGTTGTGCTAGCAGCCAACTCCGACGTGTCAGCTTAGTGGTACTCATCAAGCCACAACCATGTCTAGCTTCCCAACAGGTGTTCCTTTTCCCCCAGAAGCTCCCTCTAACCCCCCTTCAGGGAGAAATCCTTCACCTTTTTCAGATCAGAATCGTCTTATATACTAATTGCGAAGGGAAGAAAAGAAACATCCCCAAATCAATTGGGGTTCCCAATGCTTCTCCATGCCCAATGAGATGCGTCAACCTCGGGATGCTTAACTCCTAACCCCTGGTTCCGAGACGGAGCTTAACCTGAGTCTCAGTTAAGAACGGTTATGGCCTACGTTTCATACGGCACACGATTCCATGGATAGTTGAATTCAGGATCGTGATGGAGGGCATAGCTTACAATCATCGGCTTTGATCATGCCCCCTGGCATTTGCTCCAGACATTGCACAATGATCTGAATACTTTGTCGCATCTCTTCGATACGGATATAGTAACGATCATAGCAATCTCCCCTGGTACCTACTGGTACATCAAAATCCAATTGGTCATAACCATCGTAAGGTGCTTCTCTTCGCAAATCCCAGCATACACCAGTCCCTATTATCATTACACCACTGAATTCCCAATCATTTGCTTGCAGTGCAGTAACAGTACCAATATCCACTAATCATTGTTTTCAGATACGGTTGCCGGTTAACATCTCTTCTAATTCCTCGATACGAGAAGCAAATTGTTGTGTGAAGGAATCAATATCTCGACATAAGCCAAGAGGCAGATCTTATGCCACTCCACTAGGTCGTATGAAACTGGCATGCATCCTGGCTCCCGAGACTCTTTCATAGAACTCCAACAATTTCTCCCACTCCTCAAAAGCCCAAAGGAAGGGAGTCAATGCTCCCACATCCATAGCATGAGTAGTTAAAGAAAGTAAATGATTTAAGATTCGAGTGATTTAACAGAATAAGACTCGTATATATTGAGCTCGTAATGGTACCTCGTAATTCAAAAGTCTCTCTACGGCTAAAGAATAAGCATGTTCTTGGGCCATCATAGAAACATAGATAGGGTCAACGACGGAACGATCAACAAAACTTGACGACAACTTTTTCGTACGCGTTCACTTGCATCACTTAGACAATTGCTCTCCGAACCGTGCAATAAGGTCACCCATAACATGGCTCTCCCACTTGAGTGACCTGGGACCCAGGCCGGAAATGGCAGCCTTTCTCTGAGGCCCCGCCGGAAAAAGGGAGAAGTCTGGAGCCCTACTATATATTTCCCTTAGATCGGGGGCAGGGCAGCTGGAGTTCGAAATAGGGCCGGACGGGAGGTTCAGGCAAGAAGAAGAAGAGAGGCCTCTCTTGTGGGGGAGAAAAAGGTGATGTCATCTACCCTCCCATCTATAAGTCATTAGCATGCCAAAGTCTGTTCACGATTCGAAAAAAGACTCCTGACCTGTCGTCCTCCTTGTGCCTTGTGGGGGGACCAGGCGCCCTCCTTTTCAATCTTTCTTGTAACCCCCCCCAAAAAAGATTCCAATTATCTGTCGCGATATATAATAGGCGGCCGACTTCTACCTTATCTTTCTCTTTGTTGCTGACCCTGACTTGACCTCTCCCCATTCTCCAGTCTCCTGCACTGCTCGACGTGTGCGACTCTGTATGAGGAACTCCTTCCCATTCTTTCTTTGAGAATCTGCCCACTCTCCGTTCACACAGTTATAAAAGCAGAGGAAGGGTGGGCAGCATGTACCACGAGCCCCCTGTCCCACACATCGGTACAGAAGCGATGTGTGGTTCACCGGTTCCACCGAATGCTCTGGTCTCTCGGCAAAGATAGAAAGAGTGTGCATTCTTGCTTCGGATGCTTCGCCATAGTCGACCCAGTTCCCGTTCTTTTCCGGTGCACTTGCTTTATATCTCTGACATAGAAGTCAGGACGGGGTGGGAAGGAAGTAGCCCCCGCCTCCGTCTGACCGATCATTCCACTGGCATCTCGCATTCACACCCCATTTGACTATCGCTCGGGGATGTAGTTGTAGATATGTTCGTCTCCATGGGTTGTTGGCTCCACCTCAGGTATCCTTCTACGACATGCTGTTGTTGTCGCCATATATAATATATCAGTTAGTCATATCTACTTCACAGCGGGTCAGCGCCTCTGAAAGAAAGGGAGGACTTCATTCAGTGACTCCATGATCACCCTCTAAACGATCAAAATAAGGTAAAGCTTGAAGATAAGTTTTGTACTCTATTAATTTCTCAGTCCCTATAGTCGGGTGGGTGCCGACCGGCCGGATCCCCCTCCAAACCGTACGTGCGGGTCTCCCTGCATGCGGCTTACGCCATTCGAGGTGGTCCAGAGGGTGGAAGTGGGGGTTCCACTGCTCGATACAGGAATGATGGTAGGCAAGGCTGCCAGACTCCTCTCCCATTGACTCGTTCAAGAAAAGCCGCCCCAAAGCCCCCCTCTAACCAGGAATTTCCGTCAAATGACTGATGAATCCACGATTCATCATCTCAATATCTTGATCTTAGCAAAATCCACGAGTAAATTCCCTAATAAATGTATATAAAATTTATAAATTAACAAAATGACTCTTGTAAATAAAATACATTAATTAATGTATACTAGATTGTACAAAATAACTAACAATAAAAAGCCGCAAAATAAAGGAGTATTATACATGTAAATAACCCAAAACTTCATATATTTTTAATAATTTCATTTCAACTCCTTTTTGGCTAATTCTTTCTCTAACTTGTTCATAATAATGTACATAAAAATACAAAAATAGAAAATAAATTATATCTCAAATAAATGCTCCTAGATCCCAATGGGAAAAAGCCGTAAAGACCAACTTCCAAGCTAAATTCCCGCTCCGTATGAACTCCAAATTCACCAAACTCACTTTTAAAGTTCAAGTTAGAAAATTATCTATCCAACGGAATGGTTTCATTAAAATCGGAGCTCGCTTGCAAAAGTTGGGTTTTGGGACCTAGATGTACATTGTATATTATGTATATATTCTTTCTTTCTTCATTTTTTATTTTATCTTTCTTAATTACTAAAAATCCAAAAAAATCATTGTGGTCTTGTATTTTGATTGTACTATTTTATTGTATTTTCCTATTGTACATAGCTACTATTAAAAAGAAAAAAATATAAAAAGAAAAGCAAACAAAAAAATTGTACATGTTGTATATCTTCTTTTTGTAAATTCCCCACTCTTTTTCTTCTCTTTATTTTATTTTCTCTTTTTAGTAGCCTACTTTATTTCATTTCATTTTTTATTTATTTAATAACATTCTCTACAATAACTTCCCTTTCTCCATTAACCTCCAAGTCTTCTTTCAACCTCCATTCCACTCCATATTCTTCATATAACCTCCCATTCAACTCCACCAATAATCTAACTTCTCATTCAACACCACCACCTCTCTAACTCCCATTATTCATCTCTTTATAATCATCTCCACATCCACATTTTTTTCCATCCACCATTCTTATAGAATAAGGAGAGAGCTTGGAGTGTTTTGTTGGTGACAGCGGCGAAGCATCGTCCTCAAGCGACGACCTCCTTCAGGTGAGATCCGCGGAGCTCCACTCCGCGTCACGAGTTCCCCGTCAAGCTCGCGTAGCTTCTCCGATTTTTATTTCGCCAATCGGATCGAGGCGACAACAGGAGTTCAGCGTAGCTGCTCCGCCAATCCGGCGAAGAATCAGGTAAGTATTCCTCCTCGTTTCTCCTGTTATTTTATTTTATCTAATATCTTGTTTCCTTGTCGTTTAGATCACCATCATTTTTTTATCCATCATAACCCCCATATCATTTTTTTATTTTCATATCATCACGATCAACCCACCCTCATATTTTCATTTGTTCATATTTATCATTTTGCATTTCTTCATCTTTTTATTTAAACAAAAAAAAAATTAAAAGCATTTGTTCATTTTGCATTTGTTCATCTTTTTATTGAAGCAAAAAAAAAATTAAAAAAAAACACTTGTTCATTTTGCATTTGATTATTTTCTGTTTAAACAAAAAAAAATAAAAATGTTTAGTTTGCATTACAAAAAAAATCAAAAAAATCAAAAAAAAAATAGTAACGCAGCAACGGTGGGGGAAGTTCCCACCGCCGTCGCCGCCCCCTCGTCTCCACCGTGCCGCCGCGCACGCCACCGCCCCCAGCGCGTGGCCGCGCCCCGCCGGAGGCGCCGCCCCCTCTCCTCGCCGCCCTCCGCCACTTTAAGAGGCCGCGCAAGGCGGCGCTCCTCCAGCCGCACGGCCCCATCTCCTCCGCAGCTTAAGGGAGCCGCGCAGCCGCCCTCGAGCACGGCGCACTCCTGGCCGCCCCGCCAACTCCGAGGCCTCCGCCCCTTGCCGCCGTTCGCGGCCACGCCACCGATCCGCCGCCGCCGCCCCATTGGGTTCTCCCTTGTGCGAAAACGAAGGAGGAAGAAAGGGTATTTTTTTATGTAAAAATTGTATATATTTTTTGGTAAGTTTTTGTAATTACATTTCAGTCCCTGTTCATGTTTCTATTGTCAATTTTTAATTTCAGTTTGCACGGATACCCCTGTCTTTGTCTATTAATTTGGACCTCGTTTATGCATCTTTTTGATCAATGAAAAATACCACTGTGTTGAGCAACTAATTGTGTATCTTTTGAGTATTTATTTTGATTTTTATATTACATGGGTAATTAATTAAAAATGATTAACTGAAACTTTGCATATTTTACCCACTCAGTGCTCTTAAATTCATATCTAACACATGGTTGCTCTAAAAATTCCACAAAAATTATATTTGATGCTTTGATGAGTGTTTAACTTACTGTCCAAATTTTATCCAAAATGGAGTTGTCTTGTGCCTTAAATAAATTGTAGAGTTATTTTAGTTTTTGATTTTTAATTAAGTCCCCGTATATTCTTTTTACGAAATTTCAACTCTCCTGGATTGCTTACCTAAATATCTTTTTGAGATAATTTTCTCTCGGATTAATTTGATAACGTGGATTTAATAGGAATAAATTACTCATTTCCACTCTGTTTTCACTAAAAAGTTCATAAAAATTTCATAACTTGTCAAAAAATTCCAAAAACATTACTGTAGCTTCCTTGCATCATGTTTTAGTTCCAGTAAATTTTTCATAATTTTTGCTTACTGTTTGTGTGAAAAATTGCGAAAATACCCATAAAAAGTGTGCATTTTTAGTTGTTGCATTTTAACCCCTAAAATTACAAAAAAATGTGTTTTGTGTTCATCTCTGGATTAGTATTCTAGGAAAAATATAATTTGGCTGAATTGAACTGATTTGACATTAAACTTAATTTGGCTAACCTCCATTGGACACATTTTTATAAATAAAAAAGAATCGACATCCCATTAGATATTGTTGTAAATATCCAAAAAAGTAAAAACCATAAAAATTTTAAAAATTTAAAAAAACTTGACAAGAATAAAAAATACCTGACTAAATTTGTATTGGGAGAGTAAACCCCTCATTGTATTCAAGTACAACTCCAGACAGAGTGGGTGAGGATGCTGCCTTCTGGATTAGAGCCAAAAATCCTTAGGCATGTGCCATTAGTACCTGTGCATAACGTTTTGGTGCATGGTTGCAACTGCAAGCACTTCCCTCCGACCATGGAAAGTGGCTTTGGTGTACTTATAACTCACAGTCAGCTTTGGACCTGATATAACACGGCAGCCCGGGCAAATGGTAGCCCGGGCAGATGGTACAACTGCTTAGGGGGATGTGATTGTGTACGTTGGGCGACAGGGTGATACCCTATGCGAGTTTGCTTAATACAACTGATTGATCACCAAATTGAAATTGAAAAGATAAAATACCAAACCCTAACGGTCTCCACCATGTATAGTTGGTAAATCTGAGGTCATTGTGTTTGTATGCGAGGTATGTGTTATTCCTCGTCTTATACGCCTTCACACTCGTATTCTTGACTTGATTCCGTGCTCTCTCTAGTACTACCTTTTGACATCGAAGATGACAACTAGATGGATTTTTCGCTCAGACTCTGTGAGTTTTTGATGATCCACTGTCAGTCGTATGTCTTCTTAGACATGGGATGACCCTCTTCCCGAATCAGTCCCACTTAGTCACGATGAGAGTCAGATCCAGACTTCCTCGCCTCCCAGCCCTTTAGTTGAGGCAGACTCCCACCTCAAGTTTTTGTATATTTCTCCTGCATGTTTTTCACATAGATCTTTTGAGACTTTTTCCTTACTAGAGGATTCGAAGATCATGGCTAGAGGGAAGGGACCAATTGAGGATAGAGTTACTGAGGATAGATAGACTAATGAGAGATGTCTAGAGATGATAGACCAGATTCAGTTTCAGATATTACTGAGGGGATACTAAATACACTACAGTAGATGAGTTTACAGATCAAACATTAGTGTAGAGTCTAGGATGAGTGATGGACCGCTAAATCGACCCTTTAAGAGTGCTGAATTAGTACTTATAATTGTCATTGCAGTCGGGCCAAAATGGGCTCATCAAAGACCATCTTAAATATATAAATCAAAATAATATGGTCGTATTTTTTTTATTTTTTACTTGGCAAGATACCAAGGTCGAACTCAGGGACACGATCCTCTCTCGTATTATTCAGATTTTAATCTATCTAATTAAATTGAGTTAAAGACATATAGGTCAAAGCATGCAAGGAGACACAACAATGCATTAAAATAAAACATGCATTTTTTTATGTTTAATCATCCAGATAAATGCCATGAAATGCATCACAAATATGCCCTAGGTCAAAATGATGAGCCAACTAAACCACAAGTTAATTTCAGATTTAAATGAGATGACAAACTCAATTTGAACAAGTCATAGATTAAGTAACAAGTGACACATATCTATCAAAAAAAATACATCAAAATTAATGTGTTCATCATAAAAAATGATCATGCCATTAGAAAGTTCGTCAAACCAGCTTTAAAATGAATCTGAAATCAACTCGATTGGACATACGAAGCTCAAGATATGCAAGAATGAAAGCAAGGGCATAACTGAAAAGAAACATGAAAAGATAAATACAAATAGGTCCCTGGGAAGGACTAAAGTGAAAATAAAATAAGTATCGAGGCCTTCCCTGTAAAAGTTCCACATGCGCAGGGGCCTTTCTGCAAATATTAAACCAGCGAGGGTTTCAATGTAAATAACCCCCTACGCACGAGGTCTGCACGTGATGAGGACCTGTTTGCCTTTTGAAGCACGTAACGAGGTCCTGTTTTCCTTTTGAAGAAGTCGGTGGGGCTTCTGCGTAAATTACCCAGATGGCCCGTGCTATGCATGCGCCATCTAGGTTCGGACGAAGGTTCGGGCACAGTAGAGGCTCAGAGTTGCTTCGGCTAGCTCGGGGAGGCTTAGTGCGGAGGCTCGGTGTAGAGGCTCGGTGTAGCGCTGGTGCTGACGCGTGGCCGGTTGGAGACCATTCGATCATGGAGATCCAACAGCACCTGTAGATGTCGATCCAGGGCTATGTGGCTGCATCAGGACCGTTGGATGGGCTCCAAGGTGGAACATCCAACGACGCCTGTACAATCTTCCTCAGCCGAGGCTGGTGGCGAACTCCAGACTCCGGCGAAGGAGGTCCAGCTCTGCCACTGGTGACAGATGTCGATGGAGCTTGACTGATGGTCTGAACTGGTCGGCGAAGAAGCTCCAATCCTGGTCGAGCTACGGCTATACGTGGCGGAGACTCTCGACACTCTGGTAGCTGGGTTGGCTCTCGCCAAGATCACTCCGGCGAGCTCTCGGGCCATTCAAAGAGGGTACCTGCGTGGTTAGTCCAATAGCCGAGGCATAGTGCAGGTGTGCGTGAGTTGGACGGGGTTCCGTGCGAGTGATTGGAGGTGAGGAACCGGAGCTCCTCCACCGGAGAGAGCGGAGGAGATGGGTCAGATGTGGTCAACGGTGTAGACGGAGGGATTGGGTAGTCGGAGAAGTGTGCGTGAACGGTGGAGTGATGGAGCAGCTCGGAAGGTGGTTAATGGAAGGTGAACAGGGGTGTAGCGGCCTACAAAATTAAGAGAAGATAAAGAAAAATATAAAAGGTGATCGGAAGCTTACCTGAGCGATCGTGGAGGGCATGGCTTGTGCTCGAGGTCATCAGAGGACCACGGGATCTTATTTGGACCTCCTCAGCCGGTGGAGGTAGCTCGAGCGGGCTGATCGCACCGCAGCTCCGTCGTGATCAATGAAGGGTCTCACCGAGGCAAAGAGGTCATCGTCGCTCGATCCATTCACCTCTCTCTGTCACAGAGAGGCAGAGGAGGGCTGGGCCTCCTCCCGTGTAAAGGTGGACAGCCGAATATGGAGGAGGAGGCGGCGTATTTGAAGGGGCGAGTGGCAGTTAAGATTGTGACCGTCATGGGTTTCGAGGGGGTTATGGGGTGACTAAAGGAGATTTCGTGGGTTGAAGAAGGTCTTGCGAGGATGGTGGGTGAGTGGAGAAGGTCGTGGGGCAATTGGCGAGAGGCAAGGTGGTCGGAGAGGATGGCGAAAATAGGAAGGGCAGACTGGGTGCGTGAGGTGGTGAACGTGGGGAAGAGGGAATACTGGTGGTGGAAGACGATATGCTGGCCATTGGATCTTGAGATCCAACGGCTAGCATTTGGGCGCTCACGAGTGGATACGATTTGATCTTGGGCGACTTGATCAAGGGGTGTGAGCTCTCCACGTGGCGACATGAGAGCACGACGCTTGCGGACGGCGTAGGTGAGAAGCTAGATACGATCGAGCGGTTAAAGACGCAGCGGGAATGAACCGTGGTGATGGCTTGATGGAGGCTCGATCGTATGGTGCAAGATGCGACACGCGACGCGATTTGGTTAAGGCGCGAATGGGTGGCTGAGATGAGAGGCGGGGAGGATCAGACGGCTTAGGAAAAGAGTGGGCGTGGAAATCGTAGAGCCGTTGGATCTGAGGAGGAAATCTGATGGCTGAGGACGCGTGCGACTGTTGAAAGGAGGGTGGGCCACGTGGCTCACCCAGAATGTGCCACGTGGCCCAATCAGATGATTCAGAGGGAAAAGTTTATTTTAGAGGGTCTATTTGGTCGAATTTGAGAAAACTCAAAACATGAAAGTTGTAGATCTCGATGAGATCTACAAGTTTTATGTTGACCAAAACTGCAGATGAGGTCAATTAAAGTCACCAAATATTTTAAAGGGTATTTTTAAGGCTAAAAATACCAAAGATTTTAGTTTGGCCATTTTTTTGTGGTTTTTAATTTATTAAGGACTCTGATAATTACAGGACATTATATTGGTTTTATTGACACAAAGCTTAAGCAAGGGGGTTAATAATAGAAAATTATGATGATGAAATCGGGTTTCATCACCCCCTATACTTAAACTACGCTCGTCCTCGAGCATCAAAGAAAAATGAATAAGCTGGATTAACCCCTTTGTGCATGTGAGTACAGGATCCAATCCGGTCAAGTTGACTCAACTTTAGAGGTCCAAAATTCTAGAGTTCATCCCAGCCTTAATCAAGAGGTACCCAATTCCTCTAATTCTCCAGACTCTCTTCTATGAACATATAATCTAAAGGATATGAAATTTAGTGTTGACTGCAATTCCGAGAGTAGAGTCAAATTGTCACCCAAAGTCTTGGTCCGAGAAAATCACCTAAGGACCCAATCCTCAACACTAGGGAATAAATCAAATCGTGCGTTCGATCCACCGTCTCTTTAGTTGTCAGACATAGAAAATGTAGATGGCAGGCCGGTAATGGAGGGTAAGGGATTTTGTCATTTCTTCTCTCCCTCTCATTGGAACAAGAATTCTCTCTAGTGCCTTTTACGCAACACATTTTTTGGTGTTGATCAGTGCGTCCATCAAGAGAAGTTGGAGCCGTATGCACTTGTTTTCCTAGGAGTACACCAGGGTGTGTCTCTTTTGAGTACCTATCGTACCTTCGACACCCAGACTTGGATCAAATCCAAACTCGACTTCCTCATCCCAATCCCTCAGGTGAAAAATCAACTCATCTCATCGAAACCACAGTCGTGCATGTGATGTGCTGATCATATTCTTTTTGTTTGAGAATAAGAATGGAATATAACATGCAAATCTAGAAACCTAGGGGAATGTGGATGATTAAGTCTAAGACCCTGATGGCTAAGGCTGGTTAACCTAAAATCTCAAAGACCTCATAAAACTAAGTCTCCTTGATCCTTTCAGATCCTTGGTGGAAGTGTAAGTGTAGAGAAATAATCCAACTCCTTCATTCGAAAACAAAACTTTTTTTTGGACTTCAAGAGATATTAGGACTGCCTAAACTCAATTGAGCATCTGCATTCAGCCAGTATGGATGTAAGTACAAGCCGAAGCCCTTTGCTTGAGGACGGGGCCTTACGCGTTGTCCTCTAAACCATCCAATCTGCTAAGGGTGAACCCTCACTGAATGTGGCTTACTTAATTGGGCTTAGTAGTCACTAACGACTCTTAAAGGATTTTTTTTGCTTTTATCATTTTTAAGGATTTTAATTTAAAGGTTAAAACACAGGTTAGACTCAACTTTCCTTGAAATGAGATAGAAAAAATTTTCAAAACCACGACACACAAATAAATAAGTTTTCAAATCATTTTCAAAAGAATTTTTCAAAACAAGGAAAAATCATTTTCGAAAATATTTTTATCAAAATAGCGTAACATAGTATAGAAAAGCCGTGAAGAACAATCGAATCCTCTTAGTCCAAAGAATTTTACTTTAGCCAAAAAGTTTTAAATTTTTCAAAAATTTCAGATTATAGCAAAAGTAAGTATACGGTATATACGTTACACCCCCCTATACTTAAACTTTGCAATGTCCTCATAACATTAGATGTTACAAGTACATAGGTCCATTTAAATATAAAGGAATATACGCGATCTAAGAGGGGCTCCTCCTATACTTAGGTTAGAAATAACCTAAGTATAAAGGCAAGGAGAGGAGAGTAGAGATAATCACTTGGACTCGGTTAGAAATAACCTAAGTATAAAGGCAAGGAGAGGAGAGTAGAGATAATCACTTGGACTCGGGTCCCCCCTATACTTAAGTTAAGATTAACCTAAGTATAATGATGAGAATTTGATGTTGGGAGGGACCCAAGGGGAACAAAGAAGATGGATGGATGTACAGATGAGCGGATGAATCTACGGAGATGGATGGAGTGACTAAGGTTTTGGGGAGTGCAATGAAGCAATCATGGCCCAATCAAGCAAGCAACACCCTTTAATTTCACCAACTCACACATGAAACCAACCGAGGTTGGTTTATTATCTTGTCGGTTTTATTGGTGGTAAAACATTTGATGTTTACGTGGAGAAAAAATGTTGAGTTATTATCAATGCGTACGCGAGGGTGTTGCTCTCCCAAAACCGAAATTTTACTCCATTTTTTTGTTGACTTGCAATTAACAGTCCAAGTTATTATTTAAGTTTGTCACTGAATTTAGGTTAGCACATAAACCAAGAAATCATCGTCTACCGTTGTTTCTATTAATCCTAGGTGATTAGGCTACGAAAGAGAAATCGAGAAAAAGCCGCGTATTCGATAAAACTACCATCTAGGATAAGCAAGAAATCTTGCAGTGACTTAGCGAAAAAATCCGTGAAAAACTTGAGCCGTTTGAAAACCAAAATCAATATGTATGCAAGTCGATCAAAAAGCCGCACATAACATGCTTCTATTAGCGGGAAAAATGTTGATTGATTTTAACTAAGTGAAGCGAGGTTAAGTGCGTCTTTGATTAATAGTGTGTCCTACCTACGAGAAAGCACATGAAAATGATAATTTTGAACTAAGCTCGAAGAGCCACGCGCCTGGTCCTAGATCGACACTCAAGTGGGAACGATCCCCACACAACCATGATCATTTGATTACAACCGCGAGTCTTCGATCGAAGACTGCTGTAAAAGACGAATTATTACATGCAAAAATAATATGTGAAAATGTCTTTTTTTTTCTTTCTCCTCGAAGTGCTCCTAGTGTGCTTCTGCATCTCCTCACAGCGGGTAGCATCCTGCTCCTCGCCTCCTTGAACCATCAAGGACCCTGCCACAAAAACAATAGTTAGAGATCGATAGAGAAGAAAATTTTACAATGCAAAGTGAATTGACAAATTGACCTATAAAATGAACACTAAATTAAATAAACAAAAATCCAAAAATACAAGAAATGAGCTGTGTCCCCGGCAACGGCGCCATTTGATGGACCGCTAAATCAGCCCTTTAAGAGTGTTGAATTAGCACTTGTAATCGTCATCGCAGTCGGGCCAAAATGGGCTCATCAAAGACCATCTTAAATACATCAATCAAAATAAGATGGTCGTATTTTTTTATTTTTTACTTGGAAAGATACCAAGGTCGAACTCAGGTAGACGAGCCTCTCTCGTATTATTCTTATTTTAATCTTATTTAATTAAGTTGAGTTTAAGACATATAGGTCAAAGCATGCAAGGAGACACAACAATGCATTAAAATAAAACATATATTTTTTTATATTTTAATCATGCAGATAAATGCCATGAAATGCATCACAAATATGCCCTAGGTCAAAATGATGAGCCAACTAAACCACAAGTTAATTTCAGATTTAAATGAGATGACAAACTCAATTTGAACAAGGCATAGATTAAGTAACAAGTGAAACATGTCTATAAAAAAATTACATCAAAATTAGTGTGTCCATCATACAAAATGTTCATGCCATTAGAAAGTTCATCAAACCAGCTTTAAAATGAAACTGAAATCAACTCGATTGGAAATACGAAGCTCAAGATATGCAAAAATGAAATCAAGGGCATAACTGAAAAGAAACATGAAAAGATAAATACAAATAGGCCCCTGGGAAGGACTAAAGTTAAAATAAAATAAGTATCGAGGCCTTCCCTGTAAAAGTTCCACATGCGCAAGGGCCTTTCTGCAAATATTAAACCCGCGAGGGTTTCAATGTAAATAACCCCCTACACATGAGGTCTGCACGTGACGAGGACCTATTTGCCTTTTGAAGAAGTCGACGGGGGTTCTGCATAAATTACCCAAATGGCACGTGCTATGCACACGCCATCTAGGTTCAGACGAAGGTTCGGGCACGGCAGAGGCTCAGAGTTGCTTCGTCTGGCTCAGGTAGGCTCGGTGCAGAGGCTCGGTGTAGAGGCTCGATGTAGCGCTGGTGCTGACGCGTGGCCGGTTTGAGACCATCCGATCATGGATATCCAACGACACCTGTAGATGTCGATCCGGGGCTACGTGGCTGCATCAGTACCGTTGGATGGGCTCCGAGGTGGAGCATCCAATGGCGCCTGTACTATCTTCCTCAGCCGAGGCTGGCGGCGAACTCCGGACTCCGACGAAGGAGGTCCAGCTCTGCCACTGGTGAGAGACGTCGATGGGGCTTGACTGATGGTCTGAACTGGTCGGCGAAGAAGCTCCAATCCTAGTCGAGCTATGGCTATACGTGGTGGAGACTCTCGACACTCCGGTAGTAGGGATGGCTCTCGCCAAGATCACTCCGGCGAGCTCTCCGGCCATTCAAAGAGGGTGCCTGCATGGTCAGTCCAATAGCCGAGGTATAGTGCAGGTGTGTGTGAGTGGGACGGGGTTCCGTGCGAGTGAATGGAGGTGAGGAACCGGAGCTCCTCCACCGGAGAGGGCGGAGGAGATGGGTCGGATGTGATCAACGGCGTAGACGGAGGGATTGGGTAGTTGGAGAAGTGTGCGTGAACGATGGAGTGATGGAGCTGGTCGGAAGGTGGTTAATGGAAGGTGAATAGGGGTGTAGCGGCCTACAAAATTAAGAGAAGTTAAAGAAAAATACAAAAGGTGATTGGAAGCTTACCTGAGTGATCGTGGAGGGTATGGCTTGTGCTCGAGGTCATCGGAGGACCTCGGGGTCTTCGCTGGACATCCTTAGCCGGTGGAGGCAGCTCGAGCGGGTTGATAGTGCCGCGGCTCCGTCGTGATCGGCGGAGGGTCTCACCGGGGCAAAGAGGTCGTCTTCGCTCGATCCATTCGCCTCTCTCTGTCACAGAGAGGCGGAGGAGAGCTAGGCCTCCTCTCGCGTAAAGGTGGACAGGGGTGTTCGAGGGAGAGGGCGAAGTATTTGAAGTCGAGGTTGACGGGTCCAGGTGGTGATGGTGATGGTTTGACTGGCGATCGTGGAGCAACTGGGAGTGGATCGTGGGATTATTAGATATGGGCGAAGGTGATGGATGATCGGGGAAGGTCATGGGAAGGTTGGCGAGTGGAGGGACTGGCCGGAGATGCAGGAAAAATGGAAAGGGCGAGGGTACTGCACGAGGTGGTGAACGTGGGGAAGAGATGAGAGCTGGAGGTTGACAATGATGCATGGCCGTTGGATCTGGCGATCCAACGGCGACGAGTGAGGTGCGAAGAAGCGGCTCTGATGAGATTTGAGGCGGCATGATCGAAGGTGGTGGATGCGCCACGTGACGCATTGGAGGCGAAGCACGAGCGAACGGCTTGGATGTGATGGAGGTTTTGATCAGAGGGCTAGGAATAAGAGTGGATCTAGCGGCTTAGATGGAAAGATCGATGGCTTGATCGGAGGGCCTTGTGGCCTTCGGTGGACCTCCTCAGCCGGTGGAGGCAGCTCGAGCAGGCTGATAGCGCCACAGCTCCGCCATGGAGGTCGGAGGGTCATCACCGGGGAGGTAGGTCATCTTCGCTCGATCCATTCGCCTCTCTCTGTCACCGAGAGGCGGAGGAGGGCTGGGCCTCCTCTCGCGTAAAATCCACGATTCATCATGTCGATATCTTGATCTTAGCAAAATCCCCGAGTAAAATCCCAGAAAAATGTCCATAAAATCAATAAATTAACAAAATAACTCTTGTAAATAAAACACACTAATTATTGTATATTAGATTGTACAAAATAAATTAACAATAAAAAGCTGCAAAATTAAATTAGTTTTTCACCCGTAAATAGCCCAAAACTTCATGTATTTTTAATAAATTTATTTCCACTCCTTTTTGGCTAATTCTTCCTCTAACTTGTTTATAAAAATGTATATAAAAATACAAAAATACAAAACAAATTTCACCTTAAATAAATGCTCCTAGATCCCAAAGAGAAAAAGCCGTAAAGTCCAACTTCCAAGCCACATTCCCGCTCCGTATGAACTCCAAATTCATCAAACTCACTTTTAAAGTTCAAGTTAGAAAATTATCTATCCAACGAAAGTGGTTTCATTAAAATCGGAGCTCATTTACAAAAGATGGGTTTTGGGACCTATATGTACATTGTAAATTATGTATATATTCATTATTTATTTATTTTTTATTTTATCTTTCATAATTATTAAAAATACAAAAAATTATGGTTATGTTGTTTTTTGATTATACTATTTTACTGTATTTTTCCGTTGTAAATATCTCTTATTAAAAAGACAAAAAAATACAAATTAGAAAAGTAAACAAAAAATTGTACATGGTGTTTTGTCTTCTTTTGTAAATTCTCCACTATTTCTCTTCTCTTTTTGTTTTATTGTATTTAAAGTAGCCTACTTTATTTATTTATTTATTTATTTATTATTTAATTCCTATTCTCTATAATAACCACCCATTCAACTCCATTATTCCACCATTTTTTTCCAACTTCCCATTCAACTCCATTAATAATACAACCTCCCATTCAACTCCACCACCTTAATATCTTCTCGTGTCATCCTCCTTATATACATCTCATTCTCCTCATTTTTGCCTTTGATCCAACTTTATGTGAGGAGAGCCTAGTTCCCAAAGTTGAATCGGTGACAGCGACCAACCGCGGTCGAGCGACGATGGCCCTCTCTCCGGTGAGATCCGTTGGCTTTTTGGCCAACATCGCAGCCGCCTCCGCGCGCTGCTCGAGCTCATCGCTCGCCGGTGATTCGAGCGAAGACCGTGCTCTCGTGAGCACAACATAGGCGACCACATTCATCGAAGGTAAATTTTCCTTTCATTTTATCACCGTTGTTATTTTCTCAATCTTTTTTACATCACATTCACCCTAGCACCCACATTTGTTTCACATCATTTTCACCATCATCACATCATCTTTGTCCCCCATATCATTTGTTGTATTCCTGTTTAAGAAAACTATAAAAAAATTAAAAAAATCAAAATCTAAAAAAATTAACGGCAGAAATTAAACTAAAATATCAAAAAAAAAAACAAAGAGGCAGCGGCCAGCGCCGCCCCCCCCTCCATCCATGGGTAGGCGGCGTCGGCTGCCACCCCCCTCTATTTCTCAGCCCCTGCGGGCGGTCGCGCTCTCCCCAACGGTGCCGCACCACGCCGCTCTGCGCCTCGCCATCAGGCGGCCGTGCTCTACGCGGCCTAACCCAGCCTCTCCGCCTCCAGCCCTCTCACCAGCCGCCATCTCCGCTCGGCCTCCGACAGCACGCCGCCCCTCCCTCCACCACAAGCGTTCCCACCGCCGTCCACCGCCCACGCCTCCGGTCGCCGCTCCGCCAGTGCGCCGCCCCGACCACCTCTCTCCTCCCGCCATACGCGCGGGCTGCCACTGCTGTGGGGTTTCACCTGCATCCAAAAGAAGAAGAAAGGAGCTCTGAGCTCCTCCACCGTGGGAGGTGGAGGAGATGGGTCGAATGTGGTCAACGGCGTAGACAAAGGGATTGGGTAGTCAGAGAAGTGTGCATGAACGGTGGAGTGATGGAGCAGCTCGGAAGGTGGTTAATGGAAGGTGAACAGGGGTGTAGCGGCCTATTAAATTAAGAAAATATAAAGAAAAAAACAAAAGGTGATCGGAAGCTTACCTGAGCGATTGCGGAGGGTATGGCTTGTGCTCGAAGTCATCGGAGGACCACGGGATCTTCGCTGGACCTCCTCAGCTGGTGGAGGCAGCTCGAGTAGGCTGATCGCGCCGCAGCTCCGTCGTGATCGGCAGAGGGTCTCATCGGGGCAAAGAGGTCGTCGTCGCTCAATCCATTCGCCTCTCTCTGTCACAGAGAGGCGGAGGAGGGCTGGTCCTCCTCCCGCGTAAAGGTGGACAACCGGATATGGACGAGGAGGCGGCGTATTTGAAGGGGCGAGTGGCAGTTAAGATGGTGACCGTCATGGGTTTCGAGGGGGTTGTGGGGTGACTGAAGGAGAGTTCGTGGGTTGACGAAGGTCTCGCGAGGATGGTGAGTGAGTGGAAAAGGTCGTGGGGCAATTGGCGAGGGGCGAGGTGGTCGGAGAGGATGGCGAAAATAGGAAGGGCGGACTGGGTGCATGAGGTGCTGAACGTGGGGAAGAGGGAGTACTGGAGGTGGAAGATGATATGTTGGCCGTTGGATCTTGACATCCAACGGCTAGCATTTGGGCGCTCATGAGCGGATACGATATGATCTTGGGCGACTTGATCAAGGGGTGTGAGCGCTCCACGTGGCGACATGAGAGCACGACGCTTGCGGACGGTGTAAATGAGAAGCTAGATACGATCGAGCGGTTGAAGTCGCAGCGGGAATGAACCGCGGTGATGGCTAGATGGAGGCTCGATCGTATCGTGCAAGATGCGACACGCGGTGCGATTTGGTTAAGGTGCGAATGGGTGGCTGAGATGAGAGGCGGGGATGATCAGACGGCTTAGGAAAAGAGTGGGCGTGGAAATCGCAGAGTCGTTGGATCTGAGGAGGAAATCTGACGGCTGAGGACGCGGGCAGCTGTTGCAAGGAGGGCGGGCCACGTGGCTCACCCAGAACGGGCCACGTGGCCCAATCAGATGATTCAGAGGGAAAAGTTTATTTTAGAGGGTCTATTTGGTCGAATTTGAGAAAACTCAAAACATGAAAGTTGTAGATCTCGATGAGATCTACAAGTTTTATGTTGACCAAAACTGGAGATGAGGTCAACTGAAGTCATCAAATATTTTAAAGGGTATTTTTAAGGCTAAAAATACAGTGGTTTTTAATTTATTAAGGACTCTGATAATTACAGGACATTATCTGGGTTTTATTGACACAAAGCTTAAGCAAGAGATTAATAATAGAAAATTATGATGATGAAATCAGGTTTCATCAATGAGCTAAGAGCTGAGATCACTGCACTGAGAGCAAGAGCTGGGAACCCACCGCCACCTGTTGTGGTTCCTTCTACTTTGAGTGATGTGTATAACCTGAGAGCTAGGATGCTACATCATTAGATTCTATTACCACCGAATCAAGGGTCATGCGAGTTGAGACTATCCTTCATTTGTTTGATTCCCAAGTACTATGTGAACACTACAGAGACGCTGTTCACCTTTCTGCAGAAGTTCGAGATGATTTGTGGTACGACTAGCTATCCGGGAGTTATACAGGAGGCCATACACCTCAAAGACTTCCCCTTCACCTTAGCAGAAAAGGAGCTCTACCAGTTGAGTCACTAGGGGATGGAGATTTCTACATTAAATGATGTGAAGTCCACATACCTGTGTAAATATTTTCCTCTAGGACAGACGAACATGATGAGGAGTCAGATCTCCAATTTCACACAGTTACGAGATGAATCATTCCATGAGGCATGGGATCGATTCAAGGATTTGAGAGAGAGATGCCCTCATCATGGGATACCATTAAAGGTGCTTATGCAGAATTATTTTGGAGGACTCTAGCCGGATGTACAAGGCCTAGGGAGCATCGCATGTGGCGGTAGTTTTTAGAATAGGTATGCTGAGTTAGTTTGGTCCACCTTTGAGGGGATGCCAGAGAATTCACGTGCTGTAGATTCCACTTGGGCATTCCAGAAGGGCCCACAACACCACACCAGAGAGAAAATCAGAAGATGGCACATATTTCAGATTCTGTGTCATGATCTGACTTGGGATTTATTAGTGAGAAGCTTACATTGGTCGATGCGATTCAGAATCAAGTCCATGATTTACAACCGTTGCGAGGGTTGGAGAAACTCTCATCACTTCCTCAGCAGTTGAATGACTTTACGAAGAAGGTGATCGAGTTTCAGCTTTAGTACCATCAACCGTGCATCATCTTCTACTTCTCAGCCTTTTCGGAGATCTTTACCCGCTCCTCCCACCCATCTGATATAGTTTGTTCAGAGTAAGCTGGTTCAACTTAATGAGACTCCACAGATTGATTGGCATGAGGATCCATCCAATGCCAACTCGAGTTAGATCACTAGCCCCAGAGATGTTGATGTTGATTCTAATGCCACTCTTGAGATCAACGGGATATGGTACGCTCCTATTCAGCCTTCACCACACTTTACTCCTCATACCATACATCACCACCAGCAGTAGCAGTATAGTCATCCGCAACATGGACGTCCACATTTCCAACACCGACAACACTACATGCAGCAGTAGTCTCACCAACACGCATATCAGAGACCACATTCACATCAGCTACCTGTTACACATTCACAACGATATCAGTACCAACATCAACAACGGTCTTCCTTTACACCATAGAGATCTCCTCAGCCTTACACACCACAACAGTACACTCCTAGGCAGTAGAGAGTAGATAGATAGGATCACCACACTAAGTTTGATATGTCTTCACCGACCCTAGCACTGAACCAGATCATGGATATGTTGAGCTCCCTCCAAACAAGTCATAGGATAGAGATGGAGTGGGTTAACCATCGTCTGGATAGTTAATCGTGCCCAAGACCACTATCCCAGCCCACCCTCAGATGAATCTGAATAACAAGAGGAGGCATTCAGATCAGGTAGACACCACTACCAGTATGATCTCTTTTCTTGATTTTTTTATCTAACTTCATTTGCCTCAGGAGCGATAGATCACCACGAGCATCTAAACGAGAGGAGAGGGCACATTATGGGGAGAGAGTCGATCCGTGATGATACACATCCTGTTGATGAGGAGGAGGAGGACTATGATGTCTAATGTTATAATCAGAGTGAGAGACGAGAGCAATGTAGAGATAGTAGACATGGACATAGGCGAGTAGATGATGATACCACACCAGACCATGCAGATACTCCCGATGCAGATTTTTCTTTCCCTTTTTAGAGAGTTTTGTACATACTTCTGAGACTATCGATGTACATGCTGATTCCATTTCTGATGATTTGAATAAAAATGTTGAGTTTGTTGTTCCTGAGTTTGTTCCTTTTTCGGATGCCTTGTAGGGAAAATGAAAGAAAAATGCCAAAAAGAATGTTGTTACTCGAGAGACTGAGCGATTATTGGAAGATAACATCTTTTTGAAGACTCCACTCCATGATGCCTTGGATCACTTCCTTAAGCTCAAGCAACAGTTGAAGAACATATGTACCACGTGTAGGAAGAAGAGATCACATACAGAGAAACATGTTTTGACCAAGGCCACATCCTGCACTATTCATAACTGATTGCCTAAGAAGAAGAAGTATTAAGGATCACATTATGTTAGATGTGATATTTCCCATGCATCATTCGATCACACTATATTGAATAACGATTCCTTAATCAATTTGTTACCTTCTTGTTTACTCGTCAAGATCGAGTTAGGTCCTCTTAAAAAATCCCACGTGATCCTTTAGATTGCTAATAGATCTGTAAAGAGACCTAGGGGCATTTGGATGAATGTTATCGTGATCGCGTAAATCCTGCAGCTCCCAGTGGACCTTACTGTCCTGGACATGGATTGCCCTACATAGTTGCACCTTACCCGATCATTCTTGAGAGGTCTTTGGTGGAGACCACGAAGGCTCTCTTCGATAATGCTACAGGGAAAGTATCTTTTCCCGATGAGGGCGAGAATCTACATATATAGAAAGCGAGAGAATCACACACATCCAATGTTGCGTATGCAACTAGTTCAGATGCCATGAGTTCTTTAGACACCAGTGATTACATGGATGAGGTTTGCCTTGACGACCTTGAGAGGTATCTAGTAGAGACCCGTTATATCTTAGTAGAGGATGGGTCTGAGATTACAGTTGGCAGTTCTTCTAATGGTACATTATATTTCAGTATGGTTGACAATGAGCACATGGAGCAGATACCTGGTGATTTGATTGCAGATATTTAAGAGCTCGAGAGTTCATACGATTCCTCCACTTTAGATGATTTGGAGACTGATCTTCATTTAGTTGAGTTAATTTCCTCTAGTCATTCTGAGGATGAGCACAATAGCGAGTCAGATGATGTTTTCGACATCTTCTATAGTTTGACTCTAGATCACATTTAGATGGTGGATAACCATATTGCAGACACATCTACCACCAGCATAAATCCCAGTACATAGATATATGAGGATACAATAGAGCTAGATTCTACCTTGCCAGAACTGAAGACCTTACCACCCAATATGAAATATGCTTTCCTTGTGGGTCCATATCGACAGTTTCTGGTCATTATCTACTCATCTTTGACTGAAGAGAGAGAATCTTATCTGATGGAGATTTTGAAAGAAACTGCCAGGTTATTCAGTGGAGTGTATCCAATTTCCGCTGAATAAATCCTACTTTTTGTTCCCACCATATCTATCTCAATAAGGACATCGGACTTTCTAGAGAGTTTCAACGTGGACTGAATCTGATTTTACGAGATGTTGTCAAGAAAGAGATTATGAAATGGTGCAACGTAGGGTTTATTTATCCAATCTCCAACTCTGAATGGGTTAGCCCATTACATATTGTACCAAAAAAGTCGGGAATTCATATGGATAAGAATGAGAGTGGAGAGGAGATTCCAAAGAGAGTAACCATGTCATGGGATGTGTGTGTTGATCACAAGAAATTGAACGTCGCGATAAAGAAGGATCACTTCCCTTTGCCTTTTATAGACCAGGTCATAAAAAGGTTGGAACGGATGTAGTACTTTTGTTTCCTTGACGGTTACTCTGGATACAATCAAGTTACCATTGCTCCTGAAGATCAGAAGACCACTTTCACATGTCCCTTTGGCATGTATGCTTTTAGACGGATGCCCTTTGGATCGTGCAATGCCCCTGCTACATTTCAGAGTTGCATGCTTGCCATTTTTACAGACATGGTGGGTTATTTTCTTGAGGTCTTTATGGATGATTTTCCATTCTATTGTGAGTCCTTTGACAATTGTTTAGCGCACCTAGACCAGGTTATTCAAAAATGCTATGAGGTAGATCTCGTTTTGTCTTAGGAAAAGAGCCATTTTATAGTTACAAATGGGATAGTGTTGGGGCATTTCATGTCAAGGAGAGGCATGGAGGTTGACCCTACCAAGGCAGATGTCATCAAGCGTCTCGAGCCACCAACCAACATCAACTAGTTATGGTCTTTTCTGGGACACATGGGTTTCTACCAACGATTCATTCAAGATTTTTCTAAGATTGCCCGACTGTTAACTGAACTAGTAGCCAAAGATATTGAGTTCTTGTTAGTTGACAAATGTCATAGTGCCTTCCTCACATTGAAGGATATGATTATCAGTGCTCCTGTCCTATAACCATCTGATTAGTCTCTTCCCTTTCAGATCATGCCAGATGCTTTCGATTTTGCGGTTGGGGTTGTATTAAGACAGTGAAGAAATGGACTTCCTGTTGCTATCCGCTATGCCTACTAGATTTAGATGATGCTCAACACAACTACATAGTGACAAAGGAGGAGATGTTGGCACTGGTATTCACATTGGACATATTTATATTATATCTTCTTGGTTCAGATATTATAGTTTACACAGATCATTCAACTATTAGATTTTTTATGGAAAAGAAGGATGCCAAGGCACTCCTTCTTAGATGGATTCTCTTACTACAGGAATTTGATTTGGATGGGATAAACATGGGGTAAAGAACGTGGTAGATGATTACCTCTCCCGATTGGAGATAGAGCAACCTTCAGATGAGTACATGCTAGAGATTGCAGAGAGATTTCCAGAAGAGTGTATCTTTGCAGTTATAGAACATCCATGGTCTGTAGATATAGTGAACTTTCTAGTTACAAAGAAGAGTCTACAGGATTGGCTGAAGGACTGAGTTGACCGGCTAGTTTTCGAGGCACGATACTATAATTGGGAGGATCTGATTCATTTTTATGAGGAACCGGATTGTATCTACAAGCGATGTATTCCTCATTAGGAATAGAATAGTATCCTCACTCTGTGCCATTCCTTAGGGGCAGGGGGACATCATTCAATGAAGAGGACACTGAAGAAGGTACTTCAAAGTGGATTTTTGAGGCCGAATCTTACTAGAGATGATTGCACATTCGTGAAGAGTTGTCTGGATTGTCGGAGAGCATTAGGGACAATCAGTGTTAGAGATGTGATGCCTATGCGGCATGTTCTCATTTGTGAGATCTTTGACGCATGGGGTATAGATTTTATGGGACCGTTCCCTTCAAGAAGTCGCTTTGAGTTCATTCTTCTCGTTGTGGAATGTTAGTAGATGGGTGGAGGCTATATCCGCATGAACCATTGATAGCGGGACTATGTGCAAGTAAACATATTATTTTACGGTTTGGTATTCCCTGTATTCTTATTTAAGATGGGGGTAGCCATTTCATTAATGAGGAGGTGAAAAAGCTTGTGAAGCACTATGGCATTGATCACATTGTAGCTTCTCCTTACCATCCACATATGAATGGTATGGGCGAAGTTTCAAATAGGGAGGTGAAATCCACTCTTAAGAAATTAGTATGACCAAATAGGAATAACTGGTCACAACTTCTAGACCAAGTTCTTTGGGCATATTGTACTGCATATAAGACTCCATTAGGTACGTCACCCTTTAGACCGATTTATGGAAAGCCATGCCATTTGCATGTAGAGATCATGCACAAATCTGGATGGGCTCAAAGAGATTTCAGTAGATATGCAGAAAGCTGGAGCCAAGAGGAAGATGGATCTGAATGAGCTAGTAGAGATTCAAAATCAAGAATATGAGAATACCCACATTTATATGGACAGAATGAAGAGATGGCATGATAGATACATTTGACACAAGATCTTTGTCCCTAGTCAAAAAGTTTGGTTGTTCAATGCACAATTGAGAATTTTTCCTAGCAAATTAAAGAGAAAATTGGAAGGATCATACATAGTCAGAATAGTGCATGATAATGGAAAGTATTGCTATTTCGGATGTGTCATCTAGTGCAGAGCCATTTGTGGTGAATGGGCAGATGCTGAAGCACTTTGTGGAGACTACTGATCATCTGGCCCGTGTTGAGGTGATCTACTTTGTACTGGATGCATGACTACTTTTCCACTTCACTTCATCCTGTATAGAGACCAGTGAGCCTTTCAGCTTTCTGGAGTACACCACCACCTTTATATTCTCCGTAGTCCACAATCATCGCCATTGTTTGC
The DNA here is from genome assembly GCA_037367405.1 of Ottelia alismoides. Classification (NCBI taxonomy): domain Eukaryota; kingdom Viridiplantae; phylum Streptophyta; class Magnoliopsida; order Alismatales; family Hydrocharitaceae; genus Ottelia; species Ottelia alismoides. The sequence continues at coordinate 147,893 of JAZKJV010008779.1, read as the reverse complement.
TTGTCTTATGTGCTTAGGTGACTAGATCCTAAGTATAGGGGGGACCGATTGCCTGTTGGTTTGTTCCTTTTGATTTTGTTCTTTTTACTTTTCTTTTGTTTTCCTCTCTTTTACACTAATCACTGGTCCCTAACTTTTGGCCACATTCTTTTCTATACTTAGGATTCCTTATCCTAACTATAGGGGGGGCGCGTGATTTTGTTGATTTCGTTTATTTTTCTTTTTTTGTTACTTCATTTGTATATTCCTTTTCCTCAGTCATCTCATTTTTGTCTTCCATTATACTTATGATGACCTGATCGTAGGTATGGGGGGAGGGGCGACTGACTTCTATTCTTTTATTCTATTTCACCCACTTTTACTTAGCATGAGTATGTCCTCCTTTTTATCTTTTGACTCTATGAGGACATAACACAAGCTAAGTATAGGGGATGCGTATATATAGTATATAAACATGCGTCCATAACTCGTACTTTTATAAAAAGTGGGTAAGGGGTAATTTAAAATCAATCTATTTAGTAATTTGTTATTTATAAAATACGTGTAAATAAGTAAAATATGCTTAAAATTCTTATTTAAAATTCTTAATTAAAAATATGTATTTAAAATATGTATTTAATTTGTATAATTCTTACCTAAAATCCTATTTATTAAAATATGTGTAAAAATCAATTAATACGATTAAAATTCTTTGTATATAAAATTTTTAAAACACTTTAGTTATTTAATCCAAAAAATATACGGGATTTTTTTTAAAAAAAATCTTAAACATACACTTGTTTATAAAAAGAGAAAAATACATAAAAATGTAAAGTCCTAAATTTCATAAAAATTACAAAATATATAAAATCCCCAAAAAATGAGTAAAATTCATAAAATATACTTCACAAAAAACGTGGTTGCATTTGTATTAGAATTTATTAGAATAAGTTTTTTTTCTAAAACTAATAATTAAGAATACTCTAAAGGATGGAGCTTGATTATGGTCTTTAACTTTCATTGTAATGCAGGTCATTGACTTAAATCTTTGAGTTCCATAAGACCATGTTTGGGAAGTCAACATAAACGTGCCTAAGTAGAACACTTGGTGTCATCCATTTAGCTCTTCATCAGTGAACCAATTTTGGACACATGCACTTTGCACTTAGCTTGACTTGCATGGTGTTGCGAAGGGAAGTCCATTTTAGTGGTGCATTTTCATCCTTGTCCAGTGGCACGAATGTCCAAAGATGTGAGTTGTGGAGTTGAAATAATGCTTCGGATGAGGGAAGGATCTGCTAGCACAATTTTTCCAAGACCTCAAAAAATGGACGGAATGAAAAAATGCTATATTCATCGAGGCACAAAAATGTTGATGCAGTTCAAGCAACATTACTAAGATAATACGAAGAAGAAGCCACCAAATACAAATATGACCACAATGGTCCAATATTCCACCAATAAGCCTGCACATTTTAGTGGAGATTAGCTACACCAGCTGGGCTTCACAAGGAGATGCAACTACACTGGTCACATTCCAGTTCTCTTCTCATTCTTCTACTTTCTCTCTCTCTATTCGATTGTGGACACAACACGACCTGACCTTAGAAGGGAATAGCCCCTCCTCATTGAAAAAGTAGCTAGACGAGGGCCCAATGGGAGTGTATTATTAGGATGGGTGGTTTCTTCTCATCTTTAGCATGAATCGCTAAAACAATTCACATACACCACAAATAAAATTTAAGGTTGATAGAGTTAGCGACATGGATAAGTGGATATGAGCTGGTTGTTGAGGTGAACCTAGATAAGGATTTGTGAAACTTGAGGACTATTGAGATTAAAATCCTAATCCTAGTTAATGTTCCGACAATAAGTTTGCTTTAGGCCTGACCGAGCTCTGTCCTTTGTCTATTCTAGTGAATTGGTTTAGGAAAACATATTCATTCTAACTTTCTTTCATTTTCCCTAATTTTTAAAATAAGTGTTTGCTAAGGGACTAGCAAAGTTAAGTATAGGGGGTTGATGAATCCATGATTCACTAACATTTTCTCTGAATTTTGTCTTAAAACCATTAATAAATACATGTAAATATCCATTAATTTCCATCTTTTATCAAAACCTCATTCGTGAATAAGAATGTGCTTTTATGCATCAAAATCATGTAAATAAATAAAAGAATAAAAATAAAGAAAAGAAATGAATGTATATTGTAGACATGTATATATGTATATTATGACTTATAAAATAAAAATATCTGCAAGATATATTTATATAACCTAACCCGGAGACCAATTCAACATTGATTGGTCGAGAAACAAATAAGTAGGGGGAGATAAGGAAAGAAAACAATAAAAATAATTAATTATACATTCTACACATTCTTCACTATTTATCAAATAATTATGAAATCTTCAAAGAATTCAATTAATTCATATGCACATATTTTTCACTAAACTCTTTTCCAAAATATTTCTAAAAATGCATAGAAAAATATAAGAATAAGTTTAAAATATTATCTTCGACATATACCAATAAATCCAACTTTTAAATTGTCAAATTCTCAACTTCCGAACATCATAACTTCTTCATACGAACTACAATTTCACTTTACTTGCCTATAAAGTTCATGAAATAATACCATCTAATTAATAGAAGTGATTTCACTAAAATTGGAGTCCTACAAAATGTCAATTTTGGGGCCTACTGACATATGGGTTTCTGGGTTATTTATTTTTTTATAACTCATTGTTTATAATTTTAATGATTTTATAAATTTTATTTATCTTCATGATCTTGTATTTTAGCTGTGATTTATTTTATAATTTTCTAACATTATTTAATATTTTAAATAAACAAAAAACATTATTTCATTGATGAAATTGAAATGTATATGTTATAGGAATATTTATTAATATATTTAATTTATTTATTAAAATACAATAAAATCCACATATACTCTTTCTATAATCCTAATAAATAATAAAATAAAAAATGATATATTATTTATTAATTTATGAAATTAAAAATAGAATACCTATTTAATAAGTATACTATATATTTATTAATATACTATTTATATTACGTTAATTATTTATTATTTATCAAAATAAATTATTATATAATTTAGATTATTAAATTTTTTACATCTTCTATTCTTATACCTAATTTAAATAACGTTATTTATTATTTACTAACTATTTTATAAGATTAATTATATCCTGGCCTACTAAGTGCTGACACGTGACAACACCTAGGTTGTCTTCTTCAGGACCAGTTGTTTAAGTTCTGTTCTAACGACCAAGCTTAATCTCATTCTACCTGTGCCCTCTTTCATCTTAAATCCAATCTAAACCCTCCATTCCCTTTACCTAACAATCAACTTACACACCTACCATTGATTTCACTCTAATCCTTCTCGATTTCATATATAAATCACTTCAAAGTTGGCCCTCGCAAAGTAACTTTCTCTAATCCTATGTGAATTGATCGAAAACCTGACTTCTTTGTCGATCCTCACAGCATGCAGCTGTGATAGCGACTTGGGAGGAGATCAACATGGAGGAGGGACATCAATGGATTAGTTCCAGGGCCTCCCTTAGTCTTGCATTGTGTCACCACGTGCGTTTAGCTCTGGTGAACACCTCCTGTCGAGTAACTACTGAGGTTCATAAAACCTTATTCCCAGGTACTACTTTCACCTCCATCTCAACCTTCAATTTCATCGATCTTCATATCCTAATTAGACTAGTTAATCTCACCATTAGACGTATTAATCATCTAGTTCGATTCAAATTAAAAATCAAAGCTCAATCTCATATCGATTTGATTAATTTTGTTATGAAATATTCCCCTTTCCTGGAACTTATATTGATATGCAAAAAAATCCTAAACCTTTGGTCGATTCCATCATGAATTGAGCGTAAGAAACCTTCTTCCAGGTTCGTCTCGATTATCTTGATCATTACTGATCAACGGGAGACCCGTTATCAACTTTACCAAGCATCTGAGCAAGACACAACTATCTAGGGCTTGAAATCATAGAACCTGTTCATCGATGCCATCATCACCGACCCTTTCTAGCTATAGGAGAGCTCAGAAGAGGTAGGCGACCTCCTCCTGGCCCTGTAGGAGTTCGCCCACTGCTCGTACGTCGTCGTAGATTGATCGGAGAGGGAGATCACCGCCGCAGCTGCAGAATTAGGGAAGAACAATCCAGAACTCAATGCGTATTTGATCGATTTGTATCAACCACAAATGGCTACAATCATGCAACCTCATCTAATCCCAACTGCTCAAGCGAAACGATGAAAAAATTGCACTGTACGCCCCTTCCACTTCCAGAATTCAACCGCGCTCGAGAAGTTTCCCATATTTGCATTTAGTTCCTCATGTGGGGACCTAAGTGTAAGAATCCACAACTTTTCTTGCAAATAAGTCCCCTACTGGGGACCTATTTGAAAGAAGAGAATGTTATTCTCTTGTATTTTCTTGTATTCTTTTTATACTAAACATTAGACTATATTTTTGGACACTAGACACTATTGTATCATAGTATTTTTTTAACATTTTATTTTAGTTTGATTTTCGAATAATTCTATTGAGATTTAATCGAGGTTTTATTCTTTGATTTTGAGTTTGTTCTGATTTCTTTTTCGAGCCCATCACTTGAGTGTTTTCTCTACTATACAGTAACATATACATATTCTATTTTCTCACATATTATATAGTAGATAAATCATTTGAAAAAAATATCACTTATAAAATTATTTAAAACTTGAAGAAAAATAAAATCAAATAAAGATATCAAAATCAAAAATCGACTAGGAAGAGTTTTCTAACTTTTATCGAGAAGAAATTAAAAATCATGAAAATAATCTTTCCACAAAAAATAGAGTGTAGTTATTATGCTTCCTCAAGTTCAACCCAAGGACACTTACATGTATAAATAATATAGTGTAGATAAAATAGGAGAGAAGCCGCTTCACTTCATTTTCTCTCTCTCCTATTTTATTGATTTTTGTTTGATTAATCGAATTTTGTCTTTGTGGTTCTCTACACTAATATCTATATTAACTGCAGGAAAAATTCGATTATCACATATCCAAATCACCGTTAATTCTATATAATATTTAATAAGTTATCTAATGAAGGTGGTATAATTTAATTTTGATTTAAGTTGTGAAAGTTAGGATTTGGACCCACTTTATATACTTTACCTGAATACAATATTCATCTTATTTATTCCTTATTATTTTTACAATTTTATATTTGTAAATATTATTTATATTATCTATACATATTTGTAATACAATAAAACATAAAAATATAATAGTTTATAAAATACATTATACATACACTTATACATATATATTTAATACCCCTATTTATATAAGTGTACATAATATATCATAAAAATATATAAAAATATATCTATCTATATAAAAATAAGTTATAATTTTATTAAGTTAGAAAATAAAATAATAAAATCAAAAATACAAAATAAAAATAAAATATGCAAAACATAGATGAATATACCTATAAATATACACCCCAAAAGTAACTTATAATAATTAAGCATGTAAAAATAAATTAAAATTGAGCATGATATAAATAATAATTAAGCATAATAAAAAATTTTTAATTTTTTAAATATAATTTAGTAAAGTCATTTAATATTGAATATTGATTTTCCATATAATTTAGGATTGGCTTTTTTTGGTTGGTCCACGTGAACCAACTTGGTTGCATCAAGGGTTCACCTCGATCAACTCTTCTGACAACCAACCTAGCCCTATCGAATCGCGTGTTTGTCCTGTCTTCCCCATTTTTCCTTGATCTATGTAGACATTGATTCGGGTTGATTCCTTCTTAACTTTTCCTCCTCGTCCATGAAGCTATCACGTGTGTTTGATTTCTTGGAATAAGGAGTGTTGCATCACCCACGCCACCCCGATCTTCTAGCCGCTCCAGTCGCCTGTACTAAACTGCACCTTCCTCCTTCATTTGTTTTTGAATCCCTTTTTGCCCAAGTTTGTCTCCTCTCTTGTGCGCTCTAGATCAAGGTTTGTGATAGGAGCACTCTCCAGTTCATTTTCAGACGGGTGGGAGGTTGATCCTACCATCTCTGAATATCTTGGCCGTGGGGTTCCCATCTCGTGACTATCGCCTCTCGAGGTCTTTGTTCCTTGCTTTTTCGAAAGATTTAATTAATATTTTCACTTTCCGTATTTTATTTTGCTTTTTAATTACGTTTGTTAGCATAAAAATAAAGATTTGTAGTTTGTTGCCCTCCATTCTAGCAAACCCTCAACTATGCTCCCGCATGTCCCTGACTTCTCCAACCACCTCACTTTGTTCAAACCTCGCCTTCTCTTCATATCAGGCCCTTCCATTCTCCCCGATCCTTCGTGGATCAGGAAATCCACGTCTCCTCTCTACCACTTCGGCAGAGACATCTGCCACACCCCATTTTCCATCCACCTTCACTAATATACCCCTAGAACCCCCATTTTTTCGCATGCATTTCCCTAAAGGTTCTGGAAGGTAAGGACTCATTTGGGGTCAATTTTGACAAAGCACAGAGCTACCTGGAGCTTTGATCTTCTCCGAATAACTAGGAACCCATCGATGGGTCCCGACCACTTTTAATGCTGCTAGCCGTTGCGAAGGAGAGTCAGCTTCATTTTGCACCAGCCATGAGCCTTCCATTTCGCCGAAGCTCGGAGATCTAGCGTGAGGAAGGAGCTCCAGGAAGTTCTTCTTCCATGTTCTTAGTAAAGAGCAGCTGTTGTTGGATAACAAGGATGTCCCAGGTCTTTTTGCCAACCCTGGATTTCGACTCCACCCATCCATCCGATGAGGAGTGAAATCGGATCCTGGGCATCCATCCTTGAAGGGGTATCACACCTTCTGCACGCGACGCGTGGCAAGTGAAGCGCCCACAATCGTTGGATCTGGCGTATTTGGGGGTAAATTGCAAACCTTCCCCTTACTTTTTGTGTTTTTTGCCTTTTGTCATAATATTTAATTCATGCTTTATATTTTTGTAATATTTGCACCCAGGACCATTATGTTTTCCTTATTTACTATTTTGTCCAATCCACGTCACCTCACATGAGGTCCAACAAGAGGTCACGATTTTGCATGGACACCCTCGTAGGAACTTGTATTTCCATTTAGTATAGAAATTTTTAATTCCATTTATAATATTTTGGTTTTTTATAGAAACACCCTTGTGTTTTATTTTAATCTCATAAATGTCCTTTCCAGGACATTAAATATTGCGTTTTTGTTTCATTATTTAAAAATAACATCCCTACTCCAAAAATTCTCAAAAAATATAATTATTTGGATTTCAATTTTAGGCAATCTGTTATTTATTAAAAATCAAAAGACCATGATTTTGGCCCTATTTGCTTATAAAATACCAAAAAGAATGAAACCTTTTTGAAAAATTACAAGAGAATATATATTTTATTTATCTAGTTATTTTATAACTCTAGAACCCAAAATCCATAAAAATAGAAAAATAAACACATAAAAATTAAAAAGCTTCAAAATCAATTATAAAAATCTAAAAGATTCTTAAAAAATACAAAAATCTTTATCACTATATTCAAATTTTATTTTTATTATATAATATTAATAAAAAAAGATCTTTTTTTGCAAATTTTAGCTTTATTTTATATTTTTAATTTCCAAAATAATTCATATTTAGATCTTGATTTGGGATATTTTTGAATTTAAAAATGTATAAAAAGTAGTGAGATCATCTAAAATCAAAAAATAGTAAAAAAATATTTAAAACCTAAAAAAATTTATTTTTGTATTTTGTTTATTTTTATTAGTATTTATAATTGTATTAGCTTATATTGTATATATTGCCTTATATAAGTTGATATTATATAATTTGAAAATAAAAATCAAAAAATATAATAAGAAAATAAAAAAGTATTAAATGAAAAACAATTAAAAAATATAAAAATTAAAATTCATAAAAAATAAAAAATAGAATCCCACATAAAAATACAAAGACAATAGGAAGACAAATTTTGTGCATATATTGCCCGATTTATCTTGTTTGCTCCTTGTGTTCGACACTCTACATATACTTAAACCTATACACACATTTGTAGAGTTATAATAAATTTTAACTCTACATATTTTTTTTAGTGCTTGATTTATATTGTGGGTTAATTTTTTATTGGCACGAGGTTTCGTGAGCGGTCGCCTCAGCGATACTCTATCTTCTCTTTTTAGTGAGGATATTTTAGACCCTCATGAAAACCTCTTCAACAAATGGCATCGTTGCCGACAAGAAACACCGCATAGACTGGCTTCCTTTGTTTATGTCTTCTTGTCTCTTTTGTCTATATTTTCTTTTATTTATTTTCCATTTTATTTGATATTATTTTGTGAATTGTCTAACCACTCTCTTGTTTTACTTTGTTGCATGAAATGCAGGTCAAGGGAGGATATCCTATGGGCACCTACGCACAAACGTAAATCCATCTCTACTTTCTAACCTATTAGCAGAAGTGGACTAGGAGGATTTTTTAAGACAGTGCACCTTACTTTATATTTTATTGTATTTTGTTGTTTGTAATTAAATTAAGAGAGAGATATTTATTGTAATAACATGGACTCTCCAAGACTCTTCAGACTTCACGAGGTCCAATGCCCGAGCGAGTTCAACTGGGGGCCTCGTTGGTTTTCGTCGTGTTTTTCTCGCTTTTATTTTATTTGTTTCATGATTTTATTTTTCTTTGTTTTATGTCATTGAGCCCTAATTTATGATTTGCATGTTCGATAGATTAAGATCCAAATCCCTAATATATTTGCATGTACCTATAGACTCGCTTTTGGACTTAGTCAAATCGTAATTATTGGCTATTTAGACTTGAGACCGTGTGCCGAGAGAGGTCACATACGGTGCTTGCAGGACCCATTGAGGTAGGCACCGAGTGGCATCAAATACTGGACTTTTGGTCTCATATCTAGATAGTTAACATTTTGTGATTCACGCTAATAGCAATTTCTACGCTAGGGTGATTTCATCGGATTGGTTTGCATATAGATAGGTTTCAGTTCTTCTTAGCATCCTTGCATGAAGAGAATTGGAGGCAAGGTGAGCACTTCTATTTAGCATTCATCATTGTTTTTGCTTGCATTGTTTTTCTGACTCGCTCCCTCTGATTTTGATCATGTAGCATCTAAAAAGAATTGATTCCTCGTTAGGTTTGTGCATTCTCATTCAAAATACAAAAAAATGATGACCAATAAAATTGGGACTAATAAGTTTACTCGACCCTAAAACAAAACGAAAAATATCCTTGTCTCGGGGAGAGTAACCCTCTCATTGTTTAAGCATTTTATTCATATGTACACACTAATGAATAGAGCACCAATCCCAAGCTTTCCTAAGTGCTTGTACAATTTTGTGATAATCACCTAACTCTAAAACTGAAAAGATAAAAAGACCGAGCTTTTTATGGTCATCATAGTGTTGAGTAGGGGAACTGAGGGGTTCGTTTTGTGTATAGTTGTTTGTGTTTGTACATACTTGATCTTCTCTATGCATTTGGGTCTTTTTTTCTCACATACCTTAACTTGACCCTTGTGTTCTCCCGATCACCTTCTTTTGTTTCGGAGATGGCTGACTGAAACGATTTTTATCCGGACTTTGAGGATCCCTCTTACTCTCAAGTCGGTCCACCTCCATTTTATCAGGACGACTTTGCTCCTGACTTTTCTTTTCGTACATATCTGCCTCAACAACAATTTCAGGCCTCAGACTTCTACCCATCACCACCCTTACATTTTCCTCCACCCGAGACCGAGAAATTAGAGTCACCTCTCATGGAGTCCACTCTTGATCACTAGACTCAGATGATGTATAAGATGAAGCATAGGATTGATGACCTCACTAGTATAAATAAGAGCCACAATGTCGCTTCAACATTTGATGATATGGGTTCATTCGAGAATGCCTATGAGAGATTGCAATGAATCAAAATACAAAACAATGAGAAAATTTTAAAAACACAAAAAGAATTCGGGAGACACTCAGTCGAGTCATTCTGTGAGGAAAGGGCACACTTGCTTGACTCTTTGATCACACACACACACTCACACCAGTTCCTAGCTTTGACCCAAGGATTATACTGTACATACTTCTATTGGTCATCCTTGTGTAGATGCTTATTCCGATCTCCACCCTTTTATGGAGGAGATCCAAAAATTCAAAAAAATGATGACTAAACCTAAAGTTGTGGCAGTTATTCATGAGATCATTGAGGCCCTACTTCGCCAGTCCAGGACCTGATTATCTGCTCCTAAATTTAAGAAGAGATAGATAAGGAGCATATATGAGAATCACATTCTGACCGTGGCCACTGCCTACTCCATCTCCCATAATCCACACACTAGGAAAGAGAACACTATCACACCTCTTGTGAGTTGAACCTTCTTTGACTATCCTTAAGATAACACTCTCCTTAAGTCGATGCATCAATTAATATAACACACTTCTCGCTGGTACAATCTCTTCACTTAGGGCCTCTCAAGAAAACCAAGATGATTTAAGAATTTGCCGCTGAACCAATAAAGAGGATGAGGGGTGTTCTAAATAATGATGTTATTAATATTTGGGGTATGAGCTTCACTTCTGATTTTGTCATATTTCCCATGGATACCTCACCCCGGTGCAGCATCTCCAGTCATCCTGGGATGACCTTTCCTTACATCTACGGTAACCATTACTGATTACGGATCTGGAGAGATTCAATTCTATTGTGATATCAGGAGCGATGTGTCAATCATTACCCCTGTTGACCAGAGACCTGCTTCCCATGAGAGTGTTCCCATATTATATAACCTCGAGGACTATGACCTTGATGATTATATCAGAGTTTTGTTGTTTATTGGATAACATTGAAATCCGAGAATTCCTCTTCAATGAGGATGACTCAAAAAGCATATACCTTTGAGTTCCCTCTTCCGGTGAGTGGCACTGCATTGCTGACATCTATGGTATTTACACTTTAGACACCCTAGAGTAGAAGGCAAACTTAGGAGAGACTACAGAGGATAAATTTGATCTGATTGCATTCATAAATGAATTTGGGACTTTCGATGATGATTTAGTAAAGACTTCATAGGATAGACGTGATCTGACTACCACCATTGATGAGTTCGTCCCATTTCATTTTAAGATCAATGACACATCTAAGGCCGAACACGACCACACTAGATCCACTGACTAGTTCATGCCTTTCCGCGTCGAGATTGTTGAGGAACTTCACTAGGTCAATCCTTATCGGTTTGTGTCTCCTGATGATCCCGATATCGACCTCCACCTTGTCATATCATTCCCTAGTGATCATGCAAGAAGGTTTTCTTTCGACGTTCTTGATCTCTGTACATCCATCACTTTGTATATCCACTTTCGTTTCCTTCCTTCTATCTACCATTTTTGTCATCCACCTCATTCCATGTATTTTGACTTGCTTAGGATGTACTCTCTCCTAAGTATAGGGGAGATGGATGAATTGAGTGATCTCTCTTTTTTTCTTTTTTTCTTCTTTTTATTTTCCTTTTTCTAGTTCTTCTAAAAGGTGTCACCCCTTCTTCACTGCTATACATAGGATGTACTTTGTCTTAAGCATAGGGGGTGTGCAACCCGAGTTGATTTCTTATTTGGTCCCCTCCATTGTCTCCTTTTCCTGACTATACTAAGGGATATCTTACCAAAAGTGTAAGGGGAGACAGTCCGAGTTGTAATATGTTCATACCACCCATTGACACTCCCTGCCTTGTGTACAATCTGACATACTTAGGATTAGTTAATCCAAAGTATAAGGGGACAGTTGACTTCTCATTCATTAACTTATTCATTCTTTCATTCCTTCCTTATACGTTATTTTTAGGATTTTCTATACTCAATACGAGTTAGCCCTTCTTTTTTCCTTATGATCTTTGAGGACATAGCTTAAGCTTTGTATGGCGGTCATATATACTGTGTATATATTTAGCCAAAACGCGTACTATCGTATTTTTAATATATGGTTATTTGAAAAAAATAATACACATATATATCCAAATTATTTTGCATATTGATTAATAAATAAGGTTAAAAGGTTTATTTTCCAAAATTTTGTAAAAATAGTATGAAAAACCTTTTCATAAATATTTTATAAACTATTTGGAAATGGTTTTGTTAAATATTTTCAATCTTTGAGTTTTTTTAAAAAAATTCTTTCTTTATTTGAAATAAAACCTTCTGAAAACTGATTTGCAAATTATTTCGAAAAATGTTTGCAAAAATATTTTGAAAAACCTAAATATACTGTTTGAAAAAACTTTGCAAAATGATTTTCAAATCTTATAAAGTATTTGTCAAAATTAGTTTGAAAAATAAAGTTTGCAAAATGTTTTTAAAATGCTTTTCAAATTATTTTTGAGAATTGAGTATGTAATAAAATTCCCTTTAAAACTTGTATTAATATGTAAATACTCAAAAATCCAGGTCTTATAAATATGGATGCATCCGTGTGTAAATATTTGTATCTATCTTTTCTTCCAAAACTTTTTTATTTTGATGAATCCCCAAAAATTTGCAAAATTAAAAATACCAAAAACATTTGCCAAAATCTTTTCAAAAATTGCATAAAAAATTGCATAATCTTTTCAAAAATCCATAAAATAATTCCATATTTGAAAAATGCACCACACAAATATTTTATGCATTATTGATAGCATTTCCATTTTCTCGGATTTAGTTTGATAATTGATCGGGTCTATGTAAAATCTAAAGATTGGAGCTTGGTTGGACCTCAAATATACTTAAACACAGGAACCTTATAGGAACTGTAATTGAGGTACTTCAGGTCTAGTTAACTTAATTCTTTGAGATCACGAGACTTGGTTCAGTGTCGTCTTGACTACCTAGGTAGAGTATTTCGGAGTACACACACGACTCTTGTTGATAATGACCTATCTTGTACAGATGCACGTTCACTTTGCTCACCTAAGTTGAAGTGGTAGAGGGTTGGATTTGCTGGCATGAGATATAAGCCAATGGAAACATTGGAAGTCACACCTCTATGGCCATTGTACCCCAACCCGATCCAATGCCAGTGAGATCTAAAGATAGAAGTTGTGGGGTTGCAATAATGCTTCAAAAGAGGGATAGTCTACTGGCTCAAGAAGAAAAAAGTCCTTATGTAAATGTTGTTGTATATTGTATTCAAAAAAAGGAAAAATAAAAAACTCCAAAAAAGTAGACAAGACTGATTGAAAATAAAATTCCTGTCGGACTGTATATATTTGTATAGTCAATAAACAAGCTTGAGTTTCAATGTCTTGTTTGTGAGCATGCAGTCGGATGACTAGGCTACATTAGTCAAGTATCCTAGGACATGTAACTACACTGGCTACCGCCCATTCTTCTCTCCACCTCCTCTTCTTGAGCTGGTTGTACTTGAAATTAGAATGGATCAACCTGTATCTCGAGGAAAGAGTTGTTGGATTGGGGAATTAGGGTCGCCATGTTGGAGAAGACTGACTTTTACCGCTTCAGTCGAGGAGAGCTACAAATCTCATATACTGTCCAAGATGGATTCATAGTCATAATGGCTTGCATATGAGTTGAATTATTCTGGCTTGGCTATTAAGGAGACTTAAGCAGAGTCTTGCGATTCTCGAAGGTTGTTGTGTTTCAAATCTGTTTCCCAATAACGTTTCGAGCGCACCACAAATCCAAAGGTCCAACTTAAGATCCAAACTTTGATTTTATGAAGACAATTTTGATAATTAAAACCAATCCACTTTCTTTCCTATTATTTTCTTTGTTTTTTAACGCTTATTGCATAAGTGTTTGTTAGCGACTAGAAAGGCAAGTATAGTATGGTGATGAATCCCTATTTCATTGCCTTTATTCTATCATTTTTGCCTTAAAATCCTAGCTAATGCATGCAAACAGTATTATTTTATACAAAGTAACATTCACTATTTGTTCCAGTTATTGTATATAAAATATAGTTTTAATGCCAAAATTATGGAATAAAGAAAAGAAAAGGAATAAAACGCCAAAGGTATTTTATGATCTTAAACCAAGAGACCAAGGCATCTTGATGACTAGGTCGATAATGAATAAAGTAGGGGGAGTTAAGGGCAAAAACCATCCATAAATTCCCATTCTTTTATTCATCGATATTTCTATTTTCACACCTATTTTATATTATATTATTTATACCGCAAATAAATAAACTTTGCACATGAAAGTAGATAAAAATTAAAGAAAAAATACAAAATTGAGTTTACACAAAAATAATATATTATAATTTTTATACTATAAATAAAAAGCCAAAACCCAAACTTCTCAGACCCATATCTCCTTAATAAAAACTCAAAATGTATAAAATCGCCATTAATTGTAGATAACTTTTAATAAGCAGTTTAATGAAGGTCGTTTCATTTAATTTTGAGTTAAGGTGTGAAAATTAAGTTTTGGACCCAAGTTGTATACTTTTCCTGAATAAAATATTCATTTTATTTGTTCTTTATTTTTTTATAATTTTAAAATTTTATATGTTTTATATATTATTTATAGGTTATATACATATTTGGAATAGAATAAAACCATAAATAAATCATAAAAAAATAGGATATTAAATTACATAGATGAAATACATATACTTATACATATATATTTATTACGCCTATTTATTTAAGTGTACATGATATATTAGAAAAATACAATATATATGAATATAATTAATTTATAATTTTATAAAGTAGGAAAATAAAATAATACAGTCAAAAATACAATATAAAAATAAAATATGCAAAACATAGATGAATATACCTATAAATATACACCTAAAAAGTAACTTATAATAAATAAGCCTATAGAAATAAATAAAATTAATATTAAAATACTAAATAAAATAATAAACATTTTTCATTTTATAACATTAATTTAATATATCATTTAATATTTAATATTGATTTTCCAAATTTTTTAGGTCGGCTTTTTTTGGTTGGTCCACATGGACAAACTAGGTTGCCTCTAGGGTTGACCTCAGTCAAATTCCCCAAACAACTAGCCTAGCCCTATCAGACCGCATGTTGTCCCATCTTCTCCATTTTCCACTTTTTATGTAGACAACGATTCATTTTGATTCCTTCTTCATTTTTCCTCCTCGTCCATCGAGCTATCACACATGCTTGATTTCTTGTAATGAGGATCGTTGCATTACCCATGCCACGTAGATCTTCCAGCCACTCAAGTTACCTCTACAAAACCGCCCCTTCCTCCTTCATTTGATTTTGAATCCCTTTTCGCCTAGATTTGGATCCTCTCTTCTGCGCTCTGGATCAAGTCTTGTGACAGGAGCACTCTCCTGCTCATCTGCAGTAAAGACAAGAAATTGGGAGGTTGATTCCGCCATCTCTGGCCACCTTGCCCGCGAGGTTCCCATCTCATAGCTCCAATGACTCGAGGTCTTTGTTCCTTTCTTTTTCGATATATTTTATTAATGTCTATACTTTTCGCATTTTATTTTGCTTTTTAATTGCAATTTTTAGCGCCAAAATCCAGATTCATAGTTCGTTGGAACTTTGTTGTGGCAAACCCTACACTATTCTCCCGCCTATCCTCGACTTCTCCATCCACCTCGCCTCGTTCCCTTCCCCTTCTCTTCACACCTGGTGCTTCCATTCACCCTAATCCTTCGTAGATAAGGAGATCCACATCTACTCTTAGCCACTTCACCGAATATGTCTGCCACGCCGCATCTTCCATCCACCTCCACTAATAATGCCCCTAGATCCCCCATTTTTATTTTTGTGTATTCCCCTAATGGTTCTTGAGGCTAAGGATCCGTTGGGAGTCGATTTTGGTAAAGCACAGAGCTACCTGGAGCTTCAATCTTCTCCGAGAAGCCAAGACCTCATTGATGGGTCCCAACCACTTTTGATGCTGCCAGCCGCTGCAGAGGAGCATCAGCTTCATTTTGCACTATCCGCGAAGCTTCCATTTGGCCGAGTCTGGAAATCTAGAGTGAGAAAGGAGATCCAGGGAGTTATTATTCCTTATTCTTTGTGAAGAGCACAACCATTGGATCACGAGGAAATCTCAGGTCTTTTTCTTGCCGTTGGATTTTGCCTCTATCCTGTCGTCAGATTAGGAGCGAGATGGGATTCTAGATGTCCATCTATGAAGGGGTATCGTACCTTGTGTACGTTATGTGTGGCAAGTAAAGCGCCCACGACCGTCAGATCTGGTGCACTAGGGGGTAAATTGCAAACCTTACCCTTATTTTTTCCTTTTTGTCTATAGTCATTTATTATTTAATTTATGCTTTATAATTTTGTAATATTTGCAACTAGGACCCGATGTTTTCCTTATTTAGTAATTTGTCTAGTCCTCATCACCTCACTTGAGGTCCCACGTGAGGTGGTGATTTTGCAGGAATACCCTCATGGGTACTAGTATTTCCATTTTATCAAGAAAATTTTAATTCCAGTTATAATATTTTGGGACTTTTGGAGAAACACCTTTGTTATTTATTTTAATTGCATAAATGCCCTTTCTAGGACAAAAAATTCATGTGCTCGTGCTTCATTTATTAAAAATAGTTTCTCTGCTCCAAAAATAATCAAAAAATAGAATTAGGAGACTGTTAGTGTGTATATTCATGAAGTATTTTTAAATTTTAATTTTAGGCACTTTTAGTATTTATTAAAAATCAAAAGAGCATGTTTTTGGCCATGTTTAACTCATAAAATACCAAATAAATTTTGAAAATTCCAACAAATTTGTATATACTATTTATTTTACAACTTCAGAACCCAAAATCCTTAAAAATAGAAAAAAAACAAATAAAAATGAAAAAGCTAAAAAATCCTTTATAAAAATCTAAAAGACTCTAAAAAATTCCAAAAATAATTATTTTTGTCTTTGTATTTTATTTTTACTATTTATTATTAATAAAAGGATTTTTTTGAGAATTTTAACTTTATTTTCTATTTTTAATTTCCAAAACAACTCTACCTATTTTTTTAATCCTTGATTTGGGATTTATTGACTTTAAAAATATATTTTAAGTAGGGAAATCATCTAAAATATCATAAAAATAGTACACAATGATTTAAAAGCTAAAAATATTTTATTTTCTATATTTTAATTATTTTTTTAGTTTTTATAATTGTATTAGTCTATTTTGTATAGATTGCCTTATATAAGATTATATTACATATTTTAAAAAATAAATATCAGAAAATATAAAAAGAAATTAATAACAAATAATTAATTAAAAATTTAAAAAAATATAAAAATTAAAATCCATAAAAAAATTTAAAAATTTACACAGAAATACAAAGATAAGAGGAAGACAAATTTTGTGCATTTATTGCTCGATCTATCTTGTTTGTTCCCTGTTTTCGACACTCTATACATACTTACACCTATACACACATTTGTAGAGTTATAATAAATTTTAAATCTATATATTTTTCTTTTTATTGCTTGATTTATATTGTGTATAATTGTTGATTGACACAAGGTTTCATGAGGGGTCAGTGACCCTCTATCTTCATTTTTTAGTGAGGATATTTTAAACCCTCACGAAAATGTATTCGACTGGATGGTCGGCATCTCATTCATTTATTCCATCATTCTTTAATTTTGTTGTTGTAGTATAGGCTTTTGTATACTCTGTACGAGCTATGTCTTCTCTATTTCTATCTAATCTATGAGGACATTACTCAGGCTAAGTATAGTGTGGTCGTATATACATTGTATATACTTTATCCATAACTCGTACTTTTGTTTTTTCAATTAGTATAGATAAAATATGATTAACTAATTGTGAAGAACATACTTGTATAAAATTCATTATCTATACCGATTAAAAAATTAGGTAAAAATATTTTGCAAAATATTTGAAAAAGGTTGGAATTTTTTTTGAAAAATCTATTAAAAACTAATTAGAATTTTTTTTAATATGTTTTAAACTTTTATAAAATGTATTTTTTGTAAAAAATTCTTATAATGTATAAAATGTTATGAAAATCTATTTGCAAATTATTTGGAAAATGGTTGCAAAATTATTTTTGAAATATCTATATACATTGTTTGAAAAATCTTTGCAAAATTATTTGTCAAATTTGTTTGCAAAATAAAGTTTTGAAATGTTTGTGAAAATATTCTTAAATTATTTTGAGAATAGTGAACACAATTCAAGCAAATGAAGACCCTTTACAGACTCAGTATATATACAAACCTGTAAATTCTTAAAATACTGATTCTTATAAATATCAAAGAGGCATCCTATATATTTGCATATATTTCTAAAAACTTTTTATTTTGAAAAATCACTAAAAACTTGCAAAATTAAAAATCCAAAAAACATTTGCCAAATCTTTTTGAAAATAGCATATAAATTTGCAAAACTTTTAAAAAATTCGTAAAAAGTTAAAAATCAGAAAAGTCCATCAAAATTTATTTTTCCTTGCATTGTACATAAAATTTGCAATTTTTGGATTGAGTTTGATAAGTGATACAGTTTAAAGAAAATCCAATGATTGGAGCTTGGTTGGACCTTAATCTACTTAATCATAGGAACCTTATATGAACTAGAATGGAGATACTTCAGGTATGCTAGACTTTATTCTTTAAGACTATGAGACTTGGTTCAATGTCATCTTGACCGCCTAAGTAGAATATTTTGGAACATACACACGACTCTTATTGATAATGACCTAGCTTTCACACCTGCACCATACACTTTGCTCACCTCAATTTAAGTGGTAGAGGGCTAGATTTGCTGGCATAAGACACAAGTCAATGGAAACATCGTAAGTCACATATTAGTGGCCATTGTACCCCAACCTAATCCAGTAGCTACGAGGTTAAAATTCAGAAGTTGTAGTTGCAATAAAGCTTCAAAAGAGGGATAGTCTACTGGCTCAAGAGGAAAACGTCCATATGTTAATGATGTTGTATAAAGTATTAAAAAATAATACAATAAAAACTCCAAAAAAGTGGACAGGCCTGAATGAAAATAAAATATGTGCAGGAGTATGTATATTTTTATAGTCAATACACAAGCTTGAGCTTCAAAGCCAAATATTTGTGATCATGTGGCTTGATGAATTGGCTACACAAGTCAAGCATATTAGGATAGGTAGCTACATTGGCTGCCATCCATTACTCTCTTCACATCCTCTTCTTGAGCCGATTGTGCTTGAACTTAGAGGGGAATACCCCTCTTCTCATGGAAGGAGTTGCTACATTGGGGAATTAGGGTCAACATGTTAGAGGTGATTTATTTTTACCGCTTCAACCGAGGAGAGCTACATATCATACATTGTCCAAGATAGATTCATAGTCATAAGAGTTTGCATATGAGATGACTTATTCTGACATGTCTATTGAGGAGGCTAGAGTAGAGTTTTGTGATTCTCAAAGGCAGCTAAGGTTCAAATCGGTTTCCCAACAAGGTTTCGACCACATCAAATATTCAAAGGTTTGACTTAAGCTCCAAACATTGATTTCTTGAAGACAAGTTTAAGAATTAAAATCAATCCAAGTCCTTTCTTTTTCTTTTCTTTATTTTCTTTTCTATACTTGTGGGCATAAGTGTTTGCTAGGGACTAGAAAAGGCAGGTATAGGGGGTGATGAATCTCCATTTCGTCACATTTATTCGTTAATTTTGGCCTTCATTCCCTAGCTAAATGCATGTAAATATCGTCAATTTGCCTAATTTAACATTCGATATTTATTGTATAAATATTGTACAAAATACATTGTTTAAAGCCAAAAAAAAAGAATGAAAGAAAATGAAATAAAAGTCCCAAGTTATTTTATGACCCAAAACCCCGAGACCTAGTCATCATGATGACTTGGTTGACAATGAATAAAGTAGGGGGAGATAAGAATCAAACGCATAATAAAAACTATGTTTATTTATTCTATAATAATGCACTTTTGGAACCCATTTTATTATTTATTATTTACACCTCTAGTAAATAAACTTTGTTCATGAAAGTTGTAGACAAAAATGCACAGAAAATTACAAAATTGATTTCACATAAAAATAATACAAAGTGTATATTTTACACTCTTAATAAGATTCCAAAACCTAAACTTCCCACATCCATATCTTCTCCATAGGAACTCAAAATGCATCAAAATTACTTTTATTGTAAAAAAATTTATCTAACTATTTAATTTAGGTGGTTTCATTTAATTTGGAGTAAACATGCAAAATTTATGTTTTAGGACCCCCTCTTGTTTAATATACATGAATAAAATATTCATTATATTTATTCTTATTTTTTCATTATTTTATATTTTTATAATTTTGTAAATATTATTTAGATTATGTGTATATAATTAGAATAAAAGAAATTCATTAAAATTGACTTAAAATAAATAAGTGTATATAGATAAATATACTATACTTATACCTATGTAATTTATACATATATTTAATTAAATGTAAAAAGAAACTAAGAAAAAT
Source organism: Ottelia alismoides (assembly GCA_037367405.1). Lineage (NCBI taxonomy): Eukaryota > Viridiplantae > Streptophyta > Magnoliopsida > Alismatales > Hydrocharitaceae > Ottelia > Ottelia alismoides. Next base: position 127,385 of record JAZKJV010008779.1, on the reverse strand, counting down.
TCAAAAAAAATTTAAGTATATATAAATAAGATAAAAATCTATAAATTAAGTGTATAAACTAATAAAATTTAAGATACAAATTAAAAAAAATATACAATATATAAATAAATATACCTATAATTTTAAATGTAAATAATACCTTGTAATAAATTAGTCTCCATAAAACTACATAAAAACCAAACTAAAATACCAAATAAATTAATAAACAAATTTTATTTTATAACTTTTATTTAATTAATTCAATTTATAATTAGTTTTGATTTTACAAACCATTTATTAATTCCTTTTTCTTGGTTGGTCCACACGGACAATCTAGGGCCCTCTGAGAATTGACCCATGGTCGACTGTCCTTTATCTCCCCCTTTCTCATAAGGTGCTTACCAACTAACTTCTTCCATTTCCCATGCCTTAGTCGTTGCTCCTTTGCCCTCGAGCCTTTTACCACTTTTGCTCCTTGGTCTTCCCTAATCCACGCTGAACCATCTTCCATCACCCTCCCCATTTCCTTTGCATGCCATCGTCCATCGAAGTTCACGTTTCACCATCTTGCATACAGTACACCCTTTTCCCTTTTTGAATTTTGGTCTACTTTCAATCGCTGATTCCCTCTAACCTCAGCCAAGAGAGCATCCTGGTGATAACATGTGGTCCCTTGATGCTCTAGAACAGTTGTAGGAGGAAGAGAGGTGCACAAAAGGCAGCGCTCCGACTGCCTCTACTCCCTAGTATTTTCTAGGTATGAGCTGCACCTTTTACCCATTTCTAGGTAGTCTTAGTCATAGTCTCTAGATTATGTCATTTATTTCTTATTTTAATTCTTATTTTAGGTTGGATTAAGGTTTAGATTGGGACGGAGCTCTTGAGCTCCGACCACCTTTGTCTCACCGTCACACCTCGTTCCAACCACGCCTGTCCACCTCACTACCTTCCCTTCACTTCTCCATCACATGACAACCACCAACTAGCCAGATCTCCCCTCGATCTGGAGATCAAGGTCCCAGTCTCTCACCTTGACCAGACCTCCACGCCTCCGCCCATTCTGCTTCCATTCCATGCCTAACTAGGTCTAGGTAGTTTTTCCTTGATCCATTGTTTTATCCTTGCAGGTCCTTGGCTTAACGGAACCCTCTTGGGCTCAAATCAGTTTGCTAGATGCATTCCAGGAGACCCTATCATCGTTAGGCTTCTAGGATCTCTCTTTGAGATCTTGGACCATTTTAGGGCTACCGTCAGCCCTAGATTCTTCCCTCAAGCGTGGAGACCACTTCAACATCGAGAAAGAGGGTCGCTGGGAGGGAGGACTTGAATGTCAAAGCTCGAGGGAGGCCTGGTTCTTCTTTATTCATCGTAAGGAGCAACCACCTTTTGATTTAGGTAGGAGCTCCAGATAATCTCGTTGCCATTGGATTCAGAAGACCCTCCACCGTCCGATCCCTCGAGGGATCTATTCTGAGCCTCAGATCTTCCAACTGTAGTCATGAGTTAAAGAAATGACACGTGTTAATGAAAATCAGATTTTACCTACGGTTAATGAAGGTTAGAGTTGGTGTAGAAGAGAACCACGAAGACAAAATACTATCAATCAAACAAAAATAAATAAAATAGGGGAGAGATAGAAAGTGAAGTGAATATGCAACATCTCTCTCCTATTTTATCTACACTTTAATATTTAACTAGGTAAGAGTGCATGGGTCGAACTCAAGGAGGCAATATCATCACCACAATTTTTTAGAAGAAAAGATATATTTCGTTGTATTTATTTCCTCTTGAAAAAAGGGAGAAAAGAGCTCAAAACAGATACAAACTTTTGAAAAGTCATAACACAATGATTATGTGATGAAAAGTCACGAAAAATACCAAGAAACCTCGTTAGGGTAGTTGAGTAACTACACTACAAAAATCGACGAAAATTCATGTCAACAATAGGTCCAAATGGTCTAAACAGTACAGAGGTAAAACTGCAAGAAAAGAAAATATAAAGTTTTGCAAACTGGTTCTTATTCATGGACTAAATGAAAAGAAAATATAATCTATTGTGTTTAGGTCCCTACGTGGGGACCTAACTGCAATTTCTGGAACTTTCTAGAGCGTGAATAAATTCTGGAAGTCACAGGGGCTCGATATGTAATTTTTCCACCGATGCACTTTTAACAATCGAGATTAGAAGGAATGCGCCAATCTCAGACATAGAATGCGAACATGTGGCAAAATCATGTAGCTGTTCTTGGCTATCTTCCCCTTTTCTAGAACTACGGCATCGTTGGCATCTCCTCTGATTAATCTCCAGTGTAGGAGTGCTTGTATCGACTCTTGCAAGGCTAAAGGGGTGACTCCTTCACCCCTCGAGCTCGCCTGTGGTGGACAAGGCAGCGAGGATGGCAGAGACGACCGTGAGAAGTCGATGAAGATGTCTGATGGTCAATATGCTGATACATCTGGGTCTTCAAGATGCTGCATCATCATGGAATCCAACTCTTGCTCTATTGATCGAGCCCTATTATGTGAAATGTTCCAAACATGAATGCAAACCTATAAATAATAACTTGATGCTCGATTTCCAAGGAAATCAGCCCAAATGTTAAAGATTAATGAAGACTTGCAGGTCAAATATGGTTCAAGGAAGGGTAATTCTAGTGAAAATGGAAGGTGTTTTGGTCGACTGCAAATTAAAATGGGGATGAATTCTTGAGTGTTACCAAATGAAGGATGTTCTACCTATCAAATGACGTGATTAGCCACTCTAATAAAGGCACGTGAATCGAGAAAATAAAATGAAAAAGGTAGAGGAAGTACTTAGGAAGATAGGATATCAGATCCTCATGGTCATTGCTTGACAGGGCGGCGTTTCCGGAGTTGTACGCATGATGCGCAATGCAAGGCAGTGCTTCGGTCTTGGAACTCTCCTATGTCAAAGCCTCTTCCACGCGGAGCGATCCTCTAGTGATGTCACCACCAGGATGAGGCAGAGCAGGCCAAGGATGTGGATGAGTATGTCATGTGGTTACTTGAACTGGAAAGTTAGGAAAAGTTAGTTGGATCAATCCAACTTTGGAGGATTTGATAGATAAATCTATGGAGAGTTGGTTTAGATCCTATGGTGGGCGTGTAACTAGGATGTTAGGAGGGTAGATTAGAAGGTTAGGACTAGATGAAGAGGTTAGGAGGACATGGGTAGAAATTGAAGAAGTTAGGTCGGTAGAATAGAAGCAAACTGATTCTTGATAGGGAAGAAGCACCATGTGCTTAAACGTGTTAGCACCTAGTTGGCCAGATGGTTAAAAGATATTAGAAATTAGATATTAAATAGTAAGTAATGTTATTTTAAATAGATATAAAAAAATGTAAATAATTAATTTATCTAAATTATGGAATATTAGTTTTTATAAATAATAAAAAATTAATGAAATAAAAATATTATATTAATAAATAAATATATAGTAAACTTAATAAATATTTAATTTATAATTCAATAAATTAATAAATATTATTCCATTTTTATATTTTATTAATTATTAAGATTATAAATAAAGTATTTCTGAAATTTTTTGTGGATTTTAATTAATTAATTTAAATATAATAATAAATATGGATATAAGTTGCACATTTCAAATTTACCTATAAATTATGGTTTTTTTATTTATTTAAAATAATAAATGATCTCTAAAAATTTTGAAATAAATCATTATTAAAATTCAAGATCATGAGAATAATAAAAAGTTCTAAAATCGTTAAACTATAAATAATTTGTTTTAGATAAAATAAATATCCCAGAAATCCAATTGTGATTAGGTCCCAAAACTGACTTTTTGTAAACGGACTCCGATTTTAATGAAATCACCTTCATTAATTAGAAAGTAATATTTTATGAACTTTAAAGTGAGTAGAGTGAAATTGGAGATTGTACGAGAAAGTTATGATGTTTGGAGTTGAGAATTTGACAATTTACAAGTTGGATTTCTTGGCATATGTACAAGATAATATTTTTTTACTTTTTTTAATTTTTTTCTTTACATTTTTAGAAATAATTAGAAAAATATTTTGGTGAAAAATATATTCATATGAATTAAGTAAAAATCATTGAAGTTTTGATAATTATAGGATAAATAATGAAGAATGTGTAAAGTGAATAATTAATTATTATTTTATTATTTTATTTCCTTATATCCTCATACTTATTTGTTTGTTTACCAATCCATGCTGACTTGATCTTGAGGGTTAGGTTATAAATATATCTTATAGCTATATTTATATTATATAAGTCACATTGTACATATATACATATTTAAAATTTGGCTCCCTTTTGTTTTCTTTATTTTTATTATTTTATTTATTTACGTGATTTTTATGCATAAAAGTGCATTTTTTTCATCAGTTTGATTTTGTTTAAAGAAGGAAATTAATGAATATTTACATGTATTTTTCAAGGGTTTTAAGACAAAATGCAGAAAGAATACTTAGTCCATAAACCAATTCATAAGGGAAAAAGAAAGAAAGTTAGAATGAATTTGTTTCCTAAACCAATTCATAATAACATACAAAGGACAAAGCTCGGTCGGGCTTGGAACAAGTATTTTGTTGGAGCATTAACTAGGATTAGGAATTTATTCTCAACAGTCCTCAAGTTCCACAAATCCTTATTTAGGTTCACCTCAACGACCAGCTCAGATCCAGTCATCCATATCGCTACCTCTATCAACCTTGAATTCAATATGTACTGTGTATGAATTATTTTAGCTCTTCCTGCTTAAAGAAGCGAAGAAACCGCCCATCCCAATAATGCACTCCAATTGGGCCCCCATCTATCTACTCCTTCCTCGAGGAGGGGGAGTATTCCCTTCTAAGGTCAGGTCGTGTTGTGTCCATATTTGAATATAGATAGAAGGTAGACGAATGATAAGAGAACTGGAGTGCGACGAGTATAGACTCATCTTCTCGTGAACCCTGGCCAGTGTAGCTAAGTCTCCACTAAGATATGCATGATTTTTGGTGGAAACATGGACCATTGTGGTCATATTTGTATTTGGTGGCTTCTTCTTTGAATTAGCCTTGTAATGTTGCTTACATCGCGTCAATCTTTTTGTGCCTCGACAGATATAGCATCTTTTCATTCTGTCCATTATTTGAGGTCTTGGAAAAGTTGTGCTAGTGGATCCTTCCCTCATCTTAAGCATTATTTCAACCCCAATCTCTCCCGTCTTTAGACATCCATGCCACTAGACAAGGATAGGAATGCACCACTAAAATGGAATGCCATTCGCAACCCCATGCAATCGAGCTAAGTGCAAAGTGCATGTGTCCAAAATTGGTTCACTGATAAGAGTTGAACGGATGACACCAAGTGTTCTACCTAGGAACATTTAAGTTGACTTCCCAAACATGGTCTTATGGAACCCAAAGATTTAAGTCAAAGACCAGAAGAGTCTAAATTCCAGTTCCTAACTAGGCTCCTTACAATGAAAGTTAAAGGCCATAATCAAGCTCCATCCTTTAGACAATTCCCAATATTTAGTTCTAGAAATCAAACTTAATCTGAAAAGTGCTAATGCAAATGCAACAATGTTTTTGTCTAGTATATTCTCTGAATTTTACTCTTTTATATGGATTTTAAGCATTATGTAATTTTTATGAATTTTAGGACTTTGCATTTTTTATGGATTTTTAAATTTTTATAAACAAATCTTTGTACAAGTATTTTACAAGATAAATTACCCATATTTTATTTGGATTAAATAACTAATGTATTTTACAAATTTTATATACAAAGAATACTACAAGGATTAAATGGATTTTACACATATTCTAATATATATAATTTTAAATAAGTATAACACATATTTTAAATACACATTTTTAATCAAGAATTGTAAATAAGGATTTTAGTCATATTTTACTTATTTACCAGAATTTTATAAATAATCAATAAATAGATAGATGGATTTTAAATTAACCTTTACCCATTTTTTAAGGATTTTACAAATAAAATAATACATGAAAGTACAAGTTATGCACACAAGTATATATACAATATATACACCCCCTATACTTAGTTTATGTTATGTCCTCATAGCATCAAATGAGAAAAAGGATGACATAACACGCGCTAAGTAAAAGTGGGTAAAAAAGAATAAAAGAATACAAGTCAGTCGACCCCCCTATACTTATGATAATGTCATCATATGTATAGAATAAAACAAAAATGAGGTGACTGAGAAAAATAATATACAAACAAAGGAACAAAAGAATGAAAGAAAAGTGAAATCAATAAAATCATTCTATCCCCCCTATACTTAGGAGAAGGCATCCTAAGTATAGAAAAGAATGTAGCCAAAATTGGGAACCAGCGATTAGTGTAAAAGAAAGGAAAAACAAGAGAAAAGTTAAAAGAAATCGATAGGCAAAAATCGATGGGGAATCGGTCCCCCCTATACTCGGGATATGGTATCCTAATCATATAAGATGAACAAAAACTAGGAACGATTGTAAACTATGAAGAATATACAGGTGGTGTACTCCAGAAAAATCGAAAGGCTCACAGGTCTCTTTACAGGATGAAATGAAGTGGAAGAGTAGTCATGCGACCTGTATAATGTAGATCATCTCAACCTAGGTTGTACTGAATTATTTGATGTGCATGTGCATATTGATCCCTGTCTGAACAAGTGTATCTACCTCTGTAAGTGAACTCTGTATGTGGCATAGATCTCTCTACTGAAATACGTGTCTCTGGAGTCGGACTATAGAAGGTTTCTATCTGTGTAACCATGATGAATCCATGATTCATTAACTTTTCTATCGCATGTTTTTTAAACCCTTAACAAATACATGTAAATATTAATTAATTCACATCTTTTTATAAAAGCTCCATTCATGAATAAATATTCACTTTTAAGCATCAAAATCATGTAAATAAATAAAGAACAAAGAAAAAAAGAAAAGAAGGCAGATTGGATATGTATATATGTACAATATGACTTATAAATATAAATATAACTGCAAGGTATATTTATAGCCAAACCCCCGAGACCAAGTCAGCATGGATTGGTCGACAAACCAATAAGTAGGGGGAGATAAGGAAAGATAACCCTAAAAATAAATTAAGATACAAATAAATACAAAACTTCAAAGATTTTTAAGTAATTTATATATAAATATTTTTACCAAACTCATTCCCTAATTATTTATAAAAATGTATACAAAAATAAAAAAATAAGTTAAAAATATTACCCTGTATATATGCCAAGAAATCCAGCTTCTAAATTGTCAAAATCTCAACTTCCGAACATCATAACTTCTTCATACGAACTCCAATTTCACTCTACTTACCTTTAAAGTCCATAAAATATTATTCTCTAATTAATAGAGGTGATTTCATCGAATTCGGATAAAAAATTGCAAAAAGTCGGTTTTGGGATCAAATGACAAAGGGGTTTCTGGGCTATTTATTTTATGTAACACACATTATTTATAGTTTTATTAATTTTATAATTTCTAATTATTTTCATGATCTTTTAATTTAACCCTAATTTATTTCAGAATTTTTGGAGCTTATTTATTATTTTAATAAAATAAAAAACCCTAAATTATAGGTAAAAATGAACTGAATAACTAATACCCATATTTATTAATATCAGTAAATTAATTTATTAAAATACCAAAAAATTCACACAACTCTTATTTATTGTTCTAATAATTAAGAAACTATAAAATTAATTTTTTATTATTTATTTATTAAAAAATCCAAAACTTATTTATCTATACATATTTATTAATATAATATTTATATTTCGAATAATAATTATTATTTAAAAAAAGTAATTATTCCATAAATTAAATAAACAAATTATTTACATTTCTTGTTTTTATACCTATTAAAAATAACTTTATTTAATATTTAATATTGAATTTACAAGATAATTAGTACATCTTCTCCAAGAAGCCGGTATGGCTTCTGTTCTTACAGGCCTTTTTCACCTATTTCTCTAGTGTGCCTTATAACCTATTCTAGCGATCTAAACCATTGATTCGATGCCCCTAACAACATAGTTGTTCGACCACCCTTGGATACAACTTGGGGATCAAGAAATTTATCTATATAAGCCCCTAAAGTTGGACATTTCCAACTAACTCTCCTGCAACCACCTGAATCTCCAACTGCCTGGGGCCGACTCCCAACTTCTCGACCTCGCTTCGCCTCGCTCCGATGGTGACAACACCTGAAGGCTAGCTCGCGTGGAAGAGGGATCATCAGAGGAGACGTTCCAAGGCTTTGCTACCTTGCATCGCTGCCATCGCGCGCGTTTAGCTCGGCGAAGATCGGCCGTGGAGCATCCATTCAAGGTAATACACCTCTGTTCTTCCTAGATCTATTCCTTCACCTTCATCATATTTCTCCTCGATCCTGGTGCCACGATTAGTGTGGCTAATTATGTGATTAGTTGGTTTAATCATTCATCTTTAACGCATATCAAATCGCAACTCTTAATCACTTAATAATCGAATCAAATTTCATTCTCAAATCAGTGCTATCATTCACAGGTATTTCATAAGTTTGGAAACCACAATTTTTGAGCTTGCAAAACTCTAATCTTTTGGCTGATTTCACGGAATCGAGCATACACATTTCTTAATTGGATGTTCTTCTTCAATTTGGAGCAACTTAAAGTTATCTGGAGTCTTTGATCTTCACGGAAATCATCATCAAAGGAGGTGCATCTACCTCCAGCAACCTCCAAGAGCTACGAGACCGCCACCTTCATCTAGAGTACACCGCTGCTTGGAGACACCTCCGCCTGACGACCATTGCGGGCGAGCTCGAGGGTTAGAGGAGCTAACCCTATGGCCCCGCCGGAGATCCAAAGTCGCCGCCAGCTGCTCGCGAAAATTCGGAGAAGAGCCCTATGTCAGCCACACGTAAAGAACTTGAAGAACGGCTCAAGAACAACCAATGCATAGGCTGTTGACACGTGTCCTGCAGCGAACGGCTAGGATCGCGCCTCAGCTTCTAATCCTGGCCATTCAAACCGAATCGGTAGCAATTTTGCATAATAAGTCCTAAAGACTTCTCGCATTTCATCCCTGCTCCAGAACTTTCCAGTATTTGCATTTAGGTCCCTACGTAGGAACCTAAATGTAAAATGTTTTATTTCTTTCACATTTCAATCCCTACCGAGGACCAATTTGTAGAACTTTATGTTAAATTTTCTTGCACTTATACCCATGGCCTGTAGGGCAGTTTTGGACCTATTTTAGAAACAATTTTTCGTAGTTCTTTTTAGGGTAGTAACGCAACTACCCCAGCATGTCTTTCATTAATTTTTCATGTATTTTCGACGTGTTTTTATCGTGTTTTGATTCATTGCGAATCGACTCCGTCTTGGTTTGTTTTCGTGTGTTGTTCGAGCCCGTTGCTTGTCCCATTTCACCTACTATATAGTATCACCAATAGTCTACCCATATTCCACCTATTATATCGTAAAAAAATTGTGTGAAAAATACCACTTTAAAAAATAAATAAAAATTAGAAAAGAATAAAATCAAAAAAATATAAAAAAAACTCCATAAAAATTGTAGCTTTTTCCTTGTTCATTTTAAGAAGAGATAAAATAAACACAATAATACTTTCACCTAAAAAATTCAAAATACCCTATTATGCCTCCTTGTGTTCGACCAAGGAACACTTCCCTGGATAAATAATCAGTGTAAGGTTTTTTTCTTTAAAACCGAATTTTGTTTGTTTGTCTAGGATTCCTTTTGCGGTTTTTCTACACCGACAACCTCTCTTTTAAAAAGCTGTAAACCGATTCTGATCGTCGCATCAAAATGGCACCCTTGCCAGGGAGGCATTAGTGTATTTTGATATTTTTTACCTATCTTTGTGATTTATTTTCTCTCTTCTTTTCATTTTTTGTAGCTTTTCTTCGGTTTTCATATGACTTTTCTCGACTCATCTCTCGATTTGCTTTAGCCGCTAATTAATTTTACAGGGCCTGCAGGATCAACTGGTTTCCTAGGAAGCCGAGTCAGTTGAAAGAGTAGAGGCCGACTCCTTCTCTATAAGTCGGCTACAGAGGGCAGAAACCAATTAGTGTAACTTTGTAAAAGAGAGAGAAAGAGAGAGAGAAGTTGTATTGAACTATAGTTGAAGTGGTCCACTAAAGACATCCCGACTTGTATTCCCCACCCCACATTTTTAGGGGTCTAATTCACCGAGAACCGTGTATTCGGGGGATCAGGGCACCCACCGTGGTTTTATCGCCTTATCAATTTTTCCACAGCTTTTTCCGATAGACGCTTGCTTAGGTTTTTTATTCTATCTGATTGTGCTTACGTAGCTAGTTTTAGGACTTGCAACCTAGGTGCATGATTTTAGGATTTTTATAACCAGAAAATAAAAAAAGTAGACATTTGTTTGAAAATACCAAAAAAAATTATAAAACTACAAAATAAAATCGGAACTACTAAAAATATGTGATCTAAAAATCGTAAAGATTCATCTAATTTGGGAGAGTAATCCCCGCACGTCATCTCAGAGTTTACGAGCGATAGTCGACCCATAAGGCTAGAGCCAAAACCCCGTACTTCTCGTGAAATACTACTTAGTCTATACACCTAATCATTATTCCTCAGTGGGTACGCTCGGGTAGCCGGAAACGGTCCGGGTTTACTTAGCAGAGTGGGAGGTTTAGAGTACACTGCGCAAGGCTCTGTACTCAAGTAACACGGGTAGCCAGAAACGGTCCGTACTTACTCCCATACTGGTTGAGTGCGAGTGATTTTCTGTAAGGACTCGGGCAAGTATTTCAGAGAAACTATCGGGCACCTATCAGCTCGCTTAGGTCGCGATAGCTGATTAGACTAGTTTGCTAATTACAACCCTAAAACTGATAAGATAAAATACCGAACTCTTACGGTCTTCACCGGGTTGTGTTGGTGAAAGCGGGGTTTGCTTTGTGTTTGCTTGTGGGGCGTGAGTTACCGTGGCTTTACGCATTTTTCCTCTCCTTTGAATCGAAAATCGTGCTCTCCCGATCATTCTCTTGATATCGAAGATGATGTCTCGACAGTTTTTCTGCTTAGACTCCGTGAGTTTCGACCGTCCATCGTCGATCATACATCTTCACAAGCTTGGGATGACTCTCTTCCCAAGTTGATCCCATCTGATCTCAAGGAGAGTCAGACCCAAACTCCCTCGCCTCCTCGCCAGATTATTGAGGCAGACCCTTGCCTCAATACATCTAGATCTCCTGCCGATTTTTCGCTAAGTTCTTGTGAGAGCTTTTCTTTCATAGACGATTTGAATCTAATGGCTCCCGACAAAGGACCGGCAGATGAGAGGCCACCTGCTGAGGAGCATCATGAAGGAAGACCAGACTCCACAGATATCACAACAGGGATTCTTGACATGCTCCAACAGATCAACATCCAAATTTGATAACAATTCAGAACTCAGAATGAGTTGCGGGATGAAATAGCCGCGCTTCGAGCAGGGGTCGGGAACCAGTTACCGCTTGTAGTGGTTCCCTCTACTTTACGGGAAGAGTATGACCCGGGCGCAAGACCACTCCATCACTGGATTAGGCTATCGCCGAATCAAGGGTCATACGAGTTGAGACTGTCCTTCATATCACTGCTTCCCAAGTTTTATGAGAATTCCACATAGGAGCCATTTACCTTTCTACAGCAATTCGAGATGATATGTGGTACGACTAGTTATCTAGGAGTTATGCAGGAGGATGTACGCCTCAAGGCATTTCCCTTTGCCTTAGCCGATAAGGTAATTTATTGGCTGAGTCACCTGGGAAGGGAAATTACTACATGGGATGATCTAAAGTCCACATTCCTGCGTAACTATTTTCCTATGGGGAGGATGAACATGATGAGGAGTCAGATCTCCAATTTCACACAGCTTTCGCATGAGTCTTTCCATGAGGCATGGGATAGATTCAAAGACCTTATGGAGAGATGTCCGCATCATGAGATACCAATGAAGGTGCTAGTGCAGAATTATTTTGGAGGACTCCAGCCGGACATCCAGGGGCTCGTGAGTGCTGCATGTGGCGGCAGTTATTTGAATAAGGATGCTGAGTCAGTGTTGGCCATCTTCGAAGGGATGGTTGAGAACTCGAGAGTCGTTGACTCTACTCGGGCATTTCAGAAAGCCCCTCAGCCACCACATCACCGAGATCATCATAAGGTGGCTAACATTTCAGAATCTGAATCAAACGCAACATGAGATTCATTAGCGAGAAATTAACATTGGTGGACGTGATTCAGAAGCAAGTCCAGGACTTACAGCTGTTGCGAGAGTTGGAGAAACTCTCATCTCTACCTCAGCAGCTGAGTGATCTTTCGAAGAAGGTTTCTGAGCTCCAACTTCAGTACCAGTAGAGTCAGACTTCTTTGACCGCACAACCAGCACGGAGGATCTTACCCGCTCCACCCACCCGTCAGATCCACTACGTACAGAGCAAGCCAGAGACTCTGCAGATTGATTGGCATGAGGATCAGTCTCATGCCAATCCCGGCCACATCACCAGTGCTGCAGAGATGGAGGTTGAGCCACAAGCCACTCTCGAGATTAAAAGGATTTGGTATACTCCGATTCAGCAACCAAGTATACTGCATCATCAGCAGCAGCCGTACGGTCATCCGTAGCAGAGACGTCCACATTTTCAGCATCGCCAGAATTTCACGCAGCAGCAGTCTCACAAGAATGTTTATCAGAGACCACAATCACACAGTATCCTGCTCACTATCCACAGACTTATCCTTATCAGCAGCCGCAGCAATCTTCCTCTACACCGTAGAAATTCTCCCAGCATTCCACCTCTCATCAATACACGCCATGGTAGGAGAGAGGAGCAAGCCAGTGCAACCACACCGAACCTGAGATGTCTTCACAGGCCCAGGCTCTCAATCAGATCATGGATATGCTGAGTACGCTCCAGATTGCACTTAAGACCAAGATGGAGCAGGTTAAGCATCATCTAGACGAGTTAACTGCACCGTAGACCACTCTTCCAGCCCAACCTCAGATGAACCCGAACAAAAAGAGGAGGCATCTAGATCAGGTAGATACTACAGGTAAGATCTCATTTCCTGAATTTTTTTCTAACTTTATTCGTCTTAGGAGCAGTACATCACCACGAGCACCTGCTGGAGCAGAGGAGAGGGCACTAGAGGAGTAGGAGCAAATCCATGAGCAGCATGATTCTGACGCCAAGGAGAAGAACCAACACGATGATGAGGACCACCTTGCAGAATCAAGAGAAGGGAGCGATGCCGATACAGTTGACATGGACACTAGCGAATCAGACGATGACATTACGCCATGCCATGCTGATACTCTCGAGAAAAACATTTCTTCCCCTATTTTAGATAGTTTTGTACATAATTCTGAAACTCTCGATGTACAAGCTGATTCCAAAATGAATAAAAAATGTGATTTTCTGATTCCTGACATTGTTCCTTTTCTCGATGCTCTGTATGGAAAAGGAAAGAAAAATAACAAAAAGAATGTTGCGACTCCAGAGACCGAACGATTACTAAAAGATCACATCTTTCTGAAGATTTCACTTCACAATGCCTTCGATCATTTTCCTACACTCAAGAATCAGTTGAGGAACAAATGCACTACACGTATGAAAAAGAGATCACGAGTTGAGAACCATATATTGACCAAGGCAACTTTGTGTGCAATTCGAAACAAGGTACCCAAGAAGAAGAAAGATTCAGGAGCTCACTATGTCACCTGTCAGATTGAAGATGCTGCATTCCATCACACTCTCTTAGATAATGGTTCCTCTATCAATTTACTTCCATCCTCTTTGCTTGATAAACTCAAGCTAGGTACTCTTTACAAATCACGAGTGATACTTCAGTTTGCAGATCGATCTATAAAGAGACCTAGAGTTATGCTGAGGAACATTATCGTAACCGTTCAGGGCTCGTAGTTTCCCGTGGACTTTACTATCCTAGACATGACATGCCCTACACAGTTACACCTTGCTCCAATCATTCTCGGGAGACCTTTTTTGCAGACATCAAGAGCACTCTTTGATTATGATGCTGGAAGAGTATCATTCCGTACAGACAATGGAGAGATACACATTGAGATGGAGAGAGAATGTAGCAGTCCCAGATCACTATTGTCACTTACTTCAGAGGACACCAGTCTTGAAGAAGATTGCCAACACATAGATGAGACACAGTTTCCTGATCTTGAGAGCATTTATTTGGATACCCACGCTATCCTAAAAGAGGATAGGGTAGATCACCTGGTACCTAGTTGTTCATATGATTGTTCACAAACAGAGACAGAGTTCATATCAGACTCAGATGAGCAGTCACCTGCAGTAAATATCTCAGTACCGCAGATTCAAAGTACACATATTACAACACAAGAGTCAGTTGATTACATTTCACAGATTATACAGACTATTCAGCGTAGAGAGTCAGATGGTGTGATACTTACACATATAGACACCTTCTGTAGTCTGTCTCCATAGACGCATATTTCAGAAAAGAGAGCTATGCCATGTACAAAGTTCACTTACAGAGGATGCTCTACTTTTTTAGCCAACGATCAGTACGCACATAAAAAGCAGAAAATTCAGTATGATCCTGGTTGAAGTGATCTATTTTGTACAAGATTCATGATCATCTTTTTACTTCATCTCATTCTGTACAAATTCTTTTGAGCCTTTCTATTTCTGGGGATCCGCAACACTTGTATATTCTTCGTAGACCACAATCGTCCCCATTTTCGCTCGTCTTCTATGCTTAGGATACTAGATCCTAAGTATAGGGGGGACTGATTGTTCATTGATTCACGTTTTATATTTTGTTCTGATTCTTTTATATATCCTTTCTTTTTCACAAATCATTGGTCTTTGATTTTGGCTACACCCTTTTCTATACTTAGGATGCCTTATCCTAAGTATAGGGGGGACCGAGTGATTTCGATGATTTCGTATTCTTTATTCCTTTTGATCTTTCATCGTATATTTTTTTTACTTAGTCACCTCATTTTTGCTCTTCCTTTATACTTACAATGACCTGATCATAAGTATAGGGGGTTGATTGACTTGTACTCTCTATTCTTTTTCACCCACTTTTACTTAGCATGAGTTATGTCCTCCTTTTTCTCTTTTGTCGCTATGAGGACATAACTCAAGCTAAGTATAGGGGGTGCGTACATATTGTATATATACTTTTGTCCATAACTCGTACTTTTATGTATTTTCTATATCTATAAAATCCATAAAAAGTTGGTAAGGGTTAATTTAAAATCCATTTATATATTTATTTATTACTTATAAAATCCTTGTAAATAAGTAAAATATGTTTAAAACTTGTATTTAAAATTTGTAATTAAAATATGTATTTAAAATTTGTATTTAATATTTGTATAATACTTATTTAAAATCCTATTTATTAAAACATGTGTAAAAATCATTTAATCCTTGTAAAATCCTTTGTAGATAAAATCTGTAAAATACATTAGATACTTAACCAAAATAAAATATATCTTGTAAAATTCATGTACAAAAACTTGTTTATAAAAATCATGAAATCCATAAAAAATTACAAAGTCCTAAAAGTCATAAAAATCACAAAAACCTTAAAATCCATAAAACTGAGTAAAATTCAGAAAATATACTTCACAAAAACATGGTTGCATTTGCATTTGCATTTTTCAGAATAAGTTTGATTTTTTGAACTAAGGATTGAGTCTAGTCTAAAGGAGGGAGCTTGATTACGGCCTTTTAACTTTCGTTGTAAGGAGCCTAGTTAGGATTTGGAATTTAGACTCTTCAGGTCTTATGACTTAAAATCTTTGGGTTCCATAGGACCATATTCGGGAAATCAAGTCATATGTGCTTAAGTAGACCATTTGGTGTCATCCGTACAACTCTACACCAGTGAACCAATCTTGAACACATGCACTCTGCACTTATCTCGACTCGCATGGAGTTACGAAGGGTAGTACATCTTGGTAGTGGGTTTCTATCCTTATCCTTGCGGCATTGACATCTAAAGGTGGGAGAGATTGTGGTTGCGATAGTTGCTTCGGATGAGGGAAGGATCTGCTGACACAATTTTTCTAAGACCTCAAAAAAGGGACGGAATAAAAAGATGCTATATCCGTCGAGGCACAAAAAGATGAATGCAATGCAAGCAAATTACAAAGTCAAATCAAATAAGAAGCCACCAAATACTACCACAATGGTCCAAGCTTCCACCAAAAATGCCTGCACATCTTAGTGGAGATTTAGCTACACCGGTTGAGCTTCACAAGGAGATGCGTCTACACTGGTCGCACTCCACTTCTTTTCTCTTTCTTCTACTTTCTCTCTATACTCGATTGTGGACATAGCAGAACTGACCTCAGAAGGGAATATCTCCCTCCCCGACGAAAGAGTAGCGGGATGAGGAAGCCATAGAAGTGTATAGCCGGGATGGACGGTTTCTTCGTTTCTCTAAGCAGGACGAGCTAAATCAATTCACACACTGTACAAATTGACTTCAAGGATGATAGAGTTTGCGATATGAATAAGTGAGTCTGAACTAGTTGATGAAGTGATCTTGAATAAGGATTTGTGGAACTTGAGGAATGTTGAGGATAAAATCCTAATCCTAGTTAAGGCTCCGACAAAAATGATTTTTTCAGGCCCAATCGAGCTCTGTCCTTTGTTTGTTCTCATGAATTGGTTTAGGAAAACAAATTCATTCGAACTTTCTTTCTCTTTCACTTACTTTTTCAAATAAGTGTTTACTAAGGGACTAGCAAAGTTTAAGTATAGGGGGTTGATGAATCCATGATTCATAAACTTTTCTGTGGTATTTTGTCTTAAAACCCTTAACAAATACATGTAAATATTCATTAATTCTCATCTTTTATAAAAACTCCATTCGTGAATAAGTATTCACTTTTAAGCATCAAAATCATGTAAATGAATAAAGAACAAAGAAAAAAAGGCAGATTGGATATATGTAAATATGTACAATATGACTTATAAATATAAATGTAACTACAAGGTATATTTATATCCTAATCCCTGAGACCAAGTCAGCATGGATTGGTCGACAAACCAATAAGTAGGGGGAGATAAGGAAAGAAAACCCTAAAAATAAATTAAGACACAAATAAATACATAACTTCAAAGATTTTAAATTAATTTATATATACATATTTTTCACAAAACTCTTTCCCTAATTATTTCTAAAAATGTATATAAATATATAAAAATAAGTTAAAAATATTACCCTGTATATATGCCAAGAAATCCAGCTTCTAAATTGTCAAAATCTCATCTTCCGAACATCATAACTTCTTCATACAAACCTCTAATTTCACTCTACTCATCTTTAAAGTTCATATAATAATATTATCTAATTAATAGAGGTGATTTCATCGAATTCAGAGTCCGTTTGTAAAAAGTCGGTTTTGGGACCAAATGACAAAGGGGTTTCAGGGCTTTTTTTAAGTAACACACATTATTTATAGTTTATTAATTTTTATAATTTCTAATTATTTTCATGACCTTGTAATTTAACCCTTATTTATTTAAGAATTTTTGAAGCTAATTTATTTTTTTAATAAAATCAAAAACTCTAAATTATAGGTAAAAATGAACTGAATAACTAATACCCATATTTATTAATATATGTAAATTAATTTTATTAAAATCCCTAAAAATTCACACAACTCTTATTTATTGTTCTAATAATAAAGAAACTATAAAATTATATTTTAATTATTTATTTATAAAATTAAAAATACAAAACCTATTTATCTATACATATTTATTAATATAATGTTTATATTTCGAATAA
Organism: Ottelia alismoides; assembly: GCA_037367405.1. Classification (NCBI taxonomy): domain Eukaryota; kingdom Viridiplantae; phylum Streptophyta; class Magnoliopsida; order Alismatales; family Hydrocharitaceae; genus Ottelia; species Ottelia alismoides. Next base: position 109,547 of record JAZKJV010008779.1, on the reverse strand, counting down.
TAATTATTATTTATAAAAGTAATTATTCCATAAATTAGATAATTATATTATTTACATTTCCTGTTTTTATACCTATTTAAAATAACTTTATTTAATATTTAATATTGAATTTACAAGAAAATTTCACATCTGGCCAACCAGGTGCTGACACTTGTCAGCACCTGGTTCATCTTCTCCAAGAAGCCGGTATGGCTTCTGTTCTGACTAGCCTTTTTCACCTATTTCTCTATTGTGCCTTATAACCTATTCTAGCGATCTAAACCATTGATTCGATGCCCCTAACAACCTAGATGTTCGACCACCCTTGGATACAACTCGGGGATTAAGAAATCTACCTATATAAGCCCCTAAAGTTGGACATTTCCAACTAACTCTCTTGCAACCACCTGAAGTTCTAACTGCCCGTGGCCGACTTCCAACTTATCCACCTCGCTCCGCCTCGCTCCGGTGGCGACAACACCTGAAGGCTAGCTTGCGTGGAAGAGGGATTATCCGAGGAGACGTTCCAAGGCTTTGCTGCCTTGCATCGCCGCCATCGCGCGCGTCCAGCTCCGGTGAAGATCGGCCGTCTAGCATACATTCGAGGTAATACACCTCTGTTCTTCCCAGATCTATTCCTTTACCTTCATCATATTTCTCCTCGATCCTTATGCCACGATTAGCGTGGATAATTACGTGATTAGTTGGTTTAATCATTCATCTTAGACGCAGATCAAATCGCAACTCTCAATCACTTAAAAATCGAATCAAATTTCATTCTCAAATCAGTGCTATCATTCACACATATTTCATAAGTCTGGAAACCACAATTTTTTAGCTTCCAAAACTCTAATCTTTGGGCCGATTTCTCAGAATCGAGCATACACATTTCTTAATTGCAGGTTCTTCTTCAATATGGAGTAACTTAAAGTTATCTGGAGTCTTTGATCTTCATGGAAATCATCTTCAAAGGAGGTGCATCGACCTCCAACTACCTCCATAAGCTACGAGACCGCAACCTTCATCGAGTGTCCACCGCCGCTTGGAGCAACCTCCGCCTTACGACCATTGCGGGCGAGCTCGAGGGTTAGAGGAGCTAACCATCTGGCCCTGCTGGAGATCCAAAGTCGCCGTCAGTTGCTTGCGAAAATTGGGAGAAGAGCCCAACGTCAGCCACACGCGAAGAACTTGAAGAACGACTCAAGAACAACCAACGCCCAGGCTGTTGACACGTGTTCTGCAGCGGACGGCTAGGATCGCGCCTCAGCTTCTAATCCAGGCCGTTCAAACCGAATAGGTAGCAATTTTGCATAATCAATCCTGAAGACTTCCAGCATTTCAGCCTCGCTCCAGAACATTCTAGTATTTGCATTTAGGTCCCCGCACAGGGACCTAAATGTAAAACATTTTATTTCTTTCACATTTCAGTCCCTGCCGAGGACCAATTTGTAGAACTTTCTGTTAATTTTTCTTTCACTTATACCCCTGGCATATAGGGGAGTTTTGGACCTATTTTTGACACAAATTTTCGTAGTTCCTTTTAGTGTAGTTACACAACTACCCCAGCAAGTCTTTCAATAATTTTCGTGTATTTTCGACATGTTTTTATCATGTTTTGATTCGTCACAAATCGAGTACATCTTGGTTTGTTTTCGTATGTTGTTCGAGCCCATTGCTCGTCCCGTTTCACCTACTATATAGTTTCACCAATAGTCAACCTATATTCCACCTATTATATTGTAAATAAATTGTGTGAAAAAAACCACTTTGAAAAATAAATAAAAATTGGAAATGAATAAAATCAAATAAAAAAATAAAAAACTCCATAAAAATTGTAGCTTTTTCCTTGCTCGTTTTAAGAAGAGATAAAATAATCACAAAAATACTTTCACCTAAAAAATTCAAAATACCCTATTTTGCCTCCTTGTGTTCGACCCAGGAACACTTCCCTGGATAAATAATTAGTGTAAGGTTTTTTTCTTTAAAACGAATTTTATTTGATCGACTAGGATTCCTTTTACGGTTTTTCTACACCGACAACCTCTTCTTCTAAAAAGCCGTAAACCGATTCTGATCGTCACATCATCTAACTCTCTACACTGAATAGACTAAAAAATCTGTGAAATATAATCAACTGACTCTCGTTCTGGAATATGTGTACTCCCAATCTGCGATGCTGAGATGTCTACTACAACTGACTGCTCATATGGATCTGATGTGAACTCCGTATCTGTATGTAAACAGTCATCTGAAGAACTAGGTACCATGTCATCTACCCATCCTCACGTACTATATCATGGGTATCAAAATAAACGATCTCAAGATCAAGAGTTTGTGTCCCATCTATGTGCTGACAATCCTCTACAAGACTGATGTCCTCTGATGTAAATGACAATACTAATCTGGGATAGCTACATCATCTCGCCATCTCAATTTGTATCTCTCCATTGTTTGTGTGGAATTATACTCTCCTAGCATCATAGTCAAAAAGTGGCCTCACTGTTTGTAAGAAGGGTCTCCCAAGAATGATTGGAGCAAGGTGTAACTCCGTAGGGCAATTCATACCTAGGATAGTAAAGTCCACTGGAAACTGCAAGCCTTGAACAGTCACGATAATGTTCCTCAACATGCCTCTAGGTCTTTTCACATATCGATCAACAAACTGAAATATCGCTCGTGATTTGTAAAGAGGACCTAGCTTAATCTTATCAAGAAAAGAAACTGGAAGTAAATTTATTGAGGAACCATTATCTAAGAGAGTACAATGGAATACGCAATCTGCAATCTAGCATGTGACATAGTGAGCTCCAAAATCTTTCTTCTTCTTAGGTGCCTTATTCTGAATAGCACATGAGGTCGCCTTGGTCAATACATGTTTCTCAACTTGTGATCTCTTTTTCCTACGTGTTGTGCATTTGATCCTCAACTGACTCTTCAGTGTAGGAAAATGATCCAAGGCATTACGAAATGGAATCCACAGAAAAATATGATTTTTAAATAGATGACCAGTTTTTGGAGTGAGAACATTCTTTTTGTGGTTTTTATTTACATTTCCATACAAAGCATAGGGAAAAGGAACAATCTGAGGAACAAAAAAATTCTTTTTATTTCCATTCAAAGGGGAATCAACATATACATCGAGAGTCTCAAAAGTATGTACAAAACTCTCTAAAATGGGGGAAGAAAAATCTGCCTCAGGAGTGTCTGCATGCTCTGGCATGGTATTATCATCTAACTCGCCTATGTCCATGTCTACTATCTCGGCATCGCTCCCCTTTCTCTCTTGTTCAAGCTGGGCATCACGCTAATTCTCATCATCATGTGGTCCTCCTCCTCAGCATAAAGATGTGTATCATGGATTGGATCTCTCTCCTCACCATGTGCCCTCTCCTCTACTCTATCAGGTGCTCATGGTGATCTACTGCTCATGAGATCAATGAAGTTACATAAAAATTCAGGAAAAGAGATAGTACCTATAGTAGTGTCTACCATATTTGGGTGCCTCCTCTTGTTGTTTAGGTTCATTTGAGGCTGGGCTGGGAGACTGGTCTTAGGCACGGTTAACTCATCCAAATGATGGTTAACCTGCTCCACCTCTATCCTGTGTGTGGTCTGCAGCATGCTCAACATGTCCATAATTTGGTTCAGTGCCAGGTCTAGTGAAGATATCTCAGACTCAGTGTGGTGACCCTAACTGTCTACTCTCTCCTGCGTAGGAGTGTGCTGTTGTCGCGTGTACAGCTGAGGAGATCTCTGTGGTGTAAAAGACAACTATTGTTGCTAATGGTAATGATGGCAATGAATGTGAAGTAGGGTACTGAAAAGAATGTGGTCTCTTATGTGCATGCTGGTGAGAATGCCGCTGCATATAATGTTGGCAGTGTTGGAAACGTGGACGTCCATGCTGCGGATGATTGTACTACTACTGTTGTTGGAGTACGCTCTGAGGAGTAAAGTATGATGAAGGATGAATCGAAGCGTACCATATTCCATTGATCTCAATAGTAGCCGGAGAATCAACATAAACATCTCCAGGGCTGGTGATCTAGCTTGAATCAGCATTGGACGGATCCTCATGCCAATCAATTGTGGAGTCTCAGTAGGCTGAGCTGGCTCGCTCTAAACAAACTATATCTGACGAGTGCGAGGAGCGGGTAAAGATCTTCAAACTAGCTGAGAAGTAGAAGAAGGACAAGACTGCTGGTACTGAAGCTGTAAATCCGTCACCTTCTTCGTAAGAATGCTCAACTATTGGGGAAGTGATGATAGTTTCCCCAATTCTCGCATTGGTTGCAAATCCTGAACTTGCTTCCGAATCACGTCGACTAATGTCAGCTTCTCACTAATAAATCCCATGTCAGATCGTGACTCAGACTCTGAAACCTATGCCACCTTTTGATGTTCTCGTTGGTGTGTTTGATGTGGGCCCTTCTGGAATGCCCGAGTAGAATCAACTCGTGAGTTCTCTACCATCCCCATAAAGATGGACTAAACAGACTCGGCATCCCTATTAAGATAACTTCCGCCACATCTGGCACTCACTAGGCCATGTACATCCAGTTGGAGTCCTCCAAAATAGTTCTATACTAGTACCTTAAATGGTATCTCATGATGTGGGCATCTCTCAGTAAGATCCTTGAATCGATCACATGACTCATGGAATGATTCATGTGGTAAATGTGTAAAATTAGAGATCTAACTCCTCATCATGTTTGACCGTCCTAGTGGAAAATATTTACGCAGGAATGTGGACTGCAGATCATCCCATGTAGAGATCTCCCTCCCCAAATGACTCTGCTAGTAGAGCGAATTATCTGCTAAGGTGAAGGGGGAGTCTTTGAGGCATATAGCCTCCTACGTAACTCATGGGTAACTATACGTATCACAAATCATTTCAAGCTTCTGAAAAAAAGGTAAACGGCTCCTCTTTATCATTCCCATAGTGCTTGTGAAGCAAAGAAATAAAGGACGGTCTTAGCTCGTATGACCCTTGATTCGGTGGTAACCGAATCCAATGGTGTAGCATCCTAGCTCCTGGGTCATTCTCATCTCTCAATGTAGCTGGAACCACGGCAGGTAGTGGTGCATTACCGGCTTCTGCTCTCGGTGCAGCGATCCTATCTCTTAGCTCATCTTGGACTCTATACTGGTCTCTGATCTGTAAACTCATCTGTTGTAGTGTATTAATAATCCTTGTAGTAGTATCTGATGCTGGATCGGATCTATCATCTGTGTGTGTATCCCCAATCAGTCTATCATCAGTTGGTCGGTCCTCAACTAGTCCCTTCCATCTATCCATAGTCTTCGAAACCTTTGGGAAGGAAAAAGTCTCATAAGAACTCATTGAAAATGTGTAGGAGAAAAAGAGGAAAATTTGAGGCGTGGGTCTGCCTCAATAGAAGAGCTGGAAGGTGTGGGAGTCTAGGTCTAACTCTCCTCATGACTAGATGGGATCAACTTGGGAAGAGGGTCATGTTGAGTATGTGAAGATATACGACGGGCGGTGGATCGTCGAAAGCGCACGAAGTCTGAGCGCAAAATCCATGGAGTCGTCATCTTCTATGTCAAAAAGATATTGGGAGAGAACACAATGTCAAGTTAAAAACATGAGTGTGAAGGCATATGAGACGCGGTATAATGCACAACTCGTATACAAACATAATGCAACCTCAAGTTCACCAACACAACCTGATGATGACCGTAGAAGTTCGGTCATTTATCTTCTCGGTATCAGTGTTATTTGACAAACTGGTCTTTTCACATATTAGCGGGAGCTGATAGCTACCCAAACTTCATCGGATCTACTAAGGAAACTCGAACAGTTTCCGTATACCCAAGAGTCCACACTGAAGATTAAGTGATTAAATGTTTGAATTAAGTAGTATCTCGAAAGAAATTCAGACTCTGGCTCTACCTTAAGGGTCATCCCTCACTCACAGATCAGGAGATTACCAGCAATTCATGCGTTGGGGATTGCTCTCCCAAAACAAGTGAATCCTTTACGTTTAATTTTAGGTCGAATAATGTTAGTAGTCCCAGTTTTAGTTTTCGGTTTCTCTTTTTTTGTATTTTTAGAGAACGTCTAAAAATCTTTTTCTTTGATTTTTATCCTAAATAAGCATGAAGGTTGCGAATCCAAAAACTAGCTACAAAGGCTCAAGCAGAGAAAAAAAATCGAAAAATCTAAGTAAGTACCTAGCCTCGAAAAAGCCACGGAAAATTGTCGATAAAATCATGATACAATAAAAGATGCGACGAGTGCTATGCTCCCCCAAGTGCACGACACTCGGTTAAACATGCCCCGAGAAAAAGAGGGAGGATGGTACAAGTCAGGATGCCCTTACGGGGGCCCCAAAAAAACCTACTAACTAACTCCGCTTCTCTGCAACTGACTCATAGAGAAAGAGTCGGTATATGCACTCTCAGTTGATTCAGCTTTCGAAGAAACTAATTGATCTTGCAGGCACTACAAAATTACGTTATCAAAACACACAAAAAAATCGTAAAAATAAAAAAAACATGAAAACCATAAAAACCAATGAAAAATCGATAAAAATCATAAAAGAGTAAAATACGTAAAATAATCGAAAGAAAACTGAGAAAGTTCAGAAAAATGTAAAAGTCCAGAAGACAGAAAAATCACTAAATTTTAAAAAACCATAGTGAAGCTAACGCCTCCCAAGCAACGACATCATTTTGATAACCAGGTTTTACCCATGGTTAATGAAGGTCAGAGTGGGTGTAAAAGAGAACCACAAAGACAAAATCTGATCAATAAAAGAATCAATAAAATAGGAGATAGAGAGAGATAGAAAGTGAAGTGAATATGTGGCTTCTCTCTCTTATTTTATCTACACTATAATATTTAACCAAGTAAGCGTGCCTGGGTCGAACTCAAGGAGGCAGAATATCAATACCACGATTTTTGAGAAGAAAAGATATATTTAGTGATTTTTATTTCTTCTTGAAAAAAGCAAGAAAAGAACGCAAAATGATATAAACATTCAAAAAATCTAAACACAATGATAACGTGATGAAAATTCACGAAAAATACAAAGAAACCTCGCTAAGGTAGTTGTGTAGCTACCCTAGAAAAAACGATGAAAAATTATGTGAAAAATAGATCCAAATGGTCGAACAATACAATGGTAGAACTGCAAGAAAAGAAAATAAAAAGTTCTGTAAATTGGTCCTTGTTCATGGACTAGACTTAAAATAAAATAAAATGTATTACATATAGGTCCCTACATTGGGACCTAAATGTAATTTCTAGAACTTTCTTGAGCACGAATAAATTCTGGTAGTCATAAGGGCTCCAAATGCAATTTTCCACTGGTTCACTTTTAACGGACGAGATGAGAATGCACTGTGTGAATCTGAGCTGTAAAATGCGAACACGTAGCGAAAGCTTGTTGCTTGCAGCTGTTCTTTGCGAGCTTCCCCCTTTTCAGGAATTACGGCGGCGTTGGCATCTTCTCTAATTAATCTCCATTATAGGAGTGCTTGTACCGACCTCCTGTAGGAACTGATAGGTGACTCCTTCACCCCTCGAGCTTGCTTGCAGTGGACAAGGCGACAAGGATGGCGGATATGGCCGTGAGAAGTCGATGAAGATGTCTGATGGTCAAGCTGCGGATAGGTCAGGGTCATCAAGATGTTGCAGCATCGTGGAATCCAACTCTTGCTCTATCAATCGAGCCCCATTATGTAAAATGCTCTAGACACCAATGCGAACCTACAAACAATATCTCGATGCTCAATTTTCAAGGAAATCAGCCCAATTGCTAAAGATTAAATAATAGCAGGTCAAATAGGGTTCCAGTAAGGAGATTTTTAATGAAAATGGAAGGTGTTTTGGTCGATTGCGAATCAAATGGGGAAGAATACTTGAGTGTTACCAAATGAAGGATGATTTACCTATCTAATGACATGTTTCACCACTTTAACAAGGTTACGTGAATCGAGTAAATAAAATTAAGGAGGAGGAGAAAGTACATGGGAAAAGAGGATATCAGATCCTCATGGTCATTGCTCAATCGGGTGGCGTTCCCAGAGTTGTATGCATGTTGTGATGTGATGCAAGGCGGTGCTCCGTCCTTGGAACTCTCCTCCGACGAGGCCTCCTCCATGCGTAGCGATCCTCAGGTCTTGTCACCACCAGGTTGAGGCGGAGCAAGGAAGGGAAGTAGAGGAGTGGTCAAGTGGTTGTTGGAACTAAGAAGTTTGGAAAAAGTTAGTTGGTTCAGTCCAACTTTGGAGGATTTTATAGAGAAATCTATGGAGAGTTTGTTTAGATCCTATGGTGGGCGTGTAACTAGGATGTTAGGACGATAGATTAGAAGGTTAGAATTGGATGAAGAGGTAGGAGGGCATATGTATAAATTGAAGAAGTTAGTCCTGTAGAACATATGCAAACAACTTCTTTGCTGGGGAAGAAGCACCAGGTGTTGACAGGTGTCAGCACCTGGTTGGCCAGAAGGTTAAAATATTTTGGAATTAGTCTTAAATAGTAAATAATGTTATTTTAAATAGGATGAAAATGAAAAAAGTAAATATTTTATTTATCTAAATTATAGAATAATTAGTTATAATAAATAATTTATGAAATATAAATATAATATTAATAAAAAATTATAGTATACTTACGAATATGTAATTAATTATTAATTCAATAAACTAAATAAATATTATACCATTTTTATATTTTATTAATTAATAAGAATATAAATAAAATATTTGTGAATTTTGTCAATTTTATATATTAATTTAAATATATCAATAAATATGGATATAAGTTGCACATATCAAATTTACCTATAAATTACGAGTTTATGATTTATTTAAAATAATAAATAAGCTCTAAAAAATTTGAAACAAATCATTGTTAAAAAACTTGATCACAGAATAATTAAAAATTTTAAGATCACTAAAACTATAAATAATGTGTTCTAGATAAAATAAATATCCCAGAAACCTAGTTGTCATTAGGTCCCAAAACTGACTTTTTGCAAACGAACTCTGACTTTATTGAAATCACTCTATTAATTAGAGAATATATATTTTCTGAACTTTAAAGGTGAGTATAGTGAAATTGGAGTTCGTATGAGAAAGTTATGATGTTCTGAAGTTGAGAATTAGACAATTTACAAGTTGGATTTCTTCGAATATGTACAAGATGATGTTTTTAACTTTTTTATATTTTAATACAATTTTAGAAATAATTAGGAAAAGATTTATGCGAAAATTTTTCATATGAATTAACTAAAAATCATTGAAGTTTTGGTAATTATTGGATAAATAAGGAAGAGTGAGTAGAGTGAATAATTAATTATATTTTATTATTTTCATTCCTTATCTCCACGTACTTATTTTGTTTATCGACCAATCCATGCTGACTTCGTCTCAGGGTTAGGTTATAAATATATCATACAATTATATTTAAATTATATAAGTCGCATTGTACATATATACATATTTACAAATTGCCTTCTTTTTGTTTTCTTTATTTTTATTCTTTTATTTATTTACATTATTTTGATGCATAAAAGTGCATTTTACTCATGAGTATGATTTTGTTAAAATATGAAATTAATAAATATTTACATGTATTTTTTAAAGGTTTTAAGACAAAATGCAGAAAGAATGTTAATAAATCATGGATTTATCAGTTAAGTGAAGCGAACAAAACTGCATGATCCATCGCCCATTTATAGTAAATTTCATATGTAACCCCCAAAATTTTGTTTTTTTATTATTTTATAATTAAGCTTTCATCTTCTATTGTATATATTTTGAAAATTATGCAAGCGAGCCGCCTGTGATTTAGTGATGTTGTGTTTGAGTCCTTGCTAGCTTAGCTCACGTGTCGTCCCAGTGAGCTAGGCATTTTATGCATTGCCCCTCGTGGGTTTTTTGAATTATAGGTTACCATTTAAACTTTAAATATTAGTTGAAACTTTTGGGTTTTTTGCATTTTGAACCCTATTCTTTATTTTAAGTGCAAATATATTGCTCTTAGTTTAAGCAATTTTTGTATTGATTTATTTTTTCTAAAAATAGCATCATATCCAAAAAATCACTGAAAAAAATAGGGTAACTCACCTCTTTGCATATTATTTAACATTATAATTTTTATATTTGCATTTTAGGCATTTTTACTATTTATAAAAAACTAAAATAGCATGATTTTATTCATGTTTGCATTTAAAATTCAAAAAATATATATATAATCTTTTTGAAAAATTTCAAAAAAATATTCTATTTTGTTTATTAGTATTAATAGCTCCAGACCACAACCACTAAAAATAGAAAAAATGACTAAAAATTAAAAAGCTCCAAAATCCTTATAAGAATTTTAAAAAAAACTTTAAAACTCCAAAAATATATATTTCTATTTCTTAATTTTATTTTTTATATATTATTATATACAAATAGTTTTGGAAAAGTTTAACTTTATTTATTATTTTTAAATTCCAAAACCATTAAACATAGTTATTTAGTCATTGGTTTGGGATATTTTCAACTTTTAAAATACATTAAAATTATCAAAATACTTGAAAATTCATAAAAATAGCATAGAATAAATTCAAGACCCTTTTATTATGCAATTTTTGTTTATTTTTGTTTTATTAATAATCAAATTTTTCTATATTATATATATAGTTATTTATAAGCTTTTATTTATATTAAAAAGAAAAAGGAAATAAAAAATCAGTAAATTACAAAAGAAAATAAAAATTGTAAAATTAAAATAAATAAACACTATAAAAAAATTATATAAAGTATATAATTTAAACCCATACAAAAACAAAAATAAAAAAGACAAAAGAAGGATAATTTTTGCATTCACTTGCACAAACTATCACGTTTGCTCACTATGTTCGACACTCTATACACTTACATATCATGGGTTAATATGTTAGACAAAAGATTGGTTTCTAGAGTTATAATAAATTTTAACTCCAAATTATATTTTGCATTGCTTGATCTATATCATGGGTTAATTGTTGTTTGAGTTGAATTTCGTGAATGGTCACTATAGCGACGGTAATTGTGCATGATTACCAGACCCTTGCAAAATCCGTCTCAACATATGGCAAGCGAAGAAGCTAAACGATGCTAACAAACTCCGGCGATCGGGGTAGATCATGCCATCATGCGTCTTTCGTGCACTCCCAATCGAAGAGGAACTGCTCTGTCACAGCAGCTTGCTCTAGAAACCAATCTCGAGAAAGAAAATTGCTCAAAAACTGATCAAGGGGGCGGAGGAGATGGAGATGAGATATTATAAGAAGTGAAGGTAAGTTGGATCATGGAAGGGTAACACACGTGAATCGAGGCTCCATTATGAAATGGATGAATAAGCAAGTGAGAATGATAATCGGGCAAGAATATTTATTAAGGAACCGAAGGGATTTGATGGATATATTGAGGGGGAAAAAGGGAGGAAATGGCTCCATCGAGGAACCTTATTGGGCATGCAGGTGGAGGAGACCGTTGTCCCGAGTCAATAAACCTGAGTCTTCCCAATGAGGCGCAGATCCCAATGAGACAAATCTAAATAAAGACAAAATAAAGTTAAAAATGTTAAAAAAATTAAATCAAATTAGTAAATGAATTGAAATAATTAAATAACAAGAATAAAATTTTTAGGAATTAAATAAAGAAAATTTAGGTGATTTTTAATAAATTAAATAATTAATTAAATAGGTTAAAAATAAATAATACCCTTTACTCGTATATATGTATACCTATATATACAACATTTTTTAATTAATTTTTTTACAAAAAATTATATGATTTATTAGTTTTGTTATTTATAGTATTTCATAAGAATTTTAAATTTATATTTATTTTTACAAAATAATTTATTAAATTAAATAAATAGGTAATGATACAATATACATAGTGGTATTTTTACAATATGGGCAATGAATTTATTTTATATCTTTTGATTTTTGTGATTTTTATTTTAATTTTATATGGGTAAAATACAATATATAAAATTATTTTAAAATATAATATGCAAAAATATGTACCAACAATAATTAAATAAATCTATTCACATAATATATAGTATAGACACATTGTAAAATACACTGTACAATACCACATTTTTCATCTTAACTCTGATTTTAGTAAAACCACTATCATATTTTAAGATTATTTTATTTAGAGTACAATGAAAGTGAGTTTGCTTATTTTGGAATTTTTATGGAGAAGATATGAGTCTGGGAAGTTTGGTTTTGCAACTTTTCAAGGTATCATTATTTACACAATGAACAATAAATCATTCCTTATTTTTATGAACAAGCTTAAAGAAGAAAATATTTTTATTTGGAATGAATTGAGTGATAAATAAAATAGACTAATGTTTTATATGCAAAATAGATGACACATGTGCAATTCTTACCAGAAGAATGGATATAATTTAATCTTCTTCTTTTTTGTACATTAGTCCTTATTCCCCCTACTTTATTCCATGGTGATTAATGAAGTATTGACCATATCTTGGGGTTAGAGACAACCTATATTATTTGCATATGTATAATCTTTATTTTGTCTTCATTTTCTCTTTATTTATTTAGGTAAAAAACAATGATTTTTGCACAATATTTACAAAAGAACAAGAAAAATAAAAACATGAAGATTTTATTAATATATACAGGTGTTTGAAAAGGGATTTTAAGATAAAGTAAATGAATATAAATGACGAAATGCAGATTCATCAACCCCCTTTACTTTACCTTTGATTGTCCCTTAGTAAACACTTATTAGAAAAATAAGTGACTAAAAAGAAAAAGAAGAAAGGAAAAATAAAGAACTTAGAGCAATTTTGTTTTTCAAACTATTTTTCATAAAATCATTGTATGGAGGCCGGTCAGACCTTTGAATTATTAGTTTGGCGGAATCTTATTGAGAAGTGGAATTAAAACCTAACATACTCTAAGTTCCATAAGACTCCTCATCAAGTTGCCTCCATAGTCTGGTCAAAATAAGTCCTCATAAGCAAATTCTGATGACTATGAATCTATTTATACAGTATATGTGAAATATAGATCTCCACAAACAAAATTACAAAGACCAGCCTTCTCTTAGAAAGTAACCCTAATTCCCTTGTCTATCTACTCTTTCCTCAAAAGCGAGGTATTGCCTTCTAAGTTCATGTACGTGCCATGTCCACAATTGAAGGGGAAGAAGTAGAAGAATTAGAAGAGAACTGGAGTGTGGCCTGTGTAGCCACATCTCCTTGTCAAGACGACCAATATAGTCAATTCTCCATAAAGATGTGTAGTCTCTCTAATGTAGGACCATTGTGGTCAAATATATACATGAATGTTTTTTAGATACACATTTACTTCTATATAATGGAAAGAATTGTTTCTCTGTATATATATTTATTGTGCCCCTACATATATAGAATGTTTTTGTCTGAACATGTTTTCGGGTCTTAGAAAAATTATGCTAGCAGACCATCCCTCTTTTGAAGATTTATTGCAACCCATAACTTCCGTCGTTAGACGTCCATGCCACTAGACTAGGTTGGGCGCATTAGACACTCAAGATGACTGCATATGTTTCCATTCACGTGCATCTCTTGCTAGAGGATTCTTTCTCACCACCTCATCAGTGAAGTGCTATGTGTAAAGTGCTTGTCCAAGATAGGTCACCATCTAAAAGAACCATGCGTGTGTACAAACAATTCTACTTAGACTAATCAATATGACAAGTGAACAAAGTCTTGTGGACTCAGAGAATTAAGTCACTGGACCTAAAAAGTCTCACTCCAGTTCGTATACTTTTGAAATTAATTGGATTAAGGTCATAACCAAGCTCCATTCTTCGATTTTATTTCATCATAATTTAAACATCAATTTCATTCTGAAAAATGCACATGCAAAAGGTTCGAGATTCAGGCGTCCTAGGCATAGAGGAACCACACCAATACATCCTGAAGTTGGTGTGAAATCTGGCCTCTTTGGAAAAGGCGATAGAGAAGAGAAAGCTTTGTCTAATGACTCTGGCAGTTCACTATGAAAGAAATTCCACACTCGACACTGGCTTTCTTTTTTTGTTGCGACCGGCTTGCCCTTGGGGCTTCGTCGCTGCAGGGGAAGCCAGATAGGATAGGAAGGGTCAGCCCTGGTAGAAGATAGGGCAGGGAAGAGTCCAAGGAATCGAGTTCTGATTGAGGAGTCAAAGCATGTCAGTCCTTCCTGCTTATAGGACTTCAGGGAAACATATAGAATGACTCTTCTCACCCGCATCCCTTCTCTCTCTTAGCCTTCTTGCTTCGCGACTTGCATTGCTTTTTTTTACAGCCTTTGCCTCTGATCAGCTCCGATCAGGAATTTCCCCTTTTTCCTCAATGCTTAAAACATACCGATTTTTTATTTTCTCTTTAAGTTTTCTTTTTCTTCTTCACTGGAATTTTGTAGTGCCAAGAATCGCCCAAAGGGAGAGGAGATTTTGATTTTTGCTTAAATCCAAAAGAAAATACCCCGAAAATGCCCTGCTCCCTAATTTCTAGATAAATAAGTTATTTGTCTTGGGTTCGACGTCTCAAGTAGCTGTTACCCGCACAAATCTATGTCCCTATGTTACCTAGTGGGTCGTTATCGATCAAAGATTTTGTCCATTCTACCATTACAATACGCAATTACAAGTCGAAGTGGAGAAAACTTAGGGTTATGTACTTTTGAAATGATGCTGGAAGGGGTAGGTCTTGACTCTATGCACCCTCTAAGCTACTTCACAAGCAAACAACCTTCTCATCCCTTTCGAAAAAGCAAGCCAGCACGGTTAGAGTCTGGGAAGTGAGGGCATTTTCTTATATATATTAGGGCTAAATTCGCTCCATGCAAATTCCCCAACGCTTTATATATATCTCTACGTATCTTCACTCATGTCATCCATATCTTGAGGTAGGGAAAGGAAAGGCACGTAGGTTCAGAGCCAGACCGACTACTCCAATAGCACTCATCCGTAGAGAAAAAACCTATTGTCGGATTTGACTGACATCCCATCAAAGGCCGGCGGTGAGTATAAAAGTTGTCTGCTTATTATATATATTATTTTAAATTGGGCTGAACCACGTCTCATTGATCATGGGAATCTTAGTCTCATCAAAGACGATATCTAATTTTCTTTGATTTCGGGAATCTCTTCTATAGTTGAGGGGAAGGCAAGAGAGTCCTATTATTGAATGAACAGAGTGGAGTTTGAATTAGTAGTACACTGGTTTTAGCGAGCAGACAGGGGGAAATAGCTTAGTTGGTTAGAGTGCTGGTCTGTCATGCCAGAAGTCACAGGTTGGTCATTTATTATTTCTTAATGTAGAACTCATTAAACTGGAACTATATAAATCTATTTTTCTCCCTCCTTAGAAGTAGCACAGCAGTATGGCTTTATGTGGGCTATGGTGAAAGGAAGACGGGAGGTTTCAACATCATCAGAGGAAGCGGATGAAAAGGACTTGCGCTCGGCTCTAGACTGAAAACTGCACTCGACGAAGTTAGACCGAAGGCTTTGAATCGCAAAAATCGAAAAGCAATTCTCATTATATATCAGGGCCTCGTTCTTCCAAGGTGTCGATAAGGGGTGCGGACTTTTCCCAGCCTTTGCTTTGAGCAGGAGCATAGTACTCTGACCATGCTATAACTTGACCATGCCTCCAGTCACTAGCCCAGCCTTCGGCATCCCCCTACATTGGTCTCCTTAAAGATGAGGTACTCATAGTTAACCAAGTATGCATTTGACTCCCACGAAACGAAAGTCAAGGGGTAGCGGAGAAGTCAACAAGCAAGATGCCAAGGGATCAGAGACTATCCCAAAGATAATGTCATCAGCATATCGATCGTATCGAAGCCAGCTCCAGCGAGAGAGTGTCTCTTCCATTTTCTTGTCCAAATCATCTTAACCAAGCTCCATTCTTCGATTTTATTCCATCATAATTTAAACATCAATTTCATTCTAAAAAATGCACATGAAAATGCAAGAAATATTTAGAAAGCATTTTTTACTGAAAAGAAAAGAGAATAAAAGACAAATCCTTTTGAGATTTTTTCAGTGAGTTCGTAATTTTTTTTGGATTTTATTTTTTTAAATTTTTATAGGATTTTTAGTAAGAGAAGTAAACACTTTACAAGAATTTACAAGAAGTTTATACAAATTAGAAGAATTTTATACCAGCATGTGTGTATGTTTTATACATAATTTAAAAGGATTTTACAAAAAGAATAATTACAACTTTTATGTACAACTTTTACAAGGTGGATTTTATCTACAAAGAATTTTATTTCCAACTTCTAATTAAAGAATTTTATATACGACTTATAAATGTTTTATACATGGATTTTATTGAAGGAATTGTATACACCAAGAATTTTATTCACATATTTACGAGGTGATTAAAAGTTCTCCTCACAAACATTTTGTACATCTTGTATATTCAAAAAATATGTAGAACCAGGTTATTTATATACAATGTGATAAAATAATTTACAACTAATTTACAAAAGTATCACAAAGATTTACAAAAATATATAGAAAAAATATTTTACAAAATTTTACAAAACAACTTTTACAACCATTTTACACAAAGATTTTCAAAATTAATTTACAAATTTTACAAATAATGTTACAAAGATTTTATTTACAAACATTTTACAGACATTCTTACAATTTAAATAATTTTGAAAAAAAAGTTTACAAAGATTTACAAATAAAATCATTTTTACAACAAATTTTATAGAAATAATTTTATAAAGGTTTTTACAACAATTATACAAAGAATTTTACAAATATTTTACAAAACATTTATACAAAGGTTTTTACAAACATTTCCCAAATTATTACAAAAGAATTTTACAAAGAATTTTTACAACCTTTTTACAAACATTTTTAGTAGCCATATTATTAACAAACAAAAATACGAGTTATAGCTAAAGTATATATACAATATATATGGCAACCCCTATACTTAGCTCAAACTATGTCCTCATAGTGACAAAGAAACAATAAAGGAAGACATAGCTCATGCTAAGTATAGAAAAGTGAAAAGAATCTATAAAACAACGACATAAAGAATAATGAATGCAATGAATGGAAGTCCGTGATCCCCCTATACTTAGGATCAAATAATCCTAAGTATAGAGACTGTACAAGCAAGGAAAACTGAGGAAAAGAACGTACAAACTGAACGACTCGACTTGTCATCCCCTATACTTAGGGTAAACGATCCTAAGTATAGAAAAAGAATATCAACAACTTGATGGACAAGTGAGGGAATAGAAGAATAAAAAGAAATAAAAAAGGAAAATAAGAACGAAATGTATGACATCACTCTCCCTAAACTTAGGGTAAAGGATCCATTAGTATAGGTAAAAACAACAAGAGTGTTCAACGACAAAAAAAAAGAACAACTCAAGTAATTCACCTCCCCTACACTTAGGATAGAGTACAGCCTAAGTATATAACATACAAACACGAGAAGAGGTGAATGATAAAAGGAGAAGAAGAAAGAACAAAAAAAGGAATATAACAAAAGAATATAAGCTCATGTATCTAACACAGGAGATGTCAAAGATTCATTTTCTGATACCAAATGGAAGGAATCTACCACGGACAGGAAAGTATCATGATCTAGATATGGCTTCGACAACTCTCCGTTCATAACAAATGGTTATCTATCAGAAGACAACCTAGATATGACAATACTACCATTGTCTCACGTAGATCTAAAATTAAAGGTCCTGACCATTAACTTTTGAGATTGCCAGGAAAAAACTTTAATTTTGCATCAAACAACCTTACTTTCTGATCAGGGATGAAAACCTTTCTCCTAATGTGTTGATCATGCCAACGCTTTACTTTCTCCCTCTACATGAGTGAGTTGTCGTACGTGAAACCTCGAAATTCCAGCAATTTATTCAGATTTGGCTTTCTACTCTAACATGCGCTCTCATAATCCAAGTTGCATACATGGAGTGCCTGTAAAGATTTACAAATTAACTCAACTGGCAAGTGGAAAGGCATTCCATAAACCAATCTATAGGGAGACATGCCCAGTGGAGACTTGTACGTCGTCCAAAAAACTCATAGAACTGAGTCAAGCATCTGGGACCAGTTCTTCCTATCTTGGGATACAAGTTTCTGGAGTATCATCTTGATCTCCCTATTTGAAATATCAGCCAAGTTGTTAGTACGTGAGTGGTAAGGAGACTCAACTCTACTCAATGGTGAACCCCTTTGCAAGCTCCCTAACCTCTCGATTGATAAAATGGCTCCCCCACCTGAAATGAGTATCTTGGAGATCTCGAACCACACATTAATGTTATCCTTTATAAAGGAATAAACCGTACAGCTATCAACGACTTGGGTGGGGATTGCCTCCTCCCAACGACTAACATAATCCACAACAAGCAGAATGTACTGAAATCCCAGACTGACAGGGAATGGTCCCGTGAAGTTTATGCCCCAAGCATCAAAAATATCAGAAATTTGGATAAATCTCATGGTCATGGTATCTTTGGAACCGACGATTCCTCCCATTCTCTCGCAAAAAGTATAACCTCGAACATAATTTGTAGCATCCTTAAACAAAGTTGGCCACCATAGGCCACATTTAAGTACCTTCACTGTTGTGTGCATCCCTGAATGATGCTCACTAGCCTCTAATTCGTGACAATGCTCAACCACAATGGTGAATCCCTCTTGAGGAATGCACCTCCTCCAGATAAAATCGACATCCTCATGAAATAGTTATGGATCCTCACACTAGTAAAAATGAATCTCTGATAGAAATCTGTGTACCTTAATCTTAGGCCAATCTATTGGAACTTTCTTAGAGACAAGATAGTTCACAATATCAGTCTACCATGGGAGTGAGGCAACTGACAAGATAGCCTCATCTTGAAAAAGGTCTCTGAAATAGGAAGTAGTAGCTTCCTAGCGAACTCCACATCTGATATACGAGAAAGGGGATCAACCATAACATTTTTCACTCAGGATTGTTTCTACTGTCGAAATCAAACTCCTGGAGAAGAAGGATCCATCTGATAAGTTGTGGTTTGGCAACCTTATTTGCCCTTAGGTATCGTTGATAGTATTATCCGTGTAAACAATCACATATGAACCCAAAGGTAGGAGCGAAACTTCTCCAACGTGAACACTTCTCTATTACTATGTAATTGCATTGTGCCTCATCTAGAGTTTTGCTAGCATGTGTATGGAAAATGGTACACTATCATGTCTCTACCCTAAAATAGCTTCAACTGCAAAATCTGACACGTCTGTCATGATCTCAAAGGGAAGAGACCTATCGGGTGGCTGAAGGATAAGAGCGCTCGTAACCATATATTCATCTAATGGAATGCAAGAAGGACTTTCTCATCAACAATCAACTCACTCTCCTTGCACAAAAGCCCAGCCAAAGGCCCGGCGATCTTGTAAAGTCCTTGATGAATCACCTATAAAATCCTACGTATCCAAGAAATGACCTCAATTGCTTCAAACTCTATGATGGCTCACGCTTGGAGATCACATCAATCTTTGTAGGTTCAACCTCCATACCATGTTTTGAGATGGCGTGTCCCAATACAATACCATTAGTCACCATAAAGTGACTCTTTTCCCACGAGAGCACTAAGTTTATCTTACAACATCTCTAATGCACTCGATCTAAATGATTAATACATGAGTCAAAACTATCCCTATAGAGCAAGAAATCATCCATGAAGACCTCGACGAAACTATCTACCATGTCAGAAAAAATTACCAACATACACCTTTGGGAATGTAGCGGGAGCTTTACATAATCTAAAGGGCATCCGTCTTAAAGCGTAGGTGCCAAACAAACAAGTAAAAGTAGTCTTCCCTGATCCTAAGGAGTGATAGCTACTTGTTTATATACTTAGTACCATTCCATGAAACAAAAGAACTCCTTCCCTATCAACCACTCAATATCTGATCAATAAAGGGCAAAGGAAAGTGATCTTTCTTGGCTGCTGAATTCTGGCATTGGTAATCTACGAAAACATGCCATGAAGTGGGTACACGAGTCAGAGTTTCCTAACCACAGTCATTAATTACAATAGTAATTGCGAATATCTTTGGGACGACATGAAAAAGACTGACCCACTTAGTATCAGAAATGGGATAAATAAAGCCATCACTACACCATTTCTTGATCTCTTTAATGACAACATACCGAAGATTAAGATTCAGATGGCGCTATAACTCACGGGTCGGCCTGTTGTTATCCTCTAAGTAGTTGTGATGTGAGCACAAGACTAATCCTAGTGAGATCTAAAATACTCCTACCAATAGCTTGTGGTTTCTCTCAAGAACCTCTAGCACACGAGATTTTTGTCATCGATCAGTTGCAGACTGATGATGACTGGAAACATTTGGAGGGAACCAACAATGAAGGCATACTTCAGAGATGAGGGTAGAACTTTGAGTCCATGTGGTGTCTAAATCGATTCACAATAACCTCTACAACTACAGGAGTAGACGGTAAATGTTCTGGACTTCGTAGAATGTCTACTGTGGCTACTGTAGGCTTAACATGAAGTGTATCAAAAAGATCTGCAAGAATGCTCTCTGTTCATACATGGATGGCTCATCAGTATGCATAAATATCTTTGTAAAATCATAAAAAAGGCTCATATATCTCAGTACTAGTCTCTGTAGAAAGTTTATAATCATTAAATGTCTCATGATGATATGCATGTGGCTCTAATATCTTAGCATGATGTATCTCATCAGTAATATAAGAAATGTGTATCTCAGGAATCTATAAATGTACCTCTGAATATAACTCAAACTTATACTCAGAATACAACTCAAACGGTCCCCCAGCTAACAACTTAGAATCATCAATAAGGGAGCTCAAGGTGACTGTGCTTTCCAGGGGTTCATTTTTAGAAATGAACGCCTAGGTATCCATGAAATCAGTGAACAAATCAGTATCTCGAATCTCAGCTAGAAAATTACAGTCCTCGGAAATTGGTGAGCTCGGCTCTCACGCATCTGTTGTTGGTGATGGCCTCGGATCTGGGATCGTCTTTATCATCACCTTATCAATGTGAGAGTGAAAGGTGATCTCTCCAGTACCATAATTAACTACCGCTCGATCATTTGAAGGAATGACTGGCCAAATATGATCAGGGGGTCGAGTAACGATGTAGGTGTTTCCATATCCATGATGACAAAATCATCTTGGAAGCTCATGCCTTTCGTCGTTACAATAACTTCATAGAGAATGCCCTATGGCCTCTTGATTGATCCATTAGTAAATTGAAGGATCATCTTGGTCGATGAAAGAGGCCCCAACCCAAACTCTTTGAGTAGCGAGGATGAAATCAAATTAATCTAGGATCTGCTATCGAGTAGAGTACGATAGAACTTCTGATCAAATATCAAGCCATGGATGTGAGGTGCTCCCTTATCTATCTTTTTTTGGAGGGATGTTACTAATGGAGTGAACTGTGGCCATGGTCACGATATTCTTCTCTATTCTCTGGCATCTATTTTGCTTGGGCTGATGCTTTCTAGTACATGCTTCTTTCATTTCCTTTTTGACTGGGGGCATGTACTCCATGGCCTTAAGGAGCGACATATCTAAAAAGATGTTTTGTAAGATATGTACGACATAAGGATCAGATAGTGTTGTTTTGATTTTTAAATTTTTTTATTTAAAGTATATGAAAATGGGAAATAATCTTAACAAATATTAAACTTCTCATATCTCTTATTCATATCAGAATCAACATGTAATTATGGATGATAAAAAAAATATTTTCACTATCATCGAATATAGGTAAAGAAGAAGAAACAAATGTGAAAACAATGTGGGTTGCTCTGTTTACTGGTGTTGTAGAAGACTTAACGACGGGTGTGTTCTTTATCGAAGCTGACTCGGCATTACATCTCGCTTTATTCTCTAAAGGTGGTGGTGGAGAAGAAGTAGAAGGTAAAGAAGATGATCCTCCAAAATGTGGAACTACAACTCTGGATCTCTTCTTACCTGATGAAGAAGATGGTGTCGGTGTCGCTCTATCAATTGCTCACTCTCCCATCCCTACTCTAGATGTGCAAGCGAGCCTACCGCTCTTGAGAGAAATGGATTCAGATAAACGTGTAAAATCAAAGGTCATACCTGTCTTGGGGATGGATGGATCATGGGCTACATGTTCCTTGCGTCTAAAATTATTGGGACTGGCTTCGACCTGTGATGGTATGAGTGTCTTCATCCTGGCCAGGTCGTCGAGCCTCTGAGTTAGATTAGCCATGTTCTTCATCAATAGGGCTAGCTGATCCAAGGCCGAGTTCACTGAAGGTGCCTCGGGGTGCTCAACAACAACAATCGAGTCTGGTAGTGCAGAGGTTGGTGATAAATGGTAAATATCAAAGGTCGTAGTAATCCACAAGGCCGATCAATAGTCGATGCGTTGACCGCTCAATAAATCCTGGTTAATCAGCAATTAACCCACAATTAAAATAAATCAAGCAATTAAATCTAAAAAATGTGGAGTTGAAATTTATTATAACTCTACATGAAAATGTGTATAGTGTGTAAGCACAGGTAGAGGTCGAACACTGGGAGCAAATGGTTGGCGATGAAAATAAATGTGCAAAATTATTCAATTCTTTTCTTGTCCATGTTATTGTTTTGTGTGTTTTTAATTTCTATATATTTATTTATTTATTTATTGGTTTTATAATTTTTATTTTATTTTTAAGTTTCTGATTTTATATTTTCTTTTTATATTTTTTTATAAAAGCAATATAGCCTATATAAGGCTTTATTTACACAATATGTAGAGATATATTTATAAATGTTAGTAAACATAATTAAAAATCATAAAATAATGTATTTTGGGGTTTTTAGTATTTTTCTAAAGTTTTTGCATTTTCCAGATTTTTACTTTTTTTTGTATTATTAGTGAAACAAATATCACAATTATGGAATTAATGCATAATTCGAATTTAATTTTGGTTTTAAAATTAATAAATAAGTTCTAATATTTCCCAAATTAATTTTAGTACATAAATAATAATTTATTGATCATTATAAGACATAAAACCATATTTTTGGTATTTTTATGGAATTTTTACAATTTTTTGTTTAATTTTGGAGCTTTCTATTTTTTAATTTTCTTTTACTATTTTATGAGTTTTTGCTTTCTTGACTCACTAAATATCAAAACACAACATACATAATTTTTTTGGAATTTTTCAAAAAGTTTTTATATTTTTTGGTATTTATGAATTAGACAAGGACTATTTAGGCTCCTTTTTAATTTTAATAAATATATTAAATGCACAAAATTACAAAGGGGATACGTGGTGTGAAAGCACATTGCATGAATCACCTAACCCTATTTTTTTAGATTTTTAGGAGCTAAGTAGCTATTTTAATAATTAGATAAAAGTCACCAAAATAAATGACCTAGCAGGGGCATAATTGCAAATAAATAAAAATACAGGGGGCACATTGCAATTTACCCAACAAAATAAAATGTTTATTTAATTTTCTGGTGCTAATTTATAATATTAAAAAATGTCAGGGGGTCTATGCAAAATTTCCAGCATCACGTGAGGACTGCACGTGACGTTGGTAGGGACAAAAATGCAAATACAAATAGTACAAAGGCCTACATACAAAAGGCCTACATCATTAATAATTAAATACAAAAAAAAAGGAAGGGGTTTATATGCAATTTACCCCTAAAACGTGCTGGACCGGGCGGCGTTGAAGGATTGACTTGACACGTGGCAAGCATCTAATGACCGATAACGCTTCACGGATGACCAGTGAGGATTAGATCACTTGACGTGATACAATGGCTGAAGCACGGGAAGATCTGACGGCTGATGTTCGATTTGCGCCACCTTCTTCATCCAACGGCGGGGAAGTGAAGAGGAAGAACATGGAAGAAGGCCAACACAACCGAACTTCCCCGCCCGTGTTCTCCCTTCTCCGGCATTCTTCGAGGCTCCAAGGCGGTGCTAACTACTCCTGGCGAGGTACCCTCAATGCTGGAGGTATTATAATCGACGAAGCTTCACTAGAGCTCCGCCAACAGGTCGACGAAGTTGCGGCACTCCAAGAACCTCCGACGATCTTTGAACCTGGCTCCTGCGCTTGTAGGCATGCCTAACCTGCACTGGAGGGCAAGACGGCTCGAGGGGAGACCCCTCGACCAAAAACAAAGCCGTATTAGCACAAAAACGAAGTGGGAATGTTCGCCGGAGCTCTGCTCCGGTGAAGTACAAATCGGGTTGTAGACGCTAATTAGCTAAACTAAATACTAAATTAATGGCATAAATGAAAAGCTAGGATTAAAATCTACATATGAAATAAGAAACACGGCTCTTATACCTGCCGACGATGGCAGGGAGCAAGGCCTCACTGGAGCATGGGTCATGGGTGCAACCTCCTCCCCTTTTAGCCTACTCGGACCCTCCAGCGGCTCCTTCCTGTCACTAAGGAGCTCGCTATGCTGAATGCGGGGGTAGAAAATGGAGGAAAATTGACCAAATTTGCAATGGGAGGAGGCGATCTTTATTTATGTACATGATGACACACCCTTATTGACTGGCCTTTAGTAAAGAGTCGGCGATATGTACGAGAGATCTAAGGTGTTAGCGTGAATCATGGTAGTTCTGAGAACATTTCTTGTGAAGGATGCGAAGCTGATTGATGGACTAATTGGCCGCAAAAAAAGGGTGAAAGAACGAGAGAAGACGGGTCTGTATCAAATCTGACTTGGGAGGGACTGTTGACCGAGGGTCAACGAGCGGCGCACGCTGATTGGTCTAGCTGAGACCACTACACGACAAAACTATAATGTTATTAAAGAACAATTAATTAAAAATAGAAAATGATTTTATTATTTTTCTATTAAAAAATAAGAAATGTTTATTATTTTATGTACTATTGTATTATGATTTATATTTATTTTTTTAGTGTATTTTTTTTCAAGTTTATTTCTAATGGCTTATTTATAGGTATATTTACCCATATTTTATACAAATTTATTCTTATTTATGTAATATAGTTTATTATTTTATTCAATTATTTTATATATTTATAACTTAATTTAGTGAGTATAAATATATTTTTATTTGATTTTTAAGATGTTATTTGTACACTTAAATTAATAGATATATATCTTATATAGGTATATTCGTAGGTATTTTACCTATATTTTATGTATACTATTTTATTTTAATGTATTTTTATGAGTTTTATTTTAATTTTATATTTTTAATAGAATATGTATATTATTGACAATATTTGAAAAATATAAAAGAATTAAAGAATGTATTCCCCTTTTATTTATACACATATAGAAGAATAGGTCTTTTGTCAATGTATTTTACATAAACTTATTTTATTTTCCCATTTCTTTTTAATTCTATTCTAATTTTAATATGCATATATGTTGTAAATAATTTTTACAAAAATATAAAAATATGAATTTGTAAAAGTAATGAATAATAAATAAATTGAAATAGGGGCCCAAAACCTAACTTCTACGCAGTAACTCCAAAAAATATAAAACCGCCACCATTAGATAGCTCGTGAAAAGTTATATACAATTAGAGGTGATTTTGCTATGTTTTGAGTTTTTATTTGAAAGATATGGGTATGTATAGTTTGGTTTGTGGCTTTTTATTTTGTGTATAAAATGAACACAGTGCATTATTTTGCACAAACTCAATTTTGTATTTATATTTACATTATTATCTACAACTTTTGTGTACAAAGTTTCTTTATTTGATAACTAAATAATAAAGAATATAATAGGAGTCAAAAATTCATAATTGATGAATAAACAAATGAGGTATTTATTGTATTTTTGGCCCTTATCTCCCCCTACTTTATTCCTTGTCGACCAATTCCATTCTGGACTTGGTCTCAGAGTTAGGGTCATGAAATATTTTCAATATTTTATTCCTTTTTCTTTTCTTCTTTTTAATCTATAATTTTGGCATTAGAAACCTTATTTTATGTCCAATAAATACAATAAATAATGAATGCCATTATGCACAAATTGATGCTATTTATATGCATTTGTTGGGATTTTTAAGGCCAAAATTATAGAATATAGGTGATGAAATGAAGATTCATCACCCCCCTATACTTGCCTTTGTTAGTCCATAGCAAATACTTATGCAATAAGTACAAAAGAATGAAGAAGAATAATAAAAGAAAAAGCAAAAATAAAGAATAAAGAATAAATGGAATTGATCTAAATAATTAATCTCATCTGTACAAAATCAAATTTTGGAGCTCAGGATAGTCCTGATGTAAGAATGTGTATGGAACCTGGTCGGGAACCAAATGTAAAGGCACAACAGCCTTCGAGAGTTACAGAACTCAATTCAAACCACCTCAGTAGCCATGTCAGAACTAGCCTACATTATACACAGCCCCTTATGACTATGAAGCTGACTTGTACAGTGTAAGTGATAGTGGCTCTTCCCAACTGAAATGACAAAGGAACTGACTTCTCCAGAATGACAACCCAATGATTCCCCAATCCAGCCCTCTGCCCTTGAGGTGCGAGGTATTCCCTTCTAAGTTCAAGTTCAAGTGGCATCCAGACCTGGTTGGGGTGCATTTCCCTCCCTACACGAGGACGAATATTTCCACCCATGTGCGTCTCAAACTGGAAAATCCAACCCCCTTACCACTCCAACTGAGTTGAGCAAAGTGAATGGTACAAGTGTCCAAGTTAGGTCACGACCGACAAGAGTCATGCATGCGTCTCAAAAAGTTCTAGTTAGTCAGTTGAGGTGACTTGAACCTAGCCATGAGTCTTAAAGAATTAAGTCCTAATGGACCTGACGTACCTTAAACATAGTTCTCATAAGGTTCCAGTGCAGTTAGCTGGAGTAAGGTCCAACTAAGCTCCAATCTTCGAATTTATTGAACTAGTTCAATCATCAAGCTCAAAAGAATAATATGCCAATGCCATGCACAATGCAGAAAGATGATGCAATTTTTCAAAGAATTTAAGAATCAAAGACTCATTTTACAAAAAAGAATTTTGGAAAAGAATTTCGGCACATAAAGTATAAAATATTTACAGTTCTTTACATGGGCGTGTTTCTTTTCTAACAAGAGTTAAGGATTTTAAAGAATTTTCAGATTATGATAAGTTTATTATAGGTACATATATACAATTGATAAATAATATTTTTTTATATACACAAATTATTCCTATTTCAATGAAACATTCCTTCCTCAAATTTATTTGAAAACATTTTTCGAAACTATAGTACAACATAATTTTTACAAACATTTACAACATTTGAAAGTCATTTTGCTAAGAGTTTTCACGCAATGTATATACATATTTCAAAGTATTTTTAAAAAATATTTTCCAAATCATTTCCAAAAATAAGATTTCAAATCTTTTATTTCACACAAAGAAAAGAATTTTTCAAATAAAAATATTTTTACAAAAATTGCAAACATTTCATAAAAATTTCTCCAAAAGGTTCACACCATTTTTTAAATCATTTTGCAAAATTATTTTTAACCTGATTTAATAATAAATACAAAAACAATTTGAGGAATGGATACTTTTATTGAATGATTTTTAATGAAATATCTATTTATGTATATATAGTATATTTAGCCATATTTATTAATTAATATGAAAGTTCGAGTTATGGCTAAATTATATACAGAGTATATATGACCCCCCATTACTTACCATGAGAGATGTCCTCATAGATCAAAAAAGGGAAAGAGAAGACATAACTCATACTGAGTATATAAAAGCTTATACTACAATGACTAAATAAATAATGAAATAATGCACATATAAATGAACAAGAAGGTGACCGACCTCCATATACTTAGGATCAAATAATCCTAACTATAGCAGAATGTACACGGCGAAGGGAGGGTCACGGGTGGGAATAAATGAAAATTTAAAATAAACAGTTCACAGCTCGGGTTGTCTCTCCCTATACATAGGTTGAAATATCACTAATCATAGCAGAGCAGATAAACAAGAGTGGAGATAGCGGAGGGGATCAAAAAATGAACAAATAGGGGAGGACACCCCCCATAAGGATAGAGTACGTCTTAAGTACATAAAACTGACACCAAGGAGCAACACCTTTTCTATAGAAAAAGAAAAATGAGAAGGAAAAGAAGAAAAGAAGAAAAGATAGATATCTACAGATGTACGAGAAGATCGTGAAGAATGTATGTATCACTCCCCCTATACATAGGGTGAAATATCCCTAAGTATAGGAAACAAAAGGAGTGACGAAACATGACATAGAAAAAACAATGCGGTGTGTACCCCCCTATACTTAGGACATGGTATGTCCTAAGTGAAGACACAAAGATATGGCGATAGATCTAGCATACATAACATTCGGGAGAAAGAAGGAATAGAAGACAGAACACATATATACAACAAGGTAGATTGGTGAGGTCCAGGACGGTATCTGACAAGTGAATACCGTACACCCGTCATCGTCTCGTGAGAATGAGGATGCATTCAGATAGTGAAAAGACACCCAGTTAGGTAATCAAGTGGGTGTCAGCTACTGGGACAACAGAGATCGAAAACTAAACACGTCGCCGGTAGCGAAAGCAGAACAACAGCTCATAAGTAGTGAAATGAGTGAGCGGAGGGAGAACGAATAGTACAGACCCCTCCAAGTTAATCATAGTCTCAAAGATGTATAATTAGTGACAAATAGGAGACTCCAAATGTAGTGGCGTGATGTCCGGTGGTCACAAAATCAGAAGGTCAAAAGACACACCGCACACCAGACACCAGGGCTCAACCCTGCGAGGGTCCTCAAGGTGAGTGGGATCAAATAATAATCAGAAGACTCGTCTCCGTGCTCCATAGAAAGGAGGCACCGCAAGGGAGGAGACTGAGTACTACAATTAGGAGGCTCAACTTCGTGCCCCAACAGAAAGGAAGCACCAGGGGTGAAGGCGAGCACCTAAAATATGATGTACTCTCCTGCAGCTAACCCTCAGGGAGTAGTACATTCTAGTCAATGAATAATCAGAACAGAAGCTCCTCCTTGCGAGGGTCGTCAAGGTAAGCGGGCTCAAAGGTGCCTCATCCATCAGACGGATCGTAGAAATGGCTGCCTAGGATCGCATAAACATTATCCATAGGCGACAGATCGGCTACCAGCAGAAGAGACTGACAAATCAAGAAAGTGTGGCAGCATCCCGCAGATAACCCTCGGGGAGTAGTACTTGTTGGACATGCGAGCCCACGGCAAGCCATTACGCAATAAATGTTATTACGAATATCATTACCTGATTTGAAATGAAGAATAACCAATTTGCATAATAAGTCCCTTAGTACAATTAGGTTTATGTACCATGGTCGTCTTAATGATCATACAACTGTTGATTCAATTATTGAATCATAGAGGCTAGTGCTTGGATAAATATCTAAAGAGTTAGTTGAGGACTCATCAATTACCGTCAAATGATTGTTAAGAGAGGATCTCTAGCTTGAGTAGTAGATGGAAATCCTTTCTCACTTGGCTGGTATCTGACCGACCTCTTGATGCAGGTCCTCTGCATGGGAATAGAGATTCAGAGGTGTCAGATTAGTTAGGTCAAAGAGTTGACTTAACGATATCGAGATTACCAAAGTCCTATGTCGCATGTTGTCATGATATAGGCACACAACCTTTGACCGGAGACAGATGTGTTACTATATGTCTGAGTATGTACATTTAGCAGACCAATAGGTTGATGAGATAATCAAGGTCTATACACCGATACACTGGTGTGCATACAAGGGCATTTGAGTAATCTGATCTATCAAAGGGATCATATAGGTTCATTTCTTGAACCAGATGACATGAGCTCACTCATGAGTTATTAGGAAGAATCAAATTCCGCGTACGGTCGTCTCGCTTTGGAAGCTTGATTGAATTTGTAAGGATTGATATTTACTTTGGAAAGTACATGATCAACACCTAGGTATGATATATGCTTTTGGAAAGTATATGATCAATACCAACTCCCAATGATCGAATGAGAAACTTAATAATAAATCCCTGAAGTAGACATCTTATTCTTCCGGATTATTCTGGGTCTTCCAGTATGTAGGATGTACATGTATTTGGAATACCTGAGGGTGATGTGAACATAATGGTTGTATAACCATGATGCTTACATTCCTCGGGAGTGATGAAACGGGTCTGGATTTTAGTGACTCCTCTCAATAGAGAAGTAATCTGATCTTAGTCCAAATATTGGACATTGATCTGAATGTAATTCAGATGCAATGAGAAGATTAGATTTGCGGTCTTGATTTAATCAATCATCTATGGGAGGCCCGAGATCTAGATTTGAGATGTGATGTCAATATCTAAGTCACTATGCGTGGAACAATACAATCGCCCTATCCTTTTCTCCAAGTATCTACGGAGAAAGCGCATTATCCTTGAAAGAGTTCAGGATAATTTCATTATTGATATATGTATCTGAGGATTCAGAAAATTGATAATTAAATGTGATTTAATTATCACGAATAATATGAATTTGATTCATATTTATAAGAGAGTTATCTTAGATAATTAAATGTGATTTGATTATCAAAGGAATGAATAATGTGAATGTGATTCATATTACTTGGGCACATGAGAATAGAGATCGAAGATGATTAAATGTGATTTAATTATCATGGATATGAATAATGTGGATAACACTATCCATATTAATTATATATATTATAAATGTGATTTATAACATACAAGAGAGAGCAATTTGTAATTTACATTTTTTAATTAAATGTTGATGTGAATTGGATTCACATTGGACAATTAATTGAAAATGTAATTCACATTTTATTTTGGGTTGTGAATGTATTTCACAATTTTCCTATGGCAAGATTACAATATTCACAAAATAATTATTAATTATTATTGTTGAACAATTTACAACAAGTGTTGTTGTAAATCTTGGAGATTTCCATGGAATAATGGAATCTCATGAGATATCATGAGATTACGTGAGATTGCCACCAAATCACATATTATGGAAGGAGGCAATCTTCATTCCATAACCTCCATGCTTGATTTATTTATTTGAGACTAAATCATATTGATTTATCAATATACATTTAATCCAAATTAAATTAATTGTTGTTGGTTTTTACAAACAAAAATCATAGCCATTAAAAGAAACACAAATCAATGTGAGTCATTGGATTTGTGTTGCCCATGGATTGAGATCCTTGGATCCCAAAATATTATAAATAGAAATGCACCCCTTGCTCTTCATATGCTAATGAGAACATAAGTCTCTCCTCTCTCTCTCTCATTCTCTACATACCCTCTCTCTCTTATGGTCGTCCACCATGGATGCTCTAGAGAGAGTCTCCAACGCTGCACCGTCGTCGTTATGCGACCGGATCATTTGATCATGGATCTCCTTCTCCTTTGGTGCGCCTCGCTCATGAAGAAGACGTAGGATCTCATGTGTCGAGATCAGGAGATTCACCGCTTGGATCATCAACATGGATTGCGAGGAGCACGTGTTTCATCAACATGCTCGCAAGCATCTCCTCCGTCGGATCGGATTTGAGACAGGAGGTCTCTTTGTTTAGACACTCGATCGCAACCACGC
Source organism: Ottelia alismoides (assembly GCA_037367405.1). NCBI lineage: Eukaryota > Viridiplantae > Streptophyta > Magnoliopsida > Alismatales > Hydrocharitaceae > Ottelia > Ottelia alismoides. The sequence continues at coordinate 77,917 of JAZKJV010008779.1, read as the reverse complement.
TTCAAGAGGTAATCCTATTTCTCGTTTGTGGTTTAGATGAAATGATATGAGAAGTATTCTTGGATCATGTGGTTTCATGACATGAAAATTTTTTAAATTATGTTGCATCGAGCAACTAGTGCGACTAGTCGCTCCCGATCACATACGATCCGATCCTCATGCTTCAATGATGAGCTTATGGATTTCACCATATCCTTCAAGTGGTATCAGAGCCTTAGGTCGGAGGTTACGGATACGATCCATAAACCTAGGACGACATGGGTTCATTAGAGTTTGCGAAAGTTTTGTCGCATTTCATTTTCGCATCTCTGTTTAATGATTATTTTCGGCCCTTTTTAAATTATTTAAACACGAAAACAAAACCTGGATTTTGTTTTATTAAAAATAAGGATACAGTAGGATCTGAGTTTGCGTGATTTCGAATTCATTTGCTCAAGTTATGATCAATTTAGTGAACATGTATCCACTGTTTCAGGGACTGCGAATCATGACGTAATTAATTAGTTAATTACTGATTTGAAACGCCTAGAATGCGTGAAAATCACTTAAATTCTGTTCTAAATCAAATTAGCGAACTTTGGAAACTTACTTTGCTTAATTTGGATTTAAATTGGTTGAGATATGCTAATTTTAGTAAGTGAAGGTCACTACTGGAAATTACTTTCCTAATCAAGAACCTTGTTATTGTAATTTAATAAATTAGTGAAATTAAATGGTATAATTTCCTGGAATAATTATGGATAAATATTTGTGAAATATTTTACGATAATTATTTCCTTTAATGACATTGCCTTAACCAATAATTGATTAGATATGATCTAGATCACAACTAGTTACACAATTTACTTTCCGACAAACAAAGTTACTTGAATAGGATTGGGGATTTGTTTAGCAAATCTCCTTATATTGTTAATCAAATTTGTTTTGATTATTATTATATTGTATAAATTCGGTTGAAAAATGATTATAATCTCAAGTACACAATGATCAATTCGGCATTATCTTTTCTCGAGATGGATATGGTGTCTAGTCGGGGAGCGTTGGGTTAGCAGGTTGCACTGTGTATGGTCAGTCCCATCCCGTCGGTACTGGCCATGACAGCGGGTAGCGACTTGATAATGCAGGAGAGATGACTGTGTATTTTTCTAATTATTGAAATTTTAAATAACATGTATTTGAGATAATACTATAATTCAAGTAACAATAAAGATTGTTTGTTGGATATTAGTTGGATCACTAATTTAATATGATTAGATTAATTAGAATCCAATTAAAATTAAACACTCTAATTTCAATAGAGATGTTATTTTCCTTGGAAGAATTAATCATAATGAATATCATTAATGATGATTAATTAGAATTTAATATGATATGGAGGATCACAAAAGTGACATCCATGGTCTCCCGTCAAGGCGAAGGGTTCCGTCGCTAGATATTGTATGTAGGAGACGCATGTCCGAAGTCACATCTCCTGCATACAATCCATTTGGATCGGGCTCTGCGCTTCTCGAAAGAGTAAGGATGTTTGTGTAGTGACCCCAATATCGGGTTCTCATATTATTGGGGCGATATTGGATTGCGCATAGTGAGTTGTATTCCTGTTGATGATTGGTTCAATTATTGACGGGTCAACATCACCTTACGGGTGGTGGGCTCGGGTGTTAAAGACCGAATTGGGAGTGCAAGTTGGACTTTCATGGCAGAATGCGTTCTCGCTTCTTTTTATCGGAATTACAGGTTCTCATATTATTGGGATATAACAAAGATAAGAAAGGATGTAACTAAATCTTGTCTATTTAATTGTCATTCCTCATTATTAAGAGGAACACTTTCACATTACAACTGCAACTACAATATCTCAATCATGGATCCAATCCATTATAATTTACTGGTTATCATTGAGTACAATATTAAGTGGGATTATTGAAGGATTATATGAAATAAGAAATTAAAATCATTGTTAAATGATGATAAAATGCCATGAAAATTTATGCTAGAAAGATACACACATTAGGAATATACAAAAAAAATTGTAGAATTTTTAGAGTAATGAAAATATTTATTTCAATGAAAAGATCATGCAAACTTAAAGTCTGGAAACATAAGGACTGAAATGCAACAATTCAATGTTTGTTCATCAAAACATAACAAAAATAAAGTTGTGGGAGAAAAATGCCAATTTACCTAGGAAATGTGTGTGATGCATGTGATAAGATGGAGAAGGGGGCTTTATTTGCCAATCTCAGAAGTTCCACTAGACTCTTCGATAATTTTCCATTTTTTTAAAATAGCCCACTAGGGCTTCTTCGTTCTCAAAAGGGTGGGGCCGAAGGGCACTGCCTCTCCTTCTCTTTCCTTGGCACAGGGCGATGGCGGCTCTCGAAGTGAGAGGCGGCGGTGTGGTGAGATAATCAGCACTGCGTAGGTGGCGTTGGCACGTACGGTGCTCACAGTGGAGTCAGGTGGAGCAACACTCGCAAGGAGGAGCGAGAGGTGGTGTCGGGTAGCCATTCACGCAGAGGGTTGGTTGTAGGAGGCGGCGATGGAGTTGGGCGGCCGGTGCGAGGAGGTGGAAGGCTGCGGCGGCGGCCGAGAGAGGCGATCATGCTGGAGACGGAAGCTCTTGAGCAACGGACAAGTAGGCTGCCTTTGGGGCTCCAGCGGCAGAGGGCTGGCGTCGACGGGAGTGGGTTGCACTCTTCCAAGTCAGCATCGAGGGACGCTCAACTCTGCAATGGTGGAGGGCTGGAGGCGGTGGTAGAGTGGGGCAACAGCCTAGTAGTGGGTGGCGGGCGTCGCCTGCGGATGGGGGTGGCGGCGCTTGTTGCCCGATTTTTTTTAATTTTTAATATATAGTTTTTGTAAATAGAAATATAAGAAAAAAACTTTTTTTATTTTTTTTAAAGAGAAAGTGTAGAAATATATATATATATATATATAATATTTAAATTGTTTTAAATTCCTACAAAATAAATGTTAGAAATAAAAACTATATATATTTTTATTTTTTATGTTCTTATTTAAAAACAAATTAGGATGTGAGCATGACGACCCAATCCCAAAATCGAAACGGAATATGTGAATGGGGATGTGGCAGAAAATGAGGAAAGGATCCGTGTCTCCCACCACCATACGTGGCCAAAGTGGGAAGATTGTGTGGGGTAGAATAAGAACGCGAGTAGATTGAGATATGAAGGTGAAATATCGGATAGGGTAAATCGAATCGTGATGATGGATTCTAAGATCTAGAGAAAAAATGACTATGAAATTAAAGGCATGAAAAATTAAACTACGATTAACGTATATTAAAAACAAGAAAAAAATAGATCTCACCTTAAGAGCGGAATAGACCGTGATCGTCTTGATAAAGACCGACTCGTTGTCACCGGACAGCTCGGAGGCTAGGTACCCTTCTGCGACAAGATAGCTCTCGGAGAATGGGCTCCTCTCACCAAAGATTGATCAAATGAGAATGAGGGAGGAGGAGCTAATTAAATAAAGGGTTAATTGAATTTGAAATTTGAATTCGAATTTAAAACTTAAATGGAGATAAAGAGATAAGAAAGAATTTGAAATGAGATAATGATAAAAAAGAAATTAGTGTTAAAATTATTTACAAATTTATTTTTTGGTATTTTAATCATTTATTAAATAGAATAATAAATGTTAATTATTTTTATTTTTATGATGGTTATTTAAGAATATCAACTTTATACATATACTATATGCATAAGGTACATTATAGACGTGGTTAAATAAGGATTTCTATGTTTTAAGTTTTTTATATTATATATTTATTTATTATAATTTTGTATTTAAAACAATTATAAAAATATTTACAAATACAATATGAATAGATAATTGGTAAAATTGCAAGAACCACCCCAGTAAATCAACTTTCAAATCGTAACTCCAAATCACAACCATTTTAAAGACAAATTAATTTAGAATATAATGGAAGTGAATTTGGTTCAATTTGAGTTCATATGCAACTGGAATTGGTCTTTCAATTATTGCTTTATGGTTTTTTCTAGATGTGGTTACTTTTATTCTGTACATGATTTTATTTTATTGATATTTTTATTATTTAAAAAATATTTTTATTTACAACTTTTCTATTGAAAATTATTTAATTTGAGGTCAATTTATGTACAAATAAAATAGTGTAAGTATACAAATATACATAGCACACATTGTTTTTTATTTTCTAATCAAGGACCCTATATCCCCCTACTTTATTCATGGTCAATCAGGTCAAGTCTTGACATTCTCTCGTGGTCCAGGTCAGCTTATTTCTATTATATATATACAACTTCCTTTTTTTCTTTTCTTTATTTTTCCTTTCTTTCTTTTTTTAATTATTTTAGGTTAAAATAATAATAAATGTACAACATTTACACACAAATGCAAGTTAGAAATAATATGGAGTTAGTATTATATACATGTGTTTTATAAGGGATTTAAGCTAAAATAAATGAATAAAGATGATGAAATGTAGATTCATCAGGAGGTTGCTGATGGAATGAACTATGGCCATGGTCAATATGTGTTTCTCTATTTCCTTTCATCTATTCTGCCTTGGTTAACGCTTTTGTGTACATGCCTCTTTCATTCCCTTTTTAACTACAAGCATGTTTTCCATGTCCTTAAGGAGTGGCATATCTAAAAAGATGTTCTGTAAGATCTCAACCACTCCTGGATTAGATAGGTTTGTTTTCAAATTTTGAATTACTTTTGTTTTTAGAGCAAAAGGAAATGGCATGGCATTAGAACAAATTGTTGGTCATTCGAGCCCACGACAAGCCATTATACAATAAATGTTATTGTGAATATCATTCCCAGATCTGAAATGAAGAATAATTAATTCGCATAATAGGTCCCTTACTACATTTAGGGTTATGTACCATATCCATCTTGATGATCATACAATAGTTGATTCAATTATTGAATCATAGAGGCTGGCACTTGGATGAATATCTAAAGAGTTAGATCGATGACTCATCAAGCATCGTTAAATGATCATTAGGAGATGATCTCCAGCCTGAGAAGGAGATGTCAATCCTTTCTCTAAAGGTTGATATCTTACTGACCTCTCGATGCATGTCCTTTGCATGGGAATAGAGATTTGGAGGTGTCACATTAATTAGGTCAAAGAGATGTCTTAACGATATCGAGATAACCAAAGTCCTATGTCATATGTTGTAACGATGTAGGAACGCATCCTATGACCGGAGACAGATGTGTTACTACATGCCTGAGTATGTACATTTGACAGTCCAATAGGTTGATGACCTGATCATGGTCTGTATACCGGCGTTCTGGTGTGCATACAAGGGCATATATGTAATAAGATCTCTCAAAGGGATCATACAGGTTCATTTACTAAATTGGAAGACATGAGCTCAATCATAAGATATTGGGAAGATCAAATTCCGTGCACGGTCATCTCACTTTAGAAGCTTGACTGAATTTGTAAGGTTTGATATATGCTTTTGAAAAGTATATGATAAACACCTATGTATGATATATGCTTTTGGAAAGTATATGATCGATACCAACTCCCAATGGTCAAATGATAAAACCTTGATGTAGACAGTTTAAAATTCATCTAATACTTCGGGTTTATGTTGGTTCTTCTTGTTTACAAGATGTACATGTATTAGGAATACTTGAGGGTGATGTGATCATAAATGACTAACCACGATGCTCCATTCCTAGGGAGTAATGAAACGAGTTTGGATTTTAGTGACTCCTCTCAATAGAGAAGTAATCCCATCTTTGTCCAAATGGTGGACATTGATTTGAGTGTGATTCAGATGCAATATGAATATTATATTCATAGTCTTGATTTAATCAAGCTTCTATGGGAGGTCTGCAAAATCTGTATTTGAGAAGTGAGCTCAATATCCAAGTCACTATACGTGGAACAATACAATCGCCATGTCCTTATCTCCAAGTATCTGCAGGGAAAGCTCATTATCCTTAAAACGGTTCAGGACAATTCCGTTGTTGATAATGTAACAAAGCATTGAGAAATAATATAACTAAATGTGATTTAAGTGTCATGAATAATATGAATTTGATTCATATTATATGGAGAGTTATCTATGATAATTAAATATGATTTATTTATAAAAGGATGTGAATGATATGAATGTGATTCATATAATTTGGGCACATAAGAATAGATATCTAAGATGATTAAATGCGATTTAATGATCATGGATATGAATAATGTGGATAGCACTGTCCATATTAATTATATATATTATAATGTGATTTCTAATATATTAGAGAGCTAATTGTGATTTGTATTTAAGAATTAATAGTTGAAGTGAATTGGATTTACATTGGACAATTAATTGTAAGTATGATTACATTTTATTTTAGATGTGTGAATATGATTCAAAATTATCAATGGCATGACTGAAATCATCGTAAAATAATTTGGAAATTTTTTGTGAATAATTATGCAACAAATATTATTGCATATATGGATTATATCTTGAAATATGTGATCTCAACTATTATGGAATAAAAGCCCCATCATTCCATTTATGGGGGGGCGACCATGTTGAGCACCCTCAACTTGTGGATGTCCACCTTATATACATAGATTGTTAGTTGCATTATCTCAAATCAATTCCAGATTTGTTGCTTTGATTTAAATTGAATTACATTAATTGATTTAAAATAAATTTAATTTTTTTAAAATATAACAAATTATTTTTGCAAAGTTGTGCAACAAAATCATGGTCATTAAAAGAAATGCAAATCAATGTGAACTATTGGATTTCTGTTGTCCATGGATTGAGATCCATGGATCACAAAATATTATAAATAGAAGGGTATCCCTAACCTTTTTTTACACACACAAGTTGTAGACAGCAACATATGCTCTCTCTCTATCTCTTTCTCTACATTCCATCTCTCCCTCTCTCTTGTGGACGTCCACCTTGATACCCTAGAGAGAGTGGCCTTCGATGCAGCATCCCTGTTATGCTGCTGGATTGTTTGCTTGTGGATCCCTATCTCCTTCGGTGCACCTCACTCGTGAAGAATATGATGTATCTCGTGTGACAAGATCAGGAGATTCGTCACTTGGATCATCATCATGGATTGTGAGGAGCACGTGTTTCATCAACACGCTCGCAAGCGTCTCCTCCGTTGGATCAGACTTGAGACAGGAGGTCTCTTCGTTTAGAGACTCGATCACAACCATGTTTCAAGAGGTAACCCTACTACTTGTTTGTGGTTTAGATGAAATGATCCGAGAAGTGTTCTTGGATCGTGTGGTTTCATCGCATGAAAATTTTTTTAATTCCGCTGCTTCGAGCTACTAGTGTAACTAGTCGTTCCAAATCACATACGATGCAATCCTCACACTTCTGTGATGCTATTAAGGATTTTATCATATCCTTCAAATTATATCAATGCCTTAGGTCGTAGGTTTCAGATACGATCCATAAACCTAGGACGACTTGGGCTCATCAGTGTTTGTCAAAATTTCATAGCGTTTTATTCACACAGCCTATTTTGGGAAATTTTTCAGCTCTGTTCGAATTATATAAATACAAATCATTGCTTGGATTATATTCTTCAATAAATAAGGAAACTGTGGGAATTGAGTTTGTGTGATTTGGAATCCAATTGCTCATGTTATGATCATTTTAATGAACATATATCTACTGTTTCGGTGATAATGAATCTTGAATAAAGTGTTAATTACGGATTTGAAATGCCTATAAATACATGAAAATCACTTGGGTTCTGTTATAAATCAAATTAGGAAACCTTGGAAACTTATTTTGCATGACTAAGATTTAAATTGATTGAGATATGCTAATTTTGTAAGTGAGGGTCACTACTAGAAATTGCAATCCCAATCAAGAACCATGTGATTTTCAATTAATCAATTAGTGAAATTAATAATTAATTTCCTAAAATATTTATTGATGAATATTTAGTGAAATATTTGATCATGATTATTTCCTTACATGTCATTGCGTTGACCAATAATTGACTAGATATAATCTAGATCACCATTGGTTGCATGATCTTCTTTCCAACAAACAAGTTGCTTGAATAGGATTGGGGATTTTTTTAGCAAATCTCCTTATAATGTTAATAAAAAATGTTTTGATTATTATTATAGTCTATAACTTCGGTTGAAAGACCGACTATCATCTAAAGTATAAAATGATCAATTTGGCATTATCCTAACCCGAGGCGGATACATTGTCTAGTCGGGGAGAGTTGGGGTAGCAGGTTACTCTATCACCGGTCTACCCCAATCCGTCGGTACTGGCCATTACAACAAGTACGGAAGGGATAATGCTTGAGAGATCATGATGTATTTTTCTAATTATTAAATTTTGAAATAATACGTATTTTGAGATTATACCATCCTTCAAGTAACAATTAAAAAAAATATTCATCGCTTGATTAATTAGAATGATAATTGATTTAATATTATCAAATTAGTTAGATCTAATTAATATTAAACACTCTATTTTGAATAGAGTTGTTATTTCCCTTAGAATAATTAATCATCATGAATATGATTCATAAAGATTAATTGGAATTTGAACATGATATGGAGGATTACATAAGTGACATCCATGTTCTCAAGTCAAGGCAAAGGATTCCATCGCCAGGGATTGTTAGTAGGAGACGCCTGTCCGAAGTGACTGACATCTCCTGCATACAAGCGCATCTGGATCAGGCTCTTTATTTCTCGAAAGATTAAGGACGTATGCCTAGTGACCCCAATATGGAGTCCTCATATTATTGGGGCCATATTGGATTGTGCATAGTGAGTTGTATTCATGTTGACGGTTGGTTCAATTAATGACGGATCAATAATACCTTAGTGGTGGTGGGCCCAGGTATTAAAGACCAAATTGGGAATGCAAGTTGGTCTTGCAAGGCAGAATGTGTTCCCGCTTCTTTTTATTTGAGTTGCAAGTTCTCATATTATTGGCTTGTGATGAAGATAAGGAAGGAGATCCTAGATCTTGTTGAGATATAATGGTAAGTATATCTTTTACATTGAAAGTGATTAAGGGAATGAACTTTCAGCATTGACAAAGCAAGACAACTTTGATATAAAAATTCCTAAATCAAAGTAAAATATGTATATATATATATGTTTATGAAAATTTGTTATTTCAAATAATCCTTCACTAATCCAACTCAATACTATACTCGATAATAACCAGTAAAATATCATGGATTGGATCCATGATCAAGATATTTTACTTGCAGTTGGACAAATATTGTATGTGATTGCAATGTTCAAGTTTCTTCATAATAATGAGGAATGATAATTAAATGAACAATAGGACACCAACCTAGGGTTTTGTATATCTCTATAGTCTTGATCTCTAATTGAATGTACTTTGGAAGTGACATGTTGATTATGATCGCAATAGTTAAATAATCCTTATAAAAACATCTAAGAAGATGTTCTGGCATACAAATGTGTTGTTGACATTTCATCATGAATGACATGGTTCACTGCATCATGTAGAATGGTGACTCAATAAGAGATGTTGTGTTCAAAATGTTTGAGTACCTACCTGAACCTAAGTGTTTAAGAGTTGCGATGGATGTAGATATGATGAGTTTCATCAACTCACTGTCTATACTCTAGTCATTCATGAAGCTTCATAATATTCATATGTATGATTGTTGGACATGCTAGCCCAGGGCGAGCCATTATGCAATAAATGTTATTGCAAATATCATTCCCTGATCTGAAATGAAGAATAACTAATTTGCATAATAGGTCCCTTAGTACAATTAGGGTTATGTACCATGGCCATCTTAATGATCATACAGATGCAGATTCAATTATTGAATCATAAAGGCTGGTGCTTGGATGAATATCTAAAGAGTTAGATTGAGGTCTCATCAAGTACCGTCAAAATAATTGTTAAGAGATGATCTCCAGCCTAAGTAGGAGATGGCAATCCTTTCTCACTTGGATGATATTTGATCGTTCTCTTGATGCAGATCCTCTGTATGGGAATAAAGATTCGGAGGTGTCGGATTAGTTAGGTCAAAGAGTTTACTTGACGAGATCGAGATAACAAGAGTCCTATGTCGTATGCTGTCACGATATAGGCACACATCCTCTGACCGGAGACAGGTGTTTTACTATATGTATGAATATGTACATTTGACAGACCAATAGGTTGATGATCTAATCAAGGTCTAAACACTGGCGTGCCGGTGTGCATATAAGGGCATATGAGTAATACGATCTCTCAAAGGGATCATACAGGTTCATTACTGAACCAGAAGACATGAGCTCACTCATGAGATATTGGAAAAAATCAAATAACGTGCACGGTCGTCTCGCTTTGGTAGCTTGACTAAATTTGTACGTTTGATATATGCTTTTGGAAAAGGACATGATCAACACCTGCGTATGATATATGCTTTTGGAAAGCATATGATCGATACTAACTCCCAATGATCGAATGATGAACTTGATGATAAAACTCTGAAGTAGACAGTGTAAAATTGATCTTATACTTCGGGTTTATTCTGGGTCTTCCAGTATGCAGGATGTACATGTATTAGGATTGCATGAGGGTGATGTGATCCTAAACGATTGTATAACCATGACGATTCCATTCTGAGGAAGTGATGAAATAGGATTGGATTTTAGTAACTCCTCTCATAGAGAAGAAATCTGATCTTAGTCCAAATTTTGGGCATTGATCTGAATGTGATTCAGATTTAATGAGAAGATTGGATTTGCGGTCTTGATCTAATCAAGCATCTTTGGGAGGTCCGCAAGATCTGGATTTTAGATGTGATCTCAATATCCAAGTCACTATACGTGGAACAATACAATCACCCTGTCCTTATCTCCAAGTATCTGCGGAGAAAGCGCATTATCCTTGAAAGAGTTCATGGATAATTTTATTGTTGATATATGCATCCGAGCATTGAGAAAACGGACAATTCAATGTTATTTAGTTATCATGAATAGTATGAATTTGATTCATATTATTAGGAGAGTTATCCAAGATAATTAAATGTGATTTAATTATAAAAGATGTGAATAATGTGAATGTGATTCATATTATTAGAGCACATGATAATTGAGATCCAAAATGATTAAATGTGATTTCATTATCATGGATAAGAATATTTTGGATAGCACTATCCCTATTATTGAGATATATTTTAAAGAGAGCATATTATGATTTATATTTGTTGATTTGTTGTTAATGTGAATTGGATTCACATTGAATGATTAATTGAAAATATAATTACATTTTGTTTTGGCTTGTGAATGAGATTCACAAAATTTCAATGGCATAGTAGATATTATACACAAGATAATTTGGAATTATTTTTTGTGAAAATATTATCGACAAGAGATCATGATATATCATGAGATAACGAGATCTCATGACAATTAGAAGAGATTGACCAAGTCCACTCAAGAGATGTGGACGGATACAACTCTCCATGAGGAGAAGAGTAGTCGTCCCCTCTTCTTAGGGGATTGGTTTTAGTCTCCTCATTATCTCATCTCTAGTCAAAGGTGATTTAGTTTGGAATTAATTATGTTGATTTATCAATATAATTTAATTTAAATTAAATTATTTATTATTGTGTTTTTACAATGACATCTTAGCCATTGAAAGAAAAATAAATCTATCTCAACCATTGATTGTGTGATGTCCATGGATTGAGATCCATGGACTCCCAAAACCCTATATAAGAAGAGGCACCCCTTGCTCTTCAAGATACGTTTTCGATAACAATGAATGCTCTCTTCCTCTCTCTCTCTTCACGTCATGTGCCTCTATCCCTCTCTCTCTTATATGGTCGTCCATCATGGAGCCAATGAGAGACTCGCCTTCACCGCAGCATCGTCATTTTGCTGCCGAAGTACTTGCTTGTGGATCTCCGTCTCCTTCGGTACGCCCCACTCATTAAGAATACGTCAGATCTTGTGTGACGAGATCAGGAGATTAGTTGCTTGGATCATAAACATGAATTGCGAGAAGGACGCGTCTCGCAAGCATCTCCTCCGTAATATCGGACCTGAGACATGAGGTCTCTTGGTTTAGAGACTCGATCGCAACCACGATTCAAGAGGTAAACCTTATACCTAATTGTGGTTTAGATGAAACAATCCGAGAAAGTTTCTTGGATCATGTGGTTTCATTATTTAAAATTTTTAAATTCTGCTGCCCAGAGCAACTAGTGCGACTAGTCGCACCCGATCGCATTTGATGCGATCCACACACTTCTGTGATGCGCTTGAGGATCTTGCAATATCCTTCAAGTGGTATAAGATCCAGGTTGGAGGTTTTGGATGTGATCAATAAACCAAGGAAGACTTGGGTTCACAAGGATAGTGAAAGTTTTATCGCGTTTCAATTTTCACAGCCCTATTTTCTGATAAAGTTTCAGCCATGCTTAAAACGTTTAAACACTAAATTTAAATTGTATAATATTCCCCATTAATTAATGAAACAATAGAATTTGAGTTTGCATGATTTGGATTCCGATAACTCATGATATGATCATTTTAATGAACCTATATCCACTTATTCGGGGATGACGAATGATGACGTAATTAAGGAGTTAATTACTGTTTTAAAACGCTTGGAAATGCGTGCTTATCATGTAGATTCTGTTTTAAATAAAGTTAGCAAACTTGAATAACTGATTTTGCTTAATTTGGATTTAAAATGAATGAGATATGCTAATTTTAGTAAGTGAGGGTCACTGTTGAAAATTACAATCCTAATCATGAACCTTGTGATAGTCAATTAAGAAACTTGTGAAATTAATGATTAATTTCATGAAATAATTATGGATAATATTTGGGAAATATTTGAATGATAATTGTTCCCTTAAATGACATTTTCTCAACCAATAAATGATTATATTTGATATACATCACCAATTAGTTACTTTATACACTTTCAACAAAAATGTTACTAGAATAGGTTTGGGAATTTGTCTAGCAAATTTCCTTACAATCAAAAGTGTTTTGATTATTACTATATGGTATAACTTTGGTTGAAAAACCGATAATCATCTCAAGTACAAAGTGATTTACTTGGCATTATCTTTTCCCAAGGCAGATATGGTGTCTAGTCGAAGAGCGTTGGGGTAGCGGGTTGCACCGTGTGCAGTCCGTCCCACTCCCGCCGGTACTGGCCATGATAATGGGTAGGGAATATATAATGCTTGAGAGATCATGATGTATTTTTCTAATTAATAAAATTCGAAATAATTCATATTTGAGATAATACCATATTTCATGTAACACTTAAAATGTTTGTTGGATATTAATTGTATTATTAATTTAATATGATCAGATTAATTAGAATCCAATTAAAATTAAAATACTCTATTATGAATAGAGTTATTATTTCTCTTGGAAGAATTAATCATAATAAATATGATCCATAATGATTAGTTAGAATTTGAATATGAGGTGGAGGATCACATAAGTGACATCCATGGTCTCCCGTCAGGGCACAGGGTTCCGTCGTCAGATATTGTATGTATGAGACACTTGTCCGAAGTGATAACTCTTGCATAGAATCCATCTGGATCGGGCACTTTGCTTCTAGAAAGAGTAAGGACGTATGTGTAGTGACCGGAATATTGGGTCCTCATATTATTGGGGTGATATTGGATTGTGCATAGCGAGTTGTATTCATGTTGACGGTTGGTTCAATTAGTGATGGGTCAACATCACCTTAGGGGTGGTGGGCTCGAGTGTTAAAGACCGAAATGGGAAATGCAAGCAGGACTTGCAAGGCGGAATGTGTTCCCGCTTCTTTTTATCTGAGTTACAGGTTCTCATATTAGTGGGATGTGACAAAGATAAGAAAGGAGATCGATCTTGCTTGAGATATAATGGTAAGTATATCTCTTACATTTAAAGTGATTAAGGGAATGAACTTTCAATGTTGACATGGCAAGACAACTTTGATATAAAAAATTCCTAAATCAAAGTAAAGTGTATATATATATACATTTATGTAAATTTCTTATTTCAGATAATCCTTCATTAAAAATTACTCAGTACTATACTCAATAATAACCAGTAAAATATCATTGATTGGATCCATGATCAAGATATTGTACCTGCAGTTAGACACATAATGTATGTGCTTGCAATGTGCAAGTTTCCTCATAATAATGAGGAATGACAATTAATTAGATAATAGGACTACAACCCTAGGGATTGTAACTATCTATAATATTGATTTCTCATCGAATGTACGTTTGAAGTGAAATGTCGATGATGATCGTAATTGTCGAATAATCCTTATAAAATTCTAAGAAGATGTTCTGGCATGTGCTCTCGACATTTAATCATGAATGACATAGTTCACTGCATCAGGCAGAATGGTGTCTTTTATAAGAGATGATGTATTCAAATATTTGAGGAACTACCTGAACCTATGTCTTTAAGATTTAAGCTGTATGTAGATATGATGAGTACCATCATTCTACTATCTATACTCTAGTCATTCATGAAGCTTCGTAATATTCATATTGTATGAATTGAATGAAGCATGTATAAATGTTGAATGTCTCTTATATTGTAATCTTCTGAATTCAACATAAGAGAACCTCTGTCTTAAGCAATGGTTGTTCTAGATCAAAGGAGCATAGTGGAAGTATGGGTCGGACCCAGGTTAGAAGGAAACTCAAAGAGTTGTTTGTACTTCTATGGTTTCCATACACATACGACATTCAAAAAGTTGGATGAATGCCAATACTGCAATGAGCTGATGTATTGATAGTATGACTATCAACTCTATCTAGAATCCTTAGAGAAGGATTCCAATAATGCATCGAAATAATTTACATCTACATTAATCATTGAAATTGACTTCCTTATTTGATAAGATGAAAGTCTAATTATTGTATCTCATTCTTCTACTAACACTTGCAATTGGTTGCAGATGTTTTAGAAGACTAGAATATTTGGTTTTAAGGTTTAATAGTCATCTACATGGATATTGATGTAATTGTTGCAACAATCTCTATTTGATAGATAGACTTCACATTTTCAGTGGGAGAGCCCTAGGTCTTAGAGAATGTCTCTACAACCTAGATATTTGAAAACACTCATAGTTTATTTCTAAATGTTGGAAATAGACACGAATTCTGGAATAGGCCTATCATAAAGAGTTATGATGGATATATTTAAGATAGTATTCTGATATTTGAAGGACTCTACTAAATTATAATATTAATGAATGGTTCATTAACATTTCTAATACTGAAAATTGAAACTTATAAGATCAATAGGAGGATGAAAATCATTTGACAATGATCTGTCATCAAACCTCGGACATATGTCTCTTGATGAGATCAATAGACTAGTAAGAGATGAACTTTAGAATGTCTAAAATTTCAAATCTAACATACTTTTGAATATTGTATTCAAAGTAAAAATGTCTAATGCACCCTTCTCTGGGAATGGTGTTAGATGTCGAGGTATTCAAGATCTCGTACATATTTATGTATGTGGATCATCTATATCATAGTGAACATTAATGAAAATGATATGTGATATCATTTGACGATTATTTGTGATATGAGATTTCTTCTCTTCACCTTAGAAACCTTTGAAATGTTCAAAGATTTCATAATTTTTGGTTTAGAACCAAAGTTTGAAAGAGGATGAAATGAATTTGATCTAACCTAGGTAGCTTGTACCTGTTAGATGAATTCAAGGAATACTGTATAGAGAAAGGAATTTTCATTCCTATCTCAATCCTCCAAATGCACCTAAACTTTAATAGAGTTATAGGGAGATACAATTGATCATGTGGGACATGATTTGATCAATGATTAATCTTAGCATAATTATCTCTTAGTTTCCAGGTATATATATGTGGCAGAAACTACATTATATATCCTTATATTATTCCATACTTATAAGCTGGAATCTAGCACCAGAGAGTGCTATTTCATTAGGAAAATAAAGGATGGTATTGGATACCTGAAACTCTTCTTGTAATTTTGACTTAATTCTTTTGGTTCTGTTAGTCTATGTTCTTGTGTCAATTCAATGTGGCTAACTATCATTTTATGCCATCTGAACAATTCTTGAGACAATGGCTTGACTAAGAACTTTACACTTGACATTTATCTCAACCAAGATGGGTTGTTGAAAAAACTGGAGGCGAAGTCTGGTTGATGCTTGGACACTTTGACATGGGTGGCTCAAGAATCATTCTTGGGGATTGCTGAAACCGACACTTAAACCTACTTTTTCTATGGTATTATGACATTTGAAGTCTGGAGATTGGATTGAATAAAGTTTCAGATCAGGGATGGTCTGCTAGAACATTTTTTTAAGAACCCAAAACATGGACAAACCAAAATATTCTATATCCATTTAGGAAAACAAGAATGCAGTGCAATTCCAAATAAAGAAATATCAAGAAGAAGCCTATAACGAAAATCCCAAAAATTTTGAGATTCAGAAAAGGCTTGATTACTGGTGAAGTCTTGGTTACACTGACCAAACTTCACAAGGAAATGCGACTACATTGGTCCATTTCCACTTTCCTTTTATTCTAGCATCTTCCCCCTTCTCTGTGAACTAGCACACAACTGAACAAGGAAATATCTATCTCCCTAAGGATGAATTACCAATAGGAGACCACTGGTTAGTTCACAACTTATCTGGGAAGAGCTAACACTATCCACATACTTGGTACTCGTCATTTCAAGGTTAAAAGAGTGTACGTTTGAAAGGATGGTTCTAATCAGAGAATTGAGTTGAATTGAATAAAGGAGGATGAAACCTAAAGGATATTGAGTCACAAGTCCTAACCTTGATGTGGTTCCAAATACATTAATAACACAAAGGTCTTAACTGAGCTCCAAACTTTTATTTTGAGAAGATGATTTTAAAAATCATGATCATTTTTCCTTCTTTATTTTTCTTTTCTTTATTTTCTCTTTTGCATAACTTATTCTCCTAATAAATTTTTGCTAGGAACGAGGAAGTTAAGTATAAGGGAGGTGATGAATACCCATTCATGCACCTTTATTCGTTTATTTTGTCTTTAAAACCCTTGCTAAACAGATGTAAATATAGATAACTTGTACAAAGAAACTTTCTAACTAATGTATGTAAATAGTGCTTAAATACCTGTATTTAAATATAAAATATATGAATAAAGAAAATAAAAGAAAAATAAAGGAACTATTGAAAATACCGACTGACCTTAAACCTCGAGACTAGGTCAGTATTGACTTGGTCGACAATGAATAAAGTAAGGGGAGATAATAGCAAATAAATATAGACAAGATAACATAGACATCTAGAAATCACAAGTGTCCAATACATTACATATATAACCAAATTAAACTAATTTAAACAAACCCTTACACACCTTAAATAAAGATATTTTCAATACAAAACATGTGCAAAAAATGTATAAAAAATACAAAAATAATTGCACATAAAAATAATGTACTGCTTGACTTTGATACACATGAAAAAGCTGTAAACATAACTTCATAGATCCATATCTTTTCCATATGCACTCAAAATTGATCAGACTCACCTTTATTGTACTCTAAATTATTTTTTCTATCAAATGAAGGTGATTTTATAAAACGAGAGTTAAGATATAAAAAGCTACTTTTGGGGTCCTATTGTACTATCTACCTACATATTTTTATTCATTTAAGTCATTACTTTTTACTTGTAGTCATTTTACAATTTTAAATACTTGTAAATATTATTTGAAGCATATTAAAATATAAACATACAAGAAACCAATAAATTTCCATTATAATAAATAATTCATATTTATTTAAATATTTGATTAAATTCATAAAAAATAAAATAAAAAATGTAATTATATTTTTAAATATGATATGAATATATAAATTTTGTAAATAAAATAAAAATATATAAAATACAAAATAAATTTCAAATACTCAATCTATGGGTATAAATACCTACAATTATACTTTTAAAAGTTATCACCTAATTAATAGGTTTATTTAAATATATAAAAATCACCTAGAAATAGTAAATAAAATAAGAAACAACTTTCATGTTTTTAGAAAAAATTAATAAAATAAGTTTCTATTTTATTTTCATTTTTTTATATTTCATTTTTGTTTTATCTCTTTGTGGCTAACGTGGACCAATCAGGGAGTGGTCCTGGTTGACCTTAGTCAACTCCCCACTCCACGCTTGGACCAGTCATTTTCACCAAATTTTCTGGCTCACCTCAAAAATCATATGCCCCCAATTCCTTAGAATTGTTCTTCACCTGATGATTAGCTTTCATGCACATCAATGCTCGACCTTAGTCAATCGTTAATCTACATAAAATTTCTAGACGACATCTTAGACAACTTGTATATATTCTTCCCCTCCTCCATTTTTGAATTTTAATCCATCTTGACTCACTTTTGACCCCTTGGATCGAAGCATGGACCAATCCTCTATGTCAGGGAGTGATTCCCATTGAGCCAGAGCAAGGAGGAAGTTTGAGGTAATTCAACCCCTCTCGAGAGCCCCTCCATTCGATCTCTACTCTCAACCACATCAGGCTCAAGAGCTCTTCTTTTCTTCACTTTTTCGCTTTTTAGGAGTAGTAGTTGCTTAGATCTTTCTTTTATTTCATTTAATGTGCTCTATATTAGCACATATTCATAATCATAGTTTGTCTGAGCTCTAGTCTCCAGCCTTGTCTCTGACCATATGTTCCTACCTCCCAACCATTTAACCATCTCCACACTTCCCCATGTTCATCATTTTTCATCCCGATCCATTTTGACCTCAGATCTTGCTCGGATTTGGGAGATCGCTAGAGTACCTTCACCATATCCACTACACTGCCTTTTTACGTAGCTAACAGGTCAAGGAGTTTCATCCTCGACCGATGAGTCTTCCCGTGTAGGTAGGAACATCATATAATCATTTCTGGGTCTTGATCGAGTCCTTGACGGAAAGTCCAGGTCTTTGAACTTCACAAAAATCCAAGTCTATCCTCAACAAGATTTGGATCTATATGAGACCACAGTTCGTTGGGAATTCATCCAAGGAGCATTTTGAGCCAGCCAACAACCCAGAAGATCCTCTGGATCATGATTTTTGCCCCATCAAATCTCGTTCAGTCGAGCCTTCTTCCCTATTCTTCTAGACCCGCTACCAGTTGTTGATCAAAGACAAGTGCTAGGTTCATCAGGTGCCAACCTATCTAGAGCCAAGCGACTGTCATAACAGAGGGTATGATCTAATCTCTACCCTCCATCTGCAAAACATCATTGAACTCCTCTGCGCGCCATGTGGATAAGTGGTGCTCCATCCAACGTTCACCAGCGCCTATTGAGGGGTATAATGCATACTCTACTCTCTGCTTTTTGTATTTTATATTTAGTCCAAAAACTTTCATATGAAGTTGTAATACTTTTGTATTATTTGCATTATGGACCTCACGCTTTTATAGATTTTCACTTTAGTCCATTCCATGTCACCTCATGTGCTTGTGCGTGTAAGGGGTAGGAATTTTGCTTGGATACATTGTCAGGTTTGTGTATTTCATTTTTGTCCATGAACTTTGAATATCAGTGTATTTATTTTTTGTAAATTTGCATACTTGGTCCTTTTATTCTTTATAATTACCTTTATATGCCAACTTCTATGAATAGAACATTTAATTGTAGAAAAATATAATGTATGCACCTGGACATCTCTAGAGAGTTATTAATTGCTTTGATACTTCTTGCATATTACAACTAGGTCTCTGTATTGCAAATTTAATTTCATAGTTGTATTTTGATTATTACAAATATCATTTTGCATCTAAAAATCATGTGAAAATCATCTTAAGTGCATGGAACCATATTATATCACACACATTTTTCTTAAGGCAATTAATTTTTTTTTCATATTATAAAAATACAAAAACATAGCATTTTCTCTTGTTTGCATTTAAAAATCCATAAAAATACTAAATGTTTTAAAAAAACAAAAAATCATGTGTATTTACTTAGATATATTTGATTTTTTGATCAAAGCTTTTTCAAAATATTAATTAAAACTCTTAAAAATTGAAAAGCTCATAAAACCTTATAAAAATTTTAAAAATCCACAGAAAAATCAAAAAAAAAATTAATAAGTTTCTGAATTTTCTTTAGATCATCTTGTAGTCATGAAAAGCGAATTTTGGCTCAATCTGATTTGGTAGATATTTATTAAGCCCATTTCAAGTTCCTTGATATATTGTTTTGTTTATTTTATGTAATTATTTATTTAAAAATTCTTAAAAATTCTCAAAAATATCAAAAAAATACAAAACAGATGAAAAATTATGAACCTAAAAATATTTTATTTTTGAATTTTTGTTTTTATTTGCTATTTTTGAAAAAATTGAAAAATAATTTCTTTTTGCTTTTGTTTATATATTATTTATAATTATATAATATATATTAATTTATAATTTATCTCTAAATTGAACTTAGATGTTTGCTAAAAAAAAATATATAAAAATCCAAAAGACCCCATAAAAACATCAAAAATTAAAAACAAAAAAATCTAAGTTGTCTATTTATTTTTGTTGCTCTGCTTCTTATGCTCTTTATGGTTCAAACCCTATTGCTTGTCATCTATACACATTCATGTAGGGTATAATAAATTTCATATCATCTGCATTTAATACTTAATCATTAATGTGGGTTAAATGTTGAGATTGCACTTGAGTTGATTGTTGAGAGCCTAGAGAGGCACTCCTACACCTATTGTTGGATCTAACTTGTCAGACCCCATAGGCCCTCCGAGACCGGATGCTAGACACATCTATTCTCGTGTATTTCAAATTGTGCCATTGTTAGGGAATATCCGTTTGTACAGCTTAGATTAGACACTTCGATCATTCTACCATCATTTCAATTAATTATATATTTTTCTCTTAGTTCTATTATATTTGAGATTAATTTGACCATCTTCTTGTGTGAATTTGCTGCAAGGAGCTACATATGGAGTTTTTTAGAGATTCTACACACCCGAGAGATGTAGAGATCAATGGTTCTTTTCCCACTACTAGGAGAGCGCGATAGATGATACGAGAAGCTAAGCATAATCTTCATAACATAGATTTAATTTAAATTTTAATAAAGATAGATTTATTCATTAATTTTTAATAATACAAGACCCGAACACTTGGACATTTGAACTCTCACAAGTCCATTTCACCAAGTGATTGTTCACTTGAGGGAATTGGTCGATTTTTCTATGATTTCATCGCCTTCTATTGTTTATTTCTCCCTATTTCCACCTTGTTTCTTTTTGTTTTCTGTTATTTGTGCTTTTCACCTTATTTTCTATTTACATCTTGTGGAATGAGCCCTTAGATCATTAAGAGTGTATGTTCGATTAAATTAGGTCCAAATCCCTAATATCATTTCTGTACCTATAGTTCTATGCTTGGATCTTGTCAAACTGAACAAGTTCTTCATGCTAATAGAAGCTCATGTTTTAGGTTGATTTCCACGTTGCATTGCATATCGATTAGATTTAAAATTTATATCGTACAATGGAGAGAGATGGGAGGCATTATAAGTCCTCTAACTAAGCATCACATCATTTGATTTCTAACTTCTATTACTTTTCCTTCTACTCCCTCTGATTTTGACCACATAGGCTAAGCAAAGAATTGATCAAATCATTAGGCCTTTGCTTGAATTTACTCAAAATAAGTGAAAACCATACAAATATAAAAAAATTCTAAGAAAACCTTGACCTAATTAAAACTGATTAATTGAATTTCATTATACTGGTTTCACAAACCCCTCATTATTTTCATGCACCTTTCAGACGGAGTGATGCGTGATCCTTAATGAATAAAGCTCAAATCCCAGTCTTGGTGCTATATTGTCTATCGCCTGGATGCACAAATTATTGGTGATTCTATCATACATGGGACTGTTGGACATGCGAGCCCACGGCAAGCCATTATGCAATAAATGTTATTGCGAATATCATTCCCTGATCTGAAATGAAGAATAAATAATTTGCAAAGTAGGTCCCTTAGTACAATTAGGGTTATGTACCATGGCCATCTTAATGATCATATAGTTGTTGATTCAATTATTGAATCATAGAGACTGGTGCTTGGATGAATATCTAAAGAGTTAGATTGATGACTCATCAAGCACCGTCAAATGATTGTTAAGAGATGATCTCTAGCCTGAGTAGGAGATGGCAATCCTTTCTCATTTAGGCTGACATCTAACTGACCTCTTGATGTAGGTCCTCTGCATAGGAATAGAGATTCGGAGGTGTTAGATAAGTTAGGTCAAAGAGTTGACTTAACGAGATTGAGATAACCAAAGTCCTATGTCGTATGCTATCATGATGCCGGCACGCATCCTCTGACTGGAGACAGATGTGTTACTATATGTCTGAGTATGTACATTTGGCAGACCAATAGGTTGATGATCTAATCAAGGTCTAGACACCGACGTGCTGGTGTGCATATAAGGGCATATGAGTAATACGATCTCTCAAAGGGATCATACATGTTCATTACTGAACCGGAAGACATAAGCTCACTCATGATTGGGGAGAACCAAATTCCATGCACGATCGTCTCGCTTTGGAAGCTTGACTGAATTTGTAGGTTTGATATATACATTTGAAAAGTATATGATCAACGTCTGAGTATGATATATGCTTTTGGAAAGCATATGATCGATACCAACTCCCAATGATCGAATGAAAAACCCTATTTATAAAACCTCTAAAGTAGACAGTGTAAAATTGATCTTATACTTCGGGTTTATTCTGAATCTTCCAGTATGCAGGATGTATAGGTATTGGGAATACCTGAGGGTGATGTGATCATAAACGATTGTATAACCATGACGCTTCCATTCCTAAGGAGTGATGAAACGGGTCTGGATTTTAGTGACTCCTCTCAGTAGAGAAGTAATTTGATTTTATTCCAAATGTTGGACATTGATCTGAATGTGATTCAGATGCAATGAGAAGATTAAATTTGTGGTCTTGATTTAATCAAGCATCAATGGGAGGCCCGAGATCTAGATTTGAGATGTGATCTCAATATATAAGTCACTATACGTGGAACAATACAATCGCCCTGTCCTTGTCTCCAAGTATCTGTGGAGAAATCGCATTATTCTTGAAAGGGTTCAAGAATAATTCCATAGATCTAAGCATTAAGAAATTGGTAACTAAATGTGATTTAATTATCTTGATGTATGTGGAAATTATCCAATATAATTAAATGTGATTTAATTATTGTAGATAAGAATAATGTGGATAGCAATATCTAATTATTCATAATATATTATAAATGTGATTCATAATGTATTAGAGAGAGCTAATTATAATTTATATTTGTTAATTAATTATTGATATGTATTGGATACACATTGTATAATTAATTGAAAATGTAAATTATATTTTGTTTTGGGTTGTGAATGTGATTCACAAATATTCAATGGTAAGATTGCAATATTCTCAAAATTAATTGTGACTTATTTTTTAAGAATAAATCACAACAAAAGCTGGTGGAGATTATGGGAAAATTCATGGACATATGCAATCTCGTGATATTACATGAGATTGACTCCACCATGAGGACATGGGGGACGGCTACCAATTCCCAAAAGGAATGTGGTAGCCGTCCCCCCTTTCCTTATGGGGACTAATCTCCATGCTAATATCTCCTTAATTGCTTGATATAATCTATGATTGAATTATATTTGACATGTCAAATAAATTTGATTTAGATTTGATTATTAGTTGTTGGTTTTTTACCAACAACAATCTTGACCATTGGATTGAACATAGATCAATCGCATCCATTGATTTTATATGTCCCATGGATTGAGATCCATGGATACCAAAACCCTAGAAATAAGAGAAGCATACCATGCTCTCTAATGCTATGCTTTTTAAGCACGTCTCTCTCTCTCTCTCTTCTCTTCCCACACGTCAACTCTCTCTCCCTCTCTTCTAGGTGGCCGTCCACCAAACCCTAGAGGAGAAAGCCATCGTCGCCTTTGCCACCGCACAACTGCTTTGACGTTCTTCAGATCTTCATCTTCTTTGGAGTGCTACGCTCGTGAAGAAGGCATACGATCTCGTACGATGAGATCAGGAGATCACCGTACTTGGATCAACTCGTTGGATTGCGAGGATCACGCGACTCATCCCACGCTCGCAAGCGTCTTCTCCGATGATCGGACTTGAGACAGGAGGTATCTTTTCACGGAGACTCGATCAACCATGCTTCAAGAGGTATTCCTTTATACTTGTTGTGGTTCTAGATGAAACGACCGAGAATCATTCTTGGATCATGTGGTTTCATCGCATGGAAAAATTTTTAAATTCTGCTGCATTGAACAACTAGTACGACTAGTCATTCTTCGTCGTATTCGATACGACGCTCACGCTTCTGTGATGCGCTTGAGGATTATTCCATATCATTCAAGTGGTATCAGAGCCTTAGGTCGAAGGTTTTGGAAACGATCCGCAAACCTAGGACGACTTGGGTTTGTTAAGGTCGCGAAAGTTTTTGTCGCATTTGATTTCCGCACATCTGTTTAGTGAATAAATTAGGCCCTGTTTAAAATGTTTAAACACGAATTAATAACTTGTATTTTGTTCCCCATTAAATAAAGAAACTGTAGGATTTGAGTTTACGTAAATTGAATTATGTTTGCTCGAGATATGGTCGTTTTAGTGAACATCTATTCGCTATTGCGGGTACTGCGAATCTTAACATGATTAATGAGTTAATTACTGTTTTTGATGTGCCTCGAAATGCGTGTAATATCACTTAAGTTCTGTCCTAAATCAAATTAGCAATCTTGGAAACATGATTTTGTCTAATTTAAATTTATATTGATTGAGATATGTTAATTTTTGTAAGTAGGGGTCACTTCTGAAATTACAGTCCTAATCAAGAACCATGTGATTGTCAATTAGTGAAATTAATTGTTAATTTCAAGAAATAATTATGGAAAATATTTGAGAAATATTTAATGATGATTATTTCCTTAATTGACTTGGGCTCAACCAATAAATTGATTAGATTTGATCTAGATCATAATTGGAAACACAATCATCAAACTCCTTGCTTGAATAGCAATGGGAATTTGTCTAGCAAATTTCCTTATAATAAAAAATGTTTTGATTATTAATATATGGTATAATTTCGGTGGACTATAATCATCTCAAGTACAAAGTGATTGACTCGGCATTATTTTTTCCGAGGCGGATATGGTGTCTAGTCGGGGATCACTGGGGTAGCGGGTCGCACCTGTTGCGTTCCGTACCACTCCCGCCGGTATTGGCCTTGACAACGGGTAGGGAACGAATGATGCCTGAGAGATCATGATGTATTTTTCTAATTATTAAAATTCGAAATAATACATACTTTGAGATAATACTGTATATATATTCAAGTAAAAACAATCAAGTTTGTTGATTAAATTTGATTGATAAATAATTTAATATGATTGAATTAATTATGTCCAAAAGAAACACTCTATTGTGAATAGAGTCATTATTTCCCTTGTAAGAATTAATTATATGAATATGAGTCATTATTATGAATATTATTTCCCTTGAATAAGAGGTGGAGGATCACATAAGTGACATCCATGGTCTCCCATCAAGGCGAAGGGTTTCTGTCGTCAGGGATTGCATATAAGAGACGCATGTACGAAGTGATAGCTCCTATATGCAAGCGCATCTGGATTGGGCTCTTTGCTTCTTGAAAGAGTAAGGCCGTATGCGTAGTGACCCCAATATCGGATCCTCATATTATTGGGGTGATATTGGATTGCGCATAGCGTGTACTAATCTAGTTGACGGTTGGTTCAATTAACGATGTGTCAACATCACCTTGGGGGTGGTGGGCCCGGGTGTTAAAGATCAAATTGGTAATGCAAGTTGGACTTGCAAGGCGGAATATATTCCTGCTTCTTTTTATCGGAGTTGCAGATTCTAATATTATTGGGATGTAACAAAGATAAGAAAGGAGATCCCAGATATTGCTTGAGATATAATGGTAAGTATATCTCTTACATTGAAAGGGATTAAGGGAATGAACTTTCAGTGTTGACAAGGCAAGACAACTTTGATATAAAAATTCCTAAATAAAAGTTAAATGTGTGTGTGTATATGCAAATTTCTTATTGCAGATAATCCTTCATTAAATCCACTCAGTATTGTACTCAAACATAACCAGTAAAATATCATGGATTGGATCCATGATCTAGATATTGTACTTGCAGTTGGACACATATTGTATGTGGTTGCAATGTGCATGTTTCCTCATAATAATGAGAAATGACAATTAAATAGACGATAGAACTACAACCCTAGGGTTAGTATGTCTCTACAGTCTTGATCTCTCATCGAATGTACTTTGGAAGTAACATGTCGATGGTGATTGTAATTGTCAAATAATCATTATAAAGTCTAAGAAGATATTTTAGCATACATATGTGCTCTTGACATTTAATCATGAATGACATGGTTCTCTGCATCATGCAGCATTGTGGCTCTATTAGAGATGTTGTATTCAAATTGTTTGAGTACCTACCTGAACCTAAGTCTTTAAGAGTTAAGATGTATGTATATATGATGAGTGTCATCATTCTACTGTCTATACTCTGGTCATTCATGAGCTTCAGAATATTCATATTGTATGAATTAAATGAAGCATGTATAAATGTTAAAAATGCTCTTATATTGAAATCTTTTGAATTCAGCATTAGAGATCCTTCATCTCAAGCAATGGTTGTTTATAGATAAAGGGAGTGTA
Organism: Ottelia alismoides; assembly: GCA_037367405.1. Lineage (NCBI taxonomy): Eukaryota > Viridiplantae > Streptophyta > Magnoliopsida > Alismatales > Hydrocharitaceae > Ottelia > Ottelia alismoides. Next base: position 51,071 of record JAZKJV010008779.1, on the reverse strand, counting down.
GTGGAAGCATGTGTTGGACCCAAGTAAGAAAAAAAGTCAAAGAGTTGACTGTACTTCTGTGACTTCCATATGACATCCAAAGAGTTGGATGAATGTCAATACTGCAATAAGTTGATGTGTTGATAGTATGACTATAAAATCTATCTTGAATCCTTGGAGAAGGGATCGGATAGTACATCAGAATAATAAGCATATAATCATTGAAATTGGCTTACTTATTTGATAATATAAAGTCTAATAATTGTATCTCAATCTTCTAATGACATTTGCTAGTTGCATATGTATTAGAAGATTAGAAACTTGATCTTATAGGTTTAATAGTCATCCATAAGATATTGATGCAATTGTTGCAACAATCCCCATTGGATCAATAGATTTCATATTTTCAGTGGGAGCCCTTAGTCTTAGAGTATGTCTCTGTGACCTGGATATTAGAATACACTCATAGTTTATTTCTAAATGTTGGAAATAAATATGAATTCTTGAATAAACCTATCATAGAGAGTTATGATGGATATATTTTAGATAGTAATCTAACATCTAGTAGACTCCACTAAATTAGAAAATTAATGAATGGTTCATTAAGATTTCTAACACGGAAAATTAAACCTTTAAAGATCAATAGGAGGATGAAGATCATTTGACAATGATCTGGCATCATATTTTGGACATATGTCTGTTGATGAGATCAATATACAAGTAAGAGATGAAACTTTATAATGTCTAAAATTTCAAATTTTGCATACTTATGAAATTATATTCAAAGTAAAATGTCCAATACACCCTTCTTTGGGAAAGGTGTAAGATGTCAAGGTATTCAAGATCTCATGCATATTGATGTATGTGAATCATTTGTATCATTACAACCATTGATGATTTGTGATATCATTCAATGATTATTTTTGATCTGAGGTTTCTTCTCTTTAAATAAAAACCTTTGAAATGTTCAAAGATTTCGCGAGTTTGGTTTAGAAAAAAAGTTTGAAGGATGATTAAATGGATTTGATCTAATCTAGGTAGTCAGTACCTATTAGATGAATTCATGGAATACCTTATACAGATATGAACATCATTTCTATCTCACTCCTCCTAATAAACTTGAACTCAATAGGAGTTGTAGGGAGATACAATTAGATCTTGTGTGACATGATATGATCAATGATGAATATTAGCACAATTATCTATTACTTTCCAAGATATATATGTAGTAGAGACTACAATATATATCATTAATAAGGTTCCACGCAAGTAATCTAGAATCTGGCACTGGAGAGTGCTACTTCATTAGGAAAATAAAGGATGGTATTAGATACCTACTTTATGACCTTGAGATTCTTAAAAGATCTCACCTCTGAGAATGTGATTGTTAGAGGATGACTCTCTTGAGAATCAAGAAGAAAATGAAGTATATGAACTCATTTAATCTTGAAAAGATGATGAGGATCTTGAAATTGGAAACTTAATAGACAATTAAAGATGAAACACTAATACCTATTCAAATATGTTTGAAGATGGATTCCATGTGTCAGTTGAATCTGACAATGATCTGACTTCATGTGATGAAGCTTCTGAAGATCATAGCATGGAAAAATGGATGTTAGCACTAAAGTCTAAAGTAGACTTCATATACAAGTGTTATATACAGACCCTCGAGGATCCACCTATATGGGTAAGACCCATTGAGGTGTAATTGGATCTTTAAGAGATAGAGGAAATCTGATGAAAAGGTAGAGACCTCCAAAGCATGGTTCGTGGCCATGAGCTGCACACCAAAGAGAAGACATCGCTTGCGATGAAACCTACTCTCCAGTGACCTTGAATTAACCCGTTAGAATATTGCTAACTATAGATACACAACTTGACTATGACATCTTCATGATGTGAGTCAAGATTGCATTCCTCTATGAATACCTCTCTGAGGATATTCACATGAAGTAGCCCCAGGGCTTCATGGTTGAGGAAAGAAAGGTGTGCAAGATAGAGAACCCCATCTATGGACTCAAATATGCTTATTGTAGTTGGAATATTTGATTTGATGAAATCATAAATGTTATGGTTTAAAATATAATCTTGATAAACCATGTGAAGCTTAGTGGGAGTGCCATTGTGTTCCTCATTCTAAATGTAGATATCCTAATCATTTGGAGTGATCTAAGGTTGATAATAATAAGTGTTTTGTAATCTGGTTGTTCCATACCTCGAGATATGATCTCAAGGATACCTCTTAGATTTAGTTATGAAGTTGTTCAGAAGCAGAGAAAAGAGGGTATTGGGACTGTCACATTAATGGTATACCTTGGACATTTCCATGAAAAATTCCAAGAAAGGATTCTTTCCCTCAGGATATGGTATTGACCTATCTAAAGGAATAGCACCTCAAAGAGTTGAGGATGTGAATGCTAAAATTGTTTGCCCTTGTGCACCAGTTTCAAGAATTCGGGTGTATGCTAGATGTGTACAAAAGCCAGATGTCTGTCATGCAGTGGGAGTAGTAAACAGTTATTGATCCTACTATGATGATTAAACAGTTGATTGCAATAATAACAATATCTTCAAAAGTGATAAAACTTAGAGATAGTGATCTCAATGTCTGATCTTCAAAAGTTTAAGACCTTGTAGATAGTGATCTATAAGGATCTTAACTGTAGATATATTAGGAGATAGAGATATCTAGGAATAAAGGTATTCTGATAAGGATTATGGACATACTGGTTATAATAATTATCGAGCTATAGTGTCAAGGACACTATAACAAAATTGAGTATTGGTTGCATAAGATGCAACATTCGCATTGGATGCGAGCACTGTTACTAGGGGATATGCAAGTGTCGTAAAAGGACTTGGCATAGTCTCTTGGGAATAGAGTGACTGATCAGCTTACCTAGATAATTTCTAAATAGCCTAGGATTATCACAAGAGTGTGGGATTAAATGATTAAGCCCATTAATGGCTCTTTGGGTAGTGGGAGATTGTTGTTCATGCGAGCCCACGACGAGCCATTATACAATAAATGTTATTGCGAATATCATTCCTTGATCTAAAATGAAGAATAAATAATTTGCATAACAGGTTCCTTAGTACAATTAGGGCTATGTACCATGGCCATCTTAATGATCTTACACCTGTTGATTCAATTATTGAATCATAGAGGTTGGTGCTTGGATGAATATCTAAAGAGTTAGATTGAGGACTCATCAAGCACCGTTAAATGATTGTTAAGAGATGATCTCCATCCTGAGTAGGAGATGGCAATCCTTTCTCATTTAGGGTGATATCTAACCGACCTCTTGATGCAGGTCCTCTGCATAGGAATAGAGATTTAGAGGTGTTAGATAAGTTAGGTCAAAGAGTTGACTAACGAGATCGAGATAACAAGAGTCCTATGTCATATACTGTCATGATGTAGGCATGCATCCTCTGACCAGAGACAGATTTGTTACTATATGTCTAAGTATATACATTTAGCAGACCAATAGGTTGATGACCTAATCAAAGTCTATACACCGACGCGCTGGTGTGCATACAAGGGCATATGAGTAATACGATCTCTCAAAAGGATCATATAGGTTCATTACGGAACCGGAAGACATGAGCTCACTCATGAGATATTGGGGAGAACCAAATTCCGTGCATGGTCATCTCTCTTTGGAAGCTTGACTGAATTTGTAGGTTTGATATATGCTTTTGGAAAGTACGTGGTCAACGCCAGGGTATGATATATGCTTTTGGAAAGCATATGATCGATACTGACTCCCAATGATCGAATGAGAAACTTATTGATAAAACAGCCGAAGTAGACAGTGTAAAATTGATCTTATACTTCGGGTTTATTCTGAGTCTTCCAGTATGCATGATATACAGGTATTGGGAATACCTGAGGGTGATGAGATCATAAACGGTTGTATAACCATGACGCTGCCATTCCTAGGGAGTGATGAAAAGGGTCTGGATTTTAGTAACTCCTCTTAGTAGAGAAGTAATCTTATCTTAGTCCAAATGTTGGGCATTGATCTAAATGTGATTCAGATGCAATGAGAAGATTAGATTTGTGGTCTTTATTTAATCAAGCATCTATGGGAGGCCTGAGATCTAGATTTGAGATGCGATCTCAATATCCAGGTCACTATACGTGGAACAATACAATCGCCATGTCCTTATCTCCAAGTATCTGTGGAGAAATCGCATTATTCTTGAAAGGGTTCAAGAATAATTCCATAGAACTAAGCATTAAGAAGTTGATAATTTATTGTGATTTAATTATCTTGATGTATGTTGAAATTATCCAATATAAATAAATGTGATTTAAATATTGTGAATAAGAATAATGTGGATAACAATATCCAATTATTCATAATATATTATAAGTGTGATTTATAATGTATTAGAGAGAGCTAATAATAATAATTTATAATTGTTAATTAACTATTGATGTGTATTGGATACACATTGTGTAATTAATTGAAAATGTAAATTATATTTTGTTTTGGGTTGTCAATGTGATTCACAAATATTCAATGGTAAGATTGCAATATTCTCAAAATTAATTGTGAATTATTTTTGAATAATAAATCAGAACAAAAGTTGTTGGAGATTATGGGAGAAATTCATGGAGATATGCAATCTCATGATATTACATGAGATTGCCTCCACCACGAGGACATGGTGGACGGCTACCAATTTCCACAAGGAATGTGGTAGCCGTCCCCCCTTTCCTTATGGGGAGTAATCTCACTGCTAATATCTCCTTAATTGCTTGATATAATTTAGGATTTAATTATATTTGACATGTCAAATATATTTGATTTCAATTAGATTATTAGTTGTTGGTTTTTTACCAACAAAAATCTTGACCATTGGATTGAACATAGCTCAATCTCATCCATTAATTTTATATGTCCTATGGATTGAGATCTCTGGATCCCAAAACCCTATAAATAAGAGTGGCATACAATGCTCTCTAATGCTATGCCTTTGTAGCGCATCTCTCTCTCTCCTCTTCCCACACGTCAACTCTCTCTTCCTCTCTTCTTGGTGGTCGTCCACCAAACCCTAGAGGAGCAAGTCGTCGTCGCCTTCACCACCGCACAACCGCTTTGACGTTCTTTGGATCTCCATATTCTTTGGAGTGCTACGCTCGTAAAGAAGGCATACGATCTCGTATGATGAGATCAGGAGATCACCATGCTTGGATCAACTCGTTGGATTGCGAGGATCATGCGACTCATCCCCACGCTCGCAGGCGTCTTCTCTGACGATCAGACTTGAGATAGGAGGTCTCTTTTTGTAGAGACTCGATCAACCACGCTTTAAGAGGTATTCCTTTATACTTGTTGTGGTTCTAGATGAAATGATCTGAGAATCGTTCTTGGATCATGTGGTTTCATTGCATGAAAAAAATTTTAAATTCCATTGCATAGAACAACAACTACAACTAGTCGTTCTTCATCGTATTCGATATGACGCTCACACTTCCATAATGCACTTGAGGATTATCCCATATCCTCCAGAGAAAAGTAAAGATTTATCTGTTTGCATACTTAGTCTGAAGTATCGATCATAACACATTCCCCCACGAGAGTGTCTGTCTCATCGTCTCGTGTCTGAGTTGGTCCTTGTCTACTTGCAGACTAATAATCAGACTTTGTTAGTGGTCAAAAATGCTGATTGTACCAATCGATAAGAAAAATCTAATTAATCAAAGAAAATCCAACAATTCAGAAGAGAGGGAAAGAGATAGAGAACATGATCATCTCTCTCCTAAATTGATGTTCATTATTTTTTTATCTAGGCACGTGTTCCTGGGTCAAACTCAAGGAGGCAGAAAATCACGCTCAGATCTTTTGAGTGAAGAAAATATTTTTGTGATTTTTATCTTCTTTTCTTTTACGAGAAAAAATCCTTTTGGATGATTTTAATATTCTGTTATTCTTATTTGATTTTTATTTTTTTTCAATTTTTTTTCAAAGTGATATTTTCATATAATTTATCTACAATATAGTATGTAAAGATAATAGAGAGTAAGGTGATACTATATAATAGATGATTCGCTCGAGCAATAGGATATAGAAATAACTCAAAAAAGAACTAAAATAAATCGAAGATCGATGTATAAAAACTCAAAAATAATACGATGAGATTCTTTGAAATCTGATTCAAATAAAAAGTAGAAAAAAATACTGTGATAGAATAATGTCCAAAATATGTCCACAAGTTTCCAAGTAGTCCAAATAGCAATGTAAAAAATACAATAACAAAATAATCGTTTCTTTCAATTAGGTCACTTGTTAGGGTCCTAATTACAATAAAAATAGGAATCATTTACACTTAGGTCCATGTCTAAGGACCTAAATGTAATAAAGCATGCTTCTAGAGGCACAGTTAAACATATGGAGCTTTCGAGGGTTACTTGGAGAATTTCACACCCTTTCGCTGAAGAATAATTACCATTAGATTGGCAGAGTCGATCTGGACCGTCCCTTAGGGACACATGTCAAGAACCTATAAAGTGGCTAATCTAGGTCTGTTCTTCCCCAATTTCCCTCAGGGGACAGTTTCTTCCTTCCCCTCCTATGGCACAACTTGAGTGACCTCTAGCGACTCATGTAGGTCACGATGGGGGCTCTTTCCCCTTCGATCTCTCCTACAACGATGGAAGGTCTAGGATGGCGATGACGAAATCAATGAAAATCAGATGTCAGGGTTCAGAACCTGAAACAAGGCGACACAACTGCTCTGATCACTCGATTTTGTTATTAAAATAACTCCAGATGATAGTCAAGAATCTCCAGAAGTGTATGCAAACCTACAAACAAATTGTAATGCTCAATTCACAGAGGAATCGATCAAAATATTAGGGTTAAGTAGCAATTCAAATATGGTTCCAGGAAATGGATGTAATAGACGAAAATGGGTGAAATTAATTTGAATTGAATGATGGATTGTGAATGAGAGTCAAGGATGATGATTAGAGCTAACTAATTATGGTTTTAATCGACAAATAGAGTCCTAATGATTGAGAAAATCAAATATGTAATGGACGTTTACCTGGGGTTGCAGAATTTAGGACCCTACATATTACAACTCAACGGGACAACAAACCGGAGCTCAACGCATGCAAACGGTGGTGATTTAGGGCCAAGGGTGGCCCTCAAACTTCCTCCGACATCCTTCCACGCGAGGTGGCGGCCAGGCCCTGTCATGATATGAGGTGGTGGTGTACAGTGGTGGAAGGTGGGTCGATGACCAAGTTGTTTCTGGTTGAGGGAGAGTTAAGTGTAACGATGGATCTTTAGTTGATTTTATAGAGGAATTGATGGAGATTGGAGACTAATCCAATGGTGGGCGTTGATGATGGTTTTAGGAGAGTACAATGAAGGGAGGGTATCTTGGTTTGGATATGTAACAAGTGACAAATTTATGTGAACATGGCTGGTTGAAACGAACTCCAAAAGCTTGTTATTGGAGAAGAAGGCCTTAGGTGCTGACATGTGTCAGCACCTGATAGACCAGAATAATAAATACATTAATAAATCGATTATAAATAGAAAAAGGCTTTATTTTAAACATATGTAAACAAGAAATGCGAGTAAATAATTTAGCTAAGTTATTGTATATCTTATTTCTATAAATAATATATATTTTATGAAATATCAATATAATATTAATAAATATATATGTATAGTATATTTAATAAATAGGGTATGTATTTTTAATTCAATCATTTAATAAATAGTTTATAATTTTATATTTTATTAATTTATATAATAATGAATATGAAAGTATGATTTTTTTCTGGATTTTAATAAATTAATTATAAAGAATAATAAATACAAGTATATGCTCTGTAATTCAAATTCATCTATAATTTGGGATATTTTCATGACTTAAAATATTAAACAAGGGTTTAAAATTATGAAGTATTTTATAAATCATCTAAAAGATCAAGAAAATAATTACAAATTATAAAATCTGTGATATTATAAATATTATAATAATAATAAAATAAATAGCCTAGAAACTCAATTGTCATTAGGTCCCAAAATCAAGTTTTTGCAAATGGATAAAATCACCTTCATTAATCATAGAATATTATTTTATGAACTTTAAAGGTTAGTAGAGTGAAATTGGAGTTTGTATGAAGAAGTTATAAGCTTCAGAAGTTGAGAAATTGATTATTTAAAAGTTAGATTTCTTACCATATCTATATGTTGGGATTTGTTTAAGGATTTTTATATTTGTATATACATTTTTAGGAATACACATGAGAAGAGTTTGGTGAAAAGTATGAAAAATGAATTAATAAAATTCATTGAAGTTATGATAAATAATGGATAAATAAGGAATAATGTTCTATTTACAATGGTAGTTATTTTTGTTGTTTTCTTCCTTATCATCCCCGACATTATTGTTTGTTAACCAATCCATGTTGACTTGGTCTCGGGGATTAGGTTATATAAATATATCTTTTTTGCTATATTTATATTTAATTAATGTACAATATATACATATTTACAATCTGCCTTTTTTATTTTCTTTTTTTATTCTTTTATTCATTTACATGATTTTGATGCAAAAAAATGTATTTTTACGAATGAATGCTATTTTTATATGGAATGATATTTAATGCATATTTACATGGAAGGTAAGTGGTTTATGACAAAATATCAGAAGAAAAGTTAATGAATCGTGGATTCAACAACCCCTAAAAATAAGGAAAAAGAAAGAAAGTTAGAATGAATTTGTTCTTTTAAATTAGTTCATGAGAATATACAAAGGACAAAGCATGACCGAGCCATCAACAAGAATTTTGTTGGAGCCTTATATGGGATTAGGATTTTAGTCTCAACCGTCCTCAAGCTCCACAAATCCTTATTCAGGTTCACCTCAACAACCAACTCATATCCACTTAACCATGTCACTAACTCTATTAACCTTGAAATCAATTTGTATATTGTGTGAATTGAGTTAGCTCTTCCTACTTAAATAAGCAAAGAAACAACCTGTCCAAATGATACACTATCATTGGTTCATCATCAAGCTACTCTTTCCTTAAGGAGGGGGTATTTCTTTCTTAGGTCAGGTAGTGTTGTGTCTACAATTGAATAGAGAGAGAATGCCGAAAAATGAGAAAAGAACTGGAGTGTGACCAGTGCAGTCACATCTCCTTGTGAAGCCCAACTGGTGTAGCCAAGTCTCCACTAAGATGTGCAAGATTTTTGGAAGCTTGGACCATTGTGGTTATATTTTTATTTGCTTATTTTTTATAGTATTTCTAATGTTGCTTACAATGCATCAATCTTTTATGCCTCGATGGATATAACATCTTTTCCTTTCGTCCATTTTTTGGGGTCTTGGAAAAACATGTGCAGATCCTTCCATCATCCAAAGCTTTATTTCAATCCCACAACTCCCGTACTTAGTTGTCCGCGCCACTAGACAAGGATGAAAACACACCACTATAATGAACTGCCATTTGCAACCCCATGGATGTCGTGCTAAGTGCAAAGTGCATATGTCCAAATTTGATTCACTGTTGGAGAGTTAAACAGATGACCCCAAGTGTTCTACTTGGGCAAGTTTATGTTGAAATCCGAACACGGTCTCATGGAACCCAATGGTTTAAGTTATAGACTTGAAGAATCTAAATTCCAATTCCAAACTAGGCTCCTTACATTGATAGTCAAAGGTCAAAATCGAGCTCCTTTCTTTAGACTATTCCCTATCTACTCCTTGTTTGGATCGTTTTCCTCCTTCGAGAGTCTCCACCCTTCTTCCACTCCATCCTAGTTTTAGAAAACAAACATATTACGAAAAATGCTAATGCAACCATGTTTTTGTGAAGTACTTTTTTTTCTGAATTTTAGTTATTTTTATGAAATTTAAATATTTCCTTTTTTATGAATATTAGGACTTTGTATTTTTTATGATTTTTTTAAAATTTATTAACAGACATATTTACAAGAATTTTATAAGATAAATTACCAATATTTTATTTGAATTACGTAACTAATGTATTTTCAAATTTTGTATAAAAAGAATTTATATATTAAGTTATTTACACATATTTTAATAAATAAGATTTTAAATAAGTTTTATACATATTAAATACATATTTTAAATAGAAATTTAAATTAGACTTCTAAATAAGTATTTTACAAATATTTTACTTATTTACTAGGATTTTATAAATAATGAATAAATAGATTTGAAATTAACCCTTACCCACTTTTTATGGACTTTGTAGATTTTAAAAATACATAAAAGTAAGACTTATGTACGATAGTATATATACAATATATACGCATCCCCTATATTTATCTTGAGCAATGTCCTCATAGCGTCAAAAGAAAAAAGGAGGACATAGAAGTCAGTCACCCCCTATACTTATGATCTGGTCATCATAAGTATAGCGGAAGACAAAAATGAGGTGGCTGAGGGTAAGGAATATACAAACGAAGGAACGACAAAAGAAGAAGAATAAACAAAGTCAATGAAATCACTCGATCCCCCATATACTTAGGATCCGACATCCTAAGTATAGAAAAGAATGTGGACAAAAATTAAGGACCAGTGATTGGTGTAAAAGAAAGGGAAACAAAAGAAAAGTAAAATGAACAAAATTGAAAAATTCAAACCAATGGACAATCTTCCCCCTATACTTAGGATATATTATCCTAATAATAAAAATGGGTCTAAGAAGAATATACAAGTGATGGTGTACTCCAAAAATGGAATGGCTCACAGGTCTCTGTATAGGAAAAAATGAAGTGGAAGAGTAGTCATGGGTCCTTTATAAAGTAGATCATCTCAACCTTGGTTATACAGAATCGTCTGATGTGCCATGCGTATTGATCCCTGGTTATCCGAGTAGAGCTGCTTTTATAAGTGAACTTTTTGCATTGCATAGGTCTCTCTACTAAAGTATACATCTCTGGAGTCGGGCTACAGAAGTGCCTATGTTAGCAATGTGAGCCTGAGATGAACAATTCCTACAATAAATGTTATTGTAATGTTTGATATATCAATAAAACATATTGGTTTATTTTCACCCCCTATCTAAGATTCAATGAATGAATGCACTATAAGATCCTTTAGTACAATTAGGGTTATGTATCATATCCATCTTGATGATCATACAACTGTTGATTCAATTATTGAATCATAGAGGCCGGTGCATGGATGAATATCTAAAGAGTTGGATTGGGGACTCATCAAGCATTATCAAATAATTGTTAAGAGATGATCTCCAGTCTGAGTAGGTGATGGGAATCCTTTCTTATTTGGATGATATTAGACCGACCTCTTGATGAAGGTCCTATCCATAAGAATAAAGATTCGGAGGTGTCCGATAAGTTAGATCAAAGAGTTGACATTACAAGATCAAGATAACCAAGTTCTATGTTGTATACTATCATGATATAGGCATGCATCCTCTAATCGGAGACAAATGTATTACTACATGTCTATGTATGTATATTTGGCTAACCGATAGGTTGATGGTCTAATAAAGGTCTATACACCAACGAGCTGACATGAATATAAGGGCATATGAGAAATATGATCTCTCAAAGTGATCAGAAGGTTTCACTTGTTGATCGAAAGACATGAGCTCAACTCATGAGGCATTGAGATCGATCAAATTCCATGCATTGTCATCTTGTTTTGGAAGCATGACAAGAATTCTTGGTATGATATATGCTTTTGGAAAGCATATAATCAATACCAACTCACAATGATCGAATGAAAAACTTAATGATAAAACCCTAAAGATGAGAATGTAAAATAATCTATCAGTATGCAGGATGTACAAGTATTAGGAATACCTAAGGGTGATGTGATCATTAATGATTATATATCCCTAATGCTTCCATTCCGAGGGAGTGATGAAACATGTCTGTATTTTAGTGACTCCTCTTAATAGAGAAGTTATTTGATGTTAGTCCAAATGTTGGACATTGATCTGAATGTGATTCAGATGCATTGGGAAGATTAGATCTACGACGGTAATTTAATCACGCATCTATAAGAGGACCCCGAGATCAGGATTTGAGATGTGATCTCAATATCCAAGTTGCTATACGTGGAATGTACAATCGTCCTATACTTGGAGTACAATCGTCCTATCCTTATCTCCAAGTATCTGCGGAGAAAGAATATTATTCTTGAAAGAGATCAAGAATAATTCTATTGTTGAATTATGTATCTGATCATTATGATGTTGATAATTAAATGTGCTTTAATTATCTTGAATAATGTGAATGCGATTCATATTATTTAAATGCATGATAATGATAATTCAAGATAATTTAATGTTATTTAATTATCAAGGATATGAATAATGTGGATCGTGCTATCCATATTATTTATATATATTGCGAATGTGATTTATAATATATTCGAGAGAGCTTATTGTAAATGGTTTCTTCATATTAGTTATTGATGTGAATTGGATTCACATTGGAAAAAATTGGAAATACAATTTACATTTTATTTTTGGTTGTTAATATAATTCACAATTATTAAATGACATCATTACAATATTCACAAAATTAAATTTGAATTTTTTTGTTAATTAATTTAAAACAGAAGTTGTTGTAAATAAATATGAAGGATTGGAGGAGTCACCACCATCCAATTAATGGATGGTGGGCCTCCACCTTTTGACTTTGTCTCAAGGGTGGCGGTGCCTCCCTTTTAAGGAAGGTGGGTGGCTTCACTCCTAATCCTTTTATGCAAGTTAATTTAGTTCAATATAAACTATGTTGATTATTCAATATATATTTAATTTAATCTAATTTAGTTGTTGTTGTGTTTTTACAACAAAATCATATACATTGAATATAAACACAATTCAGTCTCAACCATTGATTTTTGCGTTTCACATGGATGTCATCCATGGACTCCCAAAGTACTATAAAAGAAGAGGCAACCCTAGCTCTTCTTTTACACACAACAATTGAATTATCTCTCTCATTCATTCTTATTCTACATGACCCATATTTATATCTGTTAGTGGCCGTCCACCTTGAACGATATGGGAAAATCCTTAAGCGCATCACAAAAGCATGAGAATCGCATCATATGCGATCGAGAGTGACTAGTTGTACTAGTTTCTCAGAGCAGCAGAATAAAAAAAATTAAAAAGATGAAACCACATGATCCAAGAACACTTCTTGGAACGTTTCATCAAAACCGTGATTAGATATTAATGTTACCTCTTGAAGCGTGGTTTTTATCGAGTATCTAAAGGAAGATACCTCCTGTCTCAAGTTCGATCCGATAGAGGAGACGCATGTGAGCGCATTGATGAAACACATGCTCCTCGTAATCCATGTTGATGATCGAAGTAGTGAATCTCCTGATCTTGTCACACGAGATCCGACGTCTTCTTCCTGAGAGAGGCACACTAAAGGAGATGGAGATCCATGAGCAAACAATCTGGTAGCATAACAACCATGTTGTAGTGATGACGACTCTCTCTAGAGCTCCATGGTGGACAACAACAATAAGAGAGAGAGAGAGACTTAGCATGTAGAGAGAGAGAGGGAGAGATCTTTAGTCGTTGTAATTTGAAGAGCAAGGGTTGCATGTTCTTATATAGTATTTTGGGAGTCCATGGATCTCAATCCATGGAGAACGCACAATCAATGGATGAGATTGATTTGTGATTCTTTCAATTGCCATGATCATGTTGTAAAAACACAACAATAATTAATTTAATTAAAGTAGATATATATTAAATACTCAATATAAATTAATTTAAATTAAATCAATTATACTGGGAGATAATCATCCTACCATAATAAGCGGGGGATGGCCACCCAATACAAGTAGGACTTGGTGACCGTCCACCACCTTCGTTGGTGGATGACAATCTTCTTCCAATTTCATGAGATTACATTATCCCATGAAAATCTCCAATAATTTACAACAAAATTTTTTTTGATTATCTCATAAAAATAAATCCAATTTATTTTGTGAACACTACTATCATGGCAATGGAAATTTGTGAATCACATTCACAACCCAAAATAAAATGTTTATTACATTTTCAATTAATTGTCTAATGTGAATCCAATTCACATAAACATTTAAATTGTATATGTTAATTAGAAATGGCTCTCTCTTATATATTATAAATCACATTTATAATATATATGAATAATATGGATGGTGTTATCCACATTATTCATATCCATGATAACTTATTCATATCCTTGGTAATTAAATCACATTTAATAATCTTGGATCTCTATACTCATGTGCCCAAATAATATGGATCACATTCATGTTATTCACATCTTTGATAATTAAATAACATTTAATTATCTCAGATAACTCCTTATAAGATGAATCAAATTCATATTATTCATGATAATTAAATCACATTTAATTATCCATTTATCAATGCTTTAATATATATTATCAATAATGAAATTATCATTGAACTCTTTCAAGCATAATGTGTTTCCTTTACGGATACTTGGAGATAAGGACACGGTGATTGTACGTTCTATGTATAATGACTTGGATATTGAGATCAGATCTTAAATCCAGATCTTATGGACCTCTTATAGATATTTGATTAAATCAAAACCGTAAATCTAACCTTTTCATTGCATCTAAATCACATTGAGATCACTGTCCAATATTTGGACCAAGATCATATTTCTTCTCTATTGAGAGGAGTCACTAAAATCTAAACACGTTTCATGACTCCATATGAATGGAAGCGTCATGGTTATATAATCGTTTATGATCATATCACCCTCAAGTATTCCTAATACCCGTACATCCTGCATAATGGAAGACCTAGAATAAATCCGAAGTTTTAGATCTCATTTAGACTGTCTCCTTCAAGGTTTTATGAATAAGTTTCTCATTCAATCATTGGGAGTCGATATCGATCATATACTTTCCATTGTATATGATACCTAGGAATTGATCATGTACTTTCCAAAAGTATATATCAAACCTACAAATTCAGTTAAGATTCCAAAGCGAGACGACCACGTACGGAATTTGATCCTTCCCAATACTCTTGAGTGAGCTCATGTCTTTCGATTCAGCAATGAACCTGTGTGATCCCTTTGAGAGATCGTATCACTCATATGCCCTTGTATGCACACCAACACGCCGGTGTATAGACCTTGATTCGGCCATCAACCTATTGGTCTGCCAAATGTACATACTCAAACATATACTAACAAATATGTCTCCGATAAGAGGATGCGTGCCTATATCGTGATAGCATATGACATAGGTCTTTGGTTATCTCGATCTCGTTAAGTCAACTCTTTGACCTAACTAATCTGACACCTCCAAATCTATATTCCTATGCGGAGGACCTTCATCAAGAGGTCGGGCATATATCAACCAAAAGAGAGAGGATTGCCATCTCCTACTAAGGCTGGAGATCATCTCTTAGTAATCATTTACCAAATCTTGATGAGTCCTCAATCTAGCTCTTTAGATATTCATCCAAGCACCAATCTCGATGATTCAACAATTGAATCAACAACTATATAATCGTTAAAATGGACATGGTACATATCCCTAATTGTACTAGTGAACTTTTATGGAAATTAATTAATCTTCATTTCAGATCAGGGAATCATATTTGCAATAACATTTATTTCATAACGAGTCACTGTGGGCTCGCATGTCCAACAATTTCCCACTAGTCCAAAGAGGCATTAATGGTTTAATATTTAAACCCACACTCATGTGGCAATCATAAGCTATTTAATATAGCTTGGTAAGTTGATCAGTCACATTGTTCCCGAGAGACTACGCTAAGTCCTTATATGAAACTTGCATGTCTCCTATGCTCACATCCAATGTGAATGTTGCATCTTATGCAACCAGTACTCAATAAAGAAGTTATAGTGTCTTTGACACTACAACTCAATAATCGTTATAACCAGTATGTAATTTTTATTATCCTTATCAGAATACCTTTATTCATGGAGATCTGTATCTCCTAAGGTATCTGTAGTTAAGACATTTTAGATCACTATCTATAGAGTCTTAAGTTCTTGAAGATAAGACTTAGAGATCACTATCTTGAAAGTCTTGTCCTCTTTGAAAATATTATTATTACTGCAATAAAGTGTTTTATCTACATACTAGGATTAGTACCAGTTACTATTCCCACTGCATGGCAGACATCTTACTCTTGTACACAACTAGCATACACGGAGCATCCTAAAGATGTTGCATTATGGCATGCAGTTTTGGTACTCACATCCTCAACTCTTTGAGGTGCTATCCCTTTATATAGGTAAGTTCCATATCTCAAGGGAAAGAAGCCTTTCTTGGAATTTTCCAGAAAATGGAACATGTCCAAGGTGTACCACCAATGTGACAATCTCAATACCCTCTTTTCTTTGCTTCTGAACAACTTCAGAACTAAGATCTAAGAGGTATCCTTAGATTTTAAAACACTTATTATCATCCTTATATCATTCAAATGATTAGGATATTATCTACATTTAGCACGATGAACACAATGGCACTCCCACTAAGCTTCACATGGTTCATCAAGATTTTATTGAAATCATAACATTTATAATTCCTTCAAATCTATTCCGACTATAAGAAGCTTATTTGGGTCCATAGATGGAGTTCTTTAGCTTGCACATCCTGCTTTCCTCAAATATGAAGCCCTGGGGCTACTTCATATGAATGTCCTCAGAGTGGTATTCATAGAGGAATGCAATATTGACTTCCATCTTGTAGATGTCAAAGTCAAGTTGGGTAGCTATAGTTAGCAACAATCTGATAAGTTTAAGCATGGTCACTGAAGAGAAACTCTCATCACACGTGATGTCTTATCTTCGTGTGTATCTTTTGGATACGAGTCGTGCTCCGAAGGTCTCTACCTTCTCATCAGGACCTCTCTTTCTCTTGAAGATCCATTTACACCTAGTAGGTTTTACCCTTGTCGGTGGATCCTCGAGGGTCCATATACAACACTTGTATATGAAGTCTACTTTAGACTTTATTGCTAACATCCATCTCTCCAAGTCATGATCCTCAGAAGATTCATCAAATGAAGTCAAATTATTGTCAGACTTAACTGACACATGGAATACATCCTCAAACTCATTTGAAGAGGTATGAGTGTTTCATCTTTAGTTATCCTTTCAATTTCTGATTTTAGAAGTCGCATTATCTTCTCAAGATTCAATGAGATACTTAACTTCCCTTTCTTCTTGATTCTCAAGAGAGTCATCCTCTAAGAACCATATCCTTAGAGATGATATCTTTTAAGAATATCAAGGTCATAAAGTAGGTATCCAGTACCATCCTTTATTTTCCTAATTAAGTAGCACTCTCTGGTGCTACATGCCAGCATCTTGCATGGAACCTTATTAAGGATATATATTGTAATATCTACTACATATATAGCTAGAAACTAAGTGGTAATTTTGCTAATATTCATCATTGATCAAAACATGTCACACATGATCCAATTGTATGTCCCCATAACTCTATTGGGTTTAGGTGTATCAAAAGGAATGTGACAGGACTGATATTCCTGTCTCCATAAGGTATTGCTTGAATTAATATAATATGTACTTGCTACCCTGATTAGATCAAATTTCCATCTTCCTTCAGACTTTGGTTTTAAACAAAAAATGAAATCTTTGAACATTTCAATGTTTTCTAAGGCAAAGAGAAGAAGTCTCATATCACAAATAATCATCGAGTGATTCGCATATCATCAATGTTTATTATGATATATAAGATCCATATACATCAATATTTATGAGATCTTGAATAACTTGGCATCTAACATCATCCTAGAGAAGAGTGTATTGGAGATTTTACTTTGAATCTCTATTCATAAGTATGTAAGTTTTGAACCTTTAGACAATCTAAAGTTTTAAATCTTACAAGTCTATCGATCTTAATAATAGACATATGTCTGAGGTTTCATCCAAGATCATAGTCAAAAGATCTTCATCATCCTATTGATCTTTTGAGGTTTAATTTTCACTATTGGAAATGTTAATGACCATTCATTAAATTTCGAATTTAGTAGAGTCCTCAAGATGTCAAACTATTATCTGAAATATGTCCATCATAACTCTTTATGATAGGTCTATTCCACATTTCATGTTTATTTCCAACATTTAGAAATAAACAATAAGCGTATTCTAATATCTAGGTCATAGAGACATTCTAAGACTAAGGACTCTGCCACTGAAAATATGAAGTCTATCTATCTAATAGAGATTGTTGCAATAATTGCATCAATATCAATGTGGATGACTATTAAACCTTAAGATCAAATTTTCCAGTCTTCTAAAACATATGCAACCAATTGCAAATGTCATTAGAAGAATGAGATACAATTATTAGACTTTGATCTTATCCAATATGCAAGTCAATTTCAATTATGATATGTAGATGTATAATTGTGCCTATGTACTATACGAGACCTTATCTAAGGATCCTAGATAGACTTGATAGTCATACTATCAATACATCAACATCTTACAGTATTGGCTTTCATCCAATTCTTTGGATGTCATATGGAAGTCACAGAAGTACAGTCAACTCTTTGACTTTCCTTCTTACTTGGGTCTGACCCATGCTTCCACTGTGCTCCCTTCATCTATAAACAACCATTGCTTAAGACTAAGGATCTCTTATGTCGAATGCAAAATAATTCAATGTAAGAGTATTTCAACATTTAGACATGCTTCATTCAATTTATACATTATGAATATTATGAAGCTTCATGAATGGCTTAAGTATAAACAACAGAATGATGACACTCATCGTTTCTATATATATCTAAACTCTAAAAACTTTGGTTCAAGTAGGTACTCAAGCATTTTTAGTACATCGTCTCTTATAAAGCCACCATTATGCATAATGTAGTGAATCATGCCATACATGAATAAATGTCGAGAGCATATATGTTTGCCAAAACATATTCTTTGGTTTATAAGGATTATTTGACAATTACAATCATCATCGACATGATACTTACAAAGCACACTCGATAAGAGATCAAGACTATAGAGACATACAAACCCTAGGTTGCTGTCATGTTGTCCATTTAGTTGTCATTCCTCATTATTATGAGGAAACTTGTACATTGCAACCACATACATTATGTGTCCAAATACAAGTACAATGTCTTGATCATGGATCAAATCCATGATATTTTACTAGTGATAATTGTGTATAGTATTGAGTAGGTTTAATGAGAATTATCTCAAATAAGATAATTTGCATAAAAATATATACACACACATATTTTACTTTTGATTTAGGAATTTTTATATCAATGTGGTCTTGCCTTGTCAACACTGAAAGTTCATTCCCTTATTCACTTTCATTGTAAGAGATATACTTACCACTATATCTCAAACAAGATCTGGGAACACCTTTCTTATCTTTGTTATATCCCAATAATATGAGAACTTGCAACTTAGATAAAAAGAAGCGGGAGAACATTCCGCCTTTCAAGTCCAACTTGCATTCCCAATTCGGTCTTTAACACCTGAGCGCACCACCCCTAAGGTGATGTTTACCCATCGTTAGTTGAACCAACCGTCAACAAGATTAGAACTCGCTATGCGCAATCCAATATCGCTCCAATAATACGAGGACTCGATATTGGGGTCACTAAGCATATGACCTTACTCTTTAGAGAAGCAAAGAGCCCGATCCAGATGCGCATGTAAGCAGGAGCTGTCACTTCGGACAGGCGTCTCTAATGAATCCATGATTCATTAATATTCTTTCTGCATTTTATCTTAAAACCCTTAACATTTACATGTAGATATCCATTAATTTCCATATTTTAGCAGAACCCTACTCATGAATCAAAATGCACTTTTATGCATTTAAAACATGTAAATAAATAAAAGAATAAAAATAAAGAAAGTAAAAAGATGGCAAATTGTAGATATGTAAATACGTATAATATGACTTGTAAAAATAAATATAGCTTAAAGATATATTTATAACCTAATCCCTGAGACCAAGTCAGCATGGATTGGTCGATAAATAAATAAGTAGGGAGAGATAAACAAAAAGAAAATATTTAAAAATAACTAATTTCACACTCCACGCACTCTTCATTATTTATTCAATAAATATCAAAACATCAACGATTTTAAATTAATTCATATGAATATATTTCTCATCAAACTCTTTTCCTAAATATTTTAAAATGTATAGACAAATACAAAAATAAGTTAAAAATATTACCTTGTATATATGCCAAGAAATCCAACTTATAAATTGTCGAAATCTCAACTTCCGAACATCATAACTTTCTCATTCGAACTCCAATTTCACTCTACTCACTTTTAAAGTTCATAAAATAATATTCTCCAATTAGTGAAGTGATTTCACTAAAATCGAAGTCTGATTGCAAGAAAGTCGATTTTGGGACCTAACCACAATTAGGTTTCCAGGCTATTTATTTTATTTAGAACACACTATTTATTGTTTTAATGATTTTATAATTTTTACTTATTTCCTTGATCTTGTATTTTAACCCTAATTTATTTCATAATTTTTGGAGCTTATTTATTATTTTTTAAATAAATAAAAACCCCTAATTTATAGGTAAATTTGAACTACATCACTTATATCCATATTTATTAATATACTTAAATTAATTTATTAAAATCTACAAAATTTCTTACAAACTTTATTTATTACCTAATAGTCAATAAAATATAAAAAATAGTATATTATTTACTAATTTATTAGAAATCAATTTTCTATTTATCAAGTAGCATTTATATTTCTTTATTAATATAAAATTTATATTCATAATTTCTTTATTATTTATAAAAAATATTTATACCATAATTTAGATAAATTTGTTATTTAAATTTTTCATTTTATACTTTTTAAAATAATCTTATTTACTATTTAATCCCTATTCATTAATCTATTTATTGATTCTGGCCAACTAGGTGTTGACACGTGTCAACACTTAGTTCATCTTCTTCAAGAAGGCAAGGCGTTGGAGTTGTTCTAACAACCCGTCTTTTTCTAATTTTACCTGTCACCTCCTAACTCATTCCTTTGATCCTAACCTTCCAATTCATACTCCTAACCACCTACATCCACGCTGGCCTTAGATCTTCAACTAATTCTTCATCGATCGACCTATAAAAACCTCTCAAATCGCCATTAACCCACTAGCTACTCCTAACTACCCAGTTCCAGCAATCATCTGGCCGACCCCTCTACCTTCCCACCTTGCCCTGGCCACCTGCGATGGTGACAGCACCAAGTAGCCACTGCGCATGGAAGGATGTGCGTCAGAGGATAGTTCTAAGGCCCAAGTTCGCCTTGCATCGCCGCCGCTGCACGCGTCCAGCTCCAGGAAGCTGCCCCATCGAGCAGAAACTAGTGGGATTACATGCCTTATTATTCCTAGGTATCTCTTTTCATCCTTTGATTTCATCGATTTTCCCATCCTATTGGCTTCACTAATCACATAATTAGACTTCTTAATAGTCTTTAGTCAATCTAAAATCAAAATCCATCCTCAATTCGATCTGAATAACAGTCCACCTTGTTCTGTTAGAACTCATTCTAGAACAATATTGGGCATTACAAAATTGTATCATATTCGTGGCCGATTCCCTACGAATCGAGCATATTAATTTTCATTCGTAGGTCTTCTGAGTTTCTGGAGCATCAATCCATTCCTTGGAGTTATTTGCCATCTCCAATTGATAAACTGAGTAGCAGAGCTTCATGCATATCACCAAATCCAAGCCGACCCTAATCAGGATGCTACCATCATCTTCTCTGATTTTCCCTCATCATAGTTAAGCTCGAAGGAGAGAGGAGCTCTCCTTCTAGACTTACAGGTGCTCGTCACCGACTGGCATCGTTGCCGTGTAGCCGGAAGCTAATCGGAGAAAGAATTTGATGTCGTCCGCCTTCAAATGGGGAAGAATCCCCAAGAATAAGCAATAATCGTCTTGCACTACGCATCTTAAATCAACGACTAAGATAGTGCATGCACAATCTAATCTAAGCTGTCAATCAGTGAACCAGTGGAGAATTTACCTCAAAACCCCCAAAAGCTTGAGAATCTCCACCACACACCTGCAAGTTTCTAGATTTGCATTTATGTCCCTGTGCATGGATTTAAATGCAAAACTTTTAGTTTTCATTTCATTTTAGTCCCTGCCAGGGATGTTTTCTTAACAGACCAGTTTATTTTTTCTTGCACTTATACCCTTGTATTCTAGGATAATTTTGGACCTTATTTTGGTTGTATTTTTCTTTGAATTTTATAGGGTAATTACACAACTACCCTAGCAACGTTTCTTGCCATTTTTCACGAATTTTTGTTGCTTATTTTTCTCGCTTTGATTTTTGTAAAGTTCTACTAGTTTTGAGTGTTTTCTTTACTTTTTGTTGTATTTTTCAAGAAGAAAATAAAACCAAGAAATTCTCTTCTTTCCTCGAAATACGCAATACAATTATTCTGCCTCGTCGAATTAGACCCAAGGGAACTTACCTGGTTAAAAATTAGTTTAAAGGATAAAATAGGAGAGAAACTGACTCTTTTTACTTCATTCTTTCTCTCCCTCTCTCCCCTATTTTATTCAGATTTTGTTTAATCAACTCGGGTTTTGGATCCCGAGAAAATTTTCTACATCAACACTTTAATTATTGCTCGCAAAATCTTACTTATAAAATGGCACCGTTGCTGGGGAGGTGTTAGCTATACTTCAGTTTTCGACAACATTTCAAGATTTTTTAATCTTCTTGGTTTTTATGATTTCTAAGTTTTTTTGTTTTTGTTTGATTTGTTTTTACAGCTTTTATAGATTTTCTTCAGCTTTTATGGTTTTCACAGATTTCTTTGATTTTTTTATAGTTTTTGTTTGCTTTATTTTTTACATTTTTGTGTTTGTTTTTATAACGGATTTTGCAGGGTTGCAGTATCAACATGCTTCTTCAGATGCCGAGTCAGTTGAAAGTGCAGAGACCGACTCCTTATCTCACGATTCAGTTGCAGGGGAGCAGAATTAGTTAGAATTTTTTTAGAACTTGTATTATTTTTGTAAAAAAATTAAAAAGAGTACTTGCATGTTTTTCTATTTTTTGTAGAAGGGGGCCCGTATGGGCATACTGACTTGTACCTTCCTCCGTCTCTAAATCAGGGTCTGTTTCACTGAGTGTCGTACACTTAGGGGAGCAGAGCCCCCACTACAGTTTTCTCGCATCATCGGTTTTCAGTGGCTTTTCGTGGCTAGGTTCTTGTTTTGGGTTTTGGTTTTTTTTTCTCTTCTTGTCCCTACATAGTTAGTTTTAGATCTCATGGCCTAGGTGCGTGCTTATTTAGGATAAAAAAATCGTTAGACGTGTTTGAAAAATATGCAAAAAAGATAAAACCGGAAAAAAATAAAATCGAGACTGCTAAAATATTTGGCATAAAAACAAACATAAAGGATCAATTGTTTTGGGAGAGAAACCCCCAACACATGAATTGCAGGTACATTTTCCAGATCGGTGAGTGAGGGATAGCACTTAAGGTTAGAACCAGAGTCTGAGTTTCTTTAAATATACTACTTAGTCCACACATTTAATCATTGTTCCCCAGTGGGGACTCTCAAGTAGACGGAAACGGTCTGGGTTTCCTTAGCAGAGTGGGAGGTTTAGAGGACACCGCAATTGCACGGTCCTCAAGTTACATGGGTAGCCGGAAACAGTCCGTACTTACTCCCATACTTGCTGAGAATAGGTGATCTACTGTAAGGATACGAGGCAATGTTTCGGGGAAATTTCGGGAATCTATCAGCTCACGATAAATATATGATAAGACATGTTTACCAAAGGACCCTAAAACCAATAAGATAAACAACCGAACTTTTACGATCATCACTGGGTTGTGTTGCTGAATCTGAAGTTGCTTTGTGTTTGCTTGCGATGTTTGTATTACCGCATCCTATATGCCTTCACACGCTATCTTGTGATTTGACATCATGAGCTCCCGATATCTTCTTGACATCAAAGATGATGACTCGACGTCTTTTTCGCTCAGACTCCGTGAGCTCTTGACGATTCACCATCCTTCGTACTTCTTCACAGATTAGGGATGACCATCTTCCAAAGTCGATCCCATCTAATCATGAGGAGAGTCACACCCTGACTCCCTTGCCTCGTAGACCTTATTTCGAGGCAGACCCCTGCCTCAAATTATAGTCTATTTCTCATGCACCTTTTTCACTGAGCTATTATGAGACTTTTTCCTTCACAAAAGATACGAAGAAAATGGTTCGAGGGAAGGGACCAGTCGAGGACCGACCAGCTGAGGATCGATCAATTGGGGACCACATATAGATGGAAGACCATATTCTGCCACACATTGCCACAAAGATTCTAGAAACACTACAACAGATGAACCTACAGATCAAAGATCAGTTTAGAGTCCAGAATGAGCTGCGAGCTGAGATAGCAGCGCTAAGAGAAGGAGCTGGGATTCCACCACCGCCTGCCGTGGTTCCAGCAACATTGAGAGATGAGTATGACCCAGGAGCCAGGACGCTACATCATTGGATTCGTTTAACACCGAATCAAGGGACATACAAATTATAACCGTCCTTCATATCTTTGCTTCCCAAATTCTATGGGAATGCCACAAAGGAGATGTTTACCTTTCTACAGCAGTTCGAAATGATTTGCGGTACAACTTGCTATCCAGGTG
Source organism: Ottelia alismoides (assembly GCA_037367405.1). NCBI lineage: Eukaryota > Viridiplantae > Streptophyta > Magnoliopsida > Alismatales > Hydrocharitaceae > Ottelia > Ottelia alismoides. The sequence goes on along the minus strand of JAZKJV010008779.1, from coordinate 26,356 downwards.
TTATGCAGGAGGTTGTTCACCTCAAAGCCTTCCCCTTCACCTTAGTAGATAAGGCACTCTACTAGATTAGTCATTTAGGGAGAGATATCTCAATGTGGGATGATCTGAAATCCACATTCCTATGTAAATCTTTTTCTTTAGGACAGACGAATATGATGAGGAGACAAATCTCCAATTTCATTTAGTTGCCGAATGAATCATTCCACGAGGCATGGGATCGATTCAAGTACCTTACTGTGAGATGCCCTCATCATGAGATACCTTTGAAGGTGCTAGTACAAAATTACTTCTAAGGACTTCAACCAAATGTCCAGAGCATTATAAGCACCACATGTGGCGGCAGTTATCTGAATCAGGATGTCGAGTCTGTCTGGTCCATCTTTGAGGGGATGACATAGAACTCGCGAGTCGTTGACTCTACTTGAGTATTCCAGAAGGCCCAGCAGCCGCCACATCACCGAGAGCGTCAAACGGTGGCGAATATTTCAGATTCTGAATCAAATACCAACATGGGATCCATTAGTGAGAAATTGACATTGGTAGATGTGATTCAGATGCAAGTTCGGGATCTGCAACCACTACAAGAGTTGGAGAAACTCTCATCACTTCCTCAGCAGCTAAGTGATTTGACAAAGAAGGTGTCATACTTACAGCTTCAGTACTAGCAGTCACTCTTCTTCAACTTCTCAAACTGTTCGGAGATCCTTACCCGCTCCTCCTACCTGATAGATTCACATTGTCCAGAGCGAGCCGGTTCAGCCTACTGAGACTCCGCAGATTGATTGGCATGAGGACCCGTCCTATGATGATCCGAGCCAGATCACCAACCCTAGAAATGATGATGTTAAGCCACAAGCCACTCTTGAGATCAACGGGATATGGTACGCTCAGATTCAGCCGTCATCACATTATAATCCTCAGAGTGTATACCAGCAGAAGCCGCAACACTACAACCATCCGTAACATGGAGGCCCGCATTTTCAACACCGCCATAATTATACGTCGCAGCAGTTTCACCAGCACGCCTATCATAGACCACATTCTTTTACCAACCTGCTTTGCATTCACAATCATATCATTACCACTAGCAGCAACAGTCTTCATACACACCTTAGAGATCTCCTCAACCATATGCTCCGCAGCAACACAGTCTGAGACAAGAGAGAATAGAGTGTCAGGGTTACCGCACTAAGGCTAAGGTATCTTTGCAAGCCTTGGCACTGAATCAGATCATGGACATGATGAGAACGCTCCAGACCGCACACAAGATGGAGATGGAGCGGGTTAACCATCGTCTGGATGAGTTAACCGTGCTCAAGGCCACTCTCTTAGCCCAGCCTCATATGAACCTGAACAACAAGAGGAGGCACCCAGATCTGGTAGACAACATGACATGTACGATCTCCTTTCCCGAATTCTTATCTAACTCCATTTATCTCAAGAGCGGTAGATCACCACAAGAACCAGATTGGGAAGAGGAGAAGACACATGATGAGGTGCGAGAGCTGATCCATGATACATTTCTTGATGCTAAGGAGGAGGACCGCAATGATGATGACAATCAACAGCTTGACGATCAGATAGAGTGGAGCGATAACGAGACCGTTGACATGGATTTAGGTGAATCAGATGATGATACCATGCCAGGCCATGTAGACACTCCTGAAGCTGATGTTTCTTTTCCTGTTTTAGAGAGTTTTGTAGACAATTCTAAGACTCTTGATGTACAAGCTAATCCCGATTTTAAAATAAAAGAGAATTTTGTTGTACCTGAGCTTGTTCCTTTTCCTGATGCTTTGTATGGAAAAGGAAAGAGTAAAACCAAAAATAATGTTGTGACTCCTGAGACTGAGTGGCTATTAAAAGATCACATCTTTCTGAAGATTCCACTCCATGATGCCTAGGATCACTTCCCTATGCTCAAGCAACAACTGAAGAATAGATGTAGCACGTATAGGAAGAAAAAATCACGAATAGAGAAGCATGCCTTGACCAAGGCCACATCCCTCATTATTCAGAATAGATTACCAAAGAAGAAGAAGAAGGATTCATGTGCACATCATGTCAAGTGCAAGATTTCAAAAGCCATATTAGATAATGATTCCTCTATCAATCTCTTACCTTCTTGTTTACTCGACAAGCTCGAGTTAGGTCCTCTTCACAAATTCAGCTCGATACTTTAATTTGCTAATAGATCCTTAAAGAGACCTAGGGGCATTTTGAGGAACATTATCGTAACCGTGCATGGCTTGCAATTCCCAATGGACTTTACTATACTGGAGATGGATTTCCCTACATAGTTACACCTTACCCAGATCAGTCTTGGGAGGCCTTTCTTGGAGACCACGAAGACACTCTTCAATTATGATACCGGGAAGGTATCATTTCATGCTGAGGGCGAGAAGATACATATAGAGATGGTGAGAGAATCACATGCATCCATTGCCGCATCTAAAACTAGTAAAGATGCCTTTAGTTCTTTAACCACATGTGATTACATGTATGAGGTTCTCCTTGATGACCTTGAGAGGTATCAAGTAGAGACCCAGGATATCTTAGCAGAGGACGGGTCCGAGACTATAACTGGCAGTTCTTCTGATGGTACCCTTTATTTCAGCATGGATGGTGATGATCACATGGAGTAGAGAACTGATAATTTTATTGCAGATATTTTAGATTCATAGAATTTACACAATTCCTACACCCTAGATGTTCAGAGACTGAGTTCCATTTAGATGAGTTATTCTCCTCTAGTCATTCTGAGGATGAGCACGGTAGTGAGTCAGATGATGTTTTAGACATCTTCTGTAGTCCGACTCTAGAGCAGATTGAGATGGTGGATAATCATAATGCAGACACATCTACGAGCAGCCAAGATCCCATCACACAAACATATGATGTTACAACAGAACGAGTTCTTACCTTGACAGAACTGAAGACCATGCCACCAAACATGAAATATGCTTTCCTTGCGGGTCCACACTGAAGGTTTTCGGTCATTATCGACGTATATTTGATCGAAGAGAAAGAATCCCTTCTGATGGAGATTATTGAAAGAAACCGTAAGGTTATTGTGTGGATTGTATTCGATCTCCACAGGATAAATCTTGCTTTGTGTTCTCACCATATCTATCTTGATCATGACAACATACCTTCCAGAGAGTTTCATCGTAGGCTGAATCCCGTCTTACGTGATGTTTTCAAGAAAGAGATCACAAAATGGTGCGACGTAGGGTTTATTTATCCTATCTCCAACTCTGAATGGGTTATCCTATTACTTGTTTTCTCGAAAAAGTCAAGAAATCATATGGTTAAGAATGAGAGTGGAGAAAAGATTCCAAAGAGAGTAACCACGTCATGGTGGGTGTGCATTGATTACAGGAAATTGAATGTCACGATGAAGAAGGACAACTTCCTATTGCCTTTTATAGACCAAGTTATAGAGAGGATGGCAGGGAAGGAGTACTTCTATTTCCTTGACAGTTACTTCGGATACAACCAGGTTACAATTGCTCTTGAAGATTAGGAGAAGACCACCTTCACATGTCCCTTCGACACGTATGCTTTTAAACGGATGCCCATTGGATTGTGTAATGCCCCCGCTACATTGTAGAGGTGCATGCTTGCCATCTTTGCGGACATGGTTGGTGACTTTCTCAAGGTCTTTATGGATGATTTTTCAGTCTACGGTGAGTCCTTTGATGATTGTTTAGCGCACTTAGACTAGTTTCTTCAGAAATGATGTGAGGTAGATGTCGATTTATCTTGGGAAAAGAGCCATTTTATGATTACAAATGCGATCATGTTGAGGCATGTCATCTCTAAGCAAGGCATAGAGGTTGACCCAACCAAGGTGGATCTCATCAAATGTCTCGAACCACCGTCCAACATTAAGCAGTTGCGGTGTTTTCTTGGGCATGTCAGCTTTTACCAATGGTTCTTCTTGGATTTTTCTAAGATTGGTCGACCGTTAAGTGAACTATTAGGTAATGACACTGAGTTTTTGTTAGATGACAAATGTCTTAGTGCCTTCCCCACAATAAAAGAGATGATTACCAGTGCTCCTGTCCTACAGCCACCTGATTGGTCTCTGCCCTTTGAGATCATGACTGGTGCTTCATATTTTGCAGTAGGGGCTGTATTAGGATAGCGGAGGAACGGAATTCTAATTGCTATACACGATGCCAGCCACATTTTAGATGACTGATGAATCTCAGATTCATCTATCTAAATCTCATTTATTAAGCTCAGATCCCTCAAAATCATCAGCATTTCTGCATTTATTCTGCATAATTAGCATACATGCATGTTTTCATAAGAATACCATTTTAGCACAAATTTCTACACAAAATAAGAAGCCAAAAATCCAAGCTAAAAATGACCTGTAAATAGCCTAACTTCCCGGATTTTTAACTCATTCATGTTGACTCCGAATAAACCAAAACCACCTCCACTGTGTACATATCACTCACAAGAATAAATGAAAAATACAAAAAAATAATTAACCCAAATAAGTGGACCAAAAACCCAAACCCTATTTTTATGATTCCCAGACTAAAAACCCCCTATCTTCCTCATCCGGAGTTCGTTTTAATCCTACTCACTTTTGAACTAATGTACATTCAATTACCTTCAAAACAAGACCAAGTTCAAGTGAATCGGAGCTCATATGTGAAATTTGAGTTTTGGGCCTCTTTTGTACATTGTGTATTTTAACGGTTTTCGACCAGATATTTTATGTACATATTTTCTTAATTAATAAAAATCAAAAAAAATAGATTAGTATGTATTTATTTATATTTGATTTTTCCACATTTTTTCCAGCTTTTTTATCTGTTTAAAAATGATAAAAAAATTACAAAACCAAAAAATATAGGTATTCTATGTATATAGGATACCCCAAAAATTCACTTTGTGGTTTTGATCGATTTTGTTTTTGATGTCCTCATGAAAGTTGTAGATCTCATCGAGACGAGCATTTTTTGTGAAGGAACGTTTTCGATCCAAGATCTTTTGCTATTTATTTTGCATATTACAAAAATCTTTATTCTTCAATTTTTCTGGTGCTGACACGTGGCAGCCTCAGGGGCCGCAACGTGTCAGCCATTTTTGGCCTTTTTATAGATTCATCTTTAAAAAAAATTAAAAAGGCACCGCACGTGCGTCGCACGTGCATCCCAGGCACGTGCTACGCACGTGCCCCGCTACCTCCCACTTTCAGCCCCACGTCGCACAATCACGACCGTTCAATCTTGCTTGATCGAACGGCGTCTGCTCGTCTTCAACCTCCCAGTGCCTCCCCGATTTCTCCGCCATTGACATAACCAATCGCCGCTCCCGCAACCGCTCCGCGTCTCTCGCCGCCAACAGCCTCTACATCTCTCGCGGCCCTCCATCGCCGGCTTCTACCCTCTCCGCTATTTAAAGAACACGGCTACACTCGACTCCTCCATCCGTCGATTCCTCGTCGAAGAGTACCTCCATTGGTCGTGACAACTGGGAGACATCCATCGCCTGTGTGATCCGAGGTTTCATAATCTCATCGTAGCCCTGCCCTCCGCAGCTCCTCCGCTCTAGCGTGCACCGCCGTCGAGCCCATCCTCCTCCAAGTATACACTCTGCTACTATGCATCACCGTCTTCTCTCGACATCACCTTGATCACTTCACTTCTCCGCCTCCACTTCGATTCGAATCATCATCCTTGTCACTTCTCCTCTCCTCGATCACATCTCAGCCGCGCGTCACTGCCATCGCCATCAACGCCTCCGTTTTCACCACCGCCCTAACCTTCATCGGTGACCCTCCAGCAAGCAAACGTCTCTACCTGCACCGCCAAGATCCTCTCGTGATCACAAACGCTGCAACACCGCAATGAGCATCTCTGATAAACATCACCATGCTACCTCTCCTCCGACGACCCTTGGCCATGTGTCGGTCGTTACCAGTCGTCCAATCAGCCTGCATCCTCCATCAACTCCGTTGACACCTCGACCGCCCTCACCGCCATCTAATCAAGGAGAGCCCTAATCTTGTCGTTCGATAAGCATCGTTCGTCAGCCGTTTGATCCCATCCGCATCGACGGCCTTGATCCACTCCGAAGCTTACTCCGAACCAAGTATCTGAGCTAGAGCCTCGGGCTCAACCCGAAGCACACGAAGGCACCACGTGGAGCCCTCGCCCCCAGCCTTCAGCCGAACCTCTTAAGCACATGGTCTGCACGTGAGCCTCATGGAGAATTGCAGAAGACCCCCTGGTGTTTCTCTGATTTGCGCGCCATCCCCCGTCGACCAGGGTTCACGTGCATCGCACGTGACCTCTGGCAATTTTGCAAGAAGTACCCCCCCCCCCAGAAATGGTAATTACCAATCAGTTCCCCCTGCATTTATTTTTATATTTATTTATTGTAGATATACCCATGTGTTCTCCAGTAATTTTGAACCTCTACATGATATTATTTTATCATTCAAAAATAACATGATGTTTATCTTTTAATTCTCTACAGTTTGAGATATTGTGGACATTTTTGTAATTGATGGTTAATTAATAAATAATTGTTTTGTGGAAAATTGCATATTTTACCCAGTTTGTGCCCTGAAATTTGTATTTGATTAATTGCTCTAATAATTCTTGAAAAATCATCTATTGCAGATTTAATTGTGCTTGAGATTGTGCCCAAAAAGATTTGCATTAGCATGCATAATTTGCCTTGTAAAAATCATTTTGCATATTTCATTGTTTGGTTTTTTAATATGTACTAGATCTCACATTTTCAAGGTTTAGGATTTTTCTGGGGTCCATCACCTAGTGATAGATCTTAGATAATTTTATCCCTTGAAAACAAGTAGTTTAATTATTTATTATAATTAAATATTGAAATTCACTCTATTTGTATTTAAAAATTCATAAAAAATTCATATTGCATCCAAAAATTCAAAAAAAATACAGTGTATTCATTTCATCATATTTTGCATCGTGGCCAAGTTTTATATTTTTCGGACATCATTTGAATGTATTTGACATTTTAGTTCCTAAAATAGGCCAAATTCGCATCTTTTATTGAATAAAAAATTACAAAAAAAGATCGCCTCAAAAACTCCGCACGAATTTTGATAGACATAATTATAGGTTGTTCCTTTGCCTCCTTGTTTTCGATCTTCGGACTTGCCCAAGTAAAATAAACATAAAACCACACGATTGAAATTGAATATTTGTGGTTATTTTCTTGGCCGATTCTGATTGCCGCCAACAACGAACGACAAAATCAAATAATCATTTTTTAGCATAAACAAAATACAACCTATCTTTCTATACAAGCGGATTTCGGACTTGTCAATGACGCTCAACGGAATTATACAGTGACCAAGAAAAAGATGTTGGCAGTGGTATTTGTTATGGACAAATTCGGATCATATCTTTTTGGCTTGAAAATTACAATGCATATAGTTCATTCGGCTATCCTATTTTTGATGGAGAAGAAGGATGCTAAGGCACGCCTTATTAGATGGATTATTTTACTTCAGGAATTTGATTTATACATTAGAGATAAACCTAGAGTAAAGAACGTGGTAGCTGATAACCTCTCCCGATTACTGATAGATCATCCTTTAGATTAGTACACGATGGAGATTGCAGAGAGATTTCCTAACGAGAGTATCTATGCAGTTATAGAGCTTCCATGGTATGCAAACATAGTGAACTTTCTGGCTACACAGAAGAGTCCATAGGGTTGGCTGAAAGACCAAGTCGACAGGCTCATTTCCGAGGCATGATACTACCACCGAAAAGATTCGATTCTTTTTCATGAGGGACCAGATTGTGTTTACAGGCGATGTATTCCTTAGGGGGAATACAATAGTATCCTCACTCTATGCCATTCCTTAGAGGCAGGAGGACTTCATTCAGAGAAGAGGACAATACATAAGGTACTTCAGAGCGGATTTTGGTGGCTGACTCTTTTTAGAGATGCTTGCACATTCGTGAAGAGTTTCCCGGATTGTTAGAAAGCCGTAGGGACAGTCGGTGCAAGAGATGCGATGCCTATGCACCCTTTTATCATTTGCGAGATCTTTGACACACGGGGCATAGATTTTATGGGACAGTTTTCCTCTAGCAATGGCTTTGAGTAAATTCTTCTCGCTAAAGATTATGTTAGTAGATGGTGGAGGCTACACCAGTACGAACCGTTGACAACAAGAAAATGTGTAGGTTCCTGAGGGAACACATTATTTCATGGTTTGGTATTCCACGTATTGTCATTTCAGATGGGGTTAGCCATTTCATTAATAAATAGGTAAAAAAGCTAGTGATAAACTATGGCATTGATCATAGAGTATCTTCTCCTTACCACCCATAAACGATCGACATGGTTGAAGTCTCAAATAGGGAGGTGAAATCCATTATTCAGAAATTAGTACGACCGGATAGGAAGAACTGGTCATAGCTTCTAGACTAGGTTGTTTGGGCATAACATACTGCGTATAAGACTCCCTTAGGAACTTCAACGTTCAGACTAGTTTATGGGAAGCCATGCCATTTGCCTATAGAGATCATGCACAAATCCGAATGGGCCATCAGAGAGATTTCCTTAGAGATGCAGAAATCAGAAGCCAAGAGGAAGCTGGATCTGAATGAGCTAGTAGAGATTCGAAATTAGGCATACGAGAACACCCTTATGTATAAGGACAAAGTGAAGAGATGGCTTGATAGTCATATTCAGCACAAGATCTTTGTTATTGGGCAGAAAGTATGGTTGTTCAATGCACGACTGAGAATTTTTCTTGGCAAAGTGCAGAGGAAGTGGGAAAGACTGTACATAGTCAGAACGGTGCATGACAATGGTAGTATTGCTATATCAGATATGTCACCTGGTGCAAAGCCATTCGTAGTGATGGGAAGATGCTGAAGCACTTCGTGGAGACTACTCATCATCTATCCCTAGTTGAAGTGATCTACTTCGTATAAGATGCATGACTACTCTTTCACTTCATTGCATCCTATACAGAGACTTGTGAGCCATGCGTTTTTCTTGGAGTACACACCTGTATATCCTTCGTAGACCACAATCGTCCACATTTTTTGTTCGTCTTATATGCTTAGGATACCAGATCCTAAGTATTAGGGCGACCGACTGCCCGCTGATTCTCACCTTTCGATTTTTATCTTTTTACATTTCTTTTGTATATCCTTTCTTTTACTCTAATCACTAGTCTCTAATTTTTTGTCCACACTCTTTTCTATACATAGGATGCCTTATCCTAAGTATAGGGGGAACCGAGTGATTTCCTTGATTTCATTTTTCTTTCTCCTTTTGTTACTTCGTTTGTATATTCCTTTTCCTCAGTCACCTCATTTTTTTTCTTCCACTATACTTACGATGACCTGATCGTAATTATAGGGGGGGGATGGACTGACTTCTATTCTTTTCTTCTTTTTTCAGCCACTTTTTCTCAGCACGAGTTATGTCCTCCTTTTTCTCTTTTGACGCTACACAGACATAGCACAAGCTAAGTATAGTGGTGCATATATATTGTATATATATACTTTTGTCCATAACTCCTACTTTTATGTATTTTCTAAATCTAAAAAATTAATAAAAAGCGTGTGAGGGTTAATTTAAAATCCACATATTTATTTAGTTATTTATTATTTATAAAATCCTTGTAAATAATGAAAATATGCCTAAAATCCTCATATAAAATTCTTAATTTAAAATATGTATTTAAAATATGTATTTAAAATTTGTATAATACTTACTTAGAATCCTATTTATTAAAATATGTGTAAATTTCATTTAATCCATGTAAAATTCTGTATATAAAATTTGTAGAATACATTAATTATTTAATCTAAATAAAATATGGGTAATTTATTGTGTAAAATTCATGTACATAAATTTGTCTATAAAAATGGGAAAAATCCATAAAAAATGCAAAGTCTAAAATTCATAAAATTACAAAATCCTTAAAATCCATAAAAGAGTAAAATTCAGAAAATATACTTCACAAAAACATGGATGCATTTGCAGTAGCAGTTTTTCAGATTAAGTTTGATTTCTAGAACTAAAGATTGGAAAAAGTCTAAAGGATGAAGCTTGATTACGACCTTTAACTTTCATTTTTAGGAGCCTAGTTAGGAATTGGAATTTAGACTCTTCAGGTCTTTAACTTAAATTTTTGGGTTTCATGAGATCGTGTTTGGGAGGTCAAAGTGCCTAAGTAGAACACTTGGTGTCATCCATTTAACTCTTCATCAGTGAACCAGTTTTGGACACATGCACTTTGCACTTAGCTCGACATGCATGGAATTGCGAAGGGAAATCCATTTTAGTGGTGCATTTTCATCCTTGTCTAGTGGCGTTGGAATCTAAAGATGAGAGAGATTGGGGTTGCAATACTAGCTTCGGATGAGGGAAGGATCTACTGGCACAATTTTTCCAAGACCTCAAAAATTGGATAGAATGAAAAGATGTTATATTTGTTGAGGTACAAAAAAATTGATGTAGTGCAAGCAACATTACAAAGCCAATTCAAAGAAGAAGCCGCCAAATAAAAATATGGCCACAATGGTCCGAGCATCCACCAAAAACCTGCATGTCTTAGTGGAGACTTAGCTATACCGGATAGGCTTCACAAGGAGAAGCTACACTCGTCACATTCCAGTTCTTTTCTCATTTTTCTACTTTATCTCTGTATTCGATTGTGGACATGTCATGACCAGACCTTGGAAGAGAATACCTCCCTCCTCGAGGAAAGAGTAGCTGGATGAGGAACCAATGGGAGTGTATTATTGGGATGGGCAGTTTCTTTGTTTCTTTCAAGCGGGAAGAGCTAAAACAATCCACACACCGTACAAATTGACTTCAAGGTTGATAGAGTTAGCGATATGAATGAGTAGATCTGAACTGGCTGTTGAGGTGGACCTAAATAAGGATTTGTGGAACTTGAGGACTATTGAGACTAAAATCCTAATCCTAGTTAAGGCTCCAATAAAATGCTTGTTTCAGGTCCGATCAAGATCTATCCTTTCTTCGTTCTCATGAAATGATTTAGGAAAATAAATTCATTCTAACCTTCTTTCTTTTTCCCTTATTTTTCAAATAAGTGTTTGCTAAGGGACTAGCAAGGTTTAATTATAGGGGATTGATGAATCTATGATTCATGAACATTCTTTCTACATTTTGTCTTAAAACCCTTAACAAATACATGTAAATATTCACTAGTTTCCATATTTTAGCAAAACCTTACTCATGAATACACATGCACTTTAATGCATTAAAAACAAGTAAATAAATAAAAGAATAAAAATAAAGAAAATAAAAAGAAGGCAAATTGTAGATATGTATATGTGTACAATATGACTTGTAAAAATAAATATAGACGAAAGATATATTTATAACCTAATCCTAGAGACCAAGTTAGTATGGATTGCTCGAAAAATAAATAAGTAGGGGGAGATAAGAAAGAAAATAAATAAAAATAACTAATTTCACACTCCACACACTCTTCATTATTTATTCAATAAATATCAAATTTTTAATGGTTTTTAATTAATTCATATGAACATATTTTTCACCAAACTCTTTTCCTAATTATTTCTAAAAATGCCAAGAAATCCAACTTGTAAATTGTCAAAATCTAAACTTCCAAACATCATAACTTTCTCAAACGAACTCCAATTTCACTCTACTCACCTTTAAATTCAAAAAATAATATTTTCTAATTAATGAAGGTGATTTCATTAAAATCTGAGTCCATTTGTGAAAAAGTTAGTTTTGGGACCTAACCACAAATGGGTTTCTGGGCTATTTATTATATTTAGAACACATTATTTATCATTTTAATGATTTTATAATTTTTAATTATTTTCTTAAGTTGTATTTTAATCTTAATTTATTTTATAAATTTTGGAGCTTATTTATAATTTTAAATAAATTAAAAACCCTAATTTATAGGTAAATTTGAACTACATCTCTTATATCCATATTTACTAATAAATAAATTAATTTATTAAAATCTATAAAAAAAATCGTACATACTTTATTTATTACCCTAATAATTAATAAAACATAAAAATGGTATATTATTTATTAATTTATTAAAAATGAATTATCTATTTACCAAGTAGCATTTATATTTCCTTATTAATATAAATTATATATTTCATAATCTATTTATTATTTATAAAAAGTATTTATACCATAATTTAGATAAATTTATTTTTTACTTTTTTATTTTTATACCTATTTAAAATAACACCTAGTTCATCTTCTTCAAGAAGGCAGGACGTTGTAGCTATTTTAAGAACCCGACTTTGTCTAATTTTACCTGTCATCTCCTAACTCCTTCCTTTGGTCCTAACCTTCCAATCCCTACTGCTAACCACCTACATTCATATTAGACTTATATATTCAACTAACTCTTCATCGATCGACCTATAAAAACCTCTCAAATCGCCATTAACCCACTTACTACTCCTAACTACCCAGTTCCAGCAATCATCTGGCCGACCCGTCCACCTTCCCGCCTTGCCACTGCCACCTGCGGTGGTGACAACACCTAGTAGCCTCTCTATGTGGAAGAAGGTGCGTTGGAGGATAGTTCTAAGGACAAAGTTCGCCTTGCATTGCCGCCGTGGCGCACGTCCAGCTCTAAGAAGCCAGCCCATCAAGCAGAAACCCATGGGGTTATATACGCTACTATTCCAAGGTATCTCTTTTCGTCCTCTGATTTCATCGATTTTCACATCCTATTAGCTTCACTAATCACTTAATTAGACTTATTAATAATCTTTAGTCAATCAAAAATCAAAATCCATCCTAAGTTCGATCTGAATAACATTCCACCTTGTTCTGTTATAACTCTTTCTGGAACAATATTGGGCATTGCAAAATTGTATCATATTCATGGTTGATTCCCTACGAATTGAGCAAAATAATTTTCATTCGTAGGTCTTCCTAGTTTCCAGAGCATCAATCCATTCCTTGGAGTTATTTGCCATCTCCAATTGGTCAACTGAGCAACAGAGCTTCATGTAGATCTCCAAATCCTAGCTGACCCTCATCAGGATGCTGCAATCATCTTCTCCGATTTTCCCTCGTCGTAGGTGAGCTCAAAGAAGAGAGGAGCTTTCCTTCCTGCCCTATAGGTGCTCGCCAAGAAATGGCATCATCACCGTGAAGATGGAAGCTAATCGGAGACGAATACGTTGTCGTCTGCCTTCAGTTGGGGAAGAACCGCCACGAACATGCGGATTATAGTCTTGCGCCACATGTTTTAAATCAACAGCTCAGATAGCGCATGCACAATCTAATCTAAGTTGTGGATCAGCGAACTGGTGGAGAATTTAACTCATAAACCCGCCAAAGCTTCAGAATCACAACCGCGCTCCAGCAAGTTTCCATATTTGCATTTTGGTCCCCTCATAGGGACCTAAATGCAATACTTTTAGTTTCCATTTAATCCCTATCAGGGACCTTTTTGTAACAGACTGGTTTAGTTTTTCTTGCACTTATACCCTTGTATTCTAGGATAATTTTGGAACTTATTTTGGCCATATTTTTCTTCGAATTTTCTATGGTAGTTACACAACTACACTAGCAATACTTCTTGGTATTTTTTGCAGAATTTTGATGCTTATTTTCCTCTCTTTGATGTTTGTAAAGTTGTGCTAGTTTTTGAGTGCTTTCTTATCTTTTTGTTGTATTTTTCAAGAAGAAAATAAAATCCCGAAGTTCTCTTCTTTCCACGAAAGCCACAATATAGTTATTCTGCCTCCTTGAGTTTGACCCAGGGGAACTTACCTTGTTAATATTTAGTTTAAATGATAAAATAGGAGAGAAATCGATTATTTTTACTTCATTCTTTCTCTCTCTCTTTCTCCTATTTTATCTGGATTTTGTTTGATCAACTAGGTTTTTGGATCTCGAGCGATTTTCCTACATTGACACTTTAATTATCTCTTACAAAATCCTAGTTATCAGTCTCCTACATATAGTCCCTCGCGATGGAACCCTTCACCTTGATGAAAGACCATGGATGAAGCTTATGTGATGCTTCATATCATGTTCAAATTATTATTAATTATTATGAATCCTATTCACATAATTAATTCTTCCAAGGGAAATACTACTCTATTCATAATAGAGTGTAATTGGATCTAATTTATTTAATCATATTAAACCGATTATTATTCCAATCAACCAACCAATAAATAATTTCTAATTATTACTTGAAGGACAGTATAATCTCAAAATACACATTATTAGAATTGTATAATTAGAAAAAAACATCATGCGCTTCAAGCATTATCCTTTACTTAACCGCTATCATGGCCACTACCGATGAGAGTGGAACAGACCGCTCACAGAGCAACCTGCTACACCAACCTGCTGACCTGAGGTGGATATGAAGTCTAATCGGGGATCGATGGGGTAGTATGATGTGGCTCGGGTCTTATTGCGGTTTTAGAAATGAAAGTGTTGTCGGTGTAGAAAACCGCAAAGAGATTCTAGTCGATTAAACAAAGATTGATTTTTTTAAGAAAAACCTTACACTATTTATTTAGCCAGGTAAGTGTGCCTGGGTCAAACTCAAGGAGACAGAATAGGATATTTTGATTTTTTTATGTGAAAATATTTTTTTGTGAGTATTTTATTTCTTCTTAGAGTGATCGAGGAAACGCGGTATTTTTTATGGGTTTTTTTATTTTTTAAATTTTTCTTTGATTTTATATTTTCTAATTTTTACTTATTTTTAAAAGTGATATATTTCAAATAATTTTCCTACATTATAATACGTGATGAATATGTGAAATATAGATGATATTCTATAGTAGGTAAAGTGGAGAGAAACGAGATCGAAGAACACTCGAAAACAAAGCAAAACGAAAGCGAACTTCAAGAAATCGAAGCACGATGAAGAAACGACGAAAACACACAAAAATTATTGAAAAACCTTACGGAGGTAGTTGTGTAACTACGCCAAGAAAAACTACGAAAAATAATGTCAAAAATACGTCCAAAGACGTCTTACAGTATAGGGGTAAAAATGTAAGAAAAAGAAAAAAATTCTGCAATTAAGTCCTCTGCCAGGGGCTGCTCTGTAAAGAAAATATGAAGTATTACATTTAGATCCCTACGTGGAGACCTAAATGTAATTTCCAGAAACATGGAAGGCGGGTTGGAAATTTAAAACTTCTATGATCTTATTATGCAAATATCACACCTCTTCAGCTTGAACGGCTAGGATTAGAATGTTGGAATCGATCCTAGCCGTCTACGACTGCCACATGTCGAGAGATTGTACATTGGTTGTTCTTAAGTTGTTCTTCAGATGGTTGAATAGCTGGTGAAGGTGACTCCTTCTCCGAGTTCTTGCGGGCGATGGATGTGTATCTTCAACCTCCTGCGGGGCCAGAGGGGTAGCTCCTCTACCTCTCGAGATCGCCCGTGGTGGACGTCGGTCGGAGTAGGCAGAAGATGATGGAGAAAGACTGATAGAGATGGTGGGTCGTCTGCTCTGGAACTGAATATCAGGTTGTGCGTCTTCTTGGGGATGCGATTTGTGTGGCGATTAGAAGCTTCAATTGACGTGCTATTACGTCGTATACAAGAAGAACCTGCAAAGATCAAACGTGTATGCTCGATTTGCGACGGCCGAAAGATTAAGGTTTTTGCAAGCTTAAAAATCATTTACAGATTAGATGATAATAGGTGTGAGAAACAACGAGAAAAGAGACGTGAATTGGTTTGGATATGAAACGAATTTGGAAGCGTATTTGATTGTGCATTTTAGAAGGATGATTAGGCTTCCTAACTACGTGATTATCTATGCTAATATATATACGAATGTCGAGAAAGAAAATCGCAAAGACGAATGAGTAGATCTGGGAAAGAGAGGTGTATTTACCTTAGATAGTTGCTCGATGGCTAATCTTTGCCGGAGCTGAACGTGCACAAGGCAGTGCAAGGGCTGGCGAGCACCTTGGAACTCCTCCCCGATGATCCTTCTCCCACACGGGCACCTTTGGCTGGAGCTGTCACCTCCTGAGCAGGTAGAGCGAGGCAAGGAAGTGGATGGTCGGCCACTAGATTCTGAGCTTCAGATGGTTAAGAGGAAGTTGTTGACAAACCGCCAACTTTGGGGGTTTTATAGAGAGATTCTGTGGGCCTCAAGTTTAATCTAAGGGTGGCCGAGTATCTTGGTTGTTAGGAGAGGGGATTCAGTGGCTTGGATCGAGTGAAATACATTTAGTGTGCACGGGAAAATTTGGTGAAGAAGGTCTCTAAGAACAGAAATGGTACCAGCTTCTTGGAGAAGAAGCACCGGGTGTTGACACGTGTCAATGCCTGGTTGGCCAGATGCGTAAATTATATAATAAATAGTAAATAACAATATTTTAAATAGGTATAAAAATAAGAAATGTAGATAATTAAATTATCTTATTTATAGAATAATTAGTTTTTAAAAATAATAATTATAATACGAAATATAAATATTATATTAATAAATAGGTAAAGATAAATAGATTTTGGATTTTATATTTAATAAATAAAATATTAAATATTAATTTTGTATTTTGTTAATTATTAAATTAATAAATAAAAGCTATGTGAATTTTTAGGGATTTTAATAAATTAATTTATATATATTAATAAATACAGGTATGAGTTAATCATTTTATTTTTATCTATAAATTAGGGTTTTGGATTTTATTAAAGTAATAAATAAGCTCCAAAAATTCTGAAATAAATCATAATGAAAAAACAATATCATGAAAATAATTAGAAATTATAAACTTAATAAAATTATAAATAGTGTGTTCTAAATAAAATAAATAGCCCAGAAACCCTGTTGTCATTTGGTCCCAAAACTGACTTTTTGCAAACTGATTTTGAATTCAACGAAACCACCTCTATTAATTAGGAAAATTTATTTTATGAGCGTTAAAAGTGAGTAGAGTGAAATTGGAGTTCGTATGAAGAAGTTATGAGATTCGGAAATTGAGAATTTAATAACTTAAAAGCTGGATTTCTTGGCATATATTCAGAATAATATTTTTTACTTATTTTTATATTTTTATATACATTTTTAGAAGTAATTATGAAAAGGTTTTGGTGAAAAATATGTACATAAGAACTAATTAAAAATCAACGAAGTTTTGTATTTATTTGATAAATAGTGAAAAATGTGTGAAGTGTGTCTTAATTTATTTTTATGGTTTTCTTTCCTTATCTCCCCCTACTTATTAATTTGTCGACCAATCCATGTTGACTTGGTCTCGGGGGTTAAGTTATAAATATACCTTGCAGGTATATTTACATTTATAAGTCATATTGTACATATATACATATTTACAATCTGCCTTCTTCTCTTTTCTTTATTTTTTATTCTTTTATTTATTTACATGTTTTTGATACTTAAAAGTGGATATTTATTCACGAATGATGTTTTTATAAAAGATGGAAAATAATGTATATTTACATGTATTTGTTAAGTGTTTTAAGATAAAATGCGACAGAAAAGTTAATGAATCATGGATTCATCAACCCCTTATACTTAAACTTTTCCAGTCCCTTAGCAAACACTTATTTGAAAAGTAAGTGAAAAAGAAAGAAAGTTAGAATGAATTTGTTTTCCTAAACCAATTCGTGAGAACAGACAAATGACAGAGCTCGATCGGGCCTGGAACATGCATTTTGTCGGATCCTTAACTAGGATTAAGATTTTATCCTCAACAGTCCTCAAGTTCCATAAATACTTTTCAAGATCACTTCATCAGCTAGTTCAGACTCATTTATTCATATCGCAAACTCTATCATCCTCGAAGTCAATTTGTACAGTGTGTGAATTTATTTAGCTCTCCATGCTTAAAGAGATAAAGAAACCGTCCATCCCGGCTATACACTTCTATATCTTCCTCATCCAGCTACTCATTCCTCTGGGAGGGAGGTATTCCCTTCAGAGGTCAGTTTGTGCTATGTCCACAATCGAGTATGAAGAGAAAGTAGAAGAATGAGAAAAGAAGTGGAGTGCGACTGGTGTAGACGCATCTCCTTTTGAAGTTCAACCGGTGTAGCTAAGTCTCCACTAAGATGTGCATGCATTTTTGGTGGAAGCTTGGACCATTGTGGTCGTATTTGTATTTGGTGGCTTCTCCTTTGATTTGGCTTTGTAATTTGCTTGCACTGCATTCATCTTTTTGTGCCTCGACGGATATAGAATCTTTTATTCCGTCCCTTTTTTGAGGTCTTAGAAAAATTGTGTCAGCAGATCCTTCCCAGATCTGAAGCAACTATCGCAACCCCAATCTCTCCCGTCTTTAGACGTCAATGCTGCAAAGACAAGGATAGAAATGCACTACCAAGATGTACTGCCCTTCGCAACTCCATGCAAGTTGAGCTAAGTGTAGAGTACATGTGTTCAAGATTGGTTCACTGTTGTAGAGTGGTACGTATGACACCAAATGGTCTACTTAAGAACATATGACTTGATTTCTCGAATATGGTCTTATGGAACCCAAAGATTTTAAGTCACAGATCTGAAGAGTCTAAATTCCAGATCCAAACTAGGCTCCTTACAATGAAAGTTAAAGGCCATAATCAAGCTCCATCCTTTAGAACAACTCAATCCTTAGTTTCAGAAATTAAACTTATTCTGAAAAATGCGAATACAAATGCAACCATGTTTTTGTGAAGTATATTTTCTGAATTGTACTCATTTTATGAATTTTAAGGCTTTTCTGATTTTTATGACTTTTAGGACTTTGTATTTTTTATGGATTTTCTGATTTTTATAAACAAGTTTTTGTGCATGAATTTTACAAGATATATTTTATTTGAGTTAAATATCAAAAGTATTTTACAGATTTTATCTACAAAGGATTTTATAGGGATTAAATGATTTTTACACATGTTTTAATAAATTGGATTTTAAATAACTATTATACAAATTTTAAATACATATTTTAAATACAAGTTTTAGACATATTTTACTTATTTACAAGGATTTTTTAAGTAATAAATAAATGTATAATGGATTTAAATTAACCCTTTCCCCCATTTTATGAATTTTGTAGATATAGAAAATACATAAAAGTACAAGTTATGGACAAAAGTATATATACAATATATACGCACCCCCTATACTTAGCTTGTGCTATGTCCTCATAGCATCAAAAGAGAAAAAGGAGGACATAACTCGTGCTAAGTAAAAGTGGGTGAAAAAGAATAGAGAGTACAAGTCAGTCAACCCCCTCCCCCCATACTTATGATCAGGTCATCGTAAGTATAATGGAAGAGCAAAAATGAGGTGACTGAATAAAAAGAATATACAACGAAGGAACAAAAGAAATAAAGAAAATGAAATCATTGAAATCACTCGGTCCCCCCTATACTTAGGATAAGGCAACCTAAGTATAGAAAGAGTGTAGCCAAAAATCGGATACCAGTGATTTGTGAAAAAAAGAGAGGATATACAAAAGAATCAGAACAAAATTTAAAACGTCAATCAACAAACAATAGGTCCCCCCTATACCTAGGATCCAATATCCTAAGCATAGATGACGAGCAAAAATGGGGACGATTGTGGTCTACGAAGAATATACAAGTGTTGTGGATCTCCAGAAATCGATTGGCTAAAAAGTATTCGTACAGGATGAGATGAGGTGAAAGAATGATCATGAGTCCTATACAAAATAGATCACTTCAATACAGGTCAGATGATCAGTAGTCTCGACGAAGTGTTTCAGCATCTGCCCGTTAACCACATCTGATATTGCTATACTTCCATTGTTGTTCATTGTTCTGACTATATAAGGTCCTTCCCACTTGGTTTTTAATTTGCCAGGAAAAATTCTCAATCTTGCATTGAACAACCAGACTTTCTGCCTAGGGACAAAGCTCTTGCGCCGAATATATCTATCGTGCCATTTCTTCACATTGTCCTTATAAATGAGAGTGTTCTCGTATGCTTGATTTCGAATTTCTACCAGCTCATTCAGATCTATCTTTCTCTTAGCTCTTGCTTTCTATGCATCAAGTAAAATTTCTCGAATAGCCCATTCAAATTTGTGCATGATCTCTACGGGCAAATGGCATGGCTTTCCATAAACCAGCCTGAATGGTGAAGTACCTAAGGGAGTTTTATATGCAGTATGATATGCCCAAAGAACCTGATCTAGAAGCTGCGACCAGTTTTTCCTGTCTGGTCGTACCAATTTTTGTATAATTGATTTCACCTCCCTATTTGAAACTTCATCCATGTCGTTCGTCTGTGGGTGATAAGGAGAAGCTACTCTATGATCAATGTTGTATTGCTTCACTATCTTTTGACCTCTTTATTAATGAAATGGCTACCCCCATCGGAAATAAGAATACGTGCAATCCCGAACCATGAAATAATGTGTTCTCTTAGGAACTTGCAAACTATCTTACTGTCTGCAGTTCGTGCGGGTATAGCCTCTACCCATCTACTAACATAATCCACAGCGAGAAGAATGTACTCAAAGCCGCTGTTGGAATGGAACGTTCCCATGAAATCTATGCCCCATGCGTCAATGTTCTCACAAATAAGGACGGGTCGCATCGACATTGCATCTCTAGCATTAACTGTCCCTGCTGCTCTCTAACAATCCGGGCAACTCATCACAAATGTGCAGGCATCTCTAGTAAGAGTCGGCCACCATAATCAGCTCCGAAGTACCGTCTACGCTGACTTCTTCCCTGAGTGATGTCCCCCTGCCTCCAAATAATGGCACAAAGTGAGGACACTATTGTATTCCTCCTTAGGAATACAATACCTGTAAACACAATCCGTCCCCTCACAAAAAAGAATCGGATCCTCCCAATGGTAGTATCGTGCCTCGAAAACTAGTCTATCAACTCGATTCTTTAGCTAACCTTGAGGACTTTTCTGTTGAACCAGAAAATTCACTATATCTACATACCATGGGAGCTCGGTAACTGCAAATATACTCTCGTCGAGAAATCTCTCTGCAATCTCTCACGTGTACTCATCTGAAGGCTTCTCTATCTGTATTCGGGAGAGGTGATCAGCTACCACATTCTTTACTCCAGGTTTGTCTTTAATATCCAAATCAATATCCTAAAGTAAAAGAATCCATCGAAGAAAGCGTGCCTTGGCATCCTTCTTTTCCATCAAAAATTGGATAGCTGAATGATCTGTTTAAACTCTGATTTTGGAGCCAAGAAGATAAGATCCGAATTTATCTAATGCAAACACTACTGCCAACATCTCCTTTTCTGTCACTGTGTAATTACGTTGAGCATTATCTATGGTTCTGCTGGCATAGTGGATGGCAACAGGAAGTCCATTCCTCCTCTGTCCTAATACAGCCCCGACCACAAAATCTGAAGCATCTGTCATGATCTCGAAGGGTAGAGACCAATCAGGCGGCTGTAGGACAGGAGCACTGATAATCATCTCCTTTAATGTGAGGAAGGCATTAATACATTTATCATCTAACAAGAACTCGATGTCTTTACCTAATAATTCAGTTAATGGTCGGGAAATCTTAGAGAAATCCTGAATAAACCGTCGGTACAACCGACATGCCCCAGAAATGACCGTAACTGCTTAATGTTGGATGTTGGTTCGAGGTGCTTGATGACATCCAGCTTGGTAGGGTCAACCTCCATACCTCGCTGGGAGATGACGAGCCCCAACAAGATCCCGTATGTAACCATAAAATGGCTCTTTTCCAAGACAAAATGAGATCTACCTCACAGCATTTCTGAAGAACTTGGTCTATGTGCGCTAAAAAATCGTCAGAGGACTCACCATAGACCGAAAAATCATCCATAAAAACCTCTAAAATATCACCGACCATGTCCGCAAAAATAACAAGCATACACCTTTGGAAAGTAGCAGGGGTGTTGCACTATCCAAAGGGCATCCGTCTAAAGGCATACGTGTCGAACGGACATGTGAAGGTGGTTTTCTCCTGGTCTTCAGGAGCAATGGTTACCTGGTTGTATTCGGAGTAACCGTCAAGGAAACAGAAGTACTCCATCCCTGCCAACTGTTCTATGACCTGGTCTATAAAGGGCAAAGAGAAGGGGTCCTTCTTCATCGTGATGTTCAATTTCCTGTAATCAGCGCACACCCACCACGACGTGGTTACTCTTTTTGGAATCTCCTCTCCACTCATTTTTAATCATCTGAATTCCCGACTTCTTCCGGACAACATTTAATGGCCTGACCCATTCAGAGTTGGAGATGGGATAAATGAAGCATACGTCGCACCATTTCGTAATCTCTTTCTCGACAACCTCTCGTAAAACCGAATTCAACCTACGCTGAAATTCTCTGGAAGGTTTGCTGTCATGATCGAGATAGATATGATGAGAACACATAGCAAGATCTCGTAGAGATCGGATACAGTCCACCCAATAGCCTTGCGGTTTCTTTCAAGAACCTCCGTCAGACGAGATTCTAGTTCATCGGTCAAAGATGAATTGATAATGACCGGAAATTGTCGATGTAGACCTACAAGGAAAGCGTACTTCATATTCGGTGGCAAAAACTTCAGTTCAGGTAAGGTAGATTCTGGCTCTGCTGAAACCTCATCTATACGTGTATTGGGATCTATATCGATTGTGGATTTGTCGACAATCTGGTTATCCACCATCTCAATATGCTCAGGAGTTGGACTACAGAAGATGTTTATAACATCATCTGACTCGCTATTATGCTCATCCTCAGAATGATCAGAGGAAAACAATTCAGCTAAATAAAGATTTTGACTCTAAAAGATCTGCAATAAACTCTTCAGAAGTCTGATCCATCTGCTTCTCGTCATCCATACTGAAATATAAGGTACCATCTAAAGTACTACCAATTATGGTCTCGTACCCTTCCTCTACTAGGAAATCTTGGGTCTCTACTCGATTCCTCTCAAGGTCGTCAAGACGAACCTCATCCATGTAATCACAGGTGGCAAAAGAAATCAAGAAATCGGAAGATGCATCACTGGATGTTTTTGAATCTCTTGCCATCTCTATATATACCATCTCGCCCTTGGAGTGAAAAGATGCCTTCCCTGTATCATAGTCGAAGAGAGCCTTTGCGGTCTCTAAGAAAGCCCTCCCAAGAACGATTGGGGTAATGTGTAACTGTGTAGGGCAATCCATGTCCAGGACCGTAAAGTCCACTGGGAATTGCATACCCTGCACGGTTACGATAACGTTCCTTAATATGCCCCTAGGTGTCTTTATGGATATATCAGCAAACTGATGGATCGCGAAGTATTTGTAAAGTGGACCTAACTCGAGCTTGTTGAGTAAGGAAGATTGTATCAAATTAATCGAGGAACCATTATCTTATAGAGTGTGATTGAATTCAGCATTTGCGATATCGCATGTGACATAGTACGCTCATGAATCCTTCTTCTTCTTTGGTAACTTATTCTGAATAGCACAAGATGTGGCCTTGGTTAAAACATGTTTCTCTGTACGTGATCTCTTTTTCCTACGTGTAGTACATCGGTTTTTCAATTGATTCTTAAGCATAGGGAAAATGATCCAAGGGATCGTGAAGAAGAATCTTCAGAAAGTTGTGATCTTTTAGTAATTGCTCGGTCTCTGGAGTGACAACATTCTTTTTGGAGCTTTTCTTTCCTTTTCAAAACAAAGCATTGGGAAAAGGAACAATATCAGGAATGAGAAAATCAGACTTTTTATTCAATTCAGAATCAGCATGTACATCGAGAGTTTCAAAATTATGTACAAAACTCTCTAAAACAGGGGAAGACATGTTTTTGTCGGGAGTATCTACATGGTCTGGCGTGATATCATCGTCTGACTCGCCAGTGTCCATGTCAACTGTATCGGCATCGCTCCCTTCTCTTGGATCTTCAAGGTGGTCATCATCATTGTGTTGATTTTCCTCCTCAGCATCAGAATTTGGTTGTTCATGGATTTGCTCCTGCTCCTAATTAAGTGCCCTCTCCTCTACTCCAGCAGGTGCTCGTGGTGATCTACCGCTCCTGAGACGAATGAAGTTAGATAAAAATTTATGAAACGAGATCATACCTGTAGTGTTGTCTACCTGATCTGGATTCCTCCTCTTATTGTTTGGATTCATCTACAGCTGGGCTGGGAGAGTGGTCTTCGGTGCAGTTAACTCATCCAGACGACGATTAACCTGCTCCATCTCTGTCTTATACGCAATTTGGAGTGTACTCAGCATATCCATGATTTGATTTAGTGCCTAGGCCTGTGAAGACATCTCATGTTCGGTGTAGTGGCCCTGGCTCTCTATTCTCTCCTGCCTTGGCGTGTAATGCTATGAGGTGGAAGGCTGGGAGGATCTCTGTGGTGTAAAGGAAGACTGCTGCTGCTGCTGATAGTGATGTGACTGTGAATGGTGAGCAAGAAATTGGTAATCATGTGGTCTCTGATAGGCATGCTGGTGAGACTGTTGATGTGTGAAATTCTATCGGTGCTGAAAGTATGGATGTTTATGCTACGGTTGGCTGTACGGCTGCTGTTGATGATGTGATATACTCGGTTGCTGAATCGGAGTATACCAAATCTCGTTGATCTCAAGATTGGCTTGAGGCTCAACATCCATGTCTGCTGCACTGGTGATCTGGCCGGGATTGGCATGAGACTGATCCTCATGCCAATCAATCTGCGAGTTTCGGGCTTGCTCTGTACAAAATGAATATGTCGGGTAGGTGGAGCGAATAAAGTCCTTGTGCAAGTTGTGCGGTCGAAGAAGATTGGGCCTACTGGTACAGAATTTGGAGCTCTGTAACCTTCTTCGTAAGATCACACAGTTGTTGAGGCAGAGATGAGAGTTTCTCTAACTCACGCAGCAGCTGTAAGTCCAGAACTTGTTTCTGAATCACATCCAGCAACGTTAATTTCTCGCTAATGAAGCCCATATTGGTGTTGGATTCAGATTCTGAAATATTAGCCACCTTATGATGCTCTCGGTGAGTGGTGGCTGAAGGGTTCACTGAAATGCCCGAGTAGAGTCGACGACTCTTGAGTTCTCTACCATCCCTTCAAAGATGGACCATACTGACTCGGCATCCTTATTCAAATAGCTGCCGCCACATGTGGCACTCACTAACCCCTGAATGTCTAGCTGGAGTCCTCCAAAATAATTCTGAACTAGCACCTTCAGTGGTATCTCATGATGCGGGCATCTCTCCGTAAGATCTTTGAATCTATCCCATGCCTCATGGAAAGATTCATTCGGAAGCTGCATGAAATTGGAGATCTGAATCCTCATCATGTTCGTCCTCCCCAGAGGAAAATACTTACGTAGTAATGTGGACTTCAGATCGTCCCATGTAGAAACTTCCCTTAACAGGTGGCTCAACCAATAAAGTGTTTTATCGGCTAAGGCAAAGGGAAAAACTTTGAGGTGAACAACCTCATGCGTAACGCCCTGATAACTAGACGTACCGCAAATCATTTCGAACTGCTACAAAAAGGTAAATGGATCCTCTATAGCATTCTTGTAAAACTTGGGAAGCAGTGAGATGAAGGACAACCACAATTCATTTGGCCTTGATTCGGTGGTAGCTGAATCCAATGATGAAGCGTTTGTGGCGGGAACCACTACAGGCAGTAAAGGGTTCCCGGCCCTTGCTCACAATGCAACTATCTCAGCTCGCAACTCGTTCTGAGTTCTAAATTTCTCTTGAATCTGTAAATTCATCTGTTGTAGAGTATCGAGAATCCCTATCGTAATATCTGCGGCTGAGTCTGATCATCCGTCATGATGATCCACTGCTGGTGGCCTCTCGTTTGCTGGTCCTTTTCTACGATCCATCTACTTCAAATCTTCTGGAAAAGAAAAGCTCTCGTAAGAACTCAGTGAAAACTCAGCTGAGATATCGATGATGTATTGAGACAAGGGTCTGCCTTAATAGTCTGGCTGGGAGGCGAGAGAGTCTGGGTCTGACTCTCCCTGAGATCAGATGGGACCAGCTTGGGAAGAGAGTCATCCCAAGCTTGTGATGATGTACGAATGACGGTGGACGGTCGAAAGCTCACGGAGTTTGAGTAGAAAAGCCATCGAGATGTCATCTTCGATATCAAGCGAATGATCGAGAGAGCACGATTTGTGATTCAAGAGAGATGGGAAAATGCGAAAAGCCACGATAACTCACGCCCTGCAGACAAACACAAGGCTAACCCCATTTTCACCAACACAACCTGATGATAACCGTAAGAGTTCGGTCTGTTATCTTGTCGGTTTTAGGATTGTATTAGCAAACAAATGTAATAGCGGTTACACGAGTTGATAGGTGCCCGATGTTTTCCCCCGAAACATTGTCCCGAGTCTTCACAGAAAATCACTTGCTCTCTGCCAGTATGA